>CM027862.1:8766015-11166015 GCA_016097605.1 Eucalyptus guilfoylei | reverse complement strand
CTGATTTTGGACGAGAGTCTGCTCGTCTTCTCTGCCACCGGATAGGAGATGAACACTTTACATTCACCCACCACCCGCGATCCGCTAGAAGGTCGCTCCCTTTCGCTTCACTCCGTCTCTGTTTTCCTTCCTCTTCACCAAGAGTGACGAACAGAGAGGGGAAGGATTGGTTCTGCGAGCCGTGACTTCAATCAGCGACCTGAAGAAGTGAATAAATTCATAGACTGTTATTTCTTTTGCTTTGAGCTGTTCGATTCAATGTTTGTGGGGTTTGATTATTGGGTTTCTAATGAGGGTGTGAGTTACAATTGAGCTCGCGCGGCTTTGGAATTGATTTTGGACATTTCTTGGTCACGGGGGGTTTGCTTTGGAGATGCCGGGCCCACTGTAATTCGCAAGGCCTTGTGAGTAGCACAATTCTTAAGATTTTTAAGTTCTTGTTTAACGTATTTTGGTTCTACTTTGTGGTGACTGTTGTTTGCTGGGGTGGGGTTCGGGATGGTGTGTGACTGTGTCTGCCTGTTTGGCGGATAAGCTATAGGGTGTCGCTGGCGGTTCAGTCGGTTGGATTGTACTGCATGTGAGAGAAAAGAAGGGAATGCTTGCTCTTGACCAACACTTTGCAATTTTGGTCCTGTGAGAGTGTCATGCAGAATGGGGTTGACCTATATTAGGTTGAAGGGAGTGACTGCGATTTTAGATTTTGAAATCTTTCGTTTGATGGTTGCATGTTTTCTTTCCCTGTATTTTTAGTTTAATCTGGTGAAAGTTCTGTAGTTTTTCTGTTTCAGATTGTCTTCCGTTCCATTGCTGATCATTTTAGGATGTGATACAGTTCTCGCAGTACAGATGATCTGTTCTTTCTTTGGATTGATTGGTTGCTAGCTTATTGAATGCAGTACAGGTGATTTGTTCTTTCCTTGGATTGAACGCAAGCTTCATGAGAGATTGTTCATATTTCCCAAAGCTAGCAGAGATTCGGATTCTGGGTGAACCGAAATCGGCTCGGAACACTTGTTGTGCCGAGTGAGTATTACTGTAGAGCCGTGTGCGGATATTCTTCATTGAATTTCACAAACAAAAGATTCCTCCAACTTTTTCCTCATTTGGCCGAGTCGTGTCTTTATTTCCTCAGGAATTATGAAAGAAAGAACGGAACCTCTACAAAGAGCAAAGATGACTAGATAAGACTTAGCTGATGATACAACCGGATGTGTGTGATTTTGAAGTGTCCAGAGTCAGCAAGAAGAGAAGGAAAATATGGGGCAATGATACTACTTTTTGATAATGAGAGTGATGGACACAGCAATGAAAGGTGAAGATATTTATGCAGGCAATCCAGGAACTTCTATTAAAATCATCTTATACTGAAAATTGGTTGGAAAAAGAGTGCGTGATCACCTGTCGTAGTTACAATAGGCAATTGTCCATTTTCAAGCCTGTTCATCAAAGCTTTGATGGGAATTCCTTAGATTTCTCTGTCAAGACTGTGAAGTGGCTTGGTTCTTGTTCGATTTCCTTTCTGGTGCCGTCTTTAGTCACTGGAGGCTATGGAAGCTTTGTTCATTGACTTTAGTTGGTGCTGATTTTCATAGCTTTACTAGGTGATCTCTTACGTGCCTTGCTTTGCTATGATGAGGTTTGGTACTGAATTGACCGCCATATGATAGGTATAAAACTAATTGGACAATTGTCTCCTGTGCCAGAAGCGTGTGACCAGTGTAAAAACAGTTAAACAAGCCCATCCCACAACTCTTGTATCATCAGTTCGAGACGAGGAGAGGAATTGATGCCTGCTCTTCCGCCAAGAGCAAAGACTGTCTCATATGCAGCGATCCTAGCTAGAGGTTGGTCTTGGTGCGAGAAACATGTGAGACGCGCGACTAGCGCACTACTGGTACCTCTTCCCATCCACATTCAATGCCAAGTCAAGATTTACCTCTCTCCACTCCGCTTGTGATGCTGAGCGAAAATAGCTATAAATTAGGAGGGATTTTTATTTTAGGAGAGAGATCCTTAAAATTTTTAAGTACACTTGCAACTGTTCATATAACTTGGAGTTAAGAAGATCTTTCTACTCCAATGAGAGAGGTAATTAGTATCTTAAGTAAGCTTCCTTCTTCAGTAGGATAATGTATTGAAGTGGCAAATGATTTGTAGTCGTGTGAATCATGGATTATGTGCGGTATAAGCCTTAGAGTTTACTTGTCATGATTAGTGTTTTGAAATAGTTATTTAGATACAATTCCAGTTCCTATCTTCATTTATTTGAATTTGTACCCAACTACTACTTTTGACGAAAATGTAGGTATTGTTACCGGTTGGGGCATAAGCTATTGAACGGTGGTTATATTTGGAGCCAGAACTGGTTTTGAGCATCTCCATATCCTAGTCAAAACAGCCTGCAATGCGTTGTCATTTTTGGGGACATGGGAAAGGTTTGATCTCTTTTGAACCCGCAACGCATATTATCAACGTTTGATCCCTTTCTCTTATTTGTGGCATTTTCTGGTATTGTCTGGTATTGCCTTCAGGCATGGAAGATGCCATTTTGTTTAGAGAAATGATTAATTGGTGGTCTTCAATCTACCGTGAGAATAATAGTCTGTTTTGGATAACAAAAACTAATCAACAAATAATTATAAATTGTTATGGGTCCCATTCCTTCAAGAATTTAGAGCTCAAAATAAATTGTAATTCATACGGTAACTCAAAGACTGTTATATTAGTAAAGCCCGTTGTTTACAATGGATATAGGACTTTTCACTTGGGTGAAGGAAATTAATTGGGAAATCTCATTTTAAGAAAATTCATTAATTGCATGCTGTTGCTTATTCTACCAAAAACAACCTCCACGGTTAAAGAAACCTTCTGTAAAACTCCTCCGCTTATTGATAAGCCTTAAGATCTTGACTCAGCAGCATACTCTTCTGCTTCTAAAAACCAATAGTGCTGAAAAGATTTAGGCCAAAAAGTTGAAAAAGAAGTAAGAATTAGGGGTGAGCATCGGTCCAAGGTCAACCCTGGACCGACCTTGGACCGGCCCAACCCTGTTGGTTCTGGTCCGGATCTCAGGGAGATTGGGTTGGTCCTTGGTCCTAGAATTCCTAAACCAACATTGTGTGGATTACTCCTCGATCCTGAGAGTTCCGGATCGGTCTAACTCGGACCAACCCTAACTATATATATTAATATTACTTATAATTTTTTTATATAGAGAAAACCTTAAAATAAATGGTGTCAACAATATTAAACAGCTTTTTAGTGAGGAGTTCAAGTAATTTTACATTATTCTTTAATAACTTAGATTTTTAATGTTTTTTACGGTGTTAATAATCATAATTTACGAAGGAGGAAAACGTTTTTGTGAGGAGTCCTCACGGCATCCAAAAATGCATAAACAGCTCCTTATGGCATCATCCTCTAGTATTCGTTCTCTTCTATTTTATTTGTCTTCTTAATCTTCAATTTGCTAAAATCGAAAGAAACAACTTCTTTGCTCACCACTTGACACTCGTCTCACTCGCTTTGGGTCACTTGTGCTGCTCGCCACTTGATGCTCGCTTGACTTGTTGCTTTCTGCTTGACATTTGATACTCATTCTGTTCGATGCTCACCCCACTTGACTCTCACTACTTGCTTTTCTTAGTTGACCTCACTCATCATCGATCTCATTGGATTGGTATGGTCCTCAATTGCCCTTTTAAGAAGTACAAAAAATGAAATAAAAAATTATTAATCGGTCTTGGGTTGACCTTGAAACCGGACCGTACTCATTGGGTCAGTTCGGTCTTCAATCGTTTTTTTAAGGAGCACAAAAAATGAAATAAAAAAATTATTGGTTGGTCTTGGGTTGACCTTGAAATCGGACCGGACCCATTGGGTCAATTCGGTCCTCAATCGCTTTTTTAAGGAGTACAAAAAATGAAATAAAAAATTATCGATTGGTTTCGGGTTGACTCTGGAACCGGACCGAACTCATTGGGTCGGTTTGGTCTTCGCTTCCAAACTCAATAGGGTCGGTCATTGGTCCCAAAATTTGAGGACCAGCATTGTGCGAGTTGGTCCTAGGGTTAGGGGGCGGACTGGCCCAATCCAGACCATGCTCACCCCTAGTAAGAATATGAGAATCCCATAATTAAATTTAGTCTCATAATTAAATTTATTATCTTTTATTCTTTATTGAAGTTCGTAAGTTAATTAAAAAGAAATTTGCTGATGTGCTCGCGCAAAAAAAGAAAGCATTAATTTTTACAGCTTAGCAAGGCTTATAAAACGAAATACATTGGTGTGTAGCTCTACAATAGATACCGTGAATCTATTTTATAAGATATGTGTGAAGTAGGGCTCCAAAGCAACTTCAATGGGTGACTGACACATGGCACTCTTTTATGAGTGGCATCCATCTTTACTTCCTTTTCAAAATATTTGCATTTGATTTTTCCACTTTAATTGAACTAAAATTTTCCCTTTTAGTTCACTCAAGGGGTACAAGGTTGACATTGCCATGATGATCAAGTACATTTCTAAATTATTCTTCTGATTTTTTTCATGCCGAGAAAGGATCATTTGAAGAAGCAATAGGCACGCAGAGCCTTTAAAATTTTTGACAGAAGTACAAGGTTGACATTGCCATTTATGGCCATGTTCATAATCACAAAAGGACTTGTCCTATTTATCAGGTTAGCTGTGACTTTATTTTCTAATGGGGTTGCATCTCATCTTTAATTGCTCCACTATCATGAAGTTAGCACTCCGATGTCATGTCAATCTGTTCTAAAATTACTGGTCTGAGATTTCATTTATTTACTGTTGAACTAACTTTTCTTATATGTAGAAGTTATGGAAAACCTGATTTTTACAGCGAAGGCATACATTTCTTAGCAATTAAGTCGTCTTCATGAGTGGTAATCTTTTCATTGCCTTGTGCCACTTGTTCAATGTGTTTTCACTCCAGTCGCACGCTTCTGGCACGTTTCTCGTTCTGACACGGTTCTCGCAGAAAGACCAGCCTCTGGCTACGATCGCGGTTCACAAGATGGTCTGATCATTCTTTTTGGTTTTGGTTACAGGATACTTGCACTAATGAAGAGAAAAATTACTACAAAGGAACTCTGAATGGAACGATACACATCGTGGCTGGTGGAGGAATTGCAAAGCTTTCAAATTTCACTGCTCTCCAGACAAAATGGAGCTTGTTCAGAGATTTTGATTATGGATTCGTTAACTGCTTTTGATCATTCAAACCTACTATTTGAGTACAAGAAGAGCAGCGATTGAAGAGTTTACGACTCTTTCGAAATCAGTAGGGATTATAGAGACATCTTAGTTTGCACAGTCGATAGTTGTCCAAGCGTGACACTGGCATCGTAACTCAGAAACTCAATGCAAATTGATGTTCAAATGGTTACCGGACTCTGTCATCTTTATATTACGAGTTTCTGTACTGTGGAACTTCTTTTCCTTTGCATTTCAACTTGGAAACTCAAGGAAAATTGATGTTCAAATGGCTACTGGAGTTTGTCATGTTTATATTTTGAGTTTCTGTACTTTGGAACTTCTTTTCCTTGGATGTCATTCATTATAAGCATCAAAGAAAGCCTTAATTTCTCCCTCTGATGTTATTTCTCTAAGCTGTTGCGTCACGTCTTGATATATTGACTCCGAAATCAGTAGGATGATGTAAGCAATGTGCGTCTACTTCTAACTTCTAAGTCGTATCCAAATGGTGACATCTGGACCCTGTTAATATGTTTGGTTAGACCTTCCCAAGGACCCCCTTTTCCAGCAATCCATTTATTCATATATGTTACGTGTAAAATTGATAGATCACGAGATTATCTTATCGACTGTGATTGAGAGACGTTACTAATCGGATAATCCAGTGGCCATTAAGCAAGCTTTTGACTGATGTCAACATGCAAAGCCCTTCAATACACGTATACAAATGCTTAAATGAGTTTCGACACTTGCATTCATATGAGACTGTTTTGGGCTATGTATGGACTGGATGAGTATTTGCACTGCATAACATATGTTAGGTCTTGTCATGATAAAATATATTTCCGACAAGTCGCTTGAGTAATGAATCCCCGATAGATGAAGAAGAATCTTGATCATATTCATGAGTTGTCAGCTTGAGATTCTATTCAATCGGGATGACAATGGGTTCGTAACCTAATAATCCTTATTTCGAAACAATCTCCAAGATGAATTTCCTTTAGCTAAGAGTTATTCCTTTATCAGATCAAGCGATTTCTATGCCAAGGAAATATTTGGGAGGCCCCAAATCTTTGACATGAGAAGTGGAATGCAAATATTCTTTGAACTTTGCAACATGATAGTCATTATCCCAATGACAATTATATCATAAACATATATCAATAAATAAATTGATGAATTTCTTGCAGTCTATGTAAATAAGGCATAATCATGCTTAGAATTCTAAAAACTTGCATTGGTCAGTGTAGCAGTGAACTTGGCATGCCATTGCTAAGATGTTTGTTTTAGTCCATAAAGGGATTTATGTAGATGACATACCCGTGACTCCCCTTATTTGTGTAAACTCGGAGGAAGGCCCATATAAATTTCTTCATCCAAATCATCATGAAGAAATGTATTGTGAACTTTCATTTGATGTAGTGACTAATTGCGAATAACTGCAATGGATAAGAAGGAATGGATTGTGACTTCTTTGGCAACAGGAGAAATTGTTTCATGATAGTCGAAACCTTATCTTTAAGTGAATCCTTTAGCAATAAAGTGGGCTTTGTAGCATTCAATAGAACCATTAGCCTTAAAATTGATTTTGTATACCTATTTGCAACCAATCGATTTTCGATGTGGGGGCAATTCCCATGTGTAGTTCTCCATGAGGGCAGTGAGCTCGAATTCCATGGCATGTTGCTAGTGGGGATCACATGCTGCTTTGGCGAAGAAAGATGATCCATGTTCTTCTGATATATGGCTAATGCAATACATATGTTTTGGTGATAGCCAATTAAAGGAAACATACGGGGAGATAGGCTATTGTGTACCTGTGGAACTCCTAGCCGAACATATGTAGTCTTTGTTCCATGTAGGTGGACAAATATGCCGCTGGGAACGTCGAGGCTGCTCAGTTAATACTTGTTCAGGTTTTGGTGATGAATTAAAAAGAATATCTGACATAGCTATTGTGGATGAAGAAAGAGATGTTTCATCTTCTGGTGATCTAACTAGGGGAAGTGAAGACTCCTCTGTAACTGGCACAGGGATCGATATAGAAGGTTCTAGTGCAACAAAAATATATGGTAATGGAATGGATAAATCCTCATTAGATAGGATGGTCACTGATTTTCTGATGATGGCAGAGTCAAGTCGGAAGAAGATATCATTTCTATGAAGGGGAACACATCTTCATGGAAAAAAATCCCTGCTAATAAAAATATTCCTTGTAGAAATATCTGTAACACTGTACCCATTCTGGAGAGTGGGGTAGCACATGAAAACATATTGAGTGGCACGTGGATTCATCTTATCCCAAGGGCCCACATTCGTTGCATAACATAAGCAACCAAATACTCGAAGATGATCATTGGTTGGCTGTTTGTTGTAAAGCGTCTCAAAAGAGTTTTACTATTAAGGATCCGAGTTGGCATAAGATTAAGCAAATAGGTTGTTGTGACCACATAATCCCCAAAAAGCTTTAGGAATTGAGACTTGGTATTTTAGTGCACGGGTTATTTCTAAAAGATGTTTATGCTTGTGCTCCATAATTCCATTTTGTTATGGAGTGTAAGTGCAAAAACTCTCATGCAGTATTCCATGAGAAGACAAAAATTGTTTGTAATCAGAAGTGAAAAATTCACGTCCATTATTTGTACGAATGCGTTGCACAGATTTATTGAATTGATTCCTAATCAAGGAGATGAATTTTGACAAATGAGTAAAAGTTTGGCTTTTTGATTGCATGAGGTATACCCAAGTGGCACATGAATAATCATCAATGGACATGCGGACTCCTAGAGTGCCATAACTTGGCACAAAGTAGGGGTGTGCAATAGAACCGAGACCTGCCCAGACCGCCTGGAACCGGACTGGAACCGCCCGGAACCGGTGGTTCTTGAGGGAACCGGTCTGGTTCCCGGTTCCAATTTATAGGAACCGGTGGGTACCGGTCCGGTTCCCGGTTCCATGGGTGGATCTGCCCACCCGGACCGAACCGATTATATTATAATAATATATTAATTTTTAATATTAAAATAAATTTCTAAATTACTAATTAGCAAACTTAAATTTTAGGGCTCTATCTCCACTCATGGTTTCCATGTTTTTATAAGAATTTAGTATAGTGTGTAAGTTGCTTTTCAGCAACTCAACAAATGGTTTATTCAAAGGATACTTTTGGGACCCATATATGACATTGTGTTCAAGAAAATGTGAAGTTTCGGTGGAATTGTTTCTACAAAAAGAATTCAGTAAAAGACGATCTATGTACAACAATCGTCCAGAACCTTGAACTTAAAGAATATTTTAGATTTTAAAACTGAAATGATTCAAAAATAGGAAAAAAAAAACCCGTTTCTCTTCTTTGGTAGTGTTTTCCAATAAAATAAAGAAAAATTATACCCTTAATTAAGCCGATTCGATTTAAAGAAAAATATTACTCGATATGAAAAGTACTCACAACGGAATTTGGAAAACGATATTATTATTGGTGAGATCAGTTCCATGGATCCACTCGGGAATCGAACTGGACCGGCGGTCCAGCTCTCGAGTGGATCCATGCAACTAACAGGTGGTTCCCGGTTCCAAATTTTTGGAACCGGTCCTTAGCGGACGATTGTTAGTTAACCACCCATCCAGACCACGCACATCCCTAGCACAAAGGGACACTTAAGTGCCATAACTTACAAAAGTGACACTTAAGTGCCAAAATTGGAGCAAAATTGATCACTTAAGTGCCAATCCGGCCAAAATTCGGCCAAAATACTGACGTGGTGATTTTCCGGGGAAGCAAGTGCAAAACGACGTCGTTTTGGTGCCGACGTGGTAAAAAAATAATATAAAAATTAATTAAATTAAATTAAACGTCAGCACCAAAACGACTCTGTTTTTGCATTATTTGGCCACGTCAGCATGCAAAACGACGTCGTTTTGCATTTTCTTCATCGGAAATTGCGCAAGTGAGTGGCATTTAAGTAATCCATTTCTCTTCGAATATGGCACTTAAGTGTCACTTTTGTAAGTTAAAGCACTTAAGTGTCCCTTTGTGCCAAGTTATAACACTTGAAGCGATCTTTTGCCATAATCAATGATAGTAAGAAAGAAACGAGATCCATGACGATAGAGTGTGTGATAAGGACCTCATATGTCCATATGAAGTAAGGAAAGAGTCATGTCCGCTCGAGATGTACTTATTGGAAAAGATGCTTGAGATTGTTTGGCTAAATGACAAATTAGACAATTTGGATGAAGGAAACATGCACTATGACCCAATCATTGATGAAAAATGAGATTTTTATTTCGATTGATCTCATTACAGGAAATGATTTTATTTAATAATTCCAAATCTTGGGAGGATTCACTCTAGAAATATAGCCCTTGTGCAACTTTACTCAAGCCTATTAGATTGCCGGTCGAAAGATCCTAAAAGAAATACTTTTCAAACTGAATATGGCACGACATGAATTATCCTCACATACTCTTGATATAGAGAGACGGTTGAATTTGAAATCACGAATATATAGTACAATCTTGAGGATAAAGTTTGGACTGAGATGTATGGTACCAACTTTGGTAACACAGGTAATATTCCCATTTAGACGAGTACTGATGCGGAAGATTGTAATCCTTTGTGAATATGGGAAAATAGGTGCTTCTTGCACATTATGTGGTCACCAACCTCTCAATTAATTACCCATTCATCAATTGAAAAAGAATTCTCCTTACAAATAAAAGTATCTGAGAAGCCCACACCTTTGTCACTGGTCTTCAATTCACTTAGAATTTGCACAATATTTTGGTACTGTTCTGGGGTAATCATCTAATGTGCCCCATCAAAATTTTGTGTAGAAACTTTATAAGTAGTGGATTTCTTCTCCTTTTTGTTTTTATTTGGGTTTTCTATGCAATTTCTAGTATTATTTACGATGTGGTGTGGACGTTTGTAATATTTACAATATTTATTTTTAAACTTAAAGTTTTGTCTACTAACCTTCCCCGATGACATGGCATTTCATGAGCCGTAAGATCCTTTATAGGTTAGAGCTATCGTGGCTTGATAATAGCCGTAAGATCCTTTATAGGTTGGAGCTATCGTGGCCTGATAATAGCCGTTCGATTTGGCTGATGGGATGGATGATCGAGGGTCGTTAGATCCCGCACGTTGATCCTAGCCGTTGGATCCAGCGCGCGAATCCCAGCCGCTCATTCCAGTCAACCGATCCCAGTCGTGCAATGGGCCGTGCATATCCAAGCCATTAGATCTCTCATGCACGTCCTAGCCATTAGATCGAGAAAGGCTAGAGTTTCCCTCTCGGTTGGCCACCATAGCCATTACTCCCCCGAGCAGACCTCGACCTCCAAAAGCTTCGCCCCGCCATTACTAGTCTTCTTCGACTCGACGCCGGTCAAGAACATTACAAGGAACATTCCTTTGCCCACTCAACTGTGCTCAGCTACGGCCAGCCATTGGCTCTCTTCTTGGATAGCCAATTGGTAGATCCGGCCAAGCATCGGCAGGGGGTCCATTGCAAGGATTTGTGATTGGAATGGCAAGTATGAGTCGTTGAGGATCAGTAAGAATCTCGTCACCTTATCCCTTTCTTTGATCTCCTTATACGATCTGAGTGTGATTTTGGGGCCCTCAAGCTATTCCTTGGCTACCTTGAGTTCTTTCCATAAGGCTGAGGGGCGGTTGAAGATGGTGGTGATCGTGTGATTTCCTTGCTTCAAATCTGATATCGCTTGCGTTATTATAAATAGCTTTGCCCGATCGAGCAATTTGTACATTTCTCAGATGCTCTCCTAAAGCTTCTTGGAGTCCTTAGTTAGTGGAAGTTCGCCCGCCACATCGGGGGCTAAGTAGTTGCCAATCTAAGTGCGGACTAGCTGATTGCACCTCCGTTAGTGTTATTGAAGTCACTCATTGGCCGGAAAGGGAACGATGCCGTCAAGGAAGCCATCCTTGTCCTTCATCACATGGGCGTGCTAGAGATTCGAGCCCACAAGCTGTAGTTCTCTGGTCCGGTAAGCTGCATGTGGATGAACCACAGCTTGGGGCCATTGGCCGGCGACATGTAAAGGGGGTCGTGGCGCTCAGAGTGGCCACCACCCCCGAAGAGATATGGCAAGAAACCAGGCAGAAGAAATGGGTAGGGATTTGTCCCTTGACCCACTATATATATGGGTATGTGACTCGAATTTGCCTGACCTTTGTCACTATTCGGGTTGGGTTCAGGAGGAAATGGGCCTTACCCATTCCTATTGGGCTGAGTCCCAAAATTCTCATTCCCAGACGGTGCATAAGGGAATTAGGCCCATGCCCCCGGTCGAGTTGCCTATTGGCCATGGACTAGGTACCACTGAACTTGAGGCCAATGGATTGGGCCGGAAATCTGGATCTGAGTAGTAACACCACCGGCCGAGTTCTAGGCATCGTCAGAATGCTGAATTGGAGTCTCCTATTGTGGGTTGACTTGTTCTGAGTGTGCTGGGGTTTGATTTTGGATTGAGGGAGATTTTTCCTTTACTTGTGGGTTCTCGGCATTCTTTTTCTTGGCCATGATATCGAGAAGAAAAAAGATTGAATTCCTATTCGGCTTACTGATTGTTTTGCAAGATGCAACAACGCTTAGAAAAAAACTGAAGGCAATTCGAAAGGCATGGAAGTTAGGTCAGAAAAAATTGCTCTAATACCACGACAGAAAACTAAGAATCACAGTTGATATCAGATCAATATTGCATGTACAAGAGTGTATTTATATGCAATATTGCCTTTTGATTTCATCTCTTGAATATTCTGATAATATTCCATTGTGGATATGCTGTATCAATTAGAATCACAGTTGATATCAGATCAAATCCATTTTCCAACACATAATGACACATTTTCTTCCTCTTATAAATATTGTGACTCTTAAATTGTGATATTCATCTACTAAGTTATAAACATTATCATTCGAATAACCTTCAACTCCTCTCTTACATTACATTTCATTTACGGTAAGTTACTCGTTCTTCAACACCGGAAGTCAAGACATGTCCAAGCAAAACGTAGGCCAAGTAACCAATAAAAAGGGGAAAAAATGGAAATAACATGCCTGTTGACAAATAACTTTTTCTTCCAAAGTTTTATATAAACTTCATTTATTCCATCTTAATTCTCTTGGACCAAAGTTTGAGCAGCCATCAGCTAATCATACGTTGGTACTTGTGGTGTGAAAAATACCCGAGCCGGCCCGAAAATTTCGGGCCTTTTCGATTTGGATTTCATTAACTTCCAATAACAAATAAAGGAATTTGGTTAGTTTGTCGGTTCGGGCTAGGTTTTAGTTTTTTTTTTTCCTTCGCACCCTATGCTCTTTTAAATATTAATTCCCTTTATTTAGAGATAAATGTACCGAAATTCCTAATATTTATTATAAAATTGCAATTGAGTTCTAAAACTTATAAAAAATACAATCAAATTCTAAAACTTATCAAATTGTTGTAATCAAGTTCTTTCGTTAACTCCATTTAATTTAGCCAATGGAAAATGTTATCATGTTTTTTTCCTCTCTCCTACATGGCTAAAACATGTAGGATAAGGCTAAAATGATGTCATTTTGGTCCAAATATGTTTTTTTTTTAATATAAATATTATATAAATTAAATTAAAAAATAAATTTAATTAAAAAGAAGCAAGGAAGAAGCAGAATGACAAAGGCTTGTTGGATCCTTATCATCACCACCCCAACATCAGTGGAAAGGGCCAACGATGGTGGGTGAAGGTCGTCGGGCCTCGACCATTGGTTGGTGACCCTTGCCGACCGTAGTTAAGGTTAGCGGCTGCAGGCCTCCCCTAGATCTGGCGAAGGTCACCGATGACCCTCATTGAGATCTGGGTGAGGGACGTAACCCTTACCTACAGTTGGTGAGGGTCGCTAGATCGACCATCTCCCATCATTGCTAGCCTTTTCGGCGATGGTGGAGCAATAGCATTGTGGGTCTAGTAGGGTTTTGCTTCTTCCTTGCTTTTTTCTTAAAAAAATAAATTTAGATTTTTATTGAATTTAAGTAATATTTATATTCAAAAAATCAGATTCGGTTCAAAACAATGTCGTCCCCACCATCTTCGTGCCTTTCCGGCAATGATGGGGGGGGGGTGGTGAGGGTCCATCTTCCTTGCCCCTTTATTTTAAATTTAAGATAAGTAATATTTACATTAAAAGAAAATCATATTTGATCCAAAATGATGTTGTTTTAACCTTATCTTTCATGTTTTAGCCACGTCAACACCACTTAGGAAAGAGAAAGTATTAAAAAAAAAAAAACCACATCGTCATTTTTCTTTAGTTATATTGGATGGAGTTAACGGAAGGACTTCACCAATTTGACAAGTTTTTGTGAGATTTTGTAGTACGATTGCCAAGTGTTTTAAAGCTTAAGTTGTTAGATGAACACGTGGTTTAATATTTATACCTAACAATTTTCTGTGAGATTTTGCGGTACTACTGCCAAGTGTTTCAAAGCTTATATAGTTAGATAAATGCGTAGTTTAATATTTAAATATATCATCCCCTCACGCTTAGTATGGTTTTTTTTTCCCTAGTACTAAGCATAAATATATTTAATTGATGAGGCAGATGGGATGTGAAAATATTTGAACGTAGGATCTTTAGCTCTGATACCATGTGAGATTTTGTAAGATCACTGCTAACTGTCTTACAAGCTTAAGCTGTTAGATAAATATTATTTAAATATTCTAACGCTTCCTCTCATACCGAGTCTAGTCTTTTGCCTAATATTAAGTGTTGAAATTTAATTGTGAAGACAAATGGGGCTTGAAATGATTTGAACTAATATTCTAACACTCTCTCTCACGCTTAGTTTGGTCTTTTGCCTAATACTAAGCGTGGAAATTTAATTATAAAGACAAATCGGGTTTGGAAAGATTTGAATTCAGGACTTCTAGCTTTGATACGTGTAAGATTTTATAGCATCACTACCAATTGTTTTAAAAGTTAAAACTCTTAGATAAATACGTGATTTAATATTTAAATAGTTTTAAGATTTGATTGTATTTTTTTGTAAGTTTTAAGATTCATTGTATTTTCGTGATAAGTTTTATGACTTCCAGTATATTTATCTCATTTTAAAATTATTTTGATCCATGGTTTTCAGTCTTCATGAGTAAAATAGTATTAAATTCTACTGTCTTGTCCACAATGTGGGAATGGAAGAGCTTGCGCGTTGCCTCAAGCCAAAATGGCCAAAATGGCCAAAATTTAGTAAATCCTAAAAAGGTTGCTGCTTATAAGATTGAGTGTCGCAAAAAGGAATTTGTTTTGGATAAACTTATTGTTTTTGAGGAGGTAAGAATAACAAGAGGGCCATACCTTTCGTATGGCGTTCATTTGAGTGTCATAATTTTTTTTCTTACTTAAGTGTCATAAATTTGAAAAATCCATCATTTTAGTGCCATTGGCAATTTGCCCCGACGTGAACATTAGTTGTCTTACATGGTTTGACCGGCGCTAACGTGTACATTTTTAAATATTTATTATTATTATTTTTAATTTTTTTTAAGTTTTCCTTTTTTCCTTTTTTAGGGCTGGTTGTGATCCTCACCTGCTGAGAAACCTCGCCCAAAAACAAAAACAAAGACAAGATAAAATTTTTAAAAAGAATTAAAAAAATCCATATCGGATGGGAAATTAATAAAAAAATTCACGTCGGATGATTTGTTGGAATTATCACTTGAATGATCGATTTTACTCTGATGTGGCACTTAAATGATCGGAGAAAAGTTATGACACTTAAATGAGCGCCGTACGAAAGTTATGGCACTTCTACTATTCTTCTTCAGTTCTCAATTTTATTTGGAAACTATTGAAAGGATATACAACTGCACATGTAAATGTAACAGATCGAACTTTTTACAAATTTGTTATACTTGTCCATCTATTGCTATGCCCTCATGAAAATTACAATTGAGAAATTAGTGTCCTAATAATACGAGCCGATAATAGTTGTAATAGATAGAGTTAGATCTAGATTTTAAACAGAGAATAAATCTATATGTTTAGTATGAACGACATATCATTATAAATAAATATGAAAGTGTACAAGCGGAGATTGTAAGAAAATCTCATGATTCACTACTAAAGAAACTATAAATGCATAAACAGAGATAACCTCTCATGAGTATTGTATGATCTAGAGCTTAAACAACAAATGAGCTCATTGAAACAATCCAGAGCCACAAGTTTAACTATGACAAGAAACGTAAATATATTACAACAACATCAACAAGGTAAATCAGCTAGTAAATGTCAAATCTAGTAAGAGAGAGAAAACATAATCATTCACTTTTGCAATTCCGAAACAAATATTACTTCAACTCTCTTGTCACTTTCGTGAAACTTCAACATGAATTATAGGGCTATGGATGAGAAGGAGCTTTGACTCTCTTGTTGCTTTTGTGGACTTTTGATATAAATGAGAGATCTACGAAGAAGAAGGAGCTACAACTTTCTTGCTATTTTTGTGGAGATTTGACCTGAACTAAACAAAAAAGCAGTGAAGCTTCAATATGAACCGGAGATACAGAGGAGGTGACGGAGATAGTAGTTTTCTTTTAGAAATCTCATTGCCCATTATTTTTTCAAAAATTAGAAAGATTCTTTTCAAGTTTGAATTTATTCATTTAAAATTTGCGACCTTCTACTTCATTTTTATTACTTTTTATTTTTTTCCATGTATTATTTATTTATTTTCTATTTCTTGTTTATTCCCTTTCCTTGTTCCCTACTAAAAAAATATTAAGTAATAAACTATACTAATATACCCAAAAAAAATGTAAGATGTATATATGCTAACTATATATTTATTCAAATATTATTATTTAATTATTATTTTAATTTTATTAATTTAAGAAGTTTATTATTCTACAAAAATAGTTTTTATATCATGAATGCAAAAAATTCCTTCTACCTTTATCCCATTTTCCTTGTGGGATATTTTTATCCAAGCTATATCCATTTTATATCGGGCTTTATCCTATTTTGCATATAAACCAAACACAAGACTATCTTAAATTTTATTCTAATTACAGGAAAATTGTCCAAAATGTTCTAAATCTTTTGTACTTTACCCACCTTAGTTTTAAACATTTTAATTGTGTTAATTGAGTCATAAACATTTTCATGTTTTGTCGATTGAGTTCATCAACTAATTTTAGCCAGAAATCGCTAACGTAGATGCTAACTATGCCATATAGGACGGTCAGTACTAATGTGAACAATTTTTAATAATATTTTTATTTTTCAAATCTATTTGAAGTTTTGAATTTATTTTCTTTCTTTTTCCTTCTTTAAATTTTTTTTTTTAAGGGCTTGTAGGGGGCCATGAGGTCTCCGCCAATGGTCAACAAGGGTTTGCGGCCCTCGCTTGGAGCTTGGCCAACGAGGGCAGCGAGCCCTTGCTAGTCATGGCAAAGGTTGTGGCCCTTGCCCAACTTTGAGCGAGGGCAATGAGCCCTTGCCAACCACTAGGCAATGGTCGCGACCCTTGCCCAGCTATGGGCGTGGGCAGTGAGTGGCCAACAGGGGTCATCGGGTCTTGACTGGTGGCTAGTGGGCCCTTAACAAAAAAAAAAAAAAAGTAAAGAAGAAAAAGAAAAAGGAAGAAAAGAAAATAAGAAAGAAAAATATAAAAATGTTATTAAAAATTATTTACGTCAACGTCGGCTGTCTTATATGGCAGGATCAGCATCCATGTTAGTATTTTTTAATTAAAATTGATTGGATCAAATCAACTGGTAAAATGTGAAAAATGTTTAGGACTCAATTGATGTATATTGTCACGCCCCGACCCTCGGTCACGTGACCATCCTTCATCTTTTGGTCGATTTTAAAATGCGATATCCTAAGACTATGTATCGCCGACCCTTTCATTTATATATGCACATGTGGAAGCAGTTATAAATCCCTAAACAATAAAACAATGGGATAGAAAAGCAGGCCATATTTTTCTTATTGAAAATTCACAACCACACCTTTTTACACGCATCTCATAGTACTCTACAATACTATATATATGTAATTTTGATCTAACATCTATTCACATGCAGACAAGGTCTGACAAGACAGGACGAGATCTCAGTCCTCATCCGGGTCGTACTCGGGGTCATCCTTGGGGTCCTCCTCCACGTACTCCTCTTCGGGTTCTTTCTCCTCGGGTTCCTCATCAAGATTCTCCTCGTCAGATTCCTCCTCCTTAGGCTCCCCATTCGGGTCCTGAAATGGTTATTCAATAACCACTGAGACAACGTCTCAGCAAGTTCTACCCCCTAAGACCCGATTAGTAAACCAATACACTAATCAGGTTGCCTATACACAACACGAGTCAGAGGACTTACCTTGGCCTCAGATTCCACCTGCACATTAGCACAAATCAAATAGGCACCCAAGCAATCACATCACAGATCGAAGTATCGATCAAATCGACCTAGTCGATTACACGCCAACAAGACCACTCACGGTCATTCACATTCAATCAATCAATTCACAACATCAAATCAAAGCAAAGACTAATCGACTTAATCGATTACATGTCAGTCTAACCATTTCCCAGGTCATTCTAGTCATTGCTATACAGTCTCAACTAATAAAACCAATCACCGAGCCACGTGCATTCTCCGAGATAATACATTAATTTACTGAGCCACGTGCATTCTTCGAGGTGATGTAGAACCTACATTGATCCACTATACAAAATGCCCATTCTCCCAGATGACGTACTTGGTCATCGAGCCGGCATACCTCCCACATAATCCTTTTCCACTTTACAATTCCTCACAACATTATAAAGGTTAAAGAACCAAACTCGGCCATCTACCGATCAATAATTCAATTCCACTCAATTTCAAACAATTAAGGAATAATTCCTCAAATTGCACAATCAATTCAATTAAGCACAATGTGGAGCTCAAATAAATAAACGAACTGCACCACAACAATCAGCACGAAATTTTGGTCACCGGCCATCCGGTTGAATTTCCGGAAAATAAATAATTAAATAATTAAATTCGAAAAATAAATAAATAAATACAATAAATTTAATTTAGCACAATATAAAACTCAATTAAATAAACGGATCATGCGCCACGATCATCAAGATAAAATCCTGATCACTGACCATCCCAGTTGAATTTCCGGAAAATAAATAAATAAATAATTAATTTCGAAAATTAATATTTAATTCCTAAAAATTCCATTTAGGCCCGAATTGCCTAATTAACACCCGATAAGGGTCAGGAAAAATCCCACGAAGCATCCAATAAATACTATAGGCAATTCTCTATCTAAGTACACCAACCAAACAACTAATATGCAATGCAATTAACTAATAATCGCTAATCAATTCTAATCTAACCACCTAATTATGCTTAACTAACACTAATAAACCTTTAAGTATAATTAGAAAACTAAGAAGACATTAGTGAGTAAAACTCACTTGATTAAAAGCGGGGACCGGGACACCGCGACGGCGTCGACGAACACTTGGGCCGGGCCCAAAAGCCTTGCCTCGCGGGCTTGGGCTTTGCTAGACTGGGCTTCAAAGGGCTGGGCCGAACAGCTACTACAGAGATGGGCTTCGCTGGACTTGATGGGCTGAAGTCGCGGCCTCAAGAATCTAATTGATGGGCTGCTCTTCGGGCTGAACCGAACTGAACTGAACTGAACTGGGCTGCAATGGGTTTGCTGAGTTGGACTGCACGCTGGGCTGAAGACACGGGCCCAACTATTGGGCCAAAATTTTCTAGAGAGGGCCACACATAATCGAGCAGCTTCGGGCTTCGCTTAACTGAGCTGGGCCACGAACAAAGGAACTGCTGGGCCGTTGATGTGGGCTGAACGGGCGAAGGAGGGAGAGCAGACTGGCGGAAGACCACGCAGAATGGAGTAGCTTCGCTGGTCTTCAAGCTGCTTCGGGGACGGCTGAAGACGCTGGAGATGCTGCTTGTATGGGTTGAAGATGCTGGGCAGCTGCGAGACTGGGCCGAGACCAACCGAAGAGAAGATGGGCCGGAGAGCAGGCGTACGAAGACACCACAAGGGTCAACGGTGGGGAGAGTTCCGCCGGTTTGTTGACTCAAACCTGCTGAATCGAAGACGCGTGGGTTGGCCGATTGAACTGCTGGTGTGAGCTGCTGTGGGGTTTGCTGGTTTTGTGCGGCTGTTCGGTGGAGACGCGCGGACGAAGAGGAAAGAGGAACACCTACAGAGGCTGGCTTCGTGGCAGTGAAGTGGAGGGATTCGGTCAACAAGAGGAAAACGAGCTGACCAGCGGCAGCGTGAGAGAGAGAAAAGATGGGATGATGGCGCGGGTGGGAGACATGTGGCCGAGAGGAGGAATCGGTGGAGTTGCAGCTGCTGGCGTCGGGGGTTTGAAGTCGTGAACTTCGACCGAATGAAAGAAAAGCAGAAGCTGAGACAGAAGGGATAAAAAAATGAAGAGAAGCCGTGAAGATGAAGTCGGCGAGCTAGCTGGCTCGAGAAGAAGAGAGAGAGAGAGCCAAAAAAGTCAATATCTATCCCAATTTTCATCATGAAATGGTCCCCCAAAAGCCTACAAGCATATCCTCTTGTCCCATAATTCTTTCTTGAAAATAAATCCACCAAAAATCCAAATTGATACCAATGTTGCACACCCCCATCTTAAGATCCGATTTTTGCTACTTTAGGATTAATTTCTTCACTCGATTTCCCAAATTGAGGTCCGATTTCGATGAAGAAAAATCCCACACATCTCCACAAATTCCTATCATCCAAGAGTTTCGCTAGAAGTCAAAATTCCCTTCAAAAGAGCTAAACCGAATTTCCGCTAATTTTTCGCGACGTTCAAGTGATTTTACGTAAAAAATTCCGAACTTAATGGAATTCTCCGAAAGACGAGACGACGTCTTATAAATGAATCGTGACATGCTCGAACGTCCGATTTCTGAAACCGAATTCAATTTCGTGGTTAAAATCGACCGAACGCGATTTTAGTCCGATTCAACTTACTGAGTAGCTTTTAGGGATTTTACTGCGGTTATATCCCTTAACGGCTTCACCCAATAAATTGGTTAACTCATGAGTGATCAGCTCAAAGAAAAAGGACCATAGGCGCGTCGACGAGATGCCCATTTCATATATTCGGAACGGGGTCGAAATTCAGGATGTCACAACTTTTCCCTTCTTATAAAAATTTCATCCTCGAAATTTAAACCTTTACCAATCCTGACGAAAGGTGGGTATTGTTGTCTCATCAAGTCTCACTTTCCCCAGTTGCTTCTTCAGTCCCATGGTGTTGTCCGACCACTTTAACCAAGGGGACTTTCTTGGTTCACAAAATGTAATCTCTCTGATGGCTCTAAGCGGTCTATAATATGCTCATGACAACTGCCACCACTGACTGCTGTACTGACTCTGGGCCTGTGATCTTTCTTTCTCTGATTTCATCTCAACAAACTGAAGTTCTGCACACTCTGCTCTGTTTTGCCTCAAAAGAACTATCTGACTGTTCTGTTGAAACTAGGAACCTCGTTTCTAGATCTAATATAAGTTCATCACTGGTACTCCATGCAGACGAACTATCTGACACACATACACTTTTGCATGCTCATTCCAATCAAGATTCTTCCATACGGCGATAAAGTGGGCCGACTTTATTAGTCTGTCGACCACTACTTCAACTAGAGTCATTATTCCTCTGACTTCTTGGTAAACTTATCACACATTCCATCGCGATATACTTCCGTTCCCACTTTAGACTCTTGAGTGATTGTAAATGTCCTCTCGGCTTGCATTACTAAACTTTCACTTACTAGCACATCTGACACTTGCAACATGTCCGATGATAACTATTTTCATATCGGTCTACCAATCGAGCTGACGTCGACTGTGACCTACTTGTACTGTTTGGTCGAATACTGCAACTACTACAGTGAATTCCTCACAAGGTCTCCTCCTTAAGTTCCTTACTGTCTGACGTCTATCATTATTTACGATACCTCGACGTTCCATCTTCTGAAATATGAACGTCAACTTTTCCCTTGCCGGTATCCTCTTGCAGAATTTTCTAAACATTCTGGTTTGTCAACTGGAGCGTCTGATTCTTGCTTGTATATCTGGTTCAATTTTGAGGGCGGTTGTCAAAATTTAAAAGGTAGCCTACCTCAAATTTGAAAACCGAATTTCGAACCATTTTCAAGTAAAGTCTATACTTTAGTCAGCCCGTGCACAATTGAAGACTCTCGACTCAACACATTAATGACTCATTCCGTTCCTCCAAGGTGATACCCGATATCACCATTATAGTCTTGCCAAAATTCTGATTCACGACACCGTTTCGTATTCCATTTGTTGGGTCTCAACTGGCGGGATGTGTATGCAACAATCTTCTCATGTTGTATCAATACGTACCCAGTGCTCTTCAAGGCACATCACTAAAGATTTTGTGCTTTCTAGAGCCAAATGAAAAGTTTAGAATAAGTGCGGTAGCTTGTTCTTACTTAAGCTCTGGAAATTATCCTCGTACTTGTTTATGCCGATGTATTTCTCTTCTTTCTTAAGAGGTCAAGCCCGCAATGATATTGATGCTGAAAATTCTTTCACGGAATTTCTGTAGTAATCTGTCCAATCCTCACGGCTTCTGATCCCTGACATTGACGTCGGTCTCGGTCCATTAGCAACTGTTTCGATTTTGGTTGGGTCCATGAAGATTCCTTTACTTGTAATCACAAGACCATTCTTAAGGGCTCTTGTGATCCTCAGCACTTAATGAATACCCTAGAATGTCGCTACACCACACGATCACCATTGATCTAGATATTTTTCGAATACTCGGTTTGTCAAATCTATGACAGTAATTTGGAGCGTTCGTCAAATCAAATGGCTTCAAATTATTCTCATAAGGGCAAAATCAAGTGCGAAATGTTGTCTTCAGTATAACCTCCTTCCTGGTTCTCAACTGACAATAACCTGTCCTCAAGTCGATCCTTGAAGACATCAACACTCTTTATAACAAGTCACCCAATTCGTCGATCTTTGACAATGAACGCTTATCCTTGATTGTCACTTGATTGAGTCGATTATAGTTGATGCATAATTGCAACGAACCATCTTTCTTTCTTTCTCACTATGAGGCTGATGTTTCTCCTAGGTAATGCACTGATATGCATGAATTCCACATTCATCAATTCTCACATCTGCACCATTGGTTCTATAAATTCAGACAACAACGACCAGTAAGAAACTTTAGAGAATAGTTCTGTTATGGTTGCTAGCTCGATCGTAATTCCTTCTCTTTCTCTGGCGACGGTCTGATAATCCTTCTGGCAACACTTCCAAGAATTCTTGGACTACTGAGGAGTCCTCAATTTTCAATTCTTCAATCTGTCTTATTTTTGACAATCGTCAAGTAACCTAGGCAACCTCCGTCTAACAAACGGATTGCCTCTAGTGACGAGATTAAAGAAGTCGAGGACCCTTCTCGACTCTCAATAAAACTTGGCACTTCTACCTGCTCTTGGAATAAACTGGGTTACTCCACTATAACAATTCATCACCACAAAATGTTCTAGAACCAATTCTTTCCACACTTGATGAATAAGTTGTACACAAACAGCTAATCAAGTACAACTCTTATCAGTGGTTCTTTTCCTACAGCCTTAACAAACAACTGAAATTCCACAATTGTAATCCCAACACTCTCTGGCACCATTTTGATGAAATCACCTCAAAACATTCTTCCATTGAATAGTGCATAATCAATTCCGTTCCTGTTCCTTTTGCCATCCTAATGGCGTCTTATCTGCGGTATCGATATCAATGCTCCCTTGGACTCACACTGATATTTTTACTTATTTATTTATTTATTTATTTTTACCTGACAACCATGCTAACTAGCCTCATAGCACGTTTTAGCCATTCTCAGACATAGGATTAATCCATGCATTCCTTCCATACTTTTGGCACTCACCTAGTGAGTCTTCTACTTCCTGTCAAGTGCCAGCATGCACTATTTCTTGTACCGGAGACCTATCCCAAAAATTCCACAGTGCGTTCTATGGCGCACTCCTTCTGACCTGTCCTATCAACAGTGACAGTAGTAACCGTTGTAGAGATTCCATCTACTTATGCGGACAACCCGTAAATCACTGTTCGTGCTGGTGACACTTACCACCAATTCCTGTCCTCAAAATACACGAGACTGATCCATACCGTCTTCCATGGAACAACATGTTCTATTTGTTTGAATGCTGACCTGACTATTCCACCTTTCCTATTGGGTGGAATAGAATACCGTCCTCTCAACATCAGTCTTTACCCTGACCGAATTCCAAATCTGCTTGCACTGAATCTTGATTCAGGTATTGAAATCTATTTCCTGATTAATCTTCCAGGTTGGACCTCAACAAAGGTAGCAACAACAACAACTTGATCCTAATTTTACTAGCTCATCCAGATCCCAAGGAACACTTGCATCAGAAAGATCTTATCGAACTTAGGATCAATCAACGCTGCCACACTAGTACCAACCTGCGGTGGCACTCTTACGCTCGAGCTGGCCAGAGTCGACACTCTGCCTTCCGAATCCACACTGATTAAAAGCAAACGATTCACACACGACAAACAATTCTACCAATCAACTATCAAAGACATGCACCAGTAATGAATTTAAAGGCCTTTCCTACTACTATCCCATAGGTCATCGCACCTTATCACTCCAATACCTAACCATTACTCTGATACCACAAAAATGGGATGTCACGCCCCGACCCTCGGTCACGTGACCATCCTTCATCTTTTGGTCGATTTTAAAATGCGATATCCCAGGATTATGTATCGCCGACCCTTTCATTTATATATGCACATGTGGAAGCAGTTATACATCCCTAGATAATAAAATAATAGGATAGAAAAGCAGGCGATATTTTTCTTACTGAAAATTCACAACCACACATTTTTACACGCATCTCATAGTACTCTATAATACTATATATACGTAATTCTGATCTAACATCTATTCACATGCAGACAAGGTCTGACAAGACATGACGGGATCTCAGTCCTCATCCGGGTCGTACTCGGGGTCATCCTTGGGGTCCTCCTCCACGTACTCCTCTTCGGGTTCTTTCTCCTCGGGTTCCTCATCAGGATTCTCCTCGTCAGATTCCTCCTCCTTAGGCTCCCCATTCGGGTCCTGAAATGGTTATTTAATAACCACTGAGACAACGTCTCAGCAAGTTCTACCCCCTAAGACCCGATTAGTAAACCAATACATTAACCAGGTTGCCTATACACAACACGAGTCAGAGGACTTACCTTGGCCTCAGATTCCACCTGCACATTAGCACAAATCAAATAGGCACCCAAGCAATCACATAACAGATCGAAGCATCGATCAAATCGACCTAGTCGATTACATGCCAACAAGACCACTCACGGTCATTCACATTCAATCAATCAATTCACAACATCAAATCAAAGCAAAGACTAATCGACTTAGTCGATTAAATGTAAGTCTAACCATTTCCCAGGTCATTCTAGTCATTGCTATACATTCTCAATTGATAAAACCAATCACCGAGCCACGTGCATTCTCCGAGGCGATATTCCTTATCACCGAGCCACGTGTATTCTCCGAGGTGATGGAACCGATCATCGAGCCACGTGCATTCTCTGAGGTAATACATTAATTTACCGAGCCACGTGCATTCTCTGAGGGATTCGGTCAACGAGAGGAAAACGAGCTGACCGGCGGCAGCGTGAGAGAGAGAAAAGATGGGATGATGGCGCGGGTGGGAGACATGTGGCCGAGAGGAGGAATCGGTGGAGTTGCAGCTGCTGGCGTCGGGGGTTTGAAGTCATGAACTTCGACCGAATGAAAGAAAAGCAGAAGTTGAGACAAAAGGGATAAAAAAATGAAGAGAAGCTGTGAAGATGAAGTCGGCAAGCTAGCTGGCTCGAGAAGAAGAGAGAGAGAGCCAAAAAAGTCAATATCTATCCCAATTTTCATCATGAAATGGTCCCCCAAAAGCCTACAAGCATATCCTCTTGTCCCATAATTCTTTCTTGAAAATAAATCCACCAAAAATCCAAATTGATACCAATGTTGCACACCCCCATCTTAAGGTCCGATTTTTACTACTTTAGGATTAATTTCTCCACTCGATTTCCCAAATTGAGGTCCAATTTCGATGAAGAAAAATCCCACACATCTCCACAAATTCCTATCATCTAGTAGCTCGGCTTAGAAGTCAAAATTCCCTTCAAAAGAGCTAAACCGAATTTCCGCTAATTTTCTACGACGTTCGAAGTGATTTTCTGTAAAAAATTCCGAACTCAATGGAATTCTCCGAAAGACGAGACGACGTCTTATAAATGAACCGTGACATGCTCGAACGTTCGATTTCCGAAACCGAATTCAATTTCATGGTTAAAATCGACCGAACGCGATTTTAGTCCGATCCAACTTACTGAGTAGCTTTTAGGGATTTTACTGGGGTTATATCCCTGAACGGCTTCACCCAATAGATTGGTTAACTCATGAGTGATCAGCTTAGAGAAAAAGGACCATAGGCGCGTTGACGAGATGCCCATTTCATATATTCGGAACGGGGTCGAAATTCAGGATGTCACATGTATGACTGAATTGATAAAAATATAATAGATTTATGATTTTTTGAACAATTTTTTCTTCTGACTAGCAAAGGTAGCTTTACAAAGTAACATTTCCTCAAGTACTCAACGGCTTTGGACAATCAAAACAACCATAAATTTTGTACTTAGCTAGATATGGAAACAATAATCTTCTCATAAAACCATTGGCTTATAAATTATTTAATTCTCCTAACTAACCAAGGTAGCTTTATAGGGTAACATTTCCTCAAGTACTTGCCGGCTTTGGGCTATCAAAACTACCATAAATGTTGTACAGACCTAAATATGGAAACAAGAATCTTCCTAATAAACGTTGGCTTATCCATTATCTAATTCCTTGACTGAAGTTATTAATTCCTTGCGATTCTACTCCGAATAGAATCAGATCCTTTTCAAAAAACCTAGTCCAGTAATTGATTGGTCGATTTCAGCTTCCGCATATATACAGCCACATCTCTATCGGTGTACGTTCATTCACAACTCTCACATTTTCTTTATTTTCCCAAAATCCTAGTCTTATAAACTACAGAGTCCAGGACTACCTAGCGTGTCGACGGTACTTCGATTGCCGCCACGATGACGAGTTTTGCCACCTTGGCCTACGCCCTACTTCTCCCGGTACTAGTCATCTTACACAATTTCATCAAACATTTTTGGTGCAAAAGCGTCGTAGGAAAATCCAAGCCGTTCCCACTCCCTCCAGGGCCCGCCCCGTGGCCTGTGGTCGGCTGCGCCCCTGAGATGCTCCGGAACAAGCCCGCAGGCCGGTGGATCCTTCGTTGGATGGAGGAGATGGACACCAAAATTTCGTGCTTTCGCATAGGGAACACGAACGTCATTCCTATAACCGACCCGAAGATCGCTCGGGAGTTCCTTATGAAGCAAGATGCCACATTCATGTCGAGGCCCATCTCGATGGCAGCCTGGGCATTCAGTGGCGGCTACATGACTGCTGTCATGTCGCCCTATGGGGAGCAGTGGAAGAAGATGAGGCGAGTCCTCACGTCGGAGATCATATGCCCCGCACGACACCAGTGGCTCCATGACAAGAGGGCTGAGGAAGCCGATAACCTCTTGAAGCATGTCTTCAACCAATGCAAAAGCCTAGGGCAAGTGAACTTGAGGCACGTAACAAGGCACTATTGTGGAAATGTGATAAGAAGGTTGGTGTTCAACAAGAGGTACTTTGGCAAGGGAAGGCAAGATGGAGGACCAACCATTGATGAAGAACAACATGTGGATGCACTGTTCAACGCACTAAACTATCTCTACGCATTCTGTGTTTCCGATTATTTCCCGTTCTTGGTCGGGCTTGACCTTGATGGGCATGAGAAGGTTGTGAAAGATTGCACCAGGACGTTTAGGAGGTTGCACGACCCCATCATAAACGAGAGAATCAAACAATGGAGGGACAATTTGGGTTCGGAGAGTAATGGAAAAGAGCCTCAAGACTTGTTGGATGTTCTTATTACGCTTAAAGACTCAGAAGGGAAGCCATTGCTAACGCCACATGAAATCAAAGCACAGGCTACGGTAAAAAATCCATTCTTTCCTCTTGTATATTTCCATTTATTGTCATATTTTAAGGTTAGAAAGCAAACTATAGGAGGTTATATATTTGGTCAAGACGACTTTGTTAAATTGTACAAATAGAGCCTTATCCTTACAACTGCAGAAACAAATCCTAACAAAAGACTTCGCTACGTATAAAATTACATATTCTGTATGTAGTCAATATCTAGGCGTCCTAATGTCAATGTCGTTACACTTATCTCAAAAGCTCTTTAAGAAAGATTTCCCTATAGTCAGAACACTTTTACACCTACGCTTTTATTTGCATATTGTGGTTATAAATTAGATTTTAAAGTTAACTTAAGATGCATACGTTTCTGTAATCTTGATATGTGTAAGGAAATGTTGATGGCCGCAGTGGACAATCCATCAAATGCAGTGGAATGGGCAATGGCCGAGATGATAAATCGGCCTGAACTCCTTAATAAAGCCAAAGAAGAAATTGATAGAGTTGTGGGAAAGGAGAGATTAGTCCAAGAGTCAGATATCCCCCAGCTCAACTACATCAAGGCATGCGCTAGGGAGGCCTTCAGGCTCCACCCGATTGCGCCCTTCAATGTTCCGCACGTTGCCCTGTCCGACGCCGTCGTGGCCGGCTACCACATCCCCAAGGGCAGCCACATCCTCGTGAGCCGGATGGGTCTTGGCAGGAACCCTGAAGTGTGGGACGAACCCACCAAGTTCAAGCCAGAGCGGCACATCATGGGTGATGCTGTGGAAGTCGTGCTCACAGAACCTGACCTGCGGTTCATTTCCTTCAGCAGGGGCCGGCGCGGTTGCATTGCCGCGCAGCTTGGGACGACGATGACCGTTATGCTCTTTGCCAGGCTGATTCAGGGGTTTAACTGGAGTACACCCCCCCATATTCACAGCATCAATCTTAATGAATCAAGGGATGACTTGTCCCTCGCCGAGCCATTGGTTCTTCAAGCGGAGCCACGCTTGCCAAACTATCTCTATCCAACATAATGCGACTTTAGTACGTTTTACCATGTCACATCTCAGAATATACCATCCTATAAATAAAAATAAATTCTGGACTTTTTAATAAATGTATTGTGGAAGCAAACTCATTTTAAACATTTCATACATCATATAATATGAATTGAAAAGATATGAAGCGTAAGTATGTTGCAAGCCCCCTTGGGTAAATTCCTATTCATGCACCGTCGGTGGTGACATAGTGGTATGAGAGTCAATATCTCATAACACGAGGCAATAGGGTCAAAACCTCGTGCGGCAGAAGTGAATGCATCTTACTTTGTGCATGTGGAATCTAGACACCTAATACCCCCACAGAAGTGTTAGGATCGCTGCACAATCATAAGGATGTAGAGTGTAAAAGCGATAAAAAAAAATCGAAATATAAGATTTTTATCTTAACTCACTCTTAAACTAGGGTTACGTTGAGTAGATTATTCCGATATAATTATTACTTCACATCTCTCTGTAACATTTTTTTAACTAAAAGAGAGATTATATATACTTAAGAGTTATTCAGGAGTCTAAGCCAAAAACGACTAATGAAATATAGGTCCAAAATATAAAAACCGTCTAGCTTTTAGGCGGCGTTGCCCCCTGAGACTCCAGTCAGGGCAGCCCTCGACTCTGGTGCCTTCTTGTCGTTGTGAAGTAAGAATCACATCCTTATAAGAAGAGCTTTGACAACAAATTTAATAAACCTCATGTACTTTTAGATCATCGGTGGTGCTGAGCAGTCGCGATCAAATATTTTAAAACGGGTGAGACTCTTGTAATAACGTCAATGGGAGTAATCACGCAACCCGTCCATCCCGTGTTAAAGAGGACGAAAAATTGATATAATGGGAATCAAAGTACAGGGCGTGTTTGGACATGAAGATAAAGAGGCACTGCCCCAAGGAATAGCTAGCGCGTCTGCGAATCCATCCAGAACCAAACCCTCCGCCTCTCGTAGACCCTCGGTTTGACCTTCCGCTTTACCTCGTCAACGACTTCACTGAAGTGGCCAAATCTGGGCGGGGATATCCTAGCGGCTCTCGCACACCCGAACACGTCCTTCCTCGATCTCTCCACTTCTTCATCAACCATCACTGTCGTTTTCGTCGTGGGTTGCTCCACGGTCGTCAGGTCATCGAAGATGGGGGGGGCGGGTGGGGCGGGTTGGGGAGAGAGAGAGAGAGAGTTGAAAGAGCGTTCGCAGAAGGGTGAGAGAACATGACGAGCACTGCAACGAGTGACCAGCGAGTGACTGCAAAGAGGACTTCAGATTGAATTGGGAGCATCTCTCTCTCGTGTTAGGTTTTATGTTGGAGGATTTACATGGTATTTGTGCATATTTTAGGGTTTTAACTCTTAAGTAGCTGACATATAGAGAAGAAAATCTGCCCAATGATCATATAAACCCTATCATCTATGTGCCACTTGATGCTTTTGCCTAGTCTTGTTTCGTATGGTTCATTTTTTCTCTCTCTGCCTAGTTGATCAGTCCCTGGACAGAGCGATTATGTTTTATTGAACTGGCGAGCTTTTGCTTTAATGTCACTGTGAAAGAAATTCAGCATTAGTTGCTGATGTCTCGTTAAATTCGTGCTTGCTGCAAATTTGCTCTCATTCGATTGCTGGTTCTCTTGTTGAGACGTTCATGATGTCTTTTCTATTTTGGGGCTGGTGAAATGCTTATAGCTGGAGTTTAGGCTGATGAGTGGTTCCGATTGCTTGTTCTTCCTGTTGATGCTGGATATCCTAGGGTTGGTCATTCACTCGGGTTCCTTAGAATGCTTTAAAAGATTATTAGTACTCTGTATTGAAGACCCGGATCAACCATAATTGTGAAAAATGAAGGCGGTGGTGGAGGTTGATGCTAGCTACATTTACTGTTTCAGGGGCAAAATGCGGAGTGGGTATTATTGGAGTATAGCTCTGCCAACCCATCAAGTGATGACTGGATTGGAGTATTTTCTCCCGCGAATTTCAGGTGATTAGATGGCTCAACATTGTTTGCCCAATATTAGATGGCTCCTGCGTATTATGAAAATTATACACTCATGTTTCGCCGGAATTGATCCTGCAATGATATCTTTTATCGAAAGTTGTTCTTCAATTATTATCAGAGGAGACGGATTTTGTGATGATTTTAGATAGAAAATATCATAATTGATCAAGAAATGACTACAAATTTTACTTCAAATAGAACTGTATACAAATTATGCCAAAAATTAATTGGTAACAGAGTTTAAAAATACAACTACTTCTACAAAAATATGCGTACACAATTGAATAAAAGGCAAAACATAAGTATGACTTTCGTAATTGAAGTTCTATTTAGCAAAAAAATATGAAACTTTTCAAATTATACCAATATAGACATGTAGAATCATAAATAGTATTTCATAGACTTTTAAAACCTAATCTTTTAAATGTTTTAAGTTTTGAAAGAAAAGTTACATGTAAGAAAATTTATCTTATATAGCCTTGATATTGCAAGCTTTGTTTGAACTTTGTACCTCAATTAAAGTGTTTTCTGCGCGTGGATCGATTCTTTCCTTTACTTAGAACTCAATTTCCTCTTATTGTTGCATCAGAAAAATATATCAAAAGTAAATATTTTATTTATTTTAAAAACCGTTGAAGAAAGTGATCCAGTTTTTATGAAATATGAGTGTTTAAGAATGCTCCGTTATTGGCAAAAAAATGACAGAGCCGTTAGCATAGCATTTCCCTATAATCTATTAATGAATTTTTTATAAATTGTAATTTTTTTATTCAAGTGATCCAATTCAGTGAGCAAAAGCATATATAAGTTTATATTTAGTTATAGTTATCTTTTAATACAATTATTACGCTCGTGCTACAACCTTCTTTCTCACTAATAAAATAAAGATCTTAACGAATTGAACTTAGCCAAAAATGCTTTAATTTAGTTACGTAACTAGACACCAACCCACATATTGCGCCAGAATAATATAAAATAAGAACGAAATTGTATATCCAAAAGAAATAATTAAAATAGACTTATTACGAAGACAAATGAACAAAAAGAAGATATATTTAACTAAATTCAAATTATCCAGTACCCTGGTTACGATCGTTTTTAAATTAGTACTCCAATTTTTGGAAGGAATAAATATTAGTATCAATTTGAGAAATTATACCTCTGATCACGCCATTAGTTAACTAACAAAATACAATCAAGTATAAATTAACATGACAAGCAACTGAGAAAGTAGTTAACACGTAGTCCCATTTCTGTTACCAGGCTTCGAATGGGAGGGAGTTGTAAGAAAATGCGTGTTTAAGGGAACTTAATTAGCGATTATAATACACATTAGAGGCTATATTTACACCACCAGAAAAAAAATTTCTGCTCAGATATGCCCGGAAATCTATTTGTTGATCTCCTAGATTTCTACATGGACTTGCCAGGTCAACTGAGTTATTATTATGTGTCATCTAGTTCAAAAATTTCACAGTAAAATTTGACGGAAATATATACTAGTTTGGGGTTATCGGTGACAAAAAATTAATTTTGGATAAATTTATCGCAAGTGTACTAGTTTACTATTTTTAGTGGTCTAAAAATTAATTCAAGATCAATCTGTCATAAGCGTACCAGTTTGGGATTTTTTTGTAATAATAACCAAAACAAAATCAAGTTCCACCTTCCACGAAATCTAAATTTGACTCGCATTAAAGCGCACCCCAGATTTCAACAAATCAAAATTATCCAAATCGATTGATTTCATACACAGTTGAAAAAGAGGAAGTCGCCCATTCAGCTTCCTCTCTTTCCCTCAATTGCTCGGCTTTCCGGCGCTCATTTTCTTTCCCTTATTTACTTCTATTCTTTACGTCTCTCTCTCTCTCCTTCGTTTTCTCATGCCCTCATTTTCTTCTTGCATGTCACCCATGTTCCCCTCCTTTCGACTAAACTCTCCCCTCTCTTTCTTTTTCCTCAATTATTACGTTTCCTGTTGATGTTGTGACGATGTCTCTTTTGTTTATAGTAAGAATTAGCATCAAAGGGCACAAGCTGCTACAGCAAACACTTGATTTTGATTCAAGATCGGCCTTTTAAGTTCTAACTGGTAGGTTCAGTTTAGTCGAATGTGAATTGGTGTGCTTGGCCTTTAGTAACTAGTCCTATAGTGGTCTTGGATATTTGGGCAGTTATTATTCATGTGAGCTAATGTTGTCGCTTGAGTAATTTCGTTAACTAGTCCTGTAACTGTCATGGATATTTGCTAACGGGTTTGGCTCCCTAGCTTAGCTTGATGGAGAAATGAATTTAACATACTCATTAAAAAAATTGTATTTGGGACTTGTTGGGAACGGATTCCTAAAAAACAAATTGATATTCAAATGATTAAATACCAAAAAAACAATACAGAAACATGCCTAGGAAACATGTAATACCGATCAAAAGATATATCACGAAGATGAACATATCTTATTTGCCACAGATTAAGTACTTGTTGCAGTATCAGAGGAATTAATTGAAACCCTTATAGTTCTGTTCTTCAAGAGAGTTCACTATTTTATTAAAAAGAAAGAATGTACTGTCTTGTTTTCTGCAATTTTATTTTTACGTTCCCTTTTTCCCTTTGCTTTTTATATAAAGTAGTTAATTTTTATTGAAAAAACAACCGCTTTTCCTCTTTCATGGGCTCTTCGTTTATGGGTTGGGTTTGGTACAACATGGATGGATGGGCCTAGCTTGACTCATCAAATAAAAAACCCATCATCTCCCACTTATATATAGTGGGCTGAACAGAACTCTTTCTTCACCTCTCTACAACGTTCATACCAGTAAATAATCCGTGAACCGGCATACTTCAAGAGCTCATTGTCATATATCTATTATGAATATATAGTAATTCAAAATGGATATCACATTTTTGAGTAGATATAGTATGTAGTAACCTAAATTGATCGATCACATTTATATCTCTTTCGATCTCTTTTTAATAATGACATATTGTATTCACAATTATGATTATCCTAAAAATAATTACAATTGGTCGACTAGTGAATACAAAATTAGAATGTGATTCTCTAAACTCGATCTTCCTCTTTTTCTTAAAACTTCCAACTTCAGTTCGACTTACATTTCCATAAATATCCTATTAGATCGAGTCATTTACATGATCATTGGCAATATTTTAAGATAGCAAACATTAAATAGAAGTCTTGAGAATAAGTAAGAGCCATAAGAGCACTTAATTGAGGAAATCTTTTCCTTAAGAGTTTTACACCGCATAAAAGTTGAGATCAAAACTTTTATCACTCTTATTAGTCGTCTCATGCATACATAGTATGAAATACGTATTACGGTATTATCTCTTTTCCCATGAAGCATATGTCTTCGATTTGAATACCGTACAGATGATAATTTAGACATACCTAATGTCTAACTTGAGTTCACGTATTTACTCATTTAAAAAATCCATCAGAACTCATATTTCGTATCAAAGATAGATAAAGTAAAATATGTGGGTTATTTTACTTTAACATATTTTACTTTCGGACATAATAAATACGAAATATGAAATACGTATTACGGTATTAACTCTTTTCCCATGAAGCATATGTCTTCGATTTGAATACTGTACAGATGATAATTTAGACATACCTAATGTCTAACTTGAGTTCACGTATTTGCTCATTTAAAAAATCCATCAGAACTCATATTTTAAGATTGAGCTCTTGATTATCACCAATACAATAAGCTTAAAAACCTTATCATCTCTATTTATTACATAGTAAATAGAGACGATTACTTGTGTGAATGGGCTAATCTCTTATCTGTTCGGCATACTTTTTCAATTTTATATGAAGCACTGGGCATCAAGATGCATAAACGTCAAATAAAAAACCATAGGCATTAATAATGAAAGACAATTTCATTAAATGTGAACACTTAGGGAAATTACAATATTTAGTACATTAGTCTTTACGCAGTCTTAGTGATTTTGCATGGTCATAGAACACATCTTTAGGTATTAACTTTGATTCTATGCGTAGATATGTACTGTAAGTTTACATCTTTTCGTTCATCATATCTTTGACAAAATTATACTTAGTATTTATATGTTTGATCTTGTCATGATATTTTGGATCCTTGGTGTACGCTATTGTTGCTTAGCTATCACAATTAACCAATAATGAGTTCACAATATTTTTAACAACACCTAAATGATCTAAAAATTTCTTAAGCCAAACACCTTTTTATATTAATATTGATAACGCCACGAACTCAGCTTCTATCATGGATAAGGCTATACATGTTTGTTTCTTATCGCTCTAAGATATGACGCCATTATTTAGTAAGAATATATATCCAAATGTAGATTTCCTTTAATCTAAATCCCATTCCCAATCAACATTTGAATAGCCTTTAAGCCGCAGATTTTTTCATTGATAACTTAGTGTGGGGTCTAAAGAAAGAAGAGCAGAGGCTAGACTATATTAGTAACAAGTAAATCTTTTGTATTTAAGGTAAAATAAAAAGTTTCAAGATATTTGGGGGATAAAGTTCAATTGCAAGGTCTGAGACGACCCAAAAAGCACTTGATCATGATGAACTTTGTAAGCTTACTTGGGTCTTGAGCATGTACTCACCAATTCCCTTCAGATACCTCAGTATTTTTTTGACGGCTTTTCAATGTGCTTGTCCTAGATTGGATTGGTATCTATTTATCATTCCAACTACAAAACATATATTTGGTCTTGTACACATTATAACGTACATTAAGCTTCCAACTACACTAGCATAAGGAACACGTTACATTTGTTCCTTCTCCTGTGGAGTCTTTGGATAAAATTTACGGCTCAATCCTTCACCTTTTGCAATAGGAGTATCCATAGATTTGCAGTCATGTATATGAAATCGTTCAAGAACCTTATTTATATAGGTATCTTGCGAAAGAGACAATGATTTCTTTGAATGATTCTTTGAAATCTTAACTCTAAAAATGTATATAGCATTACTCGTGTCTTTCATCTCAAAGTTGGAAGATAACAAACTTTTAACAGTATTAACAAAAGTTAACATATCTTTCGTTCTTGGCCTCTTAAAGTGAAACCAATGGGTTATTCCATATAAATTTATTCTTCTAATTTTCTATTTAGAAAATCAATCTTTACATTCATTTGATGTAGCTCAAGATCCATACTAGTTACTATTACTAGAATCAGGCGAAATTATGTAAATCTCACCATAAGGGAAAATGTTTCCTCATAATCAATTCATTCCTATTGATTATACCCTTTCACCATAAGACGAGCCTTATATCTCTTTATTGAGCCATTAGCTTTACGTTTTATTTTGAGAACCCACTTATTCCTAATGACTTTGCGTCCTTTTGGAAGATCAACCAGTTCCGAAACATGGTTTGACTTCATTGACTCCATTTCTTCTTCCATTACATGCATCAATTTTTTTTTATTAGGGCAATTTAAAGCCTCATTTACATTCAATGGCCCATCTTCATCTTGTGGAGTAACCATAAAAGTTTCCTCTTTAATATCAAAACGTCGATAGGGAATACTTTTATGACTTGTTCATTATACAAGAGATTATATATTTTGTACGTTATTTTCGATTATGCTCTCACTTGGATTAAGTAATGATGATATCATCTCATCAAGTAGTTATAATTAAGACTTAGTCAAATTTAATTCATAATTTCTCATATTACTCCCACTTGAACTCTATTAAGTTCACTATCTTGATCCAATGTTTCAAATAAGAAGTACTCCTCACCTATTTCGCCATTTTTTGGAAATTTATTCTCTAAGAATGTGACATCTCGTGATTCAAATTCAATTATACTTCAACTTTCCTACTTACCTATAAACATATACCATTTTAAGTGTTCTGATTATTTTATGAAAATATTCTTCTTACTTTTGAGACCCAATTTCCCATACTTGTAAGAGGGCTCATGAGTATAGGCAACACAACCCCGCGATTTAATAAAACTTAAATCGAGTTTTCTATATGTCCATAACTCATAAGGAGTGAAAATAATTGATTTGGAAAGCACGCGATTAAGTATATAGACAGCAGTTAATAAAGCATCACCCTCAAGATGACAGGTAAGTTAGCATGCGCTATTATAGACCTAACTATTTCTAGTATAGTTTTTTCTTTTTCTTTTTTCATTTCCTCAATACCATTTTGTTAAGGAGTATAGGGAATAGACAACTGTCTTTCTATTCATTTTTCATCACATAAATTTCTGAACTCATCAAATAGATATTCTCTACCTCGATCAGATTTCAATACTTTTATTTTTATTTAATTGATTTTCTACTAAGTTCATAAACTTCTTGAAATAACTCAATACTTCAGATTTAAGAGAAATCAGATAGACATGTTCGAATCGAATATAATTATCTATAAATATGATGAAATAAACAGTCTCATGCCTTCCTCTCACAGGCTTGTGGATGAGCCATCATATTTGTGCACGCGGTCATGGTCATGTTGGGAGGTTAGAAATGATCATTCTTTTTTCTTTTTGTATGAACTCCATGTGGTTATATGTGGTCAGGCCCCGAACTCAATCTATTGTGAGAATTTCCCCTCCTGCGATGCTTTCCTGTTTGGATATTTTAATTCTAGAAAATTTTTGCTTTCCGCTCCTACACTTTCATGAAAATTTTTAATCAATTTTTAAATTTTTCTAACCAAAATTTTCCGTTTGCACAAATTAATTAATCAAGTCTCCCAATGCCAAATTTGGGGACGCAACTGTTTGACAGCATTAGAGTGTGATGTGGGCATATTTTGTCAATGTTGAATTCTTTTCTTTTTCCTTTTTTCCATGGCAGCATCCATGTCTATAAAACTTCCTGATGTTGTTAGACAATTATAGCAGCTGGTTTGGCCAAATATGATGTTGGAAGATCTTCATTTGACTATTTGTGCAAGTAGAAGGTTTTTTGTTAGAAAATTAGAAGCACCGGGATTTGATTAGAAAAAGCGTAGAAGCATGGGACGAAAACTGTTTTTTTTTTCTTTTCTTTTTTTACTTCTAATTAATGACTATTTCATTGGAACGCTCTGTTGTTATTTCAAGATGGAGCAAACATTTTTATTTCGATAGAGCTGTATTTAGCTCTACAAGATCATTTAAATGGACCGCTTGTCCTGAATATTTACCTACCACTCATAACATGTCACTCTCCTAGAATATCGTCATATTGCTTCGTTATGCATTGCGTAGTTACCTGAATATGTATTTACTACTCATAAACCTGTCACTTCTCTTGGAACTGTACTAACGAAGGAAGAGAATTCTGCTTGATTCATCGCATTGGTTGGGCCAAGCTTGATAAATACAAGAAATATTGGGCCTTATAAGTAAGAAAAAAGCTCATAGAGCACACTAACTTGTGAATAAGCCCACTATAATAAGCCCCGTGACCTCATTCTACATTATACAAATGTCCTTTGGCAACGTATGCCTTCTCTATCTTTATCCTCTCCTTCTGCAAAAACGAGAGGCTAAAGATAAACGTCCGACCACTTCTTTTTTTTATTGGCAGTGCGAATTCTTCAAAGCATTCGGGTCCGTTACTGTCCAGTTGCGGATCCGCACAATTCGTGCATCAACAAAGCTTAGTCCCTCTAATTAGATTTTATCATACTGATCTACTCTTCTTAATATGTTCTTCACATATCAAATTATGCAATAGGGCATGCCATATAATGAAGAACTTGAAACAAAGACTTATTTATCTTGACACTTGCATCATCAGGTGAACTTCTATCAAATGACCCCAACAGCACATAATTTGAATGGATCTGAATTTGTAACTTAACTACGAAATTTCAATAAAGTTTGTATTCTGGTTTATTGGATATTGGAAGCACACAGATAGCTGCTATGTCTCTCTCTTAGGGTGCATTTGGTAACGATTATACTCCCGAGAACAATTTTTTATTAGAAATTAATTTTTTTATTATGTTCCCGGCAACAATTTCTGAGCAAAAGAGTGTGTTTGGTAACTACATAAAATTTTTATTTTATTCTCAGGATAAAAATGTTTTATAATAGGATTCTAAAATTTTTTTATTAGGTTTGACGAGGCTCGACCTTGCCTAGGCGGCGCGAGGTCGGCCTCGCCCTGGCCTAGCAAGGCCCAATTGACGAGGTCGCCAACCCTTGTCTAGTCGGTCGTTGATCATGGTTGAGGTCATCGACCGGCCCAAAGGAATAGAAGAAAAGGAAAGAGAAGAAAATAGAAGAAAAAAATTAGACTTGATTTTAGGAATTATTCTCGGGAACAAGGCACAACTTTTTTCTACTTCTTGATTTTGTTTCAAATTTATTTCCAGAAACAAAAAAAAAATTGAATTTTATTTCCGAGAATAAAAAATTTACCAAATGAATTTTTGTTCTTTTTTTATTTTATTTCCGAGAATAAAAGAGTAGAATCAATTGTTCATGGGAGTGTTACCAAGCAGGTCCTTAGATGCTCCGCTCACTCTCTATTATGTTCTTCCCTTTTCCTCTCTTGCTTTCCACGCTAGTCTCTCTCCCTTATTTTATTCTCTTCTTTACGCTCCCCCTCTCTTTTTCCTACTCTTTCTCTCCTTTGTTTTCTTATGCCCTCAAATTCTTCTTCCTTGTCCCACATGTTCCCCTCGTTGTGACTAAACTCTATCCTTCCTTTCTTCTTCTCTTTTTCCTCTTCTTTTTCCCCGTTGATGTTGTGACGAAGTTTCTTATGTTTGCAGTAAAGACTTAGCATCAAAGGAAACAAGCTGCTGTAGCAAAAAGTTGATTCTGATTTGGGATTGACCTTAAGTTCTAAATGGCAAATTCAATTTAGCAAAACGTGACTTGGGGTGCTTGGCCCTTAGTAGCTAGTCCTCCATACTCTTTGTTGTCTCTATTAACTCATCTTTATCAACATTTTTCGGCAATTAGCTTTGCCATCCAATACCTAGACCAAACCTTGGTTATTAATAGCACACCCATCCCACTCCACCGCCCAAGTTGTTTCTTCCGTTAAACTTCTCAATTTCTATTTTTGTTCCACACAAAATTAGAATAACAGAATTTCTAGACGACGATTAGACAAACGAAAGAACCAAATCAAATCTCCAAAAATCCTAATCTTAACTTTGATGTTAATGTTGTAAAATTAAAGTGGAAGCCAATTGGGTCTTGCCTTTAAATCAATGTGAGAAAATGAAATAACCGAATAAATCAATAAGGAAAAATAACGAATATAAGAAATTTATGCGGTTCAATCTGAATTTTATTCCATAAAAAGAGTAAGTCGCAAATAATCCACTTCACATGTTCAAGTTCTTCCCAATATTAGATTACATTTAAACCTACGGTATTTTGGCCTCACGGGGAGTTAGCTCATAGCTTGAAACGCCCGTCTCCATAAAGAAAACGGCCACGCCTTTCTTTTTTTTCTTTCCTCAAGAGTATATATGGCCCCTTCTTTTGTACGGCCGACAGAAATCCCACCTCTCTGCGCGCAATATAAACAAAAGTCTCCAATTAGTCAAACTGGTCAAACTTACATACTTCTCTCCAATTGAAAGCAAAATCAAGTTTCACCAAATTTGAACAAATGAAAATCCTCCAAATGGGTCGGTTTCTGTACCCAACTTAAAATGACGAAGCGCATGCAGCTTCCTCTCTCTTTCTCTCAATTGCTCCGCTCCCTCTATTTTCTTATTCCCTTTTCCTCTCTTGCTTTGCGACGCTCATTCTCTCCCCCTTACTTTCTTCTCGTCTTTACGTCTCCCTGTCTTTTTTCTCTTTCTTTCCTTTGTCTTCTGATGCCCTCATTTTCTTCTTCCGTGTCCCACATGTTCCCCTCCTTTTGACTAAGCTCTCCCCTTTCTCTCCTTTTCCCTTTTCTCAAGACGAAGTCTCTTGAGCTTCGGTACGACTTAGCATTGAAGGGCACAAACCATTGCAGTAAAAAGTTATTCTGATTTGGGATTGGCCTTAAGTTCTAGCTGGCAGTTTCAGTTTAGCCAAACACAAATTGGTGTGTTTGGCCTTCAGTAACAAGTCCTGTAACTGTCTTGGATATTTGGGCAGTTACTATTTATCTTGTGGTTGTTGCTCGAGGAGTTTACTAGTAATATCTGTTGTACTCGGCTGCCAGTAATAATTTGCTTGATTTTATGTAAAGTTGGTGCTTTATTATGGAATTAGGCCTAAAAAAATTGTACTTGGGAATATTTTTCGTGCTTGACAGGGACTTAAGGCATGTCTGAATGGGGACGTTTCGAGGGCCGTCTCTCTTTTTTTTTTTTTTTAAGCATCGGAGGCTGATCCAGGAACGTCCATTCTCGCTTTCGGGCGAGGGGTCCATTTCAAGGAAGCGGCTTCGATGGATTCCTTGAAATCAGTATGTGCACTCACATGATTTCTACTTTTTAACACAACCGAAGATGCAGCTCCAAGTCAAGCAAACACCAAAGCGAGATGAGAGACCTTTTGTGAGGGAAACCCACAAAAACATGGAAGCAATAGGGGGCTGTGGCGTCCACGTCGAATTCTCCAGCAAGGCAAATTGCCGATGACAATTAAGTAATCAATTTTTCAAATTTACGATATTTAAGGGAGTGAAAAATAAGTTATGGACTTACACTATTCTTGTCCCAACTTGCCAATGAGCACTCGTATCCTATGATTGTACTGACAACAATCAGGTTCGGTGTACACTCAGACATCTAGGAGGGAGGGCTCCTGGGAACAATAGTGGTGCTTTTTTTTCAGTCTTGTTTAATTTAGATTTTTTTTTTTTGCACAATGTTTATAAGAGAGTTTTTGCTACAGCCTGCTGCCTGGACACCTTAGTCCTTTGAAAATAGTTTTCGTCATCCACTGCTCACAAACATCAATACGAAGAACTAATTGCACTTTGCGAAAAGAAAAAGGCTCAACTTAGCAGCCACTGCCTCGTCATCGCCCCCGCAACGCTGTAGCCGCTACTCTTGATCGACACCACCATCAGCACGTCCCCATCGTCGCAATCCCCATCTCATCTGATTATTCGTCCATCACCATAATTTCTCTCTTTCGCATCTATCAATCGCGGCCCCTCTTTCTGATTTCTGTCATCTCTGGAATTAAGAGCTCAATGGCGGCATTTTACTATGTTTTAATCCACATTAAAATTCTGAGGTGGGAAATAGGATTCTAACTATCGTGGCTTCCTTTTCTCCTGGCATTTGAAATCAACTCTTAATTTTCTTCAATTTGTTGGATATTCCGACACCATGAGGTAATCGAACATGCTCTATTCTCACATAATATCTAAAAGCAATTCTCAAAGCACAAAATATGCTGTTAGTGCTTCTATTGCAAACGAAAGTGTGTTTTATTCCAAGTTGGATTTGAACATCGCAATAAATCAAACCCTACAAAGTTTGACTGGATGACTGACTCATTTTGAAATGAGGGCAAGAGGACATTGACGAATGAACAAGACTAGAAGAAACTTCTGCTTTGTTTAAGTACAAAATGGCACGTACATAATGAGGGAATTGTGCATCGAAATCACAGAGACCAGTCAGATGAGAAGCAAGCAATAAAACAGCAGCTGCTTAAGCAGAAAGCAAAAAATGACCGAGAAAATGAGGATTTATGACAATTGCATGCTGCAAATCATTGAGCTCAATTGTGCAGGCAATGAGGCTATTTTGCATTTTATATACTCTTTGTATATGAGGATGTAAACTCTTTGCGCAAAAAAAAAAAAAGTTACGCTGCGCGTTCCTCTTCCTCCGCGGCTAAAAGGAGAACTCTACCTTTTATCTTTGCTTTTTTGTGTCCATTTTTCTTCCAACGACAAACCTACCGACTCCACAAGTGAGAATATATAAAAGACCAAAAGAAGACCCTCCTTTATACACAATATGAACAGACAGGCTAAGTTGTCAAACAGGTTAAATTTAGATAATCGTCTCCAACATAAAACAAAATAAAGTTCCCCCACCCAAAAAATCCAAATTTGACTCGGACCAAAGCGCGTACCGAACTTGAACAAATCAAAATCCTTCGACTGGGTCGGTTTTATACGCAGTTCAAACAGAGAAAGCGCACATGTAGCTTCCTCTCTCTCTCTCTCTCTCTCTCTCTCTCTCTCTCTCTCTCTCTCTCTCTCTCTCTCTCTCTAAGCTGCTCCGCTCACTATTTTATTCTTCTCTTTTGCTCTCTTGCTTTCGGGCGCTGATTCTCTCCCTTATTTTCTTCTATTCTTTCCGACGTTTCCGTCTCCCTCTCTCTTTTATCTCTTTCCTTTGTCTTCTTATGCCTCATTTTCTTCTTCTTTGTCCCACATGTTCCCCTCCTTTTGACTAAACTCTTCCCTTTCTCTCCCTCCTTTTTCTTTTCCTCATTAGACAGTGATTAGCGAACGAAGTTGCAGTCCAATTTCTCCATCAGCTTCATTTTTTAATCTTTTCTGAGGGCTAATTGACACAGGTTAAGTTGAAATAGCTGCTATTGTTTTAGCAATGTCTAGAGATGGCGGCAACTTGTAGAAGTTCATGAGGGTGGTGGCGTACCGTTTACATGTTGGTCATTACCGATTAGACTTGATGAATGGACTATACTACAATTCCATGACTTTGGTCAATTATATTGTTGTATAATATTGCATCATAAGCAAATGGTGTTCTCTTTTTTTGTTTCCCAAATAGAAACACTTTTGTTAACATGCTTAATGCACTACCTCTAATTACAAATTGGAAAGAAAATGAGATATGATAGTATGTTGGACATTGGAGTTCATAAGGATGTCGGTTTACAAGATACATGTTTCGATATTGAAGAAATAAACTTGCATATAATAATAAAGAGTAGATAGCAAAGATAAAATGAAATACATTTTAGAACGAATATGAATTGCAATTTTTCTGTATGAAACACATATGCAAGCTTATTTCTTAACGTAATGTGAGAAGAATCAGTACTAATAAGAGAATCATTCACAGAGATAGGAGAATTATAGCATATAATCATTCATATGTTTAAGTGCTTCCTCATAGTAAATTATACCTAAACACTAAAAATTAGTTCACAAATCAAAATACTTATGCCACACCACAAAGAAAACGGAGGATGTGAACTCGTTGAGAGGGAAAAAAAGAAAAAGAAAAGATCATTGTGTGTTTCTCTTCCTCTGCGGGCTAAAAGGAGAACTCCATCTTTTTCTTTTCCTTTTGCGCGGCTCTGCAGTTGAGGGGGATGAGAAAAATAAAACCCACCGGCTTTTCATTTTCCTTCTTCCCACAAACCTACCGACGCCACAAGTACATTTAAAAGACCAAAGGATGCACCTCCTCTATGCACAATATAAATAGAGAGTCCAAAAAGTCAAACCGGTCAAAACTTAGATAACCGTCTCTAACAAAGAAACAAAATCAAGTATCCAACTCGGATCAAAGTGCCACATCAAATTCGAACAAATAATTTTCCTTTCTCACCAAAAAAAAAAAAACAGAGCCAAATTCACCAATTCTCATACATAAGTAGGGCCATTTTAGCTAGTGATAGTTATATGAGTGAATTTGATATAATTTTATTTACTGTAAGTTACTCATAATTGAAAACTTGCAAGTAAAGACATGTGGGAGTGAAGTCCGCACTAAGTAACTAACAAAAAAACCATAAAAACAAAAATGGAGCTAATGTTGTTGCTTGAGCAGTTTACTAATCAAGTTACTAAGCTGCTAGTAATGGTTTGCTGAATGGGATCGCTCGCTATGGGTTTGGCTACCTAGCTTAGTCCGATGATGAATTGAATTTAACCTGCCCGTCCAAAAAACAAGAAAAAAAAATTGAATTTCGGAATATTTTTCGAGCTTGACCAGGTCAAACGTCCTTCTCTGTTTACTTTAAGCATCGGATGCCGATCAAGGCCAAAAGCTCGAATATCCGGATCTTGCGCGTGGGCGTGGGTCCATTTCAAGGAAGAGGGCTTTTGAGGGATTCCTTGAGATGGGTTTGTGCATTTACACATGATTTCTAATTTCTAACCCTAACGAAGACGCAGCTCTCAACCCCGAGCAGGCAAAAACCAGAGCGAGACAGAGAGGACTTTTGCCAGAGAAGCCCCCCAAAAACATGGCAGCAACCCAGTACCACGTGTTCTTGAGTTTCAGAGGGCCCGACACTCGCGACAGCTTCACCGACTGCCTCTACCGAACCATGGTCGGCCAGGGGATCTCCGCTTACAGAGACAGCGAAGAGCTTCACGCCGGTGATCGGATCGACGATCTCCTGAGAGCAGTCGGCAACTCCAAGATCTGCATACTGGTCCTCTCCAAAGGCTATGCTTCGAGCGCTTGGTGCCTCCGAGAGCTCGCTCGGGTGACGGAGCTCAACGAATCGACCGGGAAGCCGGAGATTCTACCCATATTCTTTGATGTCACGCCCTTGGACGTCAAGCTCAGGACGGAACTGTACCTGAAGGACTTGGAGAGGCATGAGCAGAGGCACGGTGCTGAGATGAGGCAAAGGTGGGAGGCGGCTTTGGGAAAAGTGGCTGAGATCAAGGGATGGGAAGTCCAAGGGAAAGCGTAAGTCAATGCTTATTTATGGAACTCTTTTCAAGCTTTAGTCCAAATGCTATTCTCTTATTATTCTTGTAAATGGCAGTGAAAACTATCTGGAGGGGTGTATATTGTTGAAATATATCGGTTGACGTGGCATACACAAACCGGTCTTTGGTGTATGAGCAGTAAATTTCATTTCTCGCCGGGGAGGAAAAAACAGAGGCAATTCACTAATTCTCATACATAAGCAGGGCCATTTTGGCTAGTGACAGTTACATGAGTCAAATTCTAGAATGATGTATGTAATTCGGACCACAAATGAACATCTTCTTTCTCAGAAATAGGGTCAAATTGTAAGTGTATCGTACTAATCATATCCTGTGGAGTTTATCACACCAAAATTCTTGTGGCTCTATAGAATTTACCTGAGACTTAAAAATAGTGATCCAACTCAAATGCTAATTGCTAGGAAGTAGTAGTTAGATTGTTATTTGTTTTATTTGACTAAAAGTGTTTGGTGTATGGCAGACAAGGTGAAGTCATTGAACTCGTTGTGAAAGAGGTTCTGCGTAAGCTGAAAGTAAGACAAAGACCGCTGGACAACAAATCTGTTGGGGTAGACAAACAAGTAGAAGCCATAATGGATTTGTTAGATGTTGATGTTGACATGAGTGTGCGTTTCGTTGGAATCCATGGAATGGGCGGGATCGGTAAAACCACTCTTGCTAAGATTGTTTTCAATGAATTATGTCTTCAGTTTGATGGCCAATGCAGCTTCATTGGGAACATCCGAGAATCATCAAAAGGAAATGGCCTAGTAAATTTGCAGAAACAGTTGGCATCCGACATCTCTGATTCTAGATTTGTAGAAAATTTTAGTAACACTGATGAAGGGATAGACAGCATAAGAAGGAGAGCGAGTTCTAAGAAAGTTCTCATTGTTCTAGACAATCTAGACAAGAAAGAACAACTTAAGAAACTAGCTAGGGACCCTAACACTTTCTGTTCTGGGAGTAGGATTATCATTACAACAAGAGACAAACGAATTTTGGATGAAGAGAAGGGAATATTAGCTTATGAAGTGAAGGAAATGGACCGTAATAAAGCGCTAGAACTTTTTAGTTTGCATGCATTTAACGAGGTCTCTCCTCCCAATGCTTATCGAAGTCTCTCTCAAAAAGTTGTATTTATGACCGGGGGACTCCCATTGGCTCTTGAAGTCATAGGTTCCTATCTTCATGACCAAAAAGAGGAAATATGGAAAGAAATGCTAGAAATGTTGAAGAATGTACCTCATGATGAAGTCCGGGATAAGTTGAAGATAAGTTATAATGCATTAGGAGATGTGGAAAAAGAAGTTTTTCTTGATATCGCATGCTTCTTCATATCTGAAAAGAAATTATGGGCAGCCTATTTCTGGGATGCTTGCCATCTTTACCCCCATAAGTCATTGAAAAAACTTTCCGATTTGTGTCTAATCAAAATTGTTGATGGTGATACTATATGGATGCATGATCAATTGAGAGACCTTGGAAGAGACATTGTTAGAAAAGAATGCACCCTTAGTAGGTTGTGGAATCACAAAGAAGCTTTGGAAGTAATGAGATCGAAAGAGGTAAGGTAAAAGTAGGATCCATACATTATCCACCGTTCCCACTTCCCATTTAAGATATTCCTTTTAGGCATTCTAAAGGACAAATTTAATGTTTGCAAGCTCATACTCGTTGATGGTTTCTATTGGCAGAGAAAGGACAAAGTTAAAGCACTCAATTTAAATCAATATAATTCGGATCCCGTCAGCATTGTGGATGAAGAACTTGAGAGGATGCCAAATCTAAAATTTCTCAGTTTATATAAAGGGACTTTTGCCGGAGACATCAACAATTATCTCCAAGAGCTAAGATGTCTTTCTTGGCATTCTCCTCCTTTAGATTGTAGAATGGCCAATTTGCACATGAAAAATCTAGTCCTTTTCAAACTTTCAAACAATAGAAACACCGAAAACTGGGGTGGATGGAACATTTTCAAGGTGTGAATTCGTACTTTTGTTCTCTCAACATAGACATAGTATTCTCTATTTGATCATCTCTGATAATATTTCAATGACCTTTGCAGATGGAAAACAAATTGAAAGTCCTTTCTCTCTCCATTTGTTATGGATTGAAACAGACTCCAGACTTTTCTGGATGCGTGAGTTTGGAGATACTGTCTCTTGATTACTGTCAATCCTTGCAAGAAGTTGACTCCTCTATTGGGAAACTAAAAGATCTTACTCACTTGGAAATTAGTCGGTGCATGAATCTTCGAAATTTGCCTAAAAAGATTGGAAGACTAGTGAATTTGAAGCACTTTTCTATCTGCAAGTGCCCTAAAATCAAGAAACTTCCGGACATCGGGAAATTGGCATCATTGTCTAAGTTGGATATATCAAGAACAAAAATTACAAGTTTACCCGATTCTATTGGTAATGCAAAGAACCTATCATCCCTTGATCTATCATACACGTCAATTGTAAAACTTTTGATTTCTATTGGAGAGCTTACACAACTCAAGTTCCTTTCACTCTCTAATTGTCAAAATTTTGTGGAGCTTCCACAATCAATAGGTTATTTGACAAAATTACAGGAGTTGGATCTCTCAGGGACAAAAATTGTTGAGTTACCTGATTCGATAAAGAATCTCAAGCAATTGAAGGTGATGAGGATGGCATCTTGTCCAATACAGAGGTTGCCTGCGGTATTGGAATGCTAGAGAGCATGGAGGTGCTCAATGTCCGAAATTGTCGACGACTTGTAGGTGAACTCCCAACTGCAATTGGCAAACTGTTGTCTCCAAGTATCCTAGACATATCGCAAACTAGTGTTTGTGCAGTCCCAACGACAATTAATTCCCTCACGCGACTTCAAAAGCTGGATTTATCATTTTGTAATGAGCTTCAAGAGTTGCCGAAACTTCCCTCGAGTTTGAGTTGTCTACGTGTTCGATCGGCATCATTGCAGGTAGTTCCAGATCTTAGTAAGCTCACGAATCTAGTGGATTTGGAACTGTCCAACAACTTTGGACAAGCACTTGCGCAGGCATCAACTCTTCAATTGCAATGGGTTGGGAAGTTATCTAAGCTGGAGCAGTTGGAGTTGTGCCTTTCAAATCTTCCTGTGCCGTCAATGGAGTTGGGTTGCCTACCTCGACTTAAAAGACTCACCTTACCTTGCATGGATAGTTTCGACTCGATAGTCGTTGGGCCACAATTTTTGCACTTGAAAAATTTGTCCAGATTGCATCTTTGTCGCTGTCCACTGAGGGAAATTCAACTCGATGGGCTTGAACTATTGGGAGATTTGATTATGACATATTGCAAGTTTCTCGAGGGATTGTTAGTTATTTCATTGAGCTTGAGAAAGCTCTCTCGAATAAGAGTTGGAAATTGCCCAAAGCTACTTCAAATTCGATTTCTCAGTATGATGGAATCACTGGAGATACTTAGAGTTGCATACTGCGAATCCCTAGGAGGGTTGTATGGTTTATCAAATTCGAAGAAGTTGAAGACTTTAACATGCCGTAGTTGCCCTGTGCTACGGGTTATTGAGGGTCTTGAAGAATTGGAGCTTTTGCGGTGGTTGTCTTTCCTCACGTGTCCATCGTTGAAAGTGTTGACTAATCTATCCAACTCAAAGATACCAAATGAATGCACGATAAATGTAGGGCACTGCGAGAAGTTACCAGATTGCAGTTATGGCCGTTACGGGGATTATAGAGAGGAGATTCTTGACTGGACGAGGAGGGGATTAAACCAGGTGCGCATTTTAATTTTTTGAAAACGCAGGCGGTAGGCATGACTTTTATTTCCCTTGTTCCGTTTACTTTTATCTCTCTCTCTCTCTCTCTCTACGTTCCGCAGACAACCGCGTCGTGTGGTTCTTTCTCTGTTAACATTTCTCAATACTCGGCCTTCTTCCTTTCAGGAGGGTGCGGTGCGGTTCTTCAAACGTGGCCAACCGCTCATCGTATAGGTATGGTCTCTTCTACGGACCCAAAATTCTTCTCGTGTTGGTGAAGTGAGAAAATTTTCTTTTTCTTGAATTTGTTGGCTGAAAATTTTATCTTTTGCGAACTCAATATATTCTCAAATATTGAAGAGCTTAAGTATTGCAAAATGAAATTAAGGTCATTTTCAGAAAATAAGTTGTAGTCTTTAGAGATCTTTGTGCTAAAACGAAAATAATAAACGTTTCCTAAAGCCAAATTAACTTGAAATTTTCTTTCAAATATGGGGGAATCCATAAGCAGAGACATGAGTTTAAGGTAGAAGATCAAGATCCTAAAATATCACTAGAGTCAAATTAAATTTCAATTACAGAATTTTTGCCTATAGGGAGTAGCCTCGTTAATCTAGACACATAGATGCACTTAGTGAATAATCTAGAAGGTAGACACCCAAGATGATTATTAACTCTTGTCGCGACCAATTTGTCGGGTGTGAACCACCTAGGGTTTGGCTAATGGATTGTTAAGCCTAGACTTAATTCGGGCTCTCCCAAACCCATACCAATTCGCGACTTAGATTTAAATTCTTAACATGCAGATAGATTTTATTTAGGAGTCGTCACTAATCTATTTTTTGGTGGGTTGATTAGAAACCCAATAAAGTAATGAGAGTTTTACTTTACTCCTACGAACCAGAGACCATGGGTACGCCAGAGACCATAGGTACGCGGACTTGGTTACACTAGATTCCTCTAATGCCATTTTGGTACCATTCTTTTATTTTCGAAAATGCTTTGGCAGGCAGCTTAAATTGATTTTAAATCTATTTCCCTAACATGTGATGCGATCATGCGGGTGCGTAAACCACAAATTTAACACCCAAGTAAAACAATAAATAAATTGCAGGATTTACCTCATAGCAACGAAAGCATCTGCGTTGTTAGATCAGAATTCACATCAACAATCCTAGATATGATTTCTAATTAACACACAATTTCTTTTTTTGTTTTGTTTTCACTTATTTAATGAAAATTATGCAATATACAATGCAATATTAACTAAATGACCTAATTCTAATTACATTCAATTTCTAATTGAATAGACCTAGCAACGACTACCACATGCATTTCAATGAATCTAATCCTAATTATGTGCATGTGACATCTTTTTTCTTTTTTTCTTTTCTTTCTTTTTCCTAAAAGAATGCAATCTATCCTAGAAAATAAAACTAATTCAACCTATGGCATTTTTTTGTAATTTTCATGAAATTCGAAATTAGGTAAAATGTGAAAATTATCTAGTTAGATTAAGATCCTATTCAATTTATATTAGGAATTAAGCTAAGCCAAATTCTAATTTAAACTAAAATATTATCTTAACCCAAATAATCCTAAAATGCAATCTATTTAAGAAAATACCTAAACTTAAAATAAATTAAGAAAAATATTGTCTAAAAATTAAACTACGTGCAATTTTACCCTGACGCATAAAAAGATGCCCTAACTCTACATGACATATACATGATGATTTTTTATTTTTTATTTTTTTCCCTTTTTTTTTTTATTTTCGAAATTAATAATTGCCAAATAATTAAACATGCAATCCAAGTTAAGAAAACTAGCAACCTAAATTAATGGATTTGATTTTTTTTTTTTTTGATTTATAAAAATTAAGAATAAAATTTCTACTCTAAACATGCAAATCCTAAAATAAGAAATAAACCTAATTCTAGCCTACATTTTTTATTTTTTTTAAAAGAAAATTAACTTAAGTGACATGACAGCAAATCAAACAATATTGATACCCAAATTGATGAATCATATCTCGCGTATGAGATCGAGTTGTCAACTTCACATAAATTACGAATATGAAGATCGGGAGATTGAATTAGCGATTTTTTTAAGTGATTACGAGCCGGATTTCGGGCGCGAAGATCGGACTAACAATCACAAATTTCACAGGCTATTTCATGTCGGACAATTCATCATTGCATCAAGGAATAATTATACTAAAAAAGAGCAAATAAAATAAAATAACAAAAAATAACAAAAAAAAGATAAATAAGTAAAAGAAAAACTACCTAATTTTTCTTTGGTTTTATTTTTTTTTTTTTTTTCAAGCAAAGCAGCAACGTGATGGACGCCCCGGTGAGGGGAGTTTCACCGTCGGTCGCCGGTCGTCGGAGCTCCGGCAAGGAGGGCCAGCAGCGAGCGGATCGGCGGCGAGCGGTGGCATCGCGAGGAGCAGCGGCAGGCGGCCTCACTCAGGTTGAGGCAGAGAGCGGAGCGCCTCGACTCGGGCTCGGGCAGAGGCGTCGGATCGCCGGCAAAGTCGCTGACCGGAGTAGCACCGGCGGAGATCTGCAAGCACAGACAAGACAGGGACTACAGCAGCGTCGTCGGAGCGGAGGGGCTGTGATCCGGCTCAGGTTAGGCTCCGGGGGAGGTGCAGCGACGACCGGCGCGGGGAAGAGGCAGCAGGAGGCTCGCGGGCCGGCGGGTCGCCAGCGAGTCGGGGGCGAGATCGGTGGAGCGGCAATGGCGTCGGGGAAAGACGGCGGTTCGGAGACGGTGAGCGGGGATCAACTGGCGCTGGTCGCGACCGGAGCAGGGAATGCCAGGTCGCGAGCAGATCTCAGGCGCGGGCGTCGAGGAGCACCGCAGGCGTCGGCGAGGGCTGAGGTGGAGCGACGAGACCGGCGGTGCAGCGTGGCTGTGGCGAGCAGACCAGCGAGGTGACGAGGTGCGGTGGTGTCCGGCGTTACGGTACCGGCACAGCGACCGGACGGAGCCGGCTGGCACGTTCGAAGAAGACGATGCTGTGGTCCCCTTCTTTTTTCTTTTTCTTTTTCTCTCTCTCTCTCTCTCTCTCTCTCTCTCTCTCTCTCTCTCACGTCACTCACCAGTCATCTCTCCCTCTGCAAACCGGTTGCTTTTCTCTTTTCTTTGACCTAGGAAACCGAGAGAGGCCACCAATTTTGCTCTCCAACTTTTTCGAAATCTCTCAAAATTTTCTCACATATTTGCTCTCAAAATTTCGAATTCCCGCACCACACTTTATATAGGGGAAGGAATTAAATTTTGATGAAATATTTCACTTCCAATTTTTCTTAGGCATAATCTCCATAAATATATCGTTACACCTCGCGCGATATTTTCTTTTGTGTTTTTTCAAATATTCCATTCGAAAATTTCCTTTTCGTCTAAAATGCACCCCCATTGTATATTACCTAAAAATATAAAAAATCTGAACGGAATATGTAAAAAATCTTCCCCTCACCGGTGGTCTATAAATAAAATAAAACAAAACAAAAATAAAATGTTTCTAAACTATATGCCATGTGTGTTTTTTTATATTTTTTTAATATTTTTTTTAAAAATTAACCCCAAAAATTTAGGTGTCAACAACTCTTTCACATGTCAACCATACAATTATGAGTATAACTATTTCTTACACTGGAAATTGATGAATTAAAAATCCTTCATATAAACAAGAAAGTGATTGTGTCAATATTTCCCCAACAAAAGATAAAAATTTCGTGTGTGGGCACAAAAGTAGAAGTTCAACTTTAGTTGGTTGTTCAAATAGATTTTTCTTAAACAACTACACTTTCCTTTCATATTTTAAAATAAAAATATAAATGTATATAAACGAATATATGATTTATGTCATTTGAAAGATTTGAGGTGTTACAATTGGATGAGCCATGAGAAAAGGGATAATAGTGAAAAAACATATACCGAAAACAGAGGTAGCTTATATGCAGTACCCACTTGTAACAATGTTCTACTTGTCCTGCTACTCCTGTCAAACTAACTGAATGGTTTGGCATTCTCCATAAGAAGGCAAGCATGTGAAAATAGTACAACTCTATCATTTGCCCAAATTTTACTTATTGCTTGATATTACAAGTTTTTCTTGTCAAAGGATTTATTCCAGTTTTCTAATAAACACATGTAGAAAACATATAATTCATGATATCTATTTATCTAATCATACAGCGAAACATATTGTTTTGTTTTCTTTTCCTGATAGCTGAATCTGATTAACGTGAAATACGAAGTAGCCAGTAAAATTTGGCTAAAATATGCACGTACTTCATGGACATTGAATTATTATACTGCTAATTGTTGGATAATTATGTTGAGTTCAGCAAGTTCTTTTTTTATGAATACATGTTAAAAGCTAATAAAAGCAGGGACTTTTGTCGAAGACATCAATAATCATTGCCTGAAGGTAAGATGGCTTTCTTGGGATTATACTCCCTTAGATTGTAGAATGCCCAATTTACACTTGAAAAATCTAGTGATTTTCAAACTTCGCACAATTGAAACACCAAAACTAGGGCTGATGAAAATTTTTTTAAAGTCTGAATTTATACTTTTGTTCTCTTAACATAGTATTTTTTTTCTTTGACCCTTCACTGATAATGTTTCGGCTACTTTTGTAGATGTTAAAAAAATTGAAAGTTCAATACCAAAAAAAATATTCTTGTTACAGAAAAAGGGTTGAATTGAAATGGACTGGATACCTGAGTCTAGAGACACTATATTTTCATTACTGTCTAAACTTGCGAAAATTTGACTCCTCTATTGGGAAGATGAAAGTTCTTACTCACTTGCACATTATTTGGTGTACTAATCTTCGAACTTTGCCCGACGAGATTGGAGGACTAGTGAATTTGATGCACTTCTCTATCAAAAAGTGCTCTCAAATGGAGAAACTTCCACACTCTATAGGGAAATTAGGATCATTGTCTAAATTGGATTTATCATCCTCAAGAATTACAAGTTTACTTGATTCAATTGGCAATGTAAAACATCTCTCATTCCTAAATCTATCAGGCACGCCAATCGAGGAACTTCCAATTTCTATCAGAGAGCTTACCCAACTCAAGTTTCTTTCACTCAAATATTGTTGAAATTTGGGGGACCTTCCAGAATCTATAGGCAACTTGACATCATTACAGAAGTTGAATCTCTTGGGGACAAACATTGTTGAGTTACCTAATTCGTTAAAAAATCTCAAGCAATTGAAGGTGATGAGGATGGGATCTAGTCTAATTAGGAGGTTACCTGCCAATATTGAAATGCTAGAGAAGTTGGAGAAGCTCTATGTTGAACATTGTGAACAACTTGCAAGCAAACTTCCGACTGAAATTGGCAAACTATTGTCTCTGAGTGTCCTAGACATTTCATATACCCATATTAGTGCAGTGCCGATGGCAATCAATTACCTCACGCGACTCCGAAAGCTGGATTTAACATATTGCAATGAGCTTCAAGAGTTGCCAAAACTTCCCTCGAGCTTGCGCTGTCTACGTGTTCACTCAACATCATTGTGGTTAGTTCCAGATCTTAGTAACCTCACGAATCTAGTGGAAATGCTTTTGTCTAATGGCTTTGGACAAGCACCTGCCCAACCATCAAACCCAATGTAAACTTTCCAATTGCGATGGCTTGGAAAGTTATCTAAGGTGGAGAAGTTGAGCTGGGGCCTTTCAAATGTTCCCCTTTCGTCAACGGAATTGGGTTGCCCACCTCAACTTAGAGAACTCACTTTATCTAGCATGGATAATTTCGACTCAGTAGTTGTTGGACCTCAATTTTCCAACTTGAAAAATCTGTCCATATTGTGTATTCATAGCTCTCCACAGAGGGAAATTCAATTGGATGGGCTTGAACTATTGAGAAATTTAGGTGTGAGAGAATGCAAGTTTCTTGAGCGATTGTTAATTATTTCATCAAGCTTGAGGAAGCTCTATAAAATGGAAGTCTTAGATTGCCCAAAGCTACTTGAAATTCAATTTCCCAGTATAATGGAATCATTAGAGGAACTTCGAGTTGGCTACTGCGATTCCCTGGGAGGGTTGCGCGGTTTATCAAACTCGAAGAAGCTGAAGGCTTTGCGGATCTACCAATGCAATGGGCTACGGGTTGTTGAGGGCCTTGAAGAATTGGAGCTTTTGGGTTTTTTGTATTTTTCCAGGTGTGGATTGTTGGAAAGGTTGACTGATGTATCCAACTCAAAGATACCACGTGAATGCATGATAGAAGTATGGGGTTGCATGAAACTAAGTAGTTATGAGGGCACTTACCGGGGTTATAAAGAGATGATTCTTGTCATGATGAGAATGACATTCAACGAGGTGCGGCTTCCTTCTATCTTTCACTTATTTTTCAGAAACGCCATGCAGTAGGCTTCACATTTCCTCATTTTCGCTTGTTCCGTTTGCTTCCTTGTCTCTCTGTCTATCTCTGTCTTGCATGTCTTAATTCTTACCTTTTTATATAAATCTATGATTATTGGTTTTTTTTTTTTGGTGAAAAGGTAAGTAAATCTATGATTATTGTTTGGTCCACTATTAGTGTAAAAGAAACATTCATTATTTTACTGTCTAAACTTAATTTTGTAGTCGAAATTTTTCAACGTGTCAACCATCCAATGGTGTGTATGTGTAAATTGTTTTTTACAAGAGCAATGGGCTTATTAAAGATCCTTTACATAACTAAACAATGATTATATTAATATTTCACCAAGCAAAGGTAAAAATCACACTCTCTACACTTATCCATTAGATTTTAAAATGAACCAGTTGTTGACACCTAAATTTTGACAATCCGTTTAGTCATTTATCGCATTAAAAATTTAGGGATTAATTTTAATCCCTAAGCAAAAATAGTAAATTAAATTGCTTAGCATATAGATATTAGGGGGGGCACATTTCATTTAAGTATACATTTGTCGACCCTCGGAAGGGATGCAACTATGTAGAATGGGAAGTTTGAAGCCGATGGAGATGTTTCTAAGTAGGACAATTTAAATCAGGATCTTAAAGGGACAGAAAATGGTGACCATCTCGATGAATCAAAAGAGAGCATTCATACCCCAAGAACTGCTTGTCCGGAACTCTGGCCTGAATGTGGATGGGAATTCAAAATCAATATTAGCTTCTGGTCCGACCAAGTATATCAGCCGTTCCTGATGCTGGATTCAAGCATGAGGAATATCCTGAGTGGTCTCTTTCTGAAGTTGAGAAGATGGCCATCGATCCCGTTCAGCTTGCAAACTTGAATAGAGGGATGGATGAAGATGATGAAGACTACGATGAAGAAGGCTAAGTCAGCATGGTGCTTTGGTGCTATTTGCTAATGCAAAACCATTAAATGTGTTTGGATAGAGGCGTAGACAGCTCACATGCTAAACTTTGGAAACATCGTCAAGACAAGGTCGAAGCTGACTAGTTCCAAGCTACTTTAGGAAGTTCATAATTCTAAGTGTTAGGTTGCATACATGTACAAAAGCTTGTGATGTGTTGAGAAGCAAGTGGATGTAAAAATAATTATTATTTTTATTAAATAATATTACAAACTCTTTCACACACACCACTCTCATACACTTCTCACACACCTCACCACTACACACTTTTGTACACAAGACCCCTATCACTCTTCCACTCTACAACTCACGCCACCTACTCCACCCACTCTCACTCACGTACACACTCCACTCACATTTCACACACACACTCACATAAGGGGCAAGAACCCCTATTTATAGGGTGTAAAAGTCGGTGAGAAAATTCTGGAGAGAGGGGGAGAGAAAAGTCTAGAGAGAGGGAGAAAAATCTGGCGCAGTAGAGAGAGGGAGAGAAATCTGGAAAAATCCAGAGAGAGAGAGAGAGAGAGGCGGTGCTCCCCTTTTTTTTTCTGACATGATGATCGTCGCATGGTGTTTTCATCAGTCAGCTCACTATTATCACTGGCTTTTCATCCCTTTTCGGTTTGGAATGTATTGACGCCATCAAGTTCATTTCATGTTTCACTGCATGAGTGTCGAATCTTATATTTGTGTAGCCATCTTTCCTTGTAATCCTGTAATAGGAAAAATAGGAAAGCCCAATTTTGCAAGGGAGTTGAATCGCGATGGCCTTACACCGTTACACATTGTGTCAGCCACGGAGATTTGAAAGTCACGAAGGAACTTCTATAGTAGGCCCTGATCTTTGCATGATCGAGAACAAAGGTAGCTGGACGCCGTTCCACTACGTGGCCATCAAGCGCAGGGTCAAGTGAAGAACAATCAATCCGATGCGCTCAAGAGGTTGTCGAAGATGGAGATGCGGACGACCTTGTAGGATGACGATGGGAACACAATCTCACAGCTGGCTGCGGCTTCGAAACATCTCCAGTCCACTGGATGGCAAAACGGGGTCGAGCTCATTGAAGGGTTATGATGACCGCACCCTTTTAATGCCAGAATTTTAAATCTGTTAAGCGAAAGTTTTGACCCATTGACCCATGCAAAAATTCTTTCAATTTTGTGTGGGCACGCGACTTTCAGTAATTAAGAAAAGGAAAGATGTGGTGGAGACGTCTTTGAGGAAACAAAAGATGGTAGAGAATAAAAAAGAAAAGGGATACAGACAAGAAAGTTGAAAGAATCAATATATTGATAGATTTGAAGGAGGAATAACGAATCTCGGTGTATGATATTTATGCTTCATTATTTCTTGTTTTAAAACAGGAAAGAGTGCACCGTCAAAGAAATCGCACGCATCCGTAAGCTTGAGCAAAAAGGAAACGAATTCTCTGCATCAACTCAAGGACAAAGAAAGAAATATTGTTGGCTCTATTCACGGCAAGAAAGGGAAGAAATCGACGAACTTGCGAGCTGATATTCAATTTGAAGAAATGAAATCAAAAGAGAATATTCAGCACGTATTCGACCGACTTGGAGCTGCCATATTATAAATAGAGTAGTAAACTCTGAGAGGGAAGGAGGATTTCGAATTTCAGAGAGACACACGAGAGAGAGAGGAGAGCAGACGCGAGGAATCTCGACCAGCTCTTGGCTGAGACGCTCCTTCCACGCATCCTCCCCTTCCACGGCCAGACTTGGGGTCGTGCTTCTGTCTCCATCACCGCCACATCGTGATGCTGCCCTGGTGAGGTGTCTACGACGGCCAAGCTGCTCCCTGCATACGTGCCACCTGAGAAGTCAACCGAGTCTGAGCTGTTGCACCCAACCGCGTTGCTGCTTTGGTTTCGTTGCTGCTATGCACTGGCGCCATTGCTCCCTGGCCCGCCGGCGCTGATCCTCCACTGATGAACGCTGCCTGATGCTACCCCTCTGCGAAGGGATCGCTGCCTCATCGAGTCAGCAATCTTATTGTGTTTCTATTTTGCAGCAACTCTCCTTTTTGCCGTTCTAGTCTTCTTATGGCTGCCCCCCTGCTGTGCTGGTCATCCTCGTTGACTTGCTATTGCCGAATCAGCGAAGCATCAGTCACCACTCGAAACTTGCTATTGCTTATTGAGCGAGACACCATCCTTGAGCAGCACGTCATCTTGAGCTGCCGCCCGTGAGTCATCCCGCCGTCCGTTGTTTGACCAAACTCAGCAACGTGGTCCACGTGACACCAAATATTAGGTAAGAATCTCGTTTAATTCAATTTTCATATATCCTTATTGCCTAATTTATGGGATTATATCGTATGAATATTTGAATGATGCCATCATATTCACAAAATCTCAAGTAGCTTTTTAAATTGGGAAATCTTCCTAATTTCGCAACGTACATATGGTTGACGGTCCGATTTCATGCTCGAAATACGACCCGCAATCGTACGGAAAAATCACTAATCCGATCTCACGCTCGAGATACGACTCGTGATTTTATTTAAAAATTGGCCAATTCAATCTCATGCGCGAGATACGATTCGTCAATTTATTTCCCAAAATTAAATGGACGTGGATGATGTCTTGCTTGAATTGGTGCCATGTTGTTCTTGATGCCTTATTTGTTTGCTCCCGTAAAAGAAAAAACATTTGAGTTAGATTAGATGCATGTTAGGATATTACTTGTTTTAGGTTATTTTGCATGTCTAGAATAGGAAATTTATTTATTTCGAATTTCTTAAATAAAAATACCAAAAAAAAAAACATAAATTTAGGATGTTAGATTTTTGTTTCACTAGTTTAAATTGCATGTTTAATTATTTGGCAATTATTAATTTCGAAATTAAAAAAGGAAAAAAGAAAAAAACAACAAAAAAAAAATCATCTTGCATATGTCATGTAGAGTTAGGGCATATTTCGCATGTCATTGCATATTAGGCTAAAATTGCACTTAGTTTAATTTTAGATAATATTTTTCTTAATTTAATATGTGTTTAGGTACTTCCTTAAATAGATTGCATTTTAGGATTATTTGGGTTAAGATAATACTTTAGTTTAAATTAGGATTTGGCTTAACCTAATTCCTAATGCAAATTGAATAGAATCCTAATCTAGTTAGATAATTTTCACATTTTTCCTAATTCCGAATTTCATAAAAAAAAAAAACCAAAAAATGTCTTAGAATAAATTAGTTTTATTTTATAGGATGAATTGCATTCTTTTTAAGAAAAAAAGAAAAAAATATCATATGCATGTCATATAGAATTAGATTCATGAAATGCACGTCATTTAGTGATAGTTGCTAGGTTCATTTAATTAAAAATTGCATGTCATTAGAATTAGGTCATTTAGTTAATACTGCATTTGCATTTACATGATTCTCATTAAATAAAGTGAAAACAAAAAAAGAAATTGCGTGTTAATTAGAAATCATATCTAGGGTTGATGATGTGAAGTCTGATCTAACAACGCAGATACTTTTGTTGCTATGAGGTAAGTCCTACAATTTATTCATTACTTTTCTTTGGTGTTAAATTGGTGGTTTGCGCACCCGCATGATCGCATCACATGTTAGGAAAATAGATTTAAAATCAATTTAAGCTGCCTGCAAAACATTTTTCAAAATAAAAGAAAAAGGTACCGAAATGGAATTAGAGAAATCTAGTGTAACCAAGTCCCCGTACCCATAGTATTTGGTTCGTAGGAGTAAAGTAAATCTCCGGTTATTTTAATTGGATTTCTAATCGACCCACCAAAAATAGATTAGTGGCGACTCCTAATTGAAAATCATTTGCATGTTAAGAAATTTAAACTTAAGTCGCGAATTGGTATGGGCTTGGGAGAGTCCGAGTTAAGTCTAGACTTAACAATTCATTAGCCAAACCCTATGTGGTTCATAACCCAAAAATTTTGGGTCGCGACACTAGTAAATTATATAAAAAAAAATATACGATATATGTATTATGAAAAATTTGAAGTGGTACTTATTGGATGAGCCATGAGAAAAGGAAAAATAGTGAAAAAAGGTGTACTAGGAGCAGAGCTCATATGCAATACCCACTAGTCAACAATGTTCTACTTATCGAGCTATGCCTAGCAAACTGTAACTGTTTGGTGAAAGAACGGGCATTTCGCCTTTAATTGTTAGCGAGATGGTGACTCACTAATGGGTGGTCTAACCCACTCGACAGTAGTTATTGCAACTACGGATCAATTATGTCATGGGAGTAACAGTAGACTTCGTAATTGGCACATTTTTATCTAAAGCAATCATTGATCCTCTCATGCCCGATGATTGGACCATCATAGACTTGGTCGTGTGACTGGCTTTGCCCTACGTTCATAAATGCTTGTGAAGCGAACGACTGTAATGTTTGGACTTCAGGGCAGGCCGATTAGATCATATTTGCATTTTCTTGTCCTCCAATATAGGTAGAAGACTAATTCATATTTTTCCCGTTCTAGGAGGAAGAAATGGAGGAGAACGACCGCATTGATTGTTCCACGGGCATATTAGAATGTATCTGCAATCCCTTATCGTTTTTTCAAGGGAGGAGTCTTCGGAGGCAGACAAGATAAGTAAATTGTCTTGCAGGATAATGCAGACGTGGAGTCAGGAAAAATTGAATTGATCTCTATGCATTTTGGTTACGGGTACAATAACTAAATCGATGGCTCCAAGAGAATGCTTGCACTCTTTTTGATAAACTCAAGTGTACAGAGGTCGAGGGACGAGTTTCCTGGAAACAGGAATGCAGTTTGCATGTGGATTTACTCTGCTTTGAGGATTTGCTAACTGTCCATTCGTTGAGAGGCAAGTCATTCCCCCTGTGAATATCAAATTGCTTGCCACATAGAAGCATGGTCAAGATTCTTGACAACTTAGACAATAGTTTCCAATGCATATGATACTTTTATCTGGGTAAATGAATGATTCTACCAAAATTTCTCAAATAACTGACGAGTGCAAAAAACCAAGAGGGGAAATGAAGAGAACAAGCTGAAGTAGACAATTTTGGGATGTCCCAAATGGTGATCATTAGATCAAATATTGCATGAACGCCCCCAAAATATGTCAAGATTACTAACACATGCAATCCTTGGCCCTAGCATTATGCTGTCACGGATGACTAGATCTAATAGGAGAAAATATTAGTCTTTCCTGTTCCAATGTGTGAAGTGGGCAAAACTTATGGTAGAAGAGACTAATTAGAAGATTATCTGTAAGCCATTCTAATTTCTTATAGGATGAGGTTGTAGTGGCAGAAGCAAAAGCAGACACTACTGACTATGTCTTCTCAATTCTCAAGAGTCTGACTTCGAGCATTCACTTGAGTTTATGCAACAACAATTCTAATTTCTTTTTGTTCGGTTCTCATCCAATCAAATCATCAAATCTCATTTGGCTTTCATTTCATTGTTTATTTTCAACTCATTTACAGCTCTTGTTTCTTCTCAAATCATGCATACTAGCAGCTCGCATGCTCCAGACACGAACTCTTTTGATATTTGCAACAAGCATGGACTACTCATGTGTACGATCATAAGTAGCCTCATGTCGAAATAGAAAATAGTACTCCCAGCATTCTCCTCTTTCCTTCAGCACCTCACCATCTCAAAGTAACATGCAGGAGCACCATTTGACATACACAATCACATATAAACAGGATTTGATCCACACAAACACTTATGAACAGCATTCGACATACATCACCTATATATCTAATTAGTTCACATTCCAATAATTTATATACGGGAAATCTAGTAAAGACACAACGAACGCAACTTCCATTGAACATTGAGACATTGGTAAACAGAATGCAATAGGAACTATCTGCGATGGAGTTGGGCATTCCGCTGAAAAGGTTGTGAGCATGTGGTGTGAAGTACTATTAACACCAGAATGGCATAGAGTAATACAGAACACAAACATCAGAGTAGAAAATCCATGCGTACAAGCAATTCTTACTACTTAATTGGAAAAGAAACAACCTGGCGGTGATGAGGTGATGACGCACAGCAATCATGAGGCGGCTGTTGCTATGGTTCATGTTCCGACGCCCCGACTTCATCTCCACGGAATGCCCTCAAGCTCATTGGTCCCTCTGTTTTCTTATGGACAACATCAGAATTGACACAAAACAGAACAGAAATGAAAAGACAAAACCGAAAGCAATCGAAATCAATTTTAAAATTAATCGGAGACGAAGTGACCTGGCAGGTGTGGCTCTCAGCCTCTCAGTTGTACTTATCGAGCTATGCCTAGTAAACTGTAACTGTTTGGTTTGCAGTCACCTTAGAAAGGAAAGCATGCGAAATAGTACAATTCTATCATTTGTCAAAACTTTAAATATTGCTTGGTATTCATTTTTTTTTTCTTGTCTAAGGTTTATTAAACAGAAAAATTTGTAAAAAAAAAAAAAGAAGAAGATGCCTGTACAAAACAAATAGTTCATGATATCACGTACATCTTTATCTAATGAAATGGCGGAATGTATGTTTTTCTTTTCCCTGATAGCTAAATCTAATTAGAGCGAAATATGAAGTAGCCAACAAATTGTTGGTGAAATATTTACATTGTTAATAGATATATAATCATCATACTGCCAAATAGTTGGATAATTATGTTGAGTTCATGAAGTCCTTTCATATAGATAGATATTTGCCGGAAATTAATAAAGCTATGGATTATGATAGATCTGCTAGCACTCGTTTGCATAATTAGTTTTCCACGTGATGTGTAAACCAAGGTGTATAATGTACACCTTGGTTTACGCATGATCCATAAATAAAATAAAATATGCATTGCCTTAACTATGATATGAAGCATTGGAATGGTCGGACTTCAAAGCAGATGGATTGGATAAGAAGACTGATTCATTTTTTCTTGTACTAGGAAGATGCAAGGGAAACAGATGCAGAAGAATCAATGATGGAGACCAATAACTACTATTCTCAGAACTTGCCATTGACTATAGGTTTTCTATGGTCTCCAGAACCCGATACTGAGCTCGATTCTACAAGTAAGTCACTGCTGTTAAAATGAATATAATGTCATCCTGTCACTCAAATTAACATCTGTTAGCTTATCAACGTACAAAAACTAACAGGAATTGAACTAATCTTTGGATGTTCTGCTGCTATTTTGGATATAATATCATCTATTAGCTTCCCTCAATAGTACAAACTATTCTTGCAGGCTTGAATAATTCCCAAGGTCCTCCACGAACCACATCTTCGGATGCTTCCAGAAGTTCATGCTCAATTCTGTAAGCAAAATGTTACTGATTGTAGCAATAAAGAGATGAATGAATTCACAATGTGATCGAGTTTGGGAACCTGTGAAATTGCCAGAAGTAATGGAGTTTGCTCTAAGGACATGTCCCCCCTCTCCCAGGTCCATCACAAGAGAAACTTTATGTGGATTTGTCCGAGGTAATTAATTCCATTTTGTGAAAACCCATTTGTGTGCCACATCGATTCTGATACATACGATACTTTTCTCAAAGGTGTGCAATATCGGACCAGGTCAAGCTCTAGGTAGACCAGGTCAAGCTCTAGGTATCGGTATGTTCTAATTATTTGTGCCTTAGGTCCTCTTTTTTGTCATGCCGTAAGAAGTCATTTTTAAGCAGTTAAAGAAGAAGAAGACCTAATTCTCCAGATAACCCAGTATTTCGGAGTCAGTAGCAGTGATTGTTATCAATTTTTTGGTCATATACAGCAAGGCACTGTTTCTTTATCCATTTTTGGTAGATTAATGGTTCTATCAAAGTTGCTCAAATAACTAAATAATGCCAAAATACGAAAAAAATAAAAATAAAATGAACGAAACAATCAAGCTGGAAATAGACTGTATCTGGGGCTGTTGATCCTTAATATAAACTAGCTCACAGTACACATGAACTTGAAAAGAAAAAGGACAGTGAAATAAGAAAGTGGTGACAGTAAGCCTCTTGACAAAACTCTTCTCCCTTTGCAGATATGGAGGAGAGCTCTATTCCTATGTGCTACCGATTGAGTTCCCGGAAAACTGATTTTTGGACTTCACTGGATAAAGCAGGCCACTGAGGGACTAGTTTTCGGGTTGATTACGCTGAAGCTACAGTGGAATGGTTTCATATGCAATATATGGAGAGCTAGGAATGACTTGCTGCATAATTAACTTGCTCCTCCTGTTGATGTTGGGATGAATCCCCCTTGTGTTTGCGGTAAGATATAGCATCGAAGGGTGCATAAGCTGGTGCAGAAAAAAGTTATTCTGACTTGGCATTTGCCTGAAGGTGTATTGGTATGCTTGGCCTTTAATAAACTAGTCTTGTAACTGTTTTGGATATTTGGGCAGTTAGTGTTCACGTTCTAGTTGGAGCTAAGATTGTTGCTTGAGTAGTGTGCTAACGATATTATTAGGTTTGGATAAATTATATTGAGTGGACAATTTGATGGAGATCTTTGATGAATCAACTTTGAGGATGGTAGGTCTCAAGGGTTCTTTATTTTTATTTATTTATTTATTTATTTATTTTTGGGTAGGTCTTGAGTTTGAAAAGCTGGAATTCGATGTATTTAGGTTTCATTGATTCACTAAACAATGATTATCCCAACAAAAGTGATTCTGGTCACCTGTTAATTATGACCACAAAAATGAAATATCTTGATTAGCTAAACAATAATTCAAGTGGTTTGGAAGAGTTACGCTGATGATTGTAGGGAGCTACACGGTGAACTTCCTCTTGAACGGTGGAGATCGGAAAAGCAAGGGTTGGGATCAATTCGTTGAATTCTGCCGAAACGGACTAGGTAGGATGGGCAGCAAGAAGGGCAACATCATGAGCGTCGGTTAGTGTCATGATCAAACAGTCCCAGATTGAAACAGTTTGATCCAAAGGTGGGGAACAACAACGGGCTTAACTTCCTTGGCAAGTTTTGCACGCTAAGAACGCGATCGACGCATTTCCAAAAGTTTATTTACCTTTTAGACCATCCTGATCATAATTGATGAAGCTTGAGACTAGTGGGGGCAAGTGATGGACTCTATGTTACATCTTACATCAGATCGTCATCTCGCAACTTCTTTTGTCATTTATTAGAGAAACGTCCCTATAACAATGAATTAGTATAGTGATCTCATGACTCTGATAGAAAAGCCAACAATATCATGCCGTAATTTTTATCAACTACGATCTCACCTACATTCTCCAAATCCATCACAAGCTTGTTAAACTCATTTGAGTGGTCTCTAGTGGAAGTATGTTCAGCATGTTGAAACTAAAACATCATCTTTCATGCCCAAAAAAAAAAAAAAAAAAAAGCATCATCTTCAACATATGTGATAATTATTTAAACCCTTTCTCATGTAATGAGCCCGAAATTTTCCTCATAACGCCGCAGCACGTATGTTCTCAACCACTTCTATTAAAACCTCATCCAATGGTATCAATATGATTATATTATTTGCCGTCTCCATTAACTCATCTTTATTGGCATCTTTTATCATTTTCGGCAACTTAGAGTTGCTGTCCGATGTCTCATCTTGCTTCACTGCCCGATTTGTTTCTTCCATTAAACTTTTGAATTTTTATTTATGCTCTAGACATAGTTGCAACAACAAAATTTCCAAACAACGATTATACAGGCAAAAACCCCGAATCAAATCTAGAAAGATCCTAAACTTAGCTCTAATACCAATTGTTGTAAAATTAATGCGGAAGCTAATTGGATCCTGTTATTAAATCAACATGCGAGCACGAAATAACCAGATAAATCAACACGGAACAATAAGAAACGCATGAAGTCCCAATGTGGTATCTACTTTATAGGGAAATTAGTTGCAACTAATCAATCGAAGGATTATAAAGTACAATAGCTCACATATTCAAGCGCTTCTCAACCTCTAGATTCCACCTGATGGAGAATTACGGTTTAAAACACCTGCATCGCCGGAAAGAGAACGAGGATGTAAACTCTTCCGCACAAAAAACGATCACCGTGTTTTCCTCTTCCTGTCCGCGTGGCTAGAAGGGCAACTCCACCTTTTTACTGTTCTTTTTGCGCGGCTGAAGGGGATGAGAAAATTAGAATCCACGCCTTTTCATTTTTCTTCCTCTGACAAATCTACTGACCCCACAAGTATATATTGAATATGAGAGCCCCTTCTTCTTCTTTTGTACGGCCAAAATAAGTCTCTCCTCCATATCCGATATAAACAAAGAAGCCCAAGAAGTCGAACCTGTCAAACATAAATACTCTTCATCGAACAGAAAACAAAATCAAATTTTCCAAAGCCCAAAAAGTCCAATTTGATCTGCATTAAAGCGAACACCGAATTTGAACAAATCAAAATCCTTCGAGGTTTCATGCTGATTTCAAAACTCGACATAACTTAACAACAAAGCTGGTCGCTAAGGTACTAGTAAAGGTCTAGCATCAAAGGGCCCAAGTTACTGCAGCAAAAAGTTGATCCCCAGCTTAGTTTGATGAAGAAATGAATTTAACTTACCCGTTAGAATAACTCATCTTTTCCTGTTCTAGGATGATGAGATGGAGAAAAATCTGGAAGATAAAAAATTGAAAAAGACAGCATTGATTGTTCCGTAGGCATATTACCATGTATCTGCAAGCCCTTGGGGCTTTTCCAAGTGAGAAGTCTTCGCAGGAAGACAGGAAAAGTACATGTCTTGCAGGACAATGCAGACGTGGTGTCAGGAAAAACTGAATGGATCTCTATGCATTATGGTTAAGGGAATAAAAGCTAAATCGTGGCTCCAAGGGAATACTTGCACTCTTCTTGATAAACTGATGTGCATTGTGGTCAAGGGACAAGTTTCCTGCAAACAGGAATGCAATTTGCATATGCAATCTACTCTGCTTTGAGGATTTACTAACTGTCCATTCGTTGAGAGGTAAGTCACTCCCTTTGTGAATATCAGATTGCTTGCCACATGCAAGCATCATCAAGATTTTCGACAACTTAGATAATAGTTTCCAATGCATATGATACTTTTATCTGGGTAAATGAATGATTCTACCAAAATTTCTCAAATAACTGACGAGTCCAAAAAACCAAGAGGGGAAATGAAGAGAAACAAGCTGAAGTAGGCAATTTTGGGATGTCCCAAACGGTGATCATTCGATCCAATATTGCATGAACGCCCCCAAAATTTGTCAAGATTACTAACACGTGCAATCCTTGGCGCTAGCATTATGCTGTCGTGGATGACTAGATCTAATAGGAGAAAATAGTAGTCTTTCCTGTGCCAATGTGTGAAGTGGGCAAAACTGATGGTAGAAGAGACTAAATAGAAGATTATCTGCAAGCCATTCTAATTATTTCTAGGATGAGGTTGTAGTGGCAGAAGCAAAAGCAGACACTACTGACTACGTCTTCTCAATTCTCAAGAGTCTGACGTCGAGCATTCACTTGAGTTTATGCAACAACAATTCTAATTTCTTTTTGTTCGGTTCTCATCCAATCAAATCATCAAATCTCATTCGGCTTTCATTTCATTGTTTATTTTCAACTCATTTACAGCTCTTGTTTCTTCTTAAATCATGCATACTTGCAGCTCGCATGCTCCAGACACGAACTCTTTTGATATTTGCAACAAGCATGGACTACTCATGTATACGATCATAAGTAGCCTCATGTTGAAATAGAAAATAGTACTCCCAGCATTCTCCTCTTTCCTTCAGCACCTCAGCATCTCAAAGTAACAAGCAGGAGCACCATTTGACATGCACAATCACATATGAACAGGATTTGATCCACACAAACACTTGAACAGCATTTAACATACATCACCTATATATCTAATTAGTCCACATTTCAATTAATTATATACAGGAAATCCAGCAAAGACAACCAACACAACTTCAATTGAACATCAAGACGTTGGTAAACAGAATGCAATAGGAACTATCTGCGATAGAGTCAGGCATTCTGTCGAAAAGGTTGTGAGCAAGTGGTGTGAAGTACTATTAACACCAGAATGGCATAGAGTAATACAGAACAGAAACATCAGAGTAGAAAATCCATGCGTACAAGCAATTCTTACCACTTAATTGGAAAAGAAAAAACCTGGCGGTGATGAGGTGATAATATGCACGGTAATCATGAGGCGGCCGTTGCTATGGTTCACGTTCCAACGCCCCGACTTCATCTCCACTGAACGCCCTCAAGCTCATTGGTCCCTCTGTTTTCTTATGAACAACAACAAAAATGACACAAAACAGAACAGAAATCAAAAGACAAATCCGAAGGCAATCGAAATCAATGCTAAAATTAATCGTAGACGAAACGTCCTTGACAGGTGTGGCTCTCGGTTGATGGATTTCGTCATCGCCGGAGCGTCGTGGAGCAGGATATACGGCAGCGGAGATGAAGACGCAGCGGAGGATCGGAGATAAAGCCGCCGGAGTCATCGTTACTCCCAGTGGAATAGCAATCGAAGGAGCGAATAGAGTCGCGGGCGATTAAGAAGAGCAGCGACGACGACAACGATGGAAGGTGCGCAGCGACCATGGAACCGCGAGCCAACATCAAACCGCCGGAGAAACTGGTGCACGGAGACGTCAGGGCACTTGAATCGGCGGCGACGATTCCCCTCCGGCGAACCTCAAATCGAAGGAAAATGGAGCTTCCGGCAAGAGCCCCGACGAAGGATTTGAGAGTTCTCTATCTCAGAGCAAGGATCTACATTCTCGGTTGCTATGGAGCGGGGTTCTTAATAAAATATATTTTAGCGGGATTTCTTGGTTACATAATAGCATTTCTATTCTAAAAAGTAAAAATGTATGCATGTCCTTGATCTTCTAGTCCAACTTCCCCGATTCCCACTATTTCTCGAATTTCTGCGCAAGTTAGTTATTATTTCGAATCTAATAGAGAACATGGAAAATATTAAAGGGAAGCAACAACTTATGAGCGGTAGACACGTATTCAATCCATTATGCAGTCCATGATGAAGCACAGTGACAATATTTAAGAAATGCGATAGTTTAGGAGTAAAAGTCCATATTCAAGATAACTAGCCTACAATTCAACTAAATCTCGACATTTCGTTTGATATATAGTTGGCCTAGGAATTCCCTGAGCCAACCCAAACTGTTGAGCACAACATTTAGGATGATAAACCCAGAAACAGGAGAAGAATATTTCTCTGTTTGACAAATTTAAGAGGATTATCAACAGTCCTCCAAAATCACTCAATCATGGCTGAGCCATTGCCATTATAAGAGTAAATAGAGAAGTAGGAATATCTATGGGACAGAAGTTGAAATTTTTATGCTTTAGGTCGCAATGTGAAAATACTTGGACTGGGGCAAGCTCTAGGTATTAGTATGTTCAACTAATAATTTTTAGCCATAGGTTGCTCCTTTTTTAAAGTCGTAAGAAGTCAGTTTTAAACAGTTAAAGAAGAAGATGACCTAATTCTCTACATAATTCAGTAATTCAGAGTCAGTTGCTGTAATTGTTATCAATTTTTTGGTCATATACCGCAAACCACTGTTTCTCTTTCCTTCTTTGTTAGATTGATTGTTCTGCCAAAGTTGCTCAATAACTAAAGAATTCAAATAATAAAATAAGGGGAAAATGAAGAAACAATCAAGCTGGAAATAGACAGTTTTTGGGACTGCTGATCGTCAAAGTCAACTTAGTAAAAGCTCCTTGAAAATCTGTCAAGATTTTACTAACATGCACAATAGATGGCCCTGCATTTCTCAGCAGTAGATGACTAGACCTAACGGAAGAAAATCTGTGTCTTTCCTGTGCCGATGTTTGCGAATTAGACAAAGCTAATGGTCAAACAAAAATTGTTGGATGATATGGGCATTTGCACATGCCATAATGCTAGCCAAAGAGCATTTGTAATGCCTATTATTAGAACCTTTGTTCAAAGTAATTCACTGGCAATGGCAGAAGAGACTAATTAGATGATATTTGCATTTTTGCATCCTACAATGCTAGTCAAAGAGCCATTCGAATTTTCTTCTAGTAGGTGGCAGTGGAAGAGGCCATTGATGGATTGATAGCGGATATTCAAGCAATTTACTGCTATTAATTTTCTGTTCTGCTATCATATAGTGCAATGTACATCAGCATGTTCTCCATTTACTGCTATCATTTTGCAGGTGCACCTGCCTGGCGCATCTTTGGATGTTTGACAAATGGTGCTACAACTTTTTGTCCAGTGCTGATATCATCTGTAGGCCGGCGTATTGTCAAGCATTGATGGCTTTGAACTCCAATTGAAATATCTTCTTCAGCTTCTTTCTGGTTTGATACTTCATTTCAACTTCTTCTTCATGAGATGCCGCCTCCCTTGGCCGTTGGTGATATGGTATATGAATAGGATTCTTTGACAAGTAATTGTAATGTCACTACCTAAATTATGAAGAAGGCTGGCACAGAGTTGATAGAGAAATGCCCAAAGCAAGTTAATCACAGCATAACAATGAGAAATGTTGCAAGATATCCCCCCCTAAGGTGTGAAGCAAGATATTTGGAGTTCAATTGTATTGGATGCAACCTTTGCGGTTCCTTGATTTATGGACTTTTGCCCACTGTGGTCCTTGATCTCAAGGCACTATATTGATTGAGTGATATCATCTGATTACTGATTAGACCTTAAGCTTTGGCCATAGGCTGATGAGGGTGTAGAAAAAAGAATCCTGCTTGATTTGTTGAAGCTCATAGTACACATGAACTTGAAAGAAAAAAGAAAGCAGAATAACAAAAGTGGGAAAAACATGCCTCTTGACAACTTTCTTCTCTCTTCGCAAATACAGAGGAGAGCTCTATTGCTATGTGCTATTGTTCGAGTTCCTGGGAATTGGATTTTGGACTTCACTGCATAAAGCAGGCTGCTAAGGGACTAGTTTCAGGTTGATTATGCTGAAGCTAGTGCGGAAAGGTTCCATATACAATCTATGAAGAGCTAGGAGTGACTTGCTGCATAATCAAGTTACTCCGCTTGTTAATGCTGTGATGAAGTCTCTTATGTTTGCAGTAAGACTAGGCATCAAAGGGCCCAAGCTGCAGCAGCAAAAGGTTAGTTCTAATTTGGCATTGGCCTTAAGTTTGTAACTGGCATATTCAGTGTAGCGGAACGTAAATTGGTGTGCTCGGCCGTCGGTAATGGTTTGCTGAACGCGATCACCTGTAGCAACTAGTCCTGTAACTGCTTCAGATATTTGGGCAGTTATTATCCATGTTCTGGTTGAAGTTGATGTTGTTGCTTGAGTATTTTCCGAGCATGGTTTGATGAAGAAATGAATTTAACTTGCCCATAAAAAGATAAGTATTAAAAAATATTTTCGAGCTTGACAAGGATATACATTCTTGTCTGAACAGAGACATTTCGAGAGTCATTCCTTCGAAAAATGTCCTGAAATCCACTATTTATCATGGTGGTAGAAGTCCCTCTTTTAATCAAAATACGAAAATGAAATGTGAATATAGGGGGCGTGGGCATGGTAAGAGAAAAATTGGACACCAACAATTTTGGAAATATTGTTGGTTTTGCATAAATAATATTGAGTAGATAATTTTGGAAAAATTTCATCTATACGATGAAGATCTTTAATTAATCAACTTTTAGGATGGTAGGTTTTTGTTTGAAAAGCTGGAATTTAACATATGGAGGTTTCCTTGTAGGATAATACTCTTTGCTCATACCATCATTGGGGCATATGCTAGAGCTAATGCATGGAAATATCACAACGTATACCATTTATATGGTGCATATATCCTCATCTCACATAATTATGAGGTTTATATAAATGAGATTCATATAATATTGACATATATAACATGCTCATAAGTAATTTCTTGTCGGAGCGGAGTTATAGACTATGTACGATGGCTCCTTTGAATAGGTAGAGATGAGCCCTCAATCCTTCTTGACTTCTTAACTATAGTTGCTTTATTCATGGAAAATCCTTTGCTGGAAGCAGCTTGACGGTTTTTGTAACAGTACAAACCGTGCCAAGCTCCTTTTTCATTTTTGCAAAAAGAAAATATTATCATGTCAAATGGTCGATCAAAGGAGAAATTATTTTATGCACTTAGTTTATATGCTAAACTAAATCCAGATTGCCAAATTTGGTGAATTGCTGATCATTTCAATGGCCCACATTCAATTTGGTATATATACTTCGCACATGTAATATAATTCTGCATTAAGAAAGTCAATGGTAAGAGGAGAGCTATCCATGTTGGTTTTAGTATTGCAAGGAAATTATCCTCTACGCCCATGCCTGGAGTATAATTTGTTATGAGATTTCATACCACATTAATTGACCCGTTAATTATCAAGAAAATTGTCCAAAAAGTCATAAATCTATCGTACAACGTTCATGTTATTGATTTTCGATACTTTGATTTTCCGATTTCTCATCTTTTTTTTTTTTGACAGGGTGGATTTGCGAGGGAAAAATGAATGTTTGTTTCTGTCCCTTTTTTAAAACTAAAACTGCAAAACGAATTGTGATTAGGACAGGAGGGCATGTTTGTCGGGCATTAAATAAAAGTAAAAATTATTCTTCTTATTTTTCGTCAAAATCTATATAATTATGGGTAATTGTTTAAAAAGATATTTCTTCTTTTATCAATATTAGGTAATTGTTTACGATCTTGCAAACCCAAGAGCTGATGCAAGTGCAATTTGTATAATCTAAATTTTGACAAGATTTGAAAGTTGCTCCCTTTTCCGAAATCCAATTAGTCGGAACTACACATACATCATTTTTTAAAGGGTCAGGCTTTTCCCGCTCCTCATTTGGCTTGTACAAGTCATTCCACTGTGTTCTGACCATATCACCCCTTGCTTTTTCAAATTTTAGCATGCTCAAATGCGGTGCCCATTGGTGTCCCTCTTTTATTTGTTTCGTCTTCTTCTTCCACTTTCTCCTCCGTAGTCCGCCCAAGCAGTCAATTTAAGTTCTTTGTTTAGTTTTGCGTTCTCTCTCTCCCTCTCTCTCTCTTTTTTTTTTTTTTTCGTCTCTTTAGAATTCTGTCAATTCTTGTGCACCCCTAGCTTAGATGAGAAAAATCATACCGAAAAGTCCATTCCATTATCAACATGACTTGGAGCATCACTACGCCAATCTTGCACATCATTAGCTGTCACAGCCACTGAACATTGAGTTTGCACTTCAATGCTGAAGCTGGACAAGTTGCTCGAGTAATCGTCAACGGCGTTGGAGGTGTGGAGGATTCGGGCCGGTTAGTGAAGTCGGAGGTGTACCGGTGGTAGTGGGTGGGGGAAGATGGACGGCTTGGAATGGGAGTCCACGCAAATGATTGCAGGCCTTCTCCGTTTGATTAGACGAGCATTGGACATAGAAGAAGAAAAAGAAGCAGAGCGAGAGAGCGACGTCGTTTTGGAGTATCGGGAATTGGCGGAACGGAACGAAAAATTGGGAAAAGAGAAAAAGAGGACCGGCTGGGTGGGCGACGAACTGGATAGCTTGTCGTTTTATGGGTGCCCAAATCAAATGGAAATACTTAATCTTTTTTTTTGTTAATAAGTAATTGATTAAATGAACTCATTAATTTAATAAAAAATGATTAATTTATTTTCCCCTCTTTTTAAGCAATGTTGGACGGACAAACGTGCCTCAAAATTGATGCGCTCACGCATGTGAAGGCCGACATCATATTCACGAGGATAACGTCACTCATGTCCAACGATATAAGTATAATTATTATGTAATCACATAAGATTGTATATAATTGGATAAGTACACTGATGGGCAAATGCTTGTTGAATCTAAATATGTATGTGGATGTGAAACGAAACTTTTAGGATAAGATTGTTTTTAGCAATCAAACTCTTAGTGAATGTTCAAAGTTGGTCATCGAATTTCTACTTTTGTTCAAATTGATCCTAGTTCCATGTACTCTTTTAGGTGGTCTCCGACTCTCCATGGTCAAGTAATTTTAATTCGTCTTCCCAAAGAAAAACTTACGTGGCAGCATTTCTTTTTTTTGTTTTTTCCCGATGGACAATGCAAGAAAGCCGATCTTTGCAATTAGGAGGTGACTTTTTGACCTATTTATAGGTCTAGAAGTACATGTCATCTTCAGAGACAATACTTACGAGTGTTCATGTACACATATATAAAGAATTTCTTCAGTAATCCATGATGCAATGAACCTTTAGAAGAAAGAATGTTACTTAAAAAAATAAATAAGCTAGGCAGAACTTATTTATATTTTCTATTGCGTTACATTTTCTCAATTTAACTTTAATTTACATGTGAAACAAAAAAGGAAGTTTGCTCTAGAATCCAATTTTCTGCATTTATTACACCGCTAATTTCCTTATAACATATCTTTAGGTTAATACAATCCAAGACATATTATAGTTATAAGTTTACTTTGCCATATCTCCCCATATCATGAGTATAATATTATGATGCATTTTCTTCCTCTTATCAGTATTTTGACTCTTAAATTATTATATTCATCTAAGAAGTTATAAATATTATTATTCAACGACCTTTGACTCCTCCTTTGCATCACATTTCCTTTACCGTAAGTTATTCATGGTTGAAAACTTGCAAGAAAAGACATGTTCGAGTGAAGCACGCACCAAGTAACTAACAAAAAGGCCATAAAAACAAAAATGGAGCTAGTGTCGTTGCTTGAGCAGTTTACTAATCAAGTTACTAAAGCTGCTAGTAATGGTTTGCTGAATGGGATCACTTGTTATGGGTTTGGCTGGCCAGCTTAGTCTGATGATGAATTGAATCTAACCTACTCGTCCAAAAAACAAGAAAAAAAATTGAATTTCGGAATATTTTTCGAGCTTGACCCGGGTCAAACGTCATTCTCTGTTTACTTTAAGCATCGGACGCCGATCCAGGCCGAAAGCTCGAATATCCAGATCTTGCGCGTGGGCGTGGGTCCATTTCGAGGAAGAGGGCTTTTGAGGGATTCCTCGAGATCGGCTTGTGCATTCATACATGATTTCTACTTTCTAACCCAAACGAAGACGCAGCTCCAACTCTGAGCAGGCAAAAACCAGAGCGAGACAGAGAGAACTTTTGCGAGAGAAAGCCCCCCAAAAACATGGCAGCAACCGATGGTTCCAGCGCGTCGGCGACCCAGTACGACGTGTTCCTGAGTTTCAGAGGCCCCGACACTCGCGACACCTTCACCGACTGCCTCTACCGGACCATGGTCGGCCAAGGGATCGCCGCTTACAGAGACAGCGAAGAGCTTCACGCCGGTGATCGGATCGACGATCTCCTGAGAGCGGTCGGCAACTCCAAGATCTGCATACCGATCCTCTCCAGAGGCTATGCTTCGAGCGCTTGGTGCCTCCGCGAGCTCGTTCGAGTGACGGAGCTCCATGAATCGACTGGGAAGCCGGAGATCCTACCCATCTTCTTTGATGTCACGCCCACCGACGTCAAGCTCAGGACGGAACTGTACCTGAAGGACTTGGAGAAGCATGAGCAGAGGCACGGTGCCGAGATCAGACAACGGTGGGAGGCGGCTCTGGGAAAAGTGGCTGAGATCAAGGGATGGGAAGTCCAAGGGAAAGCGTAAGTAAATGCTTATTTATGGAACTTTTTGCAAGCTCCAGTCCAAATGCTATTCTTTTATTGTTCTTGTAAATGGTAGTGAAAACTAGCTGGAGGGGTGTATGTTGTTGAAATATATTGGTTGACGTGGCATATGCAAACCGGTTTTTGGTATATGAGCAATAAATTTCATTTCTCACTTGGGAGGAAAAAACAGAGGCAATTCGCTAATTCTCGTACATAAGCAGGGCCATTTTGGCTAGTGACAGTTACATGAGTGAATTCGATCTAATTCTGGAATGATGTTTGTAATTCGGACCGCAAATGAACATCTTCTTTCTCAGAAATAGGGTCAAATTGTAAGTTTATCGTACCAATCATATTTTGTGGAGTCTATTACACCAAAATTCTTGTGGCTCTATAGAATTTGTCTGAGACTTAAAAATAGTGATCCAACTCAAATGCTATCTGCTAGGAAGTAGTAGTGAGATGGTTATATGTTTTCTTTAACTAAAAGTGTTTGGTATGTGGCAGACAAGGTGAAGTCATTGAACGCGTTGTGAAAGAGATTCTATGTAAGCTGAAAGTAAAACAAAGACCTCTGGACAACAAATTGGTTGGGGTAGACAAACAAGTAGAAGCCATAATGGAGTTGTTAGATGTTGACTCTGGCATGGGTGTGCATTTTGTTGGAATCCATGGAATGGGCGGGATCGGTAAAACCACTCTTGCTAAGAATGTTTTCAATGAATTATGTCTTCAGTTTGATGGCCAATGCAGCTTCATTGGGAACATCCGAGAATCATCAAAAGGCAATGGCCTAGTAAATCTGCAGAAACAGTTGGCATCTGACATTTCTGATTCTAGATTTGTAGAAAATTTTGGTAACACTGATGAAGGGATAGACAGCATAACAAGGAGAGCTAGTTCTAAAAAAGTTCTCATTGTTCTAGATGATCTAGACAAGAAAGAACTACTTAAGAAACTAGTGGGGGGGCCTAACACTTTTGCTTCTGGGAGTAGGATTATCATTACGACAAGAGACAAAAGAATTTTGGATGAAGAGAAGGGAATATTAGCTTATGAAGTGAAGGAAATGGATTGTGATAAAGCGCTAGAACTTTTCAGTTTGCATGCATTTAATAGGGTCTCTCCTCCCAATGCTTATCAAAGTCTCTCTCAAGAAGTTGTATCTATGACCGGGGGACTCCCATTGGCTCTTGAAGTCATAGGTTCCTATCTTCATGACCAAAAAGAGGAAATATGGAAAGAAATGCTAGAAAGGTTGAAGAACGTACCTCATGATGAAGTCCGGGGGAAGTTAAAGATAAGTTATGATGCATTAGGAGATGCGGAAAAAGAAGTTTTTCTTGATATCGCATGCTTCTTCATATCGGAAAAGAAATTATGGGCAACCTATTTCTGGGATGCTTGCCGTCTTTACCCCCATAACTCATTGAAAAAACTTACCGATTTGTGTCTAATTAAAATTGTTGGCGATGATGCTATATGGTTTCATGATCAGCTGAGAGACCTTGGAAGAGACATTGTTCGAAAAGAATGTACCCTCAATAGGTTGTGGAATGACGAAGAAGCTTTGGAAGTAATGAGATCAAAAAAGGTAAAGTAAAAGTAGGATCCTTACATTATCCACCATGCAATTATTTTCCCACTTCCCATTTAAGAGATTCCTTTTGGGCATTCTAAAGGACAAATTTAATGTTTGCAAGCTCATACTCATTGATGGTTTCTATTGGCAGAGAAAGGATAACATTCAAGCACTCAATTTAGGTGAATATCATTCGGATCCCATCAATATCGTGGATGAAGAACTCGAGAGGATGCCAAATCTAAAATTCCTTAGGCTATATGCAGCGACTTTTGGTGGAGACATCAACAATTATCTCCAAGAGCTAAGATGGCTTTCTTGGCATTTTCCTCCTCTAGATTGTACAATGGCCCATTTGCACTTAAACAATCTAGTAGTTTTCATACTTTTGAACAATGAAAACACTGAAAATTGGGGCGGATGGAACATTTTAAAGGTGTGGATTTATACTTTTGTTCTCTAAGCATAGACATAGTATTTTCTCTTTGATCCTCTCTGGTGATCTTTCAGTGACTTATGCAGGTGGCAAACAAATTGAAAGTGCTTTCTCTCTCACAATGTAAAGGATTGAAACGAACCCCAGACTTTTCTGGATGCCTGAGTTTGGAGATACTATCTCTTGATGGATGTTCAAACTTGCAAGAAGTCGACTCCTCTATTGGGAAACTAAAAGGTCTTACTCACTTTCAAATTCATTCGTCTTATTTTCTTTGGAAGTTGCCTAAAGAGATGGGAGGACTAGTGAATCTGAAGCACTTTTCTATCAAGCGATCCAAGATCGAGAAACTTCCAAACATCAGGAAATTAGCATCATTGTCTAAATTGGATATATCACATACAAGAATTACAAGTTTACCTGATTCAATTGGCAATGCAAAACATCTGTCATCCCTAAATCTATCAGGCACATCAATTGTGGAACTTCCAATTTCCATCGGAGAGCTTACGCAACTCGAGTTTCTTTCACTCAAATATTGTCAAAATTTGAGGGAGCTTCCGGAATCAATAGGCAACTTGACATCATTACAGAAGTTGAATCTCTCATTCACAAACATTGTTGAGTTACCTAATTCGATAAAAAATTTGAAGCAACTGAAGGTGATGAGGATGGCATACTGTCCAGTACAGAGGTTGCCTGCCTGCATTGGAATGCTAGAGAGCGTTGAGGAGCTCAATGTCCGAAATTGTCAACAACTTGCAGGCGAACTCCCAACTGCAACTGGCAAACTTCTGTCTCCAAGTATCCTGGACATACCGCAAACTTGTGTTTGTGCAGTCCCAACAACAATCAATTCCCTCATTCAACTCCAAAAGCTGGATTTAACATCTTGTAATAAGCTTCAAGAGCTGCCAAAACTTCCCTCGAGTTTGAACTGTCTACGTGTTCGATCGGCATCATTGCAGTTAGTTCCTGATCTCAGTTACCTCACGAATCTTGTGGATTTGGAACTGTACAACAACTTTGGACAAGCACTTGCCCAGGCATCAACTCTTCAATTGCAATGGGTTGGGAAGTTATCTAAGCTCGAGCGGTTGGAGTTGTGCCTTTCAGATCTTCCCGTGCCGTCAACGGAGTTGGGTTGCTTACCTCGACTTAAAAAACTCACCTTACCTCGCATGGATAGTTTCGACTCGGTAGTTGTTGGACCACAATTTTCGCACTTGAAAAATTTGTCCACATTGCATCTTCATTACTGTCCACTGAGGGAAATTCAACTTGATGGGCTTGAACTATTGGGAGATTTGACTTTGACATGTTGCAAGTTTCTCAAGAAATTGTCAGTTATTTCATCGAGCTTGAAAAAGCTCTCTAGAATAGAAGTTGAAAATTGCCGAGAGATACTTCAAATTCGATTTCTCAGTACGATGGAATCATTGGAGACTATCTCTGTTCACTATTGCGAATCCTTAGGAGGGTTGTATGGTTTATCAAACTCGAAAAAGCTGAAGCTTTTAACATTCTTCCAGTGCCCTGTGCTACGGGTTATTGAGGGACTTGAAGAATTGGAGCTTTTGCAGAACTTGTATTTCTCCAGGTGTCCATCGTCATCGAAAGTGTTGACTACTCTATCCAACTCAAAGATACCAAATGAATGCACGATACGTGTATTGCACTGCGAGAAGTTACCAGATTGCTGTTTTGGCCGTTATGGGGATTATAGAGAGGAGATTCTTGACTGGACGAGGCAGGGATTAAACCAGGTGCGCCTTCCTTCTACCCTTCACTTATTTTTTCAAATTTTAATTTTTTGGAACGCAGGCGGTAGGCATGACCTTTCTTTCCCTTGTCCGTTACTTTCATCTCTCTCTCTCTCTCTCTCTCTCTACGTTCCGCAGACAGCCGCGTCGTGTGGTTCTTTCTCTGTTAACATTTCTCAATACTCGGCCTTCTTCCTTTCAGGAGGGTGCGGCGCAGTTCTTCGAACGTGGCCAACCGCTCATCGTACAGGTATGGTCTCTTCTACGGACCCAAAATTCTTCTCGCGTTGATGAAGTGAGAAAATTTCTTTTTCTCGAATGTGTTGGATGAAAATTTTATCTTTCGTGAACTCGATATATTCTCAAATATTGAAGAACTTAAGTATTCCAAAATGAAATTAAGGTTGTTTTCAGAAAATGAGTTGTGGTCTCTAGAGATCTTTGTGCTAAAACGAAAATAATAAACGTTCCCTAAAACCAAATTAACTCGAAATTTTCTTTCAGATATGGGGGAATCCGTAAGCATAGAGATGAGTTTAAGTTAGAAGATAGAGATCCTAAAATATCACCGAGTAAAATTAAATTTCAATTACAGAATTTTTGCCTATAGGGAGTAGCCTCGTTAAACTAGACACGTAGATGCACTTTGTGAATAGTCTAGAAGGTAGACACCTGAGATGATCATTAACCCTTTCACATGTCAACCATACAATTATGAGTATAATTATTTCTTACATTGGCAATTGACGTAATAAAGATCCTTCATATAAACAAGAAAGTGATTGTGTCAATATTTCCACAACCAAAGATAAAAATCTCGTGTGTGGGCACAAAAGTAGAAGCTCAACTATAATTAACTATTCGAATAAATTTCTTTTAAACAACTACACTTCCCCTTCATATTTTAAAATGAAAAAATAAATATATAGAAACGAATATATAATTAATGTATTTTGGAAGATTTGAGGTGTTACAATTGGGTGAGCCATGAGAAAAGGAATAGTAGTGAAAAATAATATACCAAAAATAGAGTTAGCTTATATGCAATGCGCGCTTGTCAACAATGTTCTACTTATCCTGCTACGCCTATCGGACTAACTATATGGTTTGGCATTCTCCATTAGAAGGCAAGCATGTGAAATAGTACAACTCTATCATTTGCTCTAATTTTACATATTGCTTGATTTTACAATTTTTTTCTTGTCGAAGGATTTATTCAAGTTTTCTATTAAATAGAAAGAATTCTGTGAAAAATAGAGGTGCATGTACAAAACATATAATTCATGATATCCGTTTATCTAGCAAAACATATTGTTTTCTTTTCCTGATAGCTGAATTTGATTAGAGTGAAATATGAAGTAGCCAACAAAATTTGGGTGACATATGTACATACTTCATGGATATTGAATCAATACACTGCTATCTCATTGGATAATTATGTTGAGTTCATCAAGTTCTTTTTTATGAATATGCAAAAGCTAATAAAACCAGGGAATTTGTTGGAGACGTCAACAACCATCGCCTGAAGCTAAGATGGCTTTCTTGGGGTTTTCCTCCACTAGATTGTAGAATGGCAAATTTGCACTTGAAAAATCTAGTAATTTTCGAACTTTCACCTAATAGAAACACCAAAAACCAGGGTGGATGAAAAGTTTTGAAAGTCTGAATTCGTGCTTTTGTTCTCTCAACATAGTATTTTTTTTTCTTTGACCCCTCTTTGATAGTGTTTCAACTACTTTTGCAGATGTTAAAAAAATTGGAAGTTCCTTACGACACATTACCTAAATATTATGGAACTTTCACAACATTGAAATGGACTGGTTACCTGAGTTTGGAGACATTGTATTTTCACTACTGTCTAAACTTGCGAAAATTTGACTCCTCCGTTGGGAAGATGAAAGTTCTTACTCACTTGGACATTATTCAGTGTACGAATCTTCGAACTTTGCCTGAAGAGATTGGAGGACTAGTGAATTTGATGCACTTCTCTATCAAAAAGTGCTCTCAATTGGAGAAACTTCCATACTCTATAGGGAAATTAGGATCATTGTCTAAGTTGGATATATCATCCTCAAGAATTACAACTTTACCTGATTCAATTGGCAATGCAAAACATTTGTCATTCTTAAATCTATCAGGCACGTCAATTGTGGAACTTCCAATTTCTATTGGAGAGCTTATGCAACTCGAGTTTCTTTCACTCAAATACTGTCGAAATTTGGGGGAGCTTCCAGAATCAATAGGCAACTTGACATCATTACAAAAGTTGAATCTCTTAGGGACGAACATTGTTGAGTTACCTGATTCAATAATAAATCTCAAGCAATTGAAGGTGATGAGGATTGGATTTAGTCCAATAAGGAGGTTACCTGCCAGTATTGAAATGCTAGAGAAGTTGGAGGAGCTTTATGCTGAACATTGTGAAGAACTTGCAGGTGAACTTCCGAGTGAAATTGGCAAACTATTGTCTCTACGCATCCTAGACATTTCATATACCCGTATTAGTGCAATCCCGATGGCAATCAATTACCTCACGCGACTCCAAAAGCTGGATTTGACACATTGTAATGAGCTTCAAGAGTTGCCAAAGCTTCCCTCAAGTTTGCATTGTCTACGTGTTCACTCGGCATCATTGTGCTTAGTTCCGGATCTCAGTAACCTCACGAATCTAGTGGAAATGCTTTTGTCTAATGGCTTTGGACAAGCACCTGGCCAACCATCACACCCAATGCAAACTTTCCAATTGCAATGGGTTGGAAAGTTATCTAAGCTGGAGAAGCTGAGCTGGGGCCTTTCAGATTTTCCCATATCGTCAACAGAGTTGGGTTGCCTACCTCGACTTAGAGAACTCACTTTATCTGGCATGGACAATTTTGACTCGATAGTTGTTGGACCACAATTTTCCAACTTGAAAAATTTGTCCATATTGTGTCTTCATAACTCTCCACTGAGGGAAATTCAATTGGATGGGCTTGAACTATTGAGAAATTTAGGTGTGAGAGAATGTGAGTTTCTTGAGCAACTATCAATAATTTCATCAAGTCTAAGGAAGCTCTATAAAATGGAAGTTTTAGATTGCCCAAAGCTACTTGAAATTCAATTTCCCAGTACAATGGAATCATTAGAGGAACTTCGAGTTGGCTACTGCGATTCCCCGGGAGGGTTGCACAATTTATCAAACTCGAAGGATCTAAAGGCTTTGTGGATCTACCAATGCAATGGGCTACGGGTTGTTGAGGGCCTTGAGGAATTGGAGCTTTTAGGTTTTTTGTATCTTTCTAGGTGTGGATCGTTGGAAAGGTTGACTGATGTATCTGACTCAAAGATACCAAATGAATGCACGATAGAAGTATGGGGTTGCATGAAACTAAGTAGTTATGAGGGTACTTACCGGGGTTACAAAGAGATGATTCTTGTCATGACGAGAATGACATTCAACAAGGTGCGCCTTCCTTCTACCCTTCACTTATTTTTCAAATTTTCATTTTTCAGAAACGCATGTAGGAGGCATCACATTTCCTCATTTTCGCTTGTTCCATTTGCTTCCTTGTCTCTCTGTCTCTCTCTTGCATGTCTTAATTCATACTTTTTTATATAAATCTTTGGATTATGGTTAGGTCCACTATTAGTGTAAAAGAAACATTCATTATTTTACTGTCTGAACTTAATTTTGTAATCAAATTTTTCAATGTGTCAACCATCCAACGGTGAGTACGTAAATTGTTTCTTACACAAGCAGTGGGCTTAATAAAGATCCTTTACATAACTAAACAATGATTAATAATATTTCACCAAGCAAAGATAAAAATCACGCTCTCTACACTTATCCATTAGAGTTTAAAATGAACTAGTAAATTATATAAAAACAAATATACGATTTATGTATTATGAAAAATTTGGAGTGGTACTTACTGGATGAGCCATGAGAAAAGGAAAAATAGTGAAAAAAGGTATACGAGGAACAGAGCTTATATGCAATACCCACTAGTCAACAATGTTCTACTTATCCAGCTGTGGCTAGCAAACTGTAACTGTTTGGTTCGCAGTCACCTTAGAAAGGCAAGCATGTGAAATAGTACAACTCTCTCATTTGTAAAAACTTTAAATATTGCTTGATATTCATTTTTTTTTCTTGTCTAAGGTTTATTAAACAGAAAAATTCGTGAAAAAAAGAAGAAAAGAAGAAGAAGAAGAAGATGCCTGTACAAAACGAATAATTCATGATATCACGTACATCTTTATCTAATCAAATGGGAGAACGTATGTTTTTTTTTTTCCTGATAGCTAAATCTAATTAGAGCGAAATATGAAGTAGCCAATAAATTGTTGGTGAAATATCTACATAGTTAATAGATATATAATCATCATACTGCCAAATAGTTTGATAATTATGTTGAGTTCATCAAGTCCTTTCATATAGATATTTGCTGGAAATTAATAAAGCTATGGATTATGATAGATCTGCTGGCACTCGTTTGCATAATTAGTTTTCAACGTGACGTGTAAACCAAGGTGTATAATGTACACCTTGGTTTACGCATGATCCATAAATAAAATAAAATATGCATTGTACCTTAAGTATGATATGAAGCATTGGATTGGTTGGACTACAAAGCAGATGGATTGGATCAGAAGACTGATTCATTTTTTCTTGTACCAGGAAGATGCAAGGGAAACAGATGCAGAAGAATCAGCGATGGACACCAATAACTACGATTCTCAGAACTTGCCATTGACTATAGGTTTTCTATGGTCTCCAGAACCCGACACTGAGCTCGATTCTACAAGTAAGTCACTGCTGTTAAAATGAATATACTGTCATCCTGTCACACAAATTAGCATCTATTAGCTCATCTATTAGCTTCCCTCAATGGTACAAACTATTCTTGCAGGCTTGAATAATTCCCAAGTTCCTCCACAAACCACATCTTCGGAAGTTTCCAGAAGTTCATGCTCAATTCTATAAGCAAAATGTGACTGATTCTAGCATTGGAGAGATGAATGAATTCACAATGTGATCGAGTTTTGGAATCTGTGAAATTGCCAGAAGTAATGGAGTTTGCTCTAAGGACATGTCCTCCCTCTCCCAAGTCCATCACAAGAGAAACTTTATGTGGATTTGTCCGAGGTAATTAATTCCATTTTGTGAAAACCCATTTGCGTGCCACATCGATTTCCAATACGTATGATACTTTTCTCAAAGGCGCACAATATCGGACCAGGTCAAGCTCTACGTATTGGTGCGTTCTTCTAATTATTTGTGCCTTAGGTCCCTCTTTTTTTCCATGCCGTGAGAAGTCATTTCTAAGCAGTTAAAGAAGAGGACGACCTAATTCTCCAGATAACCCAATATTTTGGAGTCAGTTGTGGTGATTGTTATCAATTTTTTGATCATATGCAGCAAGGCACTGTTTCTTTATCCATTTTTGGTAGATTAATGGTTCTATCAAAGTTGCTCAAATAACTAAAGAATGCCAAAATTCGAAAAAATAAAAATAAAATGAACGAAACAATCAAGCTGGAAATAGACTGTATCTGGGGCTGTTGATCATTGATCTAAACTAGCTCACAGTACACATGAACTTGAAAAGGAAAAAGACTGAAATAAGAAAGTGGTGACAGCAAGCCTCTTGACAAAACTCTTCTCCCTTCGCAGATGTGGAGGAGACCTCTAGTCCTATGTGCTACTGATTGAGTTCCCGGGAAATGGATTTTTGGACTTCACTGGATAAAGCAGGCTGCCGAGGGACTAGTTTTCAAGTTGATTATGCTGAAGCTACTGTGGAATGGCTTCCATATGCAATATATGGAGAGCTAGGAATGACTTGCTGCATAATCAAGTTGCTACTCCTGTTGACGTTGGGATGAATCCCCTTGTGTTTGCAGTAATATATCGCATCGAAGGGTGCATAAGCTCCTGCAGAAAAAAGTTATTCTGATTTGGGAAGTGTATTGGTATGCTTGGCCCTTAGTAACTAGTCTTGTGACTGTTTTGGATATATGGGCAGTTAGTGCTCACGTTCTAGCTGGAGCTAAGGTTGTTGCTTGAGTAGTGTGCTAATGATATTGTTAGGTTGATAAATTATATTGAGTGGACAATTTGATGGAGATCTTTGATTAATCAACTTTGAGGATGGTGGATCTAATTTTTTTTTTTTTTTTTTTAGTCTCGGTAGGTCTCAAGTTTGAAAAGGTGTAATTCGATGTATTTAGGTTTCATTGATTCATTAAACAATCGTTATCACCACAAAAATGATTCTGGTCACCTATTAATTATCACCACAAAAACGAAATATCTTGATTAACTAAACAATAATTCAAGTGATTTGGAAGAGTTATGTCGATGATTGTAGGGAGCTACAAGGTGAACTTCCTCTTGAACGGGGGAGATCGGACCATTTGGGAAAAGAAAGGGTCGGAATCTATTCGTTGAATTCTGCTGAAACAGACAAGGTAGGATGGGCCGCAAGAAGAGTGACATCATGAACTTCGGTTAATATCATGATCAAACGTACCTAGATTGAAACAGTCTGATCCAAAGGTGGGGAATAACGACGGGCTTAGCTTCCTTGGTAAGATTTGTATTCTAAGGATGCGATCGACGCAATTCCAAGAGTTTATATACCTTTCAGACCATCAAGATCATAATCAATGAAGCTTGAGACTAGCAAGGGCAAGTGCTCTACTCCATGCTACATTTTTGCATTAAATTGTCGTCTTGCAACTTTCTTTGCCATTCATTAGAGAAACGCTACAGTGAATTAGTATAGTGATCTCATGACTTTAAGAGGCCAACAACATCATACCATGTTTATTATCTCACCTACACTCTTCAAATCCATCATAAGCTCATTAAACTCATCCAATTAGTCTCTAGCAGAACTACGTTCAGCATGTTGAAACTGAAACATCATCTTCGACATATATGACAATCATTTAAACCCTTTCTCATATAAAGAGCTCAAAATTTTCATCATGACGCCGCGACATCTCTCATCTCAACCACTTTTATTAAAACCTCATCCAATGGTATCAACATAACCATACTATTTTCCCTCTCCATTAACTCATCTTTGTTGGCATCTTTTATCATTTTTGGCAACTTATCCTTGCTATTCAATGTCTCATCCCACTTTGCCGCACGAGTTATTTCTTCCATTAAGCTTTTGAATTTCTATTTTTGCTCTAGACATAGTTGCAATAGTAGAATTTTCGAACAACAATCATACAAGCAAAAATCCTAAATCAAATCCAGAAAGATTCTAAACTTAGCTATGATACCAATTGTTGTAAGATTAATGCGGAAGCTAATCGGATCCTATTATTAAATGAATACATGAGAACAAAATAATCAGATAAATCAACGAGGAATGATAAGAACGCATAAAGTTTCAATGTGGGTATCTACTTTACGGGGAGATCAGTTACAAATAATCCACTAATCAATCGAAGGATTATATAGTACTATAGCTCACATACTCATGCACTTCTGAACCGTAGATTCCACCTAAATCACAGTGTTTAGTCTCATGGAGAATTACGATTTGAAACACCCGCACCTCCGGAAAGAGAAGGAGGATGTAAACTCTTTGCGCAAAAAACGATCACCATGTGTTCTTCTTCCTCTCCGCGTGGCTAGAAGGAGAGAAAATATTGGGTGGAGCTCTGACACGAGGGTGGCAAAATTGAGAAAATATTAAATGGGTTTTACACTCCACGTAGGCCAAATGTATCACCATTTAGAAAGCGACACGTGAAGCCACGTGTAAATGGGGTCGGGTTTAAAATTCGCTCTTCCCCCTACTTTGCTCTCTCTCCTGTAGACCTGGCCCACCTCTGCTCTCCTCTGCAAACGGTCTCCCTCCTCTCTCTCTTTCCGTTCTCCGTTCCGTTGCGGTTTTTCTCCTGCTTCCATATGCTCTCCCCCCTCCTCTGCTCTCTCTCCTCCACTGGTCGCTTCCATCTCCCCCCACCCTGACGCCGACGCCCCTCCACCTCCGCCTCCGCCTACGCCCCTGAACCCGACGCCGACGCCGACGCCCCTGCCTCCCTCTCACGACCTCCAGTCCTCTCTCTCTCTTTTCTCCTCGAAGTCGCGCCTCTCTTCCAGTGAACCGCGACTCTGACGCCCCTCCGCCGGTTGCCTCCGTCGCCCCCGACTTTGATGCCGACGCCAACGCCTCCGCCTCCGCCTCCGCCTCCGCCTTCGCCCCTGACGCCAACGCTGTCACCGACCCCTTTCACCTCCCTCTCGCGACCTCCGCTCCGCTCTCTCCCTCTTTCCACTGTGGAGCGCCCTTGCTGGCCAACCCTGACGCCGACGAACCCCTGCTCGCGTTTTGGCTTCCCTCTCCGAGAGCGAAGGTCACTCTGCTCGCTCTCTCTCTCTCTCTCTCTCTCTCTCTCTCTCTCTCTCTCTCTCTCTCTCTCTCTCTCTCTCTCTCTCTCTCTCTTTCCTCCGCAAAGCGCCCCTTGCTCCTCAAACGCGGACGCCGCCAACGCCGTTGCCTCCCACCGTCGCCTTCCCAAGCCCCACCAATAGGCACCCCATTGGCAACTCCCGTACGTCCGAAGGTTCGTGTTTTTTATTTTTTTTGGATTCCACTTAGTAGAATTCGGTATCATGTTAATGTTTAAGTTTATAGATACATATGTATTGCTTTATCTCTTGTACGTGCATTTGCGGCAAGTATCTTAGGCCATTTGTAGGCCATCTTGCCTTCAAATGGTGCTGTTTTTTTCTCAATTTTTCTGGCTGTTGAGCATCTGCAGATATTGTAGGTCCGCCTTGTGGTGATTTTGTCACAATATAGAAGTGAATAAATAATTGCGTCGGTCAATGCAAGATGATATATTTCATTTGTTGTTGAAGCTTTTTTTATATGGAGTTCTGTGAAGAATTTGTAGTGCATGCTTACAATTAATATGTCTTCAGGCTTGGGTTTGGTAAAAGGAATCGAACTTTTTTAGCGCTTTACTTTGGACAGTGCTTCTTATCTGCCTAGGCAGGTATGATTTAAATTCTCTCAATGGGATTTCAGCTTTTTATTTTGTAGTTGCAAGTGGCACAAAAGCCAGTTTAAGTTGTTTTAATAGGAAAAATGCTTTCGATTGATTTCTTAGCTGACATTTATGTGCATTATGATGCAATTCTTATCTTAGTGTCACAACGTGCTTCTACATTCTTTTGCAATTTCTCAAGCTCTCACCTCAAGAGTCTTCACAAGATCCATCTACCATGTTCTGCTGCAGCATTCTAGCAAGTATGTTTGCACTCCATTTTATTATATCATCGTTGTTTCTATGGGATTCTGGATATGGTACTTTACAGAGACATTATGAGCTCATGGTTTCACTGGACTATGGTAAACGAACAATTTTATGCTCTGGAGCTATAAATCTTAAGAGTCTTTCAGACATTGTTTAGGTTGCTCTACATATTCAGTTTTAATAACGAGTTACTAATGTGCCCAACCACTCCAAAATTATGCTTTCAATTTTGAGTTGCAGTCTCTTTCTTGAGGAGAACAACAAATGGAAAGTTTTGATGTGCTAATTCGGTCATTTCCAACTATGATTTTGGGTGTGCTGGAATACCTTTTTATCTGAGCAATTTCTTTCTTCAGGGATGGCGTAGAACAAAAGAAGCAGCATTTTCCTGTTATAATTGTTAGAATCACTTTCATTGTTTTGGGTTGTTTGATGCTGGTGACTGTTCTCTACACTATCTTCACCAATGGTAGCCCTTTCCAGAAAGAACTTTTAACTCTGTAAGTTAATTGTTCTGTCTTCAATGGGTCTTTGTCATTTGGTTCCCTAACATTTGGAGTTATGTTGGAGAAGGTATTAAAATAGGTTGTTTTTTACTTGGTCATGGTGTACTATGAGGAATACACATAGGATTATTATAAGTTCCCGTGCATATTTTTCTATTCATGTATCTCGAAAACTGGTTAGGGACTCGGCAGTTTTTGGTTTAAATACCTTTTGTTGCATTAGTTTTCTTACTTATTCAGCTGTTAGGAGCCGCAATTTTTTCCCCTCGTATATACAGTGCGTAAATCATCTCAAACTGTACTAGAGTAAAGTGACGTGTCTTGGATGCTGGTTTGAAGAATATCATTGTTCATGGGAAATAATTGTTGGGTTTTGGATTAGATATGCGAGTTGTGAGTAGGAAGAGTTTACTGATTTAAAAATGTACCTTTGACCCTAGCAATATGTTGCCTGCTTCTCTTTTTGTTTTGTGGTGTGCTGTGCCTTGCGTATGCCATATAGTATAATTGTCATAGGAGTATTTTCGCTTGCTAGAACCAAACTCTCCCTTGGGATATTACATTGACGTTTTAAGTATGGAGGTTTCTATGCTTTTCTTTCTGTACTTTTATTCTTCAATCATGAGATCATGCAATTTAAGTAGGTCCCCATGCCAAGACTGGACTCTCTTTTTTTTCTTTAATATAAATATGAGGGGAGCCTACTTCTTTCATTTGCATCTGAGTAAGTTTTTTAACATGTAAGCATATTAGTCTCTGTCCTATGAATGTACTGAATGGTGCTATCAATTTGCAGGTGGATGACAGCGACGCTAATTGACTTCTACATCAACGCCGTTGCTCTTTCTGTATGTCTCTAATGCTTCTGTTGGCTAACTTTTATCATTACATGGGTTGGGTTGGCTATGATGGATGTGCTGGACTTCGAACAAAAGATGGTAACTATTCAAGAGGCGCGGATGGGTGTCGTTGCAGCAGCCTTGATTCGTTGAACTTTGCTCAATCCCGTGGCCGATGTTCCATCGGGTTGTTGGCTTGTCGTGGAGGCCTAGGATCATGTTTGATCTAGTTCATGTAGAGAACATTCTTCTATATGTCCTAGGATTGTATTAAATTCTTTCATATATCTCCTATTTTGGACTTGTTCAAGTTCATTATAGCTGTCAGAAATCAGAATGGTATAAAGACTGTTCATTTATTAAGGAATGGGGTTGGGGTTTGGCTTTGGTTTGGTGTAATTAATGTCCATGGCTTGGACAAAACTGATGATATGTATATACAGATGATTCAACGGTGTCTACCTTATCAAGTTTTGATCATTCATTTTGAGTTTTAAAGCTCATCAGGTGAAGGATAAAGATTGACATTTTTCCCCGTGATATGGGGTGGGTTGAAAGGGAAAAGTATGACATCCCGTGGAATAAGATGGGCTCTGACTTTGAAATTTTTCAGTTGGTTGGCGTACAATTTTTCACATGGGCTGCAGGATCACTATCACAATATTAGTAGTCAACTATGAGAAGAATGTGAAATCGACTTAACAAGAGAACGTTGCAGGAAGAAATGCTGATTTTCCAATTTAGTACACCTATGCTTTTTTTCATAAGGGCCCTCAGAAGTTGAGATCCTCAAGTAACAGGACCGTAGTAATATTGCAACAGCAAGCCCAGCTGCAGTTTTCGATTTTATCAGTGTGAATTAGTTGTTAAGGAAGACGAGGGCAATCTTAACTCCTATTTCTACCAAAGAACAATTCATCTTCTTGCCGTGGAATATGCCTTGAGTTTCGCTCAACTGCAGGTAAATAAAATCTGGAATAGTGGGCTGAACAACAAGGTAAAGTATGTACAAGGATCAGATTCTACTGATCCTCAACGTGGCAATACTTATTAAGCATGGCTGTAATTGAGTTCACTTGGGGTAATACCCGTAAGCAATTTTGTAACATCCAGTACAGTAAAGACAAAGGAAAACATTAATCAGGGCTTATTTACAAGTGACTTGGCAATGATGAGCTTCCTAGGTGAAGGCTTGGTTTGAAGCACGGCGCTTCCATGATTCTGATCTGGAAGTACAGAGATACGTCAAGAAGCTTCCTGTCAATTAGGCTGCGAATGCTCTGGGCTTTGGAGGTCTACTGCAATCTTTAGATTCCCATCCCAGCAATTGCCTCTCGTTGTTGTAGATCACCATCTTGTCCTGCATCGATATGTCTGCAAAACCAACAAACGAGGGTAGATATGAAAACTAAATGAAATAAATCTGCTTTGCACAATAGTGCAGTACATCTGAATGGATATGATCTCTGAGGACATTTTATGTTGTCTAATCATATATCTTTGATGATTTCCTTCCTCTTCAAATTTTCCATGACAATGTCTTGGGTGCAAAACTAATTCCGCAATAAAAATGCCACCATATGGAAGACTCTTACCTCCAATCACATTCATATTTTGGAGCCCTGCTTGAGTTCCATTTAAAACTCTTATGCAGACATTTCCCTTGGACTGTCAAAACAATTGCAGTTATCAAAAAACGTAACATATCTAGCTTGCTAGAGTTCCGATAGATGAAGGGATTTACTCACCGATATAATCAAATATGATTCGGGGAGAACTTCAAATTGGGTTTTGGTTCTTCCGCCGCTATTAAAGCTGAGTGCAAAGGGTTTGAAGTACTTCGTGACATCGCGGATGTTTTGAAAGGCTTCTTGCCTCTCCAGCAGAGTGGGAGCGTGGGGTCGTCTGATGCTTCGATGAAGGGCTTTCTGCTTAGTTCTTTCTTCACCTGAAAGAAGAAAGAAGTTTTTTACGGTGTTATCTCTCTATTTATTTTTATTATTATTATTATGAAAGGTGTTACTTCTCAAACTTAATAGGGCTTAGTACTCAAGAAAACTCGAGCACAACTGAAATTCCTGGAAAGATGGTGATATGTTTGGACGTAAATAATGATACGCTAAGCGTGATGTTGCATTTTGTCCCTGATTTTTGCATACTAGTTCACAATTGCCTTTTTACTCACATCAGAAGATAAGGCCTGATATGCCTGAGAAGTGAAGTAAGGGCGCGTTTGGTAACGTTTCTGTTCAAAAACTGTTCCAGGGAACAGAAATAGAAAAAAGTGTTTCTGTTCCGGGGAACAATTTTTGACCAAAAAGATGCGTTTGGTAAACTTGTTCCGGGAATAAAAAATGAATAGAAACACGTTTGGTAAATTTATGTTGTTTTTTGTTTCTTTTAATTTTTTAATATTTTTATTTAATTTTTCATTTTTTCCTTTATTTTTTATTTTTTCTTCTTTCGGCCGGTCGCCGGCGACCGGCCGACGGGGCCGGCAGCCTCGCCGGCGCTGGCGAGGCCGAGCCTTGCCGAGCCTCGCCGGATCCGGGCGAGCTCGAGCTCGCCCAGCCAAGGCGAGGCTCGGCCTCGCCCGCGCCGGCGACGCTCCGGCGAGGTCGCCGACCCTCGACGGCCCTCGACGGCCGGTCGCCGGCCATGGCTGAGGCCGGCGACCGGCCAAAGAAAAAAGAAGAAGAAAAGAAGAAGAGAAGAAGAAAAGAAGAAGAATAGAAGAAGAAATTGTTTCTTCAAAAGTGTTTCTAGAGCAAGAAACAACTTTTTTTTGTTTCTCATTTCTGTTCTTTTTGTGTTTCAGGAACAAAAAATTTGATTTTGAACAAAAACGCAAACAAACGCGTTTCTGTTATTTTTTTGTTCCCGGGAACAAAAAAACAAAATTTCTGTTCATAAACAGAAAGAAAGAACAAAAACATGCACGCCCTAAGTATAAGAGCTCCCGCTGTCGAAAACTAGGAACAGATTTTTCTGTCCAGTAGGTTTCCCTGCATAAAGGAGCTCTGCGGTCCCAGGAGAATAGTGCTTTCTGAGATACATATAACAAAGTTCAATTTTAGTAAATGAGAGATGAGAGATATCGAGATGGTGAGAAAATGGAGGAACAGAGAATTTACGAGTAATCATGAGACATAGGCATCCATGTGATGCGGGAGGAGTCATAAAGATCATCACCGAAGAAGAGAAATCCACCAACACGTGTACTCAAGCAGTGGCCTAGTACGTTCGCCACCAAACCTTGACTACTTAGTTGTGATACGATGCTGGACCTTCCCTTACCGAGCCCAAGCACTCCATCTAAGAAAGGATTGGACGGACCAGGTATCTGATCATATCCACATCTGTAGAGGAACTATCACCACATAAGAAATGGTTACAAAGGTAAAATTCTCTGACATTAATGAAGAATTTCCAGTCTGGCCAAAAGAAAGTATGGTATCATAAAATGCTGAGTTGGTATAGTAAGTAAGCCTGGCCAAACATAATTGGGAGAGCATGTGAATTCACCTACCCAAGGGCGACACGAGGACTAAGAACCCTGCTGCTGCTGTAGGACCTGAAAGAAACGACATCCTTTACAAGTACACCAAGAGAAGAGCCGCCATCTGCATACTCCACCTCGTAGTCACATTGCTCTGGGTGGTCACATCTGTAGTCGCCTGAATGCAGGGACGCGCAAATTGGGTCCCTGCAGATTACTAGGTCCTTGTTGGGTCGATAAAGCGGATTTGGCATCCGCAATAAGAAAATGATGGGAAGTTATTAGCACTTATCACCCTGCATAACATCATGAGATCATTCGAAACAAACATCTGAGCAAAGTTTTAGGATTATTAACAAAAATTCATAGATTTGAGAAACAAATCATATGACACCTGAAAACTATTAAAATCTACCTGGGTGCATCGTACACAAGGGGCATCACATTGGAGCCATGTGAGGTCACTACCAGTGTCAGGATCAAGTAAGTAAGGTTTTGGTGGCTGCCCAATGAAGACAGTTGTGTTATATGACCTGAAATAGGCAGTTCACTTGATCATCAGTCTTGGTGAATACACAAGCTTTTATAATATTCAGATCTGATTATTGCATGAAGAGAGGAGCATTATGCTTCAAAAGATTGAACAGTCAATTAGCGAAGTGTGACAGAAAAGGGACACAAAATGAATGACAAGCAAAGTGAGAATGAAGTTAACAATTGAGAAACACCCAGCGATCAAGAAAGAGAAGAAAAGCACTGCATCGTTATGACAGAATAAAAATGTATGGAAACTGAAAAAACACAACTTCCCCTCGAGAAAGAGACGCTTTAATGTGATGAAAACCAATATAGAATCTTCCAAGCAATTTTCCCTTGGCATGAAAGATATAATCTGATGATCAACATACTGAAACTTCAGGAATTCCTAAGTGGGGTGATAATAGTATCTATGGTTACCACTTAGGGAGACATAAGTCACTATGACATTGGATTGGATGAATCTTCAGGTCATCAAACAGCAATCCAACGTAGTAACTAGCCAAACTGTAGGAACTTTTTGAACTTTTGGAGGAAAAAAGACCTTTTCATATCACCAAAGACAGTTAAATGTGAGAGATGACCCATACTTTCTAAACGTGAAGGAGCAAAAATGCAGGTGCATCACCTCTCTCTCTCTCTCTCTCTCTCTGTGACTAATAAATGAAACGCCGGACTGAACTGAAGACAGGTCAAGAAGGTACCCAATTGGGAAAACATTTCCGTGGAGTGGAAAGACAACGGATGACCCGACCCGATTGAGAACCGGCGACAACGATGCCGACCCGAAAGTCAAAGGCGCCTTGCCTCTGCTCAGATCACCTCTGAAAGAAGAAGAAGAGGAGTAGGAGGACGACGATACACACCAGCTCGACACAATTATCAGCAACGCGACCAAACCCACTTTCTCTTTCCCCATTCTTCCTGCCTCTCTCTCCCTCTCTCTGTATTACAACTGACGAATAAGCAAGAACAATATGTTCTTGGCGAAACTCAAACCCGTCCCTGTTCTTGTCCGATTATTCAGACACACCAGCAGAAAGACCAGGTCGAGGGCAATTATAGGGCCGGTTTCTTGCATGATGGAGTGAATGATTGGCGAGGATTTATGCTGATGTCTGTAGTAATTGAGGAACCATTTTCTCCAGGAAATCCAGGCTCGTACCTTAACTCGATAATCAATGGTAAACAGCTTTCGTTGGTTGTCAAACTTGGACTCGCAAATGAACAATCAGCCACCAAGCGACATGCCTCTACAACTTTGTAAACTCCCAGTACTGAGTTGCATTTTCTGTTTACTGACCGATATCATAACAATGCATGTAAAGCCTCCAAATTGCACTTTCACAATGCATAATTGACCAAAAATTCTATACTGTTCCGATCAAAATTATTGGTCAATGTAGCTTTACTGGTCCTATTGAGCCAATGATTTCATTTTGTGATAAGCACTTAGCAAATAGGAAAAAAAAAATAGTTGATTGTATTTATCACTTTGTTTCACTGGACTGGATCGACAAAATTGAATGCAAAGTGACAGCATGAGTTCACAGCAAGCGCTCGTTTAGAAACAGAAAAGACAAAACATCCGCACTATTTGAACATATAGCGATTAACTAATCCAACATCATCAGAAAAACCAAAAAACTCTCCCATTCAAACATTTAGAAGTGCCTATGACCGCAGTCTTCTGACTCGAATGTCTCGACAATATGGAAAGGAACTCATCAGCGCGAAGATCCATACATAAACATCAAACGCAAGACGTTATGGTAGTGCATCAAACGAACAAAGATTAGATAATAAGTAAAATACAACTATCAAAAGCAGCATGAGACCAAAAATGCACTCCAAGTGTAAACAGATCAGTCTATAGACACAAACTATCACATCTCATAGAAAGAACACATGTCGAAGAGATAAAATGCACATCTCGGATTCGCAATCCACTCTATGAGACTAACCTTCGTGCTGAAAGGATCGACAGGATAGTAACAGCAATCTTCGGCAGGTCATCGATGTCCTTCGCGGAGGTGGAGGTGGAGGCGTCGGCGTCAAAGTCGGGGGCGACGGAGGCAACCTGTGAAAATGACTTCCGGGAAAACGTTTTTCAAATTTTCCGTCGTTCGTTTCACGGAAAATGAACTAATTAAGGAAAATGTTTTCCATCATTGAAAAAAACAATCTTTAAAAGTGAAGAAAATGCTTTCCATAACTTCTTCCATCTTGCCTCTTTTTACTAATACATTTTCATTTTATTTTTATGCTTTCTTTTTTCTTTTTTTCTTTTTTTTTTAAATCGAGTTTTTAATTTTTTTTCCTTTTCTTTTTTTCTTTTCTTTCTTTCCTTTTCATCTTCTTCTTTGGTGGCGGCCGGTGACCCGCCACGGCTACGTCCGGCGACCGGCCGCAAGCCAACTTGAGCCTCGCCCAAGGCCGACGAGGCTCCGCCTAGCCCGATCTAGCGAAGCCGAGCTTGGGCCTCGCCAAATCGAGCGAGGCGGAGCTCTCGCCGGCCTGGGGCGGAGCTCATGGCTCGTTAGATCTAGCGAGCTAGGCGGGGCTTAGGCCTCGCCAGAGGTTCGCCGGGCTCTGGCGAGCCGTGAGCTCGCCGGATCTGGCGCGGAGCTCGAGCTCCTGATTCAGGCGAGCCCGAGCTCCGCCGCTAGATCTGGCGAGCTCGCGGCTCACCAGAGCTCGACGAAACTCTAGCGAGCTCGGGAGAGATCGGCCGAGCCTTGAGCTCGCCGGATCTAGCGATCGGGTCTTGGTCGGCCACCACGCAGCCGGCCATCGTCAGGGAGGCGGCGGCGGAGGAAGGAGGAGGAAGAAGGAAGGAGGAAGGAAAAGAAAAAGGAAAAAAGAAAAAGAAAAAGAATAAAAAATAAAAATTTCGATTTTTTAAAAATACAAATAATTAAAAATTCATTTTTTAAAAAATATAAAAATAAAACTAATTTTTTGATCAATTAAAAATATTAAAATTTAATTTTTGATAATTTTTCCGAAATAATTAAATTAGCTAACGAATGATGGAAAATATTTTCCACTCAAAGTTTAAGTTTTGGCTGAACACAGGAAAATAGTCATTTTCCTGGAAAATGACTTCTAGGAAAATGTTTTCCGGAAATATGATATTTTCCGCGAAACGAACGGACCCTAAGTGTTGCTGGCGTTGCTCGCCCATGCCGTGCTCAAGCCCCTGACTTTGTTCATCTGTTTATTATTTGCTATTTGAGCTCGCAGTTGATGGCCATTGGGATTATATGTGGTCGGGCTTTGAACTCAACATATGTGAGAATTTCCCCTCTTACGATGCTTTTCCATCGGATATTTTAATTCTGGAAAAATTTTGCTTTCCACTCCTATACTTTCACGAATTTTGAATTTTTGAATTCTTAATTTTTCTAATCAAAAATTTTTTTTTTTTCACTTGCACGAATTATCTAATCAAGTCTCCCGATGCCAAATCCAGGGACGCGACTGTCGAACGACATCAGAGATTCTTTTATTCTTTTTCTTTTCCCATGATAACATCCTGATGTTATTGGATGATTGTATCATATGAGTTTGGTCAAATATGGTGTTGGAAGATCTTCATTTGACTATTTGTGCAAGCATAAGGATTTTGTTAGAAAATTAAAAATATCAAGATTTGATTAGAAAAAGCATAAAAGCAAGGGAGAATTTTTTTTTTTTACTTCTAATTGATGACTATTTCATTGATCGTTCTATTGTTATTTTAAGATGGAGTGGACCTTTTTACTTTGATAGAGTTGCATTTAGCTCTACAAGATCATGTGTATGGACCACTTGTCCTGGACATTGAGCTACCACTCGTATCCTGTCACTTTTTGAATGTTGTCATGTTGCTTTGTTATGCGTTGCGTAGTAGGCTAGTAGCTTGACTAAGCTGTCGCTTCTCTCGGAACTGTACTAAAGTAAGGAGAGAATTCTGCTTGATTCATCGCATTGGTTGGGCCAATCTTGCCGAATACCCAAAAATAAAAACAAAAATTGGGCCCTATAAGTAAGAAAAAGCTTATAGTTCACTTTAACTTGTGAATAAGCCCAGTTAAGTAAGCCCATGATCTCCCTCTACAAAATACAAATGTCCTTTTCAAAAAAGAAATTGATCTGGGCATTGGAGATCCACGGCGGACAAACATCCGACCACTTTTTAATTTTTGGCGGTGCAAATACTTCAAAGCATTCGGGTCCATTACCGTCTTCTTGAGGATCCCTCACATTCGTGCATCAACAAAGCTTATTCCTACCAATTAGACTCTATTATACTGATCTACTCTTCTTAATATGTTCTTCACATATCAAATTATGCAAGATGGCATAGTATCTAATGAAGAACTTGAAAAAAATATTTATTTAACTTGATACTTGCGGCATCAGGATAAACTTCTATCAAATGAATTCAACAACTTAGAATTCGAATGGATCTAAATTTATGGCTCAACTACGAAATAAGGAAAATAAATTCAAGGAAAAAGGAGGAAAATAGGGCACGAAATATTTTTTATTTTTATTTTTTCAACTTCTTGTATATATAGTTACAGTTTACGTGGGAACATTGTGATGACAAATAAGATTTTATTTTTTATTTTTTTATTTTTAATTTGGGAAGACAAAAGATCGATGATTGAGGCAATGGTATACATAAAGAAGGACCCGAAGACAATTGACGTCCTAATGGGGATGCTCAATGTGATCTCACTCCCTAGGTTGATGATGTCGGGGTAGACCTCTAATTGGACCGACATTTGCTACATGATCATGTTGGTGGGGGCCATATTCTTCACCGTTCCCTTCCTCATGGGATTCACCGCTAGCTAGGGGTATCAAAAACCGAATCGAACCGAACCGAAAAATTCGATTTTTTCCAGTTCAGTTCTTATTTGGTTTGGTTCTCATTAAAAACCGAAATTTTTTTAATCGGTTCAGTTAACCGAATCAAACAGACAAAATCTTTTTTTTTTAATTTTTTTTTGCTTTTTTTTTTCTTCTTCTTCTTCATTGGCCAATCATTGGCCACGGTGCCAGCGACCGGCCAATGAAGAAGAAGAAGAAGAAGAAGAAGAAGAAGAAAACAAAACAAAAGGAAAACAAAAGAAAATGAAAAAAAAAAAGAATAAGAATAAAAAATAATTAAAAAAATAATTTTTTTTAAAAAGATTTATAGAAAGGAGTGTATGTAGGGATAAAAACAAATACAAAAGTAAAAAATGAAAAACCGAACCAAACCTAACCGAACGGAACCGGAATTTCGGTTCGGATTGGATTCGGTTCAGTTTTCCAAAAAAATTAAACCGAATCAAACCATTTACACCCCTACTGCTAGCTATGCCTCCTTCTTGTTGGGCCACTTCACCAATGTTAGCATCGGCTATGCCCTTGTGATCACTATCTACATCGCCAAGGTTTTCCTCGCCTTTTCTCGCGGGTTCCTGAAACCCATGAGAGAAGGCAAGGAAGACACCGACGATGTACTCAAAAGGTATAGTCGATGCCAACACGGTGAAGCAGCTCAATAGGAAGGAGCCATAGTTGGGAGTGAAGCCTATGAAGAGAGGCCTGATGAAGAAAATGGCCTCAAGAGACTTTAGGCTTTTAAAATCCCTTACAAAAAAATTGATATAAAATAAAAATTCGGATTGCTTTGGGAAAATGTCATCATTAGGAAAATTGAAAGCCCAAGACTTCTAAAGTCCCATGAGCTAAGTCCCTAAATTGAAACCAAAGTTTAATTTTGACTATTAGAAATCTCCTACTAGAGGTCTTCACCGGTGATATTAACTGCTAAATATGAACTATTCCTTAAATGTGGATCTAAGGCTGTGTTTGGCAGTCGAGATAAAATTCGAGATATGATATTATTTATCCTATTCTACATTTGGTGCTCGCTCAGGACAGGATAAAGTCGGATATAAGGGAGATATAGGCAGGATAAAATTATCCCATGGGGGAGGTGGGATAAAGGTGGATAGGATTTCTAATGTCCATAAAGTGAAAGTTATTTTTCTAGAATAACAAACTTATTAAATTAACAAAATTGAAATTATATTTCAATATAAATAATATTTGAATTCTAATTTAAGAAATTAAAAATTAAAAATAGAAATTTATTTTTAATTAATCTTATTTTAATTTGTATATTCAACTTTAATTATGTCTTATAATAAAAATTCAATCTATAAATTAAATATTTATATTTATTATATATTTTAGGTATTTTTGTATTTTAGGTATGTTAGTATAGTTTACTATTTGATAAAATTTTATTAAAGAATGATGAAAGGGGAAAAATAAATAATAAATAAAATAATATAAATAAGAGGAAAAATAAAATAAAAATAAATTAAGGAATAGTGTTACGAGAGATTTTCACCATTTTCGTTTATGAACATTTATGTCCATTTATAATGACATGTCATTTATATCAAAAATATATATGATATGATGTGAATATATCCGATTTTAATATTGCGATTCACAATGGACATGATATAAAAAAATCCCAGGATTTCATATCCTGTCCTATCCAATCCTATCTCGATTAAAAATCCGGATGACCAAACGTAGCCTAAGAGATTTGTTAACGATCTTTTATATTTTAATTATTGCTCCATTTTTTGTTTTTATAATTTCTGTATTTTCGCCTTTTTTTTTTTTCTTAAATCTCAAGAACTATCTAGGAGATCAAGTTACCCTAAAAACCAAGAAAAAGATAACATTACTCTCAAGTTCAGGAAGCCCCCATCTCTTCAAACCTCCATTACACTTCCTTTCATTCTTGCTCAACTCGCTCGTCATTCTTCATCCATCCACTCGTATATCTGCACTGCCGGAGCTCATATATTTGCATCGTAGAACCCATGTATTTGGAAGTAAGTGTCGTGTAGCAATGACATAAACCCAGAAGACATGTAGATAGAGGACGCATGTATTTGCATATGCTGGAAATGCATTCGCTCAAATGAGCCGCAGAGAAGAAGCCTTCAGCAAAGACAATCCGTGATCTAATATCTTAAGACAAACGCATACGAAAACATGTGAGGCATATTAAAAATCAAGATTCTTGGAAATTTAACTCTAAGGTGACTAACAAAACGATGACGAATTAGTGGAGGTCAAACCGGTTCAACACGAAACGATCGTGGATGAATCGCAATCACGGACGTAACCCCTCACACGTACTATTTTCAAGTTAGCAAGAACTAGACTCTCAGCCTCCGTTTTCATTCTCGCACACCCAAAACAGAAGATACTCATTTCGATCTTGCAAAAGGTGAATACCGGCAGCTATGGCCAATCGGCTTTAAACAAAAGAATAGCAAAAGGCGATTTCCTGCGGCGACTGGCATCAAAGTGTGTTTAGACTACCGTTAGATCCTCAATCGGTATCGTTTTCCTCTTAGACTTCGATCAAATTACTCGGACTCAACCTACCAGAACAGAGCAGTATATCGGTGTTTTCTTATGGATTTGCCACTATGCAATTACCTCGGGGATGCAGTAGATGGTCACAAACAATGATCAAACGAATTAGGTGAAGTCCTGGAAGCGTCTTCACTGATGGCTGGTGCCGGGAAGAAATCTCGAGTGAGATCTGATTTTTGGGACTCCTCCGCCGTGGAACAGGGGCGAACAGAGAGGTCGCAGCATGGAGTTGAAGGAAGCGAACCGTGGCGGAGGCAAGGGCTATAAGTCGCCTGAAGTCAATGATGATTGAGGTCTGCAAAATCAAATAAACCAGTAAGAGCTTCGTAGTAACAAAGATCTCCTTAACACCCAATTGATAAAATTATGTTTAAAAAATATCTAGTTTGACAAATAATTGAAGATGACATAGTGGTAACATAAATATCGGGCCTCTTGCTAATTATGTCAATAAAAGTTGTAGGTCCAATCTTAAAGGTTGGTGCAGTTGATCAGGGTGTTAGGAGTGTCCTACTGATCTATAAAAATGCAACGAATTGGCATATGAGTAGTATTTTATTATTAAGTCATATTACACTATTTAGTGCTCCTATTTCCACTATTTATCAACCAATTATTATGAGCAATTCATTGATTTTTCTACATAATCCTTAAATAACAAATGTATTGTACCTTGAATACGATATGAAGCATTGTAAAGTTCGGGCATGAAAGCGGATGGATTAAATGATATTTAAAGTTTCTTATGCTACAATACTTGGAGAAGAATATTTCACTTTTTCTTGCACTAGGAAGATGTAATGGAAACAAATGCGGAAGAGTCAATGACGGAGACCAACAAATATCATTAGTAGAACACGCCACTAACTGTAGGGTCTCTCGAACCCAGCAGTGAGCTCGACTCTAGAAGTCACTGTTGTACGGTCATCCTGTCACCAATATGTGCTAGCTTACCAAAATACAAAAACGAATCAGGAATTGAACCGCACATTTGGATGGTTTACTGCCATTAGTTTGAATATAATTTCCATCTATTAACTTACCACAATTGTTATACACCCCAGTAATAATTAATAACGACTTTGGTAGAGACACCAACATTATCATGTCTTGTTTTTCATTAGATAGGATCTCATCAAGATTCTTCAAGGTCCATTATGAGATTATTAAACTCATCTAAGTGGGCTACATTGCTATGGCATCTTTTTCTTCAGACACCTTTATTAACACCTCATCCGAAAGGTTCAACATAATTATACTCTTTGCCCCCTCCATTAACTCATCCTCTATTGGCATCTTTCATCATTTCTGGCTACTTAGGCCCTATTTGGCAATTTTTGTTTCTGTTCCCCGGAACACAATTTTTTGTTTTTTTGTTCCCAAGAACAGAAACGCGTTTGTTTACACTTTTGTTCCCGGGAACAGATTTGGAATAGAAACAAGAAGTGGAAAAAATTTGTTTATTGTTCTAGGGAATACTTCCGAGAAACACTTTTTTTCGTCTCATTTTTCTTCTTCTTTTTTCTCTTTCTTTTCTTCTTATTTTCTTCTTCTTCTTCTTCTTCTTCCTTTTGCCGGTCACCGGCCTTAGCCATGGCCGACGCCGGCAACTGGCCAGACGAGGGCCGACGACCTCGTCGAAGCATCGCCAGCCCCCGGAGAGGCCGAGCCTTGCCGTGGCCGCGCAAGGCTCGGCCTCCCCAGCCAACATAAGGCCAAGCCTCGCTAGGCCAGGGCGAGGTCGGCCTCGCGCCGCCTGGGCGAGGCCGAGCCTCGCCGGTGGTTAGGTGAGCTCGCCCTCACCGTGGCTGGGCAAGGCCGCCGGCCCTTGTCGGCTGGTCGCCAGCCATGGCCGAGGTTGGCGACCAGCCAAAAGGAAGAAAAAATTAAAAATTAAAAATTAAAAAATTAAAAGAAACAAAAAATTACACAAGTTTACCAAACGTGTTTATGTTCTTTTTTTATTCCAGAAACAGAAATTTTATGCAGTTACCAAACGTGTTCTCTTGTTCAAAAATTGTTCCTTTGAACAGAAATAGTTCTTTCTATTTCTGTTCCTGAGAACAATTTTTGAACAAAAACGTTACTAAATGCGCTCTTAGTCTTGCCATTCAACACCTTAGACTTTACTTGGTTGTTGATGACATAACACTCCACAATCTAAAGTTCCCCTAGCAGGCGATGGCCCTTGGGTTGGCCCGGCGAAGGCCAGCGACCCCTGCCGGATCTGGGGGAGGGCTGCAACCCTTGCCCCAGATCTAGGCAAGGGCACACAAGCCCTCGCCGCTAGTTCATTGGGGCCGCCGGCCCCCGACTAGGGCTCGACGGCCCCGGCCGACACTCCCCCACCTTCCTAGCGGCGAAGGGGAGGCAGCGACCGTGAGAGCTGAGCCCTCAACCGCCGGCTGCCTCCCTCCTCCTCCTTCCTCCCCCCACCCCCCTCCACCCCAAATTTAAAATTAATTAATTAATTAAAATTTACTTTAATTAATTATTAATATAAAATTCGAATTATACCAAAGCGTCGTTTTTGTGTGTGATTTGCTGAGTCAGCCTTCCGATGAATCACGTAAGCGAAAAAATTAATAAAAAAATGCTACGTAGAATTTCCAACGAGCTTCACCGGATGTGGCACTCAAGTGTCCTATTTTTCATAAAAAAAAATGGCACTTCAGTGTCACTTTCGTAACCTTTGGTATTTAACTGTCCCTTTGTGCCAACTTTTGGCACTTGAAGCGATCTTTTGCCAACTCATATCTTAAAAGTAGTAGAGATTTAATAGAGCATGAGTTATGAAAAGCATATTTTTTTGTATAAACTAGATCGAGTATTTACTACTTTTTTAGTCTGTTGACAAGGCATTGGAAGGCAATATTTGAAATAGTTTGAAATAATCAATTATAAAAGTCTTGATTAAATGTTTTGTAAAAGAATTGCCAAAAGTTATATGTGTTGATTGTGAAATGTTTATGAGATGCAGCATATTTGATAAAGGGAATTGAGAAAAGGTCATATGATTAGGTTTCTGGAACTAATTTGTGAGATGAATTTACGATTTAAACGGGGGTTATTGGAGAATGTTAATGGATTATGCCTATGTCGCTATGATTAGAATCTATTGAAGGGGTAAGTATGCATACTATTATTAGGACATCCTTCTAAGCCAAACCACCTGCTGATATGAAAGGAGACATAGTCAAGAGCTGAAAACTTGGTCGTGTTTGTCACAAGCGTTAAGCATGGCCATAGTTATGTATGGAGCATTAGATTAGTTTATTGAACAGATTATTGACGTTTTAGTTAATTGAGATTGATCAATAGAATAAACCATTGATGATTGATTTGTTATTGTAACTTGATATTTTTAATTGATCTTATACTAAGTTTTGTTGAAAAGATATCATCAATCTTTGATATTTTATGTATATCATATACTGAATTAGGGATTGATGAGTTACGATACTGTATTATAAAGATGCGTAGTGAACGTTCAATCTACTTAAAAAAGATGTACTACTTATTGAGCTGTAGTTGCTCATTCCATTCATCTTGCTATTCGGGTTTTTCAACGAGCTACAAATAGGAAGAAAGCATTTTCGTCTTCAGGAGGATGTTTTAATAATGGTATCTTTTAGGTATAAGTTGTTTATGGTTGAATTGAACCTTTGAGTTTGGATGTTGTTTGGAGATGTGCATATCCTTTTTATGGATTATAGAAACACTGCTATCGTAACCAGATGACTCCTTTATCAAATATATATAGATGTATATATATTGACAATAGGTTGATGATAGTAATGTGGAGGTTGTGTCCTTTGGACAAAAGGATGGCTATGTCATTGACCTTGTACTTGTAGAGTTGCGGTTGTGATTGGCTTTTCCCTACAGTTCATGAATGTTTGTGACGCAAAAAACTGTAATGTTTGGACATTAGGGCATGGTGAATGGATCATAGTTGCATTTTATTGTCCTCCAATGTAGGTAGAAGACCAACTCATCTTTTCCTGATCTAGGATGATGAGATGGAGAAAATTCAGGATAATAAAAAATGAAAAAAGACAACATTGATTGTTCCGTAGGCATATTGCAGTGTGTCTGCAAGCCCTTGTGGCTTTTTCAAGGGAGAAGTCTTCTGGGGCAGACACGAGAAGTACATCGTCTTGCAGGATGATGCAGACATGGAGTCAGGAAGAACTGAATGGATCTCTATGCATTATGGTTAAGGGAATGAAAGCTAAATTGATGGCTCCAAGAGAACACTCTCCTCGATAAACTCAAGTGCAAGGAATGCAGTTTGCGTGTGGATCTACTCTGCTTTGAGGATCTGCTAACTGTCCATTCATTGAGGGAAGTCATTCGCTTTGTGAATATCAGATTGCTTGCCACAGGGAAGCATCGTCCAGATTTTCGACAACTTGGATAATAATTTCCAATGCATATGATACTTTTTCTCAAAGTGTGGCACTATGCAAATACAGAACCAGCACAGTGTTACTCAATGTATTGGTATCGGTGGCACTGGCAGGTGACTCGTTAGCTATTAGTAGTTGTGATTGCTGATTGATAGAAATTGAAAGAAGTAGCCTCATTTGGGAATGACTTTGCCTGAATCTTTGCGTCAGATGTCATCTTTTTCATTTATGCCATCAGGAGTCATTTTTTACATGACGATTAAAACATTCCAAATATCCAACTAAATTTGGTAGTGGAGTGCTTTACAGTCAATTTCTGTCACTGCTATCTATTGAGTGGTCATAGAGAGCAAGCTATTTGTTTTGTGTGGGTAAATGAATGATTCTACAAATTTCTCAAATAACTGAAGAGTGCAAAAGACCAAGAGGAGAAATGTAGAGAAAACAAGCAGAAGTAGGCAATTTTGCAATGTCCCAAACAGTGATCATTAAGTCAATCTAGCCCGGCCTCCTCCAAAATCTGTCAAGATCACTAATACGCGCAATCCTTGGCCCTAGCATTACACTGTCACGGATGACTAGATCTGAGAGGAGAAAATATTAGTCTTTCCTGTGCCAATCACTGTGAATGGCCGAATGCGTTCAATGCTGCTGTTGGCATATAGTTCGTCCTTGGCTGTCATTAGCATAGTTCGTCCATGGCTGAGCGCGTTCAAGCGTCGTTGGTGTCGCTCACTCATGCTGCACTCAAGCCTTCGATTTCGATCATCCGTTTTTTATCTGCTTTTGAGCTCGCGGTCGATGGCCATTGGGACATCGAGCTCAATTTCAAGGCTCACAGCGACGGATGAGCCGTGGCCGCTAGATATGTGGATGAGCTACCTCACGAGCCATGGACAAGCAAAGGCTTGCGGCCGTACTTAAGGCTAGATCTGGATTGGATGGGAAACGACCGCGAGCCGCCTTGATGACGCAGGGCGTGGCTCGGCCATGGACAGGCAACAACTGTGAGCTGAAAAAGCGAAATAGAAAAAAAAGAAAAACATAAAAGAATGGCTTTTCCATTCTTTTTTCTTATTGTATGAACTCCATGTGATTATATGTGGTCAGACCTTGAACTCAATCTATGCGAGAATTTTCCCTCCTATGATGCTTTTCCGTTGGATATTTTAATTCCGGAAAAATTTTGCTTTCCGCTCCTATACTGTCATGAAAATTTTTAATTGATTTGTAATTTGTTTAATTAATTTTGTTTTCACTTGCACAAATTATCTAATCAAGTCTCCCAATATCATCATCAACGACATTAAAGAGTGATGTTGGCACTATTTTGTCAATGTTGACAAATTCTTTTTTTTTTTCTTCTCATGGTAGCATTCATGTTCATAAAATGTCCTATTGTTGTTGGACAATCATATCGGCTAGGTCTGACCAAATATGGTGTTGGAAGATCTTCATTTGACTAACTATGCAAGTAGAAGGATTTTGTTAGAAAATTAAAAGTACCAGGAATTGATTAGAAAAAGCGTTACAACACAGGATGAAAAGTTTTTTATTTATTTATTTACTTCTAATTAATAACTATTTCATTAGATTGCTCTGTAGTTATATTAAGATGGAATGAACTTTTTTATTTTGATACAGCTGCATTTAGCTCTACAAGATCATGTATATGGACCACTTGTCCTGAATATTGACCTACCACTCATAACCTGACTCTTCTTAAATATTGTCATACTGCTTCGTTATGCATTGTATGATAATTTGAATATGTTTATAACACTCATGAGCCTGTCACTTCTCTTGGAGCTGTACTAAAGTAAGAAGAGAATTCTGCTTTGATTCATCGCGTTGGTTGGGCCAGGCTTGACGAATACAAGACACATTGGGCCCTATAGGCAAGAAAAAAGCTTGTAGTGCACACTAACCTGTGGATAAGCCCAGAATAGTAAGCCCGTGATCTCCCTCTACAAAATACAAATGTCCTTTGGCAATGTATGCCTCCTCAACCACGCACGAATGAAGTCACACCGGTTAGGTTTGCACAACATCTATGTCTGCAAGAGATATATCTTCCAACAAGAAGAAATCGCTTTTGGCAATTCTTGGACTAGACATTGCAGGAATTGGACTAAATACCTTATTCTATCTATCAATTCATTTTCGTGGAGAAAGATTCTGGTGGGAAGCTGTAAATGGGAGAATATGAAAGAAAGGGTAATAATAGGCATTTTTCAGTGTGTTATAAACTTCATATACAAGTTAGGGTTTGTGCATGTGAAGTGCATGTGAAGTGGGGTAGATGATAGATTTCAGGGAAATAAAATTAAAGGGCTCTTGGCTATAGACTAAATTAAAAGAGGTAATTACCTTGAAAGGAATGAGATACTTAACATATGCTACTCATTTTAGGATTGATTGATCAAAGTAGGCAATCGGGGTTGCATTAACTAACTTTCTGGAGTATTAATGTTAGCATCATGAGAACTGATATTGTTTAGTTATAATTAAAAAAAAAAAAGCTAGTTAGATCGATCAACTATTAATTTTCTTTTTTTAAGAGCTGTAAATAACACAACCTGTTGATTACATCTTAGTGTCTTTTTTTAGGCTACTATGCGGTAAATACTTTCATAAGTATCATTATGTCAAATAATTTCATTTTTTTTCTAGAGAAGTGTGCTATTTTAACTACACCGGTAAAAGAAGATAAGACCAAAATATATATGAAGGGTGTAGCGTATACTAATGAAAGAGTATGTTTTTCGTTATTTGCTCCGCTTGCTTGTATGCCTAGCATGGCAAGGCATTCTTATGAGGCTCCTTTTAGAAAGGTAGTACATTGTTATGTGAACCTTTCTTACTCTACTCTTCTCACTGTTTATAAACACAATTATTTTTATATAAAAATGAATTTTTAGCATAAATTGAGTAGCGGATTTGAAATTAGGGATGACAATGAGGCACGGCTAGGGTCGAATGTGTCTCTTACCTCATCTCACGACTAATTGTAATCCTCTACTACAATCCAAAAATACATTCTTTACAATTAGCGTGACATTGTGTGTTTCTATCGTCGATGGATCGAATTGTCGTCTCCATGACAAGGTTCAACTCCTAGAGCTCCTCATGCACATTCACTTATTTTGTCATAATTTATTTGGATAACATGATCTTTTGAAAATTTGTTACTAATTTGATATATATATATATTGGGTGGGGGGGGGCGGGGAAGGAAATATATGGTAACTTAGTCTAGCTGTTCAATGTAAGTTCAATTATTTTTTGTGTATGCCATATTAAAGAAAGAACCATACAGAAATGTACATACAATTTGAACAATGACAATAAGTTCAAATTATTAAATAGAATGTACATGCACATTGCATTAAGATATGTGAATTCGTAGTTGATTATTGTTGATACATAACAAATTTCTAATATTTAAATATATCCTAGGCATTTCGTGCAAATAAAAATGGAAACAACATTATATATCTGCCTATATAAATCATCAAATGTTATCAGTTTTGAGAATATAAATGATCTGCTGTAATTGGTCAAGACGGGCGCTATGCTTCAAGGACACCTAAAACTTTCTCACAAGCCGATCATGTAAATAAAAAAAATCGCCTCTCGGAGTAAAGTGCGATTGCTCGTGCTGCTTCAATCCCACCCATATGATGCAAGTTCAAATCCTCCGGCTTACATTGCACTTTGGAGTTATCTCGGGCTAAAGGTGAGGCCCTCCTAGCACCTCGTGAGGAGTTATCTACCGCAACCGGCGCAAGTAAGGAAGGTGCGAGTTTGCTCCCAATCATAAGAAAATCATTATTAAAAAAAATAATAATAATCCATATCCACTTGATTGGTCCCAGGGAGACCTATAGCAGGTTCTTCTCCCCTACTCCCATATCATATGTAAAGCAAAAGAAATAAGCGGATCGCAGAGCAAGAGATTAAGGGTACCAACAAGATAATACAAATTAGACTCGCACGGAGGTTAAGCAAGTGAACATGAATAGTCACCACTTGAAATGTATTACCTACGGTTCAAGTATTATACCACCGAGTAAAATCACTTGTCGCCCGCCGAGTTACACAAGATTAAAAATGATGATTAGCAAATTTCCAATGGATTCTTGCACTTGAAAGGTAGTTTTACCAATTAGCAAATTTTGTCAGCTGCCTCTTGAGCATGCCCAAGTTCACGTGATGTGCCTCTCGAAGAATTTTGTTTTCTTCTACTCCTCCCTCTTCCTATATATCACTGCTCTCCACTAATAGGATTGATTCATCACCCTCCACAAGCCCTCTCTCTCTCTTTGAAGCAGCCATGGATTCCTCCAAGATGCCCTCTTCCTCATCCTCATGCTCTGCCTCTCCTCAGCCGCCCCCATCCTCAGCTGCGGCTCGTGCGGCAAGCCCGCCCCGAAGCCCAAGAAGCCTGGCCACAAGCACCACCCCAAGAGGCCCATCGTTGTTGTCCCACCCATCGTCAAGCCGCCCTTCACATTGCCGCCCATTGTGAAGCTGCCAGTCACATTGGCACCGTGGTCAAGCCACCCGTGACCCTCCCACCAGTGGCCCTCCCACCGATCGTCAAGCCACCCTTGAACCTCCCACCGTGACCCCCCACCGGTCGTCAAGTGGACATCCCTACCCCAATTGTTAAGCCGCCCATCACCGTGCCCCCCGTGACCGTGCCCCCCATCACCGTGCCCCTTGTCACCGTCCCTCCCACTAAAAAGATTTTTGTCAGGTAGTCTAAATTGATTTTATAAATATCCACTAATATGTGAGGTGATCACGAGGGTACACAATCATTATCATAACAATTAGCAATCAAGGAAAGCATTAAAAACATTTCATGGGATAACAAATACTTAACACTAAGGAAAAGATAAATGCTAATTCTAACTAGACTAAAGGAAAGCCAAAATCAACGTATCAAAGTTGCACAATCAAGGGTATTTTGTCTCTAGGACAATTGAAATCCTAAGATAGAGCCCGAAGGGTTTGGTCAGCATAATTCTAAATTGAAAGACTTCCACTTTTTGGAAGAAGTTAACCCAAAAGATTACTTTTAACATTTTCAAGGAATTTTAATTTAATTTTTTTTAAGAATTCTTTTGGGATTTTTCAGAAGTTCTTGAAAACCTTTTTTAAAATATTTTTTCGATTTTTTAATTTTTATTTATTGCTTTTTAATTTTTAATTGATTTTTTGTGTTCTTTTTTAATATTTATTTATTTATTGTTAATAAAAAAGGGATTTGGCCCGGGTAAGGAGACCCGACCCGACTAAACCGACCCGAACCCTATTGGATCAGGTTGGACTAAAAACATTAAACCTAAAAGGCCGCTCGGAATTAATTATAAAAGCCCATGAACTTTTTTTTATTTTTTAAACTCTTTTTTGGGCTTTGTTAAAAAACTCTTTTTTGGGCCCACATTTCAAATGAGCCCGGCCCACAACAGAATCCCCTAGCGCATTTTCATTTTTTTTTTCCTCTCCCTTTTTTATTTTCTTTTAATTCTTTTCTCCTTTTTTTGTTCTTTTCTGTTTTGTCTTATTCTCTTCATCTCCAACCTCACTAACTCCTGCAACTCACCGAAGATCTCCAGAATATGCCAGCCTTGCTCCTAAAAACATTTGATGACTCAAACCATTGGAAGAACCTAAGCTTGATCAAAATGATTTAGGCTCCTTGCACCTATCTACTCCGCTCAGACCATCATCCATCAAGATTTACTCCTAACGTCATAACATCCGAGCGTACATGGCATTGTTAGAACAAGGGCTGTCATAAGCAAACTGGAGTAAATGCCCGCAATAGTCAATGCTCAGGTCAGGGGCACAGCGTCGTCCACTCGCCCACAAATGCCATCGGTGACCACCAGAACATACGGGCACAAAGTAAGGGAAAGATGGAATGAGTGACGTTTGACAAATGTTCCAATGCATCAGTAATAGAGCTCAGTAACCTCAAAACAAACACCATGACATTAAAAGGATAATGGTTCGCGTTCCAACCAGCTACTAATCGGAGACAAGTTCATGCGGTTTTAGTGCTAACATTTCGTCAAACATGTAGCGGGCGTCTGATCAAAAGATAAAAGACACGTCGATGAGCTCATGACCAACGCTCGATCTAACAAAACCGACGAAAAGCCAACCTCATCTCAGCTAAAAAAAGGGTTCCTCCTAGGCTAGAGTAGGGTATAACAGATTCAGCAGTGTTACCTTGAAGCGGTTCTTAGCTTAAATCACGAGGCCAACTTATCACGCCGTGGGGAGAGGCACGCGTCGTCGAGGGTCGGCGGTCGAGGACCGAGCGTGATGATCGATCACCGTCATCTTCTCCGGTCGGAGCTCGAGGTTAGCGCACGTCCCTCCCTCTCTCTCTCCCCCTTGGACTCTCGCCGAAGACTCTCTCTCGAGCTCTCTCACAAACAAAAAACCGGAACCCCCACAACATTTTGCTCTCTTCCTTTTAAGCTCGGCCAGCGACGGGCGCGTATGGCTTCTGCCACCGCTAGCCTGTCGTGGCCGGCTTGATCCCCGATCCCGGGATCACACTGTCGTCTGCCCTCGCGACCCTCTGCCTCCCTCTCTGGTTTGGACGTTTCTTTTCCTGCCAAAGCAAAACCAGCGTGAGGGCGCGAGGGAGGAAGAAGACCCAAGCGCGGGCCGGGCCGACATGAAAGGAGATGGGCCAGTCCAAGAGAAAAGAAGAAAAGAAGGAAAAGAGAGGTGGGCCAGCCCACACAAAAAGATAAAAGAATGAAGAAAAGGAGGAGGAGGAAAATCAGAAGAGGAGGGCCCAGCCCCTGCCCAGCCCTATTCGATTTCTTTTTTTTTTTTTTTCTCTTTTTTTCTCTTTTTTCATTATAATTTTCAATGATGATAATTTTTTTTTTTCTTATTTCTTTTTTTTTTTAATGAAAATCGTTTTGGAAAAACTTTAAAAATTACCATTAGTGATGCAAATATTCATAATGCTAATACACGATGCAATTTATTGAAAATTATTTGGTTGGCTAGGGTTTAAAAATTAATCCATAATTTTCTATGCGATTAAATCCTAAATAAAATGTTTAAATTTTGGTGTCAATAAATAAGTAATATTGAGTAGATAGTTTTGGAAAGCTTTATATATTTTGAAGATCTTTAGTTAATCAACTAAGAGGATGGTAGGTTTTAGGTTTGAAAAGCTGGATTTCGATGTTTGTAGCCTTCGTTGTAGGATGGTACTCTTTCTTCATACCATCATAGGGAGCATCCGCTAGACTTACTGCATAGAAATATTATGGTATATATTTTGAACGACTTCCACTTTTTATAGTTCACTTATGTTTATTTTATATTTGAGTAAATGTCTTTTATTTAATATGTGGAACACCGGAAAAAGAAAAGTAAAGAAACTTATGGTATCATAAGCCTTTCCCAAGCATGTCCTACATTTTTCCTTTGTGGAACTTTTCTTACTGAGATGATTTTATATATACCATTCAGTTGGTGTAGATATCCTCTTCTCGAGATAGTTTTGAGCTTTAAATAAATGATATTTTTATTACAAGACATGTATAACATACTCAGTTAGTACCGCATTTGGGCGTCCAGTGGCAAAGGGGGCCATGGGTGGAGGCGCACTTGCAAGAGGTCCGGTGTTCAAGTCCTGGAAATTGCGAAAATGAGAGTGATAGTGTATAGTAGAACATAGATATGACAGATAAAAATATACATATTTACTAATTTCTTGTCGGATTTCAAACTATGTAAAAAGCGGCTCTTTTGTATATGCACCCAAAGTTGAGGTTAGCCCTCTTTCCTTCTTGAGTTCTTCACTATAGGAGCTTCGTTCATGGAAATCCTTTGATAAGAGCAGCTTGACCGTCTATGTAACCGTACAAACCGTGCCAAGGGCCTTCTTCATTTTTGCAGAAAGAAAAAAGTGATCAATGAACTCTATATGTACACTGAACAAAATCCAAGCCGCCAAATTGGGACTAGGGACTGCCATCATCAATGGTCCTTATTTAGATTATTCGGTTTGGTCCATATACTATGCTCATGTAACACAATGTCTCCTCTTAGAGAGACAATGGTAAGAGAAATTTTATCAGTTGATTTGAGTATGGCAAGAAAAACTTAACTCTTCGTCCATGCTTGGAGTATACTTTTGTTACTGTATTTTTGAACACATTAATAAGTAACCTGTTAACTATCACCACACGAACAAAACGTCGAAGAGACGTGAAAAAAGGATGGTGGACGGAAAGGTACAAAAAAGGAATGATGAGCCCCTACACAAATCAAGATGGGCGGTGAAGATTGGACCATTTGAGGAAAAGCAGGGGGCCGGGATCCATTCACTATATTCTGCCGAAACGGACCAGGTAAGATGGGCAGCAAGAAAGGGCGACATCGTGAACATCAGTTAATATCGGGATCGACGGTCTAGATTGAAATGGTCTGGTCTGAAGGTGCGGGGAAATAAAGACAGACGGTTTAACTTCCTCAGTAAGTTTTGCGCGCTTAGAACGCTATCGACGCAATTCCAAAAGTTATCTGCTTTCAGACCATCCAGATCATAATCGCTGAAGTTGGACACTAGCGGGGCAAGTCATCACGATGGATTCTCCGAGGAAGAGTCTTTGATGGATTCATTTCCTCGAAATGGTTTCGTGCGTCAACGTGAGTTGTAGTTTTTAGCACAACCGAAGAGGCAGCTCCGAGTCTGAGCATAGCAAAAACCAGAGCGAGACAGAGCCCATTCGCGAGGGAAGGCCCCCCAAAAACATGGCAGCAACTGGAGGTTCCGGCGCGTCGGCGACCCAGTACGACATGTTCCTGAGCTTCAGAGGGCCCGACACTTGCGACAACTTCACCGACTGCCTCTACCGGACCATGGTTGGCCAGGGGATCATCGCCTACAGAGAGCGAAGAGCTTCATGCTGGTGATCGGATCAATGATCTCCTGAGAGCGGTCGGCGAATCCAAGATCTGCGTACCAGTTTTCTCCAGAGGCTACGCTTCAAGCGCTAGGTGCCTCCGTGAGCTCGCTCATGTGATGGAGCTCAACGAATCGACCGGGAAACCGTTGATCCTACCCATCTTCTTTGATGTCACGCCCTTGGACGTCAAGCTCAGGACGGAGGTGTACGTGGAGGACTTGGAGAAGCACGAGCGGAGGCAAGGCAGCGAGATCAGGCAACGATGGGATTTGGCTCTGAGAAAAGTGGCTGAGATCAAGGGATGGGAAGTCCGAGGGAAACCGTAAGCAAACTTTTATTAATGGAACTTTCTTCAAGCTTCACTCGAAATGCTACTCTCTTATTATTTTTGTCAATTGTAGTGAAAACAAGCCGGAGTGTTTCGAAATTCGACATGAAACATATCAGTTGATGCGTCATATACAAACCGGTTTCCGGTATATGAGTAATAAATTTTATTTCTCACCCAAAGGAGAGACATACGATTGAATTTGATCTAATTATAAAATGATGTCTGTAATTTGGACTACAAAGAAACATCTTTATTCTTAGAAATAGGGGGAAATTGTAAGTTTATTGGCATGACACCAATCATATCCTACGGAATCCATTGAACCAAATTCTTCTAGCCTTATTGAACTTACCTGAGACTTGTAGTAGCGATCCAACTCAAATGCTATCTGCTCGGAAGTAGTAGTGAGATTGTTATTTATTTTCTTTTACTTAAAGTGTTTGGTTTGTGGCAGGCATGGTGAAGTTATTGAACTCATTGTGAAAGAGATTCTGCATAAGCTGAAAGTAAAACTAAGACCTCTAGACAGCAAATTGGTTGGGGTACATGAACAAGTAGAAGGCATAATGGAGTTGTCAAATGTTGACTCTGGCCCTAGTGTGCGTTTCGTTGGAATCTATGGAATGGGGGGCATCAGTAAAACTACTCTTGCTAAGATTGTTTTCAATGAATTATGTCTTCATTTTGATGGCCGATGCAGCTTCATCGGGGACATTAGAGAATCATCAAACAGAAATGGCCTAGTAGATCTGCAGAAACAGTTGGAATCCGACATCTTTGATTATAGATTTATGGAAAAACTTTCCAACACTGATGAATGGATAGATAGCACAAGAAGAAGAGCTGGTTCTAAGAAAGTTCTCATTGTTCTAGATGATCTAGACAAGAAAGAACAACTTAAGAAACTAGTTGGGGGGGGGGGTGACACTTTTGGTCTTGGGAGTAGAATTATCATTACAACAAGGGATAAACAGATTCGGAAGAAGAGGTTGGAATCTTAGCTTATGAAGTAAAGCAAATGGATCATGATAAAGCACTGGAGCTTTTCAGCTTGCATGCCTTTAACAATGTCACTACTCCTGATACTCATCAAAGTCTCTCTCAAGAAATTGTATCCACGACCAGGGGACTCCCATTGGCTCTTGAAGTCATAGGTTCCTATCTTCGTCACCAAACAGAGGAAGTATGGAAAGAAATGCCAAAAAGGTTGGAGAATGTACCTCATGATAAAGTTCGGGATAAGTTACAGATAAGCTATGTGGAAAAAGAAATTTTTCTCGATATCGCATGCTTCTTCATATATGAAAAGAAATGATGGGCAATGTACTTTTGGAATGCTTGCCATCTATACCCACATAGCTCTTTGAAAAAACTTACTGATTTGTGTTTGATTGAAATTGTTAGTGATGATGGTATATGGATGCATGATCAGTTGATAGACCTTGGAAGAGACATTATGCGCCAAGAATGTACTCGAAATCTAACAAGGCGTAGTAGGTTTGTGGAATTGCGAAGAAGCTCCGAAGTATTAAGGTCCAAAGAGGTAAAGTTAAAGTAGGATCCATATGTTATTAACCGCACACTTAATTTCCTACTTCCCATTCAAAAGTTTCCTTTTGGCTATTGTGAATGACAAATTTAATGTTTGCGTGCTTGTGCTTATTGATGTTTTCTATTTGCAGAGAAAGGATAAAGTTCAAGTACTCAATTTAGATGAACATGGTCCCGATCCCATCAGCATTGTGGATGAAGAACTTGAGAGGATGCCTTATTTGAAATTCCTCAAGTTAGATGCAGTGACATTTGTTGGAGACATCAACAATTATCTCCTGGAGCTAAAATGGCTTTCTTTGTTTTATCCTCCTCTAGATTGTAGAATGGCCAATTTGCACTTGAAAAATCTAGTAGTTTTCAAACTTTCAAGCAATGAAAACACCGAGATTTGGGGTGGATGGCACATTTTGAAGGTGTGAATTTGTACTTCTGTTCTCTCAATGTAGACATAGTATTATCTCTTTGATCATCTCTGATAATATTTCAACGACTTTTGCATATGGCAAACAAATTGAAAGTTCTTTATCTCTCAAGATGTAAAGGATTGAAACGTACTCTAGACTTTTCTAGATGCCTGAGTTTGGAAAGACTGTCCCTTGATGCATGTCAAAACTTGCAAGAAGTTGACTACTCTATAGGGAAGCTAAAAGGTCTTACTCACTTGGACATTATTTGTTGTTCGAGTCTTCGAACTTTGCCTGAAGAGATTGGAGGATAGGTGAATCTGAAACACTTCTCTTTGACAAATTGTGACAAAATGGAGAAACTCCCATGCTCTATTGGGAAATTAGCATCATTGTCTAAGTTGGATGTATCATTAACACAAATTACAAGTTTACCTAATTCTATTGACAATGCAAAACACCTATCATATCTTAATCTATCACACACGCCAATTGTGGAACTTCCAATAACTATTGGAGAGCTTACGCAACTAGAGTTCCTTTCACTCTTTTATTGTCGAGATTTGACGGAGCTTCCGGAATCAATAGGCAACTTGACATCATTACAGAATTTGAATCTCTCATGGACAAGATTTGATAAGTTACCTGATTCGATAAAAAATCTCAAGCAATTGAAGGTGATGTGGATGAGCCCGAGTTGGATAAGGAGGTTACCTAGTATTAATGGAATGCTTGAGAGGTTGGAGGAGCTCCATGCCTCATATAGTCCACTTGCAGGAGAACTTCCCACTGAAATTGGTGGACTATTGTCTCTAACTATTCTAGAGATATCACATACTAGTGTTTGTGCAGTGCCGACGACAATAAATTCCCTCACGCGACTCCAAAAATTGGATTTAACGGATTGTGACGAGCTTCAAGAGTTGCCAAAGCTTCCCCCAAGTTTGAATTGCCTACTTGTTCAATCGACATCATTACGATTAGTTCCAGATCTCAGTAACCTCACAAATCTAGTGGAATTGCTTCTTTCTAACGTCTCTAGACAAGTACTTGCTCAAGCATCAAACCCAATGAGAACTCTTCAATTGCAATGGGTTGGAAAGTTATGTAAGCTAGAGAAGTTGAGCTTGTGCCTTTCAGATATTCCTGTGCCATTTACGAAGTTGGGTTGCCTACCTCGACTTAGAGAACTCTCTTTTTCTTGCATGGACAGTTTCGACTCCGTAAATGTTGGACCACAATTTTCCAAATTTAAATATTTGTCCAAATTGAGTCTTGATCACTCTCCATTAAGGGAAATTCTACTCGATGGGCTTGAACTATTGAGAAATCTAGATGTGAGAGATTGCGAGTTTCTCGAGGGATTGTCAATTATTTCATCAAGTTTGAGGAAGCTCTATCAAATGGAAGTTTTAGGTTGCCCAAAGCTACTTGAAATTCGATTTCATAGTACAATGGAATCATTAAAGATACTTGAAATTACAAACTGCGATTCCCTGGGAGGGTTGTGTGGTCTATCAAACTCGAAGAAGCTGAAGACTTTAAAGATGTGCAAGTGCAATGGGCTAAGGGTTGTTGAGGGCCTTGAAGAATTGGAGCTTTTGGATTTTTTTATTTTTGACGAGTGTGAATCGTTAGAAACATTGACTGACGTATCCAACTCAAAAATACTAAATGAATGCAGAATTGGAATCTATTATTGCGCAAAACTAAGTGATTATCATGGTACTTACAGGGATTACAGAGAGATGATTCTTCGCAAGACGATGAACACATTCGACAAGGTGCACCTTCCTTCTAACCTTTCATTTATTTTTTATATTTTATATTTCAGAAATGCATGCAGTAGGCATAACATTTCGTTATTTTCCGTTTGCTTCCATTTCTCTCTCTCTCTCTCTCTCTCTCTCTCTCTCTCTCTCTCTCAAGATAATTCATTTATAATACATTTTTATATAAGTTTATGGATTATTGTTAGGTACACCGTTAGTGACCAAAAAAAAAAACACATTCGTCCTTTAATGGTTGACATGTATTTGGAGTTAGTCTTGTAATCAAATTTGTCCACATGTCAATCATCCAATGATGAAGTGTATAATTTATTTCTTACACTGGCTGTGGATATAATAATTATTTTTATATAAACATGAAAATAATCATATCAATATTTCATCAACCAAAGATAAAAATCGCATGTGTCAGGCATGAAAATAGAAACTCAATTGCTCTTGGTTGCTGGATTAGATTTCTCTTAAACAACTACAGCTGTCCTTTAAAATATAACATAAAAAGAATAAATTTAGAAAAAAAATATATGAAGCTAACTCAGTTTTGGTATATATTTTTTCACTTTTTCTCCTTTTTCATGGCTCACCCAATTCGTAATACCTCAAATCTTTCAACATATATAAATCATAGCAAACTATGACTGCATGATTTGTCACTCACCTTAGAAGGCAAGCACGTGAAAACTACGACTCTCATTTGTCCAAATTTTTAATAATGCTTGACATTCGTTTTTTTTTTCCCTGTCAAAGGTTTATTAAACAGAAGAATTTCGTGAATATAACAAAAAAGCCTGTAGAAAACATACGGTTCATGATATCACATCAAACAGCAAGAAAACACGCTATTTTGTTTTCCTAGTAGCTAAATCTGATTAGAGTGAAATACGAAATAGCCAATAAAAATTTGGGTAAATATGTACAGAGTTAATAGTATGCAATCATTATACTGCTAAATCGATGGATAATTATGTTGAATTCATCAAGTTCCTTCATATGGCTGGTTCTCAGAAATTAGTAAAGCTATGGATTATGCTAGATATGCTAGTACTTGTCTGCATAATCAGTTTGTAAAGTGAGGTGTAAACCAAGGTATATAATCTACTTACATATGAGGAAAATGATATGAGTTATGAAAATCTTCGGATCAAATGGTTAAATTAGATTAAAAAATTAAGCACTTGTTCAAATAAAAGGAATCGATCCGACCCCAAAATTTGTTACTAGGTTTAAGTAATATCTCTCGAGTAAGCGAAAAAAGTTCTTTATCTAAACCCATGTATCCACGTGTCCTGCTAGTCTATAAAAAACGAAACAAATGGGCATATGACTAGTATATTATCATAAAATCATATTCCACTATTTTGAGCTCTCATTTCTACTGTCTATCAACAAACAAATTATGACTAATTCATTGAATTTTCTACATAATCCCTAAGTAAATAAAAGAGATGTTGTACCTTAAATACGATGTGAAGCATTGTAATATTCAGACCTCAAAGCGGGTGGGTTGGATGATATTTAAATCTTCTTATGCTACAATACTAGGAGAATGGAGAAAAAATAGTGATCTTGACGTTCGATTATTCTCTGAACTTGCTATTGATTATAGGGTCTCCAGAACCTGGCACTGAGCTCTGAGCTTAACTCCTGAAGTAAGTCAAGAAATATTATGTCATCTTGTCACACAAACAAACATCTGTTAGCTTACTCAAATACAAAAACTCACGGGAATTGAAATACATCTTTGATCTTCAGATGGTTTACTGTTATAAGTTTGGATATAATTGCATCAGTAGCTTACCTTGATAGTACAAACTTTTTCTTGCAGTCTCCTGCACAAACCACATCTTCAGATGTTTCCAAGTGTTCTTGCTCAATTCTATAATCAAAAGGTGACTGATTCAAGCGATGGACAGACGAAGAATTCACAATCTGATCAAGTTTGGGAATCTTGTGGAACTGCGAGAAATAATGAAGTTTACTCTGCTTTGCAGACATGTCCCCCCTCTCCCAGGTCCATCACAGGGAAATTTATTTTTGCTTTGTCCAAGGTAATTAATTCTATTTAGTGAAAACCCAATTGTGTGCCACACAGATTTTGGATACATATGACACTTTTCTCAATAGTGCGCAACATGAAATTTCTCGGACCGAGGCAAGCTTTGGGTATCAGTATGTTCAACTAATAATTTTTATGCCACATGTACTCTCTCTCTTTTTCTTTTTCTTTTCCTTTTTCTTTTTCTTTTTCTTTTTTTGAGCCCTAAGAAGTCATTTTTAAACAATTAAAGAAGAAGATGACCTAATTCTCCAGATAATCCAGTACTTCAGAGTCAGTTGCTGTAATTGTTATCAATTTTTTGGTCATATACACTTTTTTTTTTCCTGTTTCGGAATATTAATGGTTGTGCCAAAGTTGCTCTAATAACCGAAGAATGCAAAAAAAAAAAAAAAAGAAGAGGAAAAGTGATGAAACTATTGAGCTGGAAATAGACGGTATTCAGGACTGTTGATCATCAAAATCAACTTAGCAAAAGCTCCCTGAAAATCTGTCAAGATTTACTAACACGCACTATCAGTTGCCCTGCATTAGGCTGTGATAGATGACTTGACCTAAGGGAAGATAATCTTCGTCCTTCCTGTGCCAATGTTTGCGAATTTGACAAAAGTAAAGGTCAAAGAAAATGATTCTGGTGTCTGCATTTTTGCATCCTACAATGCTAGTCAAAGAAACATTCGAATTTTCTTCTAGGAGGTTGTGGTGGAAGAGGCCATCAAATGATCGATAGTCTTCGATGGCGGATGTTCAAGCAATTCACTGTTATTACTCTTTGTTTTGCTATAATGATGCAATGTGCATCAGCACGTTTTCTATTTACTGCTATCATTTTGCAGGTGCACCTGCCTGGTGCATCTTTGGATGTTTGATAAATGGTACTACAACTTTTCTGTCGAGTGCTGAGATAATCTGTAGGCTGGTGTATTTTCAAGCATTGATGGCTCTGAACACCAAAATATCATGCTTTGAAATATCTTCTTTTGCTTCTCTCTGGCCTAATACTTTATTTCAAGTTCTTCATGAGATGCCGCCTCCCTTGGCCATTGTGTGATTTGGTATATGAATCAGATCCTTCGACAAGTAAATGTAATGTCATTACCTAAATTATGAAGAAGGCCGGCACAGAGTTAATAGAGAAATGCCAAAGGCAAGTAAATCACGGCGTTACAATGAGAAATGTAGCAAGATATCCCCTCCCTAAGGCGTGAAGCAAGATATTTGGAGTTCAATTGTATTGAATGCAATGTTTGTGGTCCCTTAACCTTGATCTCAGGGCACGATATCGACTGAGCGATATCATCTGATTACCTATTAGACCTTAAGCTTTGGCCATAGGTTGATAAGGGTGCAATAAAAGAATCCTGCTTGATTTGTCGAAGCTCATGGTATACACGAGCTTGGAAGAAAAAGAAAGCGGAATGACAAAAGTGGAAACGGCATGCCTCTTGACAAAACTCCTCTCTTTGCAGATACAGAGTAGAGCTCTATTGCTATGTGCGATTGTTTGAGTTCCTGGGAATTGGATTTTTGGACTTCACTAGATAAAGCAGGCCGCTAAGGGACTAGTTTCAGGTTGATTATGCCAAAGCTAGTGCGGAATGGTTCCGTATACAATATATGGAGAGCTAGGAGTGACTTGCTGCATAATCAAGTTACTCTTGTTGTTGATGGTGTGATGAAGTCTCTTATGTTTGCGCTAAAAGTATTGAAGGGCACAAGCTGCTGCAGCAAAAAGTTAATTCTAATTCAGCATTGGCCTTAAGTTTGTAATTGGCAGATTCAGTGTAGCGGAATGTAAATTGGTGTACTTGGCCTCTAGCAACTAGACCTGTTTTTGGATATATGGGCAATTATTATTCATGTTCTGGTTGGAGCTGATGTTGGTGCTGGAGTAGTTTCCTAGTTATCTGTGTTGCTTAGCTGCTAGTAATGGTTTGCTGAATGTTATCGCTTATTTGTGACTTGTACTGGGTTTGGCTTCCCAGCATAATTTGATGAAGAATTGAATTTAACTTACCCATGAAGAAATTATATATAGGAGTAATTTTCGAGCTTGACAGGGACAAACATCCTTGTCTGAACAGGGACATTTTGAGTGTCGTCCCTTCGAAATTGAAATGTGGATACAGTGGGCGTGGGCACAATAAGAAATAAAAAATGGATACGAAAAATTTTGTAAATTTTGTTGGTTTTTGGATATATAATATTAAGTAGATGATTTTGGGAAAATTTCATCTTGGTTTTTGGATATATAATATTAAGTAGATGATTTTGGAAAAATTTCATCTTGGTTTTTGGATATATCATATTAAGTAGATGATTTTGGAAAAATTTCATATGTATGGAGCATCCCCTAGAGTTGATGCATGGAATTATCATGGTGTATACCATTGATCTCACATAATTATGAGTTTTACATAAATGACACAATTTGACATATATAATATGCTCATTAAATAATTTCTCGTTGGAGCTGAGTAATAGGCTATGTAGGATTGCTCCTTTGAATAGGTACCAAGACTTGAGATGTGCCCTCAATCCTTTGACTTCTTCACTATAGTTGCTTTATTCATGGAAAATCCTTTGCTGGAAGCAGCTTGACAGTTTTTGTAACAGTACAAACCGTGCCAAGCTCCTTTTTCATTTTTGCGAAAAGAAAATATTATCATGTAAAATGGTCCATCAAAGGAGAAATTATTTTATCACGTAGTATATACACTAAACTAAATCTGGATTGCCAAATTTGGTGGATTGCCGGTCATTTCAATAGTCCATATTCAGTTTGGTATATATACTATGCACACTTAATATAAATTTTGCAATGAGAGAGTCAATTGTAAGAGGAGTGTTATCTATGTCGATTTTAGTATCGCAAGGAAATTATCCTCTTCGTCCATGCCCGAAGTATAATTTGTTATGAGATTTCATATCACATTAATTGACATGTTAGAGCGCGCATGACAACCATTCTATTCCAGAAATTTTTTGGAATAGAAATAGATTTTTCTATTTCTATTTCTAGAAGAGTTTCTAAGCAAAAATAACCGTTTGATAACGACACAAAATTTCTACTCTAAAAATAGAAATTCATTTGATAACAACACAAAATTTCTTCCTTTCGGACGGAGGTGGACCGGCGGATAGCGGTGACGGATGGCGGCCGTCGCCGATCACCACCGCCGCCAAACGGCGGGCGGCGGCGGCGACGGCGGAGGCGGGGGGGCGGCGGGCAACTGGCGACCGACGGACGGTGGTCAACGGCAATGGATGAAAGACTGGTTGACGAACGATGAGAAAATTTTTTATTTCTGAAGTAGAAAATTTCTACTTCGATTTCTATTCCAAACCTATTTTTGGAATAAAAATCTATTTCAGAAATAGAAAAATGGAATAATGTTACTAAACAGATTTCTATTTCGAAACAGTGCGGAATAGAAAAATTATTTATGGAATAGAAATTCTGGTTTGTCATGCACCCCCTTAATTATCAAGAAAATTGGCCAAAAAGTCTTGAACCTATTGTACAATGTTCACGATAATGATTCCCAATACTTTGATTTTCCGATTTCTTGTCCTTTTAAAAAAAAAAAATTTGATAGGGTGATTTGCGAGGGAAAAATGAATTTTTGTTTCCGTCCCTTTCTTTTAACTAAGACTGTAAAACGAATTGTGATTAGGACGGGAGGGCATGTTTGTTAGGCACTAAATAAAAGTAAAAGTTAATTTTCTTATTTTTCGTCAAAATCTATATCATTATGGGTAATTGTTTAAAAAGATATTTCTTCCTTTATCAATATTAGGTAATTGTTTACGATCTTGCACAACCCAAGAGCCAATGCAAGTGCAATTTGTATAATCTAAATTTTGACAAGATTTGAAAGTTGCTCTTTTTCCAAAATCCAGTTTAGTTTGAACTACACATGCATCATTTTAAAGGGTCACACTTTTCTCACTCTTCATTTGGCTTGTAGAAGTCATTTGACTGTGTTCTGACCATGTTACCCCTCGCTTTTTCAAACGTTAGCATGCTCGAAAGTGGTGCCTATTGGTGTCCCTGTTTTTTCATTTGTTTCGTCTTCTTCTTCCACTTTCTCCTCCTCCTTAGTCCGCCCTAGTACAGTCCATTTAAGCTCTTTGTTTTGTTCTGCGTTCTCTTTTTTTCCCGTCTCTTTAGAATTCTGGCAATTCTTGTGCACCCCTAGCTAAGATGAGAGAATCATACCAAAAGTCCATTCCATTATCAACATGACTTGGAGCATCACTACGCCAATCTTGCACATTATTAGCTGTCAGAGCCACTGAACATTGAGTTTGTGTATCAATGCTGATGCTGGACAAGTTGCTCAAGTAATCGTCGACGGTGCCGGAGGTGTGGAGGGCCTGGGCCAGTCGGCAAACTTAGAGGTGTAAGAAGAAGAAGAAGAAGGTGTAAGAAGAAGAAGAAGAAGAAGAAGAAGTGACCATGCGAGCAAGTGATGTCGTTTTGGAGTATGGGGAATTGGCGGGAACAAATTGAAAATTTGGGAAAAGAGAGAGAGGAGAAGAAGAAGAAGAAGCGACCCGAGCAAGTGACATCGTTTTGAAGTATCGGGAATTGGCGGGAACAAATTGAAGAAAAGAGAGAGAGGACAAGCTGGCCGGGTGACGAAGTAGACGGCTTGTCGTTTTATCGGTGCCATGTCAAATGGAAAGGCTGGATCCTTTCTGCTTTTTTTTAATAGGTTAATCGCTTAAATGGATTAATTCATATAATAAAAATGATTAATTTTTTCCCCCTTTTCTCAAGCTATGTAGGAGGGACGGACTTGCCTCCAAATTGATGCGCTCATGCGTGATGGCTGACGTCATGTCCATGAGGATGAGGTCACCCATGTCTAGCGACTTAAGCATAATTATATTATAATTACATAAGATTACATGTAATTGGATAAGTATACGGGATGCGTGTGCCAGTTGAATTTAAATCTATATGTTGATAGGGAATCAAACTTTTGGGACATCATTGTTATTAACATTCAAAACTCATAGTCAATGTTCGAAGTTGGTCATCAATTTTTTACTTTTAATCCAATCAATCCTAGTACATTTTAATTGTTCTCTTTTAAGTGATCTCCACGGCCAAGCAATTTTAATTGTTCTTTCTAAAGAAATGCCTACTTCGCAGTGTTTATTTTCTTTTTCATTTTTGTTTTCTGATGGAGAATGCATGAGAGTCGATCTTCGCAATTAGAAGGCGACTTTTCGAGCCTTTTAAAGTTCTACAAATCCACGAATAATTGATATCCACCCAATTATTACTTATTTATATTTTCTATTATGTATACAATTTTTTTAATTTAACTTAATTTACATGTAAAAAAAAAGGAAATTGCTCTACAATTCAATTTTTTGCATTTATTATACCATTAATTTCCTTATAGTTTGATGTAAACCTTGACAAAAAGACATAGTTATATCTTTATTTTTACTATTTTCCCAGCTCACAAAAAATAGCATTAAGACGCCTTTCCTTCATCTTATCAATACTGTGACAAAATTAATGATATTCATCTACTAAGTTATAAATATCATTCTAACAACCTTTGACTTATCTCTTGCATTACATTTCCTTAACTGTAGGTTCCTCACGATTTAAAACCGCAAGTAAATACATGTCCAAATGAAGCGCGTGCCAAGTAACTAACAAGAAGATAGAAAAAGAAAAGAAAGAAAAGAAGCAAATGTTTTGACAAAAATAAAATGGAGTTAATTGTTGTTGCTTGAGCAGTTTACTATTCAAGTTACTTAGTTGCCAGTGATAATGAAATGAATTTAACTTAACCAAAATAAAATGGGTTAATACTATAAAAATTCAAAACCGGCACATTTATGAAAAAATTTATCTCAAATTAATTTTTGGGTTACAAAAAACCCCAACTGGCACATTCATAATATATTTATCCTCTCTTAACTTCCATCAAGCTCCAAGCTAGATGACTCAAGGCAATAACTCAACTGATATGGCTATTCTACTTAGAAATTCATATCAATTTAAGATAAATTTGTCACATATATATTGATTTGAGATTTTTTTTTTTTTTTCGGTAAAGTTGATTTGAGATTTTTTTTGGTGATATTAACTCTAATAAAATTGTATTTGCGAACATTTTTCGAGCTTGACAGGATCAAGCGTCGTTGTTTGGACTGGGACGTTTTGAGTTACGTAAGCATCGAAGGCCGATCGAGGCCAAAGCTTCGATATCCATTCTCGCACGTGGGTGTCATCCCATTTTAAGGAACAAGCTTATGACGGATTCCTTTATATCGGTATGTGCATGGTTTCTACTTTTTTGATACCATCCGTTGAAGATGCTTTTTCCTTTCTCCCTAGGTTTACCATACAATTTCCAGCAGATTTCCACCGTGTGATGAGGGTGTTTGCAATAATCGTAGTATAATTTCCCCTTTTCTTTAAAAGGAAGCAAGGGCAATTCACTCTCTGGTTCGTGCGTGTTCAACCGCGGTCGTCCTTTGGCTCTCCTCTTGGATCGCCAATTGATAGATTCGCTAGAGCGGCGACGCCGGCTCCATCGCAAGAATCTAGGACCTGAAATATGAGTAATTTTCGTTCAAGATTAGTAAAAAACGGGTTGCTTTCTCCCTTTACCAAATCGCTCTATACTGTTGAAGCGTTTCGTCCAACCCCTCGAGCTACTCTTCAACCGCCTCTAGCTCGTTCCAAAGGGCCAAGAGCCGGTTGAAGCAAGTTGTGACGGACTTATTTCCCTGCTTTAGTTCCAACACGGCTTGGGTGAGGGAGAAAATTTTGGCCCGGTCGAGTTTTCCGTACATCTCACGGATGTTGTCCCATATCGTCTTCAAATCTTTGGTCGATGGAAGTCTGGCGGTCACCTTGGGAGCCAAGCAATTTCCAATCCACGTTCGCACGAGTTGGTTACATCTACGTCAGTGCCGCTGTGAGCGCTTGTTGGCTGGAAAAGGCACGGTTCCATCAAGGAACTGGTCTTTGTCCTTCGTGACCAACGCCTGCCGGAGATCTCGAGCCTTGGTATTGTAATTTTCAGGTCTGATGAACTGCAAAGAGATGAGTCATAACTTGGGGCCGTCTTCGGGCGACGTGTAAAGTGGGTCGCCGAGCTCTGGCTGGCGGCATATGGCAGAAAGCCATGCGCCATAGTCAGATAGGGGTTTACCCCCTGACCTTGTGAAGCAGGCTCGAGTCCTGGGCTTGAACCCGCCTAGCCCATTCCAGCGTTGAAGGGTCTTGCTTTAGTGGGCTGGGCTCGAGGATTCGGAAATCCTTCTCCAGCTGTGCCATACGAAGCCCATGATGGAGTTGGCCCGGCTGCCCACGGACCCTGGAAGGGGAACCACTGAACTGGAGGCCACTGGATCGGCCCGGAAACATCTCATGGAGCAAGGGTTGGATCAGAAGTTATTTGAGTTGTGGAACGCACATCTTCAGTCGGATCAACCTGACCTAGATTTTGAGGTGAATTTGGGGCCTCCTCCACTGAGGTATTTCCTTCGGTATCCTTGGCCATAATATAAATGGAGATGAATTCCTATTGTCTGCTGATTTGCAGTAGCAAAAAAGAAGGAAGCAGAGGCAATTCGTGAACATTTTGCGGAAGCTAGGTTGTAGGACGGTGCTCTGATACCATGTCAAAGTTTGAAGAATAGGCCAAGAATTGAGAGAACGACCTGTAAATTTTTGTATATTCAGTCGTATGTATTTACATTGTATAAGCTTCTATTTATAATACAACGAATGTCTAACTAAGGAAATTAAAGGGAAGATACATTAAATCAAATCCAATCACAGAATGACATAATTAAACAAATATAATCTCCTGTAATCTTTGATTAGTTGATCATGATCTTCGGTTTGATTCTCGCATATCTTCAACATCAAGTCACTGGACACAATAACAATCAATCTATTACCCAAAATCAATACCAGCAAATCATGAGGGCATTGGAACAGTTGGAAATTTCTGATAAACGGGGAAGCTTCTCATGTACTTCATATCGCCTTAATTCCATTTCTCATGATGCATGGATAATTGTTTCAGGTGCTAGTGATCACATTATCTGCGATGAAAGTCTTTTTTCTCATACCTATAAAAATCATTTCCCTATAATTGTGAAGCTTCCAAATGGAAATACCATCTATGTGACAAAGATAGGGACAGTAAATCTTAGTCCTTTAATTACCCTTCAAAATGTTCTTTATGTCCCTCAAGTCCAATTCAATCTTATCTCAGTATCAAAGGCTTGTGAGGACAATTCCTATCGTGTTCTCTTTAATTCTGACACATGTCTCTTTCAGGCCCTTTTGACTGACAAATTGATGGGCTTGGGTAGTCTTTTAGAATGACTATATTTTTTGACCAATTTTCCCGAAAGTTTTGACTTGTCCCATATATCTATGAATAAAAAATCATTGTGTAATATTGCTACCAATGATAAAATTATTCTTTCTCATCAATGTTTGGGTCATAGTGCTTCATTTCTGCATCCTCAATGCAAAATCTGTCCTCTTGCCAAGCAATCACATGCTCATTTTCCCACAAGTAAATCTCAAGCTACAGATAATTTATCCTTAATTCATGTAGACATTTGGGGTCCCTATCACACCTCACATCGTGATGGGTCTTGATTCTTCCTCACAATTGTAGACAATCATTCTCATGCTACATGGGTTTTTCTTATGTGATAAAAAAGTCAAGCTCTTTCCCACTTAAAGAATTTTTTAACCATGTCAAAAAATCAATTTGGGAAATCTATTCAACGTATCCGAATGAATAATGGGAAAGAATTTTCTAGCCACGACTGTTAATCACTCTTCTCTTCTCATGGAATTCTGCATGAAAGCACGTGCATCTACACACATCAACAAAATGGGATTATTGAGCGTAAACATTGTCATCTTTTGGAAGTTGTGCGTGCCCTTAAATTCCAAGTGTCCAATCCTCAGACTTTCTAAGGGATTGTGTGGTCACGGCAGCTTACCTGATTAATCGCATGCCGACTCGAGTTCTCAATGGACGCACTCCTTTTGAAGTACTATTTGGTAAGAAGCCTAAGCTTAATCACTTGAAAGTCTTTGGTTGCCTATGTTATGTCACGCCCGGGTCCTTGTGACAAGATGAGTTCCCGGGCCAGACGATGCATCTTCATGGATATCTAATTCTTTAGAAGGGATATTGTGTCTATGAGCCGTCGATAAAAAACTTCTTTGTAAGTAGAGATGTCGTTTTCCATGAAGACATTTTCCCTTTTCAGGATGAAGCATCTTCAAATGAGCTCTCTAGCTCAAATAATCAAAACAGAAGTTTTTATTTGAGGAAGATTTATCTCCTATTTCCCATTATATACCAGTCCCGTCTTTGGATGCCTTGACTTCTTCTCTAGCGCTCGAGACTACTGCGGATTTCCCATCCATCCAAGATTTGTTCAGTTGCAGAATCTTCAGTGTATGTCGGCACAAATTCTAATTCATAACAATTATCTCCACGGTCTACTTCAGAGTCATCATCTTCTCCAACTGACTGTATTCCCTCGTGACGTTCAGGACGGATTATTCGTCCCCCTACATGGACGAAGGATTACGTTTGTGCCTCCCTCAACTCATCAGGTACCCCATACCCTGTCTCCTCTTATGTTTTGTTCGATCGACTATCTCCGGAACATAGGTGCTCCATTAGTCGTATTTTCAAGGAAATAGAACCATCATCATACGCCGAAGCAGTTCGTGATCCACGGTGGCAAAAGGCTATGGAAGCGGAGTTGCATGCTTTAATAGAAAATCACACATGGGATATAGTTCATATACCTATTCATCGTAAACCCATTGGCTGCAAGTGCATATATAAGATCAAATACAAAGCTGATGGATCTATTGAACGGTACAAAAGCTTGCTTAGTGGCAAAGGGCTTTACAAAACGTGAATGTTTCGATTATCACAAGACATTTTCTCCAATTGCGAAAGATGTCACTATTCGTTCTTTCCTTTCGTTGCTGCTTTCCGCAATTGGGACCTCCATCAAATGGATGTTCACAATGCCTTCCTTCATAGAGATCTTGATGAAGAAATCTATATGGACCTTCCACCAAGATTACGGCGACGGGGAGCCCGGAGTATGTCGTCTTCGTAAATCTCTTTATGTGCTCAAACAAGCTTCTCGGTAGTGGTATGCAAAGTTTACTACAGCTCTTACAACCATTGGCTTCAAGCAATCAAAGCACGAGTATGCTCTTTTCACTTGAACAAAAGGTACGTCATCAATCTGCCTAATGATATATGTTGATGATATACTTATTATGGGGAACAACAATTTGGCCATCAAAAATCTCGAAGAATATCTGCACTCTACCTTTCGTATTAAGGACTTGGGACCTCCCAAGTATTTCCTTAGTATTGAAATTGCTCGCTCAGATCTGGGAATCTCTTTTAGCCAATGGAAATTTGTGTTGGAAATTATATCTGAAGCAGGCTTAACAAGGTGTAAACCAACTGCCATTCCTATTGAACAAAATATTAAGTTAACTACCGTTGACTATGACGCCGGATCGTCTTTTGAGGTTGATGACCCACTACTCGAAGAGGAAACTCCTTAAACTCACTGAGATATCATATTAACTGATTGAGAATCTAAAGTTAGCCCCAGATTTAGAGGGCTTAACCTTTGGAGGAATTAAAGTAAACAACAAAGGTAAAAAATTATCGAGGCGCGTAGTAAATCTTCTTAACAAAGCTGCCATGATTCATTTAAGGAGTAATTTGAAATCTAAAATCTATTTATACATATTCCCTAAATCTATATCATCATATCATGTACTTTTTATCAATTAGAAAGTCGACATCAACAACAGTGTTAAATAACATCATTTTATGATGTTAGATAATTTTTAGCAATGTCGAATAATTTTTCAATATCTCAAAAACTTCAAGATGAAGGTGAGTGTGATTAGCGTGGTTTAATTAACGACGAAATTGGGACAAGTGTTTTAATATTTCATTCTTAATTAGGAAAGGCAAACGAAATTCTCTCTCTTTCTCAAAATATATAATTATAAGTTCAGTTGACTCAATTCGATTATCATTATATAAAAAAAAAGACGTGTGATTTCCACTCCCTCTCTCTCTAGCGTGTTTGAGATGGGGCAAGCCACGTCGTTTTGGAGTATCCGGATTTGGCGCAAGCAGACTAAAAGGTAAAGGACAGACTGGCGGGCAGAAGTGGATGGCTTGTCGTTTTATGACTGCTGCTCGTTTCATTTGGAAAGGCTGGATCCTTTCTCTTCTTTTTTCCTTTTAAATAAACCAACTGATTAAGTGGACTAATCTTCTTTTTTTTCAACAAGTGGACTAATTAATTCAAATAAAAAATGATTGATTCCTTTTCCCCCCCTTTTTTTAACCTACGTTGGAGGGACAGACTTGCCTTCGAACCAAAGCCAATGTGCTCGTGTCATGGTCCGTGAATCCTCCCGTACTCGTGACACCTGTGAGCCAAGGAAACTCTCGGCCCGTGACACTTGCGCATATGATGAAGACTGACGTCATTATTCAATAGAATGATGTCACCTGTGTATGGAAAATATAAGTATAATTATTATCTAATTAAATAAAATTATATGTGATTAGAGAAATATACCAATTCATAGGTGCCTGTATGAATATGGATCTCTCGGGTGTAAAATAAGAAAATTTCGAGACGATGTCAAGATGAAAACTTCCGGTCAATTTTCGAAGTCGGTCGTCGAATTTAACTTTTGGAATTGAATTGGCCTTGAGTACGTTCGTACTCTTGCATGTGGTCTCCACAGTCGGGGCAATTTTAGGGTGGTCTCCTTAAAAGAAATGCTTTGTCTTCAACCTTACTAGCTTAGTTGAAACGAGATTGTGCACGTTTTTACGATTGAAACGTTGACAGACAAATACCGCGGCATGACCAAGCCATGTCGAGCTTTGCTACCTTTGGCAAACGGGACCAATCCACGATCCAAAAGACTGATTTTCATGGAGAGAACTGGGCAAACTCTCTACTTTCCAAGCACGTTCCCTAAAAAAAACAAGAGACATCATGTCGACTTAATAATAGCTAGCAACTTCAGCGTGACTTTCTACATTCCAAACAGCTTTCTATAATCAACAGAAGCTTTGACTTTGTCGATTTTTTTTTTTTACCTTTAACTTTTCACATAGAAAATCGAAGTATAGACATATTAGTAACTAATATATTTTTTTATGTACTGCGATTACTCCCATTACAAAAGTAACAACAAAATATAAAGCTACATCTACATATCAACAAAAAACACACCGGTGGCCTTATTGGTGTCGTCAGTCAGTCTTCTTATTCTTACATATTTCAAAAAAATAAAATAAAATTGCTCCGTCTTCTACCACATTCATGTCGAGATCCTTACATCCTCCTTTTTTACCTATTATCAGATAAAAAATAAATGAAATAGTCATGACTAAGCCAAGTGCAAAAAAGAACGAATGTAGGATGAAGTCGAGGTCGATCCAAGGCTGAAAGCGAGGGGACAATCCGAATGACCAAAAGCGGGGATGAGAGTCGAGACCCTCCTCGATTTGGAAGGAACGTGTCGGCGTATTTCTTCCTCTGCTTCGTCATCTCCATCATCGCTGCTGATCCATCACCACCCGCGATGCCACTACCTCTCGTCTTTCTCTCCCCGTTCCGAGGAAACAGTTGCAGCCCCATCTATCATCCATCACCGCACCGAAAGAATAAATGAAATGATTCTATGCACTTGGTATATACAATAAACTAAATCCGAATTGCCAAATTTGGTGGACCGCTTGTAATTTCAGTGGTCAATATTCAATTTGATATATATATACTACACTTTTGTAATATAATTTCTACAATCAGAGAGTCAATGGTAAGAGGAGAGTTATCAATATTGGTTCAAGTATTGCAAGGAAATTTTCCTCTTCACCCATGGTTGGAGTATAATTTGTTATGAGATTTCATACCACATTAATTGACCTGTCAATTATCAAGAAAATTACCCAAAAAGTCCTACATCTATCGTATGACATTCACATCAATGATTTCCGGCACTTTAACTTTCCGATTTCTCATCTTTTTTTTTTTTTTTGACATAGTCGATTTACGAGGGAAAATGAATGTTTGTTTCTATCCCTTTTTTTAACTAGGTAAAAAGCTACAAATAAACCCGAAACTTTATGAACTGTGATATATTTACCATAAACTTTTTTTTCTGTGACACCAAAAAACACAAACTTGTGTAATACCAAAAACCATAAATTTTTTTTATAACACCAGAAATTCCAAACTTATATTTACGTGATACATTTATCCAAAAAAATTGGTGTCATAAAAAAAAGTTTTGGGTTTTCAGTGTCACAAAAGAAAAAATTTAGAGTTTTTTATGTCACAAACAAAAGTTTGGAGTAAATATATCACATTGCACAGATTTGAGATAAATGTGTCACATAGATTATAAATCTGGAGTTTTTATGTTGCAAAAAAAGTTTTGGATAAATTTATCACAATGGACATAGTTTAGGGCTTTTTGTGTCTTTTACCATTTTAACTAAAACTGTAAAATGAATTGTGATTAGGACGGGAGGGCATGTTTGTTAGGGATTAAATAAAAGTAAAAATTATTCTTCTTATTTTTCATCAAAATTTATATCATTACGGGCAATTGTTTAAAAAGATATTTCCTCTTTTATTAGTATCAGCCCATTAGGTAATTGTTTATGATCTCGTACAACCCAAGCGCCAATGCAAGTGCAATTTGTATAATCTAATTTATGATAAGATTTGTAAAGTTGCTCCCTTTTCCAAAATTCAATTTAGTTCGAACTACGCATACGTCATTTTTTCAAAGGGCCATGCTTTTCTTTTTCCGCATTTGACTTATACAAATCATTCCGCTGTGTTTTGATCGTATTAGCCCTTGCTTTTTCAAATGTTAACATGCTCAAACGTGGGGCCCATTCGTGTCCCTCTTTTTTATTCGTTTCGTCTTCTTGTTCCACTTTCTCCTCCTTCTTAGTCCGCCCAAGCACAGTCCATTTAAGTTCTTTGTATTGTTCTGCGTTCTCTTTTTTTTTTTTTTTCCGTCTCTTTAGAATTCTGGCAATTCTTGTGCCCCTAGCTTAGATGAGAAAATCATACCGAAAGTCCATTCCATTATCAACATGACTTGGAGCATCACTACACCAATCTTGCACATTATTAACCATCGGAGCCACCAAACATTGAGTTTGCACATCAATGCTGAAGCCGGACAAGTCGCATGAGTAATCGTCGAGGGTGTCAACAACGGTTAGCGAACTCGGAGGTGTACCGGTGGTAGTGCGTAGGGGAAGATGGACGGCTTGGAAAGGTCGCGGCGGTGTCATGTGACCTCGGGCGGCCTTTGCCGGTGGTCTTCGGGAGTCGCTCGACCCCGAGCGGCCCTCCCTAGTTGTCTTCGGGGCTGCCTAAGTTGGATGTCGGCTGCCGGCGACAAATTTTGATTGCCGGCCGCCTGCCCTTGCCGGTCAAATTTTTTATTTTTTATCACAAAAGCCCATTGTAAATGTAATTCTCCCAAACACCATAGGTACTTCATAAAAGGTTTCAAACTACAAAAGTTTGCATTTTGAAAAACACAGTCTTTGCATTTTTCTAAACACTTTTCCAAAAGTCTTTCCAAATGCACCCTTTGAGGGATTCCCCGAGATCGGTTTGTGCATTCACACATGATTTCTACTTTCTAACCCCACCGAAGACGCAGCTCCGACTCCGAGAAGGCAAAAAGCGAGCGAGACAAAGAGAGACCTTTTGTGCCCCGCAACCCACAAACCCAAGAACATGGCAACAACCAGTGGTTTCGACGCGTCGGCGACACAGTACGACGTGTTCCTGAGTTTCAGAGGGCCCGACACTCGCAACACCTTCACCAACTGCCTTTACTAGGCCATGGTCGGACAGGGGATCGCCGCTTACAGAAACAATGAAGAGCTTAGCCCTGGTGAACGGATCGACGATCTCCTGGAAGCAGTCGGCAACTCCAAGATCTGCATACCGGTCCTTTCTAGAGGCTACGCTTCAAGTGCTTGGTGCCTCCGCGAGCTCGCTTGTGCGATGGAGCTCAACGAATCGACCGGGAAGCCGGAGATCCTACCCATCTTCTTTGACGTCACGGCCTCCGACGTCGAGCTCAAGACGAACCTGTACGTGGAGGATTTGGAGAAGCATGAGCAAACGCGTGGCGGCGAGAGCAGGGAACGATGGGAGGCGGCTCTGAGAAAAGTGGCTGTAATCAGGGGATGGGAAGTCCAAGGGAGAGCGTAAGTAAATGCTTATTTATGGAACTCTTTTCAAGCTTAAGTCCAAATGCTATTTTCTTATTGTTCTTGTAAATGGCAGTGAAAACTAGCTGGAGGGGTGTATATTGTTGAAATATATTGGTTGACGTGGCATATGCAAACCGGTTTTTGGTATATGAGCAGTAAATTTCATTTCTCACCGGGGAGGAAAAAACAGAGGCAATTCACTAATTCTCATACATAAGCAGGGCCATTTTGGCTAGTAATAGTTACATGAGTGAATTCGATCTAATTCTGGAATGATGTCTGTAATTCGGACCGCAAATGAACATCTTCTTTCTCAGAAATAGGGTCAAATTGTAAGTTTATCGTACCAATCATATCCTGTGGAGTCTATTACACCAAAATTCTTGTGGCTCTATAGAATTTACCTGAGACTTAAAAATAGTGATCCAACTCAAATGCTTTCTGGTAGGAAGTAGTAGTGAGATTGTTATTTGTTTCCTTTAACTAAAAGTGTATGGTATGCGGCAGACAAGGTGAAGTCATTGAACGCGTTTTGAAAGAGATTCTGTGTAAGCTGAAAGTAAAACAAAGACCTCTGGACAGCAAATTGGTATGTTGGGAGAGGGTCAGACCTCTGGGGTAGACAATGGGAGCGTTGGACGAAGGATCACCTCATGGAAAAAGGGTAAGCTGTTGGGAAATGGGTCATATGGACGTGTCTATGAAATCTTAACCGAGTAAGATTCCTTAGCTTCTCTCTGATAATCAGTAAGTTATTCTTGCTATAAACATTTTCTGGGGCGAAGTATAGTCCACGTTCTCCCATTATGATGTTCGCTTAAAGTTTCATTGCACTTCTGAGTGTTGCATACTTTGGTTAGGATTGGGATGGCATCTATATACAGTAGAATATGTTATCATTTGGTTGACATAAGGGGCCGTTAAACAGACATGACAAATGGTTATCCAATTGCTTAAAAGTGCTTGATCTTCGTATGAATAGGAGTTCTAACATGATTGGCATTGTACTTATTGAAAAACATTCTTGATCATTGATCAGATTGATGAAGTACAGATCTGGTATATCAAAAATCATGTAAATTTAGTTGTTCATTGTTTTTCTGTAACATCACTAGCTTGAATGGTGAGTAATTTTATTTTATTTTTTGGTGAAAAAATGGTGAGTAATTTTTTTTTTTCTTTTTTTGAAGAATGGATAGCGTGACAAATCAGCGCGTACGGAAAACATGCTTTAGAAACCATTATTTGATTGTAAATTCAAATGCTGAAAGCTAGGGAACTATTTTACTTATATTGAAGGGAGCAACTCTTTTTCTTTCTTTATATCATCTGGAGTTCAAAATTATCTTGACTATGTCTGGTCAAGGCATCATTCACGAAAGAATTTGCATTTATATTCTCTCTCATGCTTTTCTGTTTCCACAATGATGGATCCTTTTTTGCTGTAAAGGAGGTTTCTTTGTTAGATCAAGGAAGCCAAAGCTTATTGTATCTTGAGCAGGTAATAGCTTGTCTTTCTGTATCTTGTCAACTGGTCCCTAGGCATGACTACTTGATTAATCTCTTTCTTATAACTGCCAAGCTGATTTATATAGCAAAATTATTTATAAGACTCCGTTGTATACAACCATAAATCTAGTGCGAGTTCAGTTGATTTTATTTTGACTCCTTTTTTTCTTTTTTCTTTTAGTGATACTCTGCTTTGTTTTCAGGAAATTTCTCTTTTAAGTCAGCTTCGACATGACAACATAGTTCGATATTATGGCACTGACAAGGTGTGCTCCTTCTTTCTAAGTTTCTTTCTGCATCTTTCACTTTGGCATCGATTATGATATCACCGGAACTGAGCAAAATGTCTAGGTGAACATGGCTGTGGTTGCAGCCACAAGATAGCTGTAGCGTCATCATCGCTGCATGTCTAAGATCACAGCATTTGCGGCTTTTTAGCAGTAACAGCCTTTCATGACAGACGAAGACATTTTAGGTCCCTCTCCCACCACATAAAAAGTTCATGATGAATTGACTGTTACCTGAGATGTTAATTATATGAGTAAAGAATATATGCAGAGTAGACGTCAGTTTATGGACTCTCTCTCTCTCTCTCTCTCTCTCTCTCTCTCTATATATATATATAATATGAAAGCAAAAAAAATTTGCAAAAAAATTTCCCATTTAAAGTGAGCCTGTCATGTAATCAAATCTTTGTTTTATAGTGGTAGATGTTTTACGAATTATTCATCTTGCAAACTGAAGATTCAGGTCAAACTCTCAGGACTAATAAACAGGAATCTGAGGCTTTGAGAAACGGCAGCCCCAACTAATAAAACATAAAGGGGGAAAAAGGATAAGCAAGTGAAGTCATTTAGTTCATTAGATATCCTTTAATTGACCATCTGATAGTCCACATGACTAAAGCACCTGCCTTTCCTCCCTCTTCTATAACTGGTCGTGGCTGTAGCAACGATAATGGAGTTCCTCTGCAAGCTCAATTTTTCCATCGATTCTAGTCCAGCGTCATTTAGTTACACTCATTTTTATGCAACATCATATAGTTCTTTACCTCTACATTTAGAGAAAACTGAAAATGGAAATGATCATTGTTCAAGTAAGGGAAGTATAGCTGTGTTTGGTTCAGCATTTGCAAGGGGCTTTGAGCCCAATGCAAATGCTGAAAGCCCAAAGCTACTTGGGGAAATGCGATTATGTTTGGTAATTTTTTTTGCAAATGGACTTTCAGTCGGTGCGTTTGGTAAAAGAAACTTTCGCAATGGGTTTTGATGGGTATAATATATATATATTTGAAAATTGAACAAAACCCTTCGCCGGACCGCAAAGGGCTACGATCAATGAAAGCCTCCATTATAAACTCGACAACCTCGACAGTTGAGCGAAACATCCTACTTGGCTGTCCATGATGATAGAATTGCAAAGATAATAGGTTGCATTAGCTTCATTAGCATCGAATAAATTCATGGAAGTCATGTGCAAAGCTATTACTCATCAGGGGTAAAAGAAGTTTGAGTATGCTTAATGATAAAATAGGTGATAAAGTTAAATTAAAAGTTTTTCAATCCTTTCATCTAACATGCATTACTAGATAATTCATTTCATCTCATGGTAATGTTCTAAAGAAACCAAATCATTAAAATCTACATCATCTCTTTTGAAACTTTGACATTATTAAGAAAAGCAAAAGCAATAAAATTTTTGAATATACAATTACCAAATCTAATTTTCCATTTGCACGTTGTCTGCATTCAAGATGCCACCCTCGAAGCCTCTCTTCAAGTGAAGATATATGTTGGATATTCTGCAATCAATAGGTAATAGTGGCATCACAAAAATGAGTGAATTATGTAGATTTCTAGATATATAAATTGATATACTGATATGAAATTCAATCAAAAAATATAAAGAAGAAATCCTAGAAGCCACCTTGTTTGAGTCTGTTGCAATTTGACAGTCTGAGGGTAGTACGAAAGATACAGTCTTTTCCCCAACTAGTGTGCTTTTGGCCCTGATTTTAGCTTTGGCAGAAGAAGATGGATTTGATTGTAGCTGGGATTTAATAATTTGTCATTTATTAGAAAAAATGCACTTTAACTCAAAAAATATTATCAAGATCTTCACAATGCATATGTGAACAATGTATAAAAAAAAATCATCAAAACAATATTACGTCAATGTTTGATGTATTTATCCCACCATAATTTTCGGGTAAACAATATGATATTGGATCCGGGTCAAGCACCTCCTTTGAACTTTTTCTCAATTGCGAAGCAACTTCCTACTGTAATGAATCATCAGTAGTACACCTTATTATTAAGGAATGGATCATTTATGACTTATAGTCAAAGTCAAAGAATTGGAAACGTGTGTACTCTATTATATATGAATCTTGTGGTTGTAACTTTATATAAATGAAATCCAGTTGCGCACTTCATAAATACATCCAAGTTTATCAAATATACTTCAAGAATCAAGATGAGGGAATCATGTGCATTGCAATGTGTTACTATGTCGATCTTTTCATGAAGATATCCACATTCAAAAACCAAGTATTGAACCTCATTAAATGTGGTTTTCAAACAGCAATACCCTATAAAGGTAAAATTGCATTTATGTCATGGTCTATCTCAGTAAGTATCAGATAACAAAATGAACATTACACGATATTTGTATCTAGAAAGACTTTATAGAAAGTTAACTTACATTGACCATTGTTCTAAGTGATGTATACATTCGATCTCTTCCTTCTCCTTGATTGGGAACATCTAGCTTCTTTGAATCACGTGCTTCATTTGATCTAATTAAAACCTGAGATTTATCTACAAGTGGAGAGTGATTGATTGACCCACAAGGACGAAAGAGACAAAAAAGTATAAGACATGAGTGAAGAAATTATCAAAAGATATACAATTATATCCATTAGTAAACACTACCCAACGATATGAAATGAGAGAAAATATATCCTGCAATATAGGATCTTCGACTATATTCATTATATTACCCTAATATAGATTTCTTACTATTTGAGCATTATCATGTAATTGTACCTAAGCATTTTGATATTTTTCTATATGTTGGACTAAATTTCTATTCACCGGAAGAGTAGATACTAATGTTCAGGGGTTGCTGGTTTGAATGTATACATTATTAATGTATATAGAACTCATTTCCTTTAATTGGTATTGTTCCTTATACTAACATTATGCTTATCGAGAGAATAATGAACTCTGGTAATGCAATTAAAGGAAATGAAATCGGTATATATTAATAATGTTTCTCATAATGTAACTAGCCATCTAATTAATTACAAAAGCTAATAAAGATTTCACATTTCAAACAACTGTCATCAGTGTTATTGTCTAGCAAATAACAAATAACAGATAACGACTCATACATCGAACCATGCAAAGGATAATACAGTCAAACCAACAACCCTAGAACATTATTATCTATTCTTCCGGTAAATATTAGCAAAAAGTACCTATTGCCAATTTCTGTTTTGTCATCTACAAAATCATATTCGTCTATGCATACATTACATAATTCTACATACTCATAAGACAAATGTGGACACGCAAAAGACATATAAATGTTGATACATATAAATTTATAAGTCGCCCACAACAAAAAGGAAAGAAAATAACAACTTGAGTACCTTTCCACCTTCTCCATTACCGGTGACAAACAAGGCCTAACGTCCAATTCCTCAATCTCGCTAATTGGCTCTATATCTTTCTCCCATTCTTCGCTTTCTATAAAGAAAATCAAATAAATAATTAGATATAAGGAGTTCATGTTTCTATTTAAGCAATTAAGTCTATTTCATAAGGAAAAACCCGGTTCCGCCCATCGATACCACGAATATTAATGAGGTTGTTGTACGATTCCTTCAAAAGCTGTGTTTGGTTCAGCATTTGCAAGGGGCTTTGAGCCCAATGCAAATGCTGAAAGCCCAAAGCTACTTGGGGAAATGCGATTATGTTTGGTAATTTTTTTTTGCAAATGGACTTTTAGTCGGTGCGTTTGGTAAAAGAAACTTTCGCAATGGGCTTTGATGGGTATAATATATATATATATTTGAAAATTGAACAAAACCCTTCGCCGGACCGGCAAAGGGCTACGACCGTCGGCGAGCCAGATCTGGCACCATAGGACTACCGCCCACAACTCACCGACCACCACCCCCACCCACGGCCGGTGGGTTGTGGGCGGCAATCCTGCGGCGACAATCTACAATCGTGCGGCGTTCGTGCGACGGTCGTGCGGCATTCGTGCGGCGTTCGTGCGACGGTCGTGCGGCATTCGTGCGGCGTTCGTGCGACGGTCGTGCCGCGTTCGTGCGACGGTCGTGTGGCGGTCGTGCGGCGACAGGCGGCGGTCCGTGAGTAAGAAGAAAAAACAAATAAATATAAAAAATTATAAATTTTTACCAAACGCATTTCTATTCTTTTTCTATTCCTAGAATAGAAATTTTGTATAATTACCAAACACCTTATTTTACTCAGAAATTGATCCCGAAGTAGAAATAGAAAAAGTAATTTTTGAAAAGAAATAGTTCCCCGGAATAGAAACCCTTCGCAATGGGCTTTGATGGGTATAATATATGTATATATATCTTCTTCTTCTTCTTTTTGAAAATTAAACAAAACCCTTCGCCAGTCCGGTGAAGGGCTGCCTCCTTTTTCAATTAAAAAGAAAAATAATTAGGGGGCAAAATCGGAAATATGAAGAATTAGTAAGGGTAGTTTTGAAAGGGAAAAAATAATTTCAGCATTCGGTGGAATGCCGAAAGCCCAAAGCTAGTCCCTACTAGCTTTGGGCTTCAGCATTTTGAAAGCAAGTTGAAAGCTGAAAGCCGACTTCACCGGCTTCAAAGTTGAACCAAACGGTCCAGCATTTTCCCAAGGGGCTTTCAGGTCTGAAAACCCCTTGGAAATGCTGAACCAAACGCAATCAAAAACGTTCAACGGCGATTTTCTCGGCACTAGAGATCTTAAATGATTTGGACGGAGGAAATTTTTTTTTCTTACTTTGGAAGATATCTTTCTCTTCCTCGAACCTTTCATTGCAATAGCAGGAACTTGCTCCTAAATTGTCACCCAGATGAAGTTACACATTAAGAGCAAAGAGAAAATAACTTCAATTCACGTTTTGCTTTTTTTGAGTTTTTATAACTCACCCGTAGAGAACTACTCCCAATCGAGCCTCCATTATATACTTGACAACCTCGATAGTTGAGCGAAACATTCTTTTTGACTGTACATGATGATAGCTCTACAAAGATAATAGATTTCGGTTGTCTTCATTACCATCCAAAAATTACAAGAGTCATGTGCAAAGGTTGTAAAAAATTTTCAATACACCTAATAATTAAATAACCAATAACGTGAAACTAAGTTTTATTACTCCTTTCAGCTAACATACATCACTATGATCCATTTCATCTCCTAATAATGTTTACGAAACCAAATCGATCAAGTCTATGTTACTTCTTCAAATCATCAATCTTATTGAGGAAAGTAGTAGCAATGAAGTTTCTTGAATATACAATTACCATGTCTAATTTTCCGTTTGCACGTCGTCTGCATGCAATATTCCACCCTTGAAGTGTCTCTTCCAATGAAGATTGATGGTGGATGTTCTGCAATCAATAAATAATAGTCATACCATAAAAATGAAAACAATTGGACAATTAGATGTACATAATGCGATATTCACGTACATTCAACGTAAAAGCAAAAAGAAGAAATTCAAGAAGCTACCTTGTCCAAGTCTGCTAGACAATCCGGGGAGTATGAAAGATACTGTCTCTTCCCCTACAAGTGTGGATCTGGCCCTAGTCTTCACTTCGTCTCGTGCTTAAGATTTTATCATTTGTCATTTGTAATGAGCATTGGTTACGTATTCTTACTTGTAAGAAGTATGCATTAATATGAATAAAAGATGAAATGTTGACTATGGATCACCATACACTTTAACTCAAGAGATGCATTCCAGAATGCATATATGAACAGTGTTCAAACAAATCAGTGAAATAATATTACCTTAAAGGTCGAAACTGTTTTCCCCGCATCATTTTGAGGTAATCGATATGATACTGGATTTGAGTCGAGCACATGCTCTAAAATACTTTTCCTCAATTGAAAAACAAATGGTGAGAAAACATAGGCTTTATTCCCATTCCAATTTCTCTATTCTGGCTGACAAACAAGGCTTAATGATTCGTAGTTCAAATGACAAAATTTTCGAGAACAGATATTGTCCAACAAGTCGATGAATGAAATGTAAATAAACTCAGTTTACTTGCGCTGATCAAATGAACCAAATCAGATAATTGTGAAGAGACATTTGAACTAATGCATGTCATTTTAGCCTCTTCTCTTGGATGCTTGAGCTGGTGCAAAGTGATGGTTGCCTTTCTCAACTAATCAAAGCAATCCTCCCCTCGAGCAGATTTGCCTCATGTTTGAGTCTCTTCATCACTAAATGCATCGTCCTTATTCTCACTGCTTTCTTTAATGAAAACAGTCAAATAATTAGTAGATACAAGGAGATCATTTTTCTCTTAAGTTGTAAGATTTGCTTCAAAGGAATAATCTTGTGCTCCGAATCCTGCCAAGAAGTTTGTGAGGTAGTTGCTTGATTCTTCCATAAAAAAGTTTAAGGTCAATTTCTGGATTTGCCTTCTCCACACTAGTATTATCAACCTTTCTACTAGTTCCAGATGGAGCATTCGGAAGCTCCTCTGCACTAGAGATCTTAATTAACTCGGATGGAGGAATTTCTTCTTCCTCACTGGAAATTGTATTTATCTTGGAGAAGTCTTTTGTTGCAATAGCAGGACCTAGCTCCTGAATTGGCACTCAAATGAAACCACATACTAAGCGTTAAGGAAAAGAAAAAGAAAAAACCAATTCGCATTTTAATTATTTAGGGTTTTAATAACTCACCCGTGTAGACTGATTTCCCGATGTCTCCTTATCAATGAAAGCCTCCATTATAAACTCGACAACCTCGACAGGTTGAGCGAAACATCCTACTTGGCTGTCCATGATGATAGAACTGCAAAGATAATAGGTTGCATTAGCTTCATTAGCATCGAATAAATTCATGGAAGTCATGTGCAAAGCTATTACTCATCAAGGGGTAAAAGAAGTTTGAGTATGCTTAATGATAAAAATAGGTGATAAAGTTAAATTAAAAGTTTTTCAATCCTTTCATCTAACATGCATTACTAGATAATTCATTTCATCTCATGGTAATGTTCTAAAGAAACCAAATCATTAAAATCTACATCATCTCTTTTGAAACTTTGACATTATTAAGAAAAGCAAAAGCAATAAAATTTTTGAATATACAATTACCAAATCTAATTTTCCATTTGCACGTTGTCTGCATTCAAGATGCCACCCTCGAAGCCTCTCTTCAAGTGAAGATATATGTTGGATATTCTGCAATCAATAGGTAATAGTGGCATCACAAAAATGAGTGAATTATGCAGATTTCTAGATATATAAATTGATATACTGATATGAAATTCAATCTAAAAATATAAAGAAGAAATCCTAGAAGCCACCTTGTTTGAGTCTGTTGCAATTTGACAGTCGAGGGTAGTACGAAAGATACAGTCTTTTCCCCAACTAGTGTGCTTTTGGCCCTGATTTTAGCTTTGGCAGAAGAAGATGGATTTGATTGTAGCTGGGATTTAATAATTTGTCATTTGTTAGAAAAAATGCACTTTAACTCAAAAAATATTATCAAGATCTTCACAATGCATATGTGAACAATGTATAAAAAAAAAAATCATCAAAACAATATTACGTCAATGTTTGATGTATTTATCCCACCATAATTTTCGGGTAAACAATATGATATTGGATCCGGGTCAAGCACCTCCTTTGAACTTTTTCTCAATTGCGAAGCAACTTCCTACAGTAATGAATCATCAGTAGTACACCTTATTATTAAGGAATGGATCATTTATGACTTATAGTCAAAGTCAAAGAATTGGAAACGTGTGTACTCTATTTATATATGAATCTTGTGGTTGTAACTTTATATAAATGAAATCCAGTTGCGCACTTCATAAATACATCCAAGTTTATCAAATATACTTCAAGAATCAAGATGAGGGAATCATGTGCATTGCAATGTGTTACTATGTCGATCTTTTCATGAAGATATCCACATTCAAAAACCAAGTATTGAACCTCATTAAATGTGGTTTTCAAACAGCAATACCCTATAAAGGTAAAATTGCATTTATGTCATGGTCTATCTCAGTAAGTATCAGATAACAAAATGAACATTACACGATATTTGTATCTAGAAAGACTTTATAGAAAGTTAACTTACATTGACCATTGTTCTAAGTGATGTATACATTCGATCTCTTCCTTCTCCTTGATTGGGAACATCTAGCTTCTTTGAATCACGTGCTTCATTTGATCTAATTAAAACCTGAGATTTATCTACAGTGGAGAGTGATTGATTGACCTACAAGGACGAAAGAGACAAAAAAGTATAAGACATGAGTGAAGAAATTATCAAAAGATATACAATTATATCCATTAGTAAACACTACCCAACGATATGAAATGAGAGAAAATATATCCTGCAATATAGGATCTTCGACTATATTCATTATATTACCCTAATATAGATTTCTTACTATTTGAGCATTATCATGTAATTGTACCTAAGCATTTTGATATTTTTCTATATGTTGGACTAAATTTCTATTCACCGGAAGAGTAGATACTAATGTTCGGGGGTTGCTGGTTTGAATGTATACATTATTAATGTATATAGAACTCATTTCCTTTAATTGGTATTGTTCCTTATACTAACATTATGCTTATCAGAGAATAATGAACTCTGGTAATGCAATTAAAGGAAATGAAATCGGTATATATTAATAATGTTTCTCATAATGTAACTAGCCATCTAATTAATTACAAAAGCTAATAAAGATTTCACATTTCAAACAACTGTCATCAGTGTTATTGTCTAGCAAATAACAAATAACAGATAACGACTCATACATCGAACCATGCAAAGGATAATACAGTCAAACCAACAACCCTAGAACATTATTATCTATTCTTCCGGTAAATATTAGCAAAAAGTACCTATTGCCAATTTCTGTTTTGTCATCTACAAAATCATATTCGTCTATGCATACATTACATAATTCTACATACTCATAAGACAAATGTGGACACGCAAAAGACATATAAATGTTGATACATATAAATTTATAAGTCGCCGACAACAAAAAGGAAAGAAAATAACAACTTGAGTACCTTTCCACCTTCTCCATTACCGGTGACAAACAAGGCCTAACGTCCAATTCCTCAATCTCGCTAATTGGCTCTATATCTTTCTCCCATTCTTCGCTTTCTATAAAGAAAATCAAATAAATAATTAGATATAAGGAGTTCATGTTTCTATTTAAGCAATTAAGTCTATTTCATAAGGAAAAACCCGGTTCCGCCCATCGATACCACGAATATTAATGAGGTTGTTGTACGATTCCTTCAAAAGCTGTGTTTGGTTCAGCATTTGCAAGGGGCTTTGAGCCCAATGCAAATGCTGAAAGCCCAAAGCTACTTGGGGAAATGCGATTATGTTTGGTAATTTTTTTTGCAAATGGACTTTTAGTTCGTGCGTTTGGTAAAAGAAACTTTCGCAATGGGCTTTGATGGGTATATATATATATATATATTTGAAAATTGAACAAAACCCTTCGCCGGACCGGCAAAGGGCTACGACCGTCGGCGAGCCAGATCTGGCACCATAGGACTACCGCCCACAACTCACCGACCACCACCCCCACCCACGGCCGGTGGGTTGTGGGCGGCAATCCTGCGGCGACAATCTACAATCGTGCGGCGTTCGTGCGACGGTCGTGCGGCATTCGTGCGGCGTTCGTGCGACGGTCGTGCGGCATTCATGCGGCGTTCGTGCGACGGTCGTGCCGCGTTCGTGCGACGGTCGTGCGGCGGTCGTGCGGCGACAGCGGCGGTCCGTGAGTAAGAAGAAAAAACAAATAAATATAAAAAATTATAAATTTTTACCAAACGCATTTCTATTCTTTTTCTATTCCTAGAATAGAAATTTTGTATAATTACCAAACACCTTATTTTACTCAGAAATTGATCCCGAAGTAGAAATAGAAAAAGTAATTTTTGAAAAGAAATAGTTCCCCGGAATAGAAACCCTTCGCAATGGGCTTTGATGGGTATAATATATGTATATATATCTTCTTCTTCTTCTTTTTGAAAATTAAACAAAACCCTTCGCCGAGTCCGGTGAAGGGCTGCCTCCTTTTTCAATTAAAAAGAAAAATAATTAGGGGGCAAAATCGGAAATATGAAGAATTAGTAAGGGTAGTTTTGAAAGGGAAAAAATAATTTCAGCATTCGGTGGAATGCCGAAAGCCCAAAGCTAGTCCCTACTAGCTTTGGGCTTCCAGCATTTTGAAAGCAAGTTGAAAGCTGAAAGCCGACTTCACCGGCTTCAAAGTTGAACCAAACGGTCCAGCATTTTCCCAAGGGGCTTTCAGGCCTGAAAGCCCCTTGGAAATGCTGAACCAAACGCAATCAAAAAACGTTCAACGGCGATTTTCTCGGCACTAGAGATCTTAAATGATTTGGACGGAGGAATTTTTTTTTTCTTACTGGAAGATATCTTTCTCTTCCTCGAACCTTTCATTGCAATAGCAGGAACTTGCTCCTAAATTGTCACCCAGATGAAGTTACACATTAAGAGCAAAGAGAAAATAACTTCAATTCACGTTTTGCTTTTTTTGAGTTTTTATAACTCACCCGTAGAGAACTACTCCCAATCAGAGCCTCCATTATATACTTGACAACCTCGATAGTTGAGCGAAACATTCTTTTTGACTGTACATGATGATAGCTCTACAAAGATAATAGATTTCGGTTGTCTTCATTACCATCCAAAAATTACAAGAGTCATGTGCAAAGGTTGTAAAAAATTTTCAATACACCTAATAATTAAATAACCAATAACGTGAAACTAAGTTTTATTACTCCTTTCAGCTAACATACATCACTATGATCCATTTCATCTCCTAATAATGTTTACAGAAACCAAATCGATCAAGTCTATGTTACTTCTTCAAATCATCAATCTTATTGAGGAAAGTAGTAGCAATGAAGTTTCTTGAATATACAATTACCATGTCTAATTTTCCGTTTGCACGTCGTCTGCATGCAATATTCCACCCTTGAAGTGTCTCTTCCAATGAAGATTGATGGTGGATGTTCTGCAATCAATAAATAATAGTCATACCATAAAAATGAAAACAATTGGACAATTAGATGTACATAATGCGATATTCACGTACATTCAACGTAAAAGCAAAAAGAAGAAATTCAAGAAGCTACCTTGTCCAAGTCTGCTAGACAATCCGGGGGAGTATGAAAGATATCTGTCTCTTCCCCTACAAGTGTGGATCTGGCCCTAGTCTTCACTTCGTACATCGTGCTTAAGATTTTATCATTTGTCATTTGTAATGAGCATTGGTTACGTATTCTTACTTGTAAGAAGTATGCATTAATATGAATAAAAGATGAAATGTTGACTATGGATCACCATACACTTTAACTCAAGAGATGCATTCCAGAATGCATATATGAACAGTGTTCAAACAAATCAGTGAAATAATATTACCTTAAAGGTCGAAACTGTTTTCCCCGCATCATTTTGAGGTAATCGATATGATACTGGATTTGAGTCGAGCACATGCTCTAAAATACTTTTCCTCAATTGAAAAACAAATGGTGAGAAAACATAGGCTTTATTCCCATTCCAATTTCTCTATTCTGGCTGACAAACAAGGCTTAATGATTCGTAGTTCAAATGACAAAATTTTCGAGAACAGATATTGTCCAACAAGTCGATGAATGAAATGTAAATAAACTCAGTTTACTTGCGCTGATCAAATGAACCAAATCAGATAATTGTGAAGAGACATTTGAACTAATGCATGTCATTTTAGCCTCTTCTCTTGGATGCTTGAGCTGGTGCAAAGTGATGGTTGCCTTTCTCAACTAATCAAAGCAATCCTCCCCTCGAGCAGATTTGCCTCATGTTTGAGTCTCTTCATCACTAAATGCATCGTCCTTATTCTCACTGCTTTCTTTAATGAAAACAGTCAAATAATTAGTAGATACAAGGAGATCATTTTTCTCTTAAGTTGTAAGATTTGCTTCAAAGGAATAATCTTGTGCTCCGAATCCTGCCAAGAAGTTTGTGAGGTAGTTGCTTGATTCTTCCATAAAAAAGTTTAAGGTCAATTTCTGGATTTGCCTTCTCCACACTAGTATTATCAACCTTTCTACTAGTTCCAGATGGAGCATTCGGAAGCTCCTCTGCACTAGAGATCTTAATTAACTCGGATGGAGGAATTTCTTCTTCCTCACTGGAAATTGTATTTATCTTCGAGAAGTCTTTTGTTGCAATAGCAGGACCTAGCTCCTGAATTGGCACTCAAATGAAACCACATACTAAGCGTTAAGGAAAAGAAAAAGAAAAAACCAATTCGCATTTTAATTATTTAGGGTTTTAATAACTCACCCGTGTAGACTGATTTCCCGATGTCTCCTTATCAATGAAAGCCTCCATTATAAACTCGACAACCTCGACGGTTGAGCGAAACATCCTACTTGGCTGTCCATGATGATAGAACTGCAAAGATAATAGGTTGCATTAGCTTCATTAGCATCGAATAAATTCATGGAAGTCATGTGCAAAGCTATTACTCATCAAGGGGTAAAAGAAGTTTGAGTATGCTTAATGATAAAAATAGGTGATAAAGTTAAATTAAAAGTTTTTCAATCCTTTCATCTAACATGCATTACTAGATAATTCATTTCATCTCATGGTAATGTTCTAAAGAAACCAAATCATTAAAATCTACATCATCTCTTTTGAAACTTTGACATTATTAAGAAAAGCAAAAGCAATAAAATTTTTGAATATACAATTACCAAATCTAATTTTCCATTTGCACGTTGTCTGCATTCAAGATGCCACCCTCGAAGCCTCTCTTCAAGTGAAGATATATGTTGGATATTCTGCAATCAATAGGTAATAGTGGCATCACAAAAATGAGTGAATTATGCAGATTTCTAGATATATAAATTGATATACTGATATGAAATTCAATCTAAAAATATAAAGAAGAAATCCTAGAAGCCACCTTGTTTGAGTCTGTTGCAATTTGACAGTCCCGAGGGTAGTACGAAAGATACAGTCTTTTCCCCAACTAGTGTGCTTTTGGCCCTGATTTTAGCTTTGGCGAAGAAGATGGATTTGATTGTAGCTGGGATTTAATAATTTGTCATTTGTTAGAAAAAATGCACTTTAACTCAAAAAATATTATCAAGATCTTCACAATGCATATGTGAACAATGTATAAAAAAAAAATCATCAAAACAATATTACGTCAATGTTTGATGTATTTATCCCACCATAATTTTCGGGTAAACAATATGATATTGGATCCGGGTCAAGCACCTCCTTTGAACTTTTTCTCAATTGCGAAGCAACTTCCTACAGATAATGAATCATCAGTAGTACACCTTATTATTAAGGAATGGATCATTTATGACTTATAGTCAAAGTCAAAGAATTGGAAACGTGTGTACTCTATTTATATATGAATCTTGTGGTTGTAACTTTATATAAATGAAATCCAGTTGCGCACTTCATAAATACATCCAAGTTTATCAAATATACTTCAAGAATCAAGATGAGGGAATCATGTGCATTGCAATGTGTTACTATGTCGATCTTTTCATGAAGATATCCACATTCAAAAACCAAGTATTGAACCTCATTAAATGTGGTTTTCAAACAGCAATACCCTATAAAGGTAAAATTGCATTTATGTCATGGTCTATCTCAGTAAGTATCAGATAACAAAATGAACATTACACGATATTTGTATCTAGAAAGACTTTATAGAAAGTTAACTTACATTGACCATTGTTCTAAGTGATGTATACATTCGATCTCTTCCTTCTCCTTGATTGGGAACATCTAGCTTCTTTGAATCACGTGCTTCATTTGATCTAATTAAAACCTGAGATTTATCTACAGTGGAGAGTGATTGATTGACCTACAAGGACGAAAGAGACAAAAAAGTATAAGACATGAGTGAAGAAATTATCAAAAGATATACAATTATATCCATTAGTAAACACTACCCAACGATATGAAATGAGAGAAAATATATCCTGCAATATAGGATCTTCGACTATATTCATTATATTACCCTAATATAGATTTCTTACTATTTGAGCATTATCATGTAATTGTACCTAAGCATTTTGATATTTTTCTATATGTTGGACTAAATTTCTATTCACCGGAAGAGTAGATACTAATGTTCAGGGGTTGCTGGTTTGAATGTATACATTATTAATGTATATAGAACTCATTTCCTTTAATTGGTATTGTTCCTTATACTAACATTATGCTTATCGAGAGAATAATGAACTCTGGTAATGCAATTAAAGGAAATGAAATCGGTATATATTAATAATGTTTCTCATAATGTAACTAGCCATCTAATTAATTACAAAAGCTAATAAAGATTTCACATTTCAAACAACTGTCATCGTGTTATTGTCTAGCAAATAACAAATAACAGATAACGACTCATACATCGAACCATGCAAAGGATAATACAGTCAAACCAACAACCCTAGAACATTATTATCTATTCTTCCGGTAAATATTAGCAAAAAGTACCTATTGCCAATTTCTGTTTTGTCATCTACAAAATCATATTCGTCTATGCATACATTACATAATTCTACATACTCATAAGACAAATGTGGACACGCAAAAGACATATAAATATTGATACATATAAATTTATAAGTCGCCAACAACAAAAAGGAAAGAAAATAACAACTTGAGTACCTTTCCACCTTCTCCATTACCAGGTGACAAACAAGGCCTAACGTCCAATTCCTCAATCTCGCTAATTGGCTCTATATCTTTCTCCCATTCTTCGCTTTCTATAAAGAAAATCAAATAAATAATTAGATATAAGGAGTTCATGTTTCTATTTAAGCAATTAAGTCTATTTCATAAGGAAAAACCCGGTTCCGCCCATCGATACCACGAATATTAATGAGGTTGTTGTACGATTCCTTCAAAAGCTGTGTTTGGTTCAGCATTTGCAAGGGGCTTTGAGCCCAATGCAAATGCTGAAAGCCCAAAGCTACTTGGGGAAATGCGATTATGTTTGGTAATTTTTTTTTGCAAATGGACTTTTAGTCGGTGCGTTTGGTAAAAGAAACTTTCGCAATGGGCTTTGATGGGTATAATATATATATATATATTTGAAAATTGAACAAAACCCTTCGCCGGACCGGCAAAGGGCTACGACCGTCGGCGAGCCAGATCTGGCACCATAGGACTACCGCCCACAACTCACCGACCACCACCCCCACCCACGGCCGGTGGGTTGTGGGCAGCAATCCTGCGGCGACAATCTACAATCGTGCGGCGTTCGTGCCACGGTCGTGCGGCATTCGTGCGGCGTTCGTGCGACGGTCGTGCGGCATTCGTGCGGCGTTCGTGCGACGGTCGTGCCGCGTTCGTGCGACGGTCGTGTGGCGGTCGTGCGGCGACAGGCGGCGGTCCGTGAGTAAGAAGAAAAAACAAATAAATATAAAAAATTATAAATTTTTACCAAACGCATTTCTATTCTTTTTCTATTCCTAGAATAGAAATTTTGTATAATTACCAAACACCTTATTTTACTCAGAAATTGATCCCGAAGTACAAATAGAAAAAGTAATTTTTGAAAAGAAATAGTTCCCCGGAATAGAAACCCTTCGCAATGGGCTTTGATGGGTATAATATATGTATATATATCTTCTTCTTCTTCTTTTTGAAAATTAAACAAAACCCTTCGCCAGTCCGGTGAAGGGCTGCCTCCTTTTTCAATTAAAAAGAAAAATAATTAGGGGGCAAAATCGGAAATATGAAGAATTAGTAAGGGTAGTTTTGAAAGGGAAAAAATAATTTCAGCATTCGGTGGAATGCCGAAAGCCCAAAGCTAGTCCCTACTAGCTTTGGGCTTCCAGCATTTTGAAAGCAAGTTGAAAGCTGAAAGCCGACTTCACCGGCTTCAAAGTTGAACCAAACGGTCCAGCATTTTCCCAAGGGGCTTTCAGGCCTGAAAGCCCCTTGGAAATGCTGAACCAAACGCAATCAAAAAACGTTCAACGGCGATTTTCTCGGCACTAGAGATCTTAAATGATTTGGACGGAGGAAATTTTTTTTTCTTACGGAAGATATCTTTCTCTTCCTCGAACCTTTCATTGCAATAGCAGGAACTTGCTCCTAAATTGTCACCCGAGATGAAGTTACACATTAAGAGCAAAGACAAAATAACTTCAATTCACGTTTTGCTTTTTTTGAGTTTTTATAACTCACCCGTAGAGAACTACTCCCAATCGAGCCTCCATTATATACTTGACAACCTCGATAGTTGAGCGAAACATTCTTTTTGACTGTACATGATGATAGCTCTACAAAGATAATAGATTTCGGTTGTCTTCATTACCATCCAAAAATTACAAGAGTCATGTGCAAAGGTTGTAAAAAATTTTCAATACACCTAATAATTAAATAACCAATAACGTGAAACTAAGTTTTATTACTCCTTTCAGCTAACATACATCACTATGATCCATTTCATCTCCTAATAATGTTTACGAAACCAAATCGATCAAGTCTATGTTACTTCTTCAAATCATCAATCTTATTGAGGAAAGTAGTAGCAATGAAGTTTCTTGAATATACAATTACCATGTCTAATTTTCCGTTTGCACGTCGTCTGCATGCAATATTCCACCCTTGAAGTGTCTCTTCCAATGAAGATTGATGGTGGATGTTCTGCAATCAATAAATAATAGTCATACCATAAAAATGAAAACAATTGGACAATTAGATGTACATAATGCGATATTCACGTACATTCAACGTAAAAGCAAAAAGAAGAAATTCAAGAAGCTACCTTGTCCAAGTCTGCTAGACAATCCGGGGGGAGTATGAAAGATACTTGTCTCTTCCCCTACAAGTGTGGATCGGCCCTAGTCTTCACTCTGTCGTGCTTAAGATTTTATCATTTGTCATTTGTAATGAGCATTGGTTACGTATTCTTACTTGTAAGAAGTATGCATTAATATGAATAAAAGATGAAATGTTGACTATGGATCACCATACACTTTAACTCAAGAGATGCATTCCAGAATGCATATATGAACAAGTGTTCAAACAAATCAGTGAAATAATATTACCTTAAAGGTCGAAACTGTTTTCCCGCATCATTTTGAGGTAATCGATATGATACTGGATTTGAGTCGAGCACATGCTCTAAAATACTTTTCCTCAATTGAAAAACAAATGGTGAGAAAACATAGGCTTTATTCCCATTCCAATTTCTCTATTCCTGGCTGACAAACAAGGCTTAATGATTCGTAGTTCAAATGACAAAATTTTCGAGAACAGATATTGTCCAACAAGTCTCGATGAATGAAATGTAAATAAACTCGGTTTACTTGCGCTGATCAAATGAACCAAATCAGATAATTGTGAAGAGACATTTGAACTAATGCATGTCATTTTAGCCTCTTCTCTTGGATGCTTGAGCTGGTGCAAAGTGATGGTTGCCTTTCTCAACTAATCAAAGCAATCCTCCCCTCGAGCAGATTTGCCTCATGTTTGAGTCTCTTCATCACTAAATGCATCGTCCTTATTCTCACTGCTTTCTTTAATGAAAACAGTCAAATAATTAGTAGATACAAGGAGATCATTTTTCTCTTAAGTTGTAAGATTTGCTTCAAAGGAATAATCTTGTGCTCCGAATCCTGCCAAGAAGTTTGTGAGGTAGTTGCTTGATTCTTCCATAAAAAAGTTTAAGGTCAATTTCTGGATTTGCCTTCTCCACACTAGTATTATCAACCTTTCTACTAGTTCCAGATGGAGCATTCGGAAGCTCCTCTGCACTAGAGATCTTAATTAACTCGGATGGAGGAATTTCTTCTTCCTCACTGGAAATTGTATTTATCTTCGAGAAGTCTTTTGTTGCAATAGCAGGACCTAGCTCCTGAATTGGCACTCAAATGAAACCACATACTAAGCGTTAAGGAAAAGAAAAAGAAAAAACCAATTCGCATTTTAATTATTTAGGGTTTTAATAACTCACCCGTGTAGACTGATTTCCCGATGTCTCCTTATCAATGAAAGCCTCCATTATAAACTCGACAACCTCGACAGTTGAGCGAAACATCCTACTTGGCTGTCCATGATGATAGAACTGCAAAGATAATAGGTTGCATTAGCTTCATTAGCATCGAATAAATTCATGGAAGTCATGTGCAAAGCTATTACTCATCAAGGGGTAAAAGAAGTTTGAGTATGCTTAATGATAAAAATAGGTGATAAAGTTAAATTAAAAGTTTTTCAATCCTTTCATCTAACATGCATTACTAGATAATTCATTTCATCTCATGGTAATGTTCTAAAGAAACCAAATCATTAAAATCTACATCATCTCTTTTGAAACTTTGACATTATTAAGAAAAGCAAAAGCAATAAAATTTTTGAATATACAATTACCAAATCTAATTTTCCATTTGCACGTTGTCTGCATTCAAGATGCCACCCTCGAAGCCTCTCTTCAAGTGAAGATATATGTTGGATATTCTGCAATCAATAGGTAATAGTGGCATCACAAAAATGAGTGAATTATGCAGATTTCTAGATATATAAATTGATATACTGATATGAAATTCAATCTAAAAATATAAAGAAGAAATCCTAGAAGCCACCTTGTTTGAGTCTATTGCAATTTGACAGTCTGAGGGTAGTACGAAAGATACAGTCTTTTCCCCAACTAGTGTGCTTTTGGCCCTGATTTTAGCTTTGGCAGAAGAAGATGGATTTGATTGTAGCTGGGATTTAATAATTTGTCATTTGTTAGAAAAAATGCACTTTAACTCAAAAAATATTATCAAGATCTTCACAATGCATATGTGAACAATGTATAAAAAAAAAATCATCAAAACAATATTACGTCAATGTTTGATGTATTTATCCCACCATAATTTTCGGGTAAACAATATGATATTGGATCCGGGTCAAGCACCTCCTTTGAACTTTTTCTCAATTGCGAAGCAACTTCCTACAGTAATGAATCATCAGTAGTACACCTTATTATTAAGGAATGGATCATTTATGACTTATAGTCAAAGTCAAAGAATTGGAAACGTGTGTACTCTATTTATATATGAATCTTGTGGTTGTAACTTTATATAAATGAAATCCAGTTGCGCACTTCATAAATACATCCAAGTTTATCAAATATACTTCAAGAATCAAGATGAGGGAATCATGTGCATTGCAATGTGTTACTATGTCGATCTTTTCATGAAGATATCCACATTCAAAAACCAAGTATTGAACCTCATTAAATGTGGTTTTCAAACAGCAATACCCTATAAAGGTAAAATTGCATTTATGTCATGGTCTATCTCAGTAAGTATCAGATAACAAAATGAACATTACACGATATTTGTATCTAGAAAGACTTTATAGAAAGTTAACTTACATTGACCATTGTTCTAAGTGATGTATACATTCGATCTCTTCCTTCTCCTTGATTGGGAACATCTAGCTTCTTTGAATCACGTGCTTCATTTGATCTAATTAAAACCTGAGATTTATCTACAAGTGGAGAGTGATTGATTGACCTACAAGGACGAAAGAGACAAAAAAGTATAAGACATGAGTGAAGAAATTATCAAAAGATATACAATTATATCCATTAGTAAACACTACCCAACGATATGAAATGAGAGAAAATATATCCTGCAATATAGGATCTTCGACTATATTCATTATATTACCCTAATATAGATTTCTTACTATTTGAGCATTATCATGTAATTGTACCTAAGCATTTTGATATTTTTCTATATGTTGGACTAAATTTCTATTCACCGGAAGAGTAGATACTAATGTTCAGGGGTTGCTGGTTTGAATGTATACATTATTAATGTATATAGAACTCATTTCCTTTAATTGGTATTGTTCCTTATACTAACATTATGCTTATCGAGAGAATAATGAACTCTGGTAATGCAATTAAAGGAAATGAAATCGGTATATATTAATAATGTTTCTCATAATGTAACTAGCCATCTAGTTAATTACAAAAGCTAATAAAGATTTCACATTTCAAACAACTGTCATCAGTGTTATTGTCTAGCAAATAACAAATAACAGATAACGACTCATACATCGAACCATGCAAAGGATAATACAGTCAAACCAACAACCCTAGAACATTATTATCTATTCTTCCGGTAAATATTAGCAAAAAGTACCTATTGCCAATTTCTGTTTTGTCATCTACAAAATCATATTCGTCTATGCATACATTACATAATTCTACATACTCATAAGACAAATGTGGACACGCAAAAGACATATAAATATTGATACATATAAATTTATAAGTCGCCCAACAACAAAAAGGAAAGAAAATAACAACTTGAGTACCTTTCCACCTTCTCCATTACCAGGTGACAAACAAGGCCTAACGTCCAATTCCTCAATCTCGCTAATTGGCTCTATATCTTTCTCCCATTCTTCGCTTTCTATAAAGAAAATCAAATAAATAATTAGATATAAGGAGTTCATGTTTCTATTTAAGCAATTAAGTCTATTTCATAAGGAAAAACCCGGTTCCGCCCATCGATACCACGAATATTAATGAGGTTGTTGTACGATTCCTTCAAAAGCTGTGTTTGGTTCAGCATTTGCAAGGGGCTTTGAGCCCAATGCAAATGCTGAAAGCCCAAAGCTACTTGGGGAAATGCGATTATGTTTGGTAATTTTTTTTGCAAATGGACTTTTAGTCGGTGCGTTTGGTAAAAGAAACTTTCGCAATGGGCTTTGATGGGTATAATATATATATATATATTTGAAAATTGAACAAAACCCTTCGCCGGACCGGCAAAGGGCTACGACCGTCGGCGAGCCAGATCTGGCACCATAGGACTACCGCCCACAACTCACCGACCACCACCCCCACCCACGGCCGGTGGGTTGTGGGCAGCAATCCTGCGGCGACAATCTACAATCGTGCGGCGTTCGTGCCACGGTCGTGCGGCATTCGTGCGGCGTTCGTGCGACGGTCGTGCGGCATTCGTGCGGCGTTCGTGCGACGGTCGTGCCGCGTTCGTGCGACGGTCGTGCGGCGGTCGTGCGGCGACAGGTGGCGGTCCGTGAGTAAGAAGAAAAAACAAATAAATATAAAAAATTATAAATTTTTACCAAACGCATTTCTATTCTTTTTCTATTCCTAGAATAGAAATTTTGTATAATTACCAAACACCTTATTTTACTCAGAAATTGATCCCGAAGTACAAATAGAAAAAGTAATTTTTGAAAAGAAATAGTTCCCCGGAATAGAAACCCTTCGCAATGGGCTTTGATGGGTATAATATATGTATATATATCTTCTTCTTCTTCCTTTTTGAAAATTAAACAAAACCCTTCGCCGGTCCGGTGAAGGGCTGCCTCCTTTTTCAATTAAAAAGAAAAATAATTAGGGGCAAAATCGGAAATATGAAGAATTAGTAAGGGTAGTTTTGAAAGGGAAAAAATAATTTCAGCATTCGGTGGAATGCCGAAAGCCCAAAGCTAGTCCCTACTAGCTTTGGGCTTCCAGCATTTTGAAAGCAAGTTGAAAGCTGAAAGCCGACTTCACCGGCTTCAAAGTTGAACCAAACGGTCCAGCATTTTCCCAAGGGGCTTTCAGGCCTGAAAGCCCCTTGGAAATGCTGAACCAAACGCAATCAAAAACGTTCAACGGCGATTTTCTCGGCACTAGAGATCTTAAATGATTTGGACGGAGGAAATTTTTTTTTTCTTACTGGAAGATATCTTTCTCTTCCTCGAACCTTTCATTGCAATAGCAGGAACTTGCTCCTAAATTGTCACCCGAGATGAAGTTACACATTAAGAGCAAAGACAAAATAACTTCAATTCACGTTTTGCTTTTTTGAGTTTTTATAACTCACCCGTAGAGAACTACTCCCAATCGAGCCTCCATTATATACTTGACAACCTCGATAGTTGAGCGAAACATTCTTTTTGACTGTACATGATGATAGCTCTACAAAGATAATAGATTTCGGTTGTCTTCATTACCATCCAAAAATTACAAGAGTCATGTGCAAAGGTTGTAAAAAATTTTCAATACACCTAATAATTAAATAACCAATAACGTGAAACTAAGTTTTATTACTCCTTTCAGCTAACATACATCACTATGATCCATTTCATCTCCTAATAATGTTTACGAAACCAAATCGATCAAGTCTATGTTACTTCTTCAAATCATCAATCTTATTGAGGAAAGTAGTAGCAATGAAGTTTCTTGAATATACAATTACCATGTCTAATTTTCCGTTTGCACGTCGTCTGCATGCAATATTCCACCCTTGAAGTGTCTCTTCCAATGAAGATTGATGGTGGATGTTCTGCAATCAATAAATAATAGTCATACCATAAAAATGAAAACAATTGGACAATTAGATGTACATAATGCGATATTCACGTACATTCAACGTAAAAGCAAAAAGAAGAAATTCAAGAAGCTACCTTGTCCAAGTCTGCTAGACAATCCGGGGGGAGTATGAAAGATACTGTCTCTTCCCCTACAAGTGTGGATCTGGCCCTAGTCTTCACTTCTGTCTCGTGCTTAAGATTTTATCATTTGTCATTTGTAATGAGCATTGGTTACGTATTCTTACTTGTAAGAAGTATGCATTAATATGAATAAAAGATGAAATGTTGACTATGGATCACCATACACTTTAACTCAAGAGATGCATTCCAGAATGCATATATGAACAGTGTTCAAACAAATCAGTGAAATAATATTACCTTAAAGGTCGAAACTGTTTTCCCGCATCATTTTGAGGTAATCGATATGATACTGGATTTGAGTCGAGCACATGCTCTAAAATACTTTTCCTCAATTGAAAAACAAATGGTGAGAAAACATAGGCTTTATTCCCATTCCAATTTCTCTATTCCTGGCTGACAAACAAGGCTTAATGATTCGTAGTTCAAATGACAAAATTTTCGAGAACAGATATTGTCCAACAAGTCTCGATGAATGAAATGTAAATAAACTCAGTTTACTTGCGCTGATCAAATGAACCAAATCAGATAATTGTGAAGAGACATTTGAACTAATGCATGTCATTTTAGCCTCTTCTCTTGGATGCTTGAGCTGGTGCAAAGTGATGGTTGCCTTTCTCAACTAATCAAAGCAATCCTCCCCTCGAGCAGATTTGCCTCATGTTTGAGTCTCTTCATCACTAAATGCATCGTCCTTATTCTCACTGCTTTCTTTAATGAAAACAGTCAAATAATTAGTAGATACAAGGAGATCATTTTTCTCTTAAGTTGTAAGATTTGCTTCAAAGGAATAATCTTGTGCTCCGAATCCGCCAAGAAGTTTGTGAGGTAGTTGCTTGATTCTTCCATAAAAAAGTTTAAGGTCAATTTCTGGATTTGCCTTCTCCACACTAGTATTATCAACCTTTCTACTAGTTCCAGATGGAGCATTCGGAAGCTCCTCTGCACTAGAGATCTTAATTAACTCGGATGGAGGAATTTCTTCTTCCTCACTGGAAATTGTATTTATCTTCGAGAAGTCTTTTGTTGCAATAGCAGGACCTAGCTCCTGAATTGGCACTCAAATGAAACCACATACTAAGCGTTAAGGAAAAGAAAAAGAAAAAACCAATTCGCATTTTAATTATTTAGGGTTTTAATAACTCACCCGTGTAGACTGATTTCCCGATGTCTCCTTATCAATGAAAGCCTCCATTATAAACTCGACAACCTCGACGGTTGAGCGAAACATCCTACTTGGCTGTCCATGATGATAGAACTGCAAAGATAATAGGTTGCATTAGCTTCATTAGCATCGAATAAATTCATGGAAGTCATGTGCAAAGCTATTACTCATCAAGGGGTAAAAGAAGTTTGAGTATGCTTAATGATAAAAATAGGTGATAAAGTTAAATTAAAAGTTTTTCAATCCTTTCATCTAACATGCATTACTAGATAATTCATTTCATCTCATGGTAATGTTCTAAAGAAACCAAATCATTAAAATCTACATCATCTCTTTTGAAACTTTGACATTATTAAGAAAAGCAAAAGCAATAAAATTTTTGAATATACAATTACCAAATCTAATTTTCCATTTGCACGTTGTCTGCATTCAAGATGCCACCCTCGAAGCCTCTCTTCAAGTGAAGATATATGTTGGATATTCTGCAATCAATAGGTAATAGTGGCATCACAAAAATGAGTGAATTATGCAGATTTCTAGATATATAAATTGATATACTGATATGAAATTCAATCTAAAAATATAAAGAAGAAATCCTAGAAGCCACCTTGTTTGAGTCTGTTGCAATTTGACAGTCTGAGGGTAGTACGAAAGATACAGTCTTTTCCCCAACTAGTGTGCTTTTGGCCCTGATTTTAGCTTTGGCAGAAGAAGATGGATTTGATTGTAGCTGGGATTTAATAATTTGTCATTTGTTAGAAAAAATGCACTTTAACTCAAAAAATATTATCAAGATCTTCACAATGCATATGTGAACAATGTATAAAAAAAAAAATCATCAAAACAATATTACGTCAATGTTTGATGTATTTATCCCACCATAATTTTCGGGTAAACAATATGATATTGGATCCGGGTCAAGCACCTCCTTTGAACTTTTTCTCAATTGCGAAGCAACTTCCTACAGTAATGAATCATCAGTAGTACACCTTATTATTAAGGAATGGATCATTTATGACTTATAGTCAAAGTCAAAGAATTGGAAACGTGTGTACTCTATTTATATATGAATCTTGTGGTTGTAACTTTATATAAATGAAATCCAGTTGCGCACTTCATAAATACATCCAAGTTTATCAAATATACTTCAAGAATCAAGATGAGGGAATCATGTGCATTGCAATGTGTTACTATGTCGATCTTTTCATGAAGATATCCACATTCAAAAACCAAGTATTGAACCTCATTAAATGTGGTTTTCAAACAGCAATACCCTATAAAGGTAAAATTGCATTTATGTCATGGTCTATCTCAGTAAGTATCAGATAACAAAATGAACATTACACGATATTTGTATCTAGAAAGACTTTATAGAAAGTTAACTTACATTGACCATTGTTCTAAGTGATGTATACATTCGATCTCTTCCTTCTCCTTGATTGGGAACATCTAGCTTCTTTGAATCACGTGCTTCATTTGATCTAATTAAAACCTGAGATTTATCTACAGTGGAGAGTGATTGATTGACCTACAAGGACGAAAGAGACAAAAAAGTATAAGACATGAGTGAAGAAATTATCAAAAGATATACAATTATATCCATTAGTAAACACTACCCAACGATATGAAATGAGAGAAAATATATCCTGCAATATAGGATCTTCGACTATATTCATTATATTACCCTAATATAGATTTCTTACTATTTGAGCATTATCATGTAATTGTACCTAAGCATTTTGATATTTTTCTATATGTTGGACTAAATTTCTATTCACCGGAAGAGTAGATACTAATGTTCAGGGGTTGCTGGTTTGAATGTATACATTATTAATGTATATAGAACTCATTTCCTTTAATTGGTATTGTTCCTTATACTAACATTATGCTTATCAGAGAATAATGAACTCTGGTAATGCAATTAAAGGAAATGAAATCGGTATATATTAATAATGTTTCTCATAATGTAACTAGCCATCTAGTTAATTACAAAAGCTAATAAAGATTTCACATTTCAAACAACTGTCATCAGTGTTATTGTCTAGCAAATAACAAATAACAGATAACGACTCATACATCGAACCATGCAAAGGATAATACAGTCAAACCAACAACCCTAGAACATTATTATCTATTCTTCCGGTAAATATTAGCAAAAAGTACCTATTGCCAATTTCTGTTTTGTCATCTACAAAATCATATTCGTCTATGCATACATTACATAATTCTACATACTCATAAGACAAATGTGGACACGCAAAAGACATATAAATGTTGATACATATAAATTTATAAGTCGCCGACAACAAAAAGGAAAGAAAATAACAACTTGAGTACCTTTCCACCTTCTCCATTACCAGCTGACAAACAAGGCCTAACGTCCAATTCCTCAATCTCGCTAATTGGCTCTATATCTTTCTCCCATTCTTCGCTTTCTATAAAGAAAATCAAATAAATAATTAGATATAAGGAGTTCATGTTTCTATTTAAGCAATTAAGTCTATTTCATAAGGAAAAACCCGGTTCCGCCCATCTGATACCACGAATATTAATGAGGTTGTTGTACGATTCCTTCAAAAGCTGTGTTTGGTTCAGCATTTGCAAGGGGCTTTGAGCCCAATGCAAATGCTGAAAGCCCAAAGCTACTTGGGGAAATGCGATTATGTTTGGTAATTTTTTTTTGCAAATGGACTTTTAGTCGGTGCGTTTGGTAAAAGAAACTTTCGCAATGGGCTTTGATGGGTATAATATATATTTGAAAATTGAACAAAACCCTTCGCCGGACCGGCAAAGGGCTACGACCGCCGGCGAGCCAGATCTAGCACCATAGGACTACCGTCCACAACTCACCGACCACCACCCCCACCCCCGGCCGGTGGGTTGTGGGCGGCAATCCTGCGGCGACAATCTACAATCGTGCGGCGTTCGTGCGACGGTCGTGCGGCATTCGTGCGGCGTTCGTGCGACGGTCGTGCCGCGTTCGTGCGACGGTCGTGTGGCGGTCGTACGGCGATAGGCAGCGGTCCTTGAGTAAGAAGAAAAAACAAATAAATATAAAAAATTATAAATTTTTACCAAACGCATTTCTATTCTTTTTCTATTCCTAGAATAGAAATTTTGTATAATTACCAAACACCTTATTTTACTTAGAAATTGATCCCGAAGTAGAAATAGAAAAAATAATTTTTGAAAAGAAATAGTTCCCCGGAATAGAAACCCTTCGCAATGGGCTTTGATGGGTATAATATATGTATATATATCTTCTTCTTCTTCTTTTTTGAAAATTAAACAAAACCCTTCGCCAGTCCAGTGAAGGGCTGCCTCCTTTTTCAATTAAAAAGAAAAATAATTAGGGGGCAAAACGGAAATATGAAGAATTAGTAAGGGTAGTTTTGAAAGGGAAAAAATAATTTCAGCATTCGGTGGAATGCCGAAAGCCCAAAGCTAGTAGGAAAGCCCAAAGCTAGTCCCTACTAGCTTTGGGCTTCTAGCATTTTGAAAGCAAGTTGAAAGCTGAAAGCCGACTTCACCGGCTTCAAAGTTGAACCAAACGCAATCTATATCCTATCTTAGTGGCTTTAATGTTGAAGTACCTTCTGGTTATTTTTTTTTTTCCTAAACATAGCTTCGCAAGAACCATCAAATTCTAAGAATGTGCCATGACGTGGCTTTTTGTTGGAGATGATACATGCAAAAGATTTTTGCTGGCAAACAAAATTTGGTTTGCTTCACCTACAATCCACCACTTTGTTTTGTGGGAGTGAACGATTAATGCAATACACTTCTTCCGGCAGGTGCAGTATGCAACTGTTTTTTTGGCACTGCTGCAATTTAAAATTGTGGTGAACACTTATAATTTGGACATTTGTGTTGTATGCGGAAACCAACAAAAAGAAGAGCTCGGTACCATGCGTTCTTGCCTTATTTTTCCTTTGAAGTTCACAGAATTGCTTTTAATTTGTGATCTGATGTAAACATTTACTAAATTAACACCAATCAAACAGATTCTTACGAAGTACTGATCGGTTATTGAAAAGGTACTTAATACCTTCAGGAAGCATAACTAACCTCAGGGCCTTGTCTAGGGGATCCTTGCCTTGTTACATTATGGGAAGGGTGCTGTCATGATCCAATGAGTAGTTAGATGTTATAAGAGGCCTAGACATCCAGCTTCATTAGGATGAATAAAACGTTAACATCACCAATGTAGTTTGTTTCATTTTATTTGCTTTTTGGTATGGCTGTTTCTAATGAATCTTGTTAAAATACTCCATATTGTTAACTTATGGGGTTTTGATTGGTCTTATATTTATGTAGACTCCTTCCAACTAACAGCTTAACCTTTGCGTAGGGACATGGTTTCTGAGCCATGTTCTGCCTTAATTTATTTCCGTGCATGGCTCTTTTTCATCAATTCCGTGTGCACTTCTCAGATCAGTTTTCACTTTTGATGAGGTCTTAAAATATTCAACAGTGCTTATTTATGTGTTTTCAGTGTGCCTTATATACATTTCATCATCCACCACTTAATAACTTAAATTTTGGGTTAGATATATGTTAAATATAATTTTCTTTACTCTCTTCCAGGATGACGAGAAGATTTACCTATTCCTTGAGCTCATGACCAAAGGTTCACTTGCAATGCTTTATGGCAAATATGACTTGAGTGATTCCCAAGTCTCTGCATACACTAGGCAAATGCTCAGTGGTTTAAAGTATCTTCATGACCAGAATGTGGTACACAGGTATAAGAAAGATGCTTGACTTTGCATTAGTAGTTTTTACTATTTGAAATAGTGATTCACACTTTGCATTTCTAATGGAAGGTTGATTTTGTTGAGGAAAGAGATCATAACAAAACAAAGAGCACAGTGAAGATCATAACAAAACAAAGAGCTTATGTATGTTGTTTCATGGCACACCCCCTTGGTGCCTTTTGATGATGCTTCTTTTACTTATCGAAATACTTTTCTGGGAACAAGGGAGTCGTCCAATTTTTGAACCAAAATGTAGTGTCATGAGAAGTAGATTTCTTGTGATAATCAGCAAACAACAAAGTAACAATATGAGCTTGTACAGCAGTACTTTTTTTCCTAAGTGAATGCTTGAAGGTGGAAATGTAAATTTGCAATAAAGATAACTATGAGGGTGATTATAAACTTTTATATATTCTACGCACATCTATACTGGTTTCTCATGCTGCCAGTGCCTTCGTTCTGTAGGGATATTAAAGGTGCTAATGTACTGGTTGATGTGAGTGGATCTGTGAAACTTGCGGACTTTGGATTGGCAAAGGTATGTCTCATCAGCAATATTGAACTCTCTCTGTCTCTCTCTCTCTCAAACGTGTGCGCATGATCAACAAAGATGCCTGTAAAACTACATACGCCTGCAGGAATATGCACGGGCAGTGAAGTTGTGCAGCACACATGCAATTGGATGAGCACACAACAACCACGGACATGCACAAAGTGACAGATGTATTGTCCTTCACTTTTCCAAAATAATGTATCGACTTTTTGTGTTTATTCATACAGGCAATCAAAATGAACGGTGCTAAATCCTGCAAAGGATCTTTTTTTTTTGGATGGCACCTGAGGTTTGCACCTCTACTGCCAATTTTTTAGCATCCTATCATTAGCTGTATTAGGTGCATATCTTCTTCTTCTTTTTTCCATCCTTGTTGGTCGTAAATGCAGGTTGTCAATCTAAAGGACACAGGCTATGGGTTGGCAGCTGATATTTGGAGCGTAGGGTGCACTGTTTTAGAGATGTTTACCGGCCAGAATCCATATTACCCCTTAGAAATAGTATGTAATCAAGAACCTTCTTTTCATGTTTTATATCTTTTGAGATCCATGTTTTGCCAGAATTACTAACTAGTCGCAACTTTTTTGTTATTGCTACTTTTTGTGTGAGCTAGCTAAGTTAAGCAACTGTCTTGACAAGTAAATTAGGCCAGCATTCTGGGAAAAAAAAATGAGGAGCACTACATAGAAAAGAGAGGACAGAGAATTCAATGATATTTATCAAAAGTATGGTTGTGTTAAAGGATATTTATAGTATTTATTGCCAACAGTTGCTTGAAACTCTGGAACAAATGGTTACGTAACATGGTATGGAAACTCAGTTGAATATTTAAATCTTGACTCTCTCATTTCAGTAATTTGGCATTGTTGTCTAATACTTTTAATTACTAGTATAAGTATACAGTGGCATGTGTTTAGATAATCGCATATTGGACATATGTACATAGTATCTCACCATGGGGTACTCATACAACCCTAACATTCAGTCTCAAGAATCTCTCTATCTTCTCCTTCACTGTCACGTGGTACTTGAGCAACCAAAGGAGATGGAAATCCTAATATTGGCATCGCCATCTCTGCTCCAGTCCTGAAAAGAGCACTGACATTGATTGCTTCGTGTTCCCTGGTGTGTCCCTTACTCGTGTGGTTGTCCTCTAATCTGTCGCACAACATTGTCAACCTTTGCGTTTCCCTCACTGCCCTCGATTGTTGATCCTTCGCTGCTCTTCTCTATATTGATCATTGGCCTAAATGGTTGTCTCCTATGCTAGATTTAGTTACTTTCGATACTAATGATTACCTCCCCATACGAGTAGTCAGTATTCCATTTGGGATGGTAATTGCTGGCTGTAGCCAGTAAATCACCTTATGATGCTATTTTTTCTAGGCATCACAGTGTGTAAATGCTCTTTTGTTGATAGAATGGCTGCTGCTGAAATTAGGAGTGCTCTTATCTTCTGAGTGAGTTGTGAAGGTTGCACTGCTTTCGTGCGCATCTTGGGTTTATTTATTATAATGAGAAAAAAATAATACCATCCTACTCAAAGCCATTGTAAAACATGCAACTAACGCCCTTTTCTTTTTTACTTTTTTGTTAATTTAGGACACTTAAAAATTTTGAGCAAAAAGCAGTAGATACTTATGCTTTATTGGCAGTAGTTGGTCCCTGTGAACTGTTATATGTCATCCGCGGTCTCCCACTTCAGCAATAACTGTGGCAGATGATTGCCTGAAGCACACTTAGATTTGTCTACAGATCTTATTGATTAATGCAGCTATCACATGTTAGTTCCCCCTGGATTTATGGTTAACACTAGCCTCTGCTACATTTTCTTTCTTATTGTGGCAGATGCAAGCATTGTTCAGAGTTGGCAAGGGTGAACTTCCTCCAATTCCTGATTCTTTATCAAGAGATGCTCGAGACTTCATCCTCAGTTGCTTGCAAGTGAACCCGAATAATCGGCCTTCTGCAGCACAGTCGCTAGACCATCCCTTTGTGAGGAAGCCACCCACGTCTTCTGGTTTTGCCTCGCCTCATGACGACAACATATCGTCATAAGGTTTTGCTAGGCCATCGCCTTTGGTCCACTGCTGAAGGTAATTTTACACTTTGTTATTTTGCTGTTGCATTGCTAGTGGGAGTATTCATCTTTTGGGCTAATGGCAAAATACCTTCATTAACTTACCACCTTTCTACTGTTTACTCACTAAATTTATAACTTATAACAGTCTGCACTAAACTTTTAAATTGGAGTAGATAGTCCACGTGTTTATAGGGTCTATAGTCAGTTTCCCAATTCACCTACAAACTCTTCACACTTTACAGTTTTCTACATAAGCTTCAGTATTTCCACCTGATCGTCCTGAAACTTTTTGAATGAGTTACCCATGGTGGTTAATTGGTACGCCATGGTTTAATTTGTCTTTCCCTAGGGGAGAAGTAGGTGCAATTGATCATCATGCCATGAAAACAACCGTAATTGCAGTTTCCCTTAGCATATATTAGAACTTGGGAAAATTGACGGTCCTCGCGAATGCTCTCGAACACTAAACAACACGCTGTTTAATCATTGTGCTAGACATTTAGATAGGAGAGACAGAATGCAGCAATATTCAGGTTTCTCTGGTGTTGATGTCGTCATAGGTTTTCCTCTACTTATATTGTTGTTAGTGCACTCACAATGCTGCTGCAACTCTTTGAACCGCTCAGTGGTCAGCCGCATATTGATGACCAGCAAACACTTTCGTGGCGGCGCCAAGCTTACGGTGTGATGTTTTTTCCTGCCAGATGAGCATGCCTTTGGCAGTGAAGGCCATCTAGTAAATTGGAGAAGATTGACTGTCCTCGCGAGTGGTCTTGGGCTGCAACTGATTTTATGGCGTCTTTATTCTGCTTGCGTTAACCACTTCTTGTTTATCTGGGAATTGTAAATATCATGTCATGTTGTATATTTCCTGTTCGAAAGAAAGGTAGAAACAAAGATGTTGACGATGACATGGCATCTCCAATGACAAGTTTCTGCTTTTATGAAGTGTAGGTGCATAGAACTTCTACACGATTTGCAATTGAAGAATTTAGAGAAAAGAATTGTGATAATTCTTTATATTTTTGCACCAAGATTACAAAGCTATTTATAGGACTTCTACAAGTACTAACTAGGAAAAAACAGATTTGTAAAATACAGCTATAATCCCACAAATCAAGGGATACTAATAAATCATTTCCTAACTAATTATTTACAGCTATTTCCTAATAATTAGGACCCAAAAAATCAGGATTGAATATTCCTAATAATCAGATCCTAAAAATCAGGATAATTTAACACTCCCCCTCAAGCTGAGGAATAGATGTCTTCCATTCCCAGCTTGGAGATTATTTCGTAAAAGATCCCACCATTCAGTCCTTTGGTTAGCACATCAGCTAGTTGATCTCCGGAAGGTATGTAGGACATGCAGATCAACCCCTCTTCTATCTTTTCTTTGATGAAATGCCTGTCAATTTCAATATGCTTCGTCCTATCATGCTGTATAGGATTATGAGCAATATTAATTGCTGATTTGTTGTCACAATACAGCTTCATAGGACCCTCCCACTTGATTTTCAAGTCTTCTAGGATGATTTTAAGCCATAATAGCTCACATATTCCTTGGGCCATTGCTCGAAATTCTGATTCAGCACTTGATCTTGCAACTACATTCTGTTTTTTACTCCGCCAAGTCACTAAATTTCCACCAAGAAATGTGCAATAACCAGATGTTGACCTTCTATCCACCATGGATCCCGCATAGTCAAGCATCGGTATAAGCTTGCAGCATCAATTTTTGATTTCTTCTGAATAGGACTCCTTTTTCCAGGACTTCCTTTTAAATAATGTAGCACCCGATTGATAGCTTGTAAGTGTGATTCTCTTGGGTCATGCATAAATTGACTAATCACACTTACTGAATAGGCAATATCAGGTCTAGTATGAGCCAAATAGATGAGTTTCCCAACCAATTTTTGATACATTTCTCGATCTACAGCTAGTTCTTCCTTTGCATCTCCAAGCTTTTTATTAGGCTCAATAGGTGTGGCTACTGGTTTACAACCAAGTTTTCCAATTTCCTTCAAGAGATCAGTCACATACTTCAGTTGTGAGATAAAAATTCCTTGTCTAGAGTGAGAAACTTCAATGCCAAGAAAGTATTTGAGTCTTCCTAGCTCTTTTATTTCAAACTCTTTAATCAAACACTGCTTTAGCTGCTGTTTCTCCTCATCATCGTCACCTGTGACAATAATATCATCGACGTACACTAGAAGTGCTGTCACTCTCCCTCTTGCCGAATGCTTAATGAAGAGGGTATGATCACCTTGGCTTTGTTTGTAGCCTGAAGCTTTCATAACTCTGGAAAATCTCCCAAACCAGGCTCTAGGTGATTGCTTGAGCCCATATAGTGCTTTCCGTAATCTACATGCTTTGTTTGTTGTCTTTTCTCCTTCAAATCCCGGTGGAATACTCATGTAGATCTCCTCTTCTAGGTCCCCGTGTAAGAATGCATTCTTCACATCATACTACTGAAGTTGCCAATTAAAATGAGCTGCCAAAGAGAGTAGAATTCTCACAGTGTTCATTTTTGCCACCAAAGCGAATGTCTCCTGATAATCTACTCCATAAGTCTGAGTATAGCCCTTTGCCACCAATCGTGCTTTATATCTCTCAAGAGAACCATCAGCTTTGTATTTCAAGGTAAAAACCCATTTGCAGCCCACAAGATTCTTTCCTTTAGGTTTTTCGACAATCTCCCAAGTCTGGTTTTTTTCTAGTGCATCCATTTCTTCTCTCATTGCATTCCTCCATTTTTCTTTAGACAACCCCTCAGATAAAGTATTTGGAATAGAAAAGGTGTTTAGACTCACAATGAAATTTTTATGAGATGGTGATAGGCGGTCAAGTGACACATAGTGAGATAATGGATATAAGGGTCGCTTTGTGCACTCTCTAGTACCTTTTCTAACAGCAATGGGAAGATGCGAGTCATTTTCAGACCTATCAATTGACTGTTTATGCAAAGGAGAGTTGGAACTTACCGGAAATTCATTTGCAAAACTCGGATGGGAATCTTGAACTTGTGTTTGGTTTGGAACAGCTATCTTTCTTGAGTATACATGAGGAAATCTCATAGAGTCATAAATACGGGGAGATATGGGAGTGGACTCTTGTTCCAGAATAGGCTCAGCCGTAGAGAGTGAGTTCGGGATTGAAGTAGCACGAACTGATTCATCAGAAACTGATTCATGAGGAGCTCGTTGATTAGAGTTGGAGGCTGATTGGTCAGGAGTTGATTGATCAGGGATTGGTTGACCAGAAGTGGGAGCTTGGATTGGAAGATTATTAGGAGGTAAGTCAAGATTAAGGACCTCAAAGTCTTTATCTTCAACTAATGACTTCTCCCCCTGAAGATAAGACTGTGGAAAGTAAGGTTTGTTTTCTACAAATGTAACATCAACTGATATATAGGTCTTTCGAGAAGGAGGATGATAACATTTATACCCCTTTTGTGTAGCGGAGTAACCAAGAAAGACACACTTGATTGCTCTAGGATCTAGTTTTCCCCTTTGCTGATTATGAACATGTACAAAAGAGGTGCAACCGAAGACTCTAGGTATGAGATTATTTTTTGTCCTAAAATGGGGATAAAAGCTAGAAAAAACTGTCATAGGAGTTTTGAAATCTAATACTCTTGATGGCAATCTATTAATCATGTATGTAGATGTAAGGACAGCTTCCCCCCAATAAGACTTAGGGACATTTCCATGAAACAACAATGCTCGAGTAGTGTTGAGCAAATGACCATTTTTCCTTTCAGCCACCCCATTTTGCTGTGGTGTGTTTACACAAGATGACTCATGGATGATCCCTTCCTTTTGGAAATAAGTTGACAAGATCTGATTAAAGTAGTCTCTAGCATTATCTGATCTAAAGCTCTTAATTTTAACTCCAAACTGATTTTGAACCATAGAATTAAAATTAGGAACAATACTACTTACATCAGATTTGTGTTTGAGTAAGAATATCCATGTGACCCTAGTGCAATCATCGATTAGAGAAAGAAACCATCGAGCCCCTGAGATAGTTGGAATTGTGGAAGGTCCCCAAATGTCACTATGAATCAAATCAAAGGGATGAGAACTTCTTTTGTTGTTTATAGGAAAAGATACACGAGTGTGCTTAGCAAATTCACAAGTATCACATTGGAATTGACTCATATCTAATCCTTTAAACAAGAGGAAACATGATATTTAAGACACGAAAAGATGGATGACCAAAATGAAAATGGTAAAGCCAAATGACATCCTTATTTGAAGCACTAAGAAATGACAAGGGTGAATTGTTCATGACTTTTTTTGAAATCCTCGGCATCTCAAGATAGTACAACCCATTCTTTTCCTTAGCAAGTCCAATCTTCCTCTCCGAATCCTATTCCTGAAAAACACAGTAGGTAGGGTAAAAAATTGCATAACATTTGAGGTCATTGGTGAGCCTTTGTATGGAGACTAGGTTGGCCGATAGTTTTGGCACATGGAGGACATCTTTTAGAATGAGAACAGGCATAATATAGATATCACCAATTCCTAAAACAGTGGCCAAAGAACCATCTGCCACCCCTATTTTTCTATTGCTTGGACAAGGGGTGTAGGTACTAAAAAAATGTGAAGTGTGAGTCATGTGATCAGTGGTACCTGAGTCTATTATCCAAGCTTCACTTGAAAGTTTTTTAGAGGCATTTAAACTAAAAGAGAATGGAGACTTACTTGAGAGTGCTAAGAAACATGCACCAGATGGTTTATCAAGAGACCCTAAAAACCCTTTAATTCTTTCTATTTCCTCACTGCTTAAGGATTCTTTCACCTGTCCTTCACTGTGACTGATTTGCTGGCTGGTCTGTTCAATTAGATGAGCCTGGGGCCTTGGTTGTCCTCCTTTGTTTCCCCACTCTCGGCTTGAGGTTGCTGGCTTGCCATTCAGTTTCCACAAACGTTCCTTTGTATGCCTTGGCTTCTTACAGTAGGTATACCACAAACTGTCTCGATTATCCCTCCATGTAGACCTCGAAGCATCCACCTTTCCTCTTTCTTGTGTTGACGCATTGCGAGTTACTAATGTTGAGCCTTCCACAGCTTGAGGCTCTAGCATTATTCCCCTTCGACTTTCTTCTGCCCGAATTAGAGAGATTGTCTCTTCCAAAGAAGGGATTTCTTCTTTTCCAAATATCTGAATTCTGACATGGTCAAATTCAGAATTAAGACTTGCCAGGAAATCATATACTCGACCTTTTCAATGAAATTTTTTAGAGTTGCAGCATCATCTGCACACTTCATCTCAAATACTCGATAATGATCGAGTTCTTGCCATAGATTTTGAAGGGAATTGGCACATTCTATCACCGTTTTGCTCCCTTGTTTTGTTGCACTTGTCTTTACCTTGATTTCATATACTTGTGCTGCATCTCGAGCCTTCGAATAAGTCCTGCGAATAGAATCCCAAATCTCCTTTGCAGTTTTGAGAAACATACATGTATCACTTATGGCCGGATCCATTGAATCCCAAAGCCATGACATGATCATTGAATCTGCCTCATCCCATGCGTTGAACGTGGGATCTTCTGGTGTTGGACCTATTCCGAGAAGATGGCCGAGTCTTCCTTTACCCTTCAAATAGGTCTTGACGAATTGTGACTATTTGAGATAATTCTTTTCATTCAACCTCTAAGTTGCTCTCACATTTTGTAGATCTCCGATCATATGGTTGGTGTTGGCCTCCTCATTTTGACCCGAAGTATCTCCAATCAATTTTCTCTCAGACATGGATAATTCCAAGCACAAAGAAATTACTTGGAAAGGAAGAGCAAAAGAAAACAGAAGCAGTAAAGGCTGCTGCAAGTGAATGAGGTTTTAGGGCAAAAGAAAAAATTGGGACAAGTTTAGATGCGAAGAGGGAAAAATATAGCTAAAGGGATCACAACAATGACAGTTGTGATCAGATTGTTAAGGACAAAGACAAATCCAGCAATGAAGGCTGTGATTGGAAGATTATTGCATCAATGAAGGATGCACTGCAACACTATCCCAGAAAAATGAGCTTAATGCTCTGATATTATGAAGATTAGAGAAAAGAATTGTGATAATTCTTTATATTTTTGTACCAAGATTACAAAGCTATTTATAGGACTTCTACAAGTACTAACTAGGAAAAAACAGATCTGTAAAATACAGCTATAATCCCACAAATCAAGGGATACTAATAAATCATTTCCTAACTAATTATTTACAGCTATTTCCTAATAATTAGGACCCAAAAAATTAGGATTGAATATTCCTAATAATCAGATCCTAAAAATCAGGATAATTCAACAGCAATCAATTAAGATTGGATGCACTCAAAGATTTGCCATGGAATGTGCATTTTGCTTCGTTTTTGTTTGTTTGATATGGGGCCATATTTGGTAAATCCAAGTGTTTTTATTAATGACATGTTGATAATCGCTTGTATCATATGATGAAAATATTGTACCGACAACAATCAGGTTCGGTGATGTAGGAGCAAATTCGACATATAGGAGAGGTTTTTCCACAGCCTGCTGCCTGGCCACCTTAGTCGTTGAAAATGGTTTTCGTGATACCACTGGTCGCAAACACCAATACGAAGAAAAAGAACTCTTGTTTAAGAACTCTTGAGTTAAAATAATATCAAGGTTTCTTTCGAAAAAAAAGAAAGATAATAAGAAGGCTCAACTTAATCCTAATCTGACCCTAATTACAGTCCCATCATCACCCTGCCACCGCCTCGACGTCGCCCCCACAAAGCCCTTCGCTGCTCCAGATCGACACCACCATCAGCACGTCCCTGTCATCGCCATCCCCATCTCCACTTGATCATTCGGCGGTCACTATGATTTCTCTCTTTCACGTCTATCAATCACGGCCCCTCTTTTAGGTTTCTGTCGATTTCTGAAATTAAGAGCTCGACAGCGACGTTTTACTATCTTTCAACCCCCCTTATAATTTTCTGACTATCGAGGCTCCCTTTTCTCCTAGCGTTGAAATCAACTCTTAATTTTCTTCAATTTGTTGGATATTCCCACACCATGAAGTAATCAAACATGCTCTTTTCTCAGATCATGTCTAAAGGCAATTCTTAGAGCACAAAATACGCTACTAGTGCTTTTATTGTACATGAAGGCGTATTCCAAGTTGGATGTGAACATTGCAAATAAAAAAACATTCTTTCCAGCATCATGTTAACTCACTTAAATCTTAGAATTAGTGCATCAAGATTTAGATTGTAATACCTCAAATATGAATCAACACTGCAAAGTCTGACAGGATGGCTGATTCATTTTGAAATGATGGCAAGAGGACTTTTTTTTTTTTTTTTTGATCGGAAGAAAATTCATTCATTTAAGTAGATAATCTGAAGTGTCCCAAAAAAAAAAAAAAAACAAAGAAGTGTCCCAAATAAGGTGAATCTAAACATAAGAGAACCCATAGGGCTTGCGGGGAACATAAAACCAATTCTGCGGAAGAGAACCAAGACGCTTGTTTTTTGCAATCCAATCTGCCACTGCATTTGAGGCCCATGGACAATGGGCTATGCAGATTGAGGGGTGGGCCTTGGCAGTGAGGGCCATCTATTAAATTGGAGAAGAATGTAGGTCCTTGCGAAAGGTCTTGGGCTGCAACTGATTTTATGGTGTTTTTATTCTGCTTGCGTTGACCACGTCTTGTTTATCTGGGAATTATATATATCATGTCATGTCGTATATTTCCCGTTCGAAAGGAAGGGAGGAAACAAAGATGTTGATCTCTGATGACAAATTTTCTGCTTTTACGAAGCATAGATAGCTGCATAGAACTTTCTACAGGATATGCAATCAATCAAGGTTGCTACACTCAAGATTCAAGACAGAACGCGCATTTTGCTTCCTTTTCATTTGTTTGATATGGGGCTATGTTAGGTAAATCCAAGTGTTTTATTTTATATGACATGTTGATGAGTGCTTGTATTGTATGATGAAAATATTGTACTGACAACAACCAGGTTCGATGATGCAGCAGCAAAATTATAATTTTACAATTTGGTTATTCACTCGACGTCTAGGAGGGAGGGCTCTTGGGAACGATAGTGGTGCTCCCCAAGAGTTGCTTCCACTCCTTTTTTTTCCCCTTTCACTCCTTTTCTTCCCCATTTTCAGTCTTGTTTAATTTAAGATTTTCTTTTCGGGCCATGTTCATAAGAGATGTTTTGCTCCAGCAATTTGAAGAAAAAGGCTACGCTTTCTCTCTCAGTTGACGTTTCTCTCCCACACTCCCATCGTCACCCCGCCACTGCCTCGTCGTTGCCCCCACAAAGCCATAGCCGCTGCTCCAGATCGACACCACCATCAGCACGTCCTGTCATCGCCATCCTCATCTCCATCTGATTTTTCGTCCATCACCATAATTTCTCTCTGTCACAACTGTCAGCCCCTCTTTCTGATTTATGTCAATCTCTGAAATTAAAAGCTCAATGGTAGTGTTTGACCATGTTTCAATCCGCATTAAAATTTGAGTTGGGGATCAGGATTCTAACTATCAAGGCTTCCTTTTCTCCTAGTGTTTGAAATCAACTCTAGTTTTCTTCAATTTGTTGGATATTCCTAGCCATGAGGTGATCAAACATGCTCTATTCTCAAATCATGTCTGAAAGCAATTCTCAAATCACAAAATATGCTACTAGTGTTTCTATTGTACATGAAAGGAGTGTACCAGTCCAAGTTGGATTTGAACATTGCAAGAAAATAAACCCTGCAAAGTTTGACAGGATGACAGATTCATTTCGAAATGAGGGCAAGAGGACATTGACCAATAAAGAAGACTAGAAGACACTTCTGCTTATTTGAGTACAAAATGGCACGTACATAATAAGCGAATTGTGCACCGAAATCCCAGAAACCAGTCAGGTGAGAAGCAAGCAATAAAATGGCAGTTAAACAGAAAACAAAAAATGACCGAGAAAACGAGGATTTATGACAATTTGCCTGCTGCAAATCATTGAGCTTAATTGTGCAGGCAAGGAGGTTATTTTGCATTCCATATACCCTTTTTATATGAGGATGTAAACTCTTCGAGCAAAAAAAGGGTTCACTGCGTGTTCCTCTTCCTCCGCGGCTAAAAGGAGAACTCCACCTTTTATCTTTGCTTTTTTGAATCCATTGTTCTTCCAACGACAAACCTACAACCCCACAAGTGAAAATATACAAAAAGACCAAAAGAAGACCCACCTCTATACACAATATGATCACAGAGTCTAAGTTGTCCAACCGGTTAAATTTAGATAATCGTCTCCAACATAAAGCAAAATCAAGTCCCTCCACCCAAGAAATCCAAATTTGACTCAGACTAAATCGTGCATCAAATTTCAACAAATCAAAATCCTCCAAACTGGTCGGTTTCTTACAAGCTTCAAACAGAGGAAGCGCCCATGTAGCTTCCCCTCTCTCTGTCTCTCCCTAACCTGCTCCGCTCCCTAATTTCTTATTCCTTGTCCTACATGTTCACCTCCTTTTGACTAAACTCTCCCCTTTCTCTCTCTCTTTTTTCCTCATTAGACAGTGATTAGCGAACGAAGTTGCAGTCTAATTTCTCCATCAGCTTCATTTTTAATCTTTTCTGAGGGCTAGTTGGCACAGGTTAAGTTGAAACAGCTGCTATTGTTTTAGCAATGTCTAGAGATGGCGGCAACTTGTAGAAGTTCATGAGGGTGATGGCATACCATTTACATGTTTGTCATTAGCGATTGGATTTAATGAATGGACTATACTACAATTTCATGACTTTGGTCAATTATATTGTTGAATAATTTTGCATCATAAGCAAATGGTGTTCTCTTTTTTAGTTTCCTAAGTAGAAACACTTTTGTTAGCATGGTTAATGCACTACCTCAAATTTCAAATTGGAAACAAAAGGAGACATTATAATATGTTGGACATTGGAGTTCATAAGGATGTCGGTTTACTAAATACATGTTTGGATATTGAAGGAACGAACTTGCATATAATAATAATGAGTAAATAGCAAAGATAAAATGAAATACATTTTAGGGACGAATATGAATTGCAATTCTTCCATATGAAACACATATGTAAGTTTATTTCTTAATGTAATATGAGAAGAATCACTACTAATAAGAGAATAGTTCATAGTGTTAGGAGAATTATAAAGATAATCATTCACACATTTTAGTGTTTCCCCATAGTGTTTAAACTTACGAAGAATTAGTTCACATATTGAAACACTTATGTCACACCACAAAGAAAACGGAGGATGTGAACTCTTTGCGCAAAAAAAAAAAAAAAAAAACAGATCATTATGTGTTCCTCTTCCTCAGCGTGGCTGAAAGGAGAAATCCATCTTTTTCTTTTCCCTTTTGCGCGGCTATGCAGCTTGCAGCTGAGGGGATGAGAAAAATGACCCACCGCCTTTTTATTTTTCTTCCTCCCACAAACCTAGCGACCCCACAAGTACATGCAAAGCACGACCCTCCTCCATGCACAACATAAACAGAGAGTCCAAGAATTCAAAACAGTCAAAACTTAGATAACTGTCTCTAAGGAAGAAACAAAATCAAGTTCGACCGCCCTACAAATCCAAATTTGACTTGGATCAAAGCGCCATGTCAACTTGCAACAGATCAAATTTCTTTCTCACCAAGTAAAAAGAACAGAGCCAATTCACCAATTGTCATACATAAGTAGGCCATTTTAGCTAGTGATAGTTATATGAGTGAATTTGATATAATTTTAGAATGATATCTATAATTTGGACCAAATTTGAAAGGTTCGACATAACTATACTCTTTGTCCCCTCCATTACATCATCCTTTATTGGCATCTTTCATCATTTCCGGCTACTTAGTCTTGCCATTCAACACCTTAGGCAATACCAGGTCGTTGACGGTGTAAGTAACTTGACACTCTACAGTCCAAAGTTGTTTGTCCCATTAAAATTTTCAATTCTATTTTTGCTCCAATATAATTGCAATAGCAATGTCTCCAAAGAAGAGGAAATTATCCCATATTGTAATTGTGTTAATTCAGTTATAATTTTTTTTTTTTTGCCAATTCAATCATAAACCTTTTGCATTTGTGCCAATTCAATCCATCCAGCCAATTTTGGCCAACTAGCGCTGACATGGCACTACCGACTGTGACGCAACATTTTTAAAATAATATTTTAATATGATTTGAATTTTTTATTTTTTTTTCTTTTATTTTTTTTTTATTTTTTCCCCTTCCCCTACCCTTAGGGTTGGCGGGGGTTGCCGACTGACCCTCACCAGCAGTGGACAAGGGCATCACGACCTACACTGGGAGGGGGAGGGTGTCACAGCCCTCGTCTTGGCGAGCGGGATAATTTTCTTTTTATTTTCCAAGAAGATTTAAAATTTTGTTTGCGTTTTCAAAAGTTATAGAAAAAGATATTTTAGATACATGTCCACACACACACATATATATAGTAAAAATTGCAGGCGTCTCGAATTAACAAGAGTCAATATGCGAAAATCGGAATCACAATGTTTGGGTTAAATAAAGAAATGGTAGAAATTAATCTAGGCACGTTTGAATCTACCAAACATAGCCTTCAAACAATCGTTTGAATGCTAACTAGTTTTGTTCTAGTATCAAAGCTAATTGTCTCGCAGAAGGCTTGAAGCGTCATGTAGAAACTCCGTGGGGTTGCAATTCAGTCGACAAGTATTATGAAATCCCAATTTTGTATAAAGATATTTCCTAAATCTATACATAATATTATAAACTTGTAATCTGTCATTCAATGGGGCGTGTACCCATTACAGGTGGCCATGGCATATAGATAGATTACAGTACTAGTGGCAGAAGAGACTAATTAAATGGTTTCTGCTCAAAACTTATTCCCGAGAACAAAAAATTAGAAAAACAGAATGTTTATCATCTGCGTTGTTGACACTTATTTTTAAACAAAAAAAAAAAAAAAAAGAGAGAAGAAAAACAGAAAAGCGCTTAGGGGTAGGGTCGGGTCGGATCCGGCCTTGACCCGGCCGCCCGCCCGCCTCTCTTTCCGCTGCACGGCCCAAGCCATCTCCCTTCGGCCTAGCCCACGTCCCGACTTGTCTTCTTCCTGGCCATCCTCGCGCGCGGGAGACCTGGGGAAAGCAAAAGCAGCAACAGCAGGGGAAGAGGTCGAAGAGAGAGAAAAGAGGGAGTTCGAGCGAGAGCAACGGAGAGAGCGAGAGGGCTGAAATTTAGCCACAGGTGAGCATTGTCCAACCGTCCTCGACGCAAACCGGCGCAACGGAGCTCGCGGTTCCCCCCTTCTTCCACGTCCTCCGACATTGGTTTTGGCCGAGAGGGACCAACAAGAGCGTGAGCCCAAGAGAGTGATCTGCCGTCGTCGATGGTTCGTCAGTCATCCGTTGTTCGCTGCAGTACCCCCACCGAACCAAACCAAGTAGGTTTTCTCTGGTCATGTATGCTCCGTTTTTGTAGGGCGTCGGACCGGAGCTCATGGACGACCCGTTCGCTTGAGCTTTGGTCCCTCCGACCCCCGTAGATCTTTATCCAAGTCTTTGTGTGCTTTTGGTCATTTTTCGAGAATTCTGATCCCATTTCGAGTCCCGATTGAGTCGGAAATCTATCATGGACTGTTTGTATAAATGCCTGAGTGAAGCCCGCATAACTATCTCTGAATCTTTGTTTATTATAGGCGTCCGTCGTTGCTAGACGTGTTTTGTTGTTGTTCTACACGCTTTTGTTTCGTCCATTCCGAGTTTACATTGTCGTGGTTAGAACTTATGGCCATATGTTGTGATTTGGGCTTATTTTTTGTGCAAGTTTTGTCCCGTCTTCCTCCCTGTCTGTTTAGGTGAGAGAGTGGGTGTCGGCTCGGCGGTGGCCCGAGTGCGGGCGGTGTCGATGCCGGTGACGAAAGACAGTGAGGCTCGTTTAAAATGGTGCTGGCATGAAAGAGGGTGTAGGAGAGAAGGTGGCTTCGGCGTGCAGAGGTCGCAAGAAGAAGAAGACCAGAGAAGGGTAAGAAGAAAACAAAAGAAAAAGCAAAAGAAAAAAAGGTGCAGCAAAAAGTTTAAAAAAAGAAAAAAGAAAAATAGGGAAAAGAGAGCAAAAGTTGGCTTCGGGAATGAGGAGTGCAGAAGATGAAGCAGCAGAAAAAGACAAAACAAGGATAAAACAAAAACAGAAAAAAAGAAGAAAAAAAAAAATATATATATATATAGTTAAAAAAAACTAAACCAAACAAAAAAAATGATCTTTTTTTATCCGATGTGGGTCGGACCTAGGCTTGGATAGGATCAGCGGGCCGGATTGGGTTTACCCGATCCGAACCCGTTTTCCTGTATAATAATATTAAATATTAAAAATATATTAAAAATTCAAAAAAATTCGAAAATTCAAAATTAATAAAAATTCAAAAAAAAATTTCCGAAAATTCAAAAACTCAGAAAACATTGAAAAATTTCGACCTTTTTTTAAAAAAAATTAAAAAATTTCGGAAATAAAAAATGCTGGAATTTGGTTGGGAACTGTCATGTCTTGCATTCTTAGTATAATTAAGCCTTTAATTGCTCACACATTGGATTATATCGCAGGTTTAATTTACATGTTTAATTACCTTTGCGATTGTTTAGTTGCATGCGCTAATTTTACTGCAATTAAGAGCTTAGTTGCTAATTGTCACTTTAATGATTGCGTACCCACATGATCACCTCACATGTTAGTAGATAAGTATAAAATCAATCCAAACTGCCTGACAAAATCTTTTTAAAATGAACAAAATTAGGTACTGAAATGACACTAATTGATTAATTAGTGTAATCAAGTCCCCAACTCTATATTTCTCTGGTTGTGTAAGAAGTGAGGTACACTCCCATGCCTCACTTGATTTCGAGCCAACCCTAATAGGCTAGTGATGACTCTTCATTGTAAAATTATTAAAAACACCCCAATGTCACGCGAGGTATGAGATTGGGAGAGCTCGTGCCTAATCATAGGCCTTAGGTCCGTCCTTTAGGCAATATCCCTAAACATATTCCCTCCCCCCGAGGGATAGGTCGCGACAACTTGGCAACTCCGCTAGGGAATTGGTTTTAGACCATAGAGGACTTAGGCCGAATTTGATCTTGTTTAAAAATAATTTTTGTTTGGCAGCAAGAATACTGGGTATGTCCCTAACGTGAGTGTTAAATGTTTTTGTACTTGGAAGTTATAAGGGGAGGAGTGATTGTTAACCCCTTGTCTTGCAAGTTTGGAGTTGAGAATAAATGTTTATGTGTTGAATTTTTGAAGTGGTGTTTGTTTATAGACTGTTGTGCATGTATTCTCTGCATTACACTACACCATAACACATTACCTGCCACCAGACCTGGGCCGCATAGGATTACTTAGGATGGTGTTGAGGTGGATACCACTCCGACTACAATCATGTAGTACGAGTTGTCCATCTCAACCCCGAAATTTCCTTCTTAATGTCAAAGGTCCCCACCCTGGTCTGTAACCACGCGACACGGGTCGGTTCTTTGACGAAGCCGGAGTCAAAGGAAACACGACCTAGCCACGATCTTGTTGATTCGGTCCGGTGATCCTATGGCTCCATTTTGAGCTGTGTAGAGTATAAATCAAACCACGTCTCATGTGCATGTCTATATAATTAAAGAAAAAATAAAGAGAAAAGTCGCCCCCCATTGTAAGTATCTTTCTTCTTTTTATTCGCTTTTTCTTAATTGAATTTTTATTTAGAAATTCGCGGAGACCAATCGAATGTCCTAAGTTTTGTAGGTTTATAATTGAAAAAATTGACAATTACTCTTGATAAGTGAACATTGAATGCAAGTTCTAAACACTTTAATCTAGTCCCACTGAACATATGACTTTGTCTAAATTTTCAATTATGGGCTCAAAACCACTTTTTGTTTAGAAATTCTTTCAAATCACGATTATTTTGGGGCACAAAAAAATTAAGATCATATTTTCGATCAAATTCTTTCTTTCTCACTTTCTGGGATTGAAATTCAGATAATATTTTGTGTATACATTTTTCAAAACAGAAGTCACTTCATTTTTGCAGGAGTAAAATCATAAATCAATCTTTAAAAAATCAATGTCACTTTTGCATATGAAACTTTTAGAATAAGAGTGGATGTTCGATTGATGGCCGCGGATTGATTTTTTTTTAATGATGTCTTCTCTTATGATAAAATCTTGGCGAAATACTAAAACCCCATAATAAGGACTATGAGGGCATGTATCATCACCTCGATTTCGTTGTAAGAAACGACCTCATTGAGAGATCATTTTCTCTTATTCAAGTACTGACATTGTCGTCTTTTTGCAGGTTATGTACGATGCTCCTTGACATTCTCGTGTTTGACCACATAGAGAAGTGAATTCTAGAGGCGGAACAAAGTTGAATTCTATTCTAGGAAGTTTCTTTACTTGGAGCTTGGGCATCGCCATCGCTAGATTTTTTTTTACGAGCTTTATCAAGGGCCGCATCATATGTTATTAAAAGGCTAGTACTAGAGCTCTTGCACATTTTGGCAATTAAAGCATTTGAACATTTGGCTGCAAGAACTTTCTGCAATCAACTTTAGAGATTCGTGTCACAAAATGTTACTTTGTTATATGCTTTATCACAAGGAAATGACGCAAATGCCTTAGGTGCCAAAATAGCCCATTGATCTTGTTCACTTTGCATGATGAGACAAATAAAGGGAGTTGCCAAGCATCCAAAAGGCGAATTCGAAGGAAGAGTAAACTGTATCGATTTTAATTATCTATTTCTAATACCGTTTCTGACATGACTTTCTTTTCATTATCAAGGAAACATCAAGAGTATCAAGTTTTGTAACGTTTCCATAAATGTGATGGAGCATTATTAAGTCATGTTCATCTTAAACAAAGAAAGATTCAAATGAAACAAAGGGGTTAGACTTGAACAGAACAAAAGGAAGACATCAAACACTTAAAGGCAAATGCGGGTGAAGGGTAATGTTGAGTTACCAAATATCCATGATGGTGAATCCAAGAAATGTTAGCACCCAAAGGATAAAAGCGAGTGAAGGGTAATAATGTATCGTTTCCAACATTTAAATGCCTAAAGATTTTTGCATTAACATATTCTTTCACATTCTTTACAAGGTTACCAAGTCACCATGCCGCAGGTAAGTACCCTTCTCAAAATTAAATAAAAAAAATGGAGAATTTCCATTACAAAAAAAGAACCTTTGGCACTTTCCTAGAAACAAGCACAAAAATGAATAATTGAAAAAAAAAATATCTTTCTACAAACTTTTTGAACATCCTTTTTTTTTCAAAATTGTTTTCTCGTTTTGTGAGTTATTCATTTTGAATCAAATTTCCCTGTGGAGATTGATCTACTCAGATGATCTCAGCAGAGTGAAATTGAGATGTTAACAATGCCAAACAAGAAGTGCTTAGGATGAAGAAAGGCAAGCCGTTTCCAAACACATCATTCAAACACTTTTGAGAGTTGACTGAAAAGTGACATTCTCTTAGGATGAAAGATTCATTCGCATTGAGCACAAAGATCGAAATAATAAAAGCGTTTCCTTTATCAATCCCAAGCACCATACTAATCTCTTGTTAGCCCTTTGGGCCGAATAAAGATGATCCTTCAAAATACCCCTGTTGAGAATGACCCTACATTGGGGAAACATATGAGGTTACGGTCGTGTTGTAGAGCGAAAGATTGAGAAAGATCTTATTACTTTCACTTGCATCAATCTTCTGGTGATAGCTTCAGAGGAATTCTCATCAGAGCTTGACTCATCTCAAGGTGAAGAAGAGCATTTCCTTCTCTACCCAAACACTTATACCCATTGCTTTAACCAATTTGGGCTTGTTTGTTCATTTCTGAATCCCGAGCGGTGATCAACTCCCTTCACTAAGACAAGGCATAAGGATTGACCACATGCAATTAACATTTACGAGAAAACGTGAAAAGCATCTCGAAAGTCATAAGAACTCCAAAAGGTTCAACAAAAATTAGGGGGCATGAAAAAGCAGTGTGTCTGGTAAAAGTAAGGCCAATGCCAGTAAAAAAAAAGAGCCAAAATGCTGCATCTTATTTGAAAGAAAAATTATCAAAGTCCAAGTGCTTGGATAAAAAAATCATCGCAAGAGCAAAGGAAATTAGAGAAATGAGCAAAGCTCTAATGCAGAAATGATTAGTCAAGGCACTTTCGAGATGTGCTGTGTATCAAAAGCCAAATGATTTCAAAAGATCGGATGACCTGGTTATGATGCCATGATGATCACTGACTTTTAAAATCTCTCTTGAAAATTTTAAGCCTTTCGAGCCTCTCCTAAGCCAACATTACAATCCTCTTCCGAAGTCTCTTCTGATTGGAATGGTTCAAGTGAAAATGAGAATGCCACAAAGAAGCTACTGCTTGAAAGAGTGGAAACAATTCTATCTTGTTTTATTTTCCAAGTTTTCAACTTGTAAATTCGATGAAGATATAGACAAATGTTCCTTTATTGGCCTCAAAGCAATAATTCATTTTTGTAAGCCCATGACCAAACCTATATTGCGGTCCTTTCAAAAGACATTTTTGATCGATCATATTGTATTCATCGCGAATGTTTCTAAAAGCCTTTGACATAGGTTATGTGAGATACCCTCGGCAAATAGTTACTTCCCACGCGAATGGATAGAATCAAGCAGCCATTTTATTGAGAGTGTGTGAGAAACCATTTCTGACTAAGAATCTCTAGTTTGGCATGCTTAATAAGCCTTCATCACGAGTTGTAGCCGTTTTGATAAGAACTTGACTCCTGGTGAATTTGATGATTAATGATACATCCCCGAGCAAGATGATAGTTTTGCACCACATGATGTTGATTGACATCGAATGTTTTTTTTTTTTTAAAAGCAATCGGACTTAGCTTGATTAGTTTGCTCAATTAATGTTGTAATATTGCCAATACATCTCTTGATGACATCCCTAATGACATTTGCTTAAGCTGAGTTTGACAGGATTCCTCAGTGAAGTCATGCAGTTTTCAAGTGGTTAGCGGGTGCTTCCCTAAAAACCAAAGGTTCATGGTCAGCCTCAAACCATGTCATTTCCAAAGGTTCATGGTCAGTCTCAAACTATGTCATCTATAAGGTTCACGGTCAGCCTTAAATCATACTGTCTATACAGTTTGTGGGTCTATCCTTAAACCATACGATTAGTGGGTTTATCCTTAAATCACACGGTTCGTGGGTCTATCCTTAAATCACACGGTTCGTGAGTCTATCCTTAAATCACACGGTTAGTGGGTCTATCCTTAAACCACACGGTTTGTGGGTCTATCCTTAATCGTGGGTCATCCTTAAACCACAAGGTTGGTGGGTCTATCTTTAAACCACGGGATTCGTGAGTCTATCTTTAAACCACGATTTTAAAATGTTCATGAGTCTATCTTTAAATTGCGATTTTCAAAAGGTTTATGGGTTTTCCTTAAATCATGTATTTCCAACCCGATCGAAACTCATTGTTACATGGTGAGATCTCTTTTCTCTCTTTCTCCCTATGACACGGTGCGCTTCTGTAGCCCGGGGTCTCTTTTCTCTTATGACACGGTGTGTTTCTGTAGTCTGGGGTCTTTCCTTTTTTCCTATGACACGGCGTGCTTTTGTAGCCCGAGGTCATTCTTTTTTCCTATGACACGGCGTACTTCTGTAGTCCGGGGTCTTTCTTTTTTCCTATGACACGGCGTGCTTCTGTAGCCCGGGGTTTTTCTTTTTTCCTATGACACGACGTACTTCTGTAGCCCGGGGTCTTTCTTTCTTCTTATGGCACGACGTGCTTCTGTAACCCGAGGTCTCTTTTTCTTCTTATGACATGGCGTGCTTCCGTAGCCCGGGGTCTTTCCTTCTTCTCACGACACGGCGTACTTCTATAGCCCGGGGTCTTTCCTTCTTCTCATGACATGGCATACTTATGTAGCCTGGGGTCTTTCCTTTTTCTTATGACAAGGCGTGCTTCCGAAACCTAGAGTCTTTATTTCTTCTTATGACACGGCGTGCTTTTGTAGCCCGAGGTCTCTCTTTCTTCTTATGACACGGTGTGCTTCTGTAACCCGGGGTCTCTTTTCTCTTATGACACGGTGTAGTTCTATAGTCCGGGGTTTTTCTTCCTCTTATTGATACGATGCGCTTTCATAGCTCGACCTGGTGCAAGCCTCTGCATCCAGGGTCTCTCTACCATCGAAATAAGTTAGGTGTCTTCTGTCTTTGAATGCAATCTCTTCTTTGAATGCAATATCTTCGAGGCTACATTCAAAGAGGGGCAGCTGTTGACACCTATTTTTAAACCAAAAAAGAAAAAAAAGAAAAAAACAAACAAAAAAAGAAAAACAGAAAAGCGCTTAGGGGTAGGGTCAGGTCGGATCCGGCCTTGGCCCGGCCCGCCGCCCGCCTCTCTTTCCCTTGCACGGCCCAAGCCATCTTCCTTCGGCCTAGCCCACGTCCCAACTTGTCTTCTTCCTGGCCATCCTCGCGCGAGGGATACCTGGGGAAAGCAAAAGCAGCAACAGCAAGGGAAGAGGTCAGAGAGAGAGAGAAAAGAGGGAGTTCGAGCGAGAGCAGCGGAGAGAGCAAGAGGGCTGAAATTTAGCCCCAGGTGAGCGTCGTCCAGCCGTCCTCGACGCAAACCGGCGCAACGGAGCTCGCGGTTCCCCCCTTCTTCCACGTCCTCCGACGTTGGTTTTGGCCGAGAGGGACCAAGAAGAGCGTGAGCCCAAGAGAGTGATCTACTGTCGTCGATGGTTCGTCAGTTAGCCACCGTCCGCCGCAATACCCCCACCGAACCAAACTGGGTAGGTTTTCTCCGGTCATGTATGACCCGTTTTTGTAGGGCGTCGTGACCGGAGCTCTGGTCCCTCCGACCCCCGTAGATCTTTATCCAAGTCTTTGTGCATTTTGATCGTTTTCCGAGAATTCTAATCCCATTTCGAGTCCCGGTTGAGTCGGAAATCTAAACATTCGATAATGCTCACGAACGGTTTGTATAAATTGCCTGAGTGAAGCCCGCATAACTATCTCTGAATCTTTATTTATTATAGGCGTCCGTCGTTGCTAGACGTGGTTTGTATAAATTGCCTGAGTGAAGCCCGCATAACTATCTCTGAATCTTTATTTATTATAGGCGTCCGTCGTTGCTAGACGTGTTTTGTTGTTGTTCTACACACTTTTGTTTCGTCCATTCCGAGTTTACATTGTCGTGGTTAGGACTTATGGCCATATGTTGTGATTTGGGCTTATTTTTTGTGCAAGTTTTGTCCCGTCTTCCTCCCTGTCCATTTAGGTGAGAGAGTGGGTTCAGCTCGGCGGTGGCCCGAGTGCGGGCAGTGTCGATGCCAGTGACGAAAGATAGTGAGGCTCGTTTAAAATGGTGCTGGTTTGATCAATGAGTTTCGATGAAAGAGGGTGTAGGAGAGAAGGTGGCTTTGGCGTGCAGAGGTCGCAAGAAGAAGAAGACCAGAGAAGGGTAAGAAGAAAATAAAAGAAAAAGTAAAAGAAAAAAAGGTGCAGCAAAAAGTAAAAAAAAGAAGGAAAAAAAGAGAAATAGGGAAAAGAGAGCAAAAGTTGGCTTCGGGAATGAGGAGTGCAGAAGATGAACAAAACAGGGATAAAACAAAAAGAGAAAAAAAAGAAAAGAAAGAAAAAACATATATATGTTTTTAAAAACTAAACCTGTTTTTTCTTTCTTTTTTTGGATCGGATCAGCGGACCGGATTGGGTTTACCCAATCCGAACCCGTTTTCCTGTATAATAATATTAAATATTAAAAATATATTAAAAATTCAAAAATTTTCCAAAAAAAATCAAAATTTCGAAAAATAATAAAAATTCAAAAAAATTTCCGAAAATTCAAAAACTCAGAAAATATTAAAAAAATCGACCCTTTTTTCTTAAAAAATAAAAAAATTTCGAAAATTAAAAAATGCTGAAATTTGGTTGGGAATTGTCATTCATTGCATTCTTAGTGTAAGTAAGCCTTTATTTGCTCGCACATTTGATTATGTCGCAGGTTTAATTTACACGTTTAATTACCTTTGCGATTGTTTAGATGCATGCGCTAATTTTACTGCAATTAAGAGCTTAGTTACTAATTGTCACTTTAATGATTGCGTACCCGCACGATCACCTCACATGTTAGTGGATAAGTATAAAATCAATCCAAACTGCCTGACAAAAATCTTTTTAAAATGAACAAAATTAGGTATTAAAAGGGCACTAATTGATTAATTAGTGTAATCAAGTCTCCGACTCTAAATTTCTCTGGTTGCGTAGGAAGTGAGGTATACTCCTATGCTTTACTTGATTTCTAGCCGACCCTCATTGCAAAATTATTAAAAATACCCCAATGTCATGCGAGGTATGGGCTTGGGAGAGCTCGCACCTAATCATGGATCTTAGGTCCGTCCTTTAGGCAATACCTCCAAACCTATTCCCTCCCCCTAAGGGGTAGGTGGCGACATGCGTCATTAGTGAACTAGAGTCGTCTCAGAACACTTACTGGGCTGAATTGGTAATAGACCTAATCAGTGAGAGGGTCGAATGTGGACATGTAGAGCTGTGTCCAGATGTTTTTCATTAACCTTCACAACAAGAGTCCTCATAATTTTTCCTCTTATGGTGTGTTCGTATCTTCCTTTTCTCGGGTAGGAAAGGTAAGAAGTGAAAGCATCCATACAAGAGCAAAGATGACTAGACAAGACTTGGCTGATGATATGATATGATGCATACGATATCGAAGTGTATAGAGTCAGCAAAATTGGACATGATGTAGTCATCAAAAGCAAGTGTAGTGGTAACTCATAAGCTTTTTCCTTTCAGCACAAATCCGATTGGATCATATCAGTTGAAAGGGTATATTGCAAATTACAAATTCCTGTGAGAGGACTAATTAATGAAAATTTAACTAATCTTGTATTTTGTTGTTTGTGGGCCTGTTTTCACTGAGTGGCTTCAAGTGCCAAGTATAGAGTTACGAACACAACTCACGTCGCTCATTATAATCTTTTATTTACAACAGAATTTATTATCTTGACAACAATTAATCACAAAATCCTAAGGAATGAAATTAAAACACTCTCTAAAATTCAATAAAACCATTTTGGAAATATAAACCTTGGTACCTTCAAAGTTATAAGCCAAAACATCTTCGATTGACAAGTTGACGTTGACCATGGGACTAATCGAACTTACCGTGGCTCAATAATGCCGTAGGCACTACCTTGTTTTTGTTTCTTCATCAATAAATGTCCACACTCTTTTCTGAACCACTCTTTTATGGACGGCTTGTTCTTCGTAAGACTGGCTTGTTAATGTATAGTCCGTCAGTCCTTTTGTGGCCTTTTTAGTCCTCCCTCCCACGCCATTGTGATCCCTTCTTTGCAGCTCTCTATTTGTAAGACTTGAGGAGAATGCGGATGGGGATGCAAGAGTTGTGAGATGGATTTGATTAACTATTTTCGCATTGGTTGTGAGATTTTTTCATGGAGACCAGCCTCTAGAAAATAGAGAAGTGAGCAAACATAACTCAGTGAGTAGTGCATCTCTTCAAAATGGATCAAGTATTCACTATGCACATTTACAAATAAGATATCACCATTTTGCTGAGTAGGTCACTCCCAATTGGAGAGGCCACCGCAATTATGTATATTTGTAGTAGAATATGTATGGTAGTGAGCGTGTAAAAGACAAAAGAAAAAAAAAAAAAAGAAGAAAAAGAAAAAAAAAATCAAAAGAGATCGGGAGATAAATCAACGTGATTTTACACATCTAGAAAATCAAGGGAAATTTGGAAAGAAATCAAAGTGATATTCTCAGATCTACAAAATCATGATAAATTAGGAGATAAATTTACGTGATTTTCATATCATATAATTCCAATTGGGATTACATTTGCTCCTGTAAATAGGAGTCCTCCTCAATGGAAATATATACAAAAGCAAGAATAACAGAGCAGCGTAACGGAAGAAACAGTTTTCTTCTTCCAAGGAAAAGAGTTATTTTTGAGTGAGTTATTTAGTTTGTGAGAAGTTCAGATCCACAAATTGAAAACAGTGAGAAATCCAGGTGAAGTTGTATCCCATTATTTATCATAGTGGAAGTTTGAAGTGGACTACGGTCCCGTGGTTTTTCCTTTCACCTTGGAGGGTTTTCCACGTTAAAATTATGATGTTATTTACTCTTCATCTTTACTGCTTTCATTTCATCATATTTAATTTTCACATAAATAGTAGTGGAAAAAATTATCTAGGCATTCTCCACAAATATTCTTTTCTTTTTTCCCAACACATTTATCAATCCTAAAGATAGTGTATCGTATACACAAAATATCAAAAGTAAATAATACTTTTCCAACCAACCCTTTATTTTTGTATAAATCAATAATAATATCAGTTCACATGAACAAATAAACTATCAATGATCTATTCCATTGAGTAGTCTCATTTAAGCACACACCGATAGTCCATTCCATCGACTAATCTCAAATTGCATATTAATGGTCTACTCCAATAACCAAACTCAAATCATATGTCAATGGTCCACTCCAATGACCAAACTCAACTCAAATATCTAGTCATGGTCATGAATAATGCCACGTGTCAAGCGACTAAGATTCCTCCTTTGGTTAGGTCTCCACCTATTATTAACAGGTGGCTTAATCCATGAGGATATCCTAAATTAGTATGTTGTATCCACAAACCTCTCACTAGGCTCATGGTGATATTGAGCATCAATACCAATCCAAAGCAACGCTATCCACAATCCACAAAGCCAAATCCATAAATCATTTCATATATCACCAAAAAGCTTTCACAACTCAACTCATTAGCCAGAAATATTTTTCATAAAACATTATCAAATAATTCAAGACTCGTCTCATAAACCGGTTTTACAAACTGAATCAAATAAAATGCATGTCATAAAACATTTCACAAATCAATATCTCTATAACATTTCATAAACCATCTCAAAATCAAGAGTTTTTCATAAAAAGGTTTCGCGAACCCATAATATATAATATTTTTCAACTTCGTTCCTCAAACAGAATATATTTTTCCATCAACAAATTGTTACGCCATTCACAAATACCAAAACGTAGCAAATGCTCAATCCAAGTTTTATACAACAAAATGTGATTATTTATATCTCATAACATATCAAATTTTTATCATTTTGAAGACATAAGTTTACAAATTCTTGGAAAAGATAGCATCACTCACCTCAGAATACCTATGACTAAATAACAACCGTTATTCAAATCATCAAACTTGTGATCCTATTAAATAAGCGAGAAGTAACATTGAAATTGAGTAACGCGCTACCGCAACTATGAAATGGCTATACTATGCTTATACGCTAACAAAACGACTCCTACGTTCTAATGAATCGCATACCCAAAGTAATTATTTAAGCCGTTCGCAATGCAAAACTTGAGTGCGAAACTTTATCACACCATATCTTTCTCCACTAAACTCCATTTCAAACATACTTATTATCAATAGAAAGCTCTTTCAACATACCACAATAATCTAAACTTAGTTGACCTAAAACCTCACTAAAAACAGCTGAAATTCAGCCTGAAATTACCATTCGAAACCTAACAGCACGCATGACAAACTTTGAAATTTCATTCCGAGCAAACCATAAGTTCAAATCGAGATATGTAAAATTATATAGTTTCATAACACCCTAAAATATCATATCCATATAAATACGTAATTCAATAACTCAAAAATTGAACTTCGCCACACGAATCTCTAATAATTCCGAATTTCAAGTCCTAAATCCGAAACTACTCTGATTAAACACATGAGGGGCACGAGCTTTTACCAAGCATTGCGATACAATGTTGAATCGGCTTGGCGAGTCGTCCAGATCGTGAGTGCGCAAAATTTGCCCTTTTCCTTTCTTTCGCCTCCTTTCCTTTCTTTCTTTTTTCTCTCTCCCTCTCTTCTTTTTCCTCTGCCGAAACGTGCTTCTTTCTTTTCCTTTTATCTCCTCTTTTTTCTTTTTCTTTCTTTTTCTTCCTTTCTCTCTCCATTTCCTCTCTTTCCAAAAGCTCTCGGTCTCTGCTAAAGCTTCCACTATTTTCCTCTTTTTTTGACCGTTCAACTCTTCTTCTTTTTCCCTCTTTTTTTGACTTTTCAAACCTATATTTTTGAGATGAGTATGCCGATCTTTATGTTTAATGCCATCACTACTTTCCAGTACTTCTCCCTTTCCACCAGAGAGTAGAATTGTTGCAATCAACTCAACTAGTGGGTATCAAATGGAGTGTGCTTTGGCGGACCAAGAAGGTGGAAAGTGTTAGAAAAAGTAGAAGCAAATAAAAAAGAGGGACACCAAGTAGGCGCCACATTTGAGCATGCTAATTTGTCGTGCTACAACCCTTTAATTTAATTACGTAACTAGACACCAACTCACACATTGCACGAGAATAATATAAAATAAGAACGAAATCGTAATTTTAAAATAACTAATTAAAATAAGCTTATTACTATTACAAATGAACCAACAGAAGATACAATTAACTAAATTTGAGCCATCCGGTATCGTTTTCAAAATTGATACTCCAATTTTTAGAAGGAAAAAATATTACTATCAATTTGCATGATTAAACCTATGATCACACCGTTAGTTAACTATTAACTAACAAAATACAATCGAGTATAAATCAACACGACAAGCAACTAAGCAAGGAGCCTACATGTTGTCCCATAGCGGTTACAAGCCTTTGAATGGGAGGGAGGAGTAACAGAATGCGTGTTTAAGGGAACTTAATTAGTGATCGTAATACACATTGAAGGTATTTACATCTAAGGGATATGATGGTCGACTAATTAGATTAACTTAAAGACTGCAGTTACATCTAAGGATAAACGGTCGATGATTCGATTAACTATTGATTTGTTGTTAGTACAATATTGATCATATGATGCAGGAAATAAGGGTCTCCATTAAGAAATGCTTATGTGGCCACGTTTTTTATTTATTTATTTATGGAGAATGCAAGAAAGCCAATCTTTGCAATTACAAGGTGGCTTTCCGAGCCATTTAGAAGTCTATGCGTCATGTTTTAGACACAATACTTACGACTGCTCTGTTATGTTGTATTTATACGTATACGGATGGGTTTGCTTTCACTGTTCTATTTTCTCTAGTGGTCCAGGAATGCATGCAATAAATGAGCTAGGCAGAACTTAAAAATTCGAAGCAAAATCCACGAGGAAAATGGAGGATATAAAGTCTTCGCACTTAAAAACAGATCGCCAACAGAAAAATAAAATCAAGTTCCCCTTCCTCATATCTTTTTGCGGGGCTGCAGTTGAAGGGGATGAGAAAAATAAAACCCACGCCCTTTCACTTTTCTTCCTCCGACAAAGTTACTGACCCAACACGTTAATATATATAGTTTCTCTCCTCCATGCGCAATATAAAGAAAGTCCAAGAAGTCAAACCGGTCAAATTTAAATACTCTTCTCCAGCAGAAAACAAAATCAAGTTCCACCGCCCAAGAAATCCGAATTCGACTTGGATTAAAGCACACACCGAACTTGAACAATTCAAAATCCTTCAAACAGGTTGATTTTCGTACACATTTTCATAATTTAACAATAAAGCACGCTGCTAAGGGACTAATCTCAGGTTGATTATACCGAAGCTAGTATGGAATGTTTCCACATAATCAAGTTAATCCTCCTGTTGATGTTGTGATGAAGCCTCTTATGTTTGCAGTAAGACTTAGCATCGAAGAGCACAAGCTGCGAGGACAAAAAGTTAATTCTTATTTGCCATTGGCCTTAAGTTTGTAACTGTCCTGTTACTGTATGGCTTGGATAGTTGGAGTGACTGATCATATTCATGTTTGAGCCGGTGCTAATGTTGTTGCTTGAGTAGTTTGCTCGTAATATCTATTGTTGACACCTATTTTTAAATGAAAAAAAAAACAAAACAAAACAACCAATAAATGATTAGGGTCGGGTCGGATCGGATCCGGCCTTGGCCCGGCCCGCCCCTCTTTCTTTTCTCTTTACCTTGCGCTGGGCCTGGCCCAACCTTCTTTCCCGTTCAGCCCAGCCAGCACTCAGGTCTCCCTCCTCCATGCCATCTTCGCGCCAAAACCTGCAGGAAAAGAAGAGAAAAGACAGCAGAGCAGGGCTGCAGCGAAAGAGAAGAAAAGGAGCAAAAAGCATAAAAGCAAAAAGGAGAACAGAGTGGGAAACGGAGAAGGAGCAAAAAGCAAAAAGCATAAGCATAAAAGCGAAAAGGAGAACAGAGAGGGAAACGGAGAAGGGAGGAACGATGGAAGAGGAGAGACCAGAGAGAAAACAGGAGGAAAAGGAAGCCCGAGAGGCCTTGCCACCGCCGGAGAGCTGCCTATCTGACGCGTTATCGCCACCTGTGAGCTACCGACCGACGCCAACCGCCTCCAACTCCACCAAAACCTAGGTAAACATTTTGCCGAACATCTGGTGTGCATAGTTTCAAACCGAGCTGACTGGGGCTCGTTCCGCCCATTTCGGGCAAAGCTCCGACCTCCATAAGTCCCCGGCTAGGTCGTCGTTGGTTGTGGGTTGTTTGCTGAGGGTCTCGGACCCGCCTCGAGTCTCGGCTGGGTCCAGAATCTTACGAGTCCCGAGTGCCCCTCACCTATCTGTCCAAACACCAAGTCGAAAACCAAATTTGCCGTCCCTAACCTCAACTCGTTTTTTTTTTTCGGTCGCCAGAGCATCGCCATGGTCTAGCCGGAGGCCGAGCCGTGTCCCTGCCTAGTCGAAGCAGAAACGTCATGCTCTAGCTAGACATCACTTGCGCCGGTCACCGTCGCCGCTCCCCCTGTCGCGACTAGATAGTCGCGGAGCAGTGGCCGCGGGCCGGCGAAACACTGGCCTCGACTGACGCCTTCGCTGCAGCTGCCGGAACCCCCGACCTCAGAGGTTGAGGGTTGCTCTCATTCGCCCAGTCGAGACGACGCCATCGCGGCCCGCGCCGGAGGGGCCGCTTGCGCCGCGCACCCTCACCATCCCCTATTGCGGAACAGGGTCGAGGGCCAAGCTGGGTCAGATCACAGATCTGGCTTGGTCGGCCCTATTTCATTTAGGCCTACAGTGAGCCCCTTTTTGCAAAAGAGGGATTGGGTCTGCTAGCTAGGCCCAACCCCAATTTAAGTGAGGGCCCGACCACCGCTAGTCGGGCCCAACCCCTTTTCGGGTGGGCTGATCGACCTGCCCCGGACTAGATCCGGGCAGGTTTGACCGGCCCGCCCTAACCGGATTAGACTCGGGTCCGATCAGGCAAGACCCGGCCCAGCCCGGCAAAAAAAAATAAATTATATTATTACTTTAAAAAAATTATTTAAAAATTTCGACAATCCAAAAAATGTAGGGTTTTGTTAGGAATTGTCATGTCTTGCCTTCTTAGTGTAATTGCATGTGCTAATGTTTACTGCAATTAGGATTTTGATTGTAAATTGTTACTTTAATGATTGCGTACTCATATGATCACTTCACATGTTAGTGGATAGGTGTAAAATCAATCCAAACTGTCTGACAAAAATATTTTCTCTTAAAATGAACAAGATTATGTACCGAAATGGCATTAATTGGTCAATTAGTGTAATCAAGTCCCTGATCCTAGATTTTCTGGTTGCGTAGGAAGTATAGCATACTCCCGTGTCTTAATTGGTTTCTAACCGATCCCAATAGGCTAATGGTAACTCATTTTTGCGAAATTCTTAAGAATACTCTAATGTCACGTGAGGTATGGGTTTAGGAGAGCCTGTATCTAATCATGGGCTTCAGGTCCATCCTTTAGACAATACCCCTAAACCTATCTCCTCACCCGAGAGGTAGGTCGTGACATCTGTTGTACTCAGCTGCCAGTAATGGTTTGCGGAATGTGATCGCTTGTCTGCGACTTGTCCTGGCTTTGGCTCCCCAGCTTACTTTAATAATGAATTTTACTCACCCGTACAAAGAAAAATCGTGTCTGGGAATATACGTTTCGAGTGTCCTCTCTTATTTAATTAAAGCATCGAAGACCGATCCACGACAAAAGCTCGAATGTCCACTCTTGTACATGGGTCTGGTACCATTTCGAGGAGCAGCCTTACGGCAGACTCCTTGAAATCCGTTTGTGCATTCACATTATTCCTACTTTTTAACACCACCGAAGATGCAGCTAAAAGCCGAGCAAGCAACAACCAGAGCGAGATGAGACATCTTTTGTGAGGGAAACCCACCAAAACATGGAAGCAACCGGTGGTTTTGGCGCGTCAGCGACGCAGTACGATGTGTTTTTCAGCTTTAGAGGGTCTGACACTCGTTACACCTTCACCGATTGCCTCTACCGGACCATGGTTGGCCAGGGAATCGTAGCATATAGAGACAGCGAAGAGCTTCACATTGGTGATCGGCTCTACAGTCTCCTGAGAGCGATCGACAATTCCAAGATTTGCATACTGGTCCTCTCCAAAGGCTATGCTTCGAGCACTTGGTGCCTCCGCGAACTTGCTCATGTGACGGAGCTCAATGAATCGACTGGGAAGCTGGAGATCCTACCCATCTTCTTTGACGTCACACCCCTAGACGTCAAGCTCAGGACGAAACTGTACCTGAAGGACTTAAAGAAGCACGAGCGGAGGTGCGGCTGCCAGATCAGGCAACAATGGGAGGCAGCTCTAAGAAAAGTGGGTGAGATCAAGGGATGGGAAGTCCAAGGGAAAGCGTAAGTAAATGCTTATTAATGGAACTCTTTTCAAGCTTCCATCGAAATGCTATTCTCTTATTGTTCTTGTAAATGGAAATGAAATCAAGCTACAGGTGTTCCAAATCGGTTATGAGATATAATGGTCATTATGTCGTATACAAACCATTTTTTTGGTATACAAGCAGTAAATTTCATTTCTCACCAGAAAAAAAATAAAATTCAATTCACCTATTCTCATACATAAGCAGGGCCATTTTAGCTAGTGATAGTTATATGAGTGAATTTGATCTAATTCTGAAATGATGTCTATAGTTTTGACCGCCAAGAAATGTCTTCTTTCTCAAAAATAGAGGGAAATTGTAAATTTATAGGCATAACACCAGTCGTATCCTGTGGAGTCTATTCAACCAAATTTCTTCTAGCCTCATAGAACTTACCTGAGACTTGTCATAGTGATCCAACTCAAATGCTATCTGCTATGAAGTAGTAGTGAGATATTATTTAATTTCTTTTAATAAATGTGTTTTGTTTGTGGCAGACACGGTGAAGTCATTGATCTCGTGGTCAAAGAGGTTTTGCTTAAGCTGAAAGTAAAACAAAGACCTCTGAATAGCAAATTTATTAAGGTAGACAAACAAGTAAAAGACATAATGGAGTTGCTGGATGTTGACTCTAGCACTGGTGTGCGTTTCGTTGGAATTTATGGAATGGGTGGAATCGGTAAAACTACTCTTGCTACGTGTATTTACAATGAATTATGTCCTCGCTTTGATGGCCAATGTAGCTTTATTGGAAACATTCGAGAATCATCAAATAGAAATGGCCTAGCAAATCTGCAGAATCAGTTGGCAACCGACATCTTTGATTCCAAATTTCTTGAAAAATTTATCAACACCGATGAAGGTATAGATAGCATAAGGAGGAGAGCTGGTTCTAAGAAAGTTCTCATTGTTCTAGATGATCTAGACAAGAAAGAACAGCTTAAGAAACTAGTGGGGGGGCCTGACACTTTTGGTTCTGGGAGTAGGATTATCATTACAACAAGAGATAAAAGGATTCTCAATGAAGAAGAGGGAATCTTAGCTTATGAAATAAAGGAAATGGATCCCAGTAAAGCGCTAGAGCTTTTTAGTTTGCATGCCTTTAATAGTGTCTCTCCTCCCAATACTCATCAAAGTCTCTCTCAAGAAGTTGTATCTACGACTGGGGGACTCCCATTGGCTCTTGAAGTAATAGGTTCCTATCTTTGTGGCCAAAATGAGGAAATATGGAAAGAAAAGCTAAAATGGTTGAAGAATGTACCTCACGATGAAGTATGGGATAAGTTGAAAATAAGTTATGATGAATTATGAGATGTAGAAAAAGAAATTTTTCTCGATATAGCTTGCCTCTTTATAAATGAAGACAAATCACGGGCGACCTATTTCTGGGATGCTTGTGATCTATCCCCACATAACTCATTGAAAAAACTTGCTGAGTTGTGTCTAATTAAAATTGTGTGCGGTGATATTATATGGATGCATGATCAACTGAGAGACCTTGGAAGGGACATTGTTCGCCAAGAATGTACCAGGAATTCAATAAAGCGTAGTAGGTTGTGGAATGGTGAAGAAGCTCTAAAAGCAGTGAGGTCAAAAGAGGTAACGTAAAAGTAGAATCCACATATTATCACCATAAAATTATTTTCCTATTTCCTATTCAAAAGTTTCCTTTTGGTCCATATGAATGACAAATTTAATGTTTTCAAGCTCATACTCATTGATGGTTTCTATCGACAGAGAAAGGATAAAGTTCAAGCACTCAATCTAGTTGGACGCTTTTTAGATCCTATCAGCATTATGGATGAAGAACTGGAGAGGATGCCTAATATGAAATTCCTCAAGTTAAGGGCAGGAACTTTTGTTGGAGAAGTCAACGATTATCTCCTAGAGCTAAGATGCCTTTTTTGGTGTGCTCCTCCTCTAGATTGTAGAATGGCCAATTTGCACTTGAAGAATCTAGTAGTTTTCAAACTTTCAAGCAATGAAAACACCGAAAACTGGGGTGGATGGAATATTTTGAAGGTGTTAATTCATATTTTCGTTCTCTTAACATAATATTCTTTCCTTGATTTTCTTTGATAATGTTTCAATGACTTTTGCAGATGGCAAACAAATTGAAAGTTATTTGTCTCTTAAGATGTGGTGGACTGAAACGAACTCTAGACTTTTCTCGATGTGTGAGTTTGGAGAGATTGTCTCTTGATGGGTGTCCAAACTTGCAAGAGGTTGACTCCTCCATTGGAAAGCTAAAAGGTCTTACTCACTTTGACATTATTTGGTGTAAGAGCCTTCTAACTTTGCATGAAGAGATTGGAGGACTCGTGAATCTGAAGCAATTTTGTATCAAAGAGTGCGACAAAATGGAAAATTGTCCATATTCTATTGGGAAATTAGCATCATTGTCTAAATTGGATATATCATCATCAAAAATTACAAGTTTACCTGATTCTATTGGCAATGCAAAACACCTATCGTTACTTGATCTATCAGGTACAACAATTGTGGAACTTCCAATTTCTATTGGAAAGCTCACACAACTCGAGTTCCTTTCGCTCCATGGATGTGGAAGTTTAAGGAATCTTCCGGAATCAATAGGTGACCCGATATTGTTACAAAAGTTGCAACTCTCAAGGACAAACATTGTTGAGTTACCCAATTCTATTGGCAATGCAAAACACCTGTCATTTCTTAATCTATCAGGCACGCCAATTGTGAAACTTCCAATTTCTATTGGAGAGCTCGCACAACTCGAGTTCCTTTCACTCCATGAATGTGGAAGTTTGAGGAACCTTCCAAAATCAATAGGCAACCTAAGATCATTAAAGAAGTTGCAACTCTCAAGGACAAACATTGTTGAGTTACCCAATTCTATTAGCAATGCAAAACACATGTTATTTCTTGATCTATTAGGCACACCAATTGTGGAACTTCCAATTTCTATTGGAGAGCTCACACAACTTGGGTTCCTTTTACTCCATGAATGTGGAAGTTTGAGGAAGTTTCCAGAATCAATAGGCAACCTGAGATCATTACAAAGGTTGAAACTCTCAAGCACAAACATTGTTGAGTTACCCGATTCCATTGGCAATGCAAAATAGCTATCATTTATTGATTTATCAAACACGCCAATTGTGAAACTTCCAATTTCTATTGGAGAGCTCACACAACTCGACTTCTTTTCACTCCATGGATGTGGAAGTTTGAGGAAGCTTCTAGAATCACTAGACAACCTGAGATTGTTACGAAAGTTGAAACTCTCAAAGACAAACATTGTTAAGTTACCTGATTCTATTGGCAATGCAAACCACTTGTTATTTCTTGATCTATCAGGTACTCCAATTGCGGAACTTCCAATTTCTATTGGAGAGCTCACACAACTCAAGTTCCTTTTACTCCAAAAATGTGAAAGTTTGAGGAAGCTTCCAAAATCAATAGGCAACCTGAGATTGTTACAGAAGTTGCAACTCTCCAGGACAAAAATTGTTGAGTTACCTAATTCTATTGGCAATGCAAAACATCTATTAGATCTTAGTCTATTAGGCACACCAATTGTAGAACTTCCAATTTCTATTGGAGAGCTCACGCAACTCGAGTTCCTATCACTCGATGGCTGTGGAAGGTTGAGGAATCTTCCAAAATCAATAGGCAGGGTGAGATCATTACAGAAGTTGGAACTCTCAGAGACAAACATTGTTGAGTTACCTGATTCGATAAAAAATCTCAAGCAATTGAGGGTGATGAGGATAACTAGGACTCCAATAAGGAGCTTACTTGCTCACATTGGAATGCTAGAGAGGTTGGAGGAGCTCAGTGCCCACGGTTGTGAACAACTTGCAAGCGAGCTTAACATCAAAATTGGTAAACTATCATCTCTAAGGATCCTAAACTTATCAAATACTCGTGTTCGTGCAATGCCGACAACAATCAATTCCCTCACGCGACTCCAAACACTAAATTTGATAGATTGTAATGAACTTCAAGAGTTGCCAAAGCTTCCCTCGAGTTTGAACTTTCTATATGTTCAATCGACATCATTGCGTTAGTTCCGGATCTTAGTAACCTCACAAATCTAGTGGAATTGCGTCTGTCTAACGGCTCTAGACAAGCACTTGCTCAAGCATCAAACCCAATGCAAACTCTTCAATTGCAATAGGTTGGAAAGTTATCTAAGCTGGAGTACTTGAGCTAGGGCTTTTATGATGTTCCTGTACCATTAACGGAGTTGGTTTGCCAATTTCGACTTAGAGAACTCACTTGTTCTTGCTTGGATAGTTTCAACTCGATAGTTGTTGGACCGCAATTTTTCAACTTGAAATGTTTGTCCAAATTATATCTTTATCGCTCTCCGCTGAGGGAAATTCTACTTGATGAGCTTGAACAACTGAAAGATTTCGCTGTGAGACAATGCAATTTTCTCGAGCAATTGTCAATTATTTCATCAAGCTTGAGGAAGCTTCGGAAAATTGGGGTTTTTGATTGCCCAAAGCTACTTGAAACTCGATTTCTCGATACGATGGAATCATTGGAGGAACTTAACGTCGCACGCTGCAATTCCCTAGGCGGGTTTTGTGGTTTATCGAACTTGAAGAAGTTGAGGGCTTTATGGATCAGCAAGTGCAATGGGCTGCGGGGTGTCGAGGGCCCTGAAGAACTGGAGCTCTTCCATCACTTGAATTTTGACACGGGTGGATCATTGGAAAGGTTGAATAATGTAACCAACTTAAGGATACCAAATGAATGCAGGATAAATATATATGGGCTTGTGCAAAATTACCAGATACTAATGGCGACTTTATTTGTTACGGGAATTACAAGGAGATGATTATTGACAGGACAAGGAAGACATTTAATGAGGTGCGCCTTCCTTCTATCCTTCACTTATTTTTCAAATTTTCATTTTTGGGAGACGCATGACGTAGGCATGACTTTTCTTTCCCTCGTTCCGTTTGCTTCCATGTCTCTCTATCTGTCTCTTCTCTCTTGCATGTATTAATTCATTTATGTGCATGGTACGTATATATCTGTCAACATTCACAATACTCGGCTACTTCCTTTCAAGAGGGTGCGTCGCGGTTGACAAGGGTGGCTCTCTTGGCACGTGTCCCGCCTCTCTTCTCACGAGCATGGACTTTTATACTGACCCAAAGTTCTTCTCACGTCAGGGAAGTGAGGATATTTCTTTCTGTCGAGTGTGTTGGATGAAAACTTCATCTTGAGTGAACTTGATATAATCTCAAAATTGAAGAGCTCAAATATTGCCAAATGAAATTAAGGGCATTTTTAGAAAATAAGTTAATACTCTCTCGAGAGCTTTGTGGTAAAACGAAAATAATAAATGTTACCTAAAACCAAACTAACCAAAATTTTCTTTCAATTATGTGGGAATCCGTAAGTGGAGAAATGAACCTAAAGTAAAAGATGAGATCCCAAAATGTCGCTTGAGTCAAACTAAATTTCAATTACCGTATTTCTGCCTACAAGGAGAAGCCTTGTTAATCTAGATGTATAGACATGCTTAGTGGATAGTCTAGAAGGTAAACACCCAAGATGATTGTCAACTCTTTCACATATCAGCCATCTAATGGTGAGAACGTAAATTATTTCTTACATTGGCATGACATTATAAAGATCCTTTATGTAAACATGAAAACGATCATGTCAATATTTCACCAATCAAATATAAAAGTCTCGCACGCGGGCGCAAAACTAGAAGCTCAACTGCTCTAGGTTGTTCGAATAGATTTTTTTTTAGACAATTACACTTTTCCTTTAAAATTTAACGTAAAAGAGATAAAATATATATAAATATATAAAGCTAACTCAATTTTGGTATATCTTTTTTCATTTTTTTCCTTTTTCATGGCTCACTAAAATTTTCCTTTTTCTTCTTGTGCTCGTGGAGCGTTTGCAAGTTGTCTGGTGTTATTCATTGGAAAGTTGACTGATCTATTCATCACAAGGCTACCAGACGAGTGCAACATGCAAGTCCTGTGTTTCCCCTTCCATGCGACATACTTGCCTCATTATTATGAACGTTTCATAAATAAACCAAACTATGTGCTGCACCTAAAATAAGATTTTTTAACGAGAGGTGCCTTTCTGAAAAAATCATATTAATATTTCACCAAACAAAGATAAATATATATATGGAAACAAATGTACGATCCATGTATTATGAAAGATTTGAAGTGATACTTATTGTGAGTCACGAGACAAGGAAAAATAGTGAAAAAAGATATACCAGAAACAGAGCTCATATGCAATACCCACTAGTCAACAATATTCTACTTATCGAGCTATGCATAGCAAACTGTAACTGTATGGCTCGGCATTCTCCTTAGAAAGGCAAGCATGTGAAATGGTACAACTCTATCATTTGTCAAAATTTTAAATATTGCTTGATATTCGTATTTTTTCTTGTTTAACAGAAAAATTCGTGAAAATAAGGAAGATGCCTGTACAAAACAAATAGTTCATGATATCACGTACATCTTTATCTAATCAAATGGCGGAACATATTTTTTTTTCCTGGTAGCGAAATATATAATGTACATATTTAATAAATATATAATCATTATACTGCTAAATCGATGGATAGTTATGTTGAGTTCATCAAGTCCTTTCATATGGATATATGTCAGAAAATAATGAAGCTATGGATTATTATAGATCTGCTCTCACTCGTTTGCATAATTAGTTTTCAACGTGATGTGTAAGCCAAGGTGTATAATGTACTTAAATATGTGGAAAATGATACAAGTTATGTTATAAAAATCTTTGCATCAAGAAGGTTAAGTTAGATTAAAAATATTTAGCAATTGTTCAAATAAAGGGAATCGAGAGTAAAAAAATATATATATTTAAAACCCATATTGACAAGTATCCTATTAGTCTATGATAATGAAACGAGTGGCCATTTGACTAGTATGTTATGACAAAATCATATTCTGGTAATTAGTGTCCCCATTTCTACAATCCATCAACCAGTTAATTATGGGCAATCCATTGAATTTCCTACATAATCCATAAATAAAATAAAATATGCAGTGTAACTTAACTATGATATAAAGCATTGGAATGTTCGGACTTCAAAGAAGATGGATTGGATGATGTTTAAATTTTCTTATGCTACAATACTAGGAGAAGAGAAGGCTGATCCATCTTTTCTTGTACTAGGGAGATGCAAAGGAAACAGATGCAGAAGGATCAATGATGGAGACCAACAACTACTATCCTCAGAACTCGCCATTGACTATAGGGCCTCCAGGACACGACACTGAGCTCGACGACACTGAGCTCGACTCTAGAAGTAAGTCGCTGATGTTAGAATGAATATACTATCATCCTGTCACACAAAGTAACATCTGTTAGCTTACGCTTACCAACATACAAAAGCTAACAGGAATTGAACTAATCTTTGGATGTTTTGCTGCTATTAGTTTGGATATAATGTCATTTATTAGCTTACCTTGATAGTACAAACTATTCTCGCAGGCTTGAATGACTTTCAGTCTCCTCCACGAACCTCCTCTGCAAATGTTTCCAACTGTTCGTGCTCAATTCCATGAACAAAATGTGACTGATCCAAGCAACGGACAGATGAATGAATTCACAATGCGATTGAGTTTGGGAATCTTGGGAAATTGCGAGAAGTAATGGAGTTTGCTCTAAGGACATGTCCCCCCTCTCCCAGGTCGATCACAAGAGAAACTTATTGTCGATTTGTCCAAGGTAATTATTCTGTTTTGTGAAAACCCATATGTATGCCACATCGATTTTCAATGCATGTGATACTTTTCTCAAGTGTGCACAATATGAAAATACTCGGACCGGGGCAAGCTCTAGGTATCAGTACGTTCTACTAATAGGTCACTCTTTTTTTCTGTGCCGTAAGAAGTCATTTTGAAGCAGTTGAAGAAGACGATCTAATTCTCTAGATAATCTGGTATTTCAGAGTCAGTTGCGGTAATTGTTATCCAATTTTTTGGTCATATACAGCAAGGCTCTGTTTCTTTTTCTATTTTTGGTAAATTGATGGTTCTACCAAAGTTGCTCAAATGACTAAAGAATGCCAAAATACCCAAAAAAAAAAAATTTAAAGAAAAATTAAAGCTGGAAATAGACAGTATCCGGGGTTGTTGATCATTGATCTAAACTAGCTCGCGATACACATGAACTTGAAAATAAAAAGGAAACTGGAATAAGGAAAGTAGACACAACACGCTTCTTGACAAAACTCCTCTCTTCTCAGATGTGGAGGAGAGCTCTATTGCTATGTGCCACCGATCGAGTTCCCGCGAATTGGATTTTTGTACTTCACTGGATAAAGCAAGCCGCCGAGGGACTAGTTTCGGGTTGATTACACTGAAGCTACTGTGGAATGGTTTCCTTACGCAATATATGGAGAGCTAGGAATGACTTGCTGCGTAATCAAGTTGCTCCTCTTGTTGATGTTGGGATGAATCCCCTTGTGTTTGCAGTAAGATATAGTATCGAAGGGTGCATAAGCTGCTGCGGACAAAAGTTATTCTGATTTGGCATTTGCCTGAAGTGTATTGGTATGCTTGGCCTTTAATAACTAGTCTTGTAACTATTTTGGATATGGGCGGTTAGTGTTCACGTTCTAGTTGGAGCTAAGATTGTTGCTTGAATAGTGTGCTAACGATATTGTTAGGTTTGGATAAATTACAGGGAAAAAGCCACCAAAAACCTCAAAATTTGCCCAAAGTAACAAATTTACCCTAAACTTTTTTTTGTGACATGAAAAATCCTAAACCTTGCTAACTAGACACATTTACCCCACCAAGGGTATTTTCATCTTTATTTTTTCTTTTCTTTTCTTTTTCTTCTTTTCTCAAAGCCGGACTCAGGCGAGGGCGGCCCTCATTAGCATCGGGCGAGGGCCTCGCTTGAGTCTGGTGAGGGGTGCCCTCGTCAAGCCCTCACCAGTGTTAGGTGATCTGGCGAGAGCACCCCTCGCTGGACTCTGATGAGGGCCGCCCTTGCCTGCGTCGGGCGAGGGTCGCCCTCGCTTGCGATGGCTAGGGCGGCCCTCGCCTGACCTTGCTGAGGGACGCCCTCGCCTAATGCTGGCGAGGGCAGCCCTTGCCTGAGTCAGGCTTCCCTTCGCCATGGCCGGCGGAGGGAAGAGAGAAGAAGAAGAAAAAAAAGAAAAAAAGGAAAATTTTAAAAAGTAAAAGACGAAAATGCCTTATAATTTAAGGTAAATGTGTTACACAGATGCAAGTTCATGATTTTTTATGTCACAAAAAAAAATTTTGGGGTAATGGTAAATGTGTCACGGTTGGCAAAGTTTGGGATTTTTCATGTCACCAAAAAAAAAAAAAAGAAATTTGGGGTAAATTTGTCACTTTGGGCAAAGTTTGGCGTTTTTGGTGTTCTTTCCCCTAAATTATATTGAGTGGACAATTTGATGCAGATCTTTGATGAATCAACTTTGAGGATGGTAGGTCTCAAGGGTTCTTTATTTTATTATTATTATTTTTTTGTGTAGGTCTTGAGTTTGAAAAGCTGGAATTCGATGTATTTAGGTTTCATTGATTCACTAAACAATGATTATCACCATAAAAATGATTCTGGTCACCTGTTAATTATTACCACAAAAACGAAATATCTTGATTAACTAAACAATAATTCAAGTGGTTTGGAAAAGTTATGCTGACGATGGTAGGGAGCTACACGGTGAACTTCCTCTTGAATGGTGGAGATCAAACCATTTGAGAAAAGCAAGGGTTGGGATCAATTCGTTGAATTTTGCCGAAACGGACTAGGTAGGATGGGCAGCAAGAAGGGCAACATCATGAGCGTCAATTAGTGTCGTGATCAAACGGGTCCCAAATTGAAACAGTTTGATCCAAGGTGGGGAACAACAACGGGCTTAACTTCCTCGGCAAGTTTTGCACGCTAAGGATGCGATCGACGCATTTCCAAAAGTTTATTTACCTTTTAGACCATCCAGATCATAATTGATGAAGCTTGAGATTAGTGGGGGCAAGTGATTGACTCCATGCTATGTCTTGCGTCAGATCGTTATCTCACAACTTCCCTTGTCATTTATTAGAGAAACGCTCCTGTAACAATGAATCGGTATAGTGATCTCACAACCCTGATAGAAAAGCCAACAATATCATGCCCTACTTTTTATCAACTAGGATCTCACCCGCGTTCTTCAATACCATCATGAGCTTGTTAAACTCATTTGAGTGGTCTCCAGTGGAAGTACGTTTAGCATGTTGAAACTAAAACATCATCTTCAACATATATGATAATTATTTAAACCCGTAAAGAGCCTGAAATTTTCCTCATAATGCCGCGGCATGTCTCTTTTCAGCCACTTCTATTAAAACCTCATCCAATGGTATCAACATGATTATATTATTTGCCCTCTCCATTAACTCATCTTTATTGGCATCTTTTATCATTTTCAGCAAGCTAGCCTTGCCGTCCAATGTCTCATCTTGCTTCCCTGCCCGATTTGTTTCTTCCATTAAGCTTCTGAATTTCTATTTATGCTCTAGACATAATTGCGACAACAAAATTTCTGAACAACGATTATACAAGCAAAAACCCCAAATCAAATCTAGAAAGATCCTAAACTTAGCTCTAATACCAATCATTGTAAAACTAATACGGAAGCTAATCGGATCTTGTTATTAAATTAATGCGCGAGCATGAGATAACCAGATAAATCGACAAGGAACAATAAGAAACGCATGAAGTCTCAATGTGAGCATCCACTTTATAGGGAGATCAGTTGTAAATAATCCACTAATCAATCGAAGGATTATAAAGTACAATAGCTCACATATTCAAGCGCTTGTGAACCCTAGATTCTACCTAAAGCACAGCGTTAAGCCTTCTGGAGAATTACGATTTGAAACACCCACATCTCCGGAAAGAGAACGAGGATGTAAACTCTTCGCGCGAAAAACGATCACCGTGTGTTCCTCTTCCTCTCCGCGTGGCTAGAAGGCTGAATCCACATTTTTACTTTTCTTTTCGCGAGGCTGAAGGGGATGAGAAAATTAGAACCCACGTGTTTTCATTTTTCTTCCTGACAAATCTACTGACCCCACAAGTATATATTAAACATGAGAAACCCCTCCTTCTTCTTTTGTACGGCCAAAAGAAGTCCCTCCTCCATATACGATATAAACAAAGAAACCAATAAGTCGAATCTGTCAAACATAAATACTCTTCATCGAACAGAAAACAAAATCAAATTTTCCAAAGCACAAAAAGCCCAAATTTGACTTGGATTAAAGCGAACACCAAATTTGAACAAATCAAAATCCTTCAAGGTTTCATGCACATTTCAAAACTCGAGACATAATTGAACAACAAAGCGGGTCGTTAAGGTACTAGTAAAGGTCTAGCATCGAAGGGCCCAAGTTGCTGCAGCAAAAAGTTGAACCCCAGCTTAGTTTGATGAAGAAATGATTGTAACTTACCCCTTAGAATAACTCATCTTTTCCTGTTCTAGGATGATGAGATGGAGAAAAAACCGGAAAATAAAAAAATTGAAAAAGACAGCATTGATTGTTCCGTAGGCATATTACCATGTATCTGCAAGCCCTTGGGGTTTTTCCAAGTGAGAAGTCTTCGCAGGCAGACAGGAAAAGTACATGTCTTGAAGGACAATGCAGACGTGGTGTCAGGAAAAACTGAATGGATCTCTATGCATTATGGTTAAGGGAATAAAAGCTAAATCGTGGCTCCAAGGGAATACTTGCACTCTTCTTGATAAACTCATGTGCATTGTGGTCAAAGGACAAGTTTCCTGAAAACAGGAATGCAATTTGCATGTGGAATCCACTCTGCTTTGAGGATTTGCTAACTGTCCATTCGTTGAGAGGTAAGTCATTCCCTTTGTGAATATCAGATTGCTTGCCACATGGAAGCATCATCAAGATTTTCGACAACTTAGATAATAGTTTACAATGCATATGATACTTTTATCTAGGTAACTGAATGATTCTACCAAAATTTCTCAAATAACTTACAAGTGCAAAAAACCGAGAGGAGAAATGAAGAGAAAACAAGCTGAAATAGGCAACTTTGGGATGTCCCAAACGGTGATCAATAAATCAATATTGGACGAATGCCTCCAAAATTTGTCAATATTACTAACATGCGCAATCCTTGGCCCAAGCATTATGCTGTCATGGATGACTGGATCAAATAGGAGAAAATATTGGTCTTTCCTGTGCCAATATATGTGAAGTGGGCAAAACTGATGGTAGAAGAGGCTAATTAGAAGATTATCTGCAAGCGATTCTAATTTCTTCTAGGATGAGGTTGCAGTGGCAGAAGCAAGGACAGACACTACTGACTATGTCTTCTCAATTCTCAAGAGTCTGAAGTCGAGCATTCACTGAGTTTATGCAACAACAATTCTAATTTCTTTTTGTTCAGTTCTCATCCGATCAAATCTTCAAATCTCATTTGACTGTCATTTCATTGTTTATTTTCAACTCATTTACAGCTCTTGTTTCTCCTCAAATTGCACATATGTGGAGCTCACATGCTTCAGACACGAACTCTTTTGATATTTGCAACAAGCACGGACTACTCATGCATACAATCATAAGTAGCCTCATGTCGAAATAGAAAATAGTACTCCCAGCATTCTGCTCTTTCCTTCAGCACCTCACCATCTCAAAGTAACATGCAGGAGCACCATTTGACATACACAATCACATATGAACAGGATTCGATCCACACAAACACTTATGAACAGAATTCAACTTACATCACCTACGTATCTAATTAGTTCACATTTCAATCAACTATATACAGGAAATCCAGCAAAGACACGACCAACGCAACTTCAATTGGACATCAAGACGTTGGTAAACAGAATGCAATAGGAACTGTCTGCGATAGAGTCAGGCATTCTGTCGAAAAGGTTGTGAGCAAGTGGTGTGAAGTACTATTAACACCAGAATGGCATAGAGTAATGCAGAACAGAAACATCAGAGTAGAAAATCCATGCGTACAAGCAATTCTTACCACTTTAATTGGAAAAGAAACAACCTGGCGGTGATGAGGTGATGACACGCACGGCAATCATGAGGCGGCCGTTGCTATGGTTCACGTTCCAACGCCCCGACTTCATCTCCACGGAACGCCCTTGAGCTTATTGGTCCCTCTGTTTTCATATGAACAACATCAGAATTGACACAAAACAGAACAGAAATCAAAAGACAAATCCGAAAGCAATCGAAATCAATTCTAAAATTAATCGGAGACGAAGCGACCTTGACAGGTGTGGCTCTCAGTTGATGGATTTCGTCATCGCCGGAGCGTCGTGGAGCAGGATATACGGCGGCGGAGCTGAAGACGCAGCAGAGGATCGGGGATAAAGCTGCCGGAGTCATCGCTTCCCCAGTGGAATCGCAATTGAAGGAGCGAACAGAGTCGTGGACGATTAAGAAGAGCCGCGACAACGATGGAAGGTGCGTAGCGACCATGGAACCGCGAGCCAACATCAAAGCGCCGGATAAACTGGTGCGCGGAGACGTCAGGACACTTGAATCGGCGGCGACGATTCCCCTCCGGCGAACCTCGAAAGGAAGGAAAATGCAGCTTCCGGCGAGAGCCCCGGCGAAGGATTTGAGAGTTCTCTATCTCAGAGCAAGGATCTGCATTCTCGGTTGCTATGGAGCGCGGGTTCTTACTAAATAAAATATATTTTAGCGGGATTTCTTGATCTTCTAGTTCAACTTCCCCGATTCCCACTATTTCTCGAATTTCTGCGCAAATTAGTTATTATTTCGAATCTAATAGTGGACATGGAAAATATTAAAGGGAAGCAACAACTTATGAGCAGTAGACACGTATTCAATCCATTATGCAGTCCATGACGAAGCACCGTGACAATATTTAAGAAATGTGATAGCTTATGAGTGGAAGTCCATATTCAAGATAACTAGCCTACGATTCAACTAAATTTCTATAATTTTTATACAAGCTAAATGCAACTATGTCGAAGGAACAAAGTTCACTTCACCTTAATAAGAGCAAGACGCAACAGTGGATTGAGATTCTTGAACATTAGCAGTCTAGTCATGTTAATAGATACAAGCATCTTTGATAGTGATTTACTTTTGTAAGGGGATGAAAACCACATTTCCTAACGGTTATAGTGGAATAAAGTATAATCAAGATTTTAAAGCTTTTTGAATGATTTGATAAAATCCTAAAATTTGTCCAAAGAGTGCAATCGGATACTTCTATTAGCACCCTTAGTTTGGAGCGACAAAAAAATTCCAATGCGACTTTATGCAATATTTTGGAGGATTCTCGATGCTAGACACCAATCAGCAAAATGGACTAGAAACTTGAAAAAATTTAGGGAGGGGTGGGAGAAGGGGGTGGCGCCGCCGCACCTCTATGGACAGCAACGGTGACCAACCCTCTCGCGGCCACTCACACGAGTACCATAGGCATTTCTATGAGGGCAAGCACCTCAGCATAATGGCACCAAATGAGGCACCCCTTTGAGACCACATCATCGCCTCATCAAAGGTTGAGCACAAATGTAAGTCCTCACATGTTAACATATGGGCAAGAAGCTGTTATTCTTTTGGAGATAACTGCTCAATCCCTGAGAGTTAGGTTACAGGCGACATTTAATGAAAGACTGCGAACAATCGATGTATATGAATTTAGATGAGTTGGATGAAATTAGATCATCGGACACTTGAGCATAGTACTGGCGTAAGATCCACTAATGTACTTTGAAGGAATTATTCTGTCTTGGTTGATAAATGGAAAGTACCTAAAAAATTTTCATCCAACAATGTGGGAAATGCAAGAGATGCAGGAAAATAAAACACAAACCGGCGAGTGATGATCAAAAGAAAATCTTCATTGATGTTCTATTACTTTAGGTCAAAGTCATTCCTCTACAGTAGTTACAAATTTTGGAAGGCATTCCTCCATTTTTCTATAGGTTTCTATATATCGGTGCCTGATGGATGATTGGTTCTTGATCTCTGGATGTCGCTCATCACAATCCTGCATAAGCACGTCGACTTTCCTCTGCTTTTCCTTCATAAGCTTCCCTTCGCGATGAATGACGGCCTCATTTGCTTCAATTTGATGCTGAATGTCAGCAAGAAATGTTTCAAGCCTCTGTTTTCCCTTTGCAAGCTAAGCCTTCTTATCGATGGCATTTATATGAGAAGTGCGCCGTTCTTTTAAAGATCTCTCCCTCATAACAAAGTTGAACTTGTAGCCCTCCATAGCTTTCTTCGATGGCTTTTGACGCTTGTATATGCTTTTGCTTGCAGTTGTACCTAAAAGCTTCAATACCATCCCCAAAGAGAGCATGAAATTCTTCGCACTTGTGCTGATATTCAGAAAGATAAGGCTGTCTTCATTCTGGATCAGTTAGACCAGCAGAAACTTTATATTCTTTTATTTCGAGCTCTGAGTCAGAGGCACTGTGGGAATATCCACGCGAAAGGAGTTGATATAATTCTTCCCACTCGGCTTCAGCTCTTCAGAAATTGATGGGCTAAGATGGCCAGATGATGAAGCCATACCGACAGTAATTGAGTTCAACTCCTGGTCGATTTTAGGGTTGACAATGCTGAGCAATCCTTGAGTTCTATTTCGCTTGGCCAAGGGAGCATCTCTTCTACTTCTTCTTCGACAATGACTGTTGATGACTTTCGTTTGCAGGTTGCAACTGCAATCGAGAGAAAGATGTTAGATGGTTATTAAAGGACGAAAGGAAAGGAAGGAAATGATAAACAAATTTTTACCAAGTCCTCTCCTGTAATTACTCTTGAGTATCGATAATGACGGGTTCGATGGGGATGCATTAGAAGTTTGAGACACCAAAGAGATCATCCTTCTTTCACCTTCTCTAAAAATGAATCGCCGCCCTTGACAAACATCAAATTGGAACAGGAATTCCAGAACCCATAAAAAAAAATCGTGCTCTATGGGTTCTTGAGGAATGGAATATGCATGTGCCGATTGAATATGTTGAGGCAGATGTTGACGTAGTGCAATGTCGCATCTATGCTCAGTCTGTGGAGAGAAGAAATTTCATTTGATATATAGTTGGCCTAGGAATTCCCTGAGCCAACCCAAATTGTTGAGCACAATATTTAGGATGATAAACCCATAAACTGAGGAAGAATATTTCTCTGTTTGACAAATTTAAGAGGATGATCAACAAAGACCAAAACGGTCCTCTAGAATCTCTCAATCATGGTCGAGCCATTATAAGAGTAAATAGAGAAGTAGGAATATCTATGGGACAGAAGTTGAAATTTTTATGCCTTAGGTCGCAATCTTGGACTGGGGCAAGCTCTAGGTATCAGTATGTTCAACTAATAATTTTTATGCCATAGGTCGCTCCTTTTTTAAAGTCGTAAGAAGTCAGTTTTAAACAGTTAAAGAAGAAGATGACCTAATTCTCCACATAATTCAGTAATTCAGAGTAAGTTGCTGTAGTTGTTATTAATTTTTTGGTCATATACCGCAAACCACTGTTTCTCTTTCCTTCTTTGGTAGATTGATTGTTCTGCCAAAGTTGCTAAAAGAATTCAAATAATAAAATAAGGGAAAAACGAAGAAACAATCAAGCTGGAAATAGACAGTTTTTGGGACTGCTGATCGTCAAAATCTGTCAAGATTTTACTAACATGAACAATCACAATAGATGGCCCTGCATTTCTCAGCCATAGATGATTAGACCTAACGGAAGAAAATCTGTCTTTCCTGTGCCGATGTTTGGGAATTAGACAAAGCTATTGGTCAAACAAAAATGGTTGGATGATATGGGCATTTGCACATTCCATAATGCTAGCCAAAGAGCATTTGTAATGACTATCATTAGAACCTTTGTTCAAGTAATTCACTGGTAATGGCAGAAGAGACTAATTAGATGATATTTGCATTTTTGCATCCTACAATGCTAGTCAAAGAGCCATTTTGAATTTTCTTCTAGTAGGTGGCAGTGGAAGAGGCCATTGAAGGATTGATGGCGGATATTCAAGCAATTTACTGCTATTAATTTTCTGTTCTGCTATCATATAGTGCAATGTACATCAGCATGTTTTCCATTTACTGCTATCATTTTGCAGGTGCACCTGCCTGACGCATCTTTGGATGTTTGACAAATGGTGCTACAACTTTTTGTCCAGTGCTGATATCATCTGTAGGCCGGCGTATTGTCAAGCATTGATGGCTTTGAACTCCAATTGATATATCTTCTTCAGCTTCTTTCTGGCCTGATACTTCATTTCAACTTCTTCTTCATGAGATGCCGCCTCCCTTGGCCGTTGGTGATTTGGTATATGAATAGGATTCTTTGACAAGTAATTGTAATGTCACTACCTAAATTATGAAGAAGGCTGGCACAGAGTTGATAGAGAAATGCCAAAAGCAAGGTAATCACAGCATAACAATGAGAAATGTAGCAAGATATCCCCCCCTAAGGCGTGAAGCAAGATACTTGGAGTTCAATTGTATTGGATGCAACCTTTGCGGTTCCTTGATTTGTGGACTTTTGCCCACTGGGGTCCTTGATCTCAGGGCACTATATTGATTGAGTGATATCATCTGATTACCGACTAGACCTTAAGCTTTGGCCATAGGCTGATGAGGGTGTAGAAAAAAGAATCCTGCTTGATTTGTTGAAGCTCATAGTACACATGAACTTGAAAGAAAAAAGAAAGCAGAATAACAAAAGTGGGAAAAACATGCCTCTTGACAACTTTCTTCTCTCTTCGCAGATACAGAGGAGAGCTCTATTGCTATGTGCTATTGTTCGAGTTCCTGGGAATTGGATTTTGGACTTCACTGGATAAAGCAGGCCGCTAAGGGACTAGTTTCAGGTTGATTATGCCGAAGCTAGGGGGAAAGGTTCCATATACAATCTATGGAGAGCTAGGAGTGACTTGCTGCATAATCAAGTTACTCCGGTTGTTGATGTTGTGATGAAGTCTCTTATGTTTGTAGTAAGACTAGGCATCAAAGGGCCCAAGCTGCTGCAGCAAAAAGTTAGTTCTAATTTGGTATTGGCCTTAAGTTTGAAACTGTCAAATTCAGCGTAGTGGAACGTAAATTGGTGTGCTCGGCCTTTTAGCAACTAGTCCTGTAATTGCTTCGGATATTTGGGCAGTTATTATTCATGTTCTGGTTGAAGTTGATGTTGTTGCTTGAGTATTTTCCTAGTTGTCTGTTGTACTCAGCCGCCCATAATGGTTTGCTGAATGCGATCACTTGTTTGTGACTTGTACTGGGTTTGGCTTCCGAGCATGGTTTGATGAAGAAATGAATTTAACTTGCCCATAAAAAGATATGTATTTAAAAATATTTTCGAGCTTGATAGGGACATACATCCTTGTCTGAATAGAGACATTTCGAGAGTAATTCCCTTGAAAATGTCCTAAAATCCACTTTTATCATGGTGGTAGAAGTCCCTCTTTTAATATGAATACGAAAATGAAATGTGGATATAGGGGGTGTGGGCACGGTAAGAGAAAAATTGGACACCAATAATTTTGGAAATATTGTTGGTTTTGGATAAATAATATTGAGTAGATAATTTTGGAAAAATTTCATCTATACGATGAAGAACTTTAATTAATCAATTTTTAGGATGGCGGGTTTTCATTTGAAAAGCTGGAATTTAACGTATGGAGGTTTCGTTGTAGGATAATACTCTTTGCTCATATCATCATTGGGACATATGCTAGAACTAATGCATGGAAATATCACGACGTATACCATTTATATGGTGCATATATCCTCATCTCACATAATTATGAGTTTTATGTAAATGAGATTCATACGATATGACATATATAACATGCTCATTAAGTAATTTCTTGTCGGAGCGGAGTTATAGACTATGTACGATGGCTCCTTTGAATAGGTACCAAGACTTGAGATGAGCACTAAATCCTTCTTGACTTCTTAACTATAGTTGCTTTATTCATGGAAAATCCTTTGCTAGAAGCAGCTAGACAGTTTTTGTAACAGTACAAACCATGCCAAGCTCCTTTTTTCATTTTTGCAAAAAGAAAATATTATCATGTAAACTGGTCGATCAAAGGAGAAATTATTTTATGCACTTGGTATATACACTAAACTAAATCCGGATTGCCAAATTTGGTGAATCACCGATCATTTCAATGGCCCACATTCAGTTTGATATATATACTACGCACATCTAATATAATTTATGCATTGAGAAAGTCAATGTTAAGAGGAGAGCTATCTATGTTGGTTTTAGTATTGCAAGGAAATTATCCTCTTCGCCCATGCCCGTAGTATAATTTGTTATGAGATTTCATACCACATTAATTGACCCGTTAGTTATCAAGAAAATTGTCCAAAAAGTTATAAATTTATCATACAACATTTATGTCAATGATTTTCGGTACTTTGATTTTCCGATTTCTCATTTTTTTTTTTGATAGGGTGGATTTGTGAGGGAAAAATGAATGTTCGTTTCCGTCCCTTTCTTTTTAACTAAAACCACAAAACGGATTGTGATTAGGATGGGAGGACATGTTTGTTAGGCATTAAATAAAAGTAAAAATTATTCTTCTTATTTTTTGTCAAAATCTATATAATTATGGGTAATTGTTTAAAAAGATATTTCTTCTTTTATCAGTATTAGGTAATTGTTTACGATCTCGCACAACCCAAGAGCCGATAAAAGTGCAATTTGTTAATCGAAATTTTGACAAGATTTGAAAGTTGCTCCCTTTTCCAAAATCCAATCTAGTCGGAACTACACATACATCATTTTTTAAAGGGAGGCTTTTCCCGCTCATTTGGCTTATACAAGTCATTCCATTGTGTTCTGACCATATTACCCCTTGCTTTTTTTCAAATGTTAGCATGCTCAAACGTGGTGCCCATTGTTGTCCCTCTTTTTTATTTGTTTCGTCTTCTTCTTCCACTTTCTCCTCCTTCCTAGTCTGCCCAAGCACAGTCCATTTAAGTTCTTTTTTTTTTTTTTTTTTTTTGGTAAGGCAGTCCATTTAAGTTCTTTATTTTGTTCTGCGTCCTCTTTTTTTCCCGTCTCTTTAGAATTCCGGCAATTCTTGTGCACCCGTAGCTTAGATGAGAAAAATCATATCGAAGGTCCATTCCATTATCAACATGACTTGCAGCATTACTACGCAAATCTTGCACATTATTAGCCGTCGAAGCCACCGAACATTGAGTTGGCGCATCAATGCTGAAATCGGACAAGTTGCTCGAGTAATCGTCAACGGTGTCGGAGGTGTGGAGGATCGGGCCGGTCAGTGAACTCAGAGGTGTACCGGTGGTAGTGGGTGGGGGGAGATGGACGGCTTGGAATGGGAGTCCACGTAGATGATTGCAGTTCTTCGCCGTTTGATCAGACAAGCAGAGGACGTAGAAGAAGAAGAAGAAGAAGCGGAGCGAGAGAGCATGTCGTTTTGGAGTATCGGGAATTGGGGGGAACATATTTAAAAATTGGGAAAAGAGAGAGAGGACAGGTTGGGCGGGCGACAAAGTGGACGGCTCGTCGTTTTATGGGTGCCCATAGCAAATGGAAATGCTGAACCCTTTCTTTTTTTTTTTTTATAAAAAAAATAAGTAATTGATTAAATGGACTAATTAATTTAATAAAAAATGATTAATTTCTTTTCTCCTCTTTTCAAGCAATGTTGGTGGGACGAACTTGCCTAAAAATTATGCTCTCATGCATGTGAAAGCTGACGTTATATTCGCGAGGATGATGACACCCACGTCCAACAATAAAAGTATAATTATTATATATTATTGGATAAGTATGCTAGTTGAATCTAATTCTATATGTGGATGTGAAATGAAATTTTTAGGACAAGATTGTTTTTAGCAATCAAATTCTTAGTGAATGTTCGAAGTTGGTTGTTGAATTTCCACTTTTATTCAATTTGATCCTAGTACAATGTACTTTCTTAGGTGGTCTCCGACTCTCCATGGTCAAGCAATTTTAATTGGTTTTCCCAAAGAAAAGCTTACGTGGCAGCATTTTTTTTCCTAATGGAGAATACAAGAAAGCCGATCTTTGCAATTAGAAGGCAACTTTTTGAGCTATTTAGAGGTCTAAAAGTACATGTCATCTTCAGAGACAATACTTACGAGTGTTCATGTACACATGTATAAAAAAATTTGTTCAGTAATCCATGATATGCAATGGATTCAGAACCTTTAGAACAAAGAATGTTACTTAAAAAAATAAATAAGGTGGGCAGAACTTAACTTATTTATATTTTCTATCGTGTATACATTTTTTCAATTTAACTTAATTTACATGTGAAACAAAAAAAAAAAAAGGAAATTTGCTCTAGAATCCAATTTTATGCATTTATTATATCGCTAATTTCCTTTTAACATATCTTTAGGTTAATATAATCCAAGACAAAGACATAGTTATGATTTTGCTTTTGCCATATTTCCTCGGATCACGAGTATAGTATTATGACACATTTTCTTCCTCGACTATTGAATTATTATATTTATCTAAAAAGTTATAAATATTATTATTTGAACGGTCTTCGACTTTTTTTTACATCACATTTTATTTATTGTCAGTTACTCATGATTGAAAACTTGCAAATAAAGATATATTAGAGTGAAATACGAACTAAGTAACTAACAAAAAGACCATAAAAACAAAAATGGAGCTAGTGTGGTTGCTTGAGCAGTATACATGATTAACTGTGCTGCTAGTAATGGTTTGCTGAATGGGATCACTCGATACGGGTTTGGCTACCCAGCTTAGTCTGATGACGAATTGAATTTAACCTGCCCGTCCAAAAAAACAAGAAAAAAATTGAATTTCGGAATATTTTTCGAGCTTGACGCGGGTCAAACGTCCTTCTCTGTTTACTTTAAGCATCGGATGCCGATCCAGGCCGAAAGCTCGAATATCCAGATCATGCACGTGGGCGTGGGTCCATTTCAAGGAAGAGGGCTTTTGAGGGATTCCTTGAGATGGGTTTGTGCATTCACACATGATTTCTACTTTCTAACCCTCACGAAGACGCGGCTCCAACTCTGATCAGGCAAAAACCAGAGCTCGACAGAGAGACCTTTTGCGAGGGAAGCCCCCCAGAAACATGGCAGCAACCGGTGGTTCCAGCGCGTCGGCGACCCAGTACGACGTGTTCTTGAGTTTCAGAGGGCCCGACACTCGCGACACCTTCACCGACTGCCTCTACCGGACCATGGTCGGCCAGGGGATCGCCGCTTACAGAGACAGCGAAGAGCTTCACGCTGGTGATCGGATCGACGATCTCATGAGAGTGGTCGGCGAATCCAAGATCTGCATACCGATCCTCTCCAAAGGCTATGCTTCGAGCGCTTGGTGCCTCCGCGAGCTCGCTCGAGTGACGGAGCTCCATGAATCGACTGGGAAGCCGGAGATCCTACCCATCTTCTTTGATGTCTCGCCCACCGACGTCAAGCTCAAGACGGAACTGTACCTGAAGGACTTGGAGAAGCATGAGCAGAGGCACGGTGCTGAGATCAGGCAACGGTGGGAGGCGGCTCTGGGAAAAGTGGCTGAGATCAAGGGATGGGAAGTCCAAGGGAAAGCGTAAGTAAATGCTTATTAATGGAACTCTTTTCAAGCTTCAGTACAAATGCTATTGTCTTATTCTTCTTGTAAATGGCAGTGAAAACTAGCTGGAGGGGTGTTTATTGTTAAAATATATTGGTTGACGTGGCGTAAATTCACTAATTCACAAACCGAGTTTTGGTGTATGAGCAGTAAATTTCATTTCTCACCGGGAAGAAAAAAACAGAGGCAATTCACTAATTCTCATACATAAGCAGGGCCATTTTTGGCTAGTGACAGTTATATGAGTGAATTTGATCTAATTCTAGAATGATGTCTATAACTTGGACCACAAAGGAACGTCTTCTTTCTCAAAAATCGAGGGAAATTGTAAGTTTATCGGCATAACACCAATCATATCCAGCGGAGTCTATTTAACCAAAATCCTTCTGGCCTTATAAAATTTACCCAGGACTTAAAAATAGTGATCCAAACTCAAATGCTATGTTCTAGGAAGTAGTAGTGAGGTTGTTATTTGTTTTCTTTTACTAAACGTGTTTGGTTTGTGACAGATACGGTGAGGTTATTGAACTCATTGTCAAAGAGGTTCTACTTAAGTTGAAATTAAAACAAAGACCTTTGGACAGCAACTTGGTTGGGGTAGTTGAACAAGTAGAAGCCATAATGAAGTTGTTGGATGTGGACTCTAGCATGGGTGTGCATTTTGTTGGAATTTATGGAATGGGCGGGATCGGCAAAACTACTCTTGCTAAGATTGTTTTCAACAAATTATGTCCTCAGTTTGATGGCAAATGCAGCTTCATTGGGAACATTCGGGAATCATCAAACAGATATGGCCTAGTAGTTCTGCAGAAACAGTTGGCATTAGATATCTCTGATTCTAGATTTGTAGAAAATTTTATCCACACTGATGAAGGGATAGACAGCATAACAAGGAGAGCTAGTTCTAAGAAAGTTCTTATTGTTCTAGATGATCTAGACAAGAAAGAACAACTTAAGGGATTAGTGGGGGGCCGGACACTTTTGGTTCCGGGAGTCGGATTCTCATCACAACAAGGGATAAACGAATTTTGGATGAAAAGGAGGGAATCTTCCCTTACGAAGTAAAGAAAATGGATGGTGATAAAGCGCTCGAGCTTTTCAGTTTGCACGCCTTCAAAAGTGTGTCTCCTCCTGATACTCATCAGAGTCTCTCTCGAGAAGTTGTATCTACAACTGGGGGACTGCCATTGGCTCTTGAAGTCATAGGTTCCTCTCTTCGTCGCAAAGATATAAGAATATGGAAAGAGATGCTAGAAAGGTTAAAGAAAGTACCTCATAATGAGGTCCAGGATAAGTTGAAGATAAGTTACGATGCATTAGAAAAAATGAAGAAAGAAATTTTTCTTGACATCGCATGCTTCTTCATAAATGAAAATAAATCAAGGGCAGCCTATTTCTAGGAAGCTTGTGGTCTATTCCCACATATGGCATTGGATGAACTTACTGATTTGTGTCTAATTAAAATTGTTAATGGTGACGGTATATGGATGCATGATCAATTGAGAGACCTTGGAAGAGACATCGTTCGCCAAGAATGTACTCGAAATCTGACAGGGCGCAGTAGGTTGTGGAATGACAAAGAAGCTTTGGAAGTAGTAAGGTGGAAAGAGGTATAGTAAAAGTAGGATCCATACAGTTCCAATTGTACAATTATTTTCCTAAAACCCATTTTAAAGTTTCCTTTTGGCCATTCTGAAGGACAAATTTAATGTTTGCAAGCTCATGCTCATTGATGATTTCTGTTGGCAGAGAAAGGATAAAGTTCAAGCACTCAATTTAGGTGGACATCATTCGGATCCCATCAGTGTCATGGATGAAGAACTTGAGAGGATGCCAAATCTAAAATTTCTTAGGCTATATGCAGTGACTTTTGTTGGAGACATCAACAATTATCTCCAAGAGCTAAGATGGCTTTCTTGGGGTTCTCCTCCTTTAGATTGTAAAATGGCCAATTTGCACTTAAAAAATCTAGTAGTTTTCATACTTTCAAACGATGAAAACACCGAGGACTGGGGTGGATGGAACATTTTAAAGGTGTGAGTTCGTACTTTTGTTCTCTTAGCATAGACATAGTATTCTCTCTTTGATCCTCTCTAATAATATTTCAGCGACTTATGCAGATGGCAAACAAATTGAAAGTTCTTTCTCTCTCAAGATGTAAAGGATTGAAACGGACTCCTGACTTTTCTGGATGCCTGAGTTTGGAGATATTATCTCTTGATCGCTGTCCAAACTTGCAAGAAGTTGACTCCTCTATTGGGAAACTAAAAGGTCTTACTCACTTGCAAATTCATTCATGTGATTTACTTCGGAAGTTGCCTAAAGAGATGGGTGGACTGGTGAATCTAAAGCACTTTTATGTCAAGTGGAGCCCCAAAATCAAGAAACTTCCAGACATCGGGAAATTAATATTATTGTCTAAGTTGGAGATATTACAAGCAAAAATTACAAGTTTACCCGATTCTATTGGTAATGCAAAGAACCTATCATCCCTTGATCTATCACACACATCAATTGCGGAACTTCCAATTTCTATTGGAGAGCTTACGCAACTCAATTTCCTTTCACTCTGTAATTGTCGAAATTTTGTGGAGCTTCCGGAATCAATAGGTAATTTGACAACATTACAGAATTTGAATCTCTCAAGTACAAAAATTGTTGAGTTACCTAATTCAATAAATAATCTCAAGCAATTGAAGGTGATGAATATGGAAAGTTGTCCAATACGGAGGTTGCCTATCAGTATATTCCAGCTAGAGAGCTTGGAGGAGCTCAATGTCCAATATTGTCAACAACTTGCAGGTGAACTCCCAACTGAATTTGGCAAACTGTCGTCTCTAAGTATCCTAGATTTATCACATATCTATGTTTGTGCAGGGCCAATGGCAATCAATTCTCTCACGCGACTTCAAAAGCTGGATTTATCATTTTGTAATGAGCTTCAAGAGTTGCCGAAACTTCCCTCAAGTTTGAATTGTCTACGTGTTTAATCGGCATCATTGCGGTTAGTTCCGGATCTCAGTAAGCTCACGAATCTAGTGGATTTGGAACTGTCCAACAACTTTGGACAAGCACTTGCGCAGGAATCAACTCTTCAATTGCAATGGGTTGGGAAGTTATCTAAGCTGGAGCAGTTGGAGTTGTGCCTTTTAGATTTTCCAGTGCCGTCAACGGAGTTGGGTTGCCTACCTCGACTTAAAGAACTCACCTTACCTCGCATGGATAGTTTCGACTCGGTAGTCGTTGGACCACAATTTTCGGACTTGAAAAATTTGTCCACATTGCATCTTTGTCGCTGTCCACTAAGGGAAATTCAACTTGATGGGCTTGAACTATTGGGAGATTTGGCTGTGACATATTGCGAGTTTCTCGAGGGATTGTCAGTTATTTCATCAAGCTTGAGGAAGCTCTCTGAAATGGAAGTTGGAAATTGCCCAAAGCTACTTCAAATTCGATTTCTCAGTACGATGGAATCATTGGAGAGTCTCGACGTTTTTTGCTGCGAATCCTTAGGAGGGTTGTATGGTTTATCAAACTCGAAGAAGCTGAAGACTTTAGGATTCAACAGGTGCCCTGTGCTACGGGTTATTGAGGGCCTTGAAGAATTAGAGCTTTTGCAGCGCTTGTATTTGTCAACGTGTCCATCGTTGAAAGTGTTGACTAATCTATCCAACTCAAAGATACCAAATGAATGCAGGATAAATGTATTGGACTGCGAGAAGTTACCAGATTGCAGTTATGGCCGTTACGGGGATTATAGAGAGGAGATTCTTGACTGGACAAGGAGGGGATTAAACCAGGTGCGCCTTCCTTCTACCCTTCACTTATTTTTCAAATTTTAATTTTTCAGAAACGCAGGCGGTAGGCATGACTTTTCTTTCCCTTGTTCCGTTACCTTCATCTCTCTCTCTCTCTCTCTCTCTCTCTCTCTCTCTCTCTCTCTCTCTCTCTACGTTCCGCAGATAGCCGCATTGTGTGGTTCTTTCTCTGTTAACATTTCTCAATACTCGGCCTTCTTCCTCTCAGGAGGGTGCGGCACGGTTCTTGGAACACGGCCAACCGCTCATTGAACAGGTATGGTCTCTTCTACGGACCCAAAATTCTTCTCGTGTCGGTGAAGTGAGAAAATTTATTTTTCTCGAGTGTGTTGGATGAAAATTTTATCTTTCGTGAACTCAATATATTCTCAAATATCGAAGAGCTTAAGTATTGCAAAATGAAATTAAGGTCGTTTTCAGAAAATAAGTTGCAGTCTCTAGAGATCTTTGTGCTAAAATGAAAATAATAAACATTCCCTAAAACCAAATCAACTTGAAATTTTCTTTCAAATACGGGGAAATCCGTAAGCAGAGAGATGAGTTTAAGGTAGAAGATAGAGGTCCTAAAATATCACTTGAGTCAAATTAAATTTCAATTACAGAATTTTTACCTACAGGGAGTAGCCTTGTTAATCTAAGACACATAGATGCACTTAGTGAATAGTCTAGAAGGTAGACACCTGAGATGATTATTAACTCTCACATGTCAACCATACAATTATGAGTATAACTATTTCTTACACTAGAAATTGATGTAATAAAAATCCTTCATATAAACAAGAAAGTGATTGTGTCAATATTTCCCCAACAAAAGATAAAAATTTGGTGCGTGGGCATGAAAGTAGAAGCTCAACTGTGGTTGGTTGTTCAAATAGATTTCTCTTAAACAACTACACTTTCCTTTCATATTTTAAAATGAAAATATAAATGTATACAAATGGATATATGATTTATGTAATTTGAAAGATTTGAGGTGTTACAATTGGATGAGCCATGAGAAACGGGATAACAGTGAAAAAACATATACCGAAAACAGAGGTAGCTTATAAGCAGTACCCTTTGTAACAATGTTCTACTTGTCCTGCTACGCCTGTCAGACTAACTGAATGGTTTGGCATTCTCCATAAGAAGGCAAGCATGTGAAAATAGTAAAACTCTATCATTTGCCCATAGTTTACTTATTGCTTGATATTACAATTGTTTCTCGTCAAAGGATTTATTCCAGATTTCTATTAAACACATGTAGAAAACAGATAATTCATGATATATTTATCTAATCACACAGCAAAACATACTGTTTTGTTTTCTTTTCTTGATAGCTGAATCTGATTAGAGTGAAATACGAAGTAGCCAATGAAATCTGGCTGAAATATGCACATACTTCATGGACATTGAATCATTATACTGCTATATTGTTGGATAATTATGTCCATCAAGTTCTTTTTTATGAATACATGTCAAAAGCTAATAAAAGCATGGACTTTTGATGAGACATCAACAATAATCGCCTGAAGTTAAGATGGCTTTCTTGAGGTTTTCCTCCTCTAGATTGTAGAATGGCCAATTTGCACTTTAAAAATCTAGTAACTTCCAAACTTTCACACAATTAAAACACCAAAAACCAGGGAAGTTGAAAATTTTTGAAAGTCTGAATTTTTACTTTTGTTCTCTCAACATAGAATTTTATTTTTTATTTTTTCCTTTGACGCCCCTTTGATAATGTTTCAGCTACTTTTGTAGATGCTAGAAGAATTGAAGGTTCCTTATCACGAAGAATGGGATGGATTGAAATGGACTGGATACCCGAGTTTAGAGACATTGTATTTTCACTACTGTCTAAACTTGCGAAAATTTGACTCCTCAATTGGGAAGATGAAAATTCTTACTCACTTGGACATCATTTGGTGTACGAATCTTCAAACTTTACCCGAAGAGATTGGAGGGCTGGTGAATCTGAAGCACTTCTCTATCAAAAAGTGCTCCCAAATGGAGAAACTTCCATACTCTATAGGGAAATTAGGATCATTGTCTAAGTTGGATATATCATCCTCAAGAATTACAAGTTTACCTAATTCAATTGGCAATGCAAGACATCTGTCATTCCTAAATCTATCAGGCACGCCAATTGTGGAACTTCCAATTTCTATCGGAGAGCTTACACAACTCGAGTTACTTTCACTCAAATATTGTCGAAATTTGGGGGAGCTTCCAGAATCAATAGGCAACTTGACATCATTACAAAAGTTGAATCTCTTGGGGACAAACATTGTTGAGTTACCTGATTCAATAAAAAATCTCAAGCAATTGAAGGTGATGAGGATGGGATTTAGTCTAATAAGGAGGTTACCTGCCAGTATTGAAATGCTAGAGAAGTTGGAGGAGCTCCATGCCGAACATTGTGAACAACTTGCAGGCGAACTTCCGACTGAAATTGGCAAACTATTGTCTCTGACTATCATAGACATTTCATATACCCAAATTAGTGTAGTGCCGATGGCAATCAATTACCTCACACGACTCCAAAAGCTGGATTTAACACATTGTAATGAGCTTCAAGAGTTGCCAAAGCTTCCCTCGAGTTTGCACTGTCTATGTGTTCACTCAACATCATTGCGGTTAGTTCCGGATCTTAGTAACCTCACGAATCTAGTGGAAATGCTTCTGTCTAATAGCTTTGGACAAGCACCTACCCAACCATCAAACCAAATGCAAACTTTCCAATTGCAATGGGTTGGAAAGTTATCTAAGCTGGAGAAGTTGAGCTGGGGCCTTTCAGATTTTCCCATTTCGTCAACAGAATTGGGTTGCCTACCGCGGCTTAGAGAACTCACTTTATCTGGCATGGACAATTTTGACTCAATAATTGTTGGACCACAATTTTCCAACTTGAAAGATCTGTCCATATTGTGTCTTCATAGCTCTCCACTAAGGGAAATTCAATTGGATGGGCTTGAATTATTGAGTAATTTAGGTGTGAGAGAATGCGAGTTTCTCGAGCGATTGTCAGTAATTTCATCAAGTCTGAGGAAGCTCTATAAAATGGAAGTTTTAGATTGCCCAAAGCTACTTGAAATTCAATTTCCCAGTACAATGGAATCATTAGAGGAACTTCGAGTTGGCTATTGCGATTCCCTGGGAGAGTTGCACGATTTATCAAACTCAAAGAAGCTGAAGGCTTTGCGGATCTACCAATGCAATGGGCTACGGGTTGTTGAGGGCCTTGAGGAATTGGAGCTTTTAGGTTTTTTGTATCTTTCTAGTTGTGGATCGTTGGAAAGGTTGACTGATGTATCCGACTCAAAGATACCAAATGAATGCAGGATAGAAGTACGGGGTTGCATGAAACTAAGTAGTTATGAGGGTACTTACCGGGGTTACAAAGAGATGATTCTTGTCATGACGAGAATGACATTCAACAAGGTGCGCCTTCCTTCAACCCTTTACTTATTTTTCAAATTTTCATTTTTCAGAAACGCATGTAGGAGGCATCACATTTCCTCATTTTCGCTTGTTCCATTTGCGTCCTTATCTCTCTGTCTCTCTCTTGCATGTCTTAATTCATACTCTTTTTTTTTTTTTTTTATATATAAATCTATGGATTATGGTCAGGTCCACTATGAGTGTAAAAGAAACATTCTTTATTTTACTGTCTGAACTTAATTTTGTAATCGAATTTTTCAACGTGTCAACCATCCAATGGTGAGTGCGTAAATTGTTTCTTACACGAGCAGTGGTCTTAATAAAGATTCTTCACATAACTAAACAACGATTTTTAATATTTCACCAAGCAAAGATAAAAATCACGCTCTCTACACGTATCCATTAGAATTTAAAATGAACTAGTAAATTATATAAAAACATATATACGATTTATGTATTATGAAAAATTTGGAGTGGTACTTATTGGATGAGCCATGAGAAAGGAAAAATAGTCAAAAAAGATATACCAGGAACAGAGCTTATATTCAATACCCACTAGTCATAAATGTTCTACTTATCAAGCTATGCCTAGCAAACTGTAACTGTTCGGTTCACAGTCACCTTAAAAAGGCAAGCATGCAAAATAGTACAACTCTATCATTTGTAAAAACTTTAAGATCTTCATTTTTTTTTTCTTGTCTAAAGTTTATTAAACAGAAAAATTCGAAAAAAAAAAAGAGAAAAAAAGAAGATGCCTGTACAAAACGAATAGTTCATGATATCACGTACATCTTTATCCAATCAAATGGCAGAACGTATGTTTTTTTTTTTTCCTGATAGCTAAATCTAATTAGAGCGAAATATGAAGTAGCCAATAAATTCACCATCTACATAGTTAATAGATATATAATCATCATACTGCCAAATAGTTGGATAATTATGTTGAGTTCATCAAGTCCTTTCATATAGATATTTGCCGGAAATTAATAAAGCTATGGATTATGATAGATCTGCTAGCACTCGTTTGCATAATTAGTTTTCAACATGATGTGTAAACCAAGGTGTATAATGTACACCTTGGTTTACGCATGATCCATAAATAAAATAAAATATGCATTGTACCTTAACTATGATATGAAGCATTGGAATGGTCGGACTTCAAAGCAGATGGATTGGATAAGAAGACTGATTCATTTCCTCTTGTACCAGGAAGATGCAAGGGAAACAGATGCAGAAGAATCAGTGATGGACACCAATAACTACTGTTCTCAGAACTTGCCATTGACTATAGGTTTTCTATGGTCTCCAGAACGCGACACTGAGCTCGATTCTACAAGTAAGTCACTGCTGTTAAAATGAATATACTGTCATCCTGTCACACAAATTAACATCTATTAGCTTATCAACGTACAAAAACTAACAGGAATTGAACTAATCTTTGGATGTTCTGCTGCTATTTTGGATATAATATCATCTAGTAGCTTCCCTCAATAGTACAAACTATTCTCGCAGGCTTGAATAATTCCCAAGTTCCTCCACAAACCACATCTTCGGATGTTTCCAGAAGTTCATGCTCAATTCTATAAGCAAAATGTGACTGATTCTTGCAATGGAGAGATGAATGAATTCACAATGTGATCGAGTTTTGGAATCTGTGACATTGCCAGAAGTAATGGAGTTTGCTCTAAGGACATGTCCCCCCTCTCCCAGGTCCATCACAAGAGAAACTTTATGTGGATTTGTCCGAGGTAATTAATTCCATTTTGTGAAAACCCATTTGTGTGCCACATCGATTTCCGATACATATGATACTTTTCTCAAAGGCGCGCAATATCGGACCAGGTCAAGCTCTAGGTATTGGTACATTCTTCTAATTATTTGTGCCTTAGGTCCCTCTTTTTTTTTCATGCCGTGAGAAGTCATTTTTAAGCAGTTAAAGAAGAGGACGACCTTATTCTCCAGATAACCCAATATTTTGGAGTCAGTTGCGGTGATTGTTATCAATTTTTTGGTCATATGCAGCAAGGCACTGTTTCTTTATCCATTTTTGGTAGGTCAATGGTTCTATCAAAGTTGCTCAAATAACTAAAGAATGCCAAAATACGAAAAAAATAAAAATAAAATGAACGAAACAATCAAGCTGGAAATAGACTATCTGGGGCTGTTGATCATTAATCTAAACTAGCTCACCGTACACATGAACTTGAAAAGAAAAAAGACTGTGAAATAAGAAAGTGGTGATGGCAAGCCTCTTGACAAAACTCTTCTCCCTTCACGGATGTGGAGGAGACCTCTAGTCCTATGTGCTACCGATCGAGTTCCCGGGAAATGGATTATTGGACTTCACTGGATAAAGCAGGCCACCCAGGGACTAGTTTTCGAGTTGATTACGCTGAAGCTACTGTGGAATGGCTTCCATATGCAATATATGGAGAACTAGGAATGACTTGCTGCATAATCAAGTTGCTCCTCCTGTTGACGTTGGGATGAATCCCCTTGTGTTTGCAGTAAGATATAGCATCGAAGGGTGCATAAGCTGCTGCAGAAAAAAGTTAATTCTGATTTGGCATTTGCCTGAAGGGTATTGGTATGCTTGGCCTTTAATAACACTAGTCTTGTGACTGTTTTGGATATATGGGCAGTTAGTGTTCACGTTCTAGTTGGAGCTAAGGCTGTTGCTTGAGTAGTGTGCTAATAATATTGTTAGGTTTGGATAAATTATAGAGTGGGCAATTTGATTGAGATCTTTGATTCATCAACTTTGAGGATGGCAGGTCTCAAGTTTTTTATTTTTTTAATCTTAGTAGGTCTCAAGTTTGAAAAGGTGGAGATCTTTGATTCATCAACTTTTAGGTTTCATTGATTCACTAAACAATGATTATCAGCACAAAAATGATCCTGGTCACCTGTTAATTATCACCACAAAAACAAAATATCTTGATTAACTAAACAATAATTCAAGTGGTTTGGAAGAGTTATGCCAATGATTATAGGGAGCTACACGGTGAACTTCCTCCTGAACAGAGGAGATCGGACCATTTGAGAAAAGCAAGGGTTGGGATCAATTCGTTGAATTCTGCCGAAACGGACAAGGTAGGATGGGCAGCAAGAAAGGGTGACATCGTGAACGTCGCTAATATCGTGATCAAACGGTCCCAGATTGAAAAAATCTGATCCAAAGGTGGGGAATAACGACAGGCTTGACTTCCTCGGCAAGTTTTGCACACTAAGGACGCGATCGATGCATTTCCAAAAGTTTATTTACCTTTTAGACCATCTAGATCATAATCGATGAAGCTTGAGACTAGCGGGGGCAAGTGATCGACGTCATTCTACATTTTGCAATAGACCGTCATCTTGCAACTTCCTCTGCCATTCACTGGAGAAACAATCCCGTAACAGTGAATATATTCAATGATCTCATGTCTCTGATAGAGAGGCCAGCAACATCATGACCTATTTTCTTATCAACTAGGATCTCACCTGCGTTCTTTAAATCCATCACGAGCTTATTAAACTCATCTAAGTGGTCTTTAGTGGAAGTACATTCAGACTTTTGAAACAGAAACATCATCTTCAACATATATGATAATTATTTAAACCTTTTCTCATATAAAGAGATCGAAATTTTCCTCATAACACTACGGCATCTCTCTTCTCCACCACTACTATTAAAATCTCATCCGATGTTATCAGCATGATTATACTTTTTGCCCTCTCCATTAGCTCATCTTTATTGGCATCTTTTATCATTTCCCACAACTAAGCCTTGCCATCCAATGTCTCATCTACATTCGCCACCCGAGTTGTTTCTTCCGTTAAATTTTTGAATTTCTATTTTGCTCTAGGCATAGTTGCAACAACAAAATTTCCAAACAACAATCATACAAGCAAAAACTCCAAATCAAATCCAGAAAAGATGCTAAACTTAGCTCTGATACCAATTGTTGTAAAATTAATGTGGAAGCTAATTGAATCCTATTATTAAATCAACGTGCAAGAACGAAATTACTAGATAAATTGACGAGGAACAATATGGAATGCATGAAGTCCCAATGTGGATATCTACTTTATAGGGAGATTAGTTGTAAATAATTTACACTAATCAATCGAACGAGTATAAAGTACAATAGCTCACATTAGGGGTAAGCATCGGTCTAGGGTCAACCTTGGACTGGCATTGGACCGGCCCAACCCTGTCGGTCCCGGTCCGGTTCTTAGGGAGATTGGGTAGGTCATTGGTCCTAGAATTCCTGGATTAATACTATGCGGGTTGGTCATTGGTCCTGAGAGTTCCGGATTGGTCCAACCCAAACCAACCCTTACTTACTATATATATATATTACTTATAATTTTTTTATATAGAGAAAAACTTAATATAAACGGCGTCAACAATATTAAACAGTTATTTAGTGAGGAGTTCAAGTAATTTTACATTATTCTTTAATAACTTAGATTTTTAATGTCTTTTACGGTGTCAATAGTCATAATTTACGAAGGAGGAAAATATTTTTGTGAGGAGTCCTTATGGCATCCAAAAAGGCATAAACAGCTCATTATGACATCATCCTCTAATATTCGTTCTCTTTTGTCTTCTTTGCCTTCTTAGTCTTCAATTTGCCAAAATCGGAAGAAACAACTTCTTCGCTCACCACTTGACACTCGCCTTGCTCGCTTTGGGTCACTCATGTCGCTCACCGCTCGATGCTCGCTTGGCTTATTGCTTCCCGCTCGACATTCGATGCTCATTCTGTTCGATGCTCACCCCACTTGACCCTCATTGCTTGCCTTTCTTAGCTGACCTCACTCATCATCGAACCCATTGAGTTAGTATGGTCCTCGGTTGCCCTTTTAAGGAGTACAAAAAATGAAATAAAAAATTATTGGTCGATCTTGGGTTGATCCTGAAACCGGATCAAACCCATTGGCTCAGTTCGGTTCTCAATCGTTTTTTTAAGGAGTACAAAAAATGAAATAAAAAATTATTGGTTGGTCTTGGGTTGACATTGAAATCGGATTGAATCCATTGGGTCAGTTCGATCTTCAATCGCTTTTTTAAGGAGTACAAAAAATGAAATAAAAAATTATCGATTGATCTCGGATTGACCCTAAAATCGGACCAAACCCATTGGGTCGGTCCGGTCCTCGGTCTCAAGCTCCATAGGGTCGGTCCTTGATCTTAAAATTTGAGAACCAATACTGTGCGGGTTGGTCCTAGGGTTAGGGGGCAGACCGGCCCAACCCGGACCATGCTCACCCCTAGCTCACATACTCAAGCGCTTTTGAACCTTAGATTCCACCTCCATCAGAGTGTTTAGCCTTGTGGAGAATTACAGTTTTAAACACCCGTATCTCCGGAAAGAGTACGGCCCTGTTTGGTAACCATCCGATTCTGATTTTTTGTTCTCAGAATCAGTTTGGGAACAGAATCGCGTTTGGTAAATTTTTTGTCCAAAACTGATTCCGGGAACAAATTTGTTCCCGGAATCAGTTTTGGACAAGAATTCGGAATCAAAAAAAATATGATTCTCCGTCCGAGAATCAAAAAGAGAATCAAAAGTGCCGAAGCCTTATCTCCTCTCTACTCTCTCTCGTCCTCTCATCTCGACTCTGCTCATCGGTCTCATTCTCTCCCTTCTCAAGAGCGGCGACTCTGCTCCTCCCTCCTCAAGAATGGCAATGGCGACTGCTGCTCCTCCCTCCTCAAGAATGGCGACGGCGACGGTGACGGCTGCTCCTCCCTCCGCAAGAACGACGACGGCGACTGCTACTTCTTCATCGTTGAAGGGCATCGTTCAAGGTGAGTTCCCTTCTATGGGTGGTTCGGCGTTTGCGACGGGTGGCGCTCGCTCGGCGAGCGACCCTTGGGCCCGAATTGGCTGGCGCCCTCGCCGATCTGGTTGAGGGGTCGCTCGCGCCTCGCCGATCGGGCCCAGGGGTCGCTCGCTCGTGACCCCTAGGGTCGACTCGGCGTCGCTCGCCCTCGCCGAGCTAGCCGAGGGCAAGCGACGGTGAGCTGGCCGAGGGGTCGCTCGCCGTCCGACCCCTGGGGCCGATTCGGCTTCGCTCGCCCTCGCCAAGCTGGCCGAGGGCGAGCGACGGCGAGCTGGCCGAGGGGTCGCTGGTTTTTTCTGTATTGTGTTGGATCTGTAATTTTGTGTGTTGTGCTTGGTCGAATTCGAATTTGGAAATTGCAATTTTCTTATCCGTGTGTCCTACATGGAGATATACAATGAAGAGATAAATGACCTTCTTGCTGTGGAGAACCATAAATTGCAAATACATGAAAGCTTAGGGGTGTGGACCATTTCAAGTTTTGGATTAGTCTAGATAAGTTCTGTGAACAAATTGAATAACATGTTTTTCCTGATTTTATTGTTTTGTAGAGAGGCATTTTTGTTGCGGGCCTTAAAGAGGAAATTGTTAACAACGAAGATCAAGTGCTTCAGCTTATAGAGTCAGGGGAAGGTTTGTCTAAAAGCACTTAAAAGACCAGGCCCTTCGCTTCATTTCCTATTTGCTGGTATTAGAAACTGAGTATAATTACTTACAGTCAATAGACACTTTGGCGAAACAAACATGGATGCTCGGAGCAGTCAATCTCACACGATATTTAGAATGGTAACTAATCAAAGCTTTGTGGCCATTTTTACTTTCCTTGAATTTATTCATACGGCTACTAATGGAAACTTTGCATTTCAGGTCATTGAAAGTAGAGCGAAAGACATTAGTTGCGATAACTCAACCTCTGATACTATTCGAGTCTCAATCTTGGTTTGTATTTCTTTTCAAAGTGAAGCTAAGATGCACCCGTCTATGTTGTTCTATCACCAGTCCTGCTAATTTTCTTTGTTTGAATCTAGAACTTGGTGGATTTAGCTGGCTCTGAGCGTATTGCAAAAACTGGAGTTGGTGGAGTACGTCTAAAAGAAGGGAAGCACATAAACAAAAACTTAATGGTTCTAGGTAATGTCATCAACAAACTAAGTTAAGGCAACAGAGGTACTCACTCTTGTGTTTCTTCCAGTATAATAGTAAGGGCTCTCTTGCTGAACTGTGCAATCTTTAATGCAGAGGACATATTCCTTATCGTGATAGTAAGCTTACTCGCATTCTTCAACCTGCTCTTGGTGGTAATGCAAAGACTTCGATTATTTGCACAATAGCTCAAGAAGAGGTACCATGAGGCAATTATAGATGTTGCTTATGTCTTTTTCCTCTCTTGATTGGTTGCAAAGCTCAAATGCTGTTGTCTAACCAACTAATAAACTGTGCAACTTTGTCAAGTTCACGTTGAAGAAACAAAAGGTACTCTTCAGTTTGCTAGCAGAGCCAAGGGCATTATAAACTATGCTCAAGTAAATGAGGTACTAATCTTCATGCAAAAATACCCCTTTGTCACCTCAAATATATGCATTTCTTGGACAAAAACCGGGCATTGCATTGCGACTCGGGTTCACAAAGGGTTGTTCTTGGTGATCATATCCCAATTGATTAGGACGAGAGTAGATTTGGTTTTATAGAGGTTATGTGTTTGTTGGAGAGTCAAATTTGGGCTCTAGCTTTGTAGAGGTGAGGCAGTATGATGAAACAGAAGTTAATGAACGCGAAGACAAATGGTTGATGGTCTTTTACGCATGGAAGTTGGAGTGAAATAGAATGGTTTCCTTGTTTCACGTGGATTCATTTTGATCTTGAGTTCCTGCATACCACTATTGCCGATTCTTTGCGCGGAGAGCTTATTCTTGTTTCGATGTCGTGCAGGGGTTACGTCGGGATTCACAGCTCCGGTTTCAGAGACTTCCTTTTGAAGCCAGAGTTGCTTCATGCTATTGTGGACTCCGGTTTCGAGCACCCATCTAAAGGCAAACTTCATATTCATTGAAGTATTGCAAATCAAATGGCAAGGGATTACAATATGCCGGAGATTCAATAATTTTATGTTTATGACTTTTGTAATATTGTTTTTAATTATTGACTTATCAAAGCCGATATTCAAAGTTGAACAATGGACTACGTTACTTCATTATTCATTTATGGATAAGTTGTAGTGATGAGTTTCTCGTTAAAGCTTTTTCTTTGTTTTAAAGAGTCATGTTGGTTTGAAGACTTTTATCTTCTTAAACGTTGGATGTTCGGTTTTGGGGAAGGGAATATATATAGAAGTATCTTGGCTAAATTAAAATTAACATTCATTCATATTAAATTCAAAATGGATTAAATATTTAATCATATAAAAGTAAATATTAATTGAAAATGAGAAATCACCATGATAAAAAAAAACTCTTATATAAATATAAATAATATTGAAATTCTAATAAGAAAACCAAATTTAAAATAACAACAATTTTTGTTTTTATTTTTATCTATTTTTTATTTCTATATTTTATTTTAATTTCTTCCTATTCTGAAATATATATTTGCTGTACATAGAATACATATTTAATTTTATATTATAATTTAGTATTTATATTTATTACATAATTTAGGGATATTAGTATAGTTTATACTATGGTTTATTATTTACTATATAATAAAAATTGATTAGTTAATATTTGTATTACTTAGTATAAAAATATAATTAATCAGTGAATGGTTTATGAAAATTCAATATCAAATTTATATTCATCTAAAAAGGTAATTAAAAAAGAATTGGAATATAAATTTTATACAGTTACCAAACGCGTTTCTGTTCTTTTTCTATTCCAGAATCAGAAATTTTATTCGTTACCAAACGCGTTCTTTTACTCAGAATCAGTTCCCGGAAACAGAATCAAAAATAATCATTTCTGGTCAAAATCAGTTTCCGGGAACAGAATCGTTACCAAACGCGCCCTACGAGGATGTAAACTCTTCGCGCAAAAAACGATCACCGTGTGTTCCTCTTCCTCTTCCTCTTCCTCTCCGCGTGGCTAGAAGAACTCCACCTTTTTCTTTTCTTTTTGCGCTGCTGCAGCTGAAGGGGATGAGAAAATTAGAACCCACGCCTTTTCATTTTATTTCCTTCGACAAATCTACTGAGCCCACAAGTGCATATATATATGGGAGCCCTTCTTCTTCTTTTGTACGACCAAAAGAAGTCTTTCCTCCATATGCGATATAAACAAAGAGCCCACGAAGTTGAAACGGTCAAAAATAAACAATACTCTTCCTCGAACAAAAACAAAATCAAATTTTCCGAAGCCCAAAAAGTCCAAATTTGACTCGAATTAAAGCGCACACCAAATTTAAACAAATCAAAATCCTGCAAGGTTTCGTACACATCTCAAACTCGAGATATAATTTAACAACAAAGTAGGTCGCTAAGGTATTGGTAAAGATCTAGCATCACAGGGCACAAGTTGTTGCAGCAAAAAGTTAATCCCCAGCTTAGTTTGATGAAGAAATGAATTTAACTTGGCCGTTGGAAGACTAACTCATCTTTTCCTGTCCTAGGATGATGAGATGAAGAAAATTCCGGAAAACAAAAAATGAAAAAAGACAGCATTGATTGTTCCGTAGGCATATTACATTGTATCTGCTAGCCCTTGGGGTTTTTCCAAGTGAGAAGTCTTCCCAACCGGGACAGGAAAAGTACATGTCTTGCAGGATAATGCAGACGTGGTGTCATGAAAAACTGAATGGATCTCTATGCATTATGGTTAAGGGTATAGAAGCTAAATCGATGGCTCCATGAGAATACTAGCACTCTTCTTAATAAACCACTCAAGTGCATTGTGGTCGAGGGACAAGTTTCCTAGAAACAGGAATGCAATTTGCATACGGAATATACTCTGCTTTTAGGAAAAACAAGCCGAAGTAGGCAATTTTGGGATGTCCCAAACGGTGATCATTAAATCAATCTTGCACGAACGCCTCCAAAATCTGTCAAGATTACTAAGACGTTCAATCCTTGATCCTAGCATCGTGCTGTCATGGATGACTAGATCTAAAAGGAGAAGATATTTGTCTTTCTTGTGCCAATGTTTGTGAAGTGGACAAAACTGATGGTAGAAGAGACTCTAGATGATATCTACAAGCAATTCTAATTTCTTCAAGGATGAGATTTTAGTGGCAGAAGAAAAGGGCACAGACTACTGACTTTGTCATCTCAATTCTCAAGAGTGTGTTCAACTAATTTTAGTTCCTCCTTCACTTTGCCGGCGCCGCGTCTAGCCTCTGCTGGCGTCGCTTCTAGCCTCCACTGGTGTCACTCTCCATATTTGGCTGTCGGTGGCCGAATGCGTTCAAGGCTGCTTTAATTCTTAAAATTTCTACTCAAATATTTTCACTTGCACAAATTATCTAATCAAGTCTCCCGATGCCAAATTTGGGGACACGACGGTCGAACGACATTAGAGATTGACGTGGGCACCATTTTGTCAATGTTGACGAATTCTTTTTTCTTCTTTTTTTCATGGTAGCATCCATGTCGATAAAGTGTCCTGATGTTGTTGGACAATCATGTTGGATGAGTTTGGCCAAATATGGTGTTGGAAGATCTTCATTTGACTATTTGCGCAAGTGTAAGGATTTTGTTAGAAAATTAAAAATATCAAGATTTGATTAGAAAAAGCATAAAAGCACGGGAGAAAAGTATTTTTTTTTCTTCTAATTGATGACTATTTCATTGGATTGGTCTATTGTTATTTTAAGATGGAGCGACCTTTTTTATTTTGGTAGAGTTGCATTTAGCTCTACAAGATCATGTGCATGGACCACTTGTCCTGAATATTGACCTGCCACTCGTAATCTTGTCACTTTTCTTGAATGTTGTCATATTGCTTCGTTATGCGTTGCGTGGTAGCTTGAATAAGCTACCACTTCTCTTGGAACTGTACTAAAGTAAGGAGAATTCTGCTTGGTTCATCGCATTGGTCAGGCCAAGCTTGCCGAAAAAACGAAAGAAAAAAATCGGGCCCTATGAGTAAGAAAAAAAGTAAGAAAAAGCTTATAGTTCACACTAACTCGCGAATAAGCCCAGTTTAGTAAGCCCATGATCTCCCTCTACAAAATACAATTGTCCTTTGGCAATGTATGCCTTCTCAATATTTAGCATCTCCTTCCAAAAAAAGACATTGATCTGGTCATTGGAGATCCACGGCGGACAAACATCCGACCACTTTTTTATTTTTGGCGGTGCAATTCAAAGCATTCCGGTCCATTACCGTCTCCTTGAGGATCTGTCCGATTCGTGCATCAACAAAGCTTACTCCTACTAATTAGACTCCATCATCTTGATCCACTCTTCTTAATATGTTCTTCACATATCAAATTATGCGACAGGGCACAATATCTAATTAAGAACTTGAAAGAATGACTTATTTAACTTGATACTTACAGCATTGGGTAAACTTCTATTGAATGAATTCAACATCTTAGAATTCGAATGGATCTGAATTTATAGCTCAACTACGAAATAAGGAAAATAAATTCAAGGAAAAGGGAGGAAAATAGTGGACGAAAATGTTTTTTATTTTTATTTTTTCAACTTCTTGTATATATAGTTACAGTTTATGTGGGAACATTGTGATGCTAAATAAGATTTTCTTTTTTATTTTTTTAATTGGGGGAGCCATAGGATTGATGAGCGAGGCAGTGGTATACATAAAGGAGGACCCGAAGATAATTGACGTGCAAGTTAAGCCCTAATGGGGATGCTCAATGTGATCTCATTCCCTGGGTCAATGATGGCGAGCCGGACCTCTAATTGGATTGACATCTGCTACATGATCATGTTGGCGGGCGCCATATTCTTCACCATGCCCTTCCTCATGGGATTTGCCTCCAGCTATGCCTCCTCCTTATTGGGCCGCTTCACCAATGTCAACATCAGCTATGCCCTTGTGATCGCCATCTGCATCGTCGAGGTCTTCCTTGCCTTTTCTCATGGGTTCTTGAGACCCACAAGAGAAGGCAAGGAAGACACTGGCGATGTACTTAAAAGGTATAGTCGACGCCAACACTAGTGAAGCAGCTCAATAGGAAGGAATCATAGTAGGGAGTGAAGCCTATGAAGAGGGGCCCAATGAAGAAAATGGCCCTGAGAGCCCTTATGAAAAAATTGAGTATTTGATATTAAAAAAAAATTCCGATTGTTTTGGGAAAATGTCATCATTAGGAAAGTTGAAAGCCCAAAGTCCCGTGAGCTAAGTCCCAAAAATTGGAACCGAAGTTTAATTTTGACTAACAGAAATTCCCTACTAGTGGTCTTCAGTGGTGATATTAAATGCTAAATATGAACTATTCCCTAGACGTAGATCTAAGAGATTGGCTAACGACCTTTTATATTTTAATTATTTGTTTTTAAAATTTCTGTCTTTTTGCTTCTTCTTTTTTTAATCTTAAGAACTATCTAGGAGATCAAGTTACCCTAAAAACCAAGAAAAAGATGACATCACTCTCAAGTTCAGGAAGCTCCTATCTCTTCAAACCTCCATCACACTTCCTTTCATTCTTGTTCAACTCGCTCGTCATTCTTCATCCTTTCGCTCGTATATCTGCACTGCCAAGTCCATATATTCGCATCGTAGAACCCATATATTTGGAAGTAAGTGTCGTGTAGCAATGACATATAAACTCAGAAGACATGTAGATAGAGGACGCATGTGTTTGCATATGCTGAAAATGCATTCGCTCAAATGACCCGCAGAGAAGAAGCCTTCAGCAAAGACAATCCATGATCTAATATCTTAAGACAAACGCATACGCAAACATGTGAGGCATATTAAAAATCAAGATTCTCGGAAATTTAACTCTAAGTTGACTAACCAAACAACGACGAATGAGTGGAGGTCAAAATCGGTTCAACATGAAACTATCATGGATGAATCGCAATCACGGACGTAACCCCTCACACGTACTATTTTCAAGTTAGCAAGAACTAGACTCTCAGCCTCCGTTTTCATTCTCGCACACCCAAAACAGAAGATACTCATTTCGATCTTGCAAAAGGTGAATACCCGCAGCTATGGCCGATCGGCTTTAAACAAAAGAATAGAAAAAGGCGATTCCCTGCGGCGACTGGCATCAAAGTGTGTTTAGACTACCGTTAGATCCTCAATCGGTATCGTTTTCCTCTCAGACTTCGATCAAATTACTCGGACTCAACCTACCAGAACAGAGCAGCATATCGGTGTTTTCTTATGGATTGCCACTATGTAATTACCTTGGGGATGCAGTAGATGGTCACAAACAATGATCAAACGAATAAGTGAAGTCCTGGAAGCGTCTTCACTGATGGCCGGTGCCGGGGAAGAAATCTCGAGTGAGATCTCAGATTTTGGGACTCCCTCCGCTGTGGAACAGGGGCGAACAGAGAGGTCGCAGCATGGAGTTGAAGGAAGCGAACCGTGACGGAGGCAAGGGCTATAAAGTCGCCTGAAGTCAATGATGATGGAGGTCTGCAAAATCAAATAAGCCAGTGAGAGCTTTGTAGTAACAAAGATCTCGTTAACAAGAGAATGGTTGTCAGTTAGATGAGAGCGCTTCCCTGGGTCACCTCCTGTACGCACGCTGATCCGCTTGGCCAGTTAGATGAGGGCGCTTCTCTCGCTTCTCTCGTAACGAAGTCTGAAGCAGCCTGTAAATTTCAAGTGTTCAACGGGGCAGTATTTCCTCTTTTCTTGAGCAAGCTATTTAAAACATAGTAAAAATGAAGCTATATTCGTCAAATACCTCCGACGAGTTTTTTAGGAGCAGTCGGTAAATGGAGGTCATCTCCCTCCATTTCAATTTTAATTTTGTCTTCTTGATTGTGAAGATGTGCAAATATAAATTTCAGCAGTGCGATGAGACGCTACAAACTAAAAAATCTCATTCAGAGGCTTTGCAACCACAGGTGATTAAAATGCCACATACAAGATCCTCATGCCTCACTTGGAAAACAAAGAAAAGCATGTACCGCCTGAAAAGTCAGTCATGCTCACAATTCCAGTGAGTCTCATGTGTTGGAAACGCTGAGAAATTCGTAATTTTCCTGATATAAAAGGAATTGAGTTTTTTCCTTATAATAATTTGATGACATTTGTTGTCAATTCTCATGGTTGTTAAATTAATGCAGAATGTTTGAAATAAAGAATGGACCGTCGAACGTTTAAATTAGTCATTAGAAGCCAAACCCTTCTTTACCAAAGATTCTTTGATATAAGCTATGGGAGCAAAGACATAAGAGAATCCTACTCAACAATTTCATAAGTCAGAATTTCAAGTATATTCGATAAGTCTTTTGATTTTATATGACAATCTCCACAAATGAGGTTCGCCAAAATTGTTGCATCATGCCATTGAGTTCTAGAGCTTGTCAAAATGTGCAATCAAGTACTAGTAGTATATTTAATAAGTCCATTGATTTTAGACAATAAAAATATATACCATGACCTTGTTTATTGTTTCGATTTTTTTATTGTGCAATTTAAGGACATTTAGCACTGATGTGGGGCTACGGAGGTGCTAAATGAGCCTATAGAAAACTTTAAGAAAATTAAATAAAAAGTTGACCGGTTTGCCTAAATTTCTATCATGGACTACAGTGTCATCTATTTTGAGTTGCGCCACGCAGATTTTCTACCACTGGCCCACTGGCCCACTGTCCATGTCCATGGTCGATTCTGGGAGAAAATATTGGGTGGTCCGGGACCGCCACGTCAGCGTGGTCCCGGACCACTCACGCGGCGCCACGTCAGCGGGGAGGGAACCAACAGGACCTGCCCCTGTCCCATCTCTCTGACGCTCTCTCTCCTCTTTCTCTTCTTTGTCTCCCTCCCTCACACGTGGCGCCCCGTGAGTGGTCCGGGACCACGCTGACGTGGCGGTCCCGGACCACCCAATATCTTCTCCGATTCTGGACGATAGGAGTAGCTTTGGTGGCTGCGGACCTATGGTAATGATAGGCTTTTCTTTTGGAGAAATGCAAAGATTTTAATTTAAAAAGCACACAAAGTAACAACTGTTTGGTAAAATAAATTGAAAAATATCTTGAAAAGTAATTTTATAAGAAATGTTATTTAGTAAACATATGGTTTTGTAGAGGGCTTTGCAAATGTGTTACCAATGCAGCCAGTGCGTGCATTTTGATGACATTAACTTGGCTTTTTTTTTTACTCCGCCACTTTAGTGACTAAAACTAGCCAGCACTTTGCCACTTACCATGTGAATAGTGCTACCAAGTGGATTGGAATTGGAATCTGAAATGATATATATATATATATATATATATATATATATATATATATTTGTACATCTCTCTAATAAAAGAAATGTTCTCTTCGACCCAATTGATAAAATTATGTTTAAAAAATATCTAGTTTGACAAATAATTGAAGACGACATAGTGGTGACATAAATTTCGGGCCTCTTGCTAATTATGTCAATAAAAGTTGTAGGTCCAATCTTAAAGGTTGGTGCAGTTGATTGGGGTGTTCGGAGTGTCCTACTAATCTATAAAAATGCAACAAATTGGCATATGAGTAGTATTTTATTATTAAGTCATATTACACTATTTAGCGCTCCTATTTCCACTATTTATCAACCAATTATTATGAGCAATTCATTGATTTTTCTACATAATCCTTAAATTACAAATGTATTGTACCTTGAATACGATATGAAGCATTGTAATGTTCGGACATGAAAGCGGATGGATTGGATGATATTTAAATTTTCTTATGCTACAATACTTGGAGAAGAATATTTCACTTTTTCTTGTACTAGGAAGATGTAATGGAAACAAATGCGGAAGAGTCAATGGCGGAGACCAACAAATATTATTAGTAGAACACGCCACTAACTGTAGCGTCTCTTGAACCCAGCACCAAGCTCGACTCTAGAAGTCACTGTTGTACAGTCATCCTATCACCAATATGGCCCCGTTTGGTTTGACATTTAAAAAGGGCTTTTGGGCTCTAAAAGGATTTGGCCAAATGCAAAAGCGTTTGGTTCAATTTTTTGGACGACTTTGACAAAATACAATTGCATCTCCAAATGGCTCCAAGGGCCTTTAGCTTAAAGCAATTCCGAAGATACTTTGGGAAGTTATATCTTCGGAATGCAAGTCCTATGGAACTGTTCATCTTTTTCGAAGAAACGAATGGAGATTGACGACCGTCAGCCAAGGAGTTGCTCGTGTTGGTGATCGCCGCTTGAGGCATTGCCCGACCCCGGCAACCGCCGTCTGAGGTTGTGCGACCCCAAATGTCACCTGTCGCTGCCAGACCTCAAGTGACACTTGGATCACAAACCCCGGGCATCGCTTGAGGTCCGACGGTGACAGGCCACCATTGTCTGGGTCGCGCGAACCCAGACGACCACCATTTGAGGTCGCAAACCTAGACGACCGCTTGGGTCGTGACCCCAGGTGTTGCGTTGCCTGAGGTCCAGAGACCTCAAGTGAGGCTATCTGGCAGTGGCCAAATTTGGCCGCCGATGGCTAAATTAAAAATAACAATAATAACAATAATAATTTTTTTTTTTATATATATAACTTAGCAAAAGTCTTTTGCAAAATGTAGTTTTTATTAAAAGGCATTTAAGCCAAAGTCGTTTCGAAATGCACTTTTAAATTATAATTTACAAAACGCTATTTGCATTTTCAAAAATCCCTTTAACCGAAAGGTGTTTGCATTTTCCTAATGACATTTGCCCAAAGCCAAACCAAACGGGCCCTATGTGCTAGCTTACCAAAATACAAAAACGAATCAGGAATTGAACCACATATTTGGATGGTTTACTGCTATTAGTTTGAATATAATTTCCATCTATTAACTTACCACAATTGTTAGACACCCCAATAATAATTAATAACGACTTTGGTAGAGACACCAACATTATCATGCCTTGTTTTTCATCAGATAGGGTCTCATCAAGGTTCTTCAAGATCCATTATGAGATTATTGAACTCATCTAAGTGGGCTACATTGCTATGGCTTCTTTTTCTTCAGCCACCTCTATTAACACCTCATCTGAAAGGTTCAACATTATTACACTCTTTGCCCCCTCCATTAACTTATCCTATATCGGCATCTCTTATCATTTCTGGCTTCTTAGTCTTGTTATTCAACACCTCAGACATTACTTGGTTGTTGATGGCATAACACTCCACAATCTAAAGCCGTTTGTCCCATTAAACTTTTCAATTCTATTTTTGCTCCAATGTAATTGTAATAGCAGTATTTCCAGAGAACGGTCAAACAAGCAAAAGCCTAGAAACAATTCCAAAATATCCTTTGTAAAATAATGTGATAGTTAACATATTTTTGCAATTAAATCAGCACTAAAGAATGAAATCACAGGAGAAATCAATGAGTAACAATAAAGAATACAAAAGGACTTATGTATTTCAGTTCGATGACCCGTATTTATTTCATGAGAAGAGCCAGCCACAAATAATCTATTATTTAATTGGAAAATTTTAGAGTTACAATTCCCCGCACACTCAAGAGTTTCCTAACCCTAGATTATACCTAATCATATAGTATTTAGTCTCACGTAATAGTTCAATATAAATCATTAAGAATTACCTCACGAATTGAAGCACTCATGTATCCACAAAAAGAAAAATGCCTCAATTAGATGTTGAATTTTCTGGACAAGTCACTGTTTCTTGCTCCTTTTGTGCGGCCAAAGAAAGGAACTTTACTGTGCAGCCTTTTAGCCCTCTTTCATGTGCGGCAAAAGAGTCCCTCACTTTATGGCAATCAGAGGAGTCCCATATCTTGATCTTGGTCAAACCTTGGATGTTCATGTAAAATCACCGCTCTTGGATATCTTGATGACCAAATTTTGGATTCATATATCCAACAGAAAATCAAATTATAATCGAAAAGAAGGGCATGCCAGACGAAAGTCCAAAGACTTTATGCCTCATATCGAAAAGTAATTTGACATTTCCTCCACAAACCACATTTTCGGATGTTTTCAATTGTTCGTGCTCAATTATATAAACAAAAGTTGACCAATTCAGGCGATGGAGAGGTGAATGAATTTATAATGGCGATCGAATTTGGAAATCTTGCGAAATTGCGAGAGAAGTGTTGGAGTTTACTCAACTGCGGTGATGAGGTCTCTGCTCAAACGGCGCTCCATCATTTTAATCTCCTCTTTACGCTCCCTCTCTCTTTTTCCTTCTCTCTCCTTTGTTTTCTTATGCCCTCAATTTTTTCTTCCTTGTCCCCCATGTTCCCGTCCTTTTGACTAAACTCTCCCCTTTCTTTCTTTTTTTTTCTTCAATTACCACACCTCGTGTTCACGTTGTGACAAAGTCTCTTATATTTGCAGTAAGACTCTGCATCGAAGGGCACAAGCTTGCTGGGGCAAAAAGTTGATTCTGATTTGGGGTTGGCCTTAAATTCTAACTCAGGTTCAGAAGCCTTGACACTCACGACACCTTCACTAACTGCCTCTATCGGACCATGGTCAGCTAGGGGATTGTCGCCTACAGTGACAGCGAAGAGCTTCACACTGGCGATTGGATCGATAATCTCCTGAGAGTGGTCTGCGACTCCAAGATCTGCATACTAGTCCTCTCTAGAGGCTACGCTTTGAGCGCTTGGTGCCTCCGCAAGCTCGCTTGTGTGTGATGGAGCTCAACGAATCGACTGGGAAGCCAGACATCCTACCCATCTTCTTTGATGTCACACCCTTCGATGTCAAGCTCAAGACGAAGCTGTACGTGGAGGATTTGGATAAGGACGAGCAGAGGCTTGGCGGTGAGAGCAGGGAACGGTGGGTAAAGTGGGTAAGATCTAGGGGTGGAAAGTCCAAGGGAGAGGGTAAGTAAATGCTTATTAATTGAAATTTTTTCAAGCTTCAGTCGAAATGCTGTTCTCTTATCGCTCTTGAAATTTGGAATATGAATAATAAATTTCATTTTTCACCAAAAAGAGAGCCAATTCATCAAATCTGTGATACATAAGTAGGGCAATTTGGCTGGCGATAGTTATATGAGTGGATTTGATCTAATTCTAGAATGATGTCTATAATTCGGACTGCAAAGAAAATCTTCCTTTTCAGAAGGGAAAAAGCTATTAAAAATTCCAAACCTTACTCAAAGTGACAAATTTATCTCAAACTTTTTTTTGTGACATAAACAACCATAAACTTTGCTAATCATGACACATTTACCCCATATCTTTATTCGTGACACAAAAAATCTTAAACTTGTATTCGTGTGAAAGATTTACCCTAAACTATAGGACATTTTCATCTTTTACTTTTTAATTTCTTTTGTTTTTCCTTTTCTTCTTCTTCTTCTCTCTTCCCTCTGCCGGCTGGGGGAGGGAAGCTGGACTCAAGCGAGGGTTGCCCTCATTGGCATCGAGTGAGGGTCACCTTCATTTAGGTCAGGCAATGGGTGCCAAATCTGGCGAGGGCAACCCTTGCCCGACATAGGCGAGGGCGGCCCTCACCGACGTCGGGCAAGAGCATTCCTCGCCAGATCTAGCCCAGGTGAGGGCGCCCTTGCTTGGCGTTGAGCGAGGGTTGCCCTTGCTAGATTTGGTGAGGCCAACATCTAGGTGAGGGCTACCCTCGCCTGAGTCCAACTTCCCTCCGACATGGCCGTCGGAGGAAAGAGGGAAGAAGAAAAAAGGGAAAAAAAATAAGACGAAAATGCCTTTGGCCATAGAATTTGGGGTAAATGTATTACGAGTAGCAAAGTTTTGGGTTTTTTATGTCACAAAAAAAAATTTTGAAGTAAGTTTGTCACTTTGGGCAAAATTTGGGGTTTTTGATAGCTTTTTCCCTTTTAAGAAAAAGGGTGAAATTGTAAGTTTATTGTCATAACACCAATCATATCTTGTGGAGTCTATCTAGCCAAAATTCTTCTGGCTTTATAGAATTTACCAAACACTTGAAATAGTGATGAAACTCAAATGCTATCTGCAAGGAAGTAATAGTGAGATTGCAATTTATTTTCTTTTACTAAAGATGTTTGATTTGTGGCAGACACAGTGAATCTTTGATCTCATTGTGAAAGAGGTTTTGTGTAAGCTAAAAGTAAAACAAAGACCTTTGGAAGGCAAATTGGTTGGGGCAGATGAATAAGTAGAAACCATAATGAAGTCGTTAGATGTTGACTCCGGCACTGGTGTGCATTTCGTTGGAATCCATGAAATGAGAGGGATTGATAAATTACCCTCGCTAAGATTGTTTACAATGAATTGTGTCCTCACTTTGATGGACAAGGTAGCTTCATTGGGGACATTCGAGAATCATCAAAGGCAAATGGCCTAGTAAATCTACAAAGAGGGTTTATCGTAGAAACTAATGAAGGGAGCATAAGAAGGAGAGCTTGTTCTAAGAAAGTTCTCATTGTTCTAGACAATCTAGACAAGGAAGAACAACTTAACAAACTAGTTAGGGGGCTTGGCACTTTTAATTCTAGGAGTAATATTATCATGACAACAAGGGATAAACGGATCTTGGATGAAGAGAAGGGAATCTTACCTCATGAGTAATGGGCTTTCTGCTTTTCCAAGTAGTAATACTATCTCTTCTATAAATTTACAAACTCATATCTTGAAAGTAGTAGAGATTTAATAGAGCATGAGTTATGCAAAACATATTTTTTGTATAAACTGGATCGAGCATTTACTACTTTTTTAGTCTGTTGATAAGGCATTGGAAGGCAGTCTTTGAAATAGTTTGAAATAATCAATTGTAAAAGTCTTGATTAAATGTCTTGTAAAAAGAATTGCTAAAAGCTATATGTATTGATTGTGAAATGTTTATGAGATGCAGCACATTTGATAAAAGGAATTGAGAAAAGGTCATATGATTATGTTTGTGGAACTAATTTTTTAGATGAATTTATGATTTAATTGGGGGTTATTGGAGAGTGTTGTTAATGGATTATGTTATGTCGCTATGTTTAGAATCTATTGAAGGGGTAAGTATGCATACTGTTATTAGGACATCCTTCTAAGCCAAACCACCTGCTAATATAAAAGGAGACCTAGTCAAGGGCCGAAAACTTGGTCGTGTTTGTCAGGAGCGTTAAGCATGGCCATAGTTATGTATTGAGCATTAGATTAGTTTATTGAATAGACAATTGACATTTTAGTTAATTGAGATTGATCGATAGAATAAACCATTGATGATTGATTTGTTTTTGTAAGTTGATATTGTTAATTGATCTTACACTAAGTTTTATTGAAAAGACATCATCAGTCTTCGATATTTTATGTATATCATATATTGAATTGGGGATTGATGAGTTACGGTATTGTATTATAAAGATGCATAGTGAATGTTCAATCTACTTAAAAAGATGTACTACTTATTAGGCTGTAGTTGCTCATTCCATTCGTCTTGCTGTTCGGGTTTTTCAATGAGCTAGAAATAGGAAGAAAGCATTATTGTCTTCAAGAGGATGTTTTAATAATGGTATTTTTAAGGTATAAGTTGTTTGTGGTTGAATTGAACCTTTGAGTTTGGTTGTTGTTTGGAGATGTGCATATCCCCTTTATGGATTATAGAAATACTGATATTGTAACCAAATAACTCTTTTATCAAATATATATAGATGTATATATATTGACAATAGGTTGATGATAGTAATGTTGAGGTTGTGTCATTTGGATAAAAGGATGGCCGTGTCATTGTCCTTGTACTTACAGAGTTTCGGTTGTGATTGGCTTTTTCCTACAGTTCATGAATGCTTGTGATGCAAAAACTGTAATGTTTGGACATCAGGGCATGGTGAATGGATCATAGTTGCATTTTATTGTCCTCCAATGTAGGTAGAAGACCAACTCATCTTTTCCTGATCTAGGATGATGAGATAAAGAAAATTTCGGAAAATAAAAAATGAAAAAAGACAACATTGATTGTTCCGTAGGCATATTACAGTGTGTCTGCAAGCCCTTGTGGTTTTTTCAAGGGAGAAGTCTTCTGGGGCAGACACGAGAAGTACATTGTCTTGCAGGATGATGCAGACATGGAGTCAGGAAGAACTGAATGGATCTCTATGCATTATGGTTAAGGGAATGAAAGCTAAATTGATGGCTCCAAGAGAACACTCTCCTTATAAACTCAAGTGCAAGGAATGCAGTTTGCGTGTGGATCTACTCTGCTTCGAGGATTTGCTAACTGTCCATTCATCGAGGGAAGTCATTCGCTTTGTGAATATCAGATTGCTTGCCACATGGAAGCATCGTCCAGATTTTCGACAACTTGGATAATAATTTCCAATGCATATGATACTTTTTCTCAAAGTGTGGCACTATGCAAATATAGAACCAGCGCAGCGTTACTCAATGTATTGGTATCGGTGGCGCTGGCAGGTGACTCGTTAGCTATTAGTAGTTGTGATTGCTGATTGATAGAAATTAAAAGAAGTAGCCTCATTTGGGAATGAGTTTGCTTGAATCTTTGTGTCAGATGTCATCTTTTTTATTTATGCCATCAGGAGTCATTTTTTACATGACGATGAAAACATTCCAAATATCCAACTAAGTTTGGTAGTTGAGTGCTTTACAGTCAATTTCTGTCACTGTTATCTATTAAGTGGTCATAGAGAGCAAGCTATTTGTTTTGTGTGGGTAAATGAATGATTCTACAAATTTCTCAAATAACTGAAGAGTGCAAAAGACCAAGAGGAGAAATGCAGAGAAAACGAGCAGAAGTAGGCAATTTTGCAATGTCCCAAACAGTGATCATTAAGTCAATCTAGCCCGGCCTCCTCCAAAATCTGTCAAGATCACTAATACGCGCAATCCTTGGCCCTAGCATTACACTGTCACGGATGACTAGATCTGAGAGGAGAAAATATTAGTCTTTCCTGTGCCAATCACTGTGAAGTGGGCAAAGCTGATGGTAGAAGAGACTAATTATATGACGTCCGCAAGCAATTCTACTTTCTTCTAGGATGAGATTTTAGTGGCAGAAGCAAAAGGGCACAGGCTTCTGACCATGTCATCTCAATTATCAAGAGTGTGTTCAATTAATTTTAGTTGCTCCTTCACTTTGCCGGCGCTGCATCTAGCCTCTGCTGGTGTCCCTCTCTAGATTTGGCTGTCAATGGCCGAATGCGTTCAATGCTGCTGTTGGCATATAGTTCGTCCTTGGCTGTCGTTAGCATAGTTTGTCCATGGCCGAGCGCGTTCAAGCGTCATCTCACTCGTGCTGCACTCAAGCCTTCGACTTCGTTCATCCGTTCTTTATCTGCTTTTGAGCTCGCGGTCGATGGCCATTGGGATATCGAGCTCAATGTCAAGGCTCACAGCAACGGATGAGCCGTGGCCGCTAGATATGTGGATGAGCTACCTCACAAGCCATGGACAAGCCAAGGCTTGCGACCGTACTTGAGGCCAGATCTGGAGGCACAACTTTAGATTCAGCTTTGGATGGGAAACGACCGCGAGCCGCCTTGACGACGGAGGGCGTGGCTCGGCCATGGACAGGCAACAACTGTGAGCTGAAAAAGCGAAAAAGAAGAGAAAAGAAAAACATAAAAGAATGGCTTTTCCATTATTTTTTCTTATTGTATGAACTCCATGTGATTATATGTGGTCAGACCTTGAACTCAATCTATGCGAGAATTTTCCCTCCTACGATGCTTTTCCGTTCGATATTTTAATTCTGGAAAAATTTTGCTTTCCGCTCCTATACTGTCATGAAATTTTTTAATTGACTTGTAATTTTTCTAATTAAATTTTTTTGACTTGCACAGATTATCTAATCAAGTCTCCCGATACCACCATCAACGACATTAAAGAGTGATGTTGGCACTATTTTGTCAATGTTGATGAATTCTTTTCTTTTTTTTTCTTCTTCTCATGGTAGCATCCATGTTCATAAAATGTCCTATTGTTGTTGGACAATCATATCGGCTAGGTCTGACCAAATATGGTGTTGGAAGATCTTCATTTGACTAACTGTGCAAGTAGAAGGATTTTGTTAGAAAATTAAAAGTACCAGGAATTAATTAGAAAAAGCGTTAAAGCACAAGATGAAAATTTTTTTTTTATATACTTATAATTAATAATTATTTCATTAGATTGCTCTGTAGCTATCTTGAGATGGAATGAACTTTTTTTTATTTTGATACAGCTGCATTTAGTTCTACAAGATCATGTATATGGACCACTTGTCCTGAATATTGACCTACCACTCATAACCTGACTCTTCTTAAATATTGTCATACTGCTTCGTTAGTATCGTTACGCATTGTATGATAATTTGAATATGTTTATAACACTCATAAGCCTGTCACTTCTCTTGGAGCTGTACTCAAGTAAGAAGAGAATTCTGCTTTGATTCATCGCATTGGTTGGGCCAGGCTTGACGAATACAAGAAACATTGGGCCCTATAGGCAAGAAAAAAGCTTGTAGAGCACACTAACCTGTGGATAAGCCCAGAATAGTAAGCCCGTGATCTCCCTCTACAAAATACAAATGTCCTTTGGCAATGTATGCCTCCCCAACCACGCACGAATGAAGTCACACCGGTTAGGTTTGCACAACATCTATGTCTGCAAGAGTTATATCTTCCAACAAGAAGAAGTCGCTTTTGGCAATTCTTGGACTAGACATTGCAGGAATTGGACTAAATACCTTATTCTATCTATCAATTCATTTTCGTGGAGAAAGATTCTGGTGGGAAGCTGTAAATGGGAGAATATGAAAGAAAGGGTAATAATAGGCATTTTTCAGTGTGTTATAAACTTCATATACAAGTTAGGGTTTGTGCATGTGAAGTGCATGTGAAGTGGGGTAGATGACTGACCAAAAAAAAAAAAAAAAGTGGGGTAGATGATAGATTTCAGGGAAAGAAAATTAAAGGGCTCTTGGCTATAGACTAAATTAAAAGAGGTAATTACCTTGAAAGGAATGAGATACTTAACATATGCTACTCATTTTAGGATTGATTGATCAAAGTAGGCAATCGGGGTTGCATTAACTAACTTTTTGGAGTATTAATGTTAGCATCATGAGAACTGATATTGTTTAGTTATAATTAAACAAAAAAAAAAGCTAGTTAGATCGATCAACTATTAATTTTCATTTTTTAAGAGCTGTAAATAACACAACCTATTGATTACATCTTAGTGTCTTTTTTTAGGCTACTATGCGGTAAATACTTTCATAAGTATCATTATGTCAAATAATTTCATTTTTTTTCTAGAGTAGTGTGCTGTTTTAACACCGGTAAAAGAAGATAAGACCAAAATATATATGAAGGGTGTAGCGTATACTAATGAAAGAGTATGTTTTTCGTTATTTGCTCCGCTTGCTTGTATGCCTAGCATGGCAAGGCATTCTTATGAGGCTCCTTTTAGAAAGGTAGTACATTGTTATATGAACCTTTCTTACTCTACTCTTCTCACTGTTTATAAACACAATTATTTTTATATAAAAATGAAAATTTAGCATAAATTGAGTAGCGGATTTGAAATTAGGGATGACAATGAGGCATAGCCAGGGTCAGAATGTGTCTCTTACCTCATCTCACGACTAATTGTAATCCTCTACTACAATCCAAAAATACATTCTTTACAATTAGCGTGACATTGTGTGTTTCTATCGTCGATGGATTGAATTGTCGTCTCCATGACAAGGTTCAACTCCTAGAGCTCCTCATGCACACTCACTTATTTTGTCATAATTTATTTGGATAACATGATCTTTTGAAAATTTGTTACTAATTTGATATATATATATATATATTTTGTGGTGGGATGGGGGGAGGGGGAAGGAAATATATGGTAACTTAGTCTAGCTGTTCAATGTAAGTTCAATTATTTTTTGTGTATGCCATATTAAAGAAAGAACCATACAGAAATGTACATACAATTTGAACAATAACAATAAGTTTAAATTATTAAATAGAATGTACATGCACATTGCATTAAGATATGTGAATTCGTAGTTGATTATTGTTGATACATAACAAATTTCTAATCTTTAAATATATCCTAGGCATTTCGTGCAAATAAAAATGGAAACAACATTATATATCTGCCTATATAAATCATCAAATGTTATCAGTTTTGAGAATATAAATGATCTGCTGTAATTGGTCAAGACGGGCACTGTGCTTCAAGGACACATAAAACTTTCTCACAGGCCGATCATGTAAATAAAAAAAATTTCCTCTCGGACTAAAGTGTGACTACTCATGCTGCTTCAATCCCACCCATATGATGCAAGTTCAAATCCTCCGGCTTGCGTTGCACTTTGGAGTTATCTCGGGCAAAAGGTGAGGACCTCCTAGCACCCCGTGAGGAGTTATCTACCGCAACCGGCGCAAGTAAGGAAGGTGCGAGTTTGCTCCCGATCATAAGAAAATCATTAAAAAAAAAAAAAATCCATATCCACTTGAATGGTCCCGGGGAGACCTATAGCAGGTTCTTCTCCCTATTCCCATTTTATCATATGTAAAGCAAAGGAAATAAGCGGATCACAAAGCAAGAGATTAAGGGCACCAACAAGATAATACAAATTGGACTGCGTGAAGATTAAGCACGTGAACATGAATAGTCACCACTCGAAATGTATTACCTACGGTTCAAGTATTATACCACCAGAGTAAAATCACTTGTCGCTCGCCGAGTTACACAAGATTAAAAATGATGATTAACAAATTTCCAATGGATTCTTGCACTTGAAAGGTAGTTTTGCCAACTAGCAAATTTTGGCAGCTGCCTCTTGAGCCTGCCCAAAGTTCACGTGATGTGCCTCTCGAAGAATTTTGTTCTCTTCTACTCCTCCCTCTTCCTATATATCACTGCTCTCCACTAATAGGATTGATTCATCACCCTCCACAAGCCCTCTCTCTCTCTCTCTCTCTGTGAAGCAGCCATGGATTCCTCCAAGATCCATACCCTCTCCCTCATCCTCATGCTCTGCCTCTCCTCAGCCGCCCCCACCCTCAGGTGCGGCTCGTGCAGCAAGCCCGCCCCGAAGCCCAAGAAGCCTGGCCACAAGCACCACCCCAAGAGGCCCATCGTTGTTGTCCCACCCATCGTCAAGCTGCCCATCACATTGCCGCCCATTGTGAAGCTGCCAGTCACATTGCCACCGATCGTCAAGCCACCCGTGACCCTCCCACCAGTGACCCTCCCACCGATCGTCAAGCCACCCTTGAACCTCCCACCTATGACCCACCCCACCGGTCATCAAGCGGACATCACCCTACCCCCAATTGTTAAGCCGTCCATCACCGTGCCCTCTGTGACCGTACCCCCCATCACCGTGCCCCCTGTCACCGTCCCTCCCACTAAAAAGATTTTTGTCAGATAGTCTGAATTGATTTTATACCTAATTAATATGTGAGGTGATTACGCAGGTGCACAATCATTATTGTAACAATTAGCAATCAAGGAAAGCATTAAACACATTTCATGGGATAACAAATACTTAACACTAAGGAAAAGATAAATGCTAATCCTAACTAGACTAAAGGAAAGCCAAAATCAACGTATCAAAGTTGCACAATCAAGGGCATTTGTCTCTAGGACAACTGAAATCCTAAGATAGAGCCCTAAGGGTTTGGTCAGCATAATTCTAAATTGAAGGACTTCCACTTTTTGGGAGAAGATAACCCAAAAGATTAATTTTAACATTTTCAAGAAATTTTAATTTAATTTTTTTAAAGAATTTTTTTGGGATTTTTCAGAAGTTCTTGAAAACCTTTTTAAAAATATTTTTTCGATGTTTTTAATTTTTAAATTTTTAATTTTTAATTTTTAATTTATTGCTTTTTAATTTTTAATTGATTTTTTTGTTCTTTTTAATATTTATTTATTTATTGTTAATAAAAAAGGGATTCGGACCGGGTAAAGAGACCCGACGCAACTAAACCGACCCAAACCCTATTGGATCAGGTTGGACTAAAAACATTAAACCTAAAAGGCCGCTCGGAATTAATTATAAAAGCCCATGAACTTTTTTATTTTTTAAACTCTTTTTTGGGCCCACATTCCCGGCCCACAACAGAACCCCCTAGCGCATTTTCATTTTTTTTTCCTCTCCCTTTTTTATTTTCTTTTAATTCTTTTCTCCTTTTTTTGTCCTTTTCCGTTTTGTCTTATTGTCTTCATCTCCTACCTCACTGCTCCTGCAACTCCCCGAAGATCTCCAGAATATGCCAGCCTTGCTCCTAAAAACATTTGATGACTCAAACCATTAGAAGAACCTAAGCTTGATCAAAATGATTTAGACTCCTTGCACCTATCTACTCCGCTCAGACCATCATCCATCAAGATTTACTCCTAACGTCATAACATCCGAGCGTACATGGCATTGTTAGAACAAGGGATGTCATAAGCAAACTGGAGTAAATGCCCGCAATAGTCAATGCTCAGGTCAGGGGCACAGCGTCGTCCACTCGCCCACAAATGCCATCGGTGACCACCAGAACATACGGGCACAAAGTAAGGGAAAGATGGAATGAGTGACGTTTGACAAATGTTCCAATGCATCAGTAATAGAGCTCAGTAACCTCAAAACAAACACCATGACATTAAAAGGATAATGGTTCGCGTTCCAACCAGCTACTAATCGGAGACAAGTTCATGCGGTTTTAGTGCTAACATTTCGTCAAACATGTAGCGGGCGTCTGATCAAAAGATAAAAGACACGTCGATGAGCTCATGACCAACGCTCGATCTAACAAAACCGACGAAAAGCCAACCTCATCTCAGCTAAAAAAGGGTTCCTCCTAGGCTAGAGTAGGGTATAACAGATTCAGCAGTGTTACCTTGAAGCGGTTCTTAGCTTAAATCACGAGGCCAACTTATCACGCCGTGGGAGAGGCACGCGTCGTCGAGGGTCGGCGGTCGAGGACCGAGCGTGATGATCGATCACCGTCATCTTCTCCGGTCGGAGCTCGAGGTTAGCGCACGTCCCTCCCTCTCTCTCTCCCCCTTGGACTCTCGCCGAAGACTCTCTCTCGAGCTCTCTCACAAACAAAAAACCGGAACCCCCACAACATTTTGCTCTCTTCCTTTTAAGCTCGGCCAGCGACGGGCGCGTATGGCTTCTGCCACCGCTAGCCTGTCGTGGCCGGCTTGATCCCCGATCCCGGGATCACACTGTCGTCTGCGCTCGCGACCCTCTGCCTCCCTCTCTGGTTTGGACGTTTCTTTTCCTGCCAAAGCAAAACCAGCGTGAGGGCGCGAGGGAGGAAGAAGACCCAAGCGCGGGCCGGGCCGACATGAAAGGAGATGGGCCAGTCCCGCTAGAAAAGAAGAAAAGAAGGAAGAAGAGAGGTGGGCCAGCCCACACAAAAAGAGAAAAGAATGAAGAAGAGGAGGAGGAGGAAAATCATAAAAGAAGGGCCCAGCCCCTGCCCAGCCCTATTCGATTTCTTTTTTTTTTTCTTTTCTCTTTTTTTCTCTTTTTTCATTATAATTTTCAATGATGATAATGTTTTTTTTTCTTATTCTCTTTTTTTTTTTTTTTTTTTAATGAAAATCGTTTTGGAAAAACTTTAAAAATTACCATTAGTGATGCAAATATTCATAATGCTAATACACGATGCAATTTATTGAAAATTATTTGGTTTGCTAGGGTTTAAAAATTAATCCATAATTTTCTATGCGATTAAATCCTAAATAAAATGGTAAAATTTAGGTGGCAACAAATAAGTAATATTGAGTGGATAGTTTTGGAAAGCTTTATATATTTGATGAAGATCTTTAGTTAATCAACTTAGAGGATGGTAGGTTTTCGGTTTGGAAAGCTGGATTTCGATGTTTGTAGGCTTCGTTGTAGGATGGCACTCTTTCTTCATACCATCATATTGGGAGCATCTGCTAGACTTACTGCATAGAAATATTATGGTATATATTTTGAACGACTTCCACTTTTTATAGTTCACTTATGTTTATTTTATATTTGAGTAAATGTCTTTTATTTAATATGTGGAACACCGGAAAAAGAAAAGTAAAGAAACTTATGGTATCATAAGCCTTTCCCAAGCATGTCCTACATTTTTCCTTTGTGGAACTTTTCTTACTGAGATGATTTTATATATACCATTCAGTTGGTGTAGATATCCTCTTCTCAGATAGTTTTGAGCTTTAAATAAATGATATTTTTATTACAAGACATGTATAACATACTCAGTTAGTACCGCTGGGCGTCCAGTGGCAAAGGGGGCCATGGGTGGAGGCGCACTTGCAAGAGGTCCGGTGTTCAAGTCCTGGAAATTGCGAAAATGAGAGTGATAATGTATAGTAGAACATAGATATGACAGATAAAAATATACATATTTACTAATTTCTTGTCGGATTTCAAACTATGTAAAAAGCGGCTCTTTTGTATATGCACCCAAAGTTGAGGTTAGCCCTCTTTCCTTCTTGAGTTCTTCACTATAGGAGCTTCGTTCATGGAAATCCTTTGATAAGAGCAGCTTGACCGTCTATGTAACCGTACAAACCGTGCCAAGGGCCTTCTTCATTTTTGCAGAAAGAAAAAAGTGATCAATGAACTCTATATGTACACTGAACAAAATCCAAGCCGCCAAATTGGGACTAGGGACTGCCATCATCAATGGTCCTTATTTAGATTATTCGGTTTGGTCCATATACTATGCTCATGTAACATAATGTCTCCTCTTAGAGAGACAATGGTAAGAGAAATTTTATCAGTTGGTTTGAGTATGGCAAGAAAAACTTAACTCTTCGTCCATGCTTGGAGTATACTTTTGTTACTGTATTTTTGAACACATTAATAAGTAACCTGTTAACTATCACCACACGAACAAAACGTCGAAGAGACGTGAAAAAAGGATGGTGGACGGAAAGGTACAAAAAAGGAATGATGAGCCCCTACACAAATCAAGATGGGCGGTGAAGATTGGACCATTTGAGGAAAAGCAGGGGGCCGGGATCAATTCACTATATTCTGCCGAAACGGACCAGGTAAGATGGGCAGCAAGAAAGGGCGACATCGTGAACATCAGTTAATATCGGGATCGACGGTCTAGATTGAAATGGTCTGGTCTGAAGGTGCGGGGAAATAAAGACAGACGGTTTAACTTCCTCGGTAAGTTTTGCGCGCTTAGAACGCTATCGACGCAATTCCAAAAGTTATCTGCTTTCAGACCATCCAGATCATAATCGCTGAAGCTGGACACTAGCGGGGCAAGTCATCACGATGGATTCTCCGAGGAAGAGTCTTTGATGGATTCATTCCCTCGAAATGGTTTCGTGCGTCAACGTGATTTGTAGTTTTTAACACAACCGAAGAGGCAGCTCCGAGTCTGAGCATAGCAAAAACCAGAGCGAGACAGAGCCCATTCGCGAGGGAGGGCCCCCCAAAAACATGGCAGCAACTGGAGGTTCGGGCGCATCGGCGACCCAGTACGACATTTTCCTGAGCTTCAGAGGGCCCGACACTCGCGACAACTTCACCGACTGCCTCTACCGGACCATGGTTGGCCAGGGGATCATTGCCTACAGAGACAGCGAAGAGCTTCACGCTGGTGATCGGATCGATGATCTCCTAAGAGCGGTCGGCGAATCCAAGATCTGCGTACCAGTTCTCTCCAGAGGCTATGCTTCAAGCGCTTGGTGCCTCCGTGAGCTCGCTCATGTGATGGAGCTCAACGAATTGACCGGGAAACCGTTGATCCTACCCATCTTCTTTGATGTCACGCCCTTGGACGTCAAGCTCAGGACGGAGGTGTACGTGGAGGACTTGGAGAAGCACGAGCGGAGGCAAGGCAGCGAGATCAGGCAACGATGGGATTTGGCTCTGAGAAAAGTGGCTGAGATCAAGGGATGGGAAGTCCAAGGGAAACCGTAAGCAAACTTTTATTAATGGAACTTTCTTCAAGCTTCACTCGAAATGCTACTCTCTTATTATTTTTGTCAATTGTAGTGAAAACAAGCCGGAGTGTTTCGAAATTCGACATGAAACATATCAGTTGATGCGTCATCTACAAACCGGTTTCCGGTATATGAGTAATAAATTTTATTTCTCACCCAAAGGAGAGACATACGATTGAATTTGATCTAATTATAAAATGATGTCTGTAATTTGGACTACAAAGAAACATCTTTATTCTTAGAAATAGGGGGAAATTGTAAGTTTATTGGCATGACACCAATCATATCCTACGGAATCCATTGAACCAAATTCTTCTAGCCTTATTGAACTTACCTGAGACTTGTAGTAGCGATCCAACTCAAATGCTATCTGCTCGGAAGTAGTAGTGAGATTGTTATTTATTTTCTTTTACTTAAAGTGTTTGGTTTGTGGCAGGCATGGTGAAGTTATTGAACTCATTGTGAAAGAGATTCTGCATAAGCTGAAAGTAAAACTAAGACCTCTAGACAGCAAATTGGTTGGGGTACACGAACAAGTAGAAGGCATAATGGAGTTGTCAAATGTTGACTCTGGCCCTAGTGTGCGTTTCGTTGGAATCTATGGAATGGGGGGCATCGGTAAAACTACTCTTGCTAAGATTGTTTTCAATGAATTATGTCTTCATTTTGATGGCCGATGCAGCTTCATCGGGGACATTAGAGAATCATCAAACAGAAATGGCCTAGTAGATCTGTAGAAACAAGTTGGAATCCGACATCTTTGATTATAGATTTATGGAAAAACTTTCTAACACTGATGAATGGATAGATAGCACAAGAAGAAGAGCTGGTTCTAAGAAAGTTCTCATTGTTCTAGATGATCTAGACAAGAAAGAACAACTTAAGAAACTAGTGGGGGGGCCTGACACTTTTGGTCTTGGGAGTAGAATTATCATTACAACAAGGGATAAACAAATTCTGGAAGAAGAGGAGGGAATCTTAGCTTATGAAGTAAAGCAAATGGATCATGATAAAGCACTGGAGCTTTTCAGCTTGCATGCCTTTAACAATGTCACTACTCCTGATACTCATCAAAGTCTCTCTCAAGAAATTGTATCCACGACCAGGGGACTCCCATTGGCTCTTGAAGTCATAGGTTCCTATCTTCGTCACCAAACAGAGGAAGTATGGAAAGAAATGCCAAAAAGGTTGGAGAATGTACCTCATGATAAAGTTCGGGATAAGTTACAGATAAGCTATGATGCATTAGGAGATGTGGAAAAAGAAATTTTTCTCGATATCGCATGCTTCTTCATATATGAAAAGAAATGATGGGCAATGTACTTTTGGAATGCTTGCCATCTATACCCACATAGCTCTTTGAAAAAACTTACTGATTTGTGTTTGATTGAAATTGTTAGTGATGATGGTATATGGATGCATGATCAGTTGATAGACCTTGGAAGAGACATTGTGCGCCAAGAATGTACTCGAAATCTAACAAGGCGTAGTAGGTTGTGGAATTGCGAAGAAGCTCCGGAAGTATTAAGGTCCAAAGAGGTAAAGTTAAAGTAGGATCCATATGTTATTAACCGCACACTCAATTTCCTACTTCCCATTCAAAAGTTTCCTTTTGGCTATTGTGAATGACAAATTTAATGTTTGCGTGCTTGTGCTTATTGATGTTTTCTATTTGCAGAGAAAGGATAAAGTTCAAGCACTCAATTTAGATGAACACCGTTCCGATCCCATCAGCATTGTGGATGAAGAACTTGAGAGGATGCCTTATTTGAAATTCCTCAAGTTAGATGCAGTGACATTTGTTGGAGACATCAACAATTATCTCCTGGAGCTAAGATGGCTTTCTTGGTTTGATCCTCCTCTAGATTGTAGAATGGCTAATTTGCACTTGAAAAATCTAGTAGTTTTTGAACTTTCAGACAATGAGAACACCAAGATTTGGGGTGGTTGGCACATTTTGAAGGTGTGAATTTGTACTTCTGTTCTCTCAATGTAGACATAGTATTATCTCTTTGATCATCTCTGATAATATTTCAACAACTTTTGCAGATGGCAAGCAAATTGAAAGTTCTTTATCTCTCAAGATGTAAAGGATTGAAACTGACTCCAGACTTTTCTGGATGCTTGAGTTTGGAAAGACTGTCCCTTGATGCATGTCGAAACTTGCAAGAAGTTGACTACTCTATAGGGAAGCTAAATGGTCTTACTCACTTGGACATTATTTCTTGTTCGAGTCTTCAAACTTTGCCTGAAGAGATTGGAGGACTAGTGAATCTGAAACACTTCTCTTTGAAAAATTGTGACGAAATGGAGAAACTTCCATGCTCTGTTGGGAAATTAGCATCATTGTCTAAGTTGGATGTATCATTGACACAAATTACAAGTTTACCTAATTCTATTGACAATGCAAAACACCTATCATATCTTAATCTATCACACACGCCAATTGTGGAACTTCCAATATCTATTGAAGAGCTTACGCAACTAGAGTTCCTTTCACTCTTTTATTGTCGAGATTTGATAGAGCTTCTGGAATCAATAGGCAACTTGACATCATTACAGAATTTGAATCTCTCATGGACAAGATTTGATAAGTTACCTGATTCGATAAAAAATCTCAAGCAATTGAAGGTGATGTGGATGAGCCCGAGTTGGATAAGGAGGTTACCTAGTATTAATGGAATGCTTGAGAGGTTGGAGGAGCTCCATGCCTCATATAGTCCACTTGCAGGCGAACTTCCCACTGAAATTGGTGGACTATTGTCTCTAACTATTCTAGAGATATCACATACTAGTGTTTGTGCAGTGCCGATGACAATCAATTCCCTCACGCGACTCCAAAAGTTGGATTTAATGGATTGTGATGAGCTTCAAGAGTTGCCAAAGCTTCCCCCAAGTTTGAATTGCCTACTTGTTCGATCAACATCATTACGGTTAGTTCCGGATCTCAGTAACCTCACAAATCTAGTGGAATTGCTTCTTTCTAATGGCTTTGGACAAGTACTTCCTCAGGCATCAAACCCAATGAGAACTCTTCAATTGCAATGGGTTGGAAAGTTATGTAAGCTTAGAGAAGTTGAGCTTGTGCCTTTCAGATATTCCTGTGCCATTTACGGAGTTGGGTTGCCTACCTCGACTTAGAGAACTCTCTTTTTCTTGCATGGACAGTTTCGACTCCGTAAATGTTGGACCACAATTTTCCAAATTTAAATATTTGTCCAAATTGAGTCTTGATCACTCTCCATTAAGGGAAATTCTACTCGATGGGCTTGAACTATCGAGAAATCTAGATGTGAGAGATTGCGAGTTTCTCGAGGGATTGTCAATTATTTCATCAAGTTTGAGGAAGCTCTATCAAATGGAAGTTTTAGGTTGCCCAAAGCTACTTGAAATTCGATTTCATAGTACAATGGAATCATTAAAGATACTTGAAATTACAAACTGCGATTCCCTGGGAGGGTTGTGTGGTCTATCAAACTCGAAGAAGCTGAAGACTTTAAAGATGTGCAAGTGCAATGGGCTAAGGGTTGTTGAGGGCCTTGAAGAATTGGAGCTTTTGGATTTTTTTATTTTTGACGAGTGTGAATCGTTAGAAACGTTGACTGATGTATCCAACTCAAAAATACTAAATGAATGCAGAATTGGAATCTATTATTGCGCAAAACTAAGTGATTATCATGGTACTTACAGGGATTACAGAGAGATGATTCTTCGCAAGACGATGAACACATTCGACAAGGTGCACCTTCCTTCTAACCTTTCATTTATTTTTTATATTTTATATTTCAGAAATGCATGCAGTAGGCATAACATTTCGTTATTTTCCCGTGTTCCGTTTGCTTCCATCTCTCTCTCTCTCTCTCTCTCTCTCATGATAATTCATTTATAATACATTTTTATATAAGTTTATGGATTATTGTTAGGTACACCGTTAGTGACCAAAAAAAAACACATTCATCCTTTAATGGTTGACATGTATTTGGAGTTAGTCTTGTAATCAAATTTGTCCACATGTCAATCATCCAATGATGAAGTGTATAATTTATTTCTTACACTGTGGATATAATAATTATTTTTATATAAACATGAAAATAATCATATCAATATTTCATCAACCAAAGATAAAAATCGCATGTGTCAGGCATGAAAATAGAAACTCAATTGCTATTGGTTGCTGGATTAGATTTCTCTTAAACAACTACAGCTGTCCTTTAAAATATAACATAAAAAGAATAAATTTAGAAAAAAAAAATATGAAGCTAACTCAGTTTTGGTATATATTTTTTCACTTTTTCTCCTTTTTCATGGCTCACCCAATTCGTAATACCTCAAATCTTTCAAAATATATAAATCATAGCAAACTATGACTGCATGATTTGTCACTCACCTTAGAAGGCAAGCACGTGAAAACTACGACTCTCATTTGTCCAAATTTTTAATAATGCTTGACATTCGTTTTTTTTTCCCTGTCAAAGGTTTATTAAACAGAAGAATTTCGTGAATATAACAAAAAAGCCTGTAGAAAACATACGGTTCATGATATCACATTCATCTTTAACTAATCAAACAGCAAGAAAACACGCTATTTTGTTTTCCTAGTAGCTAAATCTGAGTAGAGTGAAATACGAAATAGCCAATAAAAATTTGGGTAAATATGTACAGAGTTAATAGTATGCAATCATTATACTGCTAAATCGATGGATAATTATGTTGAATTCATCAAGTTCCTTCATATGGCTGGTTCTCAGAAATTAGTAAAGCTATGGATTATGCTAGATATGCTAGTACTTGTCTGCATAATCAGTTTATAAAGTGAGGTGTAAACCAAGGTATATAATCTACTTACATATGAGGAAAATGATATGAGTTATGAAAATCTTCGGATCAAATGGTTAAATTAGATTAAAAAATTAAGCACTTGTTCAAATAAAAGGAATCGATCCGACCCCAAAACTTGTTACTAGGTTTAAGTAATATCTCTCGAGTAAGCGAAAAAGTTCTTTATCTAAACCCATGTATCCACGTGTCCTGCTAGTCTATAAAAAACGAAACAAATGGGCATATGACTAGTATATTATCATAAAATCATATTCCACTATTTTGAGCTCTCATTTCTACTGTCTATCAACAAACAAATTATGACTAATTCATTGAATTTTCTACATAATCCCTAAGTAAATAAAAGAGATATTGTACCTTAAATACGATGTGAAGCATTGTAATATTCAGACCTCAAAGCGGGTGGGTTGGATGATATTTAAATCTTCTTATGCTACAATACTAGGAGAATGGAGAAACAATAGTGATCTTGACGTTCGATTATTCTCAGAACTTGCTATTGATTATAGGGTCTCCAGAACCTGGCACTGAGCTCTGAGCTTAACTCCTGAAGTAAGTCAAGAAATATTATGTCATCTTGTCACACAAACAAACATCTGTTAGCTTACTCAAATACAAAAACTCACGGGAATTGAAATACATCTTTGATCTTCAGATGGTTTACTGTTATAAGTTTGGATATAATTGCATCAGTAGCTTACCTTGATAGTACAAACTTTTTCTTGCAGTCTCCTGCACAAACCACATCTTCAGATGTTTCCAAGTGTTCTTGCTCAATTCTATAATCAAAAGGTGACTGATTCAAGCGATGGACAGACGAAGAATTCACAATCTGATCAAGTTTGGGAATCTTGTGGAACTGCGAGAAATAATGAAGTTTGCTCTGCTTTGCAGACATGTCCCCCCTCTCCCAGGTCCATCACAGGGAAAATTTATTTTTGCTTTGTCCAAGGTAATTAATTCTATTTAGTGAAAACCCAATTGTGTGCCACACAGATTTTGGATACATATGACACTTTTCTCAATAGTGCGCAACATGAAATTTCTCGGACCGAGGCAAGCTTTGGGTATCAGTATGTTCAACTAATAATTTTTATGCCACAGGTGCTCTCTCTCTTTTTCTTTTTCTTTTTCTTTTTTTTGAGCCCTAAGAAGTCATTTTTAAACAATTAAAGAAGAAGATGACCTAATTCTCCAGATAATCCAGTACTTCAGAGTCAGTTGCTGTAATTGTTATCAATTTTTTGGTCATATACACTTTTTTTTTTCCTGTTTCGGAATATTAATGGTTGTGCCAAAGTTGCTCTAATAACCGAAGAATGCAAAAAAAAAAAAAAAAAGAAGAGGAAAAGTGATGAAACTATTGAGCTGGAAATAGACGGTATTCAGGACTGTTGATCATCAAAATCAACTTAGCAAAAGCTCCCTGAAAATCTGTCAAGATTTACTAACACGCACTATCAGTTGCCCTGCATTAGGCTGTGATAGATGACTTGACCTAAGGGAAGATAATCTTCGTCCTTCCTGTGCCAATGTTTGCGAATTTGACAAAAGTAAAGGTCAAAGAAAATGATTCTGGTGTCTGCATTTTTGCATCCTACAATGCTAGTCAAAGAGCCATTCGAATTTTCTTCTAGGAGGTTGTGGTGGAAGAGGCCATCAAATGATCGATAGTCTTCGATGGCGGATGTTCAAGCAATTCACTGTTATTACTCTTTGTTCTGCTATAATGATGCAATGTACATCAGCACGTTTTCTATTTACTGCTATCATTTTGCAGGTGCACCTGCCTGGTGCATCTTTGGATGTTTGATAAATGGTACTACAACTTTTCTGTCGAGTGCTGAGATAATCTGTAGGCTGGTGTATTTTCAAGCATTGATGGCTCTGAACACCAAAATATCATGCTTTGAAATATCTTCTTTTGCTTCTCTCTGGCCTAATACTTTATTTCAAGTTCTTCATGAGATGCCGCCTCCCTTGGCCATTGTGTGACTTGGTATATGAATCAGATCCTTCGACAAGTAAATGTAATGTCATTACCTAAATTATGAAGAAGGCTGGCACAGAGTTAATAGAGAAATGCCAAAGGCAAGTAAATCACGGCGTTACAATGAGAAATGTAGCAAGATATCCCCTCCCTAAGGCGTGAAGCAAGATATTTGGAGTTCAATTGTATTGAATGCAATGTTTGTGGTCCCTTAACCTTGATCTCAGGGCACGATATCGACTGAGCAATATCATCTGATTACCTATTAGACCTTAAGCTTTGGCCATAGGTTGATAAGGGTGCAATAAAAGAATCCTGCTTGATTTGTCGAAGCTCATGGTATACACGAGCTTGGAAGAAAAAGAAAGCGGAATGACAAAAGTGGAAACGGCATGCCTCTTGACAAAACTCCTCTCTTTGCAGATACAGAGTAGAGCTCTATTGCTATGTGCGATTGTTTGAGTTCCTGGGAATTGGATTTTTGGACTTCACTAGATAAAGCAGGCCGCTAAGGGACTAGTTTCAGGTTGATTATGCCAAAGCTAGTGCGGAATGGTTCCGTATACAATATATGGAGAGCTAGGAGTGACTTGCTGCATAATCAAGTTACTCTTGTTGTTGATGGTGTGATGAAGTCTCTTATGTTTGCGCTAAAAGTATTGAAGGGCACAAGCTGCTGCAGCAAAAAGTTAATTCTAATTCAGCATTGGCCTTAAGTTTGTAATTGGCAGATTCAGTGTAGCGGAATGTAAATTGGTGTACTTGGCCTCTAGCAACTAGACCTGTTTTTGGATATATGGGCAATTATTATTCATGTTCTGGTTGGAGCTGATGTTGGTGCTGGAGTAGTTTCCTAGTTATCTGTGTTGCTTAGCTGCTAGTAATGGTTTGCTGAATGTTATCGCTTATTTGTGACTTGTACTGGGTTTGGCTTCCCAGCATAATTTGATGAAGAATTGAATTTAACTTACCCATGAAGAAATTTTATATAGGAGTAATTTTCGAGCTTGACAGGGACAAACATCCTTGTCTGAATAGGGACATTTTGAGTGTCGTCCCTTCGAAATTGAAATGTGGATACAGTGGGCGTGGGCACAATAAGAAATAAAAAATGGATACGAAAAATTTTGTAAATTTTGTTGGTTTTTGGATATATAATATTAAGTAGATGATTTTGGAAAAATTTCATATGTATGGAGCATCCCCTAGAGTTGATGCATGGAATTATCATGGTGTATACCATTGATCTCACATAATTATGAGTTTTACATAAATGACACAATTTGACATATATAATATGCTCATTAAATAATTTCTCGTTGGAGCTGAGTAATAGGCTATGTAGGATTGCTCCTTTGAATAGGTACCAAGACTTGAGATGTGCCCTCAATCCTTTGACTTCTTCACTATAGTTGCTTTATTCATGGAAAATCCTTTGCTGGAAGCAGCTTGACAGTTTTTGTAACAGTACAAACCGTGCCAAGCTCCTTTTTCATTTTTGCGAAAAGAAAATATTATCATGTAAAATGGTCCATCAAAGGAGAAATTATTTTATCACGTAGTATATACACTAAACTAAATATGGATTGCCAAATTTGGTGGATTGCCGGTCATTTCAATAGTCCATATTCAGTTTGGTATATATACTATGCACACGTAATATAAATTTTGCAATGAGAGAGTCAATTGTAAGAGGAGTGTTATCTATGTCGATTTTAGTATCGCAAGGAAATTATCCTCTTCGTCCATGCCCGAAGTATAATTTGTTATGAGATTTCATATCACATTAATTGACCTGTTAGGGCGCGCATGACAACCATTCTATTCCAGAAATTTTTTGAAACAGAAATAGATTTTTCTATTTCTATTTCTAGAAGAGTTTTTAAGCAAAAATAACCGTTTGATAACGACACAAAATTTCTACTCTAAAAATAGAAATTCATTTGATAACAACACAAAATTTCTTCCTTTCGGACGGTGGCGGACCGGCGGATAGCGGTGACGGATGGCGGCCGCCGCCGATCACCGGCCGCCAAACGGCGGGCTGCGGCGGCGACTGGCGGAGGCGGCGGGGGCCGGCGGGCAATCGGCGACCGACGGACGGTGGTCAACGGCAATGGATGAAGGACTGGTTGACGAACGATGAGAAAATTTTTTATTTCTGAAATAGAAAATTTCTACTTCTGATTTCTATTCCAAACCTATTTTTGGAATAAAAATCTATTTCAGAAATAGAAAAATGGAATAATGTTACTAAACAGATTTCTATTTCAGAAACAGGTCTGGAATAGAAAAATTATTTATGGAATAGAAATTCTGGTTTGTCATGCACCCCCTTAGTTATCAAGAAAATTGGCCAAAAAGTCTTGAACCTATTGTACAATGTTCACGATAATGATTCCCAATACTTTGATTTTCCGATTTCTTGTCCTTTTAAAAAAAAAAAAAAAAAATTTGATAGGGTGATTTGCGAGGGAAAAATGAATTTGTGTTTCCGTCCCTTGCTTTTAACTAAGACTGTAAAACGAATTGTGATTAGGACGGGAGGGCATGTTTGTTAGGCACTAAATAAAAGTAAAAGTTAATTTTCTTATTTTTCGTCAAAATCTATATCATTATGGGTAATTGTTTAAAAAGATATTTCTTCCTTTATCAATATTAGGTAATTGTTTACGATCTTGCACAACCCAAGAGCCAATGCAAGTGCAATTTGTAAAATCTAAATTTTGACAAGATTTGAAAGTTGCTCTCTTTTCGAAAATCCAGTTTAGTTTGAACTACACATGCATCATTTTAAAGGGTCACACTTTTCTCACTCTTCATTTGGCTTGTAGAAGTCATTTGACTGTGTTCTGACCATGTTACGCCTCGCTTTTTCAAACGTTAGCATGCTCGAAAGTGGTGCCTATTGGTGTCCCTGTTTTTTCATTTGTTTCGTCTTCTTCTTCCACTTTCTCCTCCTCCTTAGTCCGCCCTAGTACAGTCCATTTAAGCTCTTTGTTTTGTTCTGCGTTCTCTTTTTTTCCCGTCTCTTTAGAATTCTGGCAATTCTTGTGCACCCCTAGCTAAGATGAGAGAATCATACCGAAAGTCCATTTCATTATCAACATGACTTGGAGCATCACTACGCCAATCTTGCACATTATTAGCCGTCAGAGCCACTGAACATTGAGTTTGTGTATCAATGCTGATGCTGGACAAGTTGCTCAAGTAATATTCGACGGTGCCGGAGGTGTGGAGGACCTGGGCTAGTCGGCAAACTCAGAGGTATAAGAAGAAGAAGAAGAAGAAGTGACCATGCGAGCAAGCGATGTTGTTTTGGAGTATGGGGAATTGGCGGGAACAAATTTAAAATTTGGGAAAAGAGAGAGAGGAGAAGAAGAAGAAGAAGAAGCGACCCGAGCAAGTGACATCGTTTTGAAGTATCGGGAATTGGCGGGAACAAATTGAAAATTTGGGAAAAGAGAGAGAGGACAAGCTGGCCGGGTGACGAAGTAGACGGCTTGTCGTTTTATCGGTGCCATGTCAAATGGAAAGGCTGGATCCTTTCTGCTTTTTTTTAATAGGTTAATCGCTTAAATGGATTAATTCATATAATAAAAATGATTAATTTTTTTTCCCCTTTTCTCAAGCTATGTAGGAGGGACGGACTTGCCTCCAAATTGATGCGCTCATGCGTGATGGCTGACGTCATGTCCATGAGGATGAGGTCACCCATGTCTAGCGACTTAAGCATAATTATATTATAATTACATAAGATTACATGTAATTGGATAAGTATACGGGATGCGTATGCCAGTTGAATTTAAATCTATATGTTGATAGGGAATCAAACTTTTGGGACATCATTGTTATTAACATTCAAAACTCATAGTCAATGTTCGAAGTTGGTCATCAATTTTTTACTTTTAATCCAATCAATCCTAGTACATTTTAATTGTTCTCTTTTAAGTGATCTCCACGGCCAAGCAATTTTAATTGTTCTTTCTAAAGAAATGCCTACTTCGCAGTGTTTATTTTCTTTTTCATTTTTGTTTTCTGATGGAGAATGCAAGAAAGTCGATCTTCGCAATTAGAAGGCGACTTTTCGAGCCTTTTAAAGTTCTACAAATCCACGAAGAATTGATATCCACCCAATTATAACTTATTTATATTTTCTATGATGTATACAATTTTTTTAATTTAACTTAATTTACATGTAAAAAAAAGGAAATTGCTCTACAATTCAATTTTTTGCATTTATTATACCATTAATTTCCTTATAGTTTGATGTAAACCTTGACAAAAAGACATAGTTATATCTTTATTTTTACTATTTTCCCAGCTCACAAAAAATAGCATTAAGACGCCTTTCCTTCATCTTATCAATACTGTGACAAAATTAATGATATTCATCTACTAAGTTATAAATATCATTCTAACAACCTTTGACTTATCTCTTGCATTACATTTCCTTAACTGTAGGTTCCTCACGATTTAAAACCGCAAGTAAATACATGTCCAAATGAAGCGCGTGCCAAGTAACTAACAAGAAGATAGAAAAAGAAAAGAAAGAAAAGAAGCATATGTTTTGACAAAAATAAAATGGAGTTAATTGTTGTTGCTTGAGCAGTTTACTATTCAAGTTACTTAGTTGCCAGTGATAATGAAATGAATTTAACTTAACCAAAATAAAATGGGTTAATACTATAAAAATTCAAAACCGGCACATTTATAAAAAAATTTATCTCAAATTAATTTTTGGGTTACAAAAAACCCCAACTGGCACATTCATAATATATTTATCCTCTCTTAACTTCCATCAAGCTCCAAGCTAGATGACTCAAGGCAATAACTCAACTGATATGGCTATTCTACTTAGAAATTCATATCAATTTAAGATAAATTTGTCACATATATATTGATTTGAGCTTTTTTTTGGTGATATTAACTCTAATAAAATTGTATTTGCGAACATTTTTCGAGCTTGACAGGATCAAGCGTCGTTGTTTGGACTGAGACGTTTTGAGTTATACGTAAGCATCGAAGGCCGATCGAGGCCAAAGCTTCGATATCCATTCTCGCGCGTGGGTGTGATCCCATTTTAAGGAACAAGCTTATGACGGATTCCTTTATATCGGTATGTGCATGGTTTCTACTTTTTTAATACCATCCGTTGAAGATGCTTTTTCCTTTCTCCCTAGGTTTACCATACAATTTCCAGCAGATTTCCACCATGTGACGAGGGTGTTTGCAATAATCGTAGTATAATTTCCCCTTTTCTTTAAAAGGAAGCAAGGGCAATTCACTCTCTGGTTCGTGCGTGTTCAACCGCGGTCGTCCTTTGGCTCTCCTCTTGGATCGCCAATTGATAGATTCGCTAGAGCGGCGACGCCGGCTCCATCGCAAGAATCTGGGACCTGAAATGTGAGTAATTTTCGTTCAAGATTAGTAAAAAACGGGTTGCTTTCTCCCTTTACCGAATCGCTCTATACTGTTGAAGCGTTTCGTCCAACCCCTCGAGCTAACTCTTCAACGGCCTCTAGCTCGTTCCAAAGGGCCAAGAGCCGGTTGAAGCAAGTTGTGACGGACTTATTTCCCTGCTTTAGTTCCAACACGGCTTGGGTGAGGGAGAAAATTTTGGCCCGGTCGAGTTTTCTGTACATCTCACGGATGTTGTCCCATATCGTCTTCAAATCTTCGGTCGATGGAAGTCTGGCGGTCACCTTGGGAGCCAAGCAATTTCCAATCCACGTTCGCACGAGTTGGTTACATCTACGTCAGTGCCGCTGTGAGCGCTTGTTGGCTGGAAAAGGCACGGTTCCATCAAGGAACTGGTCTTTGTCCTTTGTGACCAACGCCTGCCGGAGATCTCGAGCCCTGGTATTGTAATTTTCAGGTCTGATGAGCTGCAAAGAGATGAGTCATAACTTGGGGCCATCTTCGGGCGACGTGTAAAGTGGGTCGCCGAGCTCTGGCTGGCGGCATATGGTAGAAAGCCATGCGCCATAGTCAGATAGGGGTTTGCCCCCTGACCTTGTGAAGCGGGCTCGAGTCCTGGGCTTGAACCCGCCTAGCCCATTCCAGCGTTGAAGGGTCTTGCTTTAGTGGGCTGGGCTCGAGGATTCGGAAATCCTTCTCCAGCTGTGCCATACGAAGCCCATGATGGAGTTGGCCCGGCTGCCCACGGACCCTGGAAGGGGAACCACTGAACTGGAGGCCACTGGATCGGCCCGGAAACATCTCATGGAGCAAGGGTTGGATCAGAAGTTATTTGAGTTGTGGAACGCACATCTTCAGTCGGATCAACCTGACCTAGATTTTGAGGTGAATTTGGGGCCTCCTCCACGAGGTATTTCCTTCGGTATCCTTGGCCATAATATAAATGGAGATGAATTCCTATTGTCTGCTGATTTGCAGTAGCAAAAAAGAAGGAAGCAGAGGCAATTCGTGAATATTTTGCGGAAGCTAGGTTGTAGGACGTTGCTCTGATACCATGTCAAAGTTTGAAGAATAGGCCAAGAATTGAGAGAACGACCTGTAAATTTTTGTATATTCAGTCGTATGTATTTACATTGTATAAGCTTCTATTTATAATACAACGAATGTCTAACTAAGGAAATTAAAGGGAAGATACATTAAATCAAATCCAATCACAGAATGACATAATTAAACAAATATAATCTCCTGTAATCTTTGATTAGTTGATCATGATCTTTGGTTTGATTCTCGCATATCTTCAACATCAAGTCACTGGACACAATAACAATCAATCTATTACCCAAAATCAATACCAGCAAATCATGAGGGCATTGGAACAGTTGGAAATTTATGATAAAGGGGGAAGCTTCTCATGTACTTCATATCGCCTTAATTCCATTTCTCATGATGCATGGATAATTGTTTCAGGTGCTAGTGATCACATTATCTGCGATGAAAGTCCTTTTTCTCATACCTATAAAAATCATTTCCCTATAATTGTGAAGCTTCCGAATGGAAATACCATATATGTGACAAAGATAGGGACAGTAAATCTTAGTCCTTTAATTACCCTTCAAAATGTTCTTTATGTCCCTCAATTCCAATTCATTCTTATATCAGTATCAAAGGCCTGTGAGGACAATTCCTATCGTATTCTCTTTAATTCAGACACATGTCTCTTTTAGGCCCTTTTGACTGACAAATTGATGGGCTTGGGTAGTCTTTTAGAATGACTATATTTTTTGACCAATTTTCCCGAAAGTTTTGACTTGTCGCATATATCTATGAATAAAAAATCATTGTGTAATATTGCTACCAATGATAAAATTATTCTTTCTCATCAATGTTTGGGTCATAGTGCTTCATTTCTGCATCCTCAATGCAAAATCTGTCCTCTTGCCAAGCAATCACATGCTCATTTTCCCACAAGTAAATCTCAAGCTACAGATAATTTATCCTTAATTCATGTAGAAATTTGGGGTCCCTATCACACCTCACATCGTGATGGGTCTTGATTCTTCCTCACAATTGTAGACAATCATTCTGATGCTACATGGGTTTTTCTTATGCGATCAAAAAGTCAAGCTCTTTCTCACTTAAAGAATTTTTTAACCATGTCAAAAAATCAATTTGGGAAATCTATTCAACGTATCCGAATGAATAATGGGAAAGAATTTTCTAGCCACGATTGTTAATCACTCTTCTCTTCTCATGGAATTCTGCATGAAAGCACGTGCATCTACACACATCAACAAAATGGGATTATTGAGCATAAACATCGTCATCTTTTGGAAGTCGCGCGTGCCCTTAAATTCCAAGTGTCCAATCCTCAAACTTTCTAAGGGATTGTGTGGTCACGGCAGCTTACCTGATTAATCGCATGCCAACTCGGGTTCTCAATGGACACACTCCTTTTGAAGTACTATTTGGTAAGAAGCCTAAGCTTAATCACTTGAAAGTCTTTGGTTGCCTATGTTATGTCACTGCCCTGGGTCCTTGTGACAAGATGAGTCCTCGGGCTAGACGATGCATCTTCATGGATATCTAATTCTTCAGAAGGGATATTGTGTCTATGAGCCGTCGATAAAAAAACTTCTTTGTAAGCAGAGATGTCGTTTTCCATGAAGACATTTTTCCTTTTCAGGATGAAGCATCTTCAAATGAGCTCTCTAGCTCAAATAATCAAAACAGAAGTTTTTATTTGAGGAAGATTTATCTCCTATTTCCCATTATATACCCGTCCCGTCTTTGGATGCCTCGACTTCTTCTCCAGCGCTCGAGACTACTGCGGATTTCCCATCCATCCAAGATTTGTTCAGCTGCAGAATCTTCAGTGTATGTCGGCACAAATTCTAATTCATAACAATTATCTCCACGGTCTACTTTAGAGTCATCATCTTCTCCAACTGACTGTATTCCCCCATGACGTTCAGGATGGATTATTCGTCCCCCTACATGGACGAAGGATTACGTTTGTGCCTCCCTCAACTCATTAGGTACCCCATACCCTGTCTCCTCTTATGTTTTGTTCAATCGACTATCTCCGGAACATAGGTGCTCCATTAGTCGTATTTCCGAGGAAATAGAACCATCATCATACACCGAAACAGTTCGTGATCCACGGTGGCAGAAGGCTATGGAAGCGGAGTTGCATGCTTTAATAGAAAATCACACATGGGATATAGTTCATATACCTATTCATCGTAAACCCATTGGCTGCAAGTGCATATATAAGATCAAATACAAAGCTGATGGATCTATTGAACGGTACAAAAGCCTGCTTAGTGGCAAAGGGCTTTACAAAACGTGAAGGTTTCGATTATCACAAGACATTTTCTCCAATTGTGAAAGACGTCACTATTCGTTCTTTCCTTTCCGTTGCTGCTTTCTGCAATTGGGACCTCCATCAAATGGATGTTCACAATGCCTTCCTTCATAGAGATCTTGATGAAGAAATCTATATGGACCTTCCACCAAGATTACGGCGACAGGGGGAGCCTGGAGTATGTCGACTCCGTAAATCTCTTTATGTGCTCAAACAAGCTTCTCGGTAGTGGTATGCAAAGTTTACTACAGCTCTTACAACCATTGGCTTCAAGCAATCAAAGCACGAGTATGCTCTTTTCACTTGAACAAAAGGTACGTCATCAATCTGCCTGATGATATATGTTGATGATATACTTATTATGGGGAACAACAATTTGGCCATCAAAAATCTTGGAGAATATCTACACTCTACCTTTCGTATTAAGGACTTGGGACCTCCCAAGTATTTCCTTAGTATTGAAATTGCTCGCTCAGATCTGGGAATCTCTCTTAGCCAATGGAAATTTGTGTTGGAAATTATATCTGAAGCAGGCTTAACAAGGTGTAAACCAACTGCCATTCCTATTGAACAGAATATTAAGTTAACTATTGTTGACTATGACGCCGGATTGTCTTTTGAGGTTGATGACCCACTACTCGAAGAGGAAACTCCTTGAACTTACTGAGATATCATATTAACTAATTGAGAATCTAAGGTTAGCCCCAGATTTAGAGGGCTTAACCTTTGGAGGGAATTAAAGTAAACAACAAAGGGAAAAAATTATTGAGGCACGTAGTAAATCTTCTTAACAAAGCCGCCATGATTCATTTAAGGAGTAATTTGAAATCTAAAATCTATTTATACATATTCCCTAAATCTAGATAATCATATCATGTACTTTTTATCAATTAGAAAGTCGACATCAACAATAGTGTTAAATAACATCATTTTATGATGTTAGATAATTTCTAGCAATGTCGAATAATTTTTCAATATCTCAAAAACTTCAAGATGAAGGTGAGTGTGATTAGCGTGGTTTAATTAACAACGAAATTGGGACAAGTGTTTTAATATTTCATTCTTAATTAGGAAAGGCAAACGAAATTCTCTCTCTTTCTCAAAATATATAATTATAAGTTCAGTTGACTCAATTCGATTATCATTATATAAAAAAAAAAAGACGTGTGAGTTCCACTCCCTCTCTCTCTAGCGTGTTTGAGATGGGGCAAGCCACGTCGTTTTGGAGTATCCGGATTTGGCGCAAGCAGACTAAAAGGTAAAGGACAGACTGGCGGGCAGAAGTGGATGGCTTGTCGTTTTATTACTGCTGCTCGTTTCATTTGGAAAGGCTGGATCCTTTCTGTTCTTTTTTCCTTTTAAATAAACCAACTGATTAAGTGGACTAATCTTTTTTTTCAACAAGTGGACTAATTAATTCAAATAAAAAATGATTGATTCCTTTTTCCCCCTTTTTTAACCTACGTTGAAGGGATATAGACTTGCCTTCGAACCAAAGCCAATGTGCTCGTGTCATGGTCCGTGAATCATCCTGTACTCGTGACACTTGTGAGCCAAGGAAACTCTCGGCCCGTAACACTCGCGCATATGATGAAGACTGACGTCATTATTCAATAGAATGACGTCACCTGTGTATGGAAAATATAAGTATAATTATTATCTAATTAAATAAAATTATATGTGATTAGAGAAATATACCAATTCATAGGTGCCTGTATGAATATGGATCTCTACGCAGGTGCAAAATAAGAAAATTTCGAGACGATGTCGAGATGAAAACTTCCGGTCAATTTTTGAAGTCGGTCGTCGAATTTAACTTTTGGAATTGAATCGGCCTTGAGTACGTTCGTACTCTTGCATGTGGTCTCCACAGTCGGGGCAATTTTAGGGTGGTCTCCTTAAAAGAAATGCTTTGTCTTCAACCTTACTAGCTTAGTTGAAACGGGATTGTGCACGTTTTTACGATTGAAACGTTGACAGACAAATACCGCGGCATGACCAAGCCATGTCGAGCTTTGCTACCTTTGGCAAACGGGACCAATCCACGATCCAAAAGACTGATTTTCATGGAGAGAACTGGGCAAACTCTCTACTTTCCAAGCACGTTCCCTAAAAAAAACAAGAGACATCATGTCGACTTAATAATAGCTAGCAACTTCAGCGTGACTTTCTACATTCCAAACAGCTTTCTATAATCAACAGAAGCTTTGACTTTGTCGATTTTTTTTTTTTTACCTTTAACTTTTCACATAGAAAATCGAAGTATAGACATATTAGTAACTAATATATTTTTTTATGTACTGCGATTACTCCCATTACAAAAGTAACAACAAAATATAAAGCTACATCTACATATCAACAAAAAACACACCGGTGGCCTTATTGGTGTCGTCAGTTAGTCTTCTTATTCTCACATATTTCAAAAAAATAAAATAAAATTGCTCCGTCTTCTACCACATTCATGTCGAGATCCTTACATCCTCCTTTTTTACCTATTATCAGATAAAAAATAAATGAAATAGTCATGACTAAGCCAAGTGCAAAAAAGAACGAATGTAGGATGAAGTCGAGGTCGATCCAAGGCTGAAAGCGAGGGGACAATCCGAATGACCAAAAGCGGGGATGAGAGTCGAGACCCTCCTCGATTTGGAAGGAACGTGTCGGCGTATTTCTTCCTCTGCTTCGTCATCTCCATCATCGCTGCTGATCCATCACCACCCGCGATGCCACTACCTCTCGTCTTTCTCTCCCCGTTCCGAGGAAACAGTTGCAGCCCCATCTATCATCCATCACCGCACCGAAAGAATAAATGAAATGATTCTATGCACTTGGTATATACAATAAACTAAATCCGAATTGCCAAATTTGGTGGACCGCTTGTAATTTCAGTGGTCAATATTCAATTTGATATATATATACTACACTTTTGTAATATAATTTCTACAATCAGAGAGTCAATGGTAAGAGGAGAGTTATCAATATTGGTTCAAGTATTGCAAGGAAATTTTCCTCTTCACCCATGGTTGGAGTATAATTTGTTATGAGATTTCATACCACATTAATTGACCTGTCAATTATCAAGAAAATTACCCAAAAAGTCCTACATCTATCGTATGACATTCACATCAATGATTTCCAGCACTTTAACTTTCCGATTTCTCATCTTTTTATTTTATTTTATGACATAGTCGATTTACAAGGGAAAATGAATGTTTGTTGCTATCCCTTTTTTTAACTAGGTAAAAAGCTACAAATAAACCCGAAACTTTATGAACTGTGATAAATTTACCATAAACATTTTTTTCCATGACACCAAAAAACACAAACTTGTGTAATACCAAAAACCCTAAATTTTTTTTATAACACCAGAAATTCCAAACTTATATTTACGTGATACATTTATCCAAAAAAATTGGTGTCATAAAAAAAAAGTTTTAGGTTTTCGGTGTCACAAAAGAAAAAATTTAGAGTTTTTTATGTCACAAACAAAAGTTTGGAGTAAATGTATCACATTGCACAGATTTGAGATAAAATGTGTCACATAGATTATAACTCTGGGGTTTTTGTGTTACAAAAAAAGTTTTGGATAATGAAGTTCTTGACTCTATAGATTACTTGTTTTTTGATTGCCACATTTCGGCTTCCATTGCTTATTTTTGGGCTACTTGATGCAACCTTCCTTGGCAACCTAGGCCGTGGAAGGAGAATCTCCAATGGGCTACCTCCTTCCTAAAAGGCAATGATTTCTTTCACAACTTAGCTCGTTACTCTTTTGCTACCATGTGCTACTTAATTTGGAAGAAGATGAATGCTATCATATTCCGCGACGAAGCGGTTGTTCTTGCTGCAATGAAAAATCACATTATCAAGATGGTCAAGGACAAAGCTCTCACCTTCTCTGATGTCCCGGATACCCCAAGAAATAGAAGGCTTGAGAGAAACTGGGGCTTCGACCCATCCATCTTCGTTGATCGTGAGGAGAATGCGTAGATCCGGATGAAGACCAAGCTGTGTGATACCTTAGGCTGTTGAGGTTTTGTTTAGCGTTTTCTTTTCGCTTGTGACCGGTTGGTCTTTGCTTCTTGCTTGTGCTGGTCTCTTTCTCTTATTTGTAATCTTTTTGTTTTGGCTCCCTAACACTCTCTATGCGTAGCGCCCTGAGAGTGTAAGCTTTGGAGCCGGTCTTGTACATTTGTCCAAAGCTATAATACCTTTTACCTTTACCAAAAAAAAAAAAAAAGTTTTGGATAAATTTATCACAATGGACATAGTTTAGGGCAAAAAGATGTGTTTTAAACTTGTTCCGGGAATAAAAAATGAATAGAAACACGTTTGGTAAATTTATGTTGTTTTTTGTTTCTTTTAATTTTTTAATATTTTTATTTAATTTTTCATTTTTTCCATTCTTTTTTATTTTTTTTCTTTGTCTTTTACCATTTTAACTAAAACTGTAAAATGAATTGTGATTAGGACGGGAGGGCATGTTTGTTAGGGATTAAATAAAAGTAAAAATTATTCTTCTTATTTTTCATCAAAATTTATATCATTACGGGCAATTGTTTAAAAAGATATTTCTTCTTTTATTAGTATCAGCCCATTAGGTAATTGTTTATGATCTCGTACAACCCAAGAGCCAATGCAAGTGCAATTTGTATAATCTAATTTATGATAAGATTTGTAAAGTTGCTCCCTTTTTCAAAATTCAATTTAGTTCGAACTACGCATACGTCATTTTTTAAAAGGGCCATACTTTTCTTGCTCCGCATTTGACTTATACAAATCATTCCGCTGTGTTTTGATCGTATTAGCCCTTGCTTTTTCAAATGTTAACATGCTCAAACGTGGGGCCCATTCGTGTCCCTCTTTTTTATTCGTTTCGTCTTCTTCTTCCACTTTCTCCTCCTTCTTAGTCCGCCCAAGCACAGTCCATTTAAGTTCTTTGTATTGTTCTGCGTTCTCTCTTTTTTTTCCCGTCTCTTTAGAATTCTGGCAATTCTTGTGCCCCTAGCTTAGATGAGAAAATCATACCGAAAGTCCATTCCATTATCAACATGACTTGGAGCATCACTACACCAATCTTGCACATTATTAACCATTGGAGCCACCAAACATTGAGTTTGCACATCAATGCTGAAGCCGGACAAGTCGCACGAGTAATCGTCGAGGGTGTCAACAACGGTTAGCGAACTCGGAGGTGTACCGGTGGTAGTGCGTAGGGGAAGATGGACGGCTTGGAAAGGTCGCAGCGGTAGGATGTCGCCGGAGGTCGCGGCGGTGTCATGTGACCTCGGGTGGCCTTTGCCGGTGGTCTTCGGGAGTCGCTTGACCCCGAGCGGCCCTCCCTAGTCGTCTTCGGGGCTGCCTAAGTTGAATGTCGGCTGCCGGTGACAAATTTCGATCGCCGACCACTGTCTTTGCCGGTCAATTTTTTTATTTTTTATTTTATTATTTTTTATCACAAAAGCCCGTTGTAAATGTAATTCTCCCTAACACTATAGGTACTTCATAAAAGGTTTCGAACTACAAAAGTTTGCAATTTGAAAAACAGTCTTTGCATTTTTCTAAACACTTTTCCAAAAGTCTTTCCAAATGCACCCTTTGAGGGATTCCCTGAGATCGGTTTGTGCATTCACACATGATTTCTACTTTCTAACCCCACCGAAGACGCAGCTCCGACTCCGAGAAGGCAAAAAGCAGAGCGAGACAGAGAGACCTTTTGTGCCCCGCAACCCACAAACCCAAGAACATGGCAACAACCAGTGGTTTCGACGCGTCGGCGACACAGTACGACGTGTTCCTGAGTTTCAGAGGGCCCGACACTCGCAACACCTTCACCGACTGCCTTTACTGGGCCATGGTCGGACAGGGGATCGCCGCTTACAGAAACAATGAAGAGCTTAGCCCTAGTGAACGGATCGACGATCTCCTGGAAGCAGTCGGCAACTCCAAGATCTGCATACCGGTCCTTTCCAGAGGCTACGCTTCAAGTGCTTGGTGCCTCCGCGAGCTCGCTTGTGCGATGGAGCTCAACGAATCGACCGGGAAGCCGGAGATCCTACCCATCTTCTTTGACGTCACGGACTCCGACGTCAAGCTCAAGACGAACCTGTACGTGGAGGATTTGGAGAAGCATGAGCAAAGGCGTGGCGGCGAGAGCAGGGAACAATGGGAGGCGGCTCTGAGAAAAGTGGCTGTAATCAGGGGATGGGAAGTCCTAGGGAGAGCGTAAGTAAATGCTTATTTATGGAACTCTTTTCAAGCTTCAGTCCAAATGCTATTTTCTAATTGTTCTTGTAAATGGCAGTGAAAACTAGCTGGAGGGGTGTATATTGTTGAAATATATTGGTTGACGTGGCATATGCAAACCGGTTTTTGGTATATGAGCAGTAAATTTCATTTCTCACCGGGGAGGAAAAAACAGAGGCAATTCACTAATTCTCATACATAAGCAGGGCCATTTTGGCTAGTAATAGTTACATGAGTGAATTCGATCTAATTCTGGAATGATGTCTGTAATTTGGACCGCAAATGAACATCTTCTTTCTCAGAAATAGGGTCAAATTGTAAGTTTATCGTACCAATCATATCCTGTGGAGTCTATTACACCAAAATTCTTGTGGCTCTATAGAATTTACCTGAGACTTAAAAATAGTGATCCAACTCAAATGCTTTCTGCTAGGAAGTAGTAGTGAGATTGTTATTTGTTTCCTTTAACTAAAAGTGTATGGTATGCGGCAGACAAGGTGAAGTCATTGAACGCGTTTTGAAAGAGATTCTGTGTAAGCTGAAAGTAAAACAAAGACCTCTGGACAGCAAATTGGTATGTTGGGAGAGGGTCAGACCTCTGGGGTAGACAATGGGAGCGTTGGACGAAGGATCACCTCATGGAAAAAGGGTAAGCTGTTGGGAAATGGGTCATATGGACGTGTCTATGAAATCTTAACCGAGTAAGATTCCTTAGCTTCTCTCTGATAATCAGTAAGTTATTCTTGCTATAAACATTTTCTGGGGCGAAGTATAGTCCACGTTCTCCCATTATGATGTTCGCTTAAAGTTTCATTGCACTTCTGAGTGTTGCATACTTTGGTTGGGATTGGGATGGCATCTATATACAGTAGAATATGTTATCATTTGGTTGACATAAGGGGCCGTTAAACAGACATGACAAATGGTTATCCAATTGCTTAAAAGTGCTTGATCTTCGTATGAATAGGAGTTCTAACATGATTGGCATTGTACTTATTGAAAAACATTCTTGATCATTGATCAGATTGATGAAGTACAGATCTGGTATATCAAAAATCATGTAAATTTAGTTGTTCATTGTTTTTCTGTAACATCACTAGCTTGAATGGTGAGTAATTTTTTTTTTGGTGAAAAAATGGTGAGTAATTTTATTTTTCTTTTTTTGAAGAATGGATAGCGTGACAAATCAGCGCGTACGGAAAACATGCTTTAGAAACCATTATTTGATTGTAAATTCAAATGCTGAAAGCTAGGGAACTATTTTACTTATATTGAAGGGAGCAACTCTTTTTCTTTCTTTATATCATCTGGAGTTCAAAATTATCTTGACTATGTCTGGTCAAGGCATCATTCACGAAAGAATTGGCATTTATATTCTCTCTCATGCTTTTCTGTTTCCACAGTGATGGATCCTTTTTTGCTGTAAAGGAGGTTTCTTTGTTAGATCAAGGAAGCCAAAGCTTATTGTATCTTGAGCAGGTAATAGCTTGTCTTTCTGTATCTTGTCAACTGGTCCCTAGGCATGACTACTTGATTAATCTCTTTCTTATAACTGCCAAGCTGATTTATATAGCAAAATTATTTATAAGACTCCGTTGTATACAACCATAAATCTGGTGCGAGTTCAGTTGATTTTATTTTGACTCCTTTTTTTTCTTTTTTCTTTTAGTGATACTCTGCTTTCTTTTCAGGACATTTCTCTTTTAAGTCAGCTTCGACATGACAACATAGTTCGATATTATGGCACTGACAAGGTGTGCTCCTTCTTTCTAAGTTTCTTTCTGCATCTTTCACTTTGGCATCGATTATGATATCACCGGAACTGAGCAAAATGTCTAGGTGAACATGGCTGTGGTTGCAGCCACAAGATAGCTGTAGCGTCATCATCGCTGCATGTCTAAGATCACAGCATTTGCGGCTTTTTAGCAGTAACAGCCTTTCATGACAGACGAAGACATTTTAGGTCCCTCTCCCACCACATAAAAAGTTCATGATAAATTGACTGTTACCTGAGATGTTAATTATATGAGTAAAGAATATATGCAGAGTAGACGTCAGTTTATGACTCTCTCTCTCTCTCTCTCTCTCTCTCTCTCTCTATATATATATATATATATATATATATATATATATATAATATGAAAGCAAAAAAAATTTGCAAAAAAATTTCCCATTTAAAGTGAGCCTGTCATGTAATCAAATCTTTGTTTTATAGTGGTAGATGTTTTACGAATTATTCATCTTGCAAACTGAAGATTCAGGTCAAACTCTCAGGACTAATAAACAGGAATCTGAGGCTTTGAGAAACGGCAGCCCCAACTAATAAAACATAAAGGGGGAAAAAGGATAAGCAAGTGAAGTCATTTAGTTCATTAGATATCCTTTAATTGACCATCTGATAGTCCACATGACTAAAGCACCTGCCTTTCCTCCCTCTTCTATAACTGGTCGTGGCTGTAGCAACGATAATGGAGTTCCTCTGCAAGCTCAATTTTTCCATCGATTCTAGTCCAGCGTCATTTAGTTACACTCATTTTTATGCAACATCATATAGTTCTTTACCTCTACATTTAGAGAAAACTGAAAATGGAAATGATCATTGTTCAAGTAAGGGAAGTATAGCTGTGTTTGGTTAAGCATTTGCAAGGGGCTTTGAGCCCAATGCAAATGCTGAAAGCCCAAAGCTACTTGGGGAAATGCGATTATGTTTGGTAATTTTTTTTGCAAATGGACTTTTAGTCGGAGCGTTTGGTAAAAGAAACTTTCGCAATGGGTTTTGATGGGTATAATATATATATTTGAAAATTGAACAAAACCCTTCGCCGGACCGGCAAAGGGCTACGACCGCCGGCGAGCCTCCATTATAAACTCGACAACCTCGACAGTTGAGCGAAACATCCTACTTGGCTGTCCATGATGATAGAACTGCAAAGATAATAGGTTGCATTAGCTTCATTAGCATCGAATAAATTCATGGAAGTCATGTGCAAAGCTATTACTCATCAAGGGGTAAAAGAAGTTTGAGTATGCTTAATGATAAAATAGGTGATAAAGTTAAATTAAAAGTTTTTCAATCCTTTCATCTAACATGCATTACTAGATAATTCATTTCATCTCATGGTAATGTTCTAAAGAAACCAAATCATTAAAATCTACATCATCTCTTTTGAAACTTTGACATTATTAAGAAAAGCAAAAGCAATAAAATTTTTGAATATACAATTACCAAATCTAATTTTCCATTTGCACGTTGTCTGCATTCAAGATGCCACCCTCGAAGCCTCTCTTCAAGTGAAGATATATGTTGGATATTCTGCAATCAATAGGTAATAGTGGCATCACAAAAATGAGTGAATTATGCAGATTTCTAGATATATAAATTGATATACTGATATGAAATTCAATCTAAAAATATAAAGAAGAAATCCTAGAAGCCACCTTGTTTGAGTCTGTTGCAATTTGACAGTCTGAGGGTAGTACGAAAGATACAGTCTTTTCCCCAACTAGTGTGCTTTTGGCCCCGATTTTAGCTTTGGCAGAAGAAGATGGATTTGATTGTAGCTGGGATTTAATAATTTGTCATTTATTAGAAAAAATGCACTTTAACTCAAAAAATATTATCAAGATCTTCACAATGCATATGTGAACAATGTATAAAAAAAAATCATCAAAACAATATTACGTCAATGTTTGATGTATTTATCCCACCATAATTTTCGGGTAAACAATATGATATTGGATCCGGGTCAAGCACCTCCTTTGAACTTTTTCTCAATTGCGAAGCAACTTCCTACAGATAATGAATCATCAGTAGTACACCTTATTATTAAGGAATGGATCATTTATGACTTATAGTCAAAGTCAAAGAATTGGAAACGTGTGTACTCTATTTATATATGAATCTTGTGGTTGTAACTTTATATAAATGAAATCCAGTTGCGCACTTCATAAATACATCCAAGTTTATCAAATATACTTCAAGAATCAAGATGAGGGAATCATGTGCATTGCAATGTGTTACTATGTCAATCTTTTCATGAAGATATCCACATTCAAAAACCAAGTATTGAACCTCATTAAATGTAGTTTTCAAACAGCAATACCCTATAAAGGTAAAATTGCATTTATGTCATGGTCTATCTCAATAAGTATCAGATAACAAAATGAACATTACACGATATTTGTATCTAGAAAGACTTTATAGAAAGTTAACTTACATTGACCATTGTTCTAAGTGATGTATACATTCGATCTCTTCCTTCTCCTTGATTGGGAACATCTAGCTTCTTTGAATCACGTGCTTCATTTGATCTAATTAAAACCTGAGATTTATCTACAGTGGAGAGTGATTGATTGACCTACAAGGACGAAAGAGACAAAAAAGTATAAGACATGAGTGAAGAAATTATCAAAAGATATACAATTATATCCATTAGTAAACACTACCCAACGATATGAAATGAGAGAAAATATATCCTGCAATATAGGATCTTCGACTATATTCATTATATTACCCTAATATAGATTTCTTACTATTTGAGCATTATCATGTAATTGTACCTAAGCATTTTGATATTTTTCTATATGTTGGACTAAATTTCTATTCACCGGAAGAGTAGATACTAATGTTCAGGGGTTGCTGGTTTGAATGTATACATTATTAATGTATATAGAACTCATTTCCTTTAATTGGTATTGTTCCTTATACTAACATTATGCTTATCAGAGAATAATGAACTCTGGTAATGCAATTAAAGGAAATGAAATCGGTATATATTAATAATGTTTCTCATAATGTAACTAGCCATCTAATTAATTACAAAAGCTAATAAAGATTTCACATTTCAAACAACTGTCATCAGTGTTATTGTCTAGCAAATAACAAATAACAGATAACGACTCATACATCGAACCATGCAAAGGATAATACAGTCAAACCAACAACCCTAGAACATTATTATCTATTCTTCCGGTAAATATTAGCAAAAAGTACCTATTGCCAATTTCTGTTTTGTCATCTACAAAATCATATTCGTCTATGCATACATTACATAATTCTACATACTCATAAGACAAATGTGGACTCGCAAAAGACATATAAATATTGATACATATAAATTTATAAGTCGCCAACAACAAAAAGGAAAGAAAATAACAACTCGAGTACCTTTCCACCTTCTCCATTACCGGTGACAAACAAGGCCTAACGTCCAATTCCTCAATCTCGCTAATTGGCTCTATATCTTTCTCCCATTCTTCGCTTTCTATAAAGAAAATCAAATAAATAATTAGATATAAGGAGTTCATGTTTCTATTTAAGCAATTAAGTCTATTTCATAAGGAAAAACCTGGTTCCGCCCATCTGATACCACGAATATTAATGAGGTTGTTGTACGATTCCTTCAAAAAGCTGTGTTTGGTTCAGCATTTGCAAGGGGCTTTGAGCCCAATGCAAATGCTGAAAGCCCAAAGCTACTTGGGGAAATGCGATTATGTTTGGTAATTTTTTTTTTGCAAATGGACTTTTAGTCGGTGCGTTTGGTAAAAGAAACTTTCGCAATGGGCTTTGATGGGTATAATATATATATATATATATATATATATATATATATATATATATATATATTTGAAAATTGAACAAAACCCTTCGCCGGACCGGCAAAGGGCTACGACCGCCGGCGAGCCAGATCGGCACCATAGGACCGCCGCCCACAACTCACCGACCACCACCCCCACCCACGGCCGGTGGGTTGTGGGCGGCAATCCTGCGGCGACAATCTACAATCGTGCGGCGTTCGTGCGACGGTCGTGCGGCATTCGTGCGGCGTTCGTGCGACGGTCGTGCGGCATTCGTGCGGCGTTCGTGCGACGGTCGTGCCTCGTTCGTGCGACGGTCGTGTGGCGGTCGTGCGGCGACAGCGGCGGTCCGTGAGTAAGAAGAAAAAACAAATAAATATAAAAAATTATAAATTTTTACCAAACGCATTTCTATTCTTTTTCTATTCCTAGAATAGAAATTTTGTATAATTACCAAACACCTTATTTTACTCAGAAATTGATCCCGAAGTAGAAATAGAAAAAATAATTTTTGAAAAGAAATAGTTCCCCGGAATAGAAACCCTTCGCAATGGGCTTTGATGGGTATAATATATGTATATATATCTTCTTCTTCTTCTTTTTTGAAAATTAAACAAAACCCTTCGCCAGTCCGGTGAAGGGCTGCCTCCTTTTTCAATTAAAAAGAAAAATAATTAGGGGGCAAAATCGGAAATATGAAGAATTAGTAAGGGTAGTTTTGAAAGGGAAAAAATAATTTCAGCATTCGGTGGAATGCCGAAAGCCCAAAGCTAGTCCCTACTAGCTTTGGGCTTCCAGCATTTTGAAAGCAAGTTGAAAGCTGAAAGCCGACTTCACCGGCTTCAAAGTTGAACCAAACGGTCCAGCATTTTCCCAAGGGGCTTTCGGGCCTGAAAGCCCCTTGGAAATGCTGAACCAAACGCAATCAAAAACGTTCAACGGCGATTTTCTCGGCACTAGAGATCTTAAATGATTTGGACGGAGGAAATTTTTTTTTCTTACTGGAAGATATCTTTCTCTTCCTCGAACCTTTCATTGCAATAGCAGGAACTTGCTCCTAAATTGTCACCCAAATGAAGTTACACATTAAGAGCAAAGAGAAAATAACTTCAATTCACGTTTTGCTTTTTTTGAGTTTTTATAACTCACCCGTAGAGAACTACTCCCAATCAGAGCCTCCATTATATACTTGACAACCTCGATAGTTGAGCGAAACATTCTTTTTGACTGTACATGATGATAGCTCTACAAAGATAATAGATTTCGGTTGTCTTCATTACCATCCAAAAATTACAAGAGTCATGTGCAAAGGTTGTAAAAAATTTTCAATACACCTAATAATTAAATAACCAATAACGTGAAACTAAGTTTTATTACTCCTTTCAGCTAACATACATCACTATGATCCATTTCATCTCCTAATAATGTTTACAGAAACCAAATCGATCAAGTCTATGTTACTTCTTCAAATCATCAATCTTATTGAGGAAAGTAGTAGCAATGAAGTTTCTTGAATATACAATTACCATGTCTAATTTTCCGTTTGCACGTCGTCTGCATGCAATATTCCACCCTTGAAGTGTCTCTTCCAATGAAGATTGATGGTGGATGTTCTGCAATCAATAAATAATAGTCATACCATAAAAATGAAAACAATTGGACAATTAGATATACATAATGCGATATTCACGTACATTCAACGTAAAAGCAAAAAGAAGAAATTCAAGAAGCTACCTTGTCCAAGTCTGCTAGACAATCCGGGGGGAGTATGAAAGATACTGTCTCTTCCCCTACAAGTGTGGATCTGGCCCTAGTCTTCACTTCGTCTCGTGCTTAAGATTTTATCATTTGTCATTTGTAATGAGCATTGGTTACGTATTCTTACTTGTAAGAAGTATGCATTAATATGAATAAAAGATGAAATGTTGACTATGGATCACCATACACTTTACCTCAAGAGATGCATTCCAGAATGCATATATGAACAGTGTTCAAACAAATCAGTGAAATAATATTACCTTAAAGGTCGAAACTGTTTTCCCGCATCATTTTGAGGTAATCGATATGATACTGGATTTGAGTCGAGCACATGCTCTAAAATACTTTTCCTCAATTGAAAAACAAATGGTGAGAAAACATAGGCTTTATTCCCATTCCAATTTCTCTATTCCTGGCTGACAAACAAGGCTTAATGATTCATAGTTCAAATGACAAAATTTTCGAGAACAGATATTGTCCAACAAGTCGATGAATGAAATGTAAATAAGCTCGGTTTACTTGCGCTGATCAAATGAACCAAATCAGATAATTGTGAAGAGACATTTGAACTAATGCATGTCATTTTAGCCTCTTCTCTTGGATGCTTGAGCTGGTGCAAAGTGATGGTTGCCTTTCTCAACTAATCAAAGCAATCCTCCCCTCGAGCAGATTTGCCTCATGTTTGAGTCTCTTCATCACTAAATGCATCGTCCTTATTCTCACTGCTTTCTTTAATGAAAACAGTCAAATAATTAGTAGATACAAGGAGATCATTTTTCTCTTAAGTTGTAAGATTTGCTTCAAAGGAATAATCTTGTGCTCCGAATCCTGCCAAGAAGTTTGTGAGGTAGTTGCTTGATTCTTCCATAAAAAGTTTAAGGTCAATTTCTGGATTTGCCTTCTCCACACTAGTATTATCAACCTTTCTACTAGTTCCAGATGGAGCATTCGGAAGCTCCTCTGCACTAGAGATCTTAATTAACTCGGATGGAGGAATTTCTTCTTCCTCACTGGAAATTGTATTTATCTTCGAGAAGTCTTTTGTTGCAATAGCAGGACCTAGCTCCTGAATTGGCACTCAAATGAAACCACATACTAAGCGTTAAGGAAAAGAAAAGAAAAAAACCAATTCGCATTTTAATTATTTAGGGTTTTAATAACTCACCCGTGTAGACTGATTTCCCGATGTCTCCTTATCAATGAAAGCCTCCATTATAAACTCGACAACCTCGACAGTTGAGCGAAACATCCTACTTGGCTGTCCATGATGATAGAACTGCAAAGATAATAGGTTGCATTAGCTTCATTAGCATCGAATAAATTCATGGAAGTCATGTGCAAAGCTATTACTCATCAAGGGGTAAAAGAAGTTTGAGTATGCTTAATGATAAAATAGGTGATAAAGTTAAATTAAAAGTTTTTCAATCCTTTCATCTAACATGCATTACTAGATAATTCATTTCATCTCATGGTAATGTTCTAAAGAAACCAAATCATTAAAATCTACATCATCTCTTTTGAAACTTTGACATTATTAAGAAAAGCAAAAGCAATAAAATTTTTGAATATACAATTACCAAATCTAATTTTCCATTTGCACGGTGTCTGCATTCAAGATGCCACCCTCGAAGCCTCTCTTCAAGTGAAGATATATGTTGGATATTCTGCAATCAATAGGTACTAGTGGCATCACAAAAATGAGTGAATTATGCAGATTTCTAGATATATAAATTGATATACTGATATGAAATTCAATCTAAAAATATAAAGAAGAAATCCTAGAAGCCACCTTGTTTGAGTCTGTTGCAATTTGACAGTCTGAGGGTAGTACGAAAGATACAGTCTTTTCCCCAACTAGTGTGCTTTTGGCCCTGATTTTAGCTTTGGCAGAAGAAGATGGATTTGATTGTAGCTGGGATTTAATAATTTGTCATTTATTAGAAAAAATGCACTTTAACTCAAAAAATATTATCAAGATCTTCACAATGCATATGTGAACAATGTATAAAAAAAAAATCATCAAAACAATATTACGTCAATGTTTGATGTATTTATCCCACCATAATTTTCGGGTAAACAATATGATATTGGATCCGGGTCAAGCACCTCCTTTGAACTTTTTCTCAATTGCGAAGCAACTTCCTACAGTAATGAATCATCAGTAGTACACCTTATTATTAAGGAATGGATCATTTATGACTTATAGTCAAAGTCAAAGAATTGGAAACGTGTGTACTCTATTTATATATGAATCTTGTGGTTGTAACTTTATATAAATGAAATCCAGTTGCGCACTTCATAAATACATCCAAGTTTATCAAATATACTTCAAGAATCAAGATGAGGGAATCATGTGCATTGCAATGTGTTACTATGTCAATCTTTTCATGAAGATATCCACATTCAAAAACCAAGTATTGAACCTCATTAAATGTGGTTTTCAAACAGCAATACCCTATAAAGGTAAAATTGCATTTATGTCATGGTCTATCTCAGTAAGTATCAGATAACAAAATGAACATTACACGATATTTGTATCTAGAAAGACTTTATAGAAAGTTAACTTACATTGACCATTGTTCTAAGTGATGTATACATTCGATCTCTTCCTTCTCCTTGATTGGGAACATCTAGCTTCTTTGAATCACGTGCTTCATTTGATCTAATTAAAACCTGAGATTTATCTACAGTGGAGAGTGATTGATTGACCTACAAGGACGAAAGAGACAAAAAAGTATAAGACATGAGTGAAGAAATTATCAAAAGATATACAATTATATCCATTAGTAAACACTACCCAACGATATGAAATGAGAGAAAATATATCCTGCAATATAGGATCTTCGACTATATTCATTATATTACCCTAATATAGATTTCTTACTATTTGAGCATTATCATGTAATTGTACCTAAGCATTTTGATATTTTTCTATATGTTGGACTAAATTTCTATTCACCGGAAGAGTAGATACTAATGTTCAGGGGTTGCTGGTTTGAATGTATACATTATTAATGTATATAGAACTCATTTCCTTTAATTGGTATTGTTCCTTATACTAACATTATGCTTATCAGAGAATAATGAACTCTGGTAATGCAATTAAAGGAAATGAAATCGGTATATATTACTAATGTTTCTCATAATGTAACTAGCCATCTAATTAATTACAAAAGCTAATAAAGATTTCACATTTCAAACAACTGTCATCAGTGTTATTGTCTAGCAAATAACAAATAACAGATAACGACTCATACATCGAACCATGCAAAGGATAATACAGTCAAACCAACAACCCTAGAACATTATTATCTATTCTTCCGGTAAATATTAGCAAAAAGTACCTATTGCCAATTTCTGTTTTGTCATCTACAAAATCATATTCGTCTATGCATACATTACATAATTCTACATACTCATAAGACAAATGTGGACTCGCAAAAGACATATAAATATTGATACATATAAATTTATAAGTCGCCAACAACAAAAAGGAAAGAAAATAACAACTCGAGTACCTTTCCACCTTCTCCATTACCAGCTGACAAACAAGGCCTAACGTCCAATTCCTCAATCTCGCTAATTGGCTCTATATCTTTCTCCCATTCTTCGCTTTCTATAAAGAAAATCAAATAAATAATTAGATATAAGGAGTTCATGTTTCTATTTAAGCAATTAAGTCTATTTCATAAGGAAAAACCTGGTTCCGCCCATCTGATACCACGAATATTAATGAGGTTGTTGTACGATTCCTTCAAAAGCTGTGTTTGGTTCAGCATTTGCAAGGGGCTTTGAGCCCAATGCAAATGCTGAAAGCCCAAAGCTACTTGGGGAAATGCGATTATGTTTGGTAATTTTTTTTTGCAAATGGACTTTTAGTCGGTGCGTTTGGTAAAAGAAACTTTCGCAATGGGCTTTGATGGGTATAATATATATATATATATATTTGAAAATTGAACAAAACCCTTTTTGGACCGGCAAAGGGCTACGACCGCCGGCGAGCCAGATCTGGCACCATAGGACTACCGCCCACAACTCACCGACCACCACCCCCACCCACGGCCGGTGGGTTGTGGGCGGCAATCCTGCGGCGACAATCTACAATCGTGCGACGTTCGTGCGTCGGTCGTGCGGCATTCGTGCGGCGTTCGTGCGACGGTCGTGCGGCATTCGTGCGGCGTTCGTGCGACGGTCGTGCCGCGTTCGTGCGACGGTCGTGTGGCGGTCGTGCGGCGACAGGCGGCGGTCCGTGAGTAAGAAGAAAAAACAAATAAATATAAAAAATTATAAATTTTTACCAAACGCATTTCTATTCTTTTTCTATTCCTAGAATAGAAATTTTGTATAATTACCAAACACCTTATTTTACTCAGAAATTGATCCCGAAGTAGAAATAGAAAAAATAATTTTTGAAAAGAAATAGTTCCCCGGAATAGAAACCCTTCGCAATGGGCTTTGATGGGTATAATATATGTATATATATCTTCTTCTTCTTCTTTTTTGAAAATTAAACAAAACCCTTCGCCAGTCCAGTGAAGGGCTGCCTCCTTTTTCAATTAAAAAGAAAAATAATTAGGGGGCAAAATCGGAAATATGAAGAATTAGTAAGGGTAGTTTTGAAAGGGAAAAAATAATTTCAGCATTCGGTGGAATGCCGAAAGCCCAAAGCTAGTCCCTACTAGCTTTGGGCTTCCAGCATTTTGAAAGCAAGTTGAAAGCTGAAAGCCGACTTCACCGGCTTCAAAGTTGAACCAAACGGTCCAGCATTTTCCCAAGGGGCTTTCAGGCCTGAAAGCCCCTTGGAAATGCTGAACCAAACGCAATCTATATCCTATCTTAGTGGCTTTAATGTTGAAGTACCTTCTGGTTATTTTTTTTTTCCTAAACATAGCTTCGCAAGAACCATCAAATTCTAAGAATGTGCCATGACATGGCTTTTTGTTGGAGATGAAACATGCAAAAGATTTTTGCTGGCAAACAAAATTTGGTTTGCTTCACCTACAATCCACCACTTTGTTTTGTGGGAGTGAGCGATTAATGCAATACACTTCTTCCGGCAGGTGCAGTATGCAACTGTTTTTTTGGCACTGCTGCAATTTAAAATTGTGGTGAACACTTATAATTTGGACATTTGTGTTGTATGCGGAAACCAACAAAAAGAAGAGCTCGGTACCATGCGTTCTTGCCTTATTTTTCCTTTGAAGTTCACAGAATTGCTTTTAATTTGTGATCTGATGTAAACATTTACTAAATTAACACCAATCAAACAGATTCTTACGAAGTACTGATCGGTTATTGAAAAGGTACTTAATACCTTCAGGAAGCATAACTAACCTCAGGGCCTTGTCTAGGGGATCCTTGCCTTGGTACATTATGGGAAGGGTGCTGTCATGATCCAATGAGTAGTTAGATGTTATAAGAGGCCTAGACATCCAGCTTCATTAGGATGAATAAAACGTTAACATCACCAATGTAGTTTGTTTCATTTTATTTGCTTTTTGGTATGGCTGTTTCTAATGAATCTTGTTAAAATACTCCATATTGTTAACTTATGGGGTTTTGATTGGTCTTATATTTATGTAGACTCCTTCCAACTAACAGCTTAACCTTTGCGTAGGGACATGGTTTCTGAGCCATGTTCTGCCTTAATTTATTTCCGTGCATGGCTCTTTTTCATCAATTCCGTGTGCACTTCTCAGATCAGTTTTCACTTTTGATGAGGTCTTAAAATATTCAACAGTGCTTATTTATGTGTTTTCAGTGTGCCTTATATACATTTCATCATCCACCACTTAATAACTTAAATTTTGGGTTAGATATATGTTAAATATAATTTTCTTTACTCTCTTCCAGGATGACGAGAAGATTTACCTATTCCTTGAGCTCATGACCAAAGGTTCACTTGCAATGCTTTATGGCAAATATGACTTGAGTGATTCCCAAGTCTCTGCATACACTAGGCAAATGCTCAGTGGTTTAAAGTATCTTCATGACCAGAATGTGGTACACAGGTATAAGAAAGATGCTTGACTTTGCATTAGTAGTTTTTACTATTTGAAATAGTGATTCACACTTTGCATTTCTAATGGAAGGTTGATTTTGTTGAGGAAAGAGATCATAACAAAACAAAGAGCACAGTGAAGATCATAACAAAACAAAGAGCTTATGTATGTTGTTTCATGGCACACCCCCTTGGTGCCTTTTGATGATGCTTCTTTTACTTATCGAAATACTTTTCTGGGAACAAGGGAGTCGTCCAATTTTTGAACCAAAATGTAGTGTCATGAGAAGTAGATTTCTTGTGATAATCAGCAAACAACAAAGTAACAATATGAGCTTGTACAGCAGTACTTTTTTTCCTAAGTGAATGCTTGAAGGTGGAAATGTAAATTTGCAATAAAGATAACTATGAGGGTGATTATAAACTTTTATATATTCTACGCACATCTATACTGGTTTCTCATGCTGCCAGTGCCTTCGTTCTGTAGGGATATTAAAGGTGCTAATGTACTGGTTGATGTGAGTGGATCTGTGAAACTTGCGGACTTTGGATTGGCAAAGGTATGTCTCATCAGCAATATTGAACTCTCTCTCTCTCTCTCTCTCTCTCTCTCAAACGTGTGCGCATGATCAACAAAGATGCCTGTAAAACTACATACGCCTGCAGGAATATGCACGGGCAGTGAAGTTGTGCAGCACACATGCAATTGGATGAGCACACAACAACCACGGACATGCACAAAGTGACAGATGTATTGTCCTTCACTTTTCCAAAATAATGTATCGACTTTTTGTGTTTATTCATACAGGCAATCAAAATGAACGGTGCTAAATCCTGCAAAGGATCTTTTTTTTGGATGGCACCTGAGGTTTGCACCTCTACTGCCAATTTTTTAGCATCCTATCATTAGCTGTATTAGGTGCATATCTTCTTCTTTTTTTTTCCATCCTTGTTGGTCGTAAATGCAGGTTGTCAATCTAAAGGACACAGGCTATGGGTTGGCAGCTGATATTTGGAGCGTAGGGTGCACTGTTTTAGAGATGTTTACCGGCCAGAATCCATATTACCCCTTAGAAATAGTATGTAATCAAGAACCTTCTTTTCATGTTTTATATCTTTTGAGATCCATGTTTTGCCAGAATTACTAACTAGTCGCAACTTTTTTGTTATTGCTACTTTTTGTGTGAGCTAGCTAAGTTAAGCAACTGTCTTGACAAGTAAATTAGGCCAGCATTCTGGGAAAAAAAAATGAGGAGCACTGCATAGAAAAGAGAGGACAGAGAATTCAATGATATTTATCAAAAGTATGGTTGTGTTAAAGGATATTTATAGTATTTATTGCCAACAGTTGCTTGAAACTCTGGAACAAATGGTTACGTAACATGGTATGGAAACTCAGTTGAATATTTAAATCTTGACTCTCTCATTTCAGTAATTTGGCATTGTTGTCTAATACTTTTAATTACTAGTATAAGTATACAGTGGCATGTGTTTAGATAATCGCATATTGGACATATGTACATAGTATCTCACCATGGGGTACTCATACAACCCTAACATTCAGTCTCAAGAATCTCTCTATCTTCTCCTTCACTGTCACGTGGTACTTGAGCAACCAAAGGAGATGGAAATCCTAATATTGGCATCGCCATCTCTGCTCCAGTCCTGAAAAGAGCACTGACATTGATTGCTTCGTGTTCCCTGGTGTGTCCCTTACTCGTGTGGTTGTCCTCTAATCTGTCGCACAACATTGTCAACCTTTGCGTTTCCCTCACTGCCCTCGATTGTTGATCCTTCGCTGCTCTTCTCTATATTGATCATTGGCCTAAATGGTTGTCTCCTATGCTAGATTTAGTTACTTTCGATACTAATGATTACCTCCCCATACGAGTAGTCAGTATTCCATTTGGGATGGTAATTGCTGGCTGTAGCCAGTAAATCACCTTATGATGCTATTTTTTCTAGGCATCACAGTGTGTAAATGCTCTTTTGTTGATAGAATGGCTGCTGCTGAAATTAGGAGTGCTCTTATCTTCTGAGTGAGTTGTGAAGGTTGCACTGCTTTCGTGCGCATCTTGGGTTTATTTATTATAATGAGAAAAAAATAATACCATCCTACTCAAAGCCATTGTAAAACATGCAACTAACGCCCTTTTCTTTTTTACTTTTTTGTTAATTTAGGACACTTAAAAATTTTGAGCAAAAAGCAGTAGATACTTATGCTTTATTGGCAGTAGTTGGTCCCTGTGAACTGTTATATGTCATCCGCGGTCTCCCACTTCAGCAATAACTGTGGCAGATGATTGCCTGAAGCACACTTAGATTTGTCTACAGATCTTATTGATTAATGCAGCTATCACATGTTAGTTCCCCCTGGATTTATGGTTAACACTAGCCTCTGCTACATTTTCTTTCTTATTGTGGCAGATGCAAGCATTGTTCAGAGTTGGCAAGGGTGAACTTCCTCCAATTCCTGATTCTTTATCAAGAGATGCTCGAGACTTCATCCTCAGTTGCTTGCAAGTGAACCCGAATAATCGGCCTTCTGCAGCACAGTTGCTAGACCATCCCTTTGTGAGGAAGCCACCCACATCTTCTGGTTTTGCCTCGCCTCATGACGACAACATATCGTCATAAGGTTTTGCTAGGCCATCGCCTTTGGTCCACTGCTGAAGGTAATTTTACACTTTGTTATTTTGCTGTTGCATTGCTAGTGGGAGTATTCATCTTTTGGGCTAATGGCAAAATACCTTCATTAACTTACCACCTTTCTACTGTTTACTCACTAAATTTATAACTTATAACAGTCTGCACTAAACTTTTAAATTGGAGTAGATAGTCCACGTGTTTATAGGGTCTATAGTCAGTTTCCCAATTCACCTACAAACTCTTCACACTTTACAGTTTTCTACATAAGCTTCAGTATTTCCACCTGATCGTCCTGAAACTTTTTGAATGAGTTACCCATGGTGGTTAATTGGTACGCCATGGTTTAATTTGTCTTTCCCTAGGGGAGAAGTAGGTGCAATTGATCATCATGCCATGAAAACAACCGTAATTGCAGTTTCCCTTAGCATATATTAGAACTTGGGAAAATTGACGGTCCTCGCGAATGCTCTCGAACACTAAACAACACGCTGTTTAATCATTGTGCTAGACATTTAGATAGGAGAGACAGAATGCAGCAATATTCAGGTTTCTCTGGTGTTGATGTCGTCATAGGTTTTCCTCTACTTATATTGTTGTTAGTGCACTCACAATGCTGCTGCAACTCTTTGAACCGCTCAGTGGTCAGCCGCATATTGATGACCAGCAAACACTTTCGTGGCGGCGCCAAGCTTACGGTGTGATGTTTTTTCCTGCCAGATGAGCATGCCTTTGGCAGTGAAGGCCATCTAGTAAATTGGAGAAGATTGACTGTCCTCGCGAGTGGTCTTGGGCTGCAACTGATTTTATGGCGTCTTTATTCTGCTTGCGTTAACCACTTCTTGTTTATCTGGGAATTGTAAATATCATGTCATGTTGTATATTTCCTGTTCGAAAGAAAGGTAGAAACAAAGATGTTGACGATGACATGGCATCTCCAATGACAAGTTTCTGCTTTTATGAAGTGTAGGTGCATAGAACTTCTACACGATTTGCAATTGAAGAATTTAGAGAAAAGAATTGTGATAATTCTTTATATTTTTGCACCAAGATTACAAAGCTATTTATAGGACTTCTACAAGTACTAACTAGGAAAAAACAGATTTGTAAAATACAGCTATAATCCCACAAATCAAGGGATACTAATAAATCATTTCCTAACTAATTATTTACAGCTATTTCCTAATAATTAGGACCCAAAAAATCAGGATTGAATATTCCTAATAATCAGATCCTAAAAATCAGGATAATTCAACACTCCCCCTCAAGCTGAGGAATAGATGTCTTCCATTCCCAGCTTGGAGATTATTTCGTAAAAGATCCCACCATTCAGTCCTTTGGTTAGCACATTAGCTAGTTGATCTCCGGAAGGTATGTAGGACATGCAGATCAACCCCTCTTCTATCTTTTCTTTGATGAAATGCCTGTTAATTTCAATATGCTTCATCCTATCATGCTGTATAGGATTATGAGCAATATTAATTGCTGATTTGTTGTCACAATACAGCTTCATAGGACCCTCCCACTTGATTTTCAAGTCTTCTAGGATGATTTTAAGCCATAATAGCTCACATATTCCTTGGGCCATTGCTCGAAATTCTGATTCAGCACTTGATCTTGCAACTACATTCTATTTTTTACTCCGCCAAGTCACTAAATTTCCACCAAGAAATGTGCAATAACCAGATGTTGACCTTCTATCCACCATGGATCCTGCATAGTCAGCATCAGTATAAGCTTGCAACATCAATTTTTGATTTCTTCTGAATAGGACTCCTTTTTCCAGGACTTCCTTTTAAATAATGTAGCACCCGATTGATAGCTTGTAAGTGTGATTCTCTTGGGTCATGCATAAATTGACTAATCACACTTACTGAATAGGCAATATCAGGTCTAGTATGAGCCAAATAGATGAGTTTCCCAACCAATTTTTGATACATTTCTCGATCTACAGCTAGTTCTTCCTTTGCATCTCCAAGCTTTTTATTAGGCTCAATAGGTGTGGCTATTGGTTTACAACCAAGTTTTCCAATTTCCTTCAAGAGATCAGTCACATACTTCTGTTGTGAGATAAAAATTCCTTGTCTAGAGTAAGAAACTTCAATGCCAAGAAAGTATTTGAGTCTTCCTAGCTCTTTTATTTCAAACTCTTTAATCAAACACTGCTTTAGCTGTTGTTTCTCCTCATCATCGTCACCTGTGACAATAATATCATCAACGTACACTAGAAGTGCTGTCACTCTCCCTCTTGCTGAATGCTTAATGAAGAGGGTATGATCACCTTGGCTTTGTTTGTAGCCTGAAGCTTTCATAACTTTGGAAAATCTCCCAAACCAGGCTCTAGGTGATTGCCTGAGCCCATATAGTGCTTTCCGTAATCTACATGCTTTGTTTGTTGTCTTTTCTCCTTCAAATCCCGGTGGAATACTCATGTAGATCTCCTCTTCTAGGTCTCCGTGTAAGAATGCATTCTTCACATCATACTGCTGAAGTTGCCAATTAAAATGAGCTGCCAAAGAGAGTAGAATTCTCACAGTGTTCATTTTTGCCACCGGAGCGAATGTCTCCTGATAATCTACTCCATAAGTCTGAGTATAACCCTTTGCCACCAATCGTGCTTTATATCTCTCAAGAGAACCATCAGCTTTGTATTTCAAGGTAAAAACCCATTTGCAGCCCACAAGATTCTTTCCTTTAGGTTTTTCGACAATCTCCCAAGTCTGGTTTTTTTCTAGTGCATCCATTTCTTCTCTCATTGCATTCCTCCATTTTTCTTTAGACAACCCCTCAGATAAAGTATTTGGAATAGAAAAGGTGTTTAGACTCACAATGAAATTTTTATGAGATGGTGATAGGCGGTCAAGTGACACATAGTGAGATAATGGATATAAGGGTCGCTTTGTGCACTCTCTAGTACCTTTTCTAACAGCAATGGGAAGATGCGAGTCATTTTCAGACCTATCAATTGACTGTTTATGCAAAGGAGAGTTGGAATTTACCGGAAATTCATTTGCAAAACTCGGATGGGAATCTTGAACTTGTGTTTGGTTTGGAACAGCTGTCTTTCTTGAGTATACATGAGGAAATCTCATAGAGTCATAAATACGGGGAGATATGGGAGTGGACTCTTGTTCCGGAATAGGCTCAACCGTAGAGAGTGAGTTCAGGATTGAAGTAGCACCAACTGATTCATCAGAAACTGATTCATGAGGAGCCCGTTGATTAGAGTTGGAGGCTGATTGGTCAGGAGTTGATTGATCATGGATTGGTTGACCAGAAGTGGGAGCTCGGATTGGAAGATTATTAGGAGGTAAGTCAAGATTAAGGACCTCAAAGTCTTTATCTTCAACTAATGACTTCTCCCCCTGAAGATAAGACTATGGAAAGTAAGGTTTGTTTTCTACAAATGTAACATCAACTGATATATAGGTCTTTCGAGAAGGAGGATGATAACATTTATACCCCTTTTGTGTAGCGGAGTAACCAAGAAAGACACACTTGATTGCTCTAGGATCTAGTTTTCCCCTTTGCTGATTATGAACATGTACAAAAGAGGTGCAACCGAAGACTCTAGGTATGAGATTATTTTTTGTCCTGAAATGGGGATAAAAGCTAGAAAAAACTGTCATAGGAGTTTTGAAATCTAATACTCTTGATGGCAATCTATTAATCATGTATGTAGATGTAAGGACAGCTTCCCCCCAATAAGACTTAGGGACATTTCCATGAAACAACAATGCTCGAGTAGTGTTGAGCAAATGACCATTTTTCCTTTCAGCTACCCCATTTTGCTGTGGTGTGTTTACACAAGATGACTCATGGATGATCCCTTCCTTTTGGAAATAAGTTGACAAGATCTGATTAAAGTAGTCTCTAGCATTATCTGATCTAAAGCTCTTAATTTTAACTCCAAACTGATTTTGAACCATAGAATTAAAATTAGGAACAATACTACTTACATCAGATTTGTGTTTGAGTAAGAATATCCATGTGACCCTAGTGCAATCATCGATTAGAGAAAGAAACCATCGAGCCCCTGAGATAGTTGGAATTGTGGAAGGTCCCCAAATGTCACTATGAATCAAATCAAAAGGATGAGAACTTCTTTTGTTGTTTATAGGAAACGATACACGAGTGTGCTTAGCAAATTCACAAGTATCACATTGGAATTGACTCATATCTAATCCTTTAAACAAGAGGAAACATGATATTTAAGACACGAAAAGATGGATGACCAAAATGAAAATGGTAAAGCCAAATGACATCCTTATTTGAAGCACTAAGAAATGACAAGGGTGAATTGTTCATGACTTTTTTTGAAATCCTCGGCGTCTCAAGATAGTACAACCCATTCTTTTCCTTAGCAAGTCCAATCTTCCTCTCCGAATCCTATTCCTGAAAAACACAGTAGGTAGGGTAAAAAATTGCATAACATTTGAGGTCATTGGTGAGCCTTTGTATGGAGACTAGGTTGGCCGATAGTTTTGGCACATGGAGGACATCTTTTAGAATGAGAACAGGCATAATATAGATATCACCAATTCCTACAACAGTGGCTAAAGAACCATCTGCCACCCCTATTTTTCTATTGCTTGGACAAGGGGTGTAGGTACTAAAAAAATGTGAAGTGTGAGTCATGTGATCAATGGTACCTGAGTCTATTATCTAAGCTTCACTTGAAAGTTTTTCTGAGACATTTAAACTAAAAGAGAATGGAGACTTACTTGAGAGTGCTAAGAAACATGCACCAGATGGTTTATCAAGAGACCCTAAAAACCCTTTAATTCTTTCTATTTCCTCACTACTTAAGGATTCTTTCACATGTCCTTCACTGTGACTGATTTGCTGGCTGGTCTGTTCAATTAGATGAGCCTGGGGCCTTGGCTGTCCTCCTTTGTTTCCCCACTCTCGGCTTGAGGTTGCTGGCTTGCCATTCAGTTTCCACAAACGTTCCTTTGTATGCCTTGGCCTCTTACAGTAGGTATACCACAAACTGTCTCGATTATCCCTCCATGTAGACCTCGAAGCATCCACCTTTCCTCTTTCTTGTGTTGACGCATTGCGAGTTACTAATGCTGAGCCTTCCACAGCTTGAGGCTCTAGCATTATTCCCCTTCGACTTTCTTCTGCCCGGATTAGAGAGATTGTCTCTTCCAAAGAAGGGATTTCTTCTTTTCCAAGTATCGAATTCGACATGGTCAAATTCAGAATTAAGACTTGCCAGGAAATCATATACTCGACCTTTTCAATGAAATTTTTAGAGTTGCAGCATCATCTGCACACTTCATCTCAAATACTCGATAATGATCGAGTTCTTGCCATAGATTTTGAAGGGAATTGGCACATTCTATCACCGTTTTGCTCCCTTGTTTTGTTGCACTTGTCTTTACCTTGATTTCATATATTTGTGCTGCATCTCGAGCCTTCGAATAAGTCCTGCGAATAGAATCCCAAATCTCCTTTGCAGTTTTGAGAAACATACATGTATCACTTATGGCCGGATCCATTGAATCCCAAAGCCATGACATGATCATTGAATCTACCTCATCCCATGCGTTGACCGTGGGATCTTCTGGTGTTGGACCTATTCCGAGAAGATGGCCGAGTCTTCCTTTACCCTTCAAATAGGTCTTGACGAATTGTGACCATTTGAGATAATTCTTTTCATTCAGCCTATAAGTTGCTCTCACATTTTGTAGATCTCCGATCATATGGTTGGTGTTGGCCTCCTCATTTTGACCCAAAGTATCTCCAATCAATTTTCTCTCAGACATGGATAATTCCAAGCACAAAGAAATTACTTGGAAAGGAAGAGCAAAAGAAAACAGAAGCAATAAAGGCTGCTGCAAGTGAATGAGGTTTTAGGGCAAAAGAAAAAATTGGGACAAGTTTAGATGCGAAGAGGGAAAAATATAGCTAAAGGGATCACAACAATGACAGTTGTGATCAGATTGTTAAGGACAAAGACAAATCCAGCAATGAAGGCTGTGATTGGAAGATTATTGCATCAATGAAGGATGCACTGCAACACTATCCCAGAAAAATGAGCTTAATGCTCTGATATTATGAAGATTAGAGAAAAGAATTGTGATAATTCTTTATATTTTTGTACCAAGATTACAAAGCTATTTATAGGACTTCTACAAGTACTAACTAGGAAAAAACAGATCTGTAAAATACAGCTATAATCCCACAAATCAAGGGATACTAATAAATCATTTCCTAACTAATTATTTACAGCTATTTCCTAATAATTAGGACCCAAAAAATTAGGATTGAATATTCCTAATAATCAGATCCTAAAAATCAGGATAATTCAACAGCAATCAATTAAGATTGGATGCACTCAAAGATTCGCCATGGAATGTGCATTTTGCTTCGTTTTTGTTTGTTTGATATGGGGCCATATTTGGTAAATCCAAGTGTTTTTATTAATGACATGTTGATAATCGCTTGTATCATATGATGAAAATATTGTACCGACAACAATCAGGTTCGGTGATGTAGGAGCAAATTCAACATATAGGAGAGGTTTCGCCACAGCCTACTGCCTGGCCACCTCAGTTGTTGAAAATGGTTTTCGTGATACCACTGGTCGCAAACACCAATACGAAGATAAAGAACTCTTGTTTAAGAACTCTTGAGTTAAAATAATATCAAGGTTTCTTTCGAAAAAAAAAAAAAAGATAATAAGAAGGCTCAACTTAATCCTAATCTGACCCTAATTACAGTCCCATCATCACCCTGCCACCGCCTCGACGTCGCCCCCACAAAGCCCTTCGCTGCTCCAGATCGACACCAACATCAGCACGTCCCTGTCATCGCCATCCCCATCTCCACTTGATCATTCGGCGGTCACCATGATTTCTCTCTTTCACGTCTATCAATCACGGCCCCTCTTTTAGGTTTCTGTCCATTTATGAAATTAAGAGCTCGACAGCGACGTTTTACTATCTTTCAACCCCCCTTATAATTTTCTGACTATCGAGGCTCCCTTTTCTCCTAGCGTTGAAATCAACTCTTAATTTTCTTCAATTTGTTGGATATTCCCACACCATGAAGTAATCAAAGATGCTCTTTTCTCAGATCATGTCTAAAGGCAATTCTTAGAGCACAAAATACGCTACTAGTGCTTTTATTGTACATGAAGGCGTATTCCAAGTTGGATGTGAACATTACAAATAAAAAAACATTCTTTCCAGCATCATGTTAACTCACTTAAATCTTAGAATCTGCGCGTCAAGATTTAGATTGTAATACCTCAAATATGGCTATAAATCAACACTGCAAAGTCTGACAGGATGGCTGATTCATTTTGAAATGATGGCAAGAGGACTTTTTTTTTTTTTTTGATCGGAAGAAAATTCATTCATTTAAGTAGATAATCTGAAGTGTCCAAAAAAAAAAAAAAAAAAAAAAAACAAAGAAGTGTCCCAAATAAGGTGAATCTAAACATAAGAGAGCCCATAGGGCTTGTGGGGAACATAAAACCAATTCTGCGGAAGAGAACCAAGACGCTTGTTTTTTGCAATCCAATCTGCCACTGCATTTGAGGCCCACGGACAATGGGCTACGCAGATTGAGGGGTGGGCCTTGGCAGTGAGGGCCATCTATTAAATTGGAGAAGAATGTAGGTCCTTGCGAAAGGTCTTCGGCTGCAACTGATTTTATGGTGTTTTTATTCTGCTTGCGTTGACCACGTCTTGTTTATCTGGGAATTATATATATCATGTCATGTCGTATATTTCCCGTTCGAAAGGAAGGGAGGAAACAAAGATGTTGATCTCTGATGACAAATTTTCTGCTTTTACGAAGCGTAGATAGCTGCATAGAACTTTCTACGGGATATGCAATCAATCAAGGTTGCTACACTCAAGATTCAAGACAGAACACGCATTTTGCTTCCTTTTCATTTGTTTGATATGGGGCTATGTTAGGTAAATCCAAGTGTTTTTTTTATATGACATGTTGATGAGTGCTTGTATTGTATGATGAAAATATTGTACTGACAACAACCAGGTTCGATGATGCAGCAGCAAAATTATAATTTTACAATTTGGTTATTCACTCGACGTCTAGGAGGGAGGGCTCTTGGGAACGATAGTGGTGCTCCCCAAGAGTTGCTTCCACTCCTTTTTTTTTCCCTTTCACTCCTTTTCTTCCCCATTTTCAGTCTTGTTTAATTTAAGATTTTCTTTTCGGACCATGTTCATAAGAGATGTTTTGCTCCAGCAATTTGAAGAAAAAGGCTACGCTTTCTCTCTCAGTTGACGTTTCTCTCCCACACTCCCATCGTCACCCCGCCACTGCCTCGTCGTTGCCCCCACAAAGCCATAGCCGCTGCTCCAGATCGACACCACCATCCGCACGTCCTGTCATCGCCATCCTCATCTCCATCTGATTTTTCGTCCATCACCATAATTTCTCTCTTTCACAATTGTCAGCCCCTCTTTCTGATTTATGTCAATCTCTGAAATTAAAAGCTCAATGGTGGTGTTTGACCATGTTTCAATCCACATTAAAATTTGAGTTGGGGATCAGGATTCTAACTATCAAGGCTTCCTTTTCTCCTAGTGTTTGAAATCAACTCTAGTTTTCTTCAATTTGTTGGATATTCCTAGCCATGAGGTGATCAAACATGCTCTATTCTCAAATCATGTCTGAAAGCAATTCTCAAATCACAAAATATGCTACTAGTGTTTCTATTGTGCATGAAAGGAGTGTTCCAGTCCAAGTTGGATTTGAACATTGCAAGAAAATAAACCCTGCAAAGTTTGACAGGATGACAGATTCATTTCGAAATGAGGGCAAGAGGACATTGACCAATAAAGAAGACTAGAAGACACTTCTGCTTATTTGAGTACAAAATGGCACGTACATAATAAGCGAATTGTGCACCGAAATCCCAGAAACCAGTCAGGTGAGAAGCAAGCAATAAAATGGCAGTTAAACAGAAAACAAAAAATGACCGAGAAAACGAGGATTTATGAAAATTTGCCTGCTGCAAATCATTGAGCTTAATTGTGCAGGCAAGGAGGTTATTTTGCATTCCATATACCCTTTTTATATGAGGATGTAAACTCTTCGCGCAAAAAAAAGGTTCACTGCGTGTTCCTCTTCCTCCGCGGCTAAAAGGAGAACTCCACCTTTTATCTTTGCTTTTTTGAATCCATTGTTCTTCCAACGACAAACCTACAACCCCACAAGTGAAAATATACAAAAAGACCAAAAGAAGACCCACCTCTATACACAATATGATCACAGAGTCTAAGTTGTCCAACCGGTTAAATTTAGATAATCGTCTCCAACATAAAGCAAAATCAAGTCCCTCCACCCAAGAAATCCAAATTTGACTCAGACTAAATCGTGCATCAAATTTCAACAAATCAAAATCCTCCAAACTGGTCGGTTTCTTACACGGTTCGAACAGAGGAAGCGCCCATGTAGCTTCCCCTCTCTCTGTCTCTCCCTAACCTGCTCCGCTCCCTAATTTCTTATTCCTTGTCCTACATGTTCACCTCCTTTTGACTAAACTCTCCCCTTTCTCTCTCTCTTTTTTCCTCATTAGACAGTGATTAGCGAACGAAGTTGCAGTCTAATTTCTCCATCAGCTTCATTTTTAATCTTTTCTGAGAGCTAGTTGGCACAGGTTAAGTTGAAACAGCTGCTATTGTTTTAGCAATGTCTATAGATGGCGGCAACTTGTAGAAGTTCATGAGGGTGGTGGCGTACCGTTTACATGTTTGTCATTAGCGATTTGACTTGATGAATGGACTATACTACAATTCCATGACTTTGGTCAATTATATTGTTGTATAATATTGCATCATAAGCAAATGGTGTTCTCTTTTTTGTTTCCTAAATAGAAACGCTTTTGTTAACATGCGTAATGCACTACCTCAAATTACAAATTGGAAAGAAAATGAGATATGATAGTATGTTGGACATTGGAGTTCATAAGGATGTCGGTTTACAAGATACAAGTTTCAATATTGAAGAAATAAACTTACATATAATAATAAAGAGTAGATAGCAAAGATAAAATGAAATACATTTTGGGACGAATATGAATTGCAATTTTTCTGTATGAAACACATATGGAAGCTTATTTCTTAACGTAATGTGAGAAGAATCAATACTAATAAGAGAATAGTTCACAGAGTTAGGAGAATTATAGAGTATAATCATTCACATGCTTAAGTGCTTCCCCATAGTAAATTATACCTAAACACTAAGAATTACTTCACAAATCAAAATACTTAAGTCACACCACAAAGAAAACGGAGGATGTGAACTCTTTGCGAGGGGAAAAAAGAAAAGAAAAGATTATTGTGTGTTTCTCTTCCTCCGCGGGCTAAAAAAAGAACTCCATCTTTTTCTTTTTCTTTTGCGCGGCTCTGCAGTTGAGGGGGATGAGAAAAATAAAACCCACCGGCTTTTCATTTTTCTTCCTCCCACAAACCTACCGACCCCACAAGTATATTTAAAAGACCAAAGGATGCACCTCCTCTATGCACAATATAAATAGAGTCCAAAAAGTCAAACCGGTCAAAACTTAGATAACCGTCTCTAACAAAGAAACAAAATCAAGTATCCAAATTTGACTCGGATCAAAGCGCCACATCAAATTCGAACAAATTAAATTCCTTTCTCACCAAGTAAAAAAAAAACAGAGCCAAATTCACCAATTCTTATACATAAGTAGGGCCATTTTAGCTAGTGATAGTTATGTAAGTGAATTTGATATAATTTTAGATTGATATCCGTAATTTGGATTGCATCTGAAAGGTTCAACATAATTATACTCTTTGCCCCCTCCATTACCTCATCCTTTATTGACATCTTTCATTGTTTCTGGCTACTTAGTCTTGCCATTCAACACCTTAGACAATCTTGGTTGTTGATGGTGTAAGTATCTTAACACTCTACAATTCAAAGTTGTTTGTTCCGTTAAACTTTTCAAATCTATTTTTGCTCCAATTGCAACAATAGTGTTTCTAGAGATCGGTTAGACAAGCAATAGCATCAAAGCAATTCCAGATAATCCTTTGTAAAATAATTTAGTAGTTAAGAAATTTTTGCAATTAAATCAAAGCAAGAGAATGAAACCACAGGAGAAATCAAGAAGCAACAATGAAGAACACAAAAGGATTTATGTATTTCAGTCCGATGATCCATACTTATTTCTCAAGAAGAGTTAGCCGCAAATAATCTATTACTCAATCGGAGAATTATAGAGTTACAATCTCCCCACATACTCAAGAATTTCCTAATCCTAGATTACACATAATCTTACAGTATTTAGTCTCACGTAATTGTTCAATATATAAATCATTAAAAATTACCTCACGAATTGAAACACTTATGTATCCACAAAGAAAAAATGCCTCAATTAGATGTCGAATTTTCTGCACAAATCACTGTGTTTCTTGCTCCTCTTAAAGACAGGAACTTTACTGTGCGGCCTTTTAGCTCTATCTCTTGTGCAAAATAGAGTCCTTCACTTTATGCCTCAGTTAGGTCAAACCTTGGATGTATATGTAAAATCACCGCCCTTGGATATCTTCTTAACCAAATCTTGGATTATATATCCAACAGAAAACCAAATTATAATCGAAGGGCAGGCCAAATCAAAGTCTAAAGACTTTTAACTTTTAAGACTCATATCGAAACATAATTTGACATTTTCCTCCACAAACCACATTTTCAGATGTTTCGAAGTGTTCGTGCTCAGTTATATAAACAAAAGGTGACCAATTCAAGTGACGGACAGGTGAATAAATCTACAATGGAGATCGAATTTGGGAATCTTGTGAAATTGCGAGAAGCGTTGGAGTTTACTCAACGACGACGGGCGGTGATGGGGTCTTTGCTCAACGGCGCACCCTTATTTTATTATCGTCTTTACGCTCACTCTTCTTTTCCCTTCTCTTTCTCTCCTTTGTTTTCTTGTGCCCTCAATTTCTTCTCCCTTGTCCCACATGTTCCCCTCCTTTTTTAAAGGGTCAGGCTTTTCCCGCTCCTCATTTGGCTTGTACAAGTCATTCCACTGTGTTCTGACCATATTACCCTTTGCTTTTTCAAATGTTAGCATGATCATACGTGGTGCCCATTGGTGTCCCTCCTTTTTATTTGTTTCATCTTCTTCTTCCACTTTCTCCTCCTTCTTAGTCCGCCCAAGCACGGTCAATTTAAGTTCTTTGTTTTGTTCTGCTTTCTTTTTATTTTTATTTTTTTTCCGTCTCTTTAGAATTCTGGCAATTCTTGTGCACCCCTAGCTTAGACGAGAAAAATCATACCGAACGCCCATTCCATTATCAACATGACTTGGAGCATCACTATGCCAATCTTGCACATTATTAGTCGTCGGAGCCACCGAACATTGAGTTTGCGCATCAAAGCTGAAGCTGGACAAGTTGCTTGAGTAATCGTTGACAGTGTCGGAGGTGTGGAGGATATGGGCCGGTTAGCGAACTCGGAGGTGTACTGGTGGTAGTGGGTGAGTAATCGTTGACGGTGTCGGAGGTGTGGAGGATCTAGGCCGGTTAGCGAACTCGGAGGTGTACTGGTGGTAGTGGGTGGGGGAAGATGGATGGCTTGGAATGGGAGTCCACGCAGATGATTGCAGGTCTTCGCAAACGAGCATTGGACATAGAAGAAGAAGAAAAAGAAGCAGAGCGAGAGAGCGACGTCGTTTTGGAGTATCTGGAATTGGCGGAACGGAACGAAAAATTGGGAAAAGAGAAAAAGAGGACTGGCTAGGTGGGTGACGAAGTGGACGGCGTGTCGTTTTATGGGTGCCCATATCAAATGAAAATGCTGAATCCTTTTTTTTTTTGTTAATAAGTAATTGATTAAATGAACTAATTAATTTAATAAAAAATGATTAATTTATTTTCCCCTCTTTTCAAGTAATGTTGGACGGACGAACTTGCCTCAAAATTGATACGTTCACGCATGTGAAGGCTAATGTCATATTCACGAGGATGACGTCACCCACGTCCAACGATATAAGTATAATTATTATGTAATCACATAAGATTACATATAATGGGATAAGTACACTGGTGGGCAAATGCTTGTTGAATCTAAATATGTATGTGGATGTGAAACGAAACTTTTAGGATAAGATTATTTTTAGCGATCAAATTCTTAGTGAATGTTCGAAGTTGGTCGTCGAATTTCTACTTTTGTTCAAATTGATCCTAGTACTCTTTTAGGTGGTCTCCGACTCTCCATGGTCAAGTAATTTTGATTGGTCTTCCCAAAGAAAAGCTTACGTGGCAGGATTTCTTTTTTTGTTTTTTCCTAATGGAGAATGCAAGAAAGCCGATCTTTGCAATTAGAAGGTGACTTTTTGAGCTATTTATAGGTCTACAAGTACATGTCATCTGCAGAGACAATACTTCCAAGTGTTCATGTACACATATATAAAAAATTTCTTCAGTAATCCATGACGCTATGGATTCAGAACCTTTAAAAGAAAGAATGCTACTTAAAAAAATAAATAAGCTAGGCAGAACTTATTTATATTTTCTATTGCGTATATATTTTCTCAATTTAACTTTAATTTACATGTGAAACAAAAAAGGAAATTTGCTCTAGAATCCAATTTTCTGCACTTATTACACCGCTAATTTCCTTATAACATATCTTTGGTTAATACAATCCAAGACAAAAATATAGTTGTAAGTTTACTTTGTCATATTTCCCCATATCACGAGTATAGTGTTATGACGCATTTTCTTCCTCTTATCAGTATTTTGACTCTTAAATTATTATATTCATCTAAGAAGTTATGAATATTATTATTCAAACGACCTTCGACTCCTCCCTTGCATCACATTTCCTTTATCATAGGTTAGTTATGATCGAAAATTTGTAAGAAAAGACATGTTCAAGTGAAACGTACACCAAGTAACTAATAAAAAGACCATAAAAACAAAAATGGAGCTAGTGTTGTTGCTTGAGCAGTTTACTAATCAAGTTACTAAGCTGCTAGTAATGGTTTGCTGAATGGGATCACTTGTTATGGGTTTGGCTACCCAGCTTAGTCTGATGATGAATTGAATTTAACCTGCCCGTCCAAAAAACAAGAAAAAAAAAATTGAATTTCGGAATATTTTTCGAGCTTGACCCGGGTCAAACATCCTTCTCTGTTTACTTTAAGCATCGGACGCCGATCCGATCCAGGCCAAAAGCTCGAATATCCGGATCTTGCACGTGGGCGTGGGTCCATTTCAAGGAAGAGGGCTTTTGAGGGATTCCTTGAGATCGGTTTGTGCATTCCCACATGATTTCTACTTTCTGACCCTAAAGAAGACGCGGCTCCAACTCCGAGCAGGCGAAAACCAGAGCGAGACAGAGAGACCTTTTGTGAGGGAAACCCCCCCAAAGCATGGCAGCAACCGGTGGTTCCAGCGCTTCGTCGACCCAGTACGACGTGTTCCTGAGTTTCAGAGGCCCCGACACTCGCGACACCTTCACCGACTGCCTCTATCGGACCATGTTCGGCCAGGGAATCGTCGCCTACAGAGACAGCGAAGAGCTTCACGCTGGTGATCGGATCGACGATCTCCTGAGAGCGGTGGCAACTCCAAGATCTGCATACCGATCCTCTCCAGAGGCTATGCTTCGAGCGCTTGGTGCCTCCGCGAGCTCGCTCGTGTGACGGAGCTCCACGAATCGACTGGGAAGCCGGAGATCCTACCCATATTCTTTGATGTCACGCCCACCGACGTCAAGCTTAGGACGGAACTGTACCTGAAGGACTTGGAGAAGCATGAGCAGAGGCACGGTGCGGAGATGAGGCAACGGTGGGAGGCGGCTCTGGGAAAAGTGGCTGAGATCAAGGGATGGGAAGTCCAAGGGAAAGCGTAAGTAAATGCTTATTTATGGAACTCTTTTCAAGCTTCAGTCCAAATGCTATTCTCTTCTTACTCTTGTAAATGGCAATGAAAACTAGCTGGAGGGGTGTATATTGTTGAAATATATTGGTTGAGGTGGCATATACAAACCGATTTTTTGTATATGAGCAGTAAATTTCATTTCTCACCGGTAGACCCGTTAAACGGGTGGGTCGGGTCGGGTTTGGGTCGGGTCATAAATGGTCCGATCCAAATCGACCCATTTAACCCATTTATAACCCATTTATTGCAATACAAAATTTTTGATCCATACCCGACCTGACCTATATTCGACCCATACCTAATCCACTTAACTAAACTTAATATTTTTAAAAATGATATTGCTAAAATAGTTTTATACAACACAAACTTAATAGACAATTTTTATAGTTTTTAAAATAATTATTTTAAAAATCGAATTTTAATTATTTTTATATTTTTAAAAATTAATTTTTTAAGAATATAATTTTAAAATTTCTTTTTCTCTTTTCTTTTTTGTTCTTCTTCTTTGGCCGGCCGCCGGCCACGATGACAGTAGGCGACCGGCCACAAGCGAGCCTCGAGCTTGCCTGTCTTGTCGACGCCGACGAGCTCAAGGCTCGCCAGATTCGGCGAGCTCGAGCTCGCCCCTCGCCGAATCTGGCGAGGCTCGAGCCTTGCTCGACGCCGGCGAGTTCGAGTCTCGCCAGATCAGCGAGGCTCAAGCCTCGCCAGATCTGGCGAGCTCGAGCTCGCCTAACCACGGCGAGTTCAGCTCTCGCCAGATCGGCGAGGCTTGAGCCTCGCTGGACATTGGCGAGGCCTCCGCCTCGCCAGATCCGGTGAGCTCGAGCTCACCCGACACCGACGAGCTCAAGGCTCGCCTAGCCGGTTGCCGGCCATCGGAAGGAGGAAGAAGAAAGAAAAAAAAGGAAAGAAAAAAATAAAATAATAAAAAATAATAAAAATAAAAAATAATTTCGATTTTTATAAAAAAATATATTTTTGTAAAGTTAAAGAAGGAAGAAAGAGAGAGATTGTGAGATTTTGGTTAAAAGTGGGTTCTAAATCTAACCCATTTAAGATCCACTTAAGACCCACCTATCTTAAGTCTTTAATTGTTAAACCCATTTAACTACTTTTTGTCAAAAAATAAGTGATCCATTTTGCCACCTCTACTCACCGGGATGAAAAAACAGAGGCAATTCACTAATTCTCATACATAAGCAGGGCCATTTTGGCTAGTGACAATTACATGAGTGAATTTGATCTAATTCTGGAATGATGTCTGTAATTTGGACCGCAAATGAACATCTTCTTTCTTAGAAATAGGGTCAAATTGTAAGTTTATCGTACCAATCATATCCCATGGAGTCTATTACACCAGAATTCTTGTGGCTTTATAGAATTTACCTGAGACTTAGAAATAGTGATCCAACTCAAATGCTATCTGCTAGGAAGTAGTAGTAAGATTGTTATTTGTTTTCTTTGACTAAAAGTGTTTGGTATGTGGTAGACAAGGTGAAGTCATTGAACTCGTTGTGAAAGAGGTTTTGCGTAAGCTAAAAGTAAAACAAAGACCTCTCGACAACAAATTGGTTGGGGTAGACAAACAAGTAGAAGCCATAATGGATTTGTTAGATGTTGACTCTGGCACGGGTATCCGTTTCGTTGGAATCCATGGAATGGGCGGGATCGGTAAAACTACTCTTGCTAAGATTGTTTTCAATGAATTATGTCTTCAGTTTGATGGCTAATGCAGCTTCATTGGGAACATCCAAGAATCATCAAAAGGAAATGGCCTAGTAAATCTGCAGAAACGGTTGGCATCCGACATCTCTGATTCTAGATTTGTAGAAAATTTTAGCGACACTGATGAAGGGATAGACAGCATAACAAGGAGAGCTAGTTCTAAGAAAGTTCTCATTGTTCTAGACGATCTAGACAAGAAAGAACAACTTAAGAAACTAGCCGGGGACCCTAACACTTTCTATTCTGGGAGTAGGATTATCATTACAACAAGAGACAGGCGAATTTGGATGAAGAGAAGGGAATATTAGCTTATGAAGTGAAGGAAATGGATTGTGATAAAGCACTAGAACTTTTCAGTTTGCATGCATTTAACAGGGTCTCTCCTCCTAATGATTATCGAAGTCTCTCTCAAGAAGTTGTATCTATGACCAAGGGACTCCCATTGGCTCTTGAAGTCATAGGTTCCTATCTTCATGACCAAAAAGAGGAAATATGGAAAGAAATGCTAGAAATGTTGAAGAATGTACCTCATGATGAAGTTCGGGATAAGTTGAAGATAAGTTATGATGCATTAGGAGATGTGGAAAAAGAAGTTTTTCTTGATATCGCATGCTTCTTCATATCTAGAAAGAAATTATGGGCAGCCTATTTCTAGGATGCTTGCCATCTTTACCCCCATAAGTCATTGAAAAAGCTTACCGATTTGTGTCTAATTAAAATTGTTGATGGTGATACTATATGGATGCATGATCAATTGAGAGACCTTGGAAGAGACATTGTTAAAAAGGAATGTACCCTTAGTAGGTTGTGGAATGAGAAAGAAGCTTTGGAAGTAATGAGATCGAAAGAGGTAAGTTAAAATAAGGATCCATATATTATCCACCGTGAAATTATTTTCCCACTTCCCATTTAAGATAGTCCTTTTAGGCATTCTAAACGACAAATTTAATGTTTGTAAGCTCATACTCATTGATGGTTTCCATTGGCAGAGAAAGGGCAAAGTTAAAGCACTCAATTTAGGTCGATACAGTTCGGATCCCCTTAGCATTGTGGATGAAGAACTTGAGAGGATGCCAAATCTAAAATTTCTCAGGTTATTTGGAGGGACTTTTGCCGGAGACATCAACAATTATCTCAAAGAGCTAAGATGGCTTTCTTGGCATTCTCCTCCTTTAGATCGTAGAATGGCCAATTTGCACTTGAAAAATCTAGTACTTTTCGAACTTTTAGACAATGGAAACACCAAAAACTGGGGTGGATGGAACATTTTCAAGGTGTGAATTCGTACTTTTGTTCTCTTAACAAAGACATAGTATTCTCTGTTTGATCCTCTCTGATAATATTTTAGTGACCTTTGCAGATGGAAAACAAATTGAAAGTTCTTTCTCTCTCCTATTGTGATGGTTTGAAACAGACTCCAGACTTTTCTGGATGCATGAGTTTGGAGATACTATCTCTTGATCGGTGTCAATCCTTGCAAGAAGTTGACTCCTCTATTGGGAAACTAAAAGATCTTACTCACTTGCAAATTCATGGGTCTAGTTTACTACGAAATTTGCCTAAAGAGATTGGAGGACTCGTGAATTTGAAGCACTTTTCTATTAGGGGGTGCTACAGAATCAAGAAACTTCCAAACATCGGGAAATTAGCATCATTGTCTAAGTTGGATATATCACAAACAAATATTACAAGTTTACCCGATTCTATTGGTAATGCAAAGAACCTATCATCCCTTGATCTATCACACACGTCTATTGCAGAACTTCCAATTTCTATTGGAGAGCTTACACAACTCAAATTCCTTTCACTCTGTAATTGTCAAAATTTTGTGGAGCTTCCGGAATCAATAGGTAATTTGACAACGTTACAGAATTTGAATCTCTCAAGTACAAAAATTGTTGAGTTACCTATTTCGATAAAAAATCTCAAGCAATTGAAGGTGATGGAGATGGACAATTGTCCAATACGGAGGTTGCCTATCGGTATTGGAATGCTAGAGAGCTTGGAGGAGCTCAAAGTCGGATATCGTGGACAACTTGAAGGTGAACTCCCAACTGAAATTGGCAAACTGTTGTCTCTAAGTATCCTAGACATATCACATATCTGTGTTTGTGCAGGGTCGATGGCAATCAATTCTCTCACACGACTCCAAAAGCTGGATTTATCATTATGTAATGAGCTTCAAGAGTTACCAAAACTTCCCTCGAGTTTGAATTGTCTACGTGTTCAATTGGCATCATTGCGATTAGTTCCGGATCTCAGTAACCTCATGAATCTAGTGAATTTGGAACTGTCCAACTTTGGACAAGCACTTGCCCAGGCATCAACTCCTCAATTGCAATGGGTTGGGAAGTTATCTAAGCTGGAGCGGTTGGAGTTGTGCCTTTCAGATCTTCCCGTGCCGTCAACGGAGTTGGGTTGCTTACCTCGACTTAAAGCACTCACCTTATCTCGCATGGATAGTTTCGACTCGGTAGTTGTTGGACCACAATTTTCGTCCTTGAAAAATTTGTCCACATTACATCTTTGTCGCTGTCCACTGGGGGAAATTCAACTCGATGGGCTTGAACTATTGGGAGATTTGACTGTGACATATTGTGAGTTTCTCGAGGGATTGTCAATTATTTCATCAAGCTTGAGGAAGCTCTCTAGAATGGGAGTTGAAAATTGCCGAAAGCTACTTCAAATTCGATTTCTCGGTACGATGGAATCATTGGAGAGTCTCGTAGTTGAAAATTGCAAATCCCTAGGAGGGTTGTATGGTTTATCAAATCTAAAGAAGTTGAAGACTTTAATATTCAGAACGTGCCCTATGCTACGGGTTATTGAGGGACTTGAAGAATTGGAGCTTTTGGGGCTCTTGTATTTCTCCACGTGTCCATCGTTGAAAGTGTTGACTAATCTATCCAACTCAAAGATACCAAATGAATGCATGATATATGTATCGGAGTGCGAGAAGTTACCATCTTGCCTTGGTGGCCATTATGGGGATTATAGAGTGGAGATTCTTGACTGGATGAGGAGGGGATTAAACCAGGTGCGCCTTCCTTCTACCCTTCACTTATTTTTCAAATTTAAATTTTTCGGAAATGCAAGCGGTAGGCATGACTTTTCTTTCCCTTGGTCCGTTTACTTTCATCTCTCTCTCTCTAAGTTCCGCAGACAGCCGCGTCGTGTGATTCTTTCTCTGTTAACATTTCTCAATACTCGGTCTTCTTCCTTTCAGGAGGGTGCAGCGCGGTTCTGCGAACGTGACCAACCACTCATCGTACAGGTATGGTCTCTTCTATGGACCCAAAATTCTTCTCGCGTCGGTGAAGTGAGAAAATTTCTTTTTCTTGAGTGTGTTGTATGAAAATTTTATCTTTCGTGAACTCAATATATTCTCAAATTTTGAAGAGCTTAAGTATTGCAAAATGAAATTAAGGTCGTTTTCAGAAAATAAGTTGCAGTCTCTAGAGATCTTTGTGCTAAAACGAAAATAATAAATGTTCCCTAAAACCAAATTAACTCGAAATTTTCTTTCAAATATGGGGGAATCCATAAGCAGAGAGATGAGTTTAAGGTAGAAGATAGAGATCCTAAAATATCACTTGAGTCAAATTAAATTTCAATTACAGAATTTTTTGCCTATAGGGAGTAGCCTCGTTAAACTAGACACGTAGATGCACTTTGTGAATTGTCTAGAAGGTAGACACCTGAGATGATCATTAACTCTTTCACATGTCAACCATACAATTATGAGTGTAATTATTTCTTACACTGGCAATTGACGTAATAAAGATCTTTCATATAAACAAGAAAGTGATTGTGTCAATATTTCCACAACCAAAGATAAAAATATCGCATGTGGCACAAAAGTAGAAGCTCAACTGTAGTTAACTGTTTGAATAAATTTCTTTTAAACAACTACACTTTCCCTTCATATTTTAAAATGAAAAAATAAATATATAGAAACTAATATATAATTAATGTATTTTGAAAGATTTGAGGTGTTACAATTGGGTGAGCCACGAGAAAAGGAATAGTAATGAAAAATAATATACCAAAAATAGAGTTAGCTTATATGCAATGCCCACTTGTCAACAATGTTCTACTTATCCTGGCCTATCATACTAACTATATGGTTTGGCATTCTCCATTAGAAGGCAAGCATGTGAAATAGTACAACTCTATCATTTGCTCTAATTTTACATATTGCTTGATTTTACAATTTTTTTCTTGTCGAAGGATTTATTCAAGTTTTCTATTAAATAGAAAGAATTCTATGAAAAATAGAGGTGCATGTACAAAACATATAATTCATGATATCCGTTTATCTAGCAAAACATATTGTTTTCTTTTCCTGATAGCTGAATTTGATTAGAGTGAAATATGAAGTAGCCAACAAAATTTGGGTGACATATGTACATACTTCATGGATATTGAATCAATACACTGCTATCTCATTGGATAATTATGTTGAGTTCATCAAGTTCTTTTTTTATGAATACGCGTCAAAAGCTAATAAAACCAGGGAATTTGTTGGAGACGTCAACAACCATCGCCTGAAGCTAAGATGGCTTTCTTGGGGTTTTCCTCCGCTAGATTGTAGAATTGCCAATTTACACTTGAAAAATCTAGTAATTTTTGAATTTCCGCACAATTGAAACGCCAAAAACCGGGGCGGATGAAAATTTTTGAAAGTCTGAATTTTTGCTTTTGTTCTCTCAACATGGTGTTTTTTTTTTCTTTGTCCCCTCTCTGATAATGTTTTAACTACTTTGCAGATGTTAAAAAAATTGGAAGTTCCTTATGGCACATTACCTAAATATTATGGAACTTTCACAACATTGAAATGGACAAGTTACCCGAGTTTGGAGACATTGTATTTTCACTCTTTGTCTAAACTTGCGAAAATTTGACTCCTCTGTTGGGAAGATGAAAGTTCTTACTCACTTGGACATTATTCAGTGTACGAATCTTCGAACTTTGCCTGAAGAGATTGGAGGACTAGTGAATTTGATGCACTTCTCTATCAAAAGGTGCTCTCAATTGGAGAAACTTCCATACCCTATAGGGAAATTAGGATCATTGTCTAAGTTGGATATATCATCCTCAAGAATTACAACTTTACCTGATTCAATTGGCAATGCAAAACATTTGTCATTCTTAAATCTATCAGGCACGCCAATCGTGGAACTTCCAATTTCTATTGGAGAGCTTACGCAACTCGAGTTTCTTTCACTCAAATACTGTCGAAATTTGGGGGAGCTTCCAGAATCAATAGGCAACTTGACATCATTACAGAAGTTGAATCTCTTAGGGACAAACATTGTTGAGTTACCTGATTCGATAATAAATCTCAAGCAATTGAAGGTGATGAGGATTGGATTTAGTCCAATAAGGAGGTTACCTACCAGTATTGAAATGCTAGAGAAGTTGGAGGAGCTTTATGCCGAACATTGTGAACAACTTGCAGGTGAACTTCCGAGTGGAATTGGCAAACTATTGTCTCTACGCATCCTAGACATTTCATATACCCGTATTAGTGCAATCCCGATGGCAATCGAGTACCTCACGCGACTCCAAAAGCTGGATTTGACACATTGTAATGAGCTTCAAGAGTTGCCAAAGCTTCCCTCAAGTTTGCATTGTCTACGTGTTCACTCGGCATCATTACGCTTAGTTCCGGATCTCAGTAACCTCACGAATCTAGTGGAAATGCTTTTGTCTAATGGCTTTGGACAAGCACCTGGCCAACCATCAAACCCAATGCAAACTTTCCAATTGCAATGGGTTGGAAAGTTATCTAAACTGGAGAAGTTGAGCTGGGGCCTTTCAGATTTTCCCATTTCGTCAACAGAGTTGGGTTGCCTACCTCGACTTAGAGAACTCACTTTATCTGGCATGGACAATTTTGACTCGATAGTTGTTGGAACACAATTTTGCAACTTGAAAATTTTGTGTATATTGTGTCTTCATAGCTCTCCACTAAGGGAAATTCAAATGGATGGGCTTGAACTATTGAGAAATTTAGGTGTGAGAGAATGCGAGTTTCTCGAGCGACTGTCAGTAATTTCATCAAGCTTGAGGAAGCTCTATAAAATGGAAGTTTTAGATTGCCCAAAGCTACTTGAAATTCAATTTCCCAGTACAATGGAATCATTAGAGGAACTTCGCATTGGCTACTGCGATTCCCTGGGAGGGTTGTGCGGTTTATCGAACTTGAAGAAGCTGAAGGCTTTGCAGATCTACCAATGCAATGGGCTACGGGTTGTTGAGGGCCTTGAGGAATTGGAGCTTTTATGTTTTTTGTATCTTTCTAGGTGTGGATCGTTGGAAAGGTTGACTGATGTATCCGGCTCAAAGATACCAAATGAATGCAGGGTGGAAGTATGGGGTTGCAAGAAACTAAGTAATTATGAGGGTACTTACCGGGGTTACAAAGAGATGATTCTTGTCATGACGAGAATGACATTCAACGAGGTGTGCCTTTCTTATACCCTTCACTTATTTTTCAAATTTTCATTTTTCAGTAACGCATGGAGTAGGCATCACATTTCCTCATTTTCGCTTGTTCCATTTGCTTCCTTGTCTCTCTATCTCTCTCTTGCATGTCTTAATTCATACTCTTTTTTTTATATAAATTTATGGATTATGGTTAGGTCCACTATTAGTGTAAAAGAAACATTCATTATTTTACCGTCTGAACATAATTTTGTAATAGAATTTTTCAACGTGTCAACCATCCAATAGTGAGTGCATAAATTGTTTCTTACACAAGCAATGGGCTTAATAAAGATCCTTTACATGACTAAATAACGATTATATTTATATTTCACCAAGTAAAGATAAAAATCACTCTCTACACTTATCCTTTAGAGTTTACAATGAACTAATAAATAATATAAAAACAAATATATGATTTATGTATTATGAAAGATTTTAAGTGGTACTTATTGGGTGAGCCATGAAGGAAAAATAGTGAAAAAAGGTATACCAGGAACAGAGCTTATATGCAATGCCCACTGGTCAACAACGTTCTACTTATCAAGCTATGCCTAGCAAACTATAACTGTATGGTTTGCAGTCACCTTAGAAAGGCAAGCATGCGAAATAGTACAACTCTACCATTTGTCAAAACTTTAAATATTGCTTGATATTCTTTTTTTTTCTTGTCCAAGGTTTATTAAACAGAAAAAATCGGTTAAAAAAAAAAAAAAAAGATGGCTGTACAAAACGAATAGTTCATGATATCACGTACATCTTTATCTAGTCAAATGCGGAACATATGTTTTTTTTTTCTCCTGATAGCTAAATCTAATTAGAGCGAAATATGAAGTAGCCAATAAATTGTTGGTGAAATATCTACATAGTTAATAGATATATAATCATTATACTGCTAAATCGTTGGATAATTATGTTGAGTTAAATATGTCCTTTCATATAGATATTTGCCGGAAATTAATAAAGCTATGGATTATGATAGATCTGCTAGCACTCGTTTGCATAATTAATTTTCAACGTGATGTGTAAACCAAGGTGTATAATGTAGACCTTGGTTTACACATGATCTGTAAATAAAATAAAATGTGCATTGTACCTTAACTATGATATGAAGCATGGGAATGGTCGGGCTTCAAAGCAGATGAATTGGATGAGAAGACTGATTCATTTTTTCTTGTACTAGGGAGATGCAAGGGAAACAGATGCGGAAGAATCAGTGATGGAGACCAATAACTACTATTCTCAGAACTTGCCATTGACTATAGGTTTTCTATGGTCTCCAGAACCCGACACTGAGCTCGATTCTACAAGTAAGTCACTGCTGTTAAAATGAATATACTGTCATCCTGTCACACAAATTAACATCTATTAGCTTATCAACGTACAAAAACTAACAGGAATTGAACTAATTTTTGGATGTTCTGCTGCTATTTTGGATATAATATCATCTATTGGCTTCCCTCAATAGTACAAAGTATTCTTGCAGGCTTGAATAATTCCCAAGTTCCTCCACGAACCACATCTTCGGATGTTTCCAGAAGTTCATGCTCAATTCTATAAGCAAAATGTGACTGATTCTAGCAATGGAGAGATGAATGAATTTACAATGTGATCGAGTTTGGGAATCTGTGAAATTGCCAGAAGTAATGGAGTTTGCTCTAAGGACATGTCCCCCCTCTCCCAGGTCCATCACAAGAGAAACTTTATGTGGATTTGTCCGACGTAATTAATTCCATTTTGTGAAAACCCATTTGTGTGCCACATCGATTTCCGATACATATGATACTTTTCTCAAAGGTGCGCAATATTGGACCAGGTCAAGCTCTAGGTATCGGTATGTTCTTCTAATTATTTGTGCCTTAGGTCCCTCTTTTTTTTCATGCCGTAAGAAGTCATTTTTAAGCAGTCAAAGAAGAAGACGACCTAATTCTCCAGATAACCCAGTATTTCAGAGTCAGTTGCGGTGATTGTTATCAATTTTTGGGTCACATACAGCAAGGCACTGTTTCTTTATCCATTTTTGGTAGATTAATGGTTTCTATCAAAGTTGCTCAGATAATTAAAGAATGCCAAAATACGAAAAAAATAAAAATAAAATGAACGAAACAATCAAGCTGGAAATAGACTGTATCTAGAGCTGTTGATCATTAATCCAAACTAGCTCACAGTACACATGAACTTGAAAAGAAAAAAAGACAGTGAAATAAGAAAGTGGTGACAGCAAGCCTCTTGACAAAACTCTTCTCCCTTCGCAGATGTGGAGGAGGCCTCTGGTCCTATGTGCTACCGATTGAGTTCCCCGGAAATGGATTTTTGGACTTCACTGGATAAAGCAGGCCACTGAGGGACTAGTTTTCAAGTTGATTACGCTGGAGCTACTGTGGAATGGCTTCCATATGCAATATATGGAGAGCGAGGAATGACTAGCTGCATAATCAAGTTGCTCCTCCTATTGACGTTGGGATGAATACCCTTGTGTTTGCAGTAAGATATAGCATCGAAGGGTGCATAAGCTGGTGCAGAAAAAAGTTAATTCTGATTTGGCATTTGCCTGAAGTGTATTGGTATGCTTGGCCTTTAATAACCAGTCTTGTAACTGTTTTGGATATTTGGGCAGTTAGTGTTCACGTTCTAGTTGCAGCTAAGATTGTTGCTTGAGTAGTGTGCTAACGACATTGTTAGGTTTGGATAAACTATATTGAGTGGGCAATTTGATGGAGATCTTTGATGAATCAACTTTGAGGATGGTAGGTCTCAAGGGTTCTTTATTTTAATTTTAATTTTTTTTTTGGGTAGGTCTTGAGTTTGAAAAGCTGGAATTCAATGTATTTATGTTTCATTGATTCACTAAACAATGATTATCACCACAAAAATGATTCTGGTCACCTGTTAATTATCAACATAAAAACGAAATATCTTGATTAACTAAACAATAATTCAAGTGGTTTGAAAAAGTTATGCTGATGATTGTAGGGCGCTACGCGGTGAACTTCCTCATGAACGGTGGAGATTGGACCATTTGAGAAAAGCAAGGGTTGGGATCAATTCGTTGAATTCTGCCGAAACGGACTAGGTAGGATGGGCAGCAAGAAGGGTGACATCATGAGCATTGGTTAGTGTCGTGATCAAACGGTCCCAGATTGAAACAGTTTGATCCAAAGGTGGGGAACAATGACGGGGTTAACTTCCTCGGCAAGTTTTGCACGCTATGAACGCGATTGACGCATTTCCAGAAGTTTATTTACCTTTTAGACCATCTAGATCATAATCGATGAAGCTTGAGCTTAGTGGGGGCAAGTGATCGACTCCATGCTACATCTTGTGTCAGATCGTCATCTCACAACTTCCTCTGTCATTTATTAGACAAACGCCTCTGTAACAATGAACTGGTCAGGGCCATCTTTTGAATCACAACCCTAAGCATCCAGATTGCCAAGATTCAAAAACACCAGCTTCCCCAAAACAGAGAATTGATCAGAGCAGTTTCATGGAGTCTGCAGATCCATACGGGACAAACCAGGCATGCTCTCCTTCGAGCATCCATTTCAGTTTCGGCATAACAACAAAAGCAGACGCATTCGATTTTCGCAAAGTGATATAAGATCCAAAAAATGAAAAAGTCCTGCATAAATCTGAATAAAGAATTCCCTGAAAAGAAAACATCAATCGACGACTCTTCTCCAGCACGCCCCCATTATCATCAACAAGAAGAACATCGACGCGCGCTAAAAACGTGGCCTTTCTAGCTCCCCGATCCACGATCACGATCGCCCTCGACGAAAAATCTCGAAATCGCCACGACCCACGATGGCACACGGCCGCACACGTGCATTGCCGTAAAAAAACGCACGATCCCATTTCCCCAGGGGAGGAAAAAAAAGGAAGAAGAAGGAGAAAGAAAAAGGAGGGTACTTTCGGAGGCGTCGTCGGCCATGCAGAGGACGACGAGCCCATCTGTCCTCTTGACGTGGAACACGTATCGATCCTGGGAGTAGGAGGCGTTGCTGTCGGCGTTCCCCTGGGGCGGCTTCTCCAGGACCTGCCTCGCCACCACGCCGCGTTCGACGTCGCGGCGGCGCTGAACTCCGCCAGGACGACGTGGCCACAGGCCACCATCGCGTACAGGATCCCCATCCCTCCCGCTTTATCTCCCCTCAGCTCCGAGACCCTTTATTCCTGACCGATCTTTCTCGGGAAAAAGTAAAGGAGATGAGAGAGAAAGATCCGAGAACACGACCTCCGAGGCGGCGGCTGCGGTTCCCAGATTCGGAGGAAGAAGGAATACAGAGGAAGGAGGAGGAAGAGGAATCTGCGCGGTTCTGACAAAAGTTCGGGTTTTTTCTTTTTCGGAGATTTTAACGTTTGAAACGAAAGGGAGGCGACGGAGGTGGGACGCCCCCTGATTTTCCGATTTCTTTGTCTTTTTTATATATATATTTTTGAAAAGTTCTTTTGACAGGGTGGATTTGCGCGGAAAAGATGAATGTTTGTTTCCCTCCCCTTTTTAAAACCAAAACCTTAAACCGATTCAGGACCGACCTAAACAAGTCGTTCGTTCAAAGGTTTTATTCCCGGTCTCGTTCTGATCTCGGAATCCCATGACATAAAGCAATTAGAGAGCTTAGTTGGGACTTGATAAAGATATTGATCTAATGGAAGAATACAAAATGTGCGGATATTAATTAGTAAAAATAAAGAAAACATCCTGACAGTGTGCTATCTTACAAATGAATAAGTGCAGAAAGCCTCGTAAGAGGAAACTCCTTGAACTTACTGAGATATCATCTTAACTGATCGAGAATCTAAGGTTAGCCCCAGATTTAGAGGGCTTAACCTTTTGAGGGAATTAAAGTAGACAACAAAGAAAAAAAAAATTGGGCTGTGTAGTAAATCTTCTTAACAAAGCCACCACAATTCATTTAAGGAGTAATTTGAAATCTAAATCTATTTATACATATTTCCTAAATCTATATCATCATATCATGTACTTTTTATCAATTAGAAAGTTGACATCAACAACAGTATTAAATAACATCATTTTATGATGTCAAAAAATTTTCTAGTAGTGTTGAATAATATTTCAATATCTCAAAAACTTAGAGACGAAGGTGAGTGTGATTAGCGTGGTTTAATTAACGACGAGATTGGGAGAAGTGTCTTAATATTTCATTCTTAATTAGGAAAGGGAATATAAATTCTCTCTCTTTTTCAAAATATATAATTATAAGGTTAGTTGAGTCGGTTCGATTATCATTAAAAAAAAAAGAGGTGTGATTTCCAATCTCTCTCTCTATCGTATGTGAGATGGGCCAAGCAACGTCATTTTGGAGTATTCGGATTTGGCGCGAGCAGAATAAAAGCTAAGGGAATCGAAATTCTCTCTTTTTTTCAAAATATATAATTATAAGTTCAGTTCAGTAAGTTGGATTATCATTTTTTCTTTAAAAAAAAAGTGTGATTTCCACTCTCCCTCTACCATATGTGAGATGGGGCAAGCGACTTGGAGTATCCGGATTTGGCGCGAACAGACTATATATATTTGATTTAAAAAAAAATCAAACATATAAATATTTTTTTTTAAAAAGACCAAAAAATATTTAATTTTTTTAGCATTTATATATATTTGATTTTGTTTAGCATTATTTTGGCATTTTAAAAAAATAATAACGAGGGCAAAATCAGAAATTTGAAGAATGAGTGAGGATAGTTTTGGAAGAAAAAAATGAAAGCTCAAAGCTAGTTCCTACTAGCATTAGGCTTTTAGCATTCCCACTGCTGACTTTCACTTGAAAGCTATTTTAAAATGGTTGTTAAACAGTCTAGCATTTCCCCAAGGGGTTTTGGAGGTTAAAAGCCTATTGGGAATGCTGAACCAAACGCACCTTAAAAGGTGAAAGAGGACAGACTGGCAGGCAGAAGCGAACGGCTTGTTGTTTTATTGCTATTGCTCGTTTCATTTGGAAAGGCTGGATCCTTTCTGTTCTTTTTTCCTTCTTAAATAAAGCAACCGATTAAGTGGACTAATTATTTTTTTTTCAACAAGTGGACTAATTAATTCAAATAAAAAATGATTGATTCCTTTTTCCCCTTTTTTTTAACCTACGTTGTTGGAGGGATGGAATTGCCTCCGAACCAAAGCCAATGTGCTCACGCAAGGCTGACGTCATTACTCAATAGGATGATGTGACTTGTGTTGTGAAGATATAAGTATAATTATTATCCAATTAAATAAGATTACATGTAATTAGAGAAATATACCAATTCGTAGGTGCCTATTCGAATCTAGATCTCTATGTAGGTGCAAAATAAGAAAATTTCGAGATGATGTCGAGATTAGCTCTTGAAGAGAACTTTAAGTCAATTTTCAAAGTTAGTTGTCCAATTTAACTTTCGGAATCGAATCGGCCTTGGGTGCGTTTGTACTCTTGCAGGTGATCTCCACGGTCAGGGCAATTTTGGGGCGGTCTTCTTAAAGAAATGTTTCGTCTTCAACGTCACTAACTTAGTTGAAATGGGATTGTGCACGTTTTTACGATCAAAACATTGACAGATACCGTGGCATGGCCAAGCCATGTCGAGCTTTGCTATCTTTGGCAAATGGGACCAATCCACTATCTAGAAGACTGATTTTCATGGAGAGAACTTGGCAAACTCTCTGCTTTCCAAGCACGTCCCCTAGAAAAAGCAAGAGACATCGTGTCGACTTAGTTATAACTAGTAACTTCAGCATGACTTTCTACATTCCAAACAGCTTTCTATAATCAAAAGAAGCTTTGACTATGTCAACTTTTTTTTTTTTTTTTAACCTTTTGTAAAAATCGAAGTATTGACATATTAATAATTAATATATATATATTTTACCAAAAAAATAATTAATATATATATTTTTTATGTGCTGCGATAACTCCTACTACAAGAAGTAACAATAAAATATGAAGCAACATCTGTGCATCAACAAAAACCGCATTGGTGGCCTTATTGGTGTCGTCAGTCAGTCTTCTTGCTCTCGCATATTTCAAAAAAAAAAAAAAAAATTGCTCTGTCTTCTACCACGTTCATGTCGGGATCCTTACATCCTGCTCTTTACCTACGGTCGGATAAAAAAATAAACGAAACAGTCATGACTATGCCAAGTGCAAAAAAGAACGAATGTAGGACAAAGTCGAGGTGCTCGATCCAAGGCTGAAAGCGAGGAGACAATCCGAATGACCAAAAGCGGGGATGAGAGTCGAGACCCTCCTCGATTTGGAAGGAACGTGTCGGCGTATTTCTTCCTCTGCTTCGTCATCTCCATCGTCGCTGCTGATCCATCACCACCTGCGATGCCACTCCCTCTCGTCTTTCTCTCCCCGTTCCGATCAAACAGTCGCAGCCCCATCTATCACCCATCACCGCACCAAAAGAATATGCACTTGGTATATACACTAAACTAAATCCGAATTGCCAAATTTGGTGGACCGCTTGTCATTCAGTGGTCAATATTCAATTTGATATATATATACTACACTTTTGTAATATAATTTCTACAATCAGAGAGTCAATGGTAAGAGGAGAGTTATCAATATTGGTTCAAGTATTGCAAGAAAATTTTCCTCTTCACCCATGCTTGGAGTATAATTTGTTATGAGATTTCATACCACATTAATTGACTTGTCAGTTATCAAGAAAATTGCTGAAAAAGTCCTACATCTATCGTATGACATTCACGTCAATGATTTCCGGCACTCTAACTTTCCGATTTCTCATCTTTTTTTTTTTTTTTGACAGAGTTGATTTACGAGGGAAAAATGAATGTTTGTTTCTATCCCTTTTGTAACTAGGTAAAAAGATACAAATAAACCTGAAACTTTATGAACTGTGATATATTTACCCTAAACTTTTTTTTTCCGTGACACCAAAAAACGCAAACTTGTGTGATACCAAAAACCCTAAACTTTTGTTTTCTAACACCAAAAATTCCAAACTTATATTCACGTTATACATTTATCCAAAAAAAATAGCGTCATAGAAAAAAGTTTGGGGTTTTTGGTGTCACAAATGAAAAATTTGGAGTTTTTTGTGTTACAAACAAAAGTTTCGAGTAAATATATCACACTGCATAAGTTTGAGATAAATGTATCACATAGGTTATAACTCTGGGATTTCTGTGTTACAAAAAATGTTTTGAATAAATTTATCACAATGGATATAGTTTAGGGCTTTTGTGTCTTTTACCATTTTAACTAAAACTGTAAAATGAATTGTGATTAGGACGGGAGGGCATGTTTGTTAGGCATTAAATAAAAGTAAAAATTATTCTTCTTATTTTTCGTCAAAATTCATATCATTACGGGTAATTGTTTAAAAAGATATGTCTACTTTTATTAGTATCAGCCCATTAGGTAATTGTTTATGATCTCGTACAACCCAAGAGCCAATGCAAGTGCAATTTGTATAATCTAATTTATGATAAGATTTGTAAAGTTGCTCCCTTTTCCAAAATTCAATTTAGTTCGAACTACGCATACGTCATTTTTTAAAAGGGCCATACTTTTCTTGCTCGGCATTTGACTTATACAAATCATTCCGCTGTGTTTTGATCTATTAGCCGTTGCTTTTTCAAATGTTAACATGCGCAAACGTGGGGCCCATTCGCGTCCCTCTTTTTGATTTGTTTCGTCTTCTTCTTCCACTTTCTCCTCCTTCTTAGTCCGCCCAAGCACAGTCCATTTAAGTTCTTTGTATTGTTCTGCGTTCTCTTTTTTTTTTTTTTTTTTTTTTTCCCGTCTCTGTAGAATTCTGGCAATTCTTATGCCCCCAGCTTAGATGAGAAAATCATACCGAAAGTCCATTCCATTATCAACATGACTTGGAGCATCACTACCCCAATCTTGCACATTATTAGCCGTCGGAGCCACCAAACATTGAGTTAGCACATCAATGCTGAAGCCGGACAAGTTGCTCGAGTAATTGTCGACGGTGTCGGAGGTGTGGAGGATCCAGGCCGGTTAGCAAACTCGGAGGTGTACCAGTGGTAGTGCGTAGCGGAAGATGGACGGCTTGGAAAGGGAGTCCACGTGGATGAATGCAGGTCTTCGCCGTTTGATCAGACAAGCGGTGGACGTAGAAGAAGAAGAAGCGGAGCAAGAGAGGGATGTTGTTTTGGGAAAGAGAGAGAGAGAGAGAGAGAGAGAGGACAGGCTAGGCGGGAGACGAAGTGGACGGCTTGTTGTTTTATGGGTGCCCATGTCAAATGGAAATGCTGAATCTTTTTTTCTTTTTTTTAATAAGTAATTGATTAAATGGACTAATTAATTTAATAAAAAATGATTAATTTCTTCCCCTCTTATCAAGCAATGTTGGAGGGACGAACTTGCCTCAAAATCGATGTGCTCATGCATGTGAAGGTTGACATCATATTCCCAAGGATGATGTCACCCACGTCTAACGATATAAGTATAATTATTATCTAATCACATAAGATTACATATAAATAAATAAGTATATTGATGTGTAAATGCTTGTTGAAACTAAATCTGTATGTGGATGTAAAACGAAACTTTTAGGACGAGATTGTTTTTAGCAATCAAACTCTTAGTGAATGTTTGAAGTTGGTCGTCGAATTTCTACTTTTATTCAAATTGATCCTAGTACAATGTACTCTTTTAGGTGGTCTCCGACTCTCCTTGGTCGAGCGACTGTTTGAGCTATTTAGAGGTCTACAAGTGCATGTCGTCTTCAGAGACAATACTTACGAGTGTTCATGTACACATATATGAGTAATTTGTTTAGTAATCCATGATGCATTGGATTCAGAACCTTTAGAAGAAACAATGTTACTTTAAAAAATAAATAAATAAGCTAGGCAGAACTTAACTTATTTATATTTTCTATTAGGTATACATTTTTCAATTTAACTTAATTTACATGTGAAACAAGAGAGGAAATTTGCTCTAGAATCCAATTTTCTGCATTTATTATACTGCTAATTTCCTTATGACATATCTTTAGGTTAATATAATCCAAGACAAAGACATAGTTACGAGTTTACTTTTGCCATATTTCCTTGAATCATGAGTATAGTATTATGATGCATTTTCTTCCTATTATCAATATTTTGACTTTTAAATTATTATATTCATATAAGAAGTTATAAATATTATCATTTGAACAACCTTCGACTAGTCTCTTGCATTACATTTCCTTTACCGTAGGTTATTCATGCTTGAAAACTTGCGAGTAAAGACATGTCCAAGTAAAGTGCGGACCAAGTAAGTAACAAAAACACCAAAAATAAAAATAAAAATTGGAGCTAATGCCGTTGCTTGAGCAGTTTAATGCTCAAGTTACTCAGCTGACCGTAATGGTTTGCTACCCGACCTAGTCTGACGATGATTTGAATGTAACCTACCCGTCAAGAAAACAAGGAAAAAAAAAATTTGAATTTCGGAATATTTTTCGAGCTTGACCCGGGTCAAACGTCCTTCTCTGTTTACTTTAAGCATCCGATGCCGATCCGATCCAGGCCGAAACCTCGAACATCCGGATCTTGCACGTGGGCGCGGGTCCATTTCGAGGAAGAGGGCTTTTGAGGTAATCATTGAGATCGGTTTGTGCATTCACGTATGATTTCTACTTTTTGTAACCCTAACGAAGACGCAGCTCCAACTCCGAGCAGGCAAAAACCAGAGCGAGACAGAGAGACCTTTTGCGAGAGAAGCCCCCCGAAAACATGGCAGCAACCGGTGGTTCCAGCGCGTCGGCGACCCGGTACGACGTGTTCTTGAGTTTCAGAGGGCCCGACACTCGCAACACCTTCACCGACTGCCTCTACCGGACCATGTTCGGCCAGGGGATCTTCGCCTAGAGAGACAGCGAAGAGCTTCACGCTGGTGATCGGATCGACGATCTCCTGAGAGCGGTCGGCGAATCCAAGATCTGCATACCGGTCCTCTCCAGAGGCTATGCTTCGAGCGCTTGGTGCCTCCGCGAGCTCGCTCGAGTGACGGAGCTCCATGAATCGACTGGGAAGCCGGAGATCCTACCCATCTTCTTTGATGTCACGCCCATCAATGTCAAGCTCAGGACGGAACTGTACCTGAAGGACTTGGAGAAGCATGAGCAGAGGCACGGTGCCGAGATCAGACAACGGTGGGAGGCGGCTCTGGGAAAAGTGGCTGAGATCAAGGGATGGGAAGTCCAAGGGAAAGCGTAAGTAAATGCTTATTTATGGAACTTTTTGCAAGCTCCAGTCCAAATGCTATTCTTTTATTGTTCTTGTAAATGGCAGTGAAAACTAGTTGAAGGGGTATTTATTGTTGAAATATATTGGTTGACGTGGCATATGCAAACCGGTTTTTGGTATATGAGCAATAAATTTCATTTCTCACTTGGGAGGAAAAAACAGAGGCAATTCGCTAATTCTCATACATAAGCAGGGCCATTTTGGCTAGTGACAGTTATTTGAGTGGATTCGATCTAATTCTAGAATGATGTCTGTAATTCGGACTGCAAAGGAACATCTTCTTTCTCAGAAATAGGGTCAAATTGTAAGTTTATCGTACCAATCATATCCTGTGGAGTCTATCACACCAAAATTCTTGTGTCTCTATAGAATTTACCTGAGACTTAAAAATAGTGATCCAACTCAAATGCTATCTGCTAGGAAGTAGTAGTGAGATTGTTATTTGTTTTCTTTGACTAAAAGTGTTTGGTATGTGGCAGACAAGGTGAAGTCATTGAACTTGTTGTGAAAGAGATTCTGCGTAAGCTGAAAGTAAAACAAAGACCTCTGGACAACAAATTGGTTGGGGTAGACAAACAAGTAGAAGCCATAATGGAGTTGTTAGATGTTGACTCTGGCACGGGTGTGCGTTTTGTTGGAATCCATGGAATGGGCGGGATCGGTAAAACCACTCTTGCTAAGAATGTTTTCAATGAATTATGTCTTCAGTTTGATGGCCAATGCAGCTTCATTGGGAACATCCGAGAATCATCAAAAGGCAATGGCCTAGTAAATCTGTAGAAACAGTTGGCATCTGACATTTCTGATTCTAGATTTGTAGAAAATTTTGGTAACACCGATGAAGGGATAGACAGCATAACAAGGAGAGCTAGTTCTAAAAAAGTTCTCATTGTTCTAGATGATCTAGACAAGAAAGAACTACTTAAGAAACTAGTGGGGGGGCCTAACACTTTTGCTTCTGGGAGTAGGATTATCATTACAACAAGAGACAAAAGAATTTTGGATGAAGAGAAGGGAATATTAGCTTATGAAGTGAAGGAAATGGATTGTGATAAAGCGCTAGAACTTTTCAGTTTGCATGCATTTAATAGGGTCTCTCCTCCCAATGCTTATCAAAGTCTCTCTCAAGAAGTTGTATCTATGACCAGGGGACTCCCATTGGCTCTTGAAGTCATAGGTTCCTATCTTCATGACCAAAAAGAGGAAATATGGAAAGAAATGCTAGAAAGGTTGAAGCACGTACCTCATGATGAAGTCCGGGGGAAGTTAAAGATAAGTTATGATGCATTAGGAGATGCGGAAAAAGAAGTTTTTCTTGATATCGCATGCTTCTTCATATTGGAAAAGAAATTATGGGCAACCTATTTCTGGGATGCTTGCTGTCTTTACCCCCATAACTCATTGAAAAAACTTACCGATTTGTGTCTAATTAAAATTGTTGGCGATGATGCTATATGGATGCATGATCAGCTGAGAGACCTTGGAAGAGACATTGTTCGAAAAGAATGTACCCTCAATAGATTGTGGAATGACGAAGAAGCTTTGGAAGTAATGAGATCAAAAAAGGTAAAGTAAAAGTAGGATCCTTACATTATCCACCATGCAATTATTTTCCCACTTCCCATTTAAGAGATTCCTTTTGGGCATTCTAAAGGACAAATTTAATGTTTGCAAGCTCATACTCATTGATGGTTTCTATTGGCAGAGAAAGGATAACATTCAAGCACTCAATTTAGGTGAATATCATTCGGATCCCATCAATATCGTGGATGAAGAACTCGAGAGGATGCCAAATCTAAAATTCCTTAGGCTATATGCAGCGACTTTTGGTGGAGACATCAACAATTATCTCCAAGAGCTAAGATGGCTTTCTTGGCATTTTCCTCCTCTAGATTGTACAATGGCCCATTTGCACTTAAACAATCTAGTAGTTTTCATACTTTCGAACAATGAAAACACCGAAAATTGGGGCGGATGGAACATTTTAAAGGTGTGGATTTGTACTTTTGTTCTCTAAGCATAGACATAGTATTTTCTCTTTGATCCTCTCTAGTAATCTTTCAATGACTTATGCAGGTGGCAAACAAATTGAAAGTGCTTTCTCTCTCACAATGTGAAGGATTGAAACGGACCCCAGACTTTTCTGGATGCCTGAGTTTGGAGATACTGTCTCTTGATGGATGTTCAAACTTGCAAGAAGTTGACTCCTCTATTGGGAAACTAAAAGGTCTTACTCACTTTCAAATTCATTCGTCTTATTTTCTTTGGAAGTTGCCTAAAGAGATGGGAGGACTAGTGAATCAAAGCACTTTTCTATCACGTGCTCCAAGATCGAGAAACTTCCAAACATCAGGAAATTAGCATCATTGTCTAAATTGGATATATCACATACAAGAATTACAAGTTTACCAGATTCAATTGGCAATGCAAAACATCTGTCATCCCTAAATCTATCAGGCACATCAATTGTGGAACTTCCAATTTCCATCGGAGAGCTTACGCGACTCGAGTTTCTTTCACTCAAATATTGTCAAAATTTGAGGGAGCTTCCGGAATCAATAGGCAACTTGACATCATTACAGAAGTTGAATCTCTCATTGACAAACATTGTTGAGTTACCTAATTCGATAAAAAATTTGAAGCAACTGAAGGTGATGAGGATGGCATATTGTCCAGTACAGAGGTTGCCTGCTTGCATTGGAATGCTAGAGAGCGTTGAGGAGCTCAATGTCCGAAATTGTGAACAACTTGCAGGCGAACTCCCAACTGCAATTGGCAAACTTCTGTCTCCAAGTATCCTGGACATACCGCAAACTTGTGTTTGTGCAATCCCAGCAACAATCAATTCCCTCATTCAACTCCAAAAGCTGGATTTAACATCTTGTAATAAGCTTCAAGAGCTGCCAAAACTTCCCTTGAGTTTGAACTGTCTACGTGTTCGATCGGCATCATTGCAGTTAGTTCCTGATCTCAGTTACCTCACGAATCTTGTGGATTTGGAACTGTACAACAACTTTGGACAAGCACTTACCCAGGCGTCAACTCTTCAATTGCAATGGGTTGGGAAGTTATCTAAGCTCGAGCGGTTGGAGTTGTGCCTTTTAGATCTTCCTGTGCCGTCAACGAAGTTGGGTTGCTTACCTCGACTTAAAAAACTCACCTTACCTCGCATGGATAGTTTCGACTCGGTAGTTGTTGGACCACAATTTTCGCACTTGAAAAATTTGTCCACATTGCATCTTCATTGCTGTCCACTGAGGGAAATTCAACTCGATGGGCTTGAACTATTGGGAGATTTGACTTTGACATGTTGCAAGTTTCTCGAGAAATTGTCAGTTATTTCATCGAGCTTGAAAAAGCTCTCTAATATAGATGTTGAAAATTGCCGAGAGATACTTCAAATTCGATTTCTCAGTACGATGGAATCATTGGAGACTATCGCTGTTCGCTATTGCAAATCCTTAGGAGGGTTGTATGGTTTATCAAACTCGAAAAAGCTGAAGCATTTAACATTCTTCAAGTGCCCTGTGCTACGGGTTATTGAGGGACTTTAAGAATTGGAGCTTTTGCAGAACTTGTGGTGTCCATCGTCATCGAAAGTGTTGACTACTCTATCCAACTCAAAGATACCAAATGAATGCACGATACGTGAATTGCACTGCGAGAAGTTACCAAATTGCTATTTTGGCCGTTATGGGGATTATAGAGAGGAGATTCTTGACTGGAAGAGGCGGGGATTAAACCAGGTGCGCCTTCCTTCTACCCTTCATTTATTTTTTCAAATTTTAATTTTTTGGAACGCAGGCGGTAGGCATGACTTTTCTTTCCCTTGTTCCGTTACTTTCATCTCTCTCTCTCTCTCTCTCTCTCTCTCTCTCCATTCCGCAGACAGCCGCGTCGTGTGGTTCTTTCCCTGTTAACATTTCTCAATACTCGGCCTTCTTCCTTTCAGGAGGGTGCGGCGCAGTTCTTCGAATGTGACCAACCGCTCATCGTACAGGTATGGTCTCTTCTACGGACCCAAAATTCTTCTCGCATCTATGAAGTGAGAAAATTTCTTTTTCTCGAATGTGTTGGATGAAAATTTTATCTTTTGTGAACTCAATATATTCTCAAATATCGAAGAGCTTAAGTGTTGCAAAATGAGATTGAGGTCGTTTTCAGAAAAAATAAGTTGTAGTCTCTAGAGATCTTTGTGCTAAAACGAAAATAATAAACGTTCCCTAAAACCAAATTAACTCGAAATTTTCTTTCAAATACGGGGGAATCCGTAAGCAGAGAGATGAGTTTAAGGTAGAAGATAGAGATCCTTATCACTTGAGTTAAATTAAATTTCAATTACAGAATTTTTGCCTATAGGGAGTAGCCTCGTTAAACTAGACACGTAGATGCTCGTTGTAAATAGTATAGAAGGTAGACACCTGAGATGATCATTAATTCTTTCACATGTCAACCATACAATTATGAGTATAATTATTTCTTACACTGTCAATTGACATAATAAAGATCTTTCATGTAAACAAGAAAGTGATTGTGTCAATATTTCCCCAACCAAAGATAAAAATCTCGCGCGTGGGCACAAAAGTAGAAGCTCAGCTGTAGTTAACTGTTCGAATAAATTTCTTTTAAGCAACTACACTTTCCCTTCATATTTTAAAATGAAAAAATAAATATATAGAAACGAGTATATAATTAATGTATTTGAGGTGCTACAATTGGGTGAGCCACGAGAAAAGGAATAGTAGTGAAAAAAGATGCACCAAAAATAGAGTTAGCTTATATGCAATAGCCGCTTGTCAACAATGTTCTACTTATCCTACTACGCCTGTCAGACTATCTATATGGTTTGGCATTCTCCATTAGAAGGCAAGCATGTGAAATGGTACAACTCTATCATTTGCCCTAATTTTACATATTGCTCGATGTTACAATTTTTTCTTGTCAAAGGATTTATTCAAGTTTTCTATTAAATAGAAAGAATTCTGTGAAAAATAGAGGTGCCTGTACAAAACATGTAATTCATGATATCCGTTTATCTAGCAAAACATATTGTTTTCTTTTCCTGATAGTTGAATTTGATTAGAGTGAAATACGAAGTAGTCAATAAAATTTGGGTGAAATATGTACATACTTCATGGATATTGAATCAATATACTGCTAAATCGTTGGATTATTATGTTGAGTTCATCAAGTTCTCTTTTATTCAATACATGTCAAAAGCTAATAGAACCAGGGACTTTTGGTGGAGACGTCAACAATCATCGCCTGAAGCTAAGATGGCTTTCTCGGGGTTTTCCTCCTCTAGATTGTAGAATGGCCAATTTGCACTTGAAAAATCTAGTAATTTTTGAACTTTCACACAATAGAAACACCAATAATCGGGGTGGATGAAAAGTTTTGGAAGTCTGAATTCATGCTTTTGTTCTCTCAACATAGTATTTTTTTTTTCTTTCACCCCTCTCTGATAATGTTTCAACTACTTTTGCAGGTGTTAAAAAAATTGAAAGTTTCTTATAACACATCAGGTAAATGTTATGAAACTGTCGTAGCGTTGAAATGGACTGGTTACCCGAGTTTGGAGACATTTTATTTTCACCACTGTCTAAACTTGCGAAAATTTGACTCCTCTGTTGGGAAGATGAAAGTTCTTACTCACTTGGACATTATTCGGTGTACGAATCTTCGAACTTTGCCCGAAGAGATTGGAGGACTGGTGAATTTGATGCACTTCTCTATCAAAAAGTGCTCTCAAATGGAGAAACTTCCACACTCTATAGGGAAATTAGGATCATTGTCTAAGTTGGATATATCATCCTCAAGAATTACAAGTTTACCTGACTCAATTGGCAATGCAAAACATCTGTCATTCCTAAATCTATCACGCACACCAATTGTGGAACTTCCAATTTCCATCGGAGAGCTTACGCGACTCAAGTTTCTTTCACTCGAATATTGTCGAAATTTGGGGGAGCTTCCAAAATCAATAGGCAACTTGACATCATTACAGAAGTTGAATCTCTCAAGGACAAACATTGTTGAGTTACCTGATTCGATAAAAAATCTGAAGCAATTGAAGGTGATGAGGGTGGGATTTAGTCCAATAAGGAGGTTACCTGCCAGTATTGAAATGTTAGAGAAGTTGGAGGAGCTCTATGCCGAACATTGTGAACGACTTGCAGGCGAACTTCCGACTCAAATTGGCAAACTATTTTCATTAAGTGTCCTTGACTTTTCATATACCCGTATTAGTGCAGTGCCGGTGGCAATTGATTGTCTCACGCGACTCCAAAAGCTGGATTTGACACATTGTAATGAGCTTCAAGAGTTGCCAAAGCTTCCCTCGAGTTTGCATTGTCTACGTGTTCACTCGGCATCATTGCGGTTAGTTCCAAATCTCGGTAACCTCACGAATCTCGTGGAAATGCTTTTGTCTAACGGCTTTGGACAAGCACCTGCCCAACCATCAAACCCAATGCAAACTTTCCAATTGCAATGGGTTGGAAAGTTATTTAAGTTGGAGAATTTGAGCTGGGGCCTTTCAGATTTCCCCATTTCGTTAACAGAGTTGGGTTGCCTACCTCGACTTAGAGAACTCACTTTATCTGGCATGGACAATTTTGACTCGATAGTCATTGGACCACAATTTTCCAACTTGAAAAATTTGTCCATATTGTGTCTTCATAGCTCTCCACTGAGGGAAATTCAATTGGATGGGCTTGAACTATTGAGAACTTTAGGTGTCAGAGAATGCGAGTTTCTCGAGCAACTGTTAGTAATTTCATCAAGCCTAAGGAAGCTCTATAAAATGGAAGTTTTAGATTGCCCAAATCTACTTGAAATTCAATTTCCCAGTACAATGGAATCATTAGAGGAACTTCGAGTTGGCTACTGCAATTCCCTGGGAGGGTTGCATGGTTTATCAAACTCGAAGAAGCTGAAGGGTTTGCGGATCTACCAATGCAATGGGCTACGGGTTGTTGAGGGCCTTGAGGAATTGGAGCTTTTAGGTTTTTTGTATGTTTCGAGGTGTGGATCGTTGGAAAGGTTGACTGATGTATCTGACTCAAAGATACCAAATGAATGCCGGATAGAAGTATGGGGTTGCATGAAACTAAGTAGTTATGAGGGTACTTACCAGGGTTACAAAGAGATGATTCTTGTCATGACGAGAATGACATTCAACAAGGTGCACCTTCCTTCTACCCTTCACTTATTTTTCAAATTTTCATTTTTCGGAAACGCATGTAGGAGGCATCACATTTCCTCATTTTCGCTTGTTCCATTTGCTTCCTTGTCTCTCTGTCTCTCTCTTGCATGTCTTAATTCATACCTTTTTTTTTATATAAATCTATGGATTACGGTTAGGTCCACTATTAGTGTAAAAGAAACATTCTTTATTTTACTCTCTGAACTTAATTTTGTAATTGAATTTTTCAACGTGTCAACCATCCAATGGTGAGTGCGTAAATTGTTTCGTACACGAGCAGTGGTCTTAATAAAGATCCTTTACATAACTAAACAACAATTATTAATATTTCACCAAGCAAAGATAAAAATCACACTCTCTACACTTATCCATTAGAGTTTAAAATGAACTAGTAAATTATATAAAAACAAATATACGATTTATGTATTATGAAAAATTTGGAATGGTACTTATTGGATGAGCCATGAGAAAGGAAAAATAGTCAAAAAAAGGTATACCAGGAACAGAGCTTATATGCAATACCCACTAGTCATAAATGTTCTACTTATCAAGCTATGCCTAGCAAACTGTAACTGTTTGGTTCGCAGTCACCTTAAAAAGGCAAGCATGCAAAATAGTACAACTCTATCATTTGTAAAAACTTTAAATATTGCTTGATATTCATTTTTTTTTTCTTGTCTAAGGTTTATTAAACAGAAAAATTAGAAAAAAAAAGAAGATGCCTGTACAAAACGAATAGTTCATGATATCACGTACATCTTTATCTAATCAAATGGCAGAACGCATGCTTTTGTTTTTTTGTTTTTTGGTAATGTAAGAATTTTATAAACTTTTACCACAACTATACAAAAGGATCATGGCACCAAAAACCTACACTCATAATGACAACAAGTCATAACGAGTGGAAAGGTGCCGGAGAAAAGAAAGCACAAACAGTCAAACAGCACGTATGTTTTTTTCCCTGATAGCTAAATCTAATTAGAGCGAAATATGAAGTAGCCAATAAATTGTTGGTGAAATATCTACATAGTTAATAGATATATAATCATCATACTGCCAAATAGTTGGATAATTATGTTGAGTTCATCAAGTCCTTTCATATAGATATTTGCCGGAAATTAATAAAGCTATGGATTATGATAGATCTGCTAGCACTCGTTTGCATAATTAGTTTTCAACGTGATGGGTAAACCAAGGTGTATAATGTACACCTTGGTTTACGAATGATCCATAAATAAAATAAAATATGCATTGTACCTTAACTATGATATGAAGCATTGGAATCGTCGGACTTCAAAGCAGATGGATTGGATAAGAAGACTGATTCATTCTCTTGTACCAGGAAGATGCAAGGGAAACAGATGCAGAAGAATCAGTGATGGACACCAATAACTACTGTTCTCAGAACTTGCCATTGACTATAGGTTTTCTATGGTCTCCAGAACGCGACACTGAGCTCGATTCTACAAGTAAGTCACTGCTGTTAAAATGAATATACTGTCATCCTGTCACACAAATTAACATCTATTAGCTTATCAACGTACAAAAACTAACAGGAATTGAACTAATCTTTGGATGTTCTGCTGCTATTTTGGATATAATATCATCTATTAGCTTCCCTCAATAGTACAAACTATTCTTGCAAGCTTGAATAATTCCCAAGTTCCTCCACAAACCACATCTTCGGATGTTTCCAGAAGTTCATGCTCAATTCTATAAGCAAAATGTGACTGATTCTAGCAATGGAGAGATGAATGAATTCACAATGTGATCGAGTTTTGGAATCTGTGACATTGCCAGAAGTAATGGAGTTTGCTCTAAGGACATGTCCCCCCTCTCCCAGGTCCATCACAAGAGAAACTTTATGTGGATTTGTCCAAGGTAATTAATTCCATTTTGTGAAAACCCCTTTGTGTGCCACATCGATTTCCGATATATATGATACTTTTCTCAAAGGCGCACAATATGGGACCAGGTCAAGCTCTAGGTATTGGTACGCTCTTCTAATTATTTGTGCCTTAGGTCCCTCTTTTTCTTCATGCCGTGAGAAGTCATTTTTAAGCAGTTAAAGAAGAGGACGACCTAATTCTCCAGATAACCCAATATTTTGGAGTCAGTTGCGGTGATTGTTATCAATTTTTTGATCATATGCAGCAAGGCACTGTTTCTTTATCCATTTTTGGTAGATTAATGGTTCTATCAAAGTTGCTCAAATAACTAAAGAATGCCAAAATACGAAAAAAATAAAAATAAAATGAACGAAACAATCAAGCTGGAAATAGACTATCTGGGGCTCTTGATCATTAATCTAAACTAGCTCACCGTACACATGAAATTGAAAAGAAAAAGGACAGTGAAATAAGAAAGTGGTGACAGCAAGCCTCTTGACAAAACTCTTCTCCCTTCGTGGATGTGGAGGAGACCTCTAGTCCTATGTGCTACCGATCGAGTTCCCGGGAAATGGATTTTTGGACTTCACTGGATAAAGCAGGCCGCCCAGGGACTAGTTTTCGAGTTGATTATGCTGAAGCTACTGTAGAATGGCTTTCATATGCAATATATGGAGAGCTAGGAATGACTTGCTGCATAATCAAGTTGCTCCTCCTGTTGACGTTGGGATGAATCCCCTTGTGTTTGCAGCAAGATATAGCATCGAAGGGTGCATAAGCTGCTGCAGAAAAAGGTTATTCTGATTTGGCATTTGCCTGAAGTGTTTCGGTATGCTAGGCCTTTAATAACTAGTCTTGTGACTGTTTTGGATATATGGGCAGTTAGTGTTCACGTTCTAGTTGGAGCTAAGGTTGTTGCTTGAGTAGTGTGCTAATAATATTGTTAGGTTTGGATAAATTATAGAGTGGGCAATTTGATTGAGATCTTTGATTCATCAACTTTGAGGATGGTAGGTCTCAAGTTTTTTATTTTTTTTAATCTTAGTAGGTCTCAAGTTTGAAAAGGTGGAATTCGATGTATTTAGGTTTCATTGATTCACTAAACAATGATTATCAGCACAAAAATGATCCTGGTCACCTGTTAATTATCACCACAAAAACAAAATATCTTGATTAACTAAACAATAATTCAAGTGGTTTGGAAGAGTTATGCCAATGATTGTAGGGAGCACACAGTGAACTTCCTCCTGAACAGAGGAGATCGGACCATTTGAGAAAAGCAAGGGTTGGGATCAATTTGTTGAATTCTGCCGAAACGGACTAGGTAGGATGGGCAGCAAGAAAGGGTGACATCGTGAACGTCGCTAATATCGTGATCAAACGGTCCCAGATTGAAAAAATCTGATCCAAAGGTGGGGAATAACGACAGGCTTGACTTCCTCGGCAAGTTTTGCATGCTAAGGACGCGATCGACGCATTTCCAAAAGTTTATTTTCCTTTTAGACCATCTAGATCATAATCGATGAAGTTTGAGACTAGCAGGGGCAAGTGATCAACGTCATTCTACATTTTGCAATAGACCGTCATCTTGCAACTTCATCTTGCAACTTCCTCTGCCATTCACTGGAGAAGCAACCCCGTAACAGTGAATATATTCAATGATCTCATGTCTCTGATAGAGAGGCCAGCAACATCATGACCTATTTTCTTATCAACTAGGATCTCACCTGTGTTCTTTAAATCCATCACGAGCTTATTAAACTCATCTAAGTGGTCTCTAGTGGAAGTACATTCAGACTTTTGAAATAGAAACATCATCTTCAGCATATATGATAATTATTTAAACCCTTTCTCATATAAAGAGCTCGAAATTTTCCTCATAACACTACGACATCTCTCTTCTCCACCACTACTATTAAAATCTCATCCGATGGTATCAACATGATTATACTTTTTGCCCTCTCCATTAGCTCATCTTTATTGGCATCTTTTATCATTTCCCACAACTAAGCCTTGCCATCCAATGTCTCATCTCGCTTCGCCGCCCGAGTTGTTTCTCCCGTTAAATTTTTGAATTTCTATTTTGCTCTAGGCATAGTTGCAACAACAAAATTTCCAAACAACAATCATACAAGCAAAAACTCCAAATCCAATCTAGAAAAGATGCTAAACTTAGCTTTGATAACAATTGTTGTAAAATTAATGTGGAAGCTAATTGAATCCTATTATTAAATCAACGTGCAAGAATGAAATTACCAGATAAATCGACGAGGAACAATAAGGAAAGCATGAAGTCCCAATGTGGATATCTACTTTATAGGGAGATTAGTTGTAAATAATTTACACTAATCAATCGAACGAGTATAAAGTACAATAGCTCACATACTCAAGCGCTTCTGAACCTTAGATTCCACCTCAATCAGAGCGTTTAGCCTTGTGGAGAATTACAGTTTTAAACACCCGTATCTCCGGAAAGAGAACGAGGATGTAAACTCTTCGCGCAAAAAACGATCACCGTGTGTTCCTCTTCCTCTCCCTCTCCGCGTGGCTAGAAGGAGAACTCCACCTTTTTCTTTTCTTTTTGCGCTGCTGCGGCTGAAGGGGATGAGAAAGTTAGAACCCACGCCTTCTCATTTTATTTCCTTCGACAAATCTACTGACCCCACAAGTGCATATAAATATGAGAGCCCCTTCTTCTTTTGTACAACCAAAAGAAGTCTTTCCTCCATATGCGATTATAACAAAGAGCCCACGAAGTCGAAACGGTCAAAAATAAATAATACTCTTCCTTGAACAGAAAACAAAATCAAATTTTCCAAAGCCCAAAAACTCCAAATTTGACTTGAATTTAAGCACACACCAAATTTGAACAAATCAAAATCCTTCAAGGTCTCATACACATCTCAAATTCAAGATATAATTTAACAACAAAGCAGATCTCTAAGGTATTAATAAAGATCTAGCATCGGTCTCGTACACATGGCAAATTTGAGATATAATTTAACAACAAAGCAGATCGCTAAGGTATTAGTAAAGATCTAGCATTGCAGGGCACAAGTTGTTGCAGCAAAAAGTTAATCCCCAGCTTAGTTTATGAAGAAATGAATTTAACTTGCCTGTTAGAAAACTAACTCATCTTTTCCTGTCCTAGGATGATGAGATAGAGAAAAATCCGGAAAGCAAAAAATGAAAAAAAGACAGCATTGATTGTTCCGTAGGCATATTACATTGTATCTGCAAGCCCTTGGGGTTTTTCCAAGTGAGAAGTCTTCGCAGCCGGGACAGGAAAAGCACATGTCTTGCAGGATAATGCAGACGTGGTGTTAGGAAAAACTGAATGGATCTCTATGCATTATGGCTAAGGGTATAGAAGCTAAATCGATGGCTCCATGAGAATAATAGCACTCTTCTTAATAAGCCACTCAAGTGCATTGTGGTCGAGGGACAAGTTTCCTAGAAACAGGAATGCAATTTGCATATGGAATCTCCACTGCTTTTAGGAAAAACAAGCTGAAGTAGGCAATTTTGGGATGTCCCAAACGGTGATCATTAAATCAATCTTGCACGAACGCCTCCAAAATCTGTCAAGATTACTAAACGTTCAATTCTTGATCCTAGCATTGTGCTGTCATGGATGACTAGATCTAAGAGAAGATATTTGTCTTTCCTGTGCCAATGTTTGTGAAGTGAACAAAACTGATGGTAGAAGAGACTAACTAGATGATATCTACAAGCAATTCTAATTTCTTCTAGGATGAGATTTTGGTGGCAGAAGAAAAGGGCACAGACTTCTGACTATGTCATCTCAATTCTCAAGAGTGTGTTCAACTAATTTTAGTTCCTCCTTCACTTTGCCAGTGCCGCGTCTAGCCTCCGCTGGCGTTGCTTCTGGCCTCCGCTGGCGTTGCTCTTCATATTTGGCTATCGATGGCCGAACGCCTTCAAGGCTGCCGTCAGCATGTAGTTCGCCCTTGGCTGCTCGTTAGCATAGTCCATCCATGGCCGAGCGCGTTTAAGTGTCGTTGGCATTGCTCGCCCATGCTGTGCTCAAGCCCCCGACTTCGTTCATCTGTTTATTATTTGCTATTTGAGCTCGCAGTTGATGGCCATTGGGATATCGAGCTTGCTGTCAAGGCTCGCAGCCATGGATGAGCCGCGGCTGCTAGATATGTGGATGAGCTGCCTCACGAGCCATGGACGAGCAAGGCTTGTGGATGAGCCACCATATTTGCGCACGCGGTCGTGGTCATGTTGGGAGTTTAGAAGTCATCCTTCTTGTTTCTTTTTGTACGAACTCCGTGTGATTGTATCGTATGTGGTCGGGCCTTGAATTCAATCTATGTGAGAATTTCCCCTCCTAAGATACTTCTCCATATTTTAATTCTGGAAAAATTTTGCTTTCCGCTCCTATACTTTCACGAATTTTTTAATTCTTAATTTTTCTAATCAAATTTTTTCACTTGCACAAATTATCTAATCAAGTCTCCCGATGCCAAACGATGTTAGAGCATGATGTGGGCACCATTTTGTCAATGTTTACGAATTATTTTCTTTTTTTCCTTGGTAGCATCCACGTCGATAAATGTCCTAATGTTTTTTTTTTTGGTAAAATAAATTTTAATTTTTTTTTGGTAAAAGAATGTCCTAATGTTGTTAGATGATCATATCAGGATTTGATTAGAAAAAGCATAAAAGCACGGGAGAAAAGTATTTTATTTTTATTTTTTTTCACTTTTAATTGATGACTATTTCATTTGATCCATCTGTTGTCATTTTAAAATAGAGTGAACTTTTTTATTTTGATATAGTCTTATTTAGCTCTATGAGATCATGTGTATGGACCACTTATCCGATTATTGATCTACCACTCGTAACCTGTCACTTTTGTTGAATGTTGTCATATTGCTTCGTTATGCGTTGCGTGGTAGCTTGAGTAAGCTGTCACTTCTCTTGGAACAGTACTAAAGTGAGAAGAGAATTCTGCTTGATTCATCGCATTGGTTGGGCCAAGCTTGACGAATTAAAAATAAAAATAAAAATTGGGCCCTATTAGGTAAGAAAAAGCTTATAGTTCATACTAACTTGTGAATAAGCCCATTACAGTAAGCCCATGATCTGCCCCTACAAAATACAAATGTCCCTTGGCAATGTATGCCTTCTCAATATTTAGCCTCTCCTTCCAGAAAAAGACATTGACATGGGCATTGGAGATACACGGCGGACAAACATCCGACCACTTTTTTTATTTTTGGTGGTGTAAATACTTCAAAGCATTCGGGTCCATTACCGTCTCCTTGAGGATCCGCTCGATTTACTTTTTTATTTTTTATTTTTATTTTTTCAACTTCTTGTATATATAGTTACAGTTTACGTGGGAGCATTGTGATGATAAGTAATATATTATTTTTTATTTTTAATTTGGGAAGACAAAGGATCGATGAGCGAGGTAGTGGTATACATAAAGAAGGACCCGAAGATAATTGACATGTAAGTAAAGTCGGGGATGCTCAATGTGATCTCACTCCCTGAGTCGATGATGGTGAGGCGGACCTCTAATTGGATTGACATCTGCTAGATGATCATGTTGGCGGGGGCCATATTCTTCACCGTGCCCTTCCTCATGGGATTCACCGCCAGATATGCTTCCTTCTTGTTGGGCTGCTTCATCAATGTCAGCATCGGCTATGCCCTCATGATCGCCGTCTACATCGCCAAAGGTCTTCCTCACCTTTTCTCACGGGTTCCTAAAACCCACAAGAGAAGGCAAGGAAGACACCGGCAATGTACTCAAAAGGTACAGTCCACGCCAACATTGGTGAAGCAGCTCAATAGGAAGGAGTCAGAGTTGGGAGTGAAGCCTATGAAGAGGGGCCCGATGAAGAAAATGGCCCCAAGAGACTTTAGGCTTTTAAAATCCCTTGAGAAAAAATTGAGTATTTGATATTAAAAAAAAAAAAAAATCAGATTGCCTTGGGAAAATATCATCATTAGGAAAGTTGAAAGCCTAAGAAGCCTAAGACTTCTAAAGTCCAGTGAGCTAAATCCCTAAAATTGAAACGGAAGTTTAATTTTGACTAATAGGAATCTCCTACTAGGGTCTTCACTGGTGATATTAAATGCTAAATATGAACTATTCCCTAGACGTAGATCTAAGAGATTTGCTAACGATCTATTAATTTTAATTAATACTCCATTTTTTGTTTTTATAATTTGTCTTTTTGCCTTTTTTTTCTAAATCTCAAGAACTATCTAGAAGATCAAGTTACCCTAAAAACCAAGAAAAAGATAACATCACTCTCAAGTTCAGGAAGCTCCCGTCTCTTCAAACCTCCATGACACTTCCTTTCATTCTTGCTCAACTCGCTCGTCATTCTTCATCCATTCACTCATATCTGCACTGCCGGAGCTCATATATTCGCATCGTAGAACCCATGTATTTGGAAGTAAGTGTCGTGTAGCAATGACATATAAACCCAGAAGACATGTAGACAAAGGACGCATGTATTTGCATATGCTGAAAATGCATTCGCTCAAATGACCCGCAGAGAAGAAGCCTTCAGCAAAGACAATCCGTGATCTAATATCTTAAGACAAACGCGTACGCAAACATGTGAGGCATATTAAAAATCAAGAATCTCGGAGATTTAACTCTTAAGTTGACTGACAAAACAACGACGAATTAGTGGAGGTCAAAACCGGTTCAACATGAAACTATCGTGGATGAATCGCAATCACGGATGTAACCCCTCACACGTACTATTTTCAAGTTAGCAAGAACTAGACTCTCAGCCTCCGTTTTCATTCTCGCACACCCAAAACAGAAGATACTCATTTCGATCTTGCAAAAGGTGAATACCAGCAGCTATGGCCAATCGACTTTAAACAAAAGAATAGCAAAAGGCGATTCCCTGCGGCGACTGGCATCAAAGTGTGTTTAGACTACCGTTAGATCCTCAATCAGTATCGTTTTCCTCTCAGACTTCGATCAAATTACTCGGACTCAACCTACCAGAACAGAGCAGTATATCGGTGTTTTCTTATGGATTGCCACTATGCAATTACCTTGGAGATGCATTAGATGGTCACAAACAATGATCAAACGAATAAGTGAAGTCCTGGAAGCGTCTTCACTGATGGCCGGTGCCGGGGAAGAAATCTCGAGTGAGATCTGAGTTTTTAGGACTCCCTCCGCTGTGGAACAGGGGCGAACAGAGAGGTCGCAGCATGGAGTTGAAGGAAGCGAACCGTGACGGAGGCAAGGGCTATAAGTCACCTGAAGTCAATGATGATGGAGGTCTGCAAAATCAAATAAACCAGTGAGAGCTTTGTAGTAACAAAGCTCTCCTTAACAAGAGAATGTTTGTCAGTTAGATGAGAGCGCTTCCCTGGGTCACCTCCTGTGCGCACGCTGATCCGCTTGGCCAGTTAGATGAGGGCGCTTCTCTCGCTGCTCTCGTAACGAAGTCTGAAGCAGCCTGTAAATTTCAAGTGTTCAACGGGGTAGTATTTCCTCTTTTCTTGAGCAAGCTATTTGAAACATAGTAAAAATGAATCTATATTCGGCAAATACCTCCGACGAGTTTTTTAGGAGCAGTCGGTAAATGGAGGTCATCTCCCTCCATTTCAATTTTAATTTTGTCTTCTTGATTGTGAAGATGTGCAAATATAAATGTCAGCAGTGCGATGAGACGCTACAAACTAAACAACCTCATGCAGGGGCTTTGCAACCACAGATGATTAAAATGCCACATACAAGATCCTCATGCCTCACTTGGAAAACAAAGAAAAGCATGTACCGCCTGAAAAGTCAGTCATGCACACAATTCCAGTGAGTCTCGTGTTTTGGAAACGCTGAGAAATTCGTAATTTTCCAGATATAAAAGGAATTGAGTTTTTTCCTTATAATAATTTGATGACATTTGTTGTCAATTCTCATGATTTTAAATTAATGCAGAATGTTCGAAATAAAGAATGGACCGTCGAACGTTTAAATTAGTCATTAAGAGCCGAACCCTTTTTTTGCAAAGATTCTTTGATATAAGCTGTGGGAGCAGAGATATAAGAGAATCCTACTCAACAATTTCATAAGTCAGAATTTCAAGTATATTTGATCTCCACAAATTGAGGTTCGCCAAAATTGATACATCATGCCATTGAGTTCTAGAGCTTGTCAAAATGTGCAATCAAGTACTAGTAGTATATTTGATATGTTCGTTGATTTTAGACAATGAAAATATAGAGCGTGACCTTGTTTATTATTTCGACTTTTTTATTGTGCGATTTAAGGACATTTAGCACTGATGTGGGGCTACGGAGGTGCTAAATGAGCCTATAGAAAACTTCAAGAAAATTAAATAACAAGTTGAGCGGTTTGCCTGAATTTCTATCATGGACTACAGTGTCATCTATATTGAGTTGCGCCACGCAGATTTTCTACCACTAGCCCACTGGCCCACTGTCCATGGTCGATTCTGGACGATAGGAGTAGCTTTGGTGGCTGCGGACCTATGGTAATGATAGGCTGCATTTGATTTGACTTTTCTTTTGGAGAAATGTAAAGATTTTAATTTAAAAACACGCAAAGTAACAACCGTTTGGTAAAATAAATTGAAAAATATCTTGAAAAGTAATTTTATAAGAAATGTTATTTAGTAAAGATATGGTTTTGTAGAGGGCTTTGCAAATGTGTTACCAATGTAGCCAGAGTGCATTATGATGACATTAACTTGGCTTCTTTTTTTTTTTTTTTTATCCCGCCACTTTAGTGACTAAAACTAGCCAGCACTTACCATGTGAATTGTGCTACCAAGTGGATTGGAATTGGAATCTAAAATGAATGAATAAATATATATATATATATATATATATATATATATATATATATATATATATATGTACATCTCTCTAATAAAAGAAATGTTCTCTTCGACCCAATTGATAAAATTATGTTTAAAAAATATCTAGTTTGACAAATAATTGAAGATGACATAGTGGTGACATAAATATCGGGCCTCTTGCTAATTATGTCAATAAAAGTTGTATGTCCAATCTTAAAGGTTGGTGCAGTTGATTGGGGTGCTAGGAGTGTCCTACTAATCTATAAAAATGCAACGAATTGGCATACGACTAGTATTTTATTAGTAAGTCATATTACACTATTTAGTGCTCCTATTTCCACTATTTATCAACCAATTATTATGAGCAATTCATTGATTTTTCTACATAATCCTTAAATAACAAATGTATTGTACCTTAATACGATATGAAGCATTGTAATGTTCGGACATGAAAGCGGATGGATTGGATGATATTTAAATTTTCTTATGCTACAATACTTGGAGAAGAACATTTCACTTTTTTTTTGTACTAGGAAGATGTAATGGAAACAAATGCGGAAGAGTCAATGACGAAGACCAACAAATATCATTAGTAGAACACAACACTAACTATAGGGTCTCTCGAACCTAGCATTGAGCTCGACTCTAGAAGTTGAAAGGGCTAATACGAACACCTAGAGGGGGGTGAATAGGTGTTAAAAGAAATTTTTGTAAGAACGTTTGTAAAATACTTTTCTGTCGAAATAGAGTCTAAAAGCCAACGAACTTGAGTGAGTTTTAAATCTTTAACATATAAACAAAATTACGAATAAGTAAAGGAGTTTATGGAAGAGAATAAAAACACAAGATTTATAGTAGTTCGGCTTAGATTAAACCTGCGTCCACTCTTCAGCGTTGACAGCCTACTGGCTGAATTTCACTAAGAATCAAAAGAGATTTTACAGTCACGCAATATCGACTTCATAGTGCAGAGACTCTATTACACTATTCCGAAATCTCACAAGTGTTTACTCTCTCTTTTGAGTACAATTTGAGCTTCAGCAAATGAAAACGCAAAGAACTAGGAAGCTTCAGACTTTGAAAATTTTCTTTTTACGCACACTGTCGAACAACTAGAGGGTTCGCCTTAAATACTTCTCTATGCTTTCACGACCGTTGGCACTTTCCAAAATAGTTCTTTCAATCTACTCGTTGGACAGAATCAATCAATGAGATCTCGAGTCGTTTTAAGAATGTGTTAAAAGCCTGTCAATCATGTTCGCTCATACAATCAGGATCTTGATTTCCATAAGTAGAACCTTCCAAGTTTGTTTGCCTTCCAAAAGATTTGATTATCAAAATTGATTCCAATGAGGATAATCAATCATATAAGTGCTATAACTAGCCATAAGGTCATCCATAAATCATACGAATCGAATCCTTAAAGATAATCTTGCATATGAATAAATCTTCATTCTTCAATGTCGTTCAATCTAGAATCTGTCAACATGAGTAGACTTTGATCCTAAAGTATGTTGGTCTTCAGACTTTGACTTTAAAGTATTGGAGTCTTCAAACTAGATTGTGGAAAGGTTTTGTCAACTTCAAAATAGTAAAGGAATTTTCTCCAACAGAAGTTACTGTTGTACGGTCATCTTGTCACCAATATGTGCTAGCTTACCAAAATACAAAAACGAATTGGGAACTGAACCACATATTTGAATGGTTTACTGCTATTAGTTTGAATATAATTTCCATCTATTAACTTACCACAATTGTTATACACCCCAGTAATAATTAATAACGACTTTGGTAGAGACACCAACATTATCATGTCTTGTTTTTCATCAAATAGGATCTCATCAAGGTTCTTCAAGATCCATTATGAGATTACTAGACTCATCTAAGTGGGCTACATTGCTATGGCGTCTTTTTCTTCAATCACCTCTATTAACACCTCATCTGAAAGGTTCAACATAATTATACTCTTTGCCCCCTCCATTAACTCATCCTTTATTGGCATCTTTCATCATTTCTAGCTACTTAGTCTTGCCATTCAACACCTTAGACATTACTTGGTTGTTGATGTCATAACACTCCACAATCTAAAGTCGTTTGTCCCATTAAACTTTTCAGTTCTATTTTTGCTCAAATGTAATTGCAATAGCAGTATTTCCAAAGAACGGTCAAACAAGCAAAAGCCTAGAAACAATTCCAAAATATCCTTTGTAAAATAATGTGACAGTTAACATATTTTTGCAATTAAATCAACACAAGAGAACGAAATCAAGAAATCAATGAATAACAATAAAGAATACAAAATGACTTATATATTTAGTTCGATGACCTGTACTTATTTCATGAGAAGAGCTAGTTACAAATAATCTATTATTCAATCGGAAAATTATAGAGTTACAATTCTCTGCACACTCAAAAGTTTCCTAACCCTAGATTATACCTAATCATATAGTATTTAGTCTCACGTAATAGTTCGATATATAAATCATTAAGAATTACCTCACGAATTGAAGCACTCATGTATCCACAAAAAGAAAAATGCCTCAATTAAATGTTGAATTTTCTGCACTAGTCACTGTGTTTCTTGCTCCTTTTGTGCGGCCAAAGAAAGGAACTTTACTGTGCAGCCTTTTAGCCCTCTTGCACGTGCGGCAAAAGAGTCCCTCACTTTATGGCAATCAGAGGGGTCCCGAATGTTGATCTTGGTCAAACCTTGGATGTACATGTAAAATCACCGCCCTTGGATATCTTGATGACCAAATCTTGGATTCATATATCCAACAGAAAATCAAATTATAATCGAAAAGAAGGGCATGCCAGACGAAAGTCCAAAGACTTTACGCCTCATATCGAAAAGTAATTTGACATTTCCTCCACAAACCACATTTTCGGATGTTTTCAATTGTTCGTGCTCAATTATATAAACGAAAGTTGACCGATTCAGGCGAGGGAGAGGTGAATGAATTTACAATGACGATCGAATTTGAAACTCTTGCGAAATTGCGAGAGAAGTGTCGGAGTTTACTCAACTGCGAGGGGCGGTGATGAGGTCTCTGCTCAAACGGCGCTCCATCATTTTATTCTCCTCTTTACGCTCCCTCTCTATTTTTCCTTCTCTCTCCTTTGTTTTCTTATGCCCTCAATTTTTTCTTCCTTGTCCCCCGTGTTCCCCTCCTTTTGACTAAACTCTCCCCTTTCTTTCTTTTTTTTCTTCAATTACCACACCTCGTGTTCACGTTGTGACAAAGTCTCTTATATTTGCAGTAAGACTCAGCATCGAAGGGCAGAAGCTTGCTGGGGCAAAAAGTTGATTCTGATTTGGGATTGGCCTTAAGTTCTAACTCAAGTTCAGAGGCCCTGACACTTGCAACACCTTCACTGACTGCCTCTATTGGACCACGGTCAGCTAGGGGATTGTCGCCAACAGTGACAGCGAAGAGCTTCACACTGGCGATCGGATCGACAATCTCCTGAGAGTGGTTTGCGACTCCAAGATCTGCATACTAGTCCTCTCCAGAGGCTACGCTTTGAGCGCTTGGTACCTCTGCAAGCTCGCTCGTGTGATGGAGCTCAATGAATCGACTGGGAAGCCGGAGATCCTACCCATCTTCTTTGACGTCGCACCCTGCGATGTCAAGCTCAAGACGAAACTGTACGTGGAGGATTTGGATAAGCACGAGCAGAAGCCTGGCGGTGAGAGCAGGGAACGGTGGGAGGCGGCTGTAAGTAAAGTGGGTAAGATCAAGGGGTGGAAAGTCCAAGGAAGAGGGTAAGTAAATGCTTATTAATTGAAATTTTTTCAAGCTTCAATCGAAATGCTATTCTCTTATCGCTCTTGTAATTTGGAATATGAGTAATAAATTTCATTTTTCACCAAAAAGAGAGCCAATTCATCAACTCTGTCATACATAAGTAGGGCAATTTGGCTGGCGATAGTTTAATGAGTGAATTTGATCTAATTCTAAAATGATGTCCATAATTTAGACTGCAAAGAAAAATTTTCTTTTTCAGAAAGGAAAAAGCCATCAAAAATCCCAAACTTTGGTCAAAGTGATAAATTTACCTTAAAACTTCTTTTTTGTGACATAAAAAACCCCAAACTTTGCTAATCGTAACACATTTACCCCAAACTTTTTTTCGAGACACAAAAAAATCTAAACTTGTATTCATGTGATAAATTTACCCTAAACTATAGGACATTTTCATCTTTAACTTTTTAATTTTTTTTTCTTCTTTTTCTTCTCTCTTCCCTCTGCTAGGCAATGGAGGGAAGCCAGACTCAGGCGAGGGCTGCCCTCGCTGACATCGGGCGAGGGGTGCCAAATCTAGCGAGGGCAACCTTTGCCCGACTCAGGCGTCGGGTGGCCCTCGCTGGCGTCGAGCGAGGGCATTCCTCGCCAGATCTGGCCCAAGCGAGGGTGCCCTCACCTGGCGTCGAGCGAGGGTTGCCCTTGCTGGATTTGGCGAGGCCAACACCTAGGCGAGGGCCGCTGCCTCGCTTGAGTCCGGCTTCCCTCTGCCATGGCCCACGTAGAGAAGAGAGAAGAAGAAAAAAGGAAAAAAAGAAAAGAAAAGAAAAAACAGAAAAAGGAGAAAAAGATGAAAATGCCCTTGGCCATAGAGTTTGGGGTAAATGTGTTGCGATTAGCAAAATTTTGGATTTTTTATGTCACAAAAAAAGTTTGGAGTAAATTTGTCACTTTGGGTAAAATTTAGAGTTTTTGGTGGCTTTTTCCCTTTTTAGACATATGGTGAAATTGTAATTTTATCGTCATAACACCAATCATATCCTCTGGAGTCTATCCAACTAAAATTCTTCTGGCTTTATAGAATTTACCAAAAACTTGAAATAGTGATCAAACTCAAATGCTATATGCAAGGAAGTAGTAGTGAGATTGCCATTTATTTTCTTTTACTAAAAATGTTTGATTTGTGGCAGACACTGTGAAATCATTGATCTCATCGTGAAAGAGGTCCTGTGTAAGCTAAAAGTAAAACAAAGACCTTTGGAAGGTAAATTGGTTGGAGTAGATGAATAGGTAGAAGCCATAATGAAGTCGTTAGATGTTCACTTTGGCATTGGTGTGCATTTTGTTGGAATCCATGAAATGCGGGGATCGGTAAAACTACTCTTGCTAAGATTGTTTACAATGAATTGTGTCCTCACTTTGATGGACAATGTAGCTTCATTGGGGACATTCGAGAATCATCAAAGGGAAATGGCCTAGTAAATCTATAGAAACGGTTTATCGCAGAAACTGAAGGGATCATAAGAAGGAGAGCTCGTTCTAAGAAAGTTCTCATTGTTCTAGACAATCTAGACAAGGAAGAACAACTTAACAAACTAGTTGGGGGGCTTGACACTTTTAATTCTGGGAGTAAGATTATCATGACAACAAGGGATAAACGGATCTTGGATGAAGAGAAAGGAATCTTACCCTATGAGTAATGGGCTTTGGGCTTTTCCAAGTGAGTAATACTATCTCTTCTATAAATTTACAAACTCATATCTTGAAAGTAGTAGAGATTTAATAGAGCATGAGTTATGAAAAGCATATTTTTTTTGTATGAACTAGATTGAGTATTTACTACTTTTTTAGTTTGTTGACAAGGCATTGGAAGGCAATATTTGAAATAGTTTGAAACAATCAATTGTAAAAGTCTTGATTAAATGTTTTGTAAAAAGAATTGCCAAAAGCTATATGTATTGATTGTGAAATGTTTATGAGATGCAGCATATTTGATAAAAGGAATTGAGAAAAGGTCATATGATTAGGTTTGTGGAACTAATTTGTGAGATGAATTTATGATTTAATTGGGGGTTATTGGAGAATGTTGTTAATGGATTATGCCTATGTCGCTATGATTAGAATCTATTGAAGGGGTAAGTATGCATACTATTATTAGGACATCCTTCTAAGCCAAAGCACCTGCTAATATAAAAGGAGACCTAGTCAAGGGCCAAAAACTTGGTCGTGTTTGTTGCGAGCATTAAGCATGGCCATAGTTATGTATTGAGCATTAGATTAGTTTATTGAATAGACTATTGACGTCTTAGTTAATTTAGATTGATCAATAGAATAAACCATTGATGATTGATTTGTTATTGTAAGTTGATATTATTAATTGATCTTATACGAAGTTTTATTGAAAAGATATCATTAGTCTTCGATATTTTATGTATATCATATACTGAATTGGGGATTGATGAGTTACGATATAGTATTATAAAGATGCATAGTGAACGTTCAATGTACTTAAAAAAGATGTACTACTTATTCGGCTGTAGTTGCTCATTCCATTCGTTTTGCTATTCGGGTTTTTCGATGAGCTGCAAATAGGAAGAAAGCATTTTCGTCTTCAGGAGGATGTTTTAATAATGGTATTTTTTAGGTATAAGTTGTTTATGGTTGAATTGAACCTTTGAGTTTGGTTGTTGTTTGGAGATGTACTTATCCTTTTTATGGATTATAGAAATACTGATATTGTAACCAGATGACTCGTTTATCAAATATATATAAATGTATATGTATTGACAACAGGTTGATGATAGTAATGTTGAGGTTGTGTCCATTGGATAAAAGGATGGCTGTGTCATTGTCCTTGTACTTGTAGAGTTGCGGTTGTGATTGGCTTTTCCCTACAGTTCATGAATGCTTGTGACGCTAAAAACTGTAATGTTTGGACATTAGGGCATGGTGAATGGATTATAGTTGCATTTTATTGTCCTCCAATATAGGTAGAAGACCAACTTATCTTTTCCTGATCTAGGATGATGAGATGGAGAAAATTCTGGAAAATAAAAAATGAAAAAAGACAACATTGATTGTTCCGTAGGCATATTACAGTGTGTCTGCAAGTCCTTGTGGTTTTCTCAAGGGAGAAGTCTTCTGAGGCAGACACGAGAAGTACATTGTCTTGCAGGATGATGCAGACATGGAGTCAGGAAGAACTGAATGGATCTCTATGCATTATGGTTAAGGGAATGAAAGCTAAATTAATGGCTCCAAGAGAACACTCTCCTTGATAAACTCAAGTGCAAGGAATGCAGTTTGCGTGTGGATCTACTCTGCTTTGAGGATTTGCTAACTGTCCATTCATTGAGGGAAGTCGTTCGCTTTGTTAATGTCAGATTGCTTGCCACATGGAAGCATCGTCCAGATTTTCGACAACTTGGATAATAATTTCCAATGCATATGATACTTTTTCTCAAAGTGTGGCACTATGCAAATATAGAACCAGCGCAACGTTACTCAATGTATTGGTATCGGTGGCGCTGGCAGGTGACTCGTTAGCTATTAGTAGTTGTGATTGCGGATTGATAGAAATTGAAAGAAGTAGCCTCATTTGGGAATGAGTTTGCCTGAATCTTTGTGTCAGATGTCATCTTTTTTATTTATGCCATCAGGAGTTATTTTTTACATGACGATGAAAACATTCCAAATATCAACTAAATTTGGTAGTTGAGTGCTTTACAGTCAATTTCTGTCACTGTTATCTATTAAGTGTGGTCATAGAGAGCAAGCTATTTGTTTTGTGTGGGTAAATGAATGATTCTACAAATTTCTCAAATAACTGAAGAGTGCAAAAGACCAAGAGGAGAAATGCAGAGAAAACAAGCAGAAGTTGGCAATTTGGCAATGTCCCAAACAGTGATCATTAAGTCAATCTAGCCCGGCCTCCTCCAAAATCTGTCAAGATCACTAATACGCGCAATCCTTGGTCCTAGCATTACACTGTCACGGATGACTAGATCTGAGACGAGACGAGAAAATATTAGTCTTTCCTGTGCCAATCACTGTGAAGTGGGCAAAGCTAATGGTAGAAGAGACTAATTAGATGACGTCCGCAAGCAATTCTACTTTCTTCTAGGATGAGATTTTAGTGGCAGAAGCAAAAGGGCACAGGCTTCTGACTATGTCATCTCAATTATCAAGAGTGTGTTCAACTAATTTTAGTTGCTCCTTCACTTTGCCGACGCTGCATCTAGCCTCTGCTGGTGTCGCTCTCTAGATTTGGCTGTCAATGGCCGAATGCGTTCAATGCTGCTGTTGGCATATAGTTCGTCCTTGGCTGTCGTTAGCATAGTTCTTCCATGGCCGAGCACGTTCAAGCGTCGTTGGCGTCACTCACTCATGCTTCACTCAAGCCTTCGACTTCGTTCATCCGTTTTTTATCTGCTTTTGAGCTCACGGTCGATGGCCATTGGGATATCGAGCTCGATGTCAAGGCTCATAGCGACGGATGAGCCGTGGCCGCTAGATATGTGGATGAGCTACCTCACAAGCCATGGACAAGCAAAGGCTTGCGGCCGTACTTGAGGCTAGATCTGGAGGCACAACTTTAGATTCAGCTTTGGATGGAAAACAACTGCGAGCCTCCTTGATGACGGAGGGCGTGGCTCGGCCATGGACAGGCAACAACTGTGAGCTGAAAAAACGAAAAAGAAGAAAAAAGAAAAACATAAAAGAATGGCTTTTCCATTCTTTTTTCTTATTGTATGAACTCCATGTGATTATATGTGGTCAGACCTTGTACTCAATCTATGCGAGAATTTTCCCTCCTACGATGCTTTTCCGTTGGATAATTTAATTCTGGAAATTTTTGCTTTCCGCTCCTATACTGTCATGAAATTTTTTTATTGATTTGTAATTTTTCTAATTAAATTTTTTTCACTTGCACAGATTATCTAATCAAGTCTCCCGATATCACCATCAACAACATCAAAGACTGATGTTGGCACAATTTTGTCAATGTTGAAGAATTCTTTTTCTTTTTTTTTCTCGTGGTAGCATCCATGTTCATAAAATGTCCTATTGTTGTTGGATAATCATATTGGCTAGGTCGACCAAATATGGTGTTGGAAGATCTTCATTTGACTAAGCGTGCAAGCAGAAGGATCTTGTTAGAAAATTAAAAGTACTAGGAATTGATTAAAAAAAGCGTTAAAGCATGGGATGAAAAGTTTTTTTTATTTACTTTTAATTAATAACTATTTCATTAGATTGCTCCGTAGTTATCTTAAGATGAAATGAACTTTTTTATTTCGATACAGCTGCATTTAGCTCTACAAGATCATGTATGTGGACCACTTGTCCTGAATATTGACCTACCACTCATAACCTGACTCTTCTTATATATTGTCATACTGCTTCGTTACGCATTGTATGGTAGTTTGAATATGTTTATAACACTCATGAGCCTGTCACTTCTCTTGGAGCTGTACTAAAGTAAGAAGAGAATTCTGCTTTGATTCATCGCATTGGTTGGGCCGGGCTTGACGAATACAAGAAACATTGGGCCCTATAGGCAAGAAAAAAGCTTATAGAGCACACTGACCTGTGGATAAGCCCAGAATAGTAAGCCCGTGATCTCCCTCTACAAAATACAAATGTCCTTTGGCAATGTATGCCTTCTCAATATTTAGCCTCTCCTTCTGCAAAAATACATTGACCTAGGCATTGGAGATCCTCGACAGACAAACGTCCGACCACTTTTTTTGTTTGGCGCTGCGAATTCTTCAAAGCATTCAGGTCCATTACCATCCAGTTGAGGATCCGCACGGTTTGTGCATCAAGAAAGCTTACTTCTACTAATTAGACTATTTATCATATTGATCTACTCTTCTTAATTTGTTCTTCACATGTCAAATTATGCAATGGGGCACAACCTCTAATGAAGAACTTAAAATAAAGACTTATTTATCTTTATACTTGGAGCATCTGGTAAACTTTTATCGAATGAACCCAATAATTCAGAATTTGAATAGATCTGAATTTATAGCCCAACTACAAAATTTCAATGAAGTTCAAATCCTTACTGTGTGTTACGAAACGGATTTAATCTAGTTTGTCGGATCTTGGGAGCACGCATATTACTTCTATCTATCTCTCTTAGTTGCCCCGCTTACTCTCTATTTTCTTCTTCCCTTTTCTCCTCTTGCTTTCGGCACTCATTCTCTCTCCCTTATTTTATTCTCTTCTTTATACTCCCCCTCTCTTTTTCCTACTCTTTCTCCTTTGTTTTCTTATGCCCTCAAATTATTTTTCCTTGTCCCACATGTTTCCCTCCTTTTTGACTGAACTCTCTGCTTTCTTTCTTCTTCTCTTTTTCCTCCTCTTTTTCCCCATTGATGTTGTGACGAAGTTTCTTATGTTTACAGTAAGACTTAGCATCGAAGGATACAAGCTACTGTAGCAAAAAGTTTATTCTGATTTGGGATTTGCCTTAAGTTCTAACTAATAGGTTCAGTTCAGCAGAACATGACTTGGGATGCTTGGCCTTTAGTAGTTAGTCTTAGATACTCTTTACTGTCTTCATTAACTTCTCTTTATCAGCATTTTTCAGCAACTTAGCTTTGTCATCCAATGCCTAGGCCAAACCTTGGTTATTTATAGTGCACCCATCTCACTTCATCACCCAAGTTTTACCTCCCTTAAACTTCTCGATTTCTATTTTTGCTCCACACATAATTGTAACAACATAATTACTAGACAATGATTAGATAAGCAAAAGCTCCAAAATAAATCCAAAAAAATCCTAGTCTTAACTATGATAATAATTGTTGTAAAATTAATGCGGAAGCTAATTGGGTCTTGCCTTTATGAGAGAATGAAATAACCAAATAAATCGATAAGGAACAATAACGAATATAAGAGATTTATGTAGTTTCGTCTGAATCTTGCTCAACAAAGAGAGTGAGTCACAAATAATTCACTTCACGCTCAAGTGCTTTGCAATACTAGATTACATTCAAAACCATAGTATTTTAACCTCGTGGAGAGCTACGGTGCATTTGGTAACATTTTTGTTCATGGGAACAATTTTTCTATTCCTACTTCATGAAACAGTTTTTTATCAAAATAACGTGTTTGATAACTACACAAAATTTCTATTCTCGAAATAGAAAAAGAACATAAATGCGTTTAGTATGACCCATAAGTTTTTTTGTGACGTAGAATTTCTTTTAATTTTTTAATAATTTTTTTTTTAGATTTTTTTTTCTTTTTTTTTCTTTTCTTCTTTTCTTCTTTTCTTTTTTCGTCTCTTCTTCTTCCTATGTCCACTGCTGTCCGCCGCACCACCCACCTGCCATGACCACATCTTTGGATGGTATGTTGTTATAAATTTGGATATGATTTCATCTAGTAGCTTACCTTGACAGTACAAACTTTCCTTGCAATCTCCTTGATGCATGCATGGGCGATTGATTCTAGGTGTAGGGATTTTGTGGTCAAGTGTATGGAAAGAGATGTGTATGGGATAATTGTCGAAGGATGAAATACGAATATATGGATAAAAAATGATTGTCACCAAGGTATAAAGGATGTGCCACCAACCAATGATGATAATAGGGATAAACGAAGTTCACCACCAAGGCTTATAGGATGAACCACCCATCAAGGATAAAGGACTTCAAAATAGACGAAGCTCACCACCAGCTTCTAAAGGAAAATCCACTAGCGGATAATAAAACTTCTTGGTTCACCATTGAGGAGCAATCCACTCTTTAAGGATAAAGAGATTGAAATAAGAGTTATTCACTCTCCAAAGATATTCACTCATGCAAAGGAACTCTCAAGTATTTTCATTCATCAAATCTTGTCTAATTACAAATGAGAGACTTCTTCTACTTATAGGAAGAATTCAACTTAAGAAATATAAAAGTAATAAATAGACATGGGAATTAGCCTAACATTAAAGACCAAGAAATTCAAAACTTTGACTCTTGAAACTTACAGAACAATGAAAACTCCTAGAAAATAGAGATGCATTGGATGACTTGGGAACTTGCATTCTTAATTCTTCAATCTTGCAAAATTCATGCTCCCACATTGACTAGAAGATAAATACCTCAAGACATCATCAAATAACCAAGGAAGTTGTTCGGAATGACCTCTCATTGATATGTCGTTGATAAACTTCGAGATCATCAACCACTAAAGCATATCAAGAAATTAACAACGAATATATCATATTGATAACTATGGTAACTCATTAATTATCGATATCAATAATTTCAGTAAAAATGGTTCAGTACCATTTTAGTTTGAAATTTCAGTCTCGACTCATTGAAGCACGTTATGTCCAAATTCTATCTTGGCTTGAATGAGCAATGATGGTGCTGAGTGGGCTAATTGAGCTAAGTTGGATGCTCCCGCATCATCCTCCTTGCTAAGTCGAAATCATTCATCTTATGCTCTTCTTGTCACACCTCAACTCAATAAGAACAAGGGCATGACATGGCTGTCCTTGCACCAAAGGATGCTGCCTTAATATAACCAAAATTTAGCTTGATATCAATATATATACGTCCATACACACACACACACACACACAAACATATATGACAAAAAGAGCATTTGGTTACAATATTAGAGTATTTCTACAAATCACCAAACCAATATAGACACCTCCACCAAAAACTAACTCACATACTTATCAACTATATACAACTCATACAAAAAAGTTTCTACTATCAAAAAGCCCTCCCTGATAACGCAACGCTCAAGTCATACTTGCGGCTCGCTGAAGAACCTGTAAAAGCAAGTAGATGAAAATAGTGAGTTATCACGGCTCAGTGCGTAATACATTTTTTCAAAGCGGATCGAACAATTGCTGTGCACATTTAAAACACAAATGTAACTCACTTTCACCAAAATCCGAAATTTAATAAACTTTAAAGACCAAAGTGTGATATCTCTTACTTTAACATTATATTCTCATAGCAGAAATACCTAAAAATAATAACAAAGCAAACCCCAATGGTCCAATCCATTGGTTAATCTCATAAAAACACATGTCAATGGTCCATTCCATTGACCAATCTTATGCTTAAGTATCTAACTATGGTCACGTGCAATTCCTGTGAAAAAGCGACCAAGATTCCCCCCCTTAGTTAGTTCTATACCTATTATTAGTCGGTGGCTCAGTCTACAAGGATATCTTTGACTAGTGTATGCATACCCACACACCCCTTTGGGTTCACAGAGACACCGAGTATCAACCATCAATCACAAATCTCCAATACTCTACAACTAGAATCAAAATTATCTCAACTCAAGCAATCGATATTTAAGGAGAAAAGAACACTACAAGTGCCATAACTTGGCACAAAGGGACACTTAAGTGCCATAACTTACGAAAGGTACACTTAAGTGCCACATTTAAAGAAAAGTGGGACACCTGAGTGCCACCTTCAGCGAAGCTAGCCGGAAATCATACGTGGCATTTAAGTATTAATATTTCTCGACAAGGTGGCTCACCGGAGAGCTGAGTCAGCTCTAATTCATCCAAAACGACGTCATTTTGGCATAATTTGAATTTTAATATAATATAAAAATTAATTAAATTAAATTTAAAACAAAATAATAATATAATTTATATTTATTTATAATTAAAAAAAACTGAAACGGAGGAGGAGGAAGGCAACCGACGGCTAAGGGCTGAGCCCTCGCCGCCGCCGCCTCCCCGCCCTCGCCGGAAGGTGGGGGAGGGTCGGCAAGGGCCGTCGAGCCCAACTGAGGGCCAGCGGCCCCGCCCTCGCCGTCGCCTACCTCTCTCCTCCTCCTTCACCCCCCCCCCTTTTTCTTCCTCCTCCTCAGCCGCCGGCTGCTTCCCCTCCTCCTCCTCCTCCTCCTCCCCCCCCCCCCCCGCCCCCGGCCGGATCTGGGCGAGGGCTGCAACCCTCGCCCCGATCTGGGGTGAGGGCTCGCGAGCCCTCGTTGTCGGTCAGCCGAGGTCGCCGGCCCCTGGCTAGGGCTCGACGACCCCAGCCGACCCTCCCCCCTCCGTCGCCGGCCCTTCCCGGCGACGGCGAGGAGGCGGCGCAAGTGGTTGAGGGCCGAGCCCTCGCCCGCCTCCCCCATTTTTTTTTTTTTTTTTTTTTTTAATTTTAAAATTATTAATTTTAAATATTTTAACTAAATTTAATTTTAAATTTAATTTAATTAATTTTTATATTATTTTTTACCACGTCAACCCAAAACGACGCCGTTTTTGCATTATTTGGCCACGTCAGCATGCAAAATGGCGTCGTTTTACACTCACTTCACCGGAAAAATGCCACGTATGCAATTTGGCCGAATTTTGGCCAGATTGGTACTCAAGTGATCCATTTTGCTCCGATTTCGGCACTTAAGTGTACCTTTCGTAAGTTATGGCACTTAAGTGTCCCTTATGGCACTCCAGGGTTCGCATCTCGATATTTAAGTATCAAAGCCCTTTTCAAAACTACATTAACAAATTATAAACTTTTCAAGGTTCTTTCATAAAAGATTTCACAAACCATTTATAAGCAATCATTTAAGTTGAAGTCAAATGATCATTTTTCCTTTCAAACAACAAAACAGCAATAAAGGCTTGATCCTACTTTATGCAACAAAAAATGGCATTCTTAACTCATAGCGTACTGAATCCACAATGTTTTTCAAAACATGAGTTTAAAACGCAAAAAAGAAATAATATCACTCACCTGAAAAAAGCCAAAAACCAACTACAGTGGTTACTCGAGTCAATGCACTTGAATTCTTAACAAATAACCGAAAAATAATATCAAAAGATCAAGTGAAACGATATTATAATGAACGATGCATATTTGTCAATAAAACAACACCTACGCACCAACGAAAAGCTCGCCTTTAGCAAAAACCTATTATTGTCTGCTAGGCACAGCTCGCATGTTAAATTATATCGCACCACAACTTCCTCCATAGAATTATATTTCAAGCCAACTTATAGTTCTTAGAAAGCCATTTTGACATACAATAAGAACCCCAACTCAAGCGCCCCAAGACCTCGTCAGAAATGACTGAAATTTGGCTCAAAGTTACTGTTCGGAAATTTGTCCAGAACGGGCACCGAACTTGAAAATTCTGTTTTGGGAAAACCGTAAGCTGAAATTGAGATCTGCAAAATGCTACAACTTGATAACACCATAAACTATAATTTTTATAAGCCCTAAGTTCGAAACTACTTCGATTGAATGAATGAAAGTGTGACATCCGGATTTTTAGCTCAACAAAATAGTGAGTCTTGAATATATAATAGCCCATGCCACGTCGTCGAACCTGTCGTCGAACTATGTTGTCTGCATCCTTACGGCATCATCATCGAGTGACACTATTTCCACCTCATTCGAGGACGCATCTACATCACCGAGTTGTCGCGGCTACCTCATTGCCAACAACTCCGACGTCCATCCTCACCGCATGAGGACCAACTCAAACGATCATTCCCTTCACCTTGTCGCACTCATAGCCGGTCAACAACAAACAGTGCCTACCCAGCTAGTGTGAATACGCTTACCAGGACAACCAACGTGTCACTTAATCCTCCACCGTTTCCCAAATTGTGATGAATCATCGGTAGCAAGTAGCAAATTAAGAAGAAATGCATAAGATAAAAGCGTAACGGCCATTTTTCACGTTCTTTTTCCCAGCTTCACCATCTGCTTGTCCCTTCCCCCTCAGTCCGCTACCATGTCCACTCCACAGGGTTAGCAGGTTGACCAACCACGTGTCAAGCCTTCTTTAGCAAAACAGCGGCAAACGACACCTCAGCTACTGTAGTGGACCGATGAAGACCGAACGCAAGGAGGGGGGGAGAGAGAGAGAGAGAGACGAAGCCACTCATCCTCTTGTCTCCATTGTTTGTCTTCCAATGCCCCTAGTACTTTTCTCCTTTTCGTTTCCCTGCTATACATAGAATGAGCATCATTACCATCACACCTCAGTTTCCCCCATCTCGGTCCACCACTATCTCTCTCAAGTTCACCTATTGCCCGACGTCCCCCTAGCTCACTGTCACACCCTTCCTCGAGCTTGCTATTTGGTGTAAGCCTTGGACTCATGACCCTCGACTGTAGAAGATAGAAGCGCTCAACCGTCCAAGTCGGCCGGTGGGCACACCTCAGCTCAACCGTCACTGCCGTCAAAGTCGCCTTCATCCCATCAAGTCACGGCTGCCGTTCATGAGTATCTGAGGCAAGTAGATATCCTCTGTTCCATCTTATATTGATCATTTGTCGTGTGATGAGGAGAATTTCCTAAAAATTCTATTGAATCTAATGTTTCTAGAGATGTTAGCTTTTAGACGCAAGTTACGAACAAGGTTATGTAGTTAGAAAGCTTGGAACGTTAGTCATCGGGTTAGCATATGCGTTTTGAGAGAGTTATATACTAAATCAGTGTACACTACTAGGCTGAAGTTGCTAACGGTTGAGTCGAAATGGAAAATATGTTGTGAAGGTAGGTTTGGTTTTAGCCCAATCTTGAGTTTTGCTAACTTTGTACCGACTTTTGTGATGTGAATTTCATGGGGACTTCTTCACAAAATTCATCCCTTATTGGCTTCTCTACGACATAACTTAATTTCAAAATTTTGGACTTCATACAAAAAAATATATTGAAATACTACAAGGTCAAAATCTGTCTTCGAGTTAGTTGAACTGATCACGTCCTACTTTCCATTTTCCACAAATTTTTTGGTCAAGAATTCTAACATGTGTCCTTCATGAAAGTTGTAAAGTACATTCTAAGCTACTACATATTAAATTTCCATGATTTTTTGGTCTCGTTTAGCCTATGAAATATGTATTTTTCTGCTCTATTACGTTCTGGAAAATTTTACTGTTTTTTGCCCGATTTACAAAAATTATTTAGAACTGTATGAGCTGAATCAGACTTCAAGTCATTCACAAAAAAATCTCTCTAGGTCCTGTCTACCTCCTCAAGGATGAGGTCTGTGGGAAATGAGACTGTCGCATCCGTTGGGTGGTTTGCACTTGTGATCTTTGATCGAAACAACGCCATGATGCCATCATTCCCTTGAAATATTCCCTCCTATTAAGTACGATTCCCAAATGAAGGTCTCGAAGGACTAAAAGACTCGCCCATATCTCCTTAAGGAAAGGAAGGAAGGAGTTCATGCCCTGAGAAAGAAAGCAAGCTTCGTTCCTTATAGCACGATTTGTATTCTCCTCTCATTTATTGAGTGGAATAGGGGAATTTCTTATTGTTCAACAACCAAGGAACCCTCTTGTTAACAGAGAAAACAGACTGGGAATACAGAAACGATAGCATATATAATTAATCAATATGAGATAAGAGTACATCATTGAGAACCGGAGGCTCCAACCATGACGAACACTCTTTGACCCACACCAATTCATTATCCACATTTAAAGCAAACTTAGCTAAACTATGAGCCGCTAATGATTCAATTCCTTTTGAGGAATTAATGACTGTTGCATACCTTAAGCGCTAGTTCTGCTTTCACATCTAGATGCTGAGATCGAAAAAGGTTCTCGGTAGTCAGTCTATTTCCATCGGCTGGTCGGTGGGAGTGAGAAGTTTGGGATATGTTTGGTGTTTCTTCCATTAATTATCCAGATCTATGTCGTATATCAACATAAAGATGAGAACTAAAGACAGTTTTTAAAAAGGTCTCCTTTTAGGCTTCCCCCTGAACTGAAGATACTCTTTCATAAAGTCCAATACCGGGGGAAAGAACATCAACAAAGCCTACAAGGAATTCTTCATAGCATAGCAAGAAGGAAGGGCGTGCTCAATATATAAGGACTAGTAGAAGCAGTAAAGATTGCAATGTATCTTCGGTACAATTCTTCTTTTCTCCATTCATTCCTCTCCTTTAGGTCTTTCACTTAGATTGAAAATTTTATCATAGTCCAGACTATACTACTGTGAGAACCCTCGTGCCACTAGACAAGCCTTATCCCTTTCGATTGAACCATCTTGGCCTGTCTTCACCTTATAAACCCACGTCAAGGGGCAACCAACATAGGGGGCTAGCTTGCTTCCACTGGTGGCGGGCGGACGAAGGCTGTTTTGGACAGGTAGCCGGGGGCGAGTCAAAAAATCCAAGAGTTCCATTTTCCTTCTTGTTCATCAATCGGAAATCAAGACAATTTGGGTGAATCTACTACTAGAAATTCAATGCGTAATCTAGCATTCAATGTGTATTCCTGAATAATCTCATTTTTCAATTATTCAATCATTTCACTTTACAAAGTTCAGAACCCAAAGGCAATCGTTGAGTGAACTCTATCTTCTTTGTGTTAGTTGACCTAAGCTGCACCATTACTACTTGGGTGGGGCTCGGCCTTCGAACCGTATGTGAGACGAGTTTATGCATCATACAGCTCAGTCCGAAGACCGGGGGAAGTTTAGGAGAGATGGGGAAAGCCAGCAGCTACTAGTTGGGGCGGGGATAAGCTTGCTTTTGAAGACTTTGGAGTTAGGGTTCCAAATCTTTTCAATTTGATTCTTGATATAGTGAAATTAGGGATTTAGCCTTTTCTTGATTCCAAATCAAATGTAGCTTTCACACAAAGGCTGCCATGCGATGGGTACACGAAAGTGACGAAGTTGCTTTGATTACAGAACCATGTTTGTCTGTTGGAGCGAATTGGATGGGGTGTTGTTTTCCATATCCTGTTAGTTTTCTTCCTTTTATTATAAAAATACCAACTTAGAAAAACTGAAGTTTGATTCAGTTGCCGATTCCGTTTCTGATTCAGTTGTTGAACTTCCTGGGCAAGATCTGAGGACTCTCGCTCGAAGATTGGAAAGGCGGGTTCGGAGTCAGATCTGGGGTGGGGTAGAAGCTAATCTTCATATCGAAGGGTTCCCTTTCTTGATAGCACAGGAAAGAGGCTAGCACTAGCAGTGCGTATTCCATCAAGAGCTGCTCAATCTATGCAATTTGGGATCTTATGACCTCTTTCTCTCACGAGGAGCCATAAACCAATCTACCATTTCAGACGTACCCAAGGGCTTGGTTTGCCCGAAGGAGCCGCTTCTTATACTTTTCCAGTAGCTAAGCATTAACAAGGGATGAAAGCCCGCTCAAGTGCCGTAGTAACGAAAAAACCTGCACCCGAGAGTGAGACTAGAATGACGGACAGTGTAGTATAGTTCAAGTAGCGGGAAAGTCTTGTATTGGGAAAGAAGATTTGAGAACCCGTATTAGAAGTTCCAGCCAGTTCTGAAGCCATCTTTTTAGGCAGGAGTTTCGGAAGGAAGTCAATGCCAGAAAAGTCCTTTACAGGACAGTTATTCTCCAAGGTATATTCCCCAATGGTTGTAGCCTTAGCTTAGCCAAGGGCGAGGTAGGATCACTCACTTTCTTTCCCCAAGTGAAGCAAGAACTCTTAACTTAAGCAAGTATGATTGTCTGCTTCCTAATGTTAGGTCCAATGGCTGTCGTAATTGTCATCACTTGCAAGATAAGGCCAAAAACTTGACTTTACTAAACAAGCAAGAAAAGCCCTTTGTATTTAGTCAGGTGCGCTAGTTGCATGCCCTACAAGGCTAATTTAGGGTTTAGGATATGGGATTCTTCCTCTAGTTCACCTAATATCGGCATGGGTGAGTTTATATTCATCTAGGAATAAAAATGACTAAGGAATCATTAGATTCAAGCTTAAGTCCTTGGATAGTAGTAACGTCAACGTGTTTTTAAATTGAATTATGGAATTGCTACATCATGATGCGAATGTTTGACTAAGAATGCCATCAGTCATTGGGACGATTACGCACTGAGTTGTAGTAGGATTGCCTAAAAGGATAACCGGGTTCCTCCAGATGCCTAGGGGTGTAATGTCGGTCCCTCAGATGTCCTCATGATATTGAATGGGTGTGAGATACCTGGGAGATAATAAGGTTCCCTGGATGATGATGGCAGCATGAATTTATATTGAATATAAATTTGGCACTTCTAAATTGAGTTATTGGTTATCGGTTGGGAAAAGTTGTTACATTTATTGATCTGTCATCTATTATGAAAAGGTTTTCAAGTAAAATGATGTGAAAGTGATTTAATAAAACTTATATTGAGGCTTTTCTTGTTAGTACAGTGATCGATTTATGTAGTATAAATCAGTGGACCTTCTACTTGCTGGATTTAGGCTCACTGATTGTTGACTTTATCTTTTCAAATCTGTAGAAATGTCAATCCAACCTGCCTTTCTTATAGTCCGTTACGAAATACCAGTTGATGACTTCACATGACAAGAAAACAGGTTCATAGACTTTGATTTCCTGAATATGGTTTTTATCCGGATTAAGTCTCATATGGTTGTTGATATAGGGCCTCCAACAAGGCATGTCACTTTTCGGTTCGTCGGGATATACGCCAACGTTAATGGGCACACGGTGGGTCCCCTCTCACTGTTTACCAACAAGCTAGGAGATTGAGGCAATCCCGCCGCATAGAAGGGAGGTAGAAGGGCAGCTGAAATTTTTGGAGCTTGGAAGATTTTTTACAAAGCTAAGGACAGGGTTAGACGATCACGTGTACAGCTAGGTTGGGACAAGATGATCTATTGACAACCGGTGTAATCAGTAGTACTAATCCTTTTGAATTTTCCAATGTACAAAACTCGTTGTTTAACATATATATAAATAAATAAGAAATGAAGTTGTACCGTTTATAGAAGTTTGTGTGTACTCCAAGATTACTTTGGTCTCTTACACTTCCGCATGCTTAAGAAAAAGTGAAATAAAAAGATTATAGTGCAAGTAGTTTTAGATTAGTTGTAACGTGCTGGAGGCATAACAAAAAGGGGCAAACACTTATTGGCATTGCAAAACAACTTTGAGTCAGCTTGGTGAGGCGTCCATGTGGAGAACGTGAGACACCCTCTCCTTTTATCGCCATCCTTTTTTTCTTTCTCCCTTCTTTGCTCTCTTCTCTCTTTTTCTTTCTTTTTCCTCAACTAAGCTTTCCGTCCTCCCTCTCTCCTCTTAAAAGAGCCGAAGGTTCCATTGTTCTCTCTTTGCTTCTTTTGTTGACTTTTCAAACCCCCTTCCTTTTTATCTTTTTTACTTTTCAAAGCTCATATTTTACACTTCAAGGCCTAATAGACATCAAAACAAAGCATCACCCAAATGAACAAAGTCTACACAAGCAACTCAACATTGATTTTGAGTGTTAAATGGAAATGGCCTAGCATGTGGTGCTTTGGTGGTCGGTTTGGCAAGCCACCACCAACATGGCATTGGAGATGGAGAGGGGGGCCAAGTTACATGGATGGCCGTGGGAGAGGAGACCGGCAGATGGCTAGAAATTGGCCAATAATCGATCGCCAAAACTCACGTGTTAGAGCACGTCTCTTTTGATCAATAGAGTGAAAACTGGGAGAGAAAGTGTGGGGGAGACATACAATCCTTTATTATTCGTGTGCTAGTGATGCCAAAGTCTTCTCCTCAATCATAATAATTGACAATATATAACTAGAAATGAGCATGGTTCGAGTGGGCAGTTCTTAAGGGTGTACAATGAGAATCGCCCGAACCAAAAACTGCCCAAACTGGACCAGATCGGCAATTCTAGGCAGTTCCTAAGGAGGGCAATCCGATTGCCAGCTCCCATGTTTGGAACTGATAGCCATTCAGTCCGATCAAACCGAATTGTTTGATTATATAAATATGTAATATTTTTAAATTTCTTAATAAACAAGCCCTAATTCCTCCCAATTTCTCTCATTTTTTGTTGGATCTCTACTCACTCTCACTCACGTCTCTCGCTCAATAGGATCTGTCGCCTTGACGGCAACAAAGACGCTTTGAAGTTTAGAGCGGGGAATTCGTTTGGGGGGGTGGGGAGGGCATAGAAGAATGGATATTCCTTGAGTGTTAAGTAAATTCATGGAGGGGGCGTTGTTACTTCATCAATAAGGATTCCCTCCCAACTACCAACCATAAAAAATTAGAACTAATCTCTTTTTGCTAGCAGGAGTCCTCAAAATATTAGTGGGGGGCCCAAGGGAGGTGTGGTGCGGGGGGACGGCAAATTTGGCGAACCCACTCTGAAGCTCAACCAGGGAGTCGGTCCTCGTTGTCTCAAACTCGAATTGACAGCGAGATTTTTCAATTTATTTTTAGCCTAAAACAGCAAACTTACCAGTTCCATCGGACTAGACCAGACCGGTTGGTTGGTCCAGTTCCCATTCTAGGATTGGTCGGTCCGGTTCCCAGTCTAGTTCCCGATCCCAGAATCTAGAAACCGGTCCTCCCGGTCTGGTCCCATTCTAGGATTGGTCGGTCCGGTTCCCAATCTAGTTCCCAATCCCAGAATCTAGAAAGCGGTCCTCCCAATCTAGTCCCATTCTAGGATTGGTCGGTCCGGTTCCCAGTCTAGTTCCCGATCCCAGAATCTAAAAATCGATCCTCTCGGTCTGGTTCCTAATTCCACCTCTAAATCAAACCATAAACCGATCAGTCCTAGCGATTCCCATCCTAGAACCGAGAACCTCTTACTAAGGACTGGTTTCGAAAAATTGGAATTATCCGCTCAATAACCGAACCGTTGGTTCAGTCCGATTCTTGAATGGGTCCATGGAACCGATCCCACCAAACTTCATGCACTTAGTGCGACATTTTCCAGTAAGCCAAAGTAAAGTAAGAAACAAAGAACTTCCATATTCTTAATTGCAATAACAATAAAAAGATTGAACTCATATTTTAAGTTAAAAGTCGAGGCCTAGGTCAAATGGCTGTTGAGATTAGGAGTCGAGGCTGCGAGTGAAAGATAATGGGATGACTTAAACAAGGTAATAGTGAGACGAGACGAGCACTCAATAATGGGTGTTGAGCTCCAAATTAAGGGTTTTAATGTTTTCATTTTTCTTAAATTATTTTTTGGTCGAAAATTTTTCTTAAAAATTAAATATATATTTATATATTACTGGTCCGGTCTGAATGGGTGGGTAGGCAGGCGGTTCCATGCCTAGATTCAAGAACGAGACTGGTACCCAATGGTTCCAATAAATTGGAATCAAGAACTGAACCAGCTCCCTTGGAAACCGCTGGTTCTGAGCGGTTCGGGCAGCTCATGGTTCTTTTGCATACTCCTATATATAACCATATCTCCATGTTCCAACTAGAATTCCCAGTTTGTAGTTGAACAAATATTGACTGTTTTCTTTCATCTGACACATGCTTTCTTCTTCTTTTTTTGAGTTACTATCATGAAAAACTCCAAACTTGTATATCTATGATAGATTTACCTCAAACTAATTTTTTTACCATAAAAAACCCCAAATTAGTACACATTTGATAAATTTACCCATAACTGACACACTTATGACAAATTTATCATCTGCTAGTTCTATTAAATATTACTATCAAATTGCTAAATTGGATTGCACGTGATATAACTGGTATATCAATTTAGGATTTTACTTTCTATTTGTCACAGTTGTACTATTGTTGTGGTTTTCTATTGTATTAATCCATTTTAGTGGAGGGTATAGTTGTCACAAATGTACTAATTTGGAGTTTTTGGTGATCGAACAAATTAGTTTGGAATAAATTTGTTACAAGCGTATTAGTTTAGGGTTTTTCGTGATCATTTGAAATAGATTTCTCACAGATGCATCAGTTTGGGGCTTTTCGTGGTTAAAAAATTAATTTTGAGTAAATTTGGCATAAGTGTACCAATTTAACATTTTTCGGGATATTAACCCTTTTTTCTTTTGACCACAGGATGCCCATGCTCCTCCAACGAACTTTTTCTTTTTCTTGTGCTTTAAGATAACAACATTGAGGATGTGTTCCTAAGCTTCAGAGACCTGACACTTGCTACACCTTCACCGACTGCCTCTACCGAACCCTGGTTGGCCATGGGATTGTCGCCTGCAGAGACAGCGAAGACTTTCACGCCAGTGATCGGATCAGCAATCTCTTGAGAGCAGTCAGCGAATCCAAAATCTGCATACCGGTCCTCTCCAGGGGCTACGTGTCGAGCGCTTGGTGCCTCTGAGCTTGCTCAAGTGATGGAGCTCAATGCATCGACTGGGAAACCAGGGATTTTACCCACCAACTTTGACGTCAACCTCGGAAGGGGACTGCTGAAGGAGGCCTTCTTGGAGCACAAGCGGAGGCTCGATGCCGATATCAAAAGTTGGAAGGATCGTCTGAGAGAAGTGGCTGAGATCAAGGAATGGAATATCCAACCGTAAGTAAATGCTTATTAATGGACCTTTTCTCAAGCGTCAGTCGAAATGCTATTCTCTTAAAATTCTTGTAAATGGCTGTGAAAACTAGCTGGAGTGGTTCAAAAATTCGACAGGAAATATATTGGTTGATGCGTCATATGCAAACCGGTTTTTGATATTTGAGCAGTAAATTTCATTTCTCACCAAAAAATAACGACGATAATAATAATAATAATAATAAAACAGAGACAATTCACCTATTCTCATACATAAGCAGGGCCATTTTGGCTAGTGATAGTTATATGAGTGAATTTGATCTTATTCTAGAATGATGTCTGTAATTTGGACAGCAAAGAAACATCTTTTTTTCTCAGTAATAGGGGGAAATTGTAGGTTTATCTGCATAATGCCAATCATATCCTGCGGAGTTTATTAAACTATAATCCTTTTGGCTTTATAGAATTTACCTGGGACTTGAAATAGTGATCCAAGTTAAATGCTATCTGCTAGGAAGTAGTAGCGAGATTGTTGTTTGTTTTCTTTTACTAAAAGTGATTGATTTGTGCAGAAACAGCAAAGCCATTGAGCTCGCTTTGAAAGTGGTTCTGCATAAGCCGAGAGGAAACGATAGACCTCTGGACGGCAAATTGGTAAGTTGGGAAGAGGGTCAGACCTCTGGGGTAGACAATGGGAGCGTCGGACGAAGGATCACCTCATGGCAAAAGGGTAAGCTGTTGGGAAATGGGTCATATGGACGTGTCTATGAAATCTTAACCGAGTAAGATTCCTTAGCTTCTCTCTGATAATCAGTAAGTTATTCTTGCTATAAGCATTTTCTGGGGCGAAGCATAATCCGCGTTCTCCCATTATGATGTTCGCTTAAAGTTTCATTGCACTTCTGAGTGTTGCATTCTTTGGTTGGGATTGGGATGGCATCTATATACAGTAGAATTGTTATCATTTCGTTGACATAAGGGGCCTTTAAACAGACATGACAAATGGTTATCCAATTGCTTAAAGTGCTTGATCTTCATATTTGGAATAGGAGTTCTAACATGATTGGCATTGTACTTATTGAAGACCATTCTTGATCATTGATCAGATTGATGAAGTACAGATCTGGTATATCAAAAATCATGTAAATTTAGTTCTTCATTGTTTTTCTGTAACATTACTAGCTTGAATAGTGAGTAATTTTATTTTTCTTTTTTTGAAGGATGGATAGTGTGATAAATCAGCGCGTACAGAAAACATGCTTTAGAAACCATTATTTGATTGTAAATTCAAATGCTGAAACCTAGGGAACTATTTTACTTATATTAAAGAGAGCAACTCTTTTTCTTTCTTTATATCATCTGGAGTGCAAAATTTAGCTTGACTATGTCTGGTCAAGGCATCATTCACGAAAGAATTGGCATTTATATTCTCTCATGCTTTTCTGTTTCCACAGTGATGGATCCTTTTTCGCTGTAAAGGAGGTTTCTTTGTTAGATCAAGGAAGGCAAAGCTTATTTTATCTTGAGCAGGTAATAGCTCGTCTTTCTGTATCTTGTCAACTGGTCCCTAGGCATGACTACTTAATTAATCTCTTTCTTATAACTGCCAAGCTGATTTATGTAGCAAAATTATTTATAAGACTGCCGTTGTATACAACCATAAACCTGGTGCGAGTTCAGTTGATTTTATTTTGACTCCTTTTTTTTTTTTTTTTTTTTTTTTTTTTTTGATACTCTGCTTTCTTTTCAGGAAATTTCTCTTTTAAGTCAGCTTCGACATGACAACATAGTTCGATATTACGGCACTGAGAAGGTGTGCTCTCCTTCTTTCTAAGTTTCTTTCTGCATCTTTCACTTTGGCATCGATTATGATATCACTGGGACTGAGCAAAATCTTTAGGTGAACATGGCTGTGGTTGCAGCCACAAGATAGCTGTAGCGTCATCACCGCTGCATGTCTAAGCTCACAGCATTTGCGGCATTTTAGCAGTAACAGCCTTTCGTGACAGACGAAGACATTTTAGGTCCCTCTCCCACCACATAAAAAGTTCGTGATGAATTGACTGTTACCTGAGATAGTAATTATATGAGTAAAGAATATATGCAGAGTAGACGTCCTCTCTCTCTCTCTCTCTCTCTCTCTCTCTCTCTCTCTCTCTCTCTCTATCTATATATATATATATATGAAAGCAAAAAAAATTTCCCATTTAAAGCGAGCCTGTCATGTAATCAAATCTTTGTTTTATAGTGGTAGATGTTTTACGAATTATTCATCTTGCAAACTGAAGATTCAGGTCAAACTCTCAGGACTAATAAACAGGAATCTGAGGATTTGAGAAACGGCAGCCCCGACTAATAAAATATAAAGGGGGAAAAAGGATAAGCAAGTGAAGTCATTTAGTTCATTAAATATCCTTTAATTGACCATCTGATGGTCCACATGACTAAAGCACCTGCCTTTCCTCCCTCCTCTATAACTGGTCGTGGCTGTAGCAACAATAATGGACTTCCTCTGCAAGCTCAATTTTTCCATCGATTCTAGTCCAGCGTCATTTAGTTACACTCATTTTTATGCAGCATCATACAGTTCTTTACCTCTACAATTAGAGAAAACTGAAAATGGAAATGATCATTGTTCAAGTAAGGGAAGTATATCCTATCTTAGTGGCTTTAATGTTGAAGTACCTTCCGGTTATTTTTTTTTTTCTAAACATAGCTTCACAAGAAGCATCAAATTCTAAGAATGTGCCATGACGTAGCCTTTTGTTGGAGATGAAACATGCAAAAGATTGTTGCTGGCAAACAAAATTTGGTTTGCTACACCTACAATCCACCACTTTGTTATGTGGGAATGAGGGATTAATGCAATACGACTTCTTCCGGCAGGTGCAGTATGCGACTGTTTTTTTTTTTGGCACTGCTGCAATTTAAAATCGTGGTGAACACTTATAACTTGAATATTTGTGTTTTATGCGGAAACCAACAAAAAGAAGAGCTCGGTGCCATGCGTTCTTGCCTTATTTTTCCTTTTAAGTTCACAGAATTGCTTTTAATTTGTGATCTGATGTAAACATTTACTAAATTAACACCAATCAGACAGATTCTTACGAAGTACTGATCGGTTATTGAAAAGGCACTTAATGCCTTCAGGAAGCATAACTAACCTCAGGGCCTTCTCTAGGGGATCCTTGCCTTGGTACATTATGGGAAGGGTGTTGTCATGATCCAATGAGTAGTTAGATGTTATAAGAGGCCTAGACATCCAGTTTCATTAGGATGAATAAAACGTTAACATCACCAATGTAGTTTGTTTCATTTTATTTGCTTTTTGGTATGGCTGTTTCTAATGAATCTTGTCAAAATACTCCATATCGTTAACTTATGGGGTTTTGATTGGTCTTATATTTATGTAGACTCCTTCCAACTAACAGCTTAACCTTTGCGTTCAGACAAGGTTTCTGAGCTATGTTCTGCCTTAATTTATTTCCGTGCATGGCTCTTTTTCATCAATTCCGTGTGCACTTCTCAGACCAGTTTTCACTTTAGATGAGGTCTTAAAATATTCAACAGTGCTTATTTATGTCTTTTCAATGTGCCTTATATACATTTCATCATCCACCACTTAATGACTTAAATTTTGGGTTGGATCTCTGTTAAATATAATTTTCTTTACTCTCTTCTAGGATGATGAGAAGATTTACCTATTCCTTGAGCTCATGACCAAAGGTTCACTTGCAATGCTTTATGGCAAATATGACTTGAGTGATTCCCAAGTCTCTGCATACACTAGGCAAATGCTCAATGGTTTAAAGTATCTTCATGACCAGAATGTGGTACATAGGTATAAGAAAGATGCTTGACTTTGCATTAGTAGTTTTTACTAATTGAAATAGTGATTCACACTTTGCATTTCTGATGGAAGGTTGATTTTGTTGAGGAAAGAGATCTTAACAAAACAAAGAGCACAGTGAAGCTTATGTATGTTGTTTCATGGCACGCCCCCTTGGTGCCTTTTGATGATGCTTTTTTTACTTATCGAAATACTTTTCTGGGAACAAGGGAGTCGTCCAATCTTTGAACCAAAATGTAGTGTCATGAGAAGTAGATTTCTTGTGATAATCAGCAAACAACAAAGTAACAATATGAGCTTGTACAGCAGTACTGTTTTTTCCTAAGTGAATGCTTGAAGGTGGAAATGTAAATTTGCAATAAAGATAACTTTGAGGGTGATTATAAACTTTTATATATTCTACGCACATCTATACTGGTTTCTCATGTTGCCAGTGCCTTCGTTCTGTAGGGATATTAAAGGTGCTAATGTACTGGTTGATGCGAGTGGATCTGTGAAACTTGCGGACTTTGGATTGGCAAAGGTATGTCTCATCAGCAAAAGTGAACTCTCTCTCTCTCTCTCTCTCTCAGACGTGCGCGTGTGATCAACAAAGATGCATGTACAACTGCATACGCGTGCAGGAATATGCACAGGCATTGAAGTTGTGCAGCACACATGCAATAGGATGAGCGCACAACAACCACACGTATAGACATGCACAAAGTGACAGATGTATTGTCCTTCACTTTACCAAAATGATGTATCGACTTTTTGTGTTTATTCATACAGGCAATCGAAATGAACGATGCTAAATCCTGCAAAGGATCTGCTTTTTGGATGGCACCCGAGGTTTGCACCCTCTGCCGCCAATTTTTTAGCATCCTATCATTAGCTCTAGTAGGTTCATATCTTTTCTTTTTCTTTTTCTTTTTTATCCTTGTTGGTCGTAAATGCAGGTCGTTAATCTAAAGAACACAGGCTATGGGTTGGCAGCTGATATTTGGAGCGTAGGGTGCACTGTTTTAGAGATGTTTACCGGCCGGAATCCATATTACCCCTTAGAAATAGTATGTAATTAAGAACCTTCTTTTTATGTTTTATATCTTTTGAGATCCATGTTTTGCCAGAATTACTAACTAGTCGCAACTTTTTTGTTATTGCTACTTTTTGGGTGAGCTAGCTAAGTTAAGCAAATGTCGTGATCAGTAAATTGGGCCAGCATTCTTAAAAAAAAAAAAAATGAGGAGCACTACATAGAAAAGAGAGAGGACAGAGAATTCAATGATATTTATCAAAACAAAAAACTAGTATTTACTGCCAACATTTGCTTGAAATTCTGGAGCGAATGGTTATGTAACATGGTACGAAAACTCAGTTGAATATTTAAATCTTGACTTTCTCATTTCAGTAATTTGCCATTGTTGTCTAATACTTTTAATTACTAGTATAAGTATACAGTGGCATATGTTTAGATAATCACATATTGGACATATAGTATCTCACCATGGAATTCTCATATAACCCTAACATTCAGTTTCAAGAATCTCTCTATCTTCTCCTTCACTGTCACATGGTACTTGAGCAACCAAGGGAGATTGAAATTCTAATATTGGCATCGCCATCTCTGCTCCAGTCCTGAGAGCAGCACTGACATTGATTGCTTCGTGTTCCCTGGTGTGTCCCCTACTCGTGTGGTTGTCCTTTAATCTGTCACACACCATTATCAACCTTGGCGTTTCCCTCACTGCCCTCGAGTGTTGATCCTTCGCTGCTCTTCTCTGAATTGATCATTGATCTGAATGGTTGTCTCCTATGCTAGATTTAGTTACTTTCGATACTAATGATAACTTCCCCATACGAGTAGTCAGTTTTCCATTTGGGATGGTAATTGCTGGCTGTAGCCAGTAAATCACCTTATGACGTTATCCTTTTTAAGCATCGCTGTGTGGAATTGCTCTTTTGTTGATAGAATGGCTGCTGCTGAAATTTGGAGTGCTCTTATCTTCTGAATGAGTTGTGAAGGTTGCACTGCTTTCGTGCGCATCTTGGATTTATTTATTATAATGGAAAAATAATAATAATACCATCCTACTCAAAGCCATTGTAAAACATGCAACTAACGCCCTTTTCTTTTTACTTTTTTGTTAATTTAGGAAACTTAAAAATTTTGAGCAAAAAGCAGTAGATATATTGCTTTATCCCTATGAACTGTTAGATGTCATCCACGGTCTCCCACTTCAGCAATAACTGTGGCAGATGATTGCATGAAGCACACTTAGATTTGTCTACAGATCTTATTGATTAGCGCAGCTATCTCAATTTATGATTAACACTAGCCTCTGCTACATTTTCTTTCTTATTGGGGCAGATGCAAGCATTGTTCAGAATTGGCAAGGGTGAACTTCCTCCAATTCCTGATTCTTTATCAACAGACGCTCAAGACTTCATCCTCACATGCTTGCAAGTGAACCCAAATAATCGGCCTTCTGCAGCACAGTTGCTAGAGCATCCCTTTGTGAGGAAGCCACCTACATCTTCTGGTTTTGCCTCGCCACATTATGACAACATATCGCCATAAGGTTTTTCTAGGCCATCCCTTTTGGTCCACTGCTGAAGGTAATTTTATACTATGCTATTTTGCTGTTGCATTGCTAGTAGGAGTATTCATCTTTTGGGCTAATGGCAAAATAACTTCATTAACTTACCACCTTTCTACCGTTTACTCACTAAATTTATAACTTTTAACACTCTGCTAAACTTTTAAATTGGAGTAGATAGTCCACATGTTTTTATGGTCTATAGTCAGTTTCCCAATTTACTTACAGACTTTTCACATTTTACGGTTTTCTCCATAAGCTTCAATATTTCCACCTGATCATCTTGAAACTTTTTGAGTGAGTTACCCGTCGTGGTTAATTGGTACGCCATGGTTTAATTTGTCTTTCCCTAGGTAAGAAGTAGGTGCAGTTGATTATCATGCCATGAAAACAACCGTAATTGCAGTTTCCCTTAGCATATATTAGAACTTAGGAAAATTGACGGTCCTTGCGAATGGTCTCAAAAATTAAACAACATGCTGTTTAATCATTATGCTAGGCATTCAGATAGGAGAAACAGAATGCAGCAATATTCAGGTTTCTCTGGTGTTGATGCTATCATAGGTTTTCCTCTACTTATATTGTTGTTAGTGCATTCACAATGCTGCTGCAACTCTTTGAACTGCTCAGTGGTCAGCGGCATATTGATGACCAGCAAACACTCCCATGGCAGCGCCAAGCTTACGACGTGATGCTTTTTTTCTGCCAGATGAGCATGCCTTTGGCAGTGAAGGCCATTTAGTAAATTGGAGAAGATTGACTGTCCTCGCGGATGGTCTTGAGCTGCAACTGATTTTATGGCGTCTTTATTCTGCTTGCGTTAACCACTTCTTGTTTATCTGGGAATTGTAAATATCATGTCATGTTGTATATTTCCTGTTCGAACGAAAGGGAGGAAACAAAGACGTTGACGATGACACGGCATCTCCAATGACAATTTTCTGCTTTTATGAAGTGTAGATAGGTGCATAGAACTTCTATACGATCTGCAATCAATTAAGATTGGATGCACTCAAAGATTCACCATGGAATGTGCATTTTGCTTCGTTTTTGTTTGTTTGATATGGGGCCATGTTTGGTAAATCCAAGTGTTTTTATTAATGACATGTTGATGAGCGCTTGTATCATATGAGGAAAATATTGTACTGACAACAATCAGGTTCGGTGATGTAGGAGCAAAATCGACATATAGGAGAGGTTTTGCCAAAGCCTGCTGCCTGGAAACCTCGGTCGTTGAAAATAGTTTTCGTGATACCACTGGTCACAAACACCAATATGAAGAAAAAGAACTCTTGTTTAAGAACTCTTGAGTTAAATAATATCAAGGTTTCTTTCGACAAAAAGAAAAATAAAGATAATAAAAAGGCTCAACTTAATCCTAATCTGACCCTAATTACAGTCCCATCGTCACCCTGCCACCGCCTCGACGTCGCCCCCACAAAGCCGTAGCCGCTGCTTCACATCGACACCATCGTCAGCACGTCCCTGACATCGCCATCCCTATCTTGACCTGATTATTCGGCCGTCACCGTAATTTCTCTCTTTCACATCTATCAATCACAGCCCCTCTTTCTGGTTTCCGTCGATCTCTAAAATTAAGAGCTCCATAGCGGCGTTTTACTATGTTTCAATCCTCCTTAAAATTTTCTGACTATCGAGGCTCCCTTTTCTCCTAGCGTTTGAAATCAACTCTTAATTTTCTCCGATGAAAGCTTATCTCTATCTTTCAGCAACTGAACGGGAAGTGGTTTAGGAAAGGACTTTCGAATCGGAAGTGCTCATTCCCCATGCTGCAGTTCCCTCCAGTCCGCTCCGGTCCGTTCCCGGGTTGGGTTATGGGAAGATCCAAGCGATTGCCTTCGCAGATCCAAAGAGACGCACTTCTAGGGGAGCGGGGGCTCTCTACCAGGATTCTGGAGATCCGGGGAGAAGATGGCTCGTAAGTGAGATTTGGGTCCTTAGCCCTCAGATCATGTCTAAAATCAATTCTCAGAGCACAAAATACGCTACTAGTGCTTTTTTCGTACATGAAGGTGTATTCCAAGTTGGATGTGAACATTGCAAATGAAGAAACATTCCTTCGGTTTAGCAGAACGTGAATTGGTGTGCTCTGGTCTTTAGTAACAAGTTCCGCAACTCTCTTGGATATTTGGGCAGTTACTATGTATGTTCTGGTTACTGCTCGAGTAGTTTACAAGGAATATCTGTTGTTCTCAGCTGCTAGTAATGGTTTGCTTGATTTCATGTGAAGTCGGTGCTTTAATATGGAATTAGGCCTAAAAAAATTTTACTTGGGAATATTTTTCGAGCTTGACAGGGAATTGAGTCTTGTCTGTACGAGGACGTTTTGAGGGTCGTTTCTTTTTTAATTTAAGCTTCGGTGGCCGATCCAGGAACGTCCATTCTTGCTTGCGGGTGAGAGGTTTATTTCAAGGATGAGGCTTTGACGGATTCCTTGAAATCGGTTTATGCATTCACATGATTCCTACTTTTTAAAACAACCGAAGACGCAGCTCCAAGCCCGAGCAAGCAAAAACCAGAGCGAGACAGAGAGACCTAGGGTAACCCCCCAAAAATATGGAAGCGACCCATGGTTTGGGCACATTGGCTGTTGCAATAGGACAAGCAATTGAACAATAATATAGACAGAAAAAGAAAATAAATCGGATATCGGATTTACGTGGTTCGGTCATAAAGACCCACGTCCACGGGGAGAGTAGCAGCGAATTTCACTATAGATCAAGCAATGGCCTGAAAATTCCTCAAGAAATAATCTCTCCATCTCACGAAGGAATTACATGCAAATCTTACCGCAAGATTTAATTGGCTTGAACACAAAATATTTCTTGGATGTAATTCACGGACAAGAATGACAAAGAAAATCCCTCCCAAGCACTCAACAACGAGACGCTTTAAGACCAATTCTTCATGATCAATCTTCTTCCATCCATGGCCACAAGTCTATATATATATATATATGAGACCCTTATTCTTTTGCCAACTTTTCATAGGATTATGTTTCCTAACTTGCCTATTTTAATCAAAATATATCTCTATATATTTCAAACAAAATCCAAATCCAGGTGAAAGTTGGACTTTCCTATTTCAGGCCAAACTCTCCAACACAGATTCGAATTTTTGGGAAGTTGATCTTCGGATCTTCTTTGCTTGATTTCGAACGTCCGCAAAAATTCCCAATTCGGAATATTCAGAATTCCACATTAGGCTCAAACTCGAGACATATTTTAACAATCTCCACCCTGGCTCGACTTTTGAGCCAAGTTGCAATCGATTCGCAAAAATTCAAACTCTACCGCTACTTCCCCATAGCCCCTGATGGGCTCAATCGCCACAGATATTATCCAAGTCCAAGTCTCGCTTGAACTTCGCCATAACCGAGGACCTCATCAGAATACCAACTCCACATGCACCTTTAACTACTCCGCAAGGATTTTCCGACGTAACCTCCTTAACCGCAGATAAAGCAAAACCATTATTGCATCCATATCTATCAGGAGATCGAATACGTGCCTTGTTAATATCAGCAATTACAGCAACCATTGGCTCTATAGGCTCCACCTCGCCACAAGCACCATCTATGTCGATTACTTTGCTAATACCCGTATACGCTACCTCAGGAGTTTCTGGTCGCAACTCCACCTCAAGCTGAACACCGTCCAGATCCGTATTAACACTGCCACAAACACTCCTAGCCAGAAGTACCAAAGACTCATCAAGGGTAACTTCTTTGCTATTAACAGGTGAATTTATATTCGGGCACCACAACCGATTGCCCCGCTCACCTTGTGCATAACCATGGAATATGCACCTTGCCCTCCAATCGAGCTTACCATCACTCACTCGAAAATAACACGAACAACCAAACATTCTAATAATAGAATAACCAACAATGTTACCTGACCACACTTCTTCAGGAGTCCGCCATTCAATAGCAGTTGATGGGGATCTATTCACCAGGCAGCTTATCGTACTAAGCACATCAGCTAGGATTCTCCTAGCAATACCAGTACTAGAGATCATTTTTCGGGCCGTCTTTAGTAATATTCTGCTTATCAATTCTGCAAATTGTTGTGATTTACCGGCACTAGTGCGGTGTTTCACTATGCCCTCTTTCATGCAAAATTTATTTGCCAGCTCCGAGTAGAACTTCATGTTATTGTCAATCCGCACATCCTTGATTGACTTACTAATCTCTTGATCAAAGCTCTCAACCGCATGATTCTGACACCAGCATCAAACTTATGCACTGGCACAAACACCCAGGTCTTCCTCGAGCAGTCAAAAGACTCTCGAATAGATGCATCCGACGTCTCCGGGGCGAAACTTGTCATTGTCTCACCTTGAAGTTTATACAAGCATCCATGCTTGATTCCTTTCATTATCACCAAGGCACCTCAAACAACCTTCAGAACTCCACCTTTTGAAGAATACCTGCAACTAGCTGAATCTAGGGCATCCAAGGAAATTAGTTCTTTTTCAATTATGGAATGTGTCGTACTCCAGTCAATGTCTTCACAATGCCATCATGCATTCTAATTTTAACATCACCAACACCCACAACATTGTATTCAGCGTTGTTCCCTAACTGGATTTTACCACTACCCGTGCACTGATAAGTGATAAACCAGTTTCTATTTAGTGTGACATGAAAAAAACAATCATAATCCATAATCCATCCATCAAACGATCAATAATCAGTGACAGACAAGACATAATCGGCATTATCTACTACAGCTGCAACATTATTTGCAGAATCAGCTATAATTTATTTACCCTTCTCATTCTTCAACTTAAGGCAATTCATTCTAAGATGCCCCCTCTTACCACAGCTCCAACAGACAACATCAGTAGTCTTAAATTGACTACGCCTGTTCATAGTAGTACTACTTTTACCCACGCGTGTTATAGATTTTCCTCTATTTTCACCTACTAAAGCAGTAGATATAGGTTCGCCAGATTCTCTTCTACAGATGCCCTCACTCAGAATTAAATTTCGAACCCCATCAAACGTCAAGCTTGTTGACCCAGAGGAATTACTAACAGCAGTAACAGTAGTATTCCAACTATTAGGCAATGAGGATAATAGAATCAAAGCACGCACCTCATCTTCAAAGTCAATCTCAACTGAACTCAATTGACTAACTATCACATTGAATTCATTGATATGATCTGCAACTGACGCACCTTCGCTCATCTTCAAATTAAACAGACGTTGCATCAAATAGACCTTGTTGATCACAGAGGGCTTCTCGTACATATCCGATAGGACTTGCATCAAATCAGCAGTGGTCTTCTCCTTCAAGATGTTAAACGCGACGTTACGAGCCAACGTCAGCCGAATAACACACATAGCTCATCTATCCATCAAATCCCAATCAGCTTGCTTCATCATCTCTAGTTTCTCCGCAGATAAAGGCAAGTGCAGTTTCATCTGGTAAAGATAATCTTCAATCTGCATCTTCCAGAAACTAAAATCATTCCCATCAAATATGTCGATTCTCACTTTTACTTCTTCTGTCGCCATCGATTCACTTCAACTCAGCCAAAGTCTAGCTCTGATACCACTTGTTGCAATAGGACGAGCAATCGAACAATAATATAGACAAAAAAAGAAAATAAATCGGACACCGAATTTACATGATTCGGTCGTAAGACCTACGTCCACAGGGAGAGCAGCAGCGAATTTCACTATAGATCAAGCGATACAAGGAAATTACACACTCGAGTCACTCAAACACTCTCTCGGTGTTTCCCAAGCCCCAATTACACCCAATAATGCACGCAGTGTTTAACCCCAAAATTCCTCAAGAAATAATCTCTCAATCTCACGAAGGAATTACACGCAAATCTTACCATAAGATTTAATTGGCTTGAACACTAAATCTTTCTTGGATGTAATTCACGGACAAGAATAACAAAGAAAATCCCTCCCAAGCACTCGACGACGAGATAGCGCTTCAAGACCAATTCTTCATGATCAACCTTTTTTCCATCCATGGCCACAAGTCTATACATATATAAGTGAGACCCTTATTCTTTTGCCAACTTCTCATAGGATTCTGTTTCCTAACATGCCTATTTTAACCAAAATATATCTCTATATATTTTAAACAAAATCCAAATCCAAGTGAAAGTTGAACTTTCCTATTTCAGGCCAAACTCTCCAACGCAGAGTCAAATTTTTGGGAAGTTGATCTTCGGATCTTCTTTGCTCGATTTCGAGCGTCCGCAAAAATTTCCAATTCGGAATATTCGGAATTCCACATTGGGCTCAAACTCAAGACATATTTTAACATCAACGACCCAATATGATGTGTTCCTGAGTTTTAGAGGCCCTGATACTCGCAACACCTTACCGACGGCCTCTATCGGACCATGGTCGGCCGGGGGATCATCGCCTATAGAGACAGCGAAGAGCTTCACGCTGGTGATTGGATCAACGATCTCTTGAGAGCAGTCGGCAACTCCAAGATCTGCATACCAGTCCTCTATAGAGGCTATGCTTCAAGCGCTTGGTGCCTCCGAGAGCTTGCTCATGTGATGGAGCTCAACGAATCGACCAGGAAGTTAGAGATCCTTCCCATCTTCTTTGACGTCACAGCCTCCGACGTCAAGATCCTGACAAAACTATACGTGGAGGACTTGGAGAAGCACGAGCAGAGGCACGGTGGCAAAAGGAGGCAACGGTGGGAGGCAGCTTTGAGAACAGTGGCTGAGATTAAGGAATGGGAAGTCCAAGGGAAAGCGTAAGTAAATGCTTATTTACAAAAGGTTTTTGAAGCGTCAGTCAAAATGCTATTCTCTTAGGGTTCTTGGAAATGGTAGTGAAGACTAGCTAGAGTGGTTAAGAAATTCGATACGAAATATACCGATCGATGCATCATATTACCAACCATTTTTTGGTATATGAACAGTAAATTTCATTTCTCACCCAAAGAAAAGAAATTCAAAGACAATTCACCACTTCTCACACATAAGCAGGCCCGTTTTGGTTAGTGATAGTAATGTGAGTGAATTTGCTCTAATTCTAGAATGATGTATGTAATTTGACCGCGAAGAAACATCTTCTTTCTTAGAAATAGGGGGAAATTGTAAGATTTGAAATAGTGATCCAACTCAAATGCTATCTACTAGGAAGTAGTATTAATATTGTTATTTGTTTTCTTTTACTAAAAGTGTTTGGTTTGTGGCAGATACAGTGAAGTCATTCATCTCATTGTGAAAGAGTTCTGCATAAGATGAAACTGAAACAAAGACCTATGGACAGCAAATATGTTGGGGTAGACAAACAAGTAGAAGCCACAACAAAGTTGTTAGATGTTGACTCTAGCACTGGTGTGTGTTTCATTGGAATCCTTGGAATGGGTGGTATTGGTAAAACTACTTTCGCTAAGATCGTTTTCAATAAATTATGTCCTTGCTTTGACTACCAATGCAGCTTCTTTGAAAACATCCGAGAATCATCAAAAGGAAATGACCTAGTAAATCTGCAGAAACAAGTGGCATCCAACATCTATGATTCTCGATTTGTAGAAAATTTTAGTAACACTGTTGAAGGGATAGATAGCATAAGGAGGAGAGCTGCTTTTAAGAAAGTTCTCGTTGTTCTAGATGATCTAGACAATAAAGAACACTTGGGGGGAGGTTTGACACTTTTTGCTCTGGGAATAGGATTATCATTACAACGAGGGATAAGCGAATTCTGGATGAAGAAGAGGGAATTTAGCTTATGAATCAAAGCAATTGGATCCTAACAAAGCGCTAGAGCTTTTCACTTGGCATGCTTTTAAAAGCGTCTCCTCCCAATACTTATCAGTCTCTCTTGAGAAGTTGTATTCACAACGAGGGGACTCCCATTGGCTCTTGAAGTCATAGGTTCCTCTCTTCATCACAAAGGAAAAAAAAAATATGGGAAGAAATGCTCAAAGAGTTGAAGAAAGCACCTCTTAATGAGGTCAAGGATAAGTTGAAGATAAGTTATGATGCATTTGGAGACATGGAAAAAGAAATTTTTCTCAACATCACATGCTTCTTCATAAATGAAAGGAAATCATGGGCAACCTATTTCTGGATGCTTGCGATCTATCCCCACATATCGCATTGGAAGAACTTACTAATTTGTGTCTAATTAAAATTGTTGATGGTGATTTTATATGGATGCATGATCAACTAAGAGACCTTGGAAGAGACGTCGTTTGCCAAGAATGTCCCCGGAATTTGATAAAGCATAGTAGGTTGTGGAATGACAAAGATTCTTTGAAAATAGTAAGGTCGAAATAGGTAAAATAAAAGTAGGATTCATACAGTATCAACCATCCCATTATTTTAATACTTCCCATTTGAAAGTTTCCTTTTGGCCATTTTGAAGGACAAATTTAATGTTTGCGAGCTTGTACTCATTGATGTTTTCTATTGGCAGAGAAAGGATAAAGTTCAAGCACTCAATCTAGTTGAATGTGATTCAAATTCCTTCAACATTGTGAATGCCAAACTTGAGAGGATGCCTAATCTGAAATTCCTCAGGTTAAGAGGAGGGACTTTTATTGGAGACCTCAACAATCATCACCCGGAGCTAAGATGGTTTTCTTGGGCACTTCCTTTAGATTGTATAGTGGTCAATTTTCACTTGGAATGTCTAGTAGTTTAAGAACTTTCGGACATTTAGAAAAGCGAAAATTGGGGTGGATGGAGCCTTTTGAAGGTGTGAATATGTACTTTTGTTCTCTCAACATAGTATTCTCTCTTTGATCCTCCCTAATAATATTTCAACGACTTTTGCAGATAGCAAACAAATTGAAAGCCTTTTCTCTCTCAACATGTACCTGAGTTTGGAGAGACTATCTCTTGATAATTGCCAAAACTTGCAAGAAGTAGACTCCCTTATTGGGAAGCTAGAATGTCTCACTCAATTGGACATTTTATGTTGTGAGAATCTTCGGAATTTGCCTTAAGAGATTGGAGGACTTGTGAATCTAAAGCACTTCTATATCAAAAAGTGCTCCAAAATAGAGAGACTTCCATACTCTATCATGAAATTAGCATCATTGTCTAAGTTGAATGTATCATTCTCAAAAATTACAAGTTTTTCTGATTCTATTGGCTATGTGAACCACTTGTCATTCCTTAATCTATCATACATGCCAATCGTGGAGCTTCCAATTTCTATTTGAGAGCTTACACAGCTAGAGTTCCTTTCACGTATTGACCGTAAAAGGTTGCATGAGTTTCCAGAATCAATAGGTAACTTGACATCATTACAAAATTTGGATCTCTCAGGGACAATCATTGTTGAGTTACCTGATTCGATAAAAAATCTCAAGCAATTGAAGGTGATGCGGCTAAGAAGGACTCCAATAAAGAAGTTACCTGCCATTGTTGGAATGCTTGAGGGCTTGGAAGAGCTCGATGCCGAGGGTTGCGAACAACTTGGAAGCAAACTTCCCACTAAAATAGGTGGACTATCGTCTCTAACTATCCTAGACATGTCATGTACCTGTGTTCCTGCAGTACCAACAGCAATTAGTTCCTTGACGCGACTCCAAAAGATGAATCTAATGGATTTTAATGAGCTTTAAGAGTTGCTTCCTCTAACTTTGAATTGTCTACGTGTTTGATCGACATCATTGCGGTCAGTTCCAGATCTCAATAACCTGACGAATCTGGTGGAATTGCATCTATATAATGGTTGTAGACAAGCACTTGCTCAGGCGTCAAACCTAATGCAAAGTCTTCAATTGCAATGGGTTAGAAAGCCATCTTAGCTAGAGAAGTTGTGGTGGAACCTTTCAGATGCTCCCGTGCCGTCAACGGAGTTGCGTTGCCTACCTCGAATTAGAGAACTCACTTTTTCTAGCATGATTAGTTTCAACTCAGAAGTTGTTGGACCACAATCTTCTAGCTTAAAAAATTAGTCAAAATTATGTTTTCATTGCTCTCTAATAAGAGAAATTTAATTCGATGGGCTAGAACAATTGAGAATTGTGATAGATTATGAGTTTCTCGAGGGATTGTCGATTATTTCATCAAGTTTGAGGAAACTCTGTGAAATGAGAGTTTCAGGTTGCCCAAAGCTACTTGAAATTCGATTTTGCAATATGATGGAATGATTGGAAGAACTTAACATTGCAAGGTGCCGTTCGCTACGAGAGTTGTATGGTTTATCAAACTTGGAGAAGCTGAAGACTTTTTGGATCTTCAATTGCCATGGGCTATGAGTTGTTGAGGGCCTTCAAGAATTGGAGCTTTAGGGTTGTTTGGCTATTGTCATGTGTGGACAGTTGGAAACGTTGATTGATGTTTCCAACTCAGAGATACCAAATGAATGCAAGATAGCAGTACTGAATTGCTCGAAGCTAAGTATTTATAAAGGGACTTACAGGGATTATAGAGAGACGGTTCTTCGCAAGATGAGGAAGACATTCAATGAGGTGTGCCTTCCTTCACTTTCTCTGTTAAACATTCTCGACACTTGGCCTTCTTCCATTCAAGAGGGTGTGTTGGCTCTCTTGACTTGTGTCCTACCTCTCTTCGGCGGAGATAAGTCTAGAGAGAATGTTTCTTGTTCTCAAGGGTGTTGGATCAAAATTTTACCTTGAGCGAATTTGATAAAGTCTCGAATATTGCATAACAAAACTGAATTTTGCGGTAAAATGAAAATAATAAATGTTTCCTAAAGCCAAACTAACTCAGAATTTTCTTTCAATTATGTGGGAATCCGTAAATGGAGAGATGAATATAAGGTAGAAGATGAGATCTTAAAATATCAATCGAGTGAAACTAGATTTCAATTACAGAGTTTCTGCCTACAAGTAGTGGCCTTCTAGATGCATTGACGCACTTAGTGGATAGTTTAGAAGGTCAACACCTGAGATGATTAGTAACCCTTTGACATGTCAACCATCTAATGGTGAGTACATAAATTATTTCCTACACTGGCAATTGACATTATAAAGATCCTTTACATGAACATGAAAATGACCATGTCAATATTTCACCAACCAAAGATAAAAATCCCTCTCTCGCGCGCAAAAGTACAAGCTCAACTGCTAATGGTTGTTCGAATAGATTTCTCTCAAAATAACTACACTTTTCCTTTAAAGTTTACGTAAAAAGAGATAAATTTGTAGAAAAAAATAAATGATGCTAACTCAATTCTGGTATATCTTTTCACTTTTTTTTCCGTTTCCATGACTCGCTCAATTCTTCTTTTTTTCCTTTTTTTTTCGTGTTCGTGGAGCATTTGCAAGTTATTTAGTGTTATTCGTGAGAAAGGTTGACTGATCCGGATAACACAAGGAAACCAGACGAGTGCAACGTACAAGTAGTGGGTTTCCCCGGTTCCATTTGCCCCCATATATGGCTCTCTCTCTCTCTCTCTCTCTCTCTCTCTCTCTCTCTCTCTCTCTCTCTCTCTCTCTCCTTCCTTCTTCGACATACTTGCCTCATTAATTATAAATATTTCATACATAAATAGATCTGTGTGCTGTACCTAAAATAAGATTCATTGACGAAAGATACCTTTCCGAAAAAAAATCAAAATGAAAAGGAAAGCCACGGCAAACATTATTTGTTAAGAATTTTCATGGAAAGTAAAAAGACCTATGCCAAATAAGATGAGCAGTGTGTACATTTAGTGCGAGGACATTGCGGGCTCACCAACATGTTGGTGTAAGAACGTGCATCGCACCTTTAATTGTTAATGGGATGGTAACTCAAGAATGGGCCGTCTAACCCACTTGACATTAATCATTGCAACTACGGGTCAATTGTGTCATGCAAGTGACAATAGACTCTGCAATTGGCACATTTCATCACGCCAACTCACCCATATGTCGATCACAATGCAGCAGGGCTCTGATTGAAGCTACACTCATCAAGTTTGGTAAACCATTGTAATCTGATTCTTTTACTGGTTGGTTTAAAGTTGCAATAAAACTTTCAGAGTGTCTTCTTGGCTGAATACGATAGACAATCACCAGAAAGGAGCAAGTTTCTCGAAACAAGAAACGATCACTAGATAATGGGTTATATGTTTGTGAATGCGCTGACACCTCGATCTATAGAAGTTTACCCGATGCCGAAAGTATTGAGTTTAAGAAGTCTTCGTTTCAAGTTCTTTCACTAGATGTTGTGTCCTGTTGCATAATTTGGCATGTTAAGGACATGTTAAGAAGAGTGGAACAGTATGATAAGAGTCTATTTAGTAGGAATAAGCTTTGTTGATGCACGAACCGGGCGGATCCTCAACATGATGGTAATTGACCCAAATGCTTTGAACGATTTGCACTGCCAAAGAATTAACTGGTCGGATGTTTGTCCGCCGGGAATCTCCAATGCCCAAGTCAATGTATTTTGTCCTGCAAGAGAGGCTAGAGATGGAGCATGGATTGCCAAAGGAAATTTGCATTTTGTGGAGTGAGATCATGGGATTACTGTTAGTGGGCTTATTGACAAGTTAGTATGAGATTTTTTCTTACCTATGGGGCCCAATAAATCTTACATTCGTCAGGCTTGGCCCAACCAATGCGATGAATATGGCAGAATCCTCTTCTACTTTTAATACGCTTCCAAATTAAGCCAAACAAAGTCGAATTCTAGCGGATGAAGGGAAAGATCATGAAGAGAAATGTCTTTCCTAAGGTGGTATGTTCTCATGAAGTGTAATGCTACTTGTACTAAGAGAACTTATTGGAATTCTCTTACTAAATGATGTGATGATTTCATTTTGGAAGCTTAAATAAGCCAAATCATTTATAACACAGGCCCCACTTGTTTAAACACCTAAATTCTGCGATGTCACTTTAATAAAAGATATATTAGTGGGATTTCTTTAGTGCAAATAGCATTTCTCTTCTCAAGATGCATGGAAGTCCTGGTGAAAAAATAACATCTGATAAGAAGAGGCGCAGACTTTCATTTATGCATTTTTGTTCTTATAGTCCAACTTCCTATATTTAGAATATTTCTCAAAATTTTGTGCAAAATTTTCAGTTCTTCAAATCTTACATTGAAGAGAAGGAAATATTCAAGAGAAGTGGCAGCTTATGAGTGAAAAAAACATATCCAATATGTTATGCAGTGCATAACGAAGCATATGATATTATGCAAGAACGTTAATTGATTGATAAATGCAGATGTTTTTATTTCAGGTAACGTTGATATAAGAAAGTTCTATCACTATTATTGAGTTCTAAAGTACTAATTAGAAAGACTCGTAAAGCCTAAAAGGACATCAATAGAGGGTGAAAAGTTCAAAGGAACGGAAAGTTCATGGAAACTTGAAAGTATCATAAGATGGGTAGTTCTATGGAGCCTTAAACAAACGTACTGAGGAAAATTAAATGGAAAGGCGTATGTAAGTCAACTACCAATAGGAAGGTTGGATAAACTCGTGAATTGCTAATATAAGCAGCTCTTTATATGACCTAAGATGAGCGTGCATGTTACATGACTACACGTTCTGATTTGAAGACCCAGATATTCCTTTCATTACCAATCAAATACTCAAGGGATGTTGACAACAAGCCACGGGCCTAGAATTCCATAAGACATACACGAGGGAGAATCCAATCAATCGTCAATCACTTTGCTGAAAAGGATTATTTCCTAATATAGGCAACTCTATTAACGAAAGTTACACCAGTGCTAAGAATATTTAATTGTATGAGCAATTAGATCTCCAAGTAATTGTTCTGTTTATCTTCAGCAGTTCAATCGATCCTCTTAAAAATTATCCAATGGCTAGCTTGTATACTAAAGACTAGATCAACGTATGTTGGAGAAGACATGAATTATGAGAACAGCTACGAACTCAGAAAGCTTGATTCTTTGATACAATTATATTTTTTTAATATTTTGAGTGTGAAGTTCATTTACTAAGAGTGCTTGTCAATGATGGTAATCTATCTCGAGAAGTGTGCAAGTGTTGTAGTAGCACTAGGGTTTTGATAATGTGATCTACCTAGCTTTGGCTAGAAGCAGCACAAGCTACGTTGGTGGCTATTAGTCAAAGAGAGTGAACGTAAACTTAATCTAAATTAAACCATTATAAAATTTGCGTACAACATCTTCTATCCCTATCTACTTATTTCATATTTATTTGATAAAAGTATAATGCCCTAGATATTATTAGCTTGCTCTTGCATATTTTAAACTGTTTGTGCACCTATCAAACTTGTTTTTGATAATTTTACAAAATTACATCACGATTTGATCATCAACCAATTTACTTCCACAAGGTTGCATATTTACCATAACAAAGAAAAGTGACAACTTATGAGTTGTAGGTCTATTTTAAAGACAAGCAGTCTAGGGTTCAACTAAATCTTGACATTCTTTATACATGATCTTGTAGAGTTATATGCAATTACACCAAAGAAACAAAATTCACTCCATCTTAAGAGCACAATAGAGCAACTCAAAATAGGAATTAATTCTTAAAAACAAAAGAAAAAAGAATTACCTTTCATTCTTGTGTTGTTTCACTCTTTCTAATCAAGTCCTAATACTTTTAATTGTTCTAATCAAATCCTTCCACTTGTCCAATAGTCTAATTAAGACGCTCCATTCTAAATTTGGCCAAATCTACCTGAAGTTATTGTCCGACAATGCAACATGGACAACAAATTGCCAACATGGATGCCGCCGTGGACTTTTTTTTTCCCATGGTAGAATCCATGTGGCCATCAACAATGGCAAAATGCTGCCTACATCACACCTTGACTTTGTCCAATAGCCACGTCAAATGGATTTGATTAGATTGAGTGTCAAAGGGAATTGATTAGATAATTTACGTAGGTAATAAGACTTGATTAGAGAAATTAAAACTATATAGAGTTGATCAGAAAATTGTGAAAGTACACGACTGAAAAGTAAAATTTTCCCCTAATTTGAGCATCATTAGAAAACGCTTCCGACCACATATACTTATGGGGGAGTCCATCTGAAAATGAAGACGAAAACGAAAAGATCATTCCTAGCCCCAAGAATACAATCCCAACTCGCCCAAGACCACGTGCCATCTACGTCCCATTTGGGGCATTGCTCCTTCCCCTCCATTGTACTACAGATTCTCTGACAGATGACAAGGAAAGGATGAATACCAATGGAAATTGACATAACCCCGTGGTTGTTTTGTGCTTTGTCTGAAAGTAAATTTGTAAGAAGGAAGCACGACCACCACACCTCAAAACCCCATGCATCGTAAGGAAAGACAAAAGCTCCATTGGGAGCCATTCATTCTCTGGAGGAGATCAGAGCCCAATCGAGTGACCATTGAAAATCCAAAGCCCTCATCATCGACTTTTTACCACACGCACACGCACACAAACACATGTGACAAAAGTCCAATTAATGCTGCAGAATTGTCCTGTTCGACGGAAGAATTCGGTGATCGATTCATAGCAACGATGCTGCACGAAACGTGGTTGCTTTCTAGAATTGTTCTTTGTTGTTGTGGTGGATCTTTGCTCTCCGCCTTCTCCCTTTTGGCTTCGTATTGGTAATGGTTGGTCAGAATTTTTTTTACCCTCGGTAGGGGTGATTTTAGATTCTTTATGGGTAATTGACTGAGTCTTAAAATATAGAGAGAATTACTTGTAGTACGCGGTGTACGGAGATTCGTGACCATTGAGAGAATCCACTCATGTTTTAGCAGAACCAGGGGATTGAGATTTAATTTTTCAAACACTTATAGCTGGATAAAGTACATTCAAGTTGGACAACTCTAAAATAGAAAAGATTTGTCCGAAATATGCAATCGGGTTCTTCTATTAGCTCCTCCATTTAGAGCCATATAACAATTCCAATGCAACATTTAATATTCTCGAGGGTACTCGATGGTTATGCACCATTCAGCAAAATTAGCTAAAACCTTAAAAAAAATAAAAAGTAAAATTAGAGAGAGAGGGGGGAAAGGGATGGTGCCGCAGTACCTCTGTGGACAGGAAGAGAGACCAACTGTCTTGCAGCCACTCGCACGAGGACCATGGGCCCTGCAGTGAGGGCGAGGCGCCCTTGCTCATGGTGGTGCCACCATGCGCCGCCATCTTAGTTGGCCATAACGACCGCCATGTGAGGATCAATTGACCCTCATCAACCAACACGCCCTTGCTCATGGTGGTGCCACCATGCGCCGCCATCTTAGTTGGCCATAACGACCGCCATGTGAGGATCAATTGACCCTCATCAACCAACACGCCCTTGCTCATGGTGGTGCCACCATGCGCCGCCATCTTAGTTGGCCATAACGACCGCCATGTGAGGATCAATTGACCCTCATCAACCAACACTTGCTAGGTGATAGGGAGCGCAAACAGGCCTTCGCTCATGGTGAGGCATAAGCTTAAATCGTTGGCCATGAAAAGTTTGGCTGCTCTCGTGGAGACCTAGCGAAAGGGTTGGTAGCTACGTTTCTGCTCTTCCAGTTGTTAGCTTACGGAACCACATTGGAGCGTTATCATAACTGAGAGTCATCGAAAAAATTAGTCACATTCATTTTTCCCATCACTCAAAATAAACGAAGAAAGTGTTTGATTGTGTTTTAAAATAAATATTTTATTTGGTTGCACTTTTTGAAAAATTTGAAGATTTGACCGCATTTTTGCAAACTTTAAAAAATACAATACATTGATGATGCCTTTTTACAAGAAGAATGTTTCATCACTACTGCTTCTTCTTTTTTTGTCGAACCATCATTATTACTTGAAACTGAGACTATTTGCATAAGATTTTGAGAAAAAAGGTAGTTAACAGTGTATATGCATCCAAAGATGATGAGCTTGGTCTTACTCAATGTTTTCAAGTGTTCACAGTCGGATAAATTTCATGGTTGATCGCTCAACATGGGTGACATTGCAATTGGGCCACTAATTTATTTCAATCACTTGATGCAGTGAACTTTTTGACCGTTTGCAATTGAAAAATGATTGGATGATAATCTTTAATCTACTATGAGAATAACATATAACAAAAAACTAAATAATAAATAATTATAAATTGTTATGGGATCTACACCTTCAAGAATTTTTTACTCACAAAAAATTATTATTCTCATAGTAACCTAAAAATTATTATACTAATTTGAATTGTTTCTTTGAAATAAAGAGTAGTAGAGTACAGATAAGAGACTATTACGTATAACTAGAATAAGAACAATATTGATATGATAGAATCCGATCGACTTAAAACTCTTTCCTCCAAGCAAAAAGCAATTGGGCTTCGAAAGCGAACAAAATCATGGCATGGAAGGAACTCAAATGCTACCCTTAGATGTAGCCAGCCTTAAAACTAGAAGGACTTGCTCTTGTACGTGAATCATGATTTAGCATTTTCTCACTGCCCTTTGCGATTCATGCACTTTGGCCAGAATTTGGTGAAACGATAGCATGGTGGACACGTGGCGTGCACATAGTGGGAGCCATGTCACCCTAACAAAATCAAAATAAGTTAAAAAGTAAATAAAAAGAGGGCAGAGGGCATCGAGTCACACGAGATAATTGTTAAGAAGTATTTGAACATTTTTAACTTTTATATGGTATTGTCAACTTTCTCCTTTTTGGGGGAGAGAGAGGGAGAGAGAGGGAGAGAGAAGGGGACATGTGGTCTCAAAGATATTGTCTTTGTACGCATCCGTGACTTGGGTGAACTGGTGTTTATCATTGAGAAGTGGTGGTGGATGGATTTTTGTTGGGTTGTGCATTCATGAGATTCTGCTCTCTCTCTCTCTCTCTCTCTCTCTCTCTCTCTCTCTCTCTCCTAATCTGATCAGCTGGTGATACATATGAAAGATCACTATCTTCCTCCACATGGTTGCCTTGCTGTATTGTTCCCTACCCATCTCTCTTCTTTCTTCTTCATCTCTTGCCCTTGAACACAGTGCTCTTCCTGTTAATTTGACTTAGTTTAAACAGACAGTTAAAAAGAGGACAAACGGACAGAACAAATTGGAGATAAAGTAGATATTCATCGCTTTCCAATAAATTAGCGAGTCTGCACAAAAAAACACAAAAGCCGCCAGAAGTGTTTATTATAATTAATGTTTGCAAAGATCTGCATTACTTAGCAATTCAATAGTGGGCTTTTTGGACTGAAGTTTTGTGAACATGATGAAAAGCAGATTATATTCCGAATCATTAAGTGAGATCTAACCTTCGCCGAGATCTGCCGAAGATTCCTTATTAAGGTTGATGCATGGTTACTAGTCAGCATTACTATGAATCTGATTGAACATCATGTTAAAGTTTGGACCTTGTTGGGTTACTATCTTAATAAAACAAACTTTAGTGACTTAATTATAGGGTGTGTTTTTCTCCTGAAAAATAAAGGATTTAAAGAACATTTTCCTAAATATATAAACATATATTGTTATTGATAGTGAACATATTTTTCATTAACTAATTGTCTTAAGCGAAACATGCTATTACTTTTAGAAATATATTTTCTAAATTATTCATATTCCACGAAATAGACGGAGCCATTTTGTCCACTCCTATGCTAGATTGATTGGCATTGATTCATTCTTTCATTCACATGTAACTAGCTTTTTACATAAGCCTAATTTTTAAGAGCGGTAAGACATAATATACATAAGAATGTCATTCTGCAGGAGCCATCGATTATGCATTAGTGACATTGCCCTAACCTATATAGCTTGAAATATAGCAATTCGATCCTACCTGGAGTAACCGAAATCACAGTTCATCTTGAAGTTTCGAATAACAAAAACGACCAAAAAATAAAACATAATTATTGGCTTAATATTCCTCAATGACCAATCACGAGTGTCACATGAGCATCCTAAGAGAGTTTCATTATACAAAAGCTAATACGTGATCTTCGTACCAAGTAGATCTGTCGGACGAACACGATTGTGGGAATTCCATGCGATATAAAATAACTGGATCGAGAACAAAATAATGCCATCGAAATGTACAATTGTAGGTCTCATGGGTCGCATAAATTATTTTTCAACGTCATCATTATTTGGGGGGAATAATATATTGATAATATAAACAAATCCCATATCTCTCAACACGTGAACACGCTTCTCCAAATTTCTAAATCGCCTGCTCCAAGCTGGCCCCTTCACATGCAATTGCGATTTGTAGCTCCAGAATGCTCGAGCATGGAGCCCTACGCAGATTTCTGTCTCCGTTACCAACGCATGAATGAAGTCACACCGGTTAGGTTTGCACAACATCTATGTCTGCGGAGGAATATATCTTCCAACAAGAAGAAGTCGCTTTTGGTAATTCTTGGACTAGACATTGCAGGAGTTGGACTAAATACCTTATTCTATCTGTCAATTCATTTTCGTGGAGAAAGATTCTGGTGGGAAGCTGTAAATGGGAGAATATGAAAGAAAGGGTAATACTACGCATTCTTCAGTGTGTTATAAACTTCATATACAAGTTAGGGTCTGTGCATGTGAAGTGGGGTAGATGATATATTTCAGGGAAAGAAAATTAAAGGGTTCTTGTTTCTTCTTCCATGTTAGATCTGATATATATTCCCTTTGAAATCGGGGTTGGCTATAGACTAAATTAAAAGAGGTAACCTTGAAAGGAATGAGATACTTAACATATGCTACTCATTTTAGGATTGATTGATCAAAGTAGGCAATCGGGGTTGCATTAACTAACTTTCCGGAGTATTAATGTTAGCATCATGAGAACTGGTATTGTTTAGTTAAAAAATAAATAAAAAAATAAGCCAGTTGTATCGATCAACTCTTAATTTTCGTTTTTTTAAGAGCCGTAAATAACACAACTTGTTGATTACGTCTTAATGTCTTTTTTTAGGCTACTATGCGATAAATACTTTCATAAGTATCATTATGTCAAATGATTTCATTTTTTTTCTAGATAAGTGTGCTATTAACTACACCAGTATAGTGAAAAGAAGATAAGACCAAAATATATATGAAGGGTGTAGCGTATACGAATGAAAGAGTATGTTTTTTGTTTTTTGCTCCACTTGCTTGTATGCCTAGCATGGCAAAGCATTCTTATAAGGCTCCTTTTAGAAAGGTAGTACATTGTTATATGAACCTTTATTACTCTACTCTTCTCACTGTTTATAAGCACATTTATTTTTATATAAAAATGAATTTTTAGCATAAATTGAGTAACGGATTTGAAATTAGGGATGACAATGAGGCAGAGCCAAGGTCAAGATGTGTCTTTCACCTCGTCTCATGACAAATTATAATCCTCTACTACAATCCCAAAATACATTCTTTACGATTAGCGTGACAATGTGTATTTTTATCGTCGACGGATCGAATTGTCGTCTCCAAGGTTCATCTCCTAGAGCTCCTCATGCACATTCACTTATTCCGTCATAATTTGTTTGGATAACATGATCTTTTGAAAATTTGTTACTAATTTGATATATATATATAGTTATTTATTTATTTATTTATTTATTTATTTATTTATTTATTTATTTTGTTTGGGGGGAGGGATATGTGGTAACTTAGTTTAGCTGTTCAATGTAAGTTCAATTATTTTTTGTGCGTGCCATACTAAAGAAAGAACCATACAGAAATGTACATACATTTTGAACAATGACAATAAGTTTAAATCATTAAATAGAATGGACATGCACTTTGCATTAAGATATGTGAATTCGTAGTTGATTATTGTTGATACATAACAAATTTCTAACCTTTAAATATATCCTGGGCATTTCCTGCAAATAAAAATGGAAACAACATTATATATCTGCCTAAATAAATCATCAAATATTATCAGTTTTGAGAATATAAATGATCCATTGTAATTGGTCAAGATGGGCGCTGTGCTTCAAGGACACCTAAAACTTTCTCACAAGCCGATCATGTAAATCAAAAAAATCGCCTCAAAGAGTAAAGTGCGACTGCTCGTGCTGCTCCAATCCCACCCATATGACGCAAGTTCAAATCCTCCGGCTTGCATTGCACCTTGGAGTAATCTCGGGCTAAAGGTGAGGTCCTCCTAGCACCTCGTGAGGAGTTATCTACCGCAACCGGTGCGAGTTTGCTCCCGATCATAAGAAAATCATTATTAAAAGAAAATAAAATCCAAAATCATTATTAAAAGAAAATAAAATCCATATCCACTCGAATGGTCCCAGGGAGACCTATGGCAGGTACTTCTCCCCTGCTTCCATTTTATCATACGTAAAGCAAAGGAAATAAACAGATATCAGAGCAAGAGATTAAGGGTATCGACGAGATAATAAAAATTGGATTGTGTGAAGATTAAACACGTGAACATGAATAGTCACCACTCGAAATGTATTACCTACGGTTCAAGTATTATACCACCAGAGTAAAATCACTTGTCGCTCGCCAAGTTACACAAGATTAAAAATGATGATTAACAAATTTCCAATGGATTCTTGCACTTTAAAGGTGATTTTGCCAACTAGCAAATTTTGGCAGCTGCCTCTTGAGCCTGCCCAAAGTTCACGTGATGTGCCTCTCGAAGAATTTTGTTCTCTTCCACTCCTTCCTCTTCCTATATATCACTGCTCTCCACTAATAGGATTGATTCATCACCCTCCACAAGCCCTCTCTCTCTCTCTTTGAAGCAGCCATGGATTCCTCCAAGATCCATGCCCTCTCCCTCATCCTCATGCTCTGCCTCTCCTCGGCCGCCCCCATCCTCGGCTGCGGCTCGTGCGGCAAGCCCGACCCGAAGCCCAAGAAGCACCACCCCAAGAGGCCCATTGGTGTTGTCCCGCCCATCGTCAAGCCGCCCGTCACATTGCCACCCATCGTCAAGCCACCCGTGACCCTCCCACCTGTGACCCTCCCACCAATCGTCAAGCCGCCAGTCACCCTCCCACCTCTGCCCCTCCCACCGCTCCCACCTCTCCCACCTCTGCCCCTCCCACCGCTCCCACCTCTGCCCCTCCCACCGGTCGTCAAGCCGCCCATCACCCTACCCCCTGGGACCATACCCCCCATCACCGTGCCCCCTGTCACCGTCCCTCCCGTCACTGTTCCCCCAGTCACCAAGCCCCCAGCTGGCAAACCCTGCGCGCCCACGCCGGCAACGTGCCCAATCGACACGCTCAAGTTGGGGGCTTGTGTGGACTTGCTAGGAGGATTGGTGCACATAGGGCTTGGCGACCCGGTGGTGAATCAGTGTTGCCCCGTGCTTCAAGGGCTTGTCGAGCTTGAAGCGGCGGTGTGCTTGTGTACCACCCTCAAGCTCAAGCTCTTGAACCTCAACATTTATGTCCCACTCGCTCTTCAGCTTCTTGTCACTTGTGGCAAGACTCCTCCTCCTGGTTACACTTGCTCTCTCTAGATCAAAGTTAAGTGTTTAACCCAAGTTATACCTCAAAAACCCTAAGAAACTTTTGTTTCCTCTGTGCTTTAAGTAAACTAGTGATGATGCAGTGTGTCTTGAATATCGGTTCATCATGCTAACCTTGGCAATAGAGAGACCACGTACATCCTGCTAATAATATATAGAATGTGCTTATATTAATACTATTTCAGCTTTACCGAGAGATTCGTCTACAGACAACACGACATTCTCTTGATAAAGGAGAACACCAGTGAACCCAGAAAAAAAAGGTGGAGTGAGAAATGTTCCTAGAAAAGGTTGCATAAGTTGTTAGCTGGTCACAATGTCAAAAAGTAGAAAAACAAAAAAAAACAAAAACACAATTTTTGCACGTTTCCTACATCAAGCGAAACAAAAATTGGTCATAATGCACACATTCTAGTGTGGTGGGGAAAATAAGGGGACGAACTTTATAATTAAATTGTCATTTCCCGGAGAGAAAGTGACTCACATTTTGCTCTTTTTTTCACCCTGCGAAAATGTCTCTCTCCAATAATGGACTCTGATTGAGGGGACAGAAACCTATAAGTGCCTGTGAGAAATGGTCACGCGATTCTTAGAATCTACCCTTCTCTCTCCTGTGAAAAATTTTCTTCATACGCACGACATACTGGGTTCAAATGCTCATTGGCCTAAACTACTGTTTCCTCATTGAATTTCTCAATTTTTTTGTGCTTTTTGCAGGTTGCTTAGATTTCAGGACATGCGGATGAATTCGACATGAGAGGATGTCGAACAAATATCTCTCTCTCTCTCTCTCTCTCTCTTCCCCCCTTTTCTTGATTGGTCATTGATGGATGTTTGGATTGTAATCTTGAGGCATTTGTTCTAAATGATTGTTGGGTGTGTTTCTTATTCCTAGTGGACTGATTGAAGCAAGCAAGATTCGAATCAGCTCTTTTGTTTATCAATTTCATTGTTGTCTTGATTTTTGGCCAACTATCATATCAATTGTACGTTGCTGGGTCTGAGATTCTTGCAGCTTTTAGATTTATCATCCCTCGCATCAGCAAAACAAGGGTCAAGGATAGATTTAGTAATGCTAAGAAATACCCTCCAATTTTAAAAATTGATCTACATAGGGATATACGAATTTCAAGTGAACAATAACGCAATGAGAATCTATATCCTGGCCTTATAAATTAACTTCCTAAACCAATTAAATAGAGAAACTTACTTAGAGTTAATGGAAACTATCATCTTTGCAGTCCACGTACATTGATACACAACTAATTGTTATTCATTTTCATCAACATTCTCGCTTAGGCAGCTTGAGGGAGAAGTCATGGTATGTCAAACATATGTGAAATTCTATTATGCAGCCCGGCATGACGAACTTAGGTCAATCTTGCAGCATAATTATTGCCAAGTATATGTATTGCCTACCATAGCACAATAACCGACATGTGGAACATTTCTTAAATGTGAAGCTTAAGAGAATTCGTTCATTCATTACCTTACATGGAATCTCACTCAGCTAACGTCACAAGAAGCTTTCAATATGTCAATATGGAATGACTTCCCTAACATATTCCTCTCAATGCGTGCTTACGGGAAGGACGTTCTTGATGACTTTAATTTAGCTGTGCTATATATCGAAATTATTGACTAATCGAATATGGTTATCGTACTCAAGATTGAAATCAAAGAGTATTAATCTATATATTGAACCACTTAGTACAAAAGGCCACTTGAATTGTTCCGTATGACTTGTTAAATCAGAATTTTTCTATTCTTTTCTTCTTCTTCTTCTTCTTCTTCTTCTTCTTCTTCTTCTTCTTCTTCTTCTTCTTCTTCTTCTTCTTCTTCTTCTTCTTCTTCTTCTTCTTCTTCTTCTTCTTCTTCTTCTTCTTCTTCTTCTTCTTTTTGAGAGAGAGAGAGAGAGAGACGGGGATGCTTTAGTAGCTGTCAACTTTAAAAAAGAAACGAAAAGCTATTTCTACATCGATGAAAACTTTTTTGGCGAAAGAGACTCCAATTGCTCTTCTTTTGGCATCTATCTCAACGTACGTCCTACGTTATACCTGACTATCTACTAATCATAGGAGATGTGAAAATGGTGCAACAAACAAAAGATAGAACGGCCATATTTTTAGTTAATATCACATGCGAATGATGTCCATGTTTATGTCACCAATCAGATATACAATTAGGAAAAATTGCGACCAACCAAAAATGGAGGAAAACTCAACCCAATCCATAAACTAAGGATTGTCTATAAATTTGCGGTATTAGACTATTAAAGTTTAAGGGGGTTGAAGAAAAAAAAATCACTTTGTGAAATGCATGCTTAATAAATATATGAGAACTCTCTCTCAATCTCTAAATCAAAAAAGCACTCTATTTTATCGACCAAATTATATATTGCCCCCAAGTTTTAAGGGTTGCTGTAAGTTGAGCTCAGCATATCAATTTTTGAATTTGTCACTCGAATTTTAGAAATAAGTTGTAATGTGTCCCCCAAGCATCATGTCCGACCAAATTTTACTTGGAGTTCCAAACACGTAATGGTACATGATTGATTATTGAGTGCAAATTTGTCGTATAAGTATGCATACAAAAAAAAGTAGGAGAATAATTCAGAATTATATTGCATGTCAAAGTATATGGCTAAAGTTCTAGCAAGAATTTAACTAGAGTCAATATCAAATGCATATCAATATATAGTCTTAAAAGTATTTTTTAGTCATCCTAGTTTTTTTTCCGCATATATAAATGATATATGTCCAAATTTGCCTTCATAAATAATTGTGTGCCGTTACTTGGTCAAATATGTGACAAAAGTTTAGCTAGAATCAACGCCTGGGGGTGCCACCAAATTCAAAAGTAGGGCTGTAAATTGCAAAATTTGGAATTTCAGGGGGAACTCGCCAAATCCCAGGTACATAGGGGCAAAATGTAATTCTCCCCTCTTTTTACTCTATCATTTAGCCAAAAAAGAGAGGACAAGTAAACTAAAAGTTCTAAAACTTGTCATGAAAGTGTAATTAAGTCCTAAAACTTTCATAAAGTGCAACCAAGTCCTAAAATTTATCACCAAAATGTAATCGAGTTCTAAAACTTTCAAAAAATGAAATCAAATCCTAAAATTTTCAAAAAATGCAATCAAACAAGTTTTAACATTCAATTATATTTTTTCATAAGTTTTTAGACTCAATTTTACTTTTTAAAAATTTTAGGACTACAAATGTACTTATGCCATAAGAAAGAAAGAAAATGAGAGATTCTTCAAAAAGTCCCCAAAAATATCTTAAAATAAATAAAAGATTGGATGACTTCCATGAAAACTCAAAGAAGAAACAAGAAGTTAAGGAGAAAAACTCAATTCCATATAAGATGGATGTATATCTTTCGACAAATATGCCTGATATATATTTATCAAATGATTGCGAAACTCCTTGTTCATATAATAAAAGTGTCGGGCATAAGAGTATCTTTGTTACGGATTTGTATATTCTATCTGAACTGTTTGTCAATTTAATCTTAAACCTTTTAAATATTTGCATATTTACCTCGTAGAAAATTGTTGATTTTGCGGTCTAGTCAATGCCGACTATCCTACGTGACATAACTGATGCTAACACTAACAGTTTTTATAATTTTATCAAAAATTTCTGAATTTTTTTCCTTTTCTTTTTATTTTCTTTTTCTTTATCTTTTTGTCAAGTAAGATGGTCAAGGCTAATTAGACCGTCACATCAACGATTTATGCCAAAATTGGTAAATCGTCAAAAAATTTGCAACCAACTTGATCACCGTATAATAGGTTTAAAACTTTTTGTATTATTTTCTCCCTAAATTCACTAGCACAATGTTCATCCTATTACGCGGTAAAACCCTCTAAAATTAGAATCCCCTAGAGAAATGTTTCATAGACTTGGGGTCGTACTCCCGCTTTCAATCCAGGTGCTGCCATAGAGGCGAGAGAACAGGGGAGTGACAAGAGACAAAAAGATGGACCGACGTGGGATGGACCCCGTCGGCTCACGAATCGTGGGGGTGGGGGGACCAGGGCACACCATGTTGTTCGGCATGTGATCATCGTTCGTCCTCGCTCGAATCCGGAAAGCACGGCGGAATATTGTTGTCCTTCGGATGTTGTGGATACCTCCAACAGCCTTGAACTTTAGTGGCTCTCGTGGATAGCTTCTACAGAAGCGTTTGGGGTTGTGTTCGAGCTTCTACAGCCCTTGAATGGACCATTGCAAGTAAGAAGTTTGGAGGGGTGATGCTCTAGATGCAGGGATAAAACTTTTTGAAAGTAGATCCACATCGTTTGTTTTGTTTAGTCTCCCCAGAAAGAGGACGGATTAACGTATTATATGTCAATGGCTACATGTGTTTCCTCTTTTTTCGTCTCTCCATACTCCTCTCTTCCGCTGCACCTTTTCCCCTTTCCCTTCCTGTTCTCAGATGGTTTGTTCCTCGGCTAATTGTAGCCCGCTACTAGGAGTGTCAACGGTTTGGTTCGGTTCGGTTTTTTTTGAAAACCGAACCGAACCGTTGTCAAAAAACTTCCGAATGAATCGATGAAACCTGAATCGAATACGAACCGAACCTAAATTTCGGTTCGGTTTTTCGGTTTTTGGTTTTCAATTTTTAGATTTCAGTTTTTGCATTTGTTTTTTTTTTTTCTATCGTATTTCCAATAAATAAGCTCTTATCAGTTTGTTGGTTCGGTTCGGTTCGGTTAACCGATAAAAACCGAACCGAAAAAACCGAATTTTTCAGTTCGGTTTGGTTCGGTTTTTGACACCCCTACCCACTGCAACTCTCAGCCATCATAGCTCAACCCGCCATTGACTCGCCCCTACCCCTAGCCGGTACAACCACAATGGGTTTGACCGCCCCTCCCCACCTTCCCCTTCTCTCTCTCTCTCTCTCCTTCCCATGTCCAGTCGCTCAAATCTGGAGGTGATGAGTCTTGACCTCAGAGAGAGAGAGAGAGAGAGAGAGAGAGGTGCCGTTCAGATAAATAGTGATGTGTGGACCCTCTTGTACTTGATCGCTCATAATAGAAATCTCGATCTCCCAACATGGATCGCCCCTTTGTGCTAAACAAATGTGAAATGCTCCACCATCATCGTTCTGATCTGGTCGGATCCATGCGGGTCAAGTGGGCCTCATGTTCACGGATTTGGCCCGTTTATGCTCAATTTAACTTGTCCACCCATTTACGCCACGATTAGAGGCGCTCGATAAAGCAAGTTAACATGTCGCTTATGATACGTTTAGATACACTCAGCCATGCTAATATGCATTTCAGCACATTCTTTCACGCAAACAGAATAAAATTATGACATACACTTGTTAATTATAACGTGTAATGCCGTACGTGGCTTTCCTACGATGCGGCACGAACAGTGTCCGTTTGAACTAGACCTCTGTTTAACATGATAAATAATGATCCGACCACGCAAATTGCCATCTCTAAATCAAATGATGACCTTAAGAATGGAGAGTGGCTCAGGTACTCACAAACCGCTTCGCAAGCTATCTCTAATCCAACTGCAAGACTCAATAAGAGTAACATTCCGCCTCATTTGTGAAATCATATTCTACTTTTAGGAAGAAACTAGTATCTTAAATATCCCCTTTCGTGTGCTTTCATTGCACACTATTTTCACATATATCTTCTCTTTCTTTTTTTGGGTCTAACTTTTCTCCTATTTTCACTTGCCCCTATTCTAGCCGGCTCATTTCATGCGCTCTTGATAATTCACCACAGATCAAATCAAAATCACATAAACACCTAGTTAACAAAATTACTTGAAGTGGAGGACAACGACACAGGCACAAACTTGATTGATGTTCTCCTATTTCCTCAGGTAATCGGACGAGCTAGCTAAGTATATATAGAGAAATATTTCTTTAGTGTGCTATTTGCTGGTGATATAGCGATTGTAGATAAATCTCAAGTGCGAGCAATTAAGAAGCCTGACATTTGGAGGAAAACTTGGGAAAATTTACAGTGTGCTTGAACTTCGTTGTGGATGAAAGAATGTGCCCGCAGTACTGCGTAACCATCACATGCCACTTAAGGCCGCAATGAAAAATAGGGATAAGGCGAAGTTGCTATGAGGACATGAAGTATCAGGACTACCAAACCTAGGACATGCCAAAACACAGAAAAAAGAATATAAGAACAAATGCTTCACTGGATTTTTGGCCAAACACATGCTCTAAGATTTGCACTAGTTTGACAATTAGAAAATTGGCTAAGAAACAAACTTCAACTGCTCATCCATCTATGATGGCGAAGGAGCAACCACCTCCCCCATCCAACCAACACACCAAGCAACCACCTAAGGTTCCTCCAACTTAAAAAACATGAATTAATCCTAACATTTATCGATAGGTCAAGTAAGAATCAACAGGTACATTTCCAAAGATGAAATAGTGATTGACATTATCATAGTACTAAAGCAGCATATGGCAATCTGAACAGTGAATATAGAGCCTACACATACATCTCTGCATTCAACTCTGGTTACAACCAACTAGATCTTTTCACAAAACATAAAAGAGAGAGATTGCGTCCTGCCTGGGACCTAGAATTAGCTTTCCGATGAATCATTACAAGAAATGGACCAACTCTTCTATTAAAGCCCCGAAAGGAAGATGCCAAAAAAAAGAAAATCAAAACCAACATCATGTGCATATATACATCCCTTCGATCTGCCATAGAGTGAATGGATAGAAGCCACTCAAAAGAAAAGCCCTCAAAAGAAGGCCTCTTAAATTGATATTGGTGAAAAGGAGAAAGAAAAAAATTTCAATGTCCTTTTTATAGTAAAAGAGCAAATTCACTTCCCCATCTCTCCACTAGCAACTAAACTAATTAAAACAGTAATTGAATCAGAACTACACCTCAAATATGGGAAAAGGGGGTGGGCATCTGGACTAACCAAAACACAGCCACACCATGGAACAATAAAGCCTAAATTTGAAAATTAAAAGCAAAACAGATTTATTCTGTAAGACAAACTATACCATGTTACACATCCTCTTGAGGATTATCCATCTACTTCTAACTAACCACTAAGGCGCAAGGCGCAATGGACTGGACAGAGAACATAAAACGCCACCACCACTTCAGCCACTAAGAAGATTTATCCAAAGTACAGGTGAAGGGTAAGAACCTGACATGATTAAACTGTTTCAACTTGGAGAGAGCTTCCTGTGAATTCCCCAACATGAGATGTATATATGTGGCAGTTAGAGTGGCTTCTCGACTAGCGGGTAGCACGGCTAATGCTTGTGCAACTAATTGTTGAGCCATCTCGAGCTCACCTTGCAAGGCTGACTTGGCCGCGAGATTCGCATAAAGGGTTGCACGTGCTTCTTCTGGCTTAAGAAACATCAGAGCTTGAGCCTCCTCTGAAGAAAAATTATTAGCAGTTGCTGTACCTCCATTTGTCTCTTCAGGGTCAAAGATTCGTTCTGTCCGCCATTGCTCGAAGTCCTCTTCGCAGTATGGCAATTCAATCTGATTTCCTTCCGAGAGGTAAACCAACAAATGCTCTGCAGCATCCTTGGTCCTGTTGAGCAAGCAAAGAGCCTCTGCTGCATACATATGGGCAAGAAAAGTGTATATTCTGGAACAATCTGGAAGCTGCAAGATAGCCAAAGCACATGACAGGGCCCCCATAGGATTTTCCAACTCTAACTCCACATACGCCTGGTTAGCAAGAATGGCTTGCTTCATTAATCTCGATTGTCTTCTGCGATTATCTTCATACATCGAGAGAGAGCCACTCATAATTTCCTCACTTGTTCCTGTCTTCTGGTCTTTTACATCTCCATTCGCATTAAGCTGCCCTAAGCCCACATTTGATGGTTTGGCATCTACACCAGGCAATGTTCTGTGGTTCGAGTTTCCGGAAATTGTTTCTTCTGTTGACTTAGATCCATCCAAGGAGCCATCAGGAGGCAAACTTGAATTGACTTGACTTGGTTCACTTTCATTTAATATGTGCAATGCATTCAAAAGACACAAGCGAGCAAGTTTCAGAGAGAGATTAAGCTGTCCATCACTGCCAAGAGAGCACTCATTCTCAATCAGATCTGTTAGCCCATTTTCAGGTGCATCTTTCACAACTATTTGCCTCCATTTTCCTTTGCCAACGACACAAAGCTTAATAGTCTCATCAGAAACATCTCCAGTCTTGAATAGTCCCTTTTCCAAAGCCATGAGACAGCACTCAGCGAGTCGAAACCAAAAAAGAGGCCGGTTGTAAAAGACCAAAAGAGCCTTCTGGAGACACCGAGCAGCAAGCATTGGTTTCCCATATGCCAAGTAATGTATGCCACAGTTATATGCAATGAAAAGAGATTTATCTTGGGAGATACTAGACAGCTTCAAAGGCTTGTCCTTCCGAATTGATGAACTGCTAGACAGTGCCTTCGAGAAAAATACGGTTGCTGAGTGATATTTAGCCAGTTGGTGATAAACACATCCTAGATTGTTAAGAAACATGCTAGAGATTCCAGCTTCTGTCCGAACCCCAAGAGCCATCAAAAGCTTAATAGCTTTACGGTAATTGCCACGAGCATACTCAAGCTGGGATTTTAGGAGCAGAGCCATGGACGAATCTCTTCCTCGTGCAACATTCATAGCACCCTTGACTTCACGCTTTGCTGCCTTCAAATTTCCCGTTAGAAGCAAAAACCGAACCCTATATAGTTGCAACTTAAGCTTAAAATTAACAGCCGTGATGGTCTTATCAATCGGACTCCGGGAGAGATCGACCGAAGATGGAATACCCATTGCTCTTACTGCATCCTGTCCACCAATGTCCAGAGTTGATAGCATATTTTCCAGTGTCTCGTCTGATAATGTTCTGGACAAAGGCATTTCCAAAGCACTTATACTAACAACACTAAGAGACTCTTGATTAGAAGCATCTGAAATCAATGAACTGTTAGGTACAGAAGAACACTTCCCCACTAAGTTAGCAGGTTGTTGCTGCACGCTACTCCCATTCTCGCCTTGATTAACACCAAAAGCTTTCTCTAAATAATTAAGTACATCCTGAAATTAAGAACCAAATATGCAGAACTATCAAAAAATGAAGCAATGAATGGAGAAAGATAAGATTGTAAGACCATTTAACAAAATGCAATGCCAATCAATAAGAAAAGTGGGGATATGCGTCTGTTATCCCTCAAGGTAAATAATGAGTATGGAAGCAGTATTTTATAAATCTTAACTTATCGTTTCATCTTAGCAGATCTATGCCTTGGACCTCCATTAAATGCTTAAACAAGGTGAAGTTCCAGGATGCATGTTATAGTCCACAAACAGTTCAAATTTAAACAGCCTAAGACAGTCTCGGCTGCACATAAATATGAAACTACATAAATACGCGCCAATTCAGATTATAAAATATCAGCATATAACTTGCCAAAAATCTGTTCACAAAATGAAAAATTTAGAGAAACACCTGGAGGATATCTCTGGAATCATACCAAGAAACCCAAGCCCACATACATTCTAGTCATGCTTCAAAAATACCTGGCTAATCCCATGTCTAGACATACATTTTTGCTCACAAAACTGAAGACAGGTAAGTTTTTTCTTTTACACTGATTAAAAAGTATGGCAGGAGACAAAAGTGCACCAATTTTAAATCTTGCATACAAGTATATACAGATGATTTGGGATGAAGTTAAAAACCAATAAGTTCACAAGTGATTAGCCAAAAGAAGAGTTCATAAATAAAAAAGCAACACAGATGTCATGCTTTGAGGTGAAACGTGTTTAAAACACCTACTCAAAAGAGTGAGAGCAATGACTCATGAGTAATCTGTAATCCTTTTTTCAATAAGGAATGTCCAGTCTATAGACAGGGAAAGCTCGAGCCAAGAATGTCTGTGATACTAATCAACTAAAGTCTAATGAGCAACCACATTCTTGAATAATAGTCAACAACCATATGCAAAACATCCTTGGCCTATATCTTGGATCATACACTTTGCACATATTTCAAACATAACTGGGATAAATGTTGCCTAATTAACACTTTCTAATCTTGACAAACTAACTGTAAAATTGAAAGATGATTTTATAAACCCACGACACCAAAAAAAAAAGAGGAAGGGATCTATATAACCAAATCATAAGCTGGTCAACAATAAACATAAGAGCAACTTGATTAGGAAACAAAAAAGAGCAGCTCTTCTACTGTCTAGATGGAGGTACGGCTCCAAAATGTGATCGAGCGTGTTTAATCCAAGAGCTGAAGTAATTATCTTAATGAAAACAAGTTATAATCTTTCTAGCTAATGTCTCCCTAACATCACTTCTAGAAACAATCACACATGTCACAAATCTACAAAATCACTTTCTGTTTCAATATGTTCATCATTACCTAAACCTTTGGCAATGAAACTGAAAAATCATATTAACTACTTTGGTCTAAGGCCATAGAAGTTGAACATCTTCATGTACTTTAAGAAGGCAAAAGGCATTTTAAATACACAAAAGTACAGTACACTAATCTCCATGAACCTCTCCCCATCCTAATATGCAAGGAATTTCAAAGGGGAAGTAAAGCACACTTTGCAATTGAAGCTGGCACTCCATATTAATCTACCTGTACTAGTATGCAAGGAATTTCAAAGGGGAGGGAAAAAACATTTTGCAATTGAAGTTGGCACTAAATATTAATGTAGCCTTGACTTTTTTTCCCCATTTTGGCCTGTACAGTTTCAGAACATGCATCAGTATGCCTCAAACCCTTATTGCTAGCGCTTTTTATACCAGAATTCAGCAGTCCTCAAGGTCAATGTAAGGGGAGGGCAGCGATTGCACAAAACTTCTTTGTAGGGATTAATCATTCATTTCAGCAGTTATGTCAGGGGCTTCAAAAGTTACACTACATTAACTGCTAAAAATTCACCACAATAAGAAGCATAAACAGGCAGAAAAGTGACAAAATAAACTCCAAAAGCCAAAACCTCAGGGATAAAATGAAAACAGAGAAAAACTTTACCAACCAAAATTTTAATTTCTCAATTCAAATAAGCTAGAGCATTGAGTTAACATGTTCTCATGGCTCAGCACTTTTGCAACTCACGCCAAGATAGTCGTATCAGGTAAAATTAAGTTCCATTGTTCTATCAATGTATCAGCATTTTCGTTAACCTACCATAGACATCACAATAGCTAATGCACTTCACTTGGACAAGCAGTACTATTACGTAAAAACAAACTGTATGAAAAGCATAACATTGATATTTTGAGTCCCAAAAAAGGATAATAATAACTGCCTAGAAGTAGAATACCACAACAGTCATATATAAAGCCTAAATCCATTAAAAATAAAAATAAAACCAACAAATTTGGTAGTATTGGGGCATGGCCATAAGCTAACAAAATTTGGTTGCGGTGGTACTTTAGCTCCACTGTCAAGGATAAAAAAAAGTTCCAAAATCTAAAGAGATTAAATGGTTAAAAAAGACTAATCTGATATATCTTCTTGCGAAACAATATTATCCACTTACAAGCTGGTGGGAAGAGTGATTACTTACACATATAGATTAATAAAGGCCAAGCAAGGACCTTCTATATAGCAAACATCGCAAAGACAAAATTGTTTCCTCAACTAAAAGAAGCCCCTTAATGTACATAAAGCAATTCCATCAGAAATTAGAGACTTTGCATCAATATCAAGAACGTGACAAGCTTCTCACCGCAGATTTTGCTGCATCACGGCAGGCTAAAGCCACGTCCAGCAACAGAAGGCATATGTGAAGAGCTACAGTCTGTGTTCATACATACACAAAAAGTGGTAAGCTGACAATAGAGAGAGAGAGAGAGGACAGGAGGGAGGGAATAAAGCTGTAGAAGGCAAATTTTAGTACCTCATCTATTGGTTGAATGTTGCTATACAATGGTTCCAGGATGGATAATGCCTTGCCATATTCATGGAGGTGGAACCATATGACAGCCTATAAACAAAAGGGTCGACAACATGTTGGACAATATAACCAATATTAAAGACATTTCTCAACCTTCTTCCATCAAATACAGAGAAATTTAAATTGAAAATAAATAATGCCTTCATACGTACAATATTAAATGTTGCCACGGAAGAGTTAAACTCATCTGTGTAAAGAATACTGGCATTATTTAATGAATTCATTTGTTGTGCCATGGTAGAACTCCCCTTAGGACCTAAATTGGCTTTGTTGCCGACGTTGCCGACATTGCCGACAACCTCACCCTGCTCCAAAGATGCACGGGCAAGCTCTTCACTTTTTCTCTGAATAAAATCAACCAAATAAAAAAAATTAGAAAGATAACATGATAGAAAGTACGACCAGATGTTACGGATAAAATCGACCTCTCTTTTCATGTATATTTGGATCTGAGCATGTGAGTTTGGATCTGGTTTGATGGTATGTAAAATTTGGATCCAATAATGTAAAATTGGCATATCTTTTGATGGCACTTATAGAGTTTCCATTATGGGTTTCCAACAAGTAGCATCCTTATTTAGATATCATATATATCACAAGGGAAGAGATCAAACAATTGGATCCGCCCGCCCCATGGAATGAAATGAAAATCTACAAATGCACCTGAGCAAAGCTAACAGCTAAATACTTCTCTTCCTTTTACAAGTTGGACCTATCTCTTCCACGATTACTTTGTTGATAAAAAAGCACTCGGAGATGCTTTATTTCTCTAAGAATTTACGAATAATTCATGCAGATTAACTACGAATGCATAAATTACACAACATGGAACCTTCTGAATGCCATGTATGCCAAGTTATCTCTTGCAGTTACAGGTTTCTAGCTTTAAATATATCACGCTGCATACTTCACGATAGTTTGTCCAAGAAAAAACATAGAGGAAGCACTTAGACTAATGGAAAAACCAAACACCTACTAAAGGAGCATAGGTGCCAACACGCAGTCAGGATCCATATGTGCAAAGATAAACTCTCTAAAATCGAGACAGCAATTGCATTTGTAAAATCTTGACCCAGGGAGCCACGAGTTACACCAAAAATTATCTTAAGTTATTCCTCAGACTAGAAAATACATGGGACCCTTCGTAAGGATTACATCCCTACACGATACAAGTTTAAGAGATAGCTGTAGATGACGAAACCATCCCTTTCTTCCTTGATGTTCCATTACTACCTTTCCTGCCTGCCGTATTATTCTGAACAAGTTTTCCTCACGGTAAAAAACTAGAGAAAACCAATTTTCACGGAATCCACATGATCAGGTTTCTCTTGACCATCTTTGATGACCAACATCCATTTACTAACAACTCATACCTTCTGCAAAGACTGCTAAGGCACTATTCAGCCTTCAATGGCCAATGGAGGACTATAGTGATAATGTCCCGCGCCCAAAAAATTTTGCACCCTTTACTTGATTTCACAATAATTTGTCAAAGAAGACACTATTTTTCACCAGAAATTAAGTCTGCCAATCAACAAATTCTCCACTCTTTAACTGAAATGAACATGTCAAGCAAAAGGGTTAGCTCTTGCACTCGGTCGGATTTCCAAAGTAACTTCAAATTTGAATACCTCTTATCTCATTGTCTAGACAACAATCTAAGAATTTCCTCCACTTCATCAGACTCACTCTCAATGTGTTGAGAAACTATACTAATTTCCTCCAAACAAGACCGAAGTCCACCAGTTTCACCACTCTTTAATGGAGAAGAGCCATTTAAAGAATAGCACACAATGTATAAGAAAGGCTCTGCCCTTGCCCTTTCTTAAAATTCTAGACAAAGTTCCCCGTCATTCACCTCTTTCATCGATGTCTAGATGATAATTTAGAAGCAACTATCAGTATTTCTCTCTTTCCTACTCCCACTGTGCTCAACACAACATATCAGGATTGATTCAAAACTCAATAGCTTAGAGTAAAAATCAAATAACCTAAAAGCCTTTCAGATACTTCTGGATAAGGAGTAGATCGCATATTCTGAAGAGAGTGGGTTTGAAGGAGTGCCACACCTTGACGGTATTCAGTACTTCAAGCAATCTCCTAGGATCTGAACAGCCATCACGAAAGTATTCGGCAACCGCAATGTTGTGGAGGACCTGCATTGCACTAATGTTAATAGCTCAGACCATGGTGCTTTAGGCAAGTCAGACAAAAAGAACGACTTCTTTACTCAAGAAATGCCATATAAAGATTCTAAAAGAAAAGGAAAGGTATGCACAGCCAGGAACAGCCCAAGTGGCTAGGATGTCCAAATTCCAATCAAGACCCAGAAATTAAACCTCAAACCAATAGAGGATACAGCATGCTTACCACGTAGAAGAAAAGCTCACAACAGACCCAAAGGATAAATAAACACGCAAAGCTGAAACTAGAATTTGTTTACTGGTCAAATAAAGTAAACTGTATAAACTTAGGCAAACAGACAGATATGGTGCCATTAACGAGTATACAGTGACAAAGCAATGGTATTAAGCGGATGAAGATTAAAAGAACCATCACTGAACCCTCTGAAAATCCACAAATAAACCAACCAGACCAACTCATCATCATTCTCACTGCAATATCATCTCCTGCCGACAGAAAAGTTCTACAGCCATGATTCTCAGATCAGATGCTTCATTCAATATCACACTGGTTGCCCAATCAACAATTAAATCTGATCGCACACGTTCTGGCCACCAGAATGCACAGTACTTGTGCAACACGTAGATCTAAGTGGACCATGAACCAGTCCCGAATGCACCGTATTTGTGCGTTCTACAGATAGAGACACAGAAAACCTAAATATCTGGGCATCAAGTACGCTCAAATGCTCAACCCTCACTAGACAATGAAAGGGTGAGCCTGTGGGCGTCGCATAGAAATAAACCAGAGAGGGGAACTTCGAAGAAGAATCCATTTGCCAGGTTTACCAGACCGGGACAGCTAGCCACTAAATGCCAACATCATACCAAAACAGGCAAAAAGAAAATATAACGAGTAAAGGCCCCGTTCGTTTCTCCGTCCAAGCACTTGAATTTCCTCGAATGTAGACGCTACACATCTGCTAACACAATTGGAGCAGCGAGGGAAGAAGTCCTAATCTACAGTTACGAGCTTGCAACAATCATTTGGCAAACCACAACAACGGCATCCAAGCCGCATCATCGAATTCAACCCTCATCTTCACAGAAAACCCAACCGATCAACTGACATTCGTCGCCCAGCTTAAGCTCCGACCAACGGAACAGCCAAAAAATCAGCACGGGCAGGCAAAAACTCAAAACGAACAAACATCGCAGCAGCGAGAGAGAGGAAGAGATCAAACAATCGGGGGCGGGAAACGACCTTCGGATCGTCATGCTTCTTCTGAAAGAGCTGACGCAAGAACTCGACGCACTCGCCGTACTTGCGGGACTGGAACCGGAACAGCGCCTCCTTGGCCAGCGCGGCGGTGACCGTCAGGACGCCCTCGTCCTCCGCCGGCGGAGGAGGAGCCGCACCGGCACCAGCACCAGCACCACCCGCACCAACGCCCGCAGCAGCAGCCGCCGCAGCAGCCGCCGGGGGCGGCGCCGAGGACGACAAATCTCGCGATTCCATCTCCAGATCGACCAATCGGAGAATGCGATTCCGGCGACGCGCCCGCTCGGATCAATCGGGAAGGAGAGGAGGGGAGGGGAGGGGAGGAGGGAAGGAACGAAAAACCCTAGCTTCGGCAGACGGAGGCGAGAATCGGAGGCGCGGAGAAATCAGGTCGGGAATGGGGGGGGGTGGGGCGGCCGAAGCTCCGGCAAAACCCTAGAGGGTTTTGGAGGAAGAAGAAAGGAGAAGAAGAAGAAGAAGAAGACGAAGAAGGACGAGACCGAAGATGTCAAAGCAGGGAGAGATTGAGTGAGAAGGTGCTACGCAAGAGAGAGAGAGAGAGAGGAGTGATCTTCAGATGATAGGAATAAGAAACCCAGAGGCACCCAAATTGAACGGGGAGCGAATAGACGAGGCGGAGAGAGAGAGTTCTTTAAAGTTTGTTTTATATTTTCAATTTTTTTTTCTCTTTTTTTTTTTTTTGGTTGAAATTTTGAAATTTTAATAGTGATGACTTGCCCAGAAAGAAGAGAAAAAAGAGACTTTAAATTTTCGTGGGGTGATTTTTTGGAGGGTGTGGAATTCAAATGGAGCTTTTTTGCTTCTTTTTTTATTTTTTTATTTGGGAGATGGGGGAGATCATCATGTCATCAGATTGATTTGCTCTCATGGTGAAGGGTTTTATGTAGGGAGGGATTTAGGGCTCGTTCGATTTCAATCTGATTAAAGTGTCTTTGTCGATCGGAGTTATTAATTTCTTGTGGTGAATCTGTTGTGAGAGGAGATGGTGAGCGGAGTCGAGGATGGTGGGACTTGCTAGCCGAATCGGTCTATAAGGACGTTCTCTTGATAAGGAGAAATGAGTTGATCCCAAAAATTAGGAATGATCGATTTCTGATCCAATCCGATCCCACCTAAGAATCGGGAATCGAATAGGGGATCGGACTGAACCATCTAATGGAACTAGTCACTTGGCAATTCCATTTGAGTATTCTAAAGGTAAATTTTTCCCAAAAAATACTATACTTGTTGTTGTTTTAGGATTTCTTAGTATTTTTAAGAAATTAAAAAAATATATTGTTTATCCGGTTTGGTCCGATTCCCCCCTCCCCTTGAACCTGGTGGTAACCAAATCAAAAATCAATAGTTCCATTTTTATGGAATCGGGTACTGAACCGACACTCCTAAGAACCGTCTAGAATTGGCCGGTTTAGGTGATTCCTAATTTGGTCGATCCAATATGCTCATCCCTAATCAGAGCAAGTAATGAAGGAAAGGAGAAATGCACTAACAAGACCAACAAAATAATAATTTATAGACCAAAATAGGGCATCAAATCAAGGCATTACTAAGTCACCATAACTCTTTTTTGTAAGGACCATAAGGCGATACCTAGAGTAAGCAATATAGGAAAGGGAAAAACTCAGTGATAAGAAAAACACGGATCTCCTTGATTTAATAACCATACTCTATCCGACAATATTGGACCATCGAGTAAATAATCATATTTTGCAATTAAAAATATGCATTCTTGCAAATCAATATTGTCCAAAGGCCAATCGATATTAATTAAATGATATTCGATCTTCTAGATATTGATGTCAATCTTATCATTTATTATATTTATAAATTCCGACTTAATCAAAAATTGGTCTCAAAATTGCACTTCCTAATAGCAACTTTATGGCAATGCTCACTTCAATATCATAAACAAAGTAGTGTGAAAACATACCTCCATGGTCAATTCACTCGTGGCCAAGAAATGATAACGTTATATTTTTAACAAAAAGAAACATGGTACGATAAATCAAAGTGGACCCCATTAGTGAATCCTTTTCGTATTTTATTCTATACTTGCATTTATCGATCGAAAGAAAGCACTGCAATTTTCTTTTTTAACTCATTTAGCATTTTTTGATATGTCTCATTCATTTCTATACAAAGAGTTAGTCAATCAAATAATCGATTGTAAATAAATCCATTTAAAAAACAAATGATTTACTAGTGATAGAATATGGCCCCCAAGCTACTCTGAAAGCAGCTTGATTTTGGTGAAATTCCACCATGTCAGTTTTGACAAGTCAACTATTCACATTCTTGCCACCACTTGATCTTCTTGTTCAGCATTTATTTTCCCTAATCAACTTGCATCAATACGCACATTTACTCACTGTTTATGAATGAGAGATACGCATTAAGTTTGTTGTCCATGCAATCGGAAAGTCACTTTAATTTTATGTGGGAATGAGACTGGAGAATCACTTCTTCACAGACAATCTCAACTTTTTTCATATTTTTTTATCCTCTCGAGTTTGAGATTCACTATACGCCTCCTTTGGTTTCATATTGCACGGAATCTTGTCTTGTTTAGTTTATGGTGGAATTGGATCACTCAAGAAATAGGATTCCGATTGCTCAATTTTTATGTTTGGAAGGAACCTAGAGTTTGCTCGTTACATGAGTTTCTCAAAAGACGTGAATAATGAGTATTGAGTCCAGACGCCTAGGTCTCAGATGTGGCACAAACAGGGATGATGCTGAACAGGAATTTATATGTAAAAGGCTCGGGTCTAGCCTTTTCCATCTCAAGGTCCCAAGTCCAGGAGCCAAAGGTTTTGAGTCCACACCCCTAGGTCTTGGGTTTAGCAACAAGGTCCTAGGTTCGAGTCCCACTTGCGGAGATTTAGGATTCGGGGTGTTAGTTTCGACTTACTAGTTTCGACTTATCTGGGTCTAGCCTCCCGAACAATCCGTTCCAAGTCTTGAGATCTCAAGACTTGGCGCCGAGGTCCCGGATCCGGCCTCTTGGATCCCAAGTTCAGCGACGGGGACCTAGGTCGGGAAAACTTTAGAAATTGGAATCTCATTTCTTGAGTGATCAAATTCCCCTGACCAATCAAACAATGCCTGTAATAGTTCCCTATAGCTCTTCTCTTGCAAGGTCTCTCCATTCCAAAATCAAGTTTCGTTGCTCTTTGCAAATTCATACCGCACTGGGCATTCCATAAATGGAGACATTGCTGACCCTTTCTTTTTCAGTTTTTGTGCTGATTACTGTTTGGTTGACTTTCTTGGAAGACATCTCATTGTTACGTCTCAAACATTTTGAGAAAAGCCTAACGGGATAAGCAAATTAGATGACTTCCAAAATTTTAAACCTGTGGAATCAAGAATTTGACCTCACTTGGTGCTCAAACTCTCTTAAAACTGAAAGTTCTTGGAATGAAAACAGAATTCCGGATCAGTTCCACCGTGTAGTTCCATCTAATGAGAAACCGAGCGAACGTAGCTCATTTCCGATCTTTCAAAACGACAAAAAGAATATTCGAAGTAGTCTCGAAAATATGTCTACCTACTAACCACAACATTGCAGAAGTCCTAAAGTCGGGAGATGCCAGAGTCGACGGAAGTATTGAATTCCAAACGTGTAGAAGTCCAATCCTTCACAGGGATAGATATAGGATGGACACTGTGAGGGGCAAAGTATTAGGAAAATTAAATGATTTATTACAAAACTCCATGTGAATTTTTTCACCAAATACCTTACAAGCAAATACAAGTGCGAATCATGTTCCCTTTTTTTTTAAGCTTAAGCTATTTGGACCTATTTGGCATGAAATACAATTTAATTAATTTTTATTGGACGTACGGCGGTGCTTATTGTATAATTATTACGTAGATATCAAAACATTGTCGGACTGAAATGATTATTGGGATGATAGCCACAAAATGAAAATATTTCAGCTGGGCATTTAGTTGATTAAAACAATATCGATTATTATGAAATATTTGGGAGAAGTACACTATCAGTGCCATAAGTTATGTACGGCGCTAACTTTAGTACCAAAAGTTTATGTCAGATCACTGCTAAAAAGTTTAAAAAACGATCATTTTAGTGCCAACTCAAATCTGGTTGGCCGGAAATCCGACGTGACACTTTTTTATTAATTTTTGAAGCTAATGTGGCTCGCCGGAGTGTACAGTCAGCATTTAAACAACAAAACGGCGCCATTTGGTGTGTCTCCTCCAATTCAAAACCCTAAATCTCTAGCTAGTCGCCGTCCTTGACGGCTCTCGCACTCGGCAGCCGCGGCTCCGACCTCGACCCCAACCCCGACCTCGACGACGGCCACTTGGCAGCCAAGTCAAAGGCCATGATCTGGCCAGTGCTTGGGGAGGCCGCCGACGAGTGCGCCACCCCCGATCTCTCCCTCTCCATCTCTAATCACCCCGACGAGTGCCTGGCTTGCGTCTTCCGGTACCTAGGCTCCGGCGACTCGGGCCAATGCTCCCTCGTGTGCCGCCACTAGCTCGCGATCGAAGGCCAGAGTCGCCAGAGGCTCGCCCTCCACACCCACTCGAAGCTGCTGGACGCGATCCCAGCTCGAAAAATTTGAGGACGTTGAAGCTGTTGAAATGTTACCGAGATTGGGACACGGTGCTACTACGACGGAGACTGAGCGACGACGGCCGAGCGACAGAGGCTAAGCGACTTTGGCCGAGCGACGGTGGCCGAGCAACGAAGGCCGAGCGACGGAGGCTAAGTGACTTTAGCCGAGCGACGATGGCCAAGCAACGAAGGCTGAGCGACGACGGCCGAGCAACGAAGGCCGAGCGATGGCCGCCAAGCGATGGCGACCGGTGTTGGGCGAGGATTGGACAAAAAAACCCTAATTTCAATCCCCAAATAAAAAAGAAATAAAAAAAAAAAGAAATGAGTTGTGCGACGTCGTTTTCTCAAGGCCATCCACTTAGGACGGCAAAACGATGTCGTTTTCTTAAGGATGACGGAAAACGACGTCGTTTAACGGCTTTGTCAATTTTTTTTATAAAAAAAAAAAGCCACGTAATCATTTTGGTCGGAATCTCTCGCCAGTGGCATCAAAGTGATCGTTTTTCCTCCGATTTGGCATTTGACAAAAACTTTTGGCACCAAAGTAAGCGCCGTACACAACTTATGGCATTGATAGTGTACTTCTCTCGAAATATTGAGAAGAAGAGAACATTGAAAAAAAAGTTGACCTAGTTGAGAGTTATTACGCGGTATTCGTACGAAAATAAATTAATAATGCAAAATTTTGCCAAATTGGAGTAAGAAAGAAAAAGAATAAGAAATAGGTTCAGAAAGTGACTTACTTTTTCGCTACCGCTACATAAGACATGCTGCCGGGAAGGAAAGAGAGTGTAGGTCCCATTAAAAAGAAAAGAAGAAGAAAGAGAATGTGCGCCATGCCCGCAAAGGGAGAGAGAGAGAGAATGATTAGCGTGAGTTAATGAAAGAGACATAAGCATCTTAACTACAAGCCGGTTCGATTCGAGGCAGTTCAATCTGAAAAGTGAATCGAATCGAATCGGGTAGGCCTTATCCGAATAGTTTCAGGTCGTCCATGGAAGACCAAGTAGGTTCCTAAATAATATATCCCACAAGCCTTGAACAATTCGTTTCACGAAATGGTCTTTACCCGAAAACCAACCAATTCTCGAGGAGAACCGATTTTGAAATGATTTTTAGCTGCTGCTGCTGCTGCTGCTTCTTCTTCTTTTACTTTGCTCAGAAAAGATAGATATGCTGAAGATGGGAACCTGGGAAACTTAGGAAATTTATACCGATTATCAGGTTGATGCTGAAACCAGCCACTTCGAACCAGACGAACTCTGATAAGGTTATCATTACCGAAAGCTTGACCATTTATCCATTTTCAGCTCATGAAGGACTAGAATTTTGCATAAGACACCATCCAAGAGGAGAGAATGATCGAAGTTTCTTCTGTTAATCATGAAAATTGGGAGAACAAGTTTGATCCAAGTAATTGAATGCTATACATAAAATCATGTTAATCAATGAGAAAGATGTGCATGTTGGTACAAAATGGGGTTCGCTCAATTGCTCACTGCCGATGCACAAACGATCCGTGTCGTGACAGGGACCGCAGAGACTCGAAAGCACTGTGTTTTCACTGTGTACAGATGTTTAATTTACATTTCACAGTTCAACACAGCATAATTACAGCAGGAAATGTATCCCTTTCACCAGAGAATCAATAAGCTCTCCGTAGCACATCCAATATGGACTCTTGATTCTGGATGTCACTCTCCTGTGAATCATCATTGCCTTGTGAAAAATCAACGCTGGTGTAAGTCCGTATTCCAGGGCCGTGAGTTCCGCAATCCCGTTCTCTTCCCCGCTGCGCTCGCCTTACTTCTTTTTGATGCTCAGTTAGTTCTGACCGTTTTCTTTTGACCTTGGGTGACGGTTCCTTCATGTGCTCAAGCTGATTCTCAGGAACCTCTACTAGCCTGACTCTCTTTGTAGTCCTGTTATGTGTTGACGTTACCTTGTATCTTTCAAGCAATGATAGGCTTCTGTTCTGAAGATATATTCTGCCACTTCTAGAAAGTCTGTCCAGAACATGAAGCAAGCTTGGAGGGTAGTCCAATTTCATTTGCTTGCCATATGTCGAGTTCCAATAGCTAATGGCTGGATTCGAAATAGAAGGGTTCAGGTGATCAAGGGTTTTCTCAAGGAGGCATGCTTGGATTTTCAGATGGGAGGAATCAAATGTGATAGGAGGCTGACTCCTCAGCGAACAATTAAGTGTCTCAATCCATAGGAACTGCACTTCATTGGAGATGCTTTTCCATTCTGTTTCCATGAGTGACAATCCTCGAAGCAGTTGACGAGATATGACCTGCAGCAGAAGGTACACATAATGAAATACTAATTCGGTACCATAGATCGTAGCAGCAAAGGTCAGGAAAATACCCATCTTTACAGGAACAGAAAAGGGCAGGTCTGCAGATGGATAAAGAGCAAAAGTAAACGAACAAACGGTGTCGAATGGAGTTTTGCACCACAGCCATAAAGCATCCACTATGCTAAAACTGCATATTATCTGCTCCTAGTGAAGTCCTAGGTATGATATGCACACATGACAGTTCCCTCACATAACTTCTTTCTTCCTATTTACTGTTTAAATTGCTTGGGAATAGCGCCGTTGATTTTTGGTACATAAGGCAAGGGAAGGACAGTGAGACTAAAACCAGGTCAAGTTGAGGGGATGACTGGCCTATAGTGACCGCACTAAACCTTGCATTCATCACTTCTCCACTATAAAAGACCAGATAGAGACTAATTCCAAGAAAAAAGTAAGAGAAAAATGTTTATAGACTATTCTCCTTAAAATCTCAAACATGTGTGACAAGATAGTGGACAATATGGAGGAAAAAAATACCAACCTCGACAAACAAAAGTATATCTTGCTTAAAATGAAGGCAGCTGGCTAATTCTCCCAGTGAGTGAAAAACCCTGCCACACTTAAAATAAGTAAAATGAAAAGAAAATCCCAATTATGCTACGGCATGTCCTTACCTTGAGTTCACAACAAGAAGACTTTGCGATTCAGCCTTTGCCATCGACATTTCCATGAATCTACAATATCACATATTCTACATGAATAAGGATCTTTTTTAGGAGAAAACATTGACGTAAAGTAAGAAAAACAAAAACGTCACAATTCACTGCACTGAGGCAAATATATAAATGAGAACTGTCATAGTATTTTATGCCAGTGAAAGTACAAAAAAAGGCCTGAATCGGAGAAAGATCGCATGTTCCATAAGAGCTAGATGTATGCTTGTGCTATTTCTCCTATTAGAGGGCGACTTATACAAAATGAACATAAATTACAATAAGTCAGCTTGATTTTTAACTTTAACACAATCGGTATTCACAATCAAGACATCCAGCTTTGGCACTTGCCTAGTCTGATCACCTCAGTCTCATGATTTAATATGTTCAAAAACTATAAAACACATCCGATGAAAACTTTGATAATCATTTTTCACAGAAAATAAGAAATCTGCCAAGCTTTCAGTTACAAAGTGAACTCCTCATTTATTCAATCAGCTAGGTAATTTAGCAGGAAGCTGACAAGACATTGCCATGTAGATTTCCCAGAAGAAATTACACTTGGCTTGCTTTCAATGAACGTAGATCCTCATCAATTAACTCGCAAAGGGAAGCATACACAAATAGACGCATCATACCTGCACCTATGTGAACTAAAGAAAGATAGTTCGGCTGACTGAACACTTACATAAATGGGTCCCCGCTCTGATGTACCACATCAAGAGTTGGTTCGATATTCAACCTAATATGCAATGAGAGATGTTTGAACTTACTTTGCTGCAAAATGCAAGACACTATCTGACCCAGCTGTGATTCCATCTATACGCACTTCACTTTTCAGATTCTGTTCCACGATATATGTCAGAAGATTGCCATAGAAAGAAATACAATCGATTACTGGATTATCTGAACTTGATCCCAGATCATTGCCATGCTCAAGCAGAGAAGTATTTCCTTGAAGACAATCATTTAAAATCGAACACAATAATCCATGGAAAGTATTTGGAGCAGGAAGCTGAATATCCATTGTGCTGACAAAACCATAAAGAGAGATCCATTCTTCAATAAGATGGCCAACTTCAGGCTTTCTTAGTGCTGAAACATGATATTCTCCTGAGGAGTCTGCAGCATTTGTGTCAACTATCTTTTCCATTTGATGGGAATAGACATAAAAAGGATAGGACAGCAGATGTATAATTGTTGAAAAATTAAAAGCCTTCTGTACCAATGAAGGGTCATTTGCAGCATTCATGTGATCTTTCAGACCACCTGCTACAGCTGACCATAATTCTAAGCAGCTAAAATTTGCATGTTTATACAATAAAGCATTAATAAGAGCGAGATTCTCTGATGGATCATCAGAAGACAATACTATCTCCATATATTTGCATGACCCCCATGGAGTTGCCTCTGCTTTGGACTTATCTAGATGAGACTGAATCACCACATGGTATAAAACAATCAAATAAACTACCGGAGAAACCATATCCATGTAAGTTATATCTCTCATATCAAGAGGTTGTCTAAAGTCATCAACTGATTCCCAATTTTCAAGATACTTCAAGTCCAATGGGATCTTGTAAAGAGGAGATCCAAGAATAGAAGGTTGCAGCTGCTCGAATATAGCCTGTATAAACAGGAAGGAAGTATGATACGACCTGGTCCCTTTTCTGTCCCGGCACCCTAAGTTAGCGTCTTCACATATCTTCTTCACAAACATTAGTATTTGCTTTAAAATCCACATAATATCATCATAATTAGTGGATGGACTCCTGAACTCCATTTGAACTAATTTCAAAACTGATCTGAACATCCTTAGTGCAGCATCACAAGTCAAACTTCGATCTTCATTGGATTTGGCAACAGATGCTATTGACACTTCACAGATTGTCTGAATCACTTGTATATAAAATTCCAACTGACAAGGATCCCAAGGCAGCCATTTTATTGGGTATTGATTCCACGAGAATCTGCCTGATATCAAATTTCCCTGGTCTGGTGTCTTACTCATATTTTGGCCTACCTGATCATCTGAATCCTTCCCATCATTTCCCAACTTCGCAGATATAGAATCATCAAGTAGATCCAGACACAAATTGCAAAACCATGTTCTCATAATCAAGGGTCCACCGTGAAAAGCAGCTTCAAAGACAGGGTCCAATACCAGATTTCTGACTAATGGATGATTGACATAAATGTCAAGTTTATGTAGCAAATAACACCAAGTGTTAAAGCAAGATGAGTGGACAGAAAGATCGCTTTTGCTTGAAAAGATGCCAATTAGGGGAGTCATTATAAGCTTTATGCTCTTTAAAAATTCACTTGACAGGGAGTCATCAGTATCAAATCTAGACTTGTTGGCACGTTGCATTTGTTTCTCCTTGGTAGTGTTGGATCTTTGAGCTTGAACTGTAGGTTGAATAAGAGCATCAATGATACCTTCCCATGCAAACTGAGGAAGAAAAAAGAATGTGATCCGCATTTATCAGCGAAGAATAAGCTTCTCATGATAATGAGCCTACAATGCCCTAATATGAATGATGAAGATGGAATTGGAGAGCCGATTTTACTTGTTTAGTGGTCACCTATCAATAGGAACTAACAATAACTTTAAGTTTTATGACTGCAATATCAGCACCCATTGAGGCTGCAACACTGGTTTAAATCCAGATCACATCTGGACCTATACCAATACAGCATACTTACTGAAGCTAGATGAACTTCTCTCTCTATATTAAGTAATGTGGTATCATTTAAAATAATCAATAACAAAGGACTGCCTTCAGAGTATTTTTAAGATCATGCTATCTAATGGATGAGGATAATATCTTGCAGGAAAACTGTTTGGTTCGCTGTTCATGAAGTTAAATATTCGGGTGCTTATAAGGTCCCGTAGGCATAGACAGGGATCGGTTCCACTTTTTGCAGTAGTTTTCCTAATTTTGTCGCAATTTACACATATCATCCCAGGTCACATGTACAAGAAGTAATTGAACTTTATAAATCGTCATAACTATGTTGCAGTTATAACTAATAATTTGCTTTTATAGATGGTGATTTGAATATAGAGTTCCCAGCATGATCACTTAGTAATAATCAACAGATAATTATACACCTAAAATTGTCGTAAAGTGATGGCACCTGTACTTTGTCCTCAATAATGATAATTTTCCTGGAAGTCCACATAGATGCTAAATTAGTAACCATCCTTCAAATGGAGAAATTTACCTCAAAGTCTCAAAAAGTTGAATAACCTAGTGATTGTAACTTTCCTTCAAAAATTGCAAACAAGCTGAATTGCTCACAATTTTTATTCCTAATATAACAACTCACCCCAATATGCATAACACTCCTTTACAATTCATAAGTTTAAGGGCCCTTATCTATAAGTAAGTTCCCCCATGTGTTTCTAGTCTTCCTTGATCAACAATATCATCAACAATCCTATAATCAATAATTTTTCTTTAAATGCTCATAAACTATTATCTTTTCAAAACCATCCCAGGGCCAAAACTGATGCTCTCTTAATTTAACGGCTCATATTGAACGAGAACGTTTCCGTGTTTTTCCATACTAAGCCATAGAACTTCCCTGAATATTCTAAGTGACCTGTATGAGGTTACAGTAACTAAAATAGCTAGTACAAGAGAATGAATTACCGTAGTGGGAAGTACCTGTGAAGCAATCTGAACTCGCACGTCCTCATCGGAAAAGGTCAATTCAGGAATTTTCAGCATATCATTTAGCAAACAACGCTTCCTAAGAGCACGATCCCCCAATAAGCGAATGAACCAGCCCCATGCTCGTACAGTTTGGACCTTGAAACCTTGCTCCAGCATAACCTTCATACTTACAAGCAATCTTTCTTTCATATCTAAGGCAAGAACCTAGTTTGAAAGTATACAAGAAACAAGCATACAAGCTTCATGTCAAGCTGCAGGTTGTCATAACAGCACATTGTGCCTTGAAACTTCATCAAAGTAAACTTGGAGAAAGAGAGAGATCTCTGTCATGTATTACTGTTCAGAGCATTCCCTTGTCCACATGTTGATAAGTCAAGTAAAATTTCAACATTCTTAATATTGCAATTGTCACACTAAGCACATTTTGTGTGTGTGAAGAACAATTTTATGGTAACAATCAAGCAATACTATCTTCGATACAGAATTCTGAAATAATAATGTTGGATAGAGAAGATTAACTGCACATATCTGTCTCCGGCAAACAGAGTGGACTGTCAGTCTATCACTCAGTCCACTCTGTTCAAGGGAGTAACATTATAAATATAGAGACCTTATTGTATTGGCTCTGAGACTCAGACCTTATACCTATATTGATCTGCATGTGATGAGAAATTGAAATCATCGCATCTCATGTCTTCCTTCTCACAGCAATTACATGTGCCAGGTCACATTTTTTTATAAACAGGACCGCCAGATTAAAGTGGCCCTCTTTTAGTTTTCCATTTCACGTCCAACCTTAGTTAAAGCTATCAAATGCACTGAGTTAAGAGAAATGCTAGATTGAATGGAATTAGCTTCATATGTGTTGAGTTGCTGATTTGTTGGTACTTTCATCTAATATTGCAGTTGAATAAACACTGGCAATAACTTTATGAATTGTCCATTTTACCATCAGCATACTGTGTCAAAGTGATACATTGAAAGAGGAAGAGACTTGACAACTCTGGAGAGCTGCAGAAAGTACCTTGGATAGAGTAGGTGGAGGTGGAAGCATTATAGACTTTATCTTCAGGAGGCACCGTTCTGTCATATCCCTTTCTCTCTTGTCAGTGCTTAGAAGTCTTCTGTACAAAGGAGGGATCCATATATGTGATGAGGCTCTCATCATTTCTCCAAGTTGAGATGCTATTTTCATTACAGCCTGAAAGAGAGAATGAAAATTATTTGTAACATCAGTATAGCATAAATCTGGCGTCTTCTAAAGGAACTTCAAACTTATTAGCATGAAAGAAATGATGTTCGCATATATACATTATTTGATTTATTTAATTAGGAAAACTGGTTGTACAATTTATTTATTTTTCAATGAAATATATGCATTACGATCTCAAAACCAAACTGCAATGAGCTATGCTATGTCGGTGATATATCTAGTTGTTTATTAGTTACAGCAACATTTACTTCGATCATTAGTGTTTAGTCATGCTGAGAAGTGTAAGAAATGCAGCGCTATCAGCGTGCACACATCCAATGGAGTCACAAAAGGTGCATAAAAAACTCAAATGCTCTACTTGTTTAGAACCAATATCAGTGAAAAGGAGTTTTGACCACTTCTCACCACGTGGCAACAATTTAAGCTGAAGTGTGTTTCAGCTCAACGTTCTTTTCATTCCCTTTAAAATGCAAGAGAGATAGAAGGAGCAACTAGGAAATAATTGAAAATGCCTAAGTCACTCATACTGTGCTTAGAAATAAGAATAACTTCAGAGCCCAATATAGGTGGCAAAAAGAGTAGTTGACCATTTGGCTGAAAAAAGAAGAAGAGAGAAGTTGACTAAGAGACAATTGGAGATGGCTCTGTCTCTTGAGGCCCTTTTTCTTTTTGCTGGTGATGGTTGGCGAAACCATTTTTCTTAGGAGAAGGAACTACAGAAGTAATTCAGTTTCAGTTTATCGTTAAAGCATACCAGTTGAGTAGAAGAAACGTGATGGTGGATTTCATACGATCCACAATAGAACATCCCCTGTGAAGATGAATTGCCCCAAGAAACTTTACCTGAATAGCCTCAAAAGTTGTTGAAAGTGACCCAAAAGGGTTGTCGAGTGCATGAACGATGGCTTTCAACAAAGACTGGAAATGGGCATTCAGCAGAGACCCATCAAACTGCTGCATAGATATACACCACATACCGAGGTTGCAGACTGACTGTGCCAACGAAACAGACATTACTCTTAAAACTTTGAGGGGGAAGAATTTGATCATCCATAAGTGGGTCACGGCAGTCTACCTTCATTTTAGCAGTGATGATGACATTACCCAGTGACTCCAAGACTCCACCAGCAACACCCACTGCAGTACCAAGAAATGCCATATTTCTCCACTCAAGACATAAATTCTAATTTCACCCCAGATAGCACCAGTAGAGAAAAAAAAAAAAAGAGATCCAAGAAGAGTCACCTGGGATGGAAGCAAGAATCGCGGGATGATGTATCATGAAACCCAAGCACTTCATGGCCTGGACAGCTCTACAGTTCAAAAAAAAAAAAAAAGAAGAAAAGTTAGAAACGAGACATTTCACCAGCCAAAAAAAAGACCTTTATATTTCCTCATTCGCTCTCAGACATTGTGAAAACAAATACACCATGACCAAACCAACAGCTTTATTACTTCAACCTTTCTCCTTAAACGGCGCTTCATTTCAAAGAGAGAGAAAGAAAGCAGCAAATTTGAAGCTCGATCCAGCCGGGACTTTGCAGTGCAGTGATTTTTGCAAAAATTGACAAAAAGGACGAGCTGGGATAAAGAAAAAGAAAACCCACATTTCTTCGTCTTCGTCGCGGACGTCGCCGACGAGCAGCGAGACTAGACTGCGAGAACGTCCGGCGAGGGCTCGAATCGCGTCGGGGTCGGAAACCGACCGTTCTTGGAGACGCAAGAGAGCGGAGTAGGCGAGCGACTTGCCGGCTCCGGCGTCCGGGGAGGCGAGGATCCGGGCGAGCTCTTCGAGCTCAGCGGAGGTTTCGGACATCGTCACGGCGGAGACCGTAGATTTCGGAAGAGACGGAGCTGCGGCGGGTTCCACGACGAAAGTGCAATGCGGGGTGCAATTTTTAGCGCCAAGCAGGAACAGAGCTTGGGGTTGGCGGGCGGGAGTATGAAAGGTTGGGTTTTTATGCAGTTTTAGTGGTTTTTTTTTTTTAATTCATTTTCTTTTATTATTTGCAATTTTCCTTTTTTTGGGGAGAGGGGGAAAGAAAAAATTTATATCATGAAAAATCTCAAATTGATACATTTGTTAATGCAAACTAATCGATACACATGTGACGAATTTACCCTTAGTTAGTTTCTGTCAAATTTTATCAATAAATTACTGAATTGGATATCACGCGATAGTTAACGGATGTATTAATTTGGAGTTTTGCTATCCGTTTGTCATAAGTGTATCAAATTATAATTTTTCGTGATTTAATATAATTTAACGGAAATAATGAATGGTAAATTTATCACACATATTTGGCTTGTCAAATAAATTAGATTTGAGTAAATTTGTTAAAATTGTACTAATATAGAGTTTTTTATGATATTAATCAAAAACAGAAAAATAAAAACTTTTTGAAATTTGTTTTGCTCATTCTAGCCTTGTTTTCTCAAAAAGCAATTTATTCGAAATATAGAATTATGAGAACACGTTTGGTCCGGTGAATTCAAAATTAAAAGGCATGTTATCACTTTAATAATAGGTTCAACCGGATCCTTCATTTGGGATAAAAACTTCGAAAATAACTTCTTCTTTTTTCAATTGTTATCACGAAAGATTGAAAATAATTGTTATTAAATTATCGAAACAAGTACCATTGAACTTTTTTGTAGGTCTCGTTTGGTTTCCACCAGAATCCCCGAGTGAATTATCATTCCCATTCGACCAAAAAGAAAATATCATTCCCAGTTTTGGCAATTCCTCAAAAAAGTATTTTCTTTCAATTATTTTGGATGACTAAATAGTGGTTCTTCTAATTAGGCCTTTAGGCTACTAATTCTCCCTCAGCCATTGAACATAATGGCCGATTCATTTTCAATAAGTAAAAATGAAACAAATAATTGGAAATAATTTACTTGTTACGTTCCATTCATTTCGCATAAAGTTTGACATTTTTGATAAAGGTTTTCCAAATAATTATTTTTAGGAACATAACTATTTTTTTATGTTTGGTTGAAGTCTAAAAATAAATTGAAAATTATTTTTTGTGGTTTGATAAGCAAAATTTGCATTTAGTTTCCTAAAGAGACATGTGTTTTTAATGTGATATAAGTGCTACGTTTACTATATAATCAAATATTAGATTATTTTTACCGAATTGATTTTTCATAATACAAATACCTTTATAGATTGTAAACAATTTACCTTTTTCCTCTTACAGAACTCGCTTAGGTCTTGGGCTAGCCTTGGGGTACTTGGGTTTGGGTGCCCAAATTCTGGACTTAGCCACAAGGGACCGAGCTCTACTGTCAAGGTCCTATGAACTGGGGCACAGCCGCCTAGGTCCTGGGCTTGACCACGATGGATTGAGCCCAAGCATTGGGGACTTAGGTGCAATAGCTGGATACTCAAGCAATTAGCAAACCAAGCATGGATACTAGGGTCCTGGGCCCAAATTTTTGTGGACTCGGGCCTAGCTGCTACATTAGTGAGTTGGGCGTGGAAGCTAGGTACTTAGGCTGCACATGACAACGTTTCTTAGCTGGGGAAGAGTTTTTTTTTTTTTTTTTCAGAAATAGTTATTTTCTATTTCTATTCCGGGGAACAATTTCTGAGTAAAATAACATGTTTGGTAACTACACAAAATTTCTACTCTTGGAATAGAAAAAGAATAGAAATGTGTTTGGTAACGTAACAGTTTCTTTTTTGTATTTATTCATTTTTTATTCTTGCTCACGGATCGGTGACCGGCGGCGACCGACAACGGCGGCGGCGGCGGCCGGCCGGCGACCGGCGGCGGTTGGAGGTGGCCACGGCAAAAGAGAGGAATAAAAGAAAAATAAAAAATAAAATTGGCTTCTTTCTAGAAATTGTTCCCGGGAACAAGAAGCAACTTTTTTTTGTTTCTCGTTTTTGCTCCAAATCTATTCCCAGGCTAACTTTCTATTCCGGGGAATAAAAAAACAACTTGGCGTTACCAAACGGATTTCTATTCTTTTTTTTGTTCCGAAGAACAAAAGAACAGAAATTTTGAGGAACAAAAACGTTGTCATGCGCTGCCTTAGAGACTAACACTAGAGTTCTTAGGCAAACCTCAAGGGACTTGGCCTAGCCTTTGTGAATCCAGGCCTGGTTGCTAAGGAACCCAACCCGATCTTGATGAAACGATGCTCAAGCGTTGGTGACTTGAGTGTAGGAGTTGGGTACCAAGGCATGACTGTCGAGATCCAAGAATGATTAGTAGATATAAGGCCTAATCTCAAGGTACTAGCACTAGCCTTTGTGGACTTGGGCTTGACCTTTGAGGAACTAGGCTCAAACTTGATGGACCTAGGCTGAGGATGGTGACTTGGGTGTGGAGGCTGAGCATGGTTGCCAAGATCTGGGCACAGGCATCGATATCCCGGGCTTCGACAACTCAAGTACTAGAGTCGAGTACACGAGCACAGCCCTCAAGGCTCGTGCACAAGATTGGAGTCTTAATCTTGACCTCGAGGAACAAGACCTAGCCTTTGTGAAGCTTGGCAGGGAACCAAACTTAGCCTTATTGGACCCAAGGTCAGGCGTTAGTGAGATGGACATGAGGGCTAGGCATGGCCTCTGGTTGGGCACAAGCATTGATGTCCCAAGATTTGGTAACTCGAGTGCAGGAGCTGTGACACAGACATTGCCTTTAAGACCCATGCAAAGGCATTGGGATCTTGGGCTCAACTTCAAACGATTGAGCCTATGCCATTGTAGAGCCGGACCCAACCTCGACGGAACCAAGCTCGGTCGTGGGAGCCGGGTACCTAAGCATGGCTGCCATTGATGAAGACTGAGGCATCAGGTGCCCGTACCCAAATATTGATATCTAGTAGTATTTTGAAAAATGATTTTTGAATTTTACAACAACAAAAAATGTCATTTTCCTAAATCTAAATATAGATTTTTTGGTTGATTATGAAAAAAAAATTCATTAAATCATTTTCTCAAGCAATCCAAACCCCGAGAAAAAAGCAAAATATATATATTTTACAAGAACTTCTTCGTAAAACAAATGAAGCCTTGTATAAACTTGAAAAGTTTTTCCAACTCATTGTTGACCAGCTACAATGGATCTTAGAATAGACACAACGAGGTGCAACTCCAAGTTCTTATTGAATCGTATATTTGAGAGTCTGTACGTTAAGGAAGGTAGCCAAAACAACTGAAGTCTATCGACTATTTAATTAGAACCGAAAAAGTTCACATGAAGCTCAGCACATGGTAAAAAAATTAAGTCTGTACGGAGAGTAGCAATAGTAGTAGCAACAGTAGCAATCGGCAAGAATTAAGGGATGATTTGTGTTAAGTAAAATAAAGCAAAGGTCTTATTAAAAAGTATACCTTAAGGCACTTATTAAACATAGTTAATGGAGGAATATTGAATTTCTAGACTGATCATACATATCATGAAGATAACCAGTACACTCAAAATTGTAATATTTTTAGGCACTATTGCTATTTATGTTTGTGTAATAACAGGCGGCCACGCTTGCTTGATTTAATAATGCCGTTAACAAAAAGACAGGTGAAAAGATTATCATCTAATTCTTCTCTTTTGATCCGCAGCTCTTTTCTAGATTAATGATTTGTTTTTCCCATTCCATCGTCTACCAAATTGCTTTTGTATAACTGTGATCTCCTGTCAAGTGTGCCTAGCACCATGACACAAGTTGTTTCGTAGTGTGCTGAAGAGAGAATGTCAAATGATACACTAAGAGAAACATGCTCAGGAAGATCACTTAAGTACCGGTTTTTTGGGCGTCTTGGTTTGTGTAACTAGCAGATTCAGCTAATCCGGCAATGCAACAGATCATGATGATAACCAGCACAATCAGTCCCTCGCATCTCCCCAACTGAGTGTGAGTCTTTACTTGCTCGGAGCATTGTGAATGACAACAACAAAATGTGATGAGTTCGTGAGACTCAAACCCTAGAAGGGAAGTGTAAATAGTAGCACAATCACCATAGAGGCTATCAGTAAAGCACTTACTTTGATGCCCTGGCATACAGATACCAATTGCAATTCTCTCTCCGTATGGAACCCACTTACATCCCCTGGCCATTTTTTGGAAAGATTTGATCCTCCCAGTTATCTATGGTTGTCGCCAAGGATTGAAGCCCGATAGGATTGCCACATCCACAGTTATTAGTTGTGTGCAAGACAACTCTTTCCTAAAGCAACGAGTTGAGATGGCCGAGTTGGTCTAAGGCGCCAGATTAAGGTTCTGGTCCGAAAGGGCGTGGGTTCAAATCCCACTCTCAACAATCCTTAAAATATTTTTTTTACCAAAAAAAAAAAAACTCTTTCCTGAAGTAAAAAATCACAAGACAAAACCCCTCCCCATATAGTTGATGAATTCTCTTGTTGTGTGCGACAGTTAACGAACCAAATCATAAACAAAACTTTGGTTAGTTTTTCCTTTTTTCCTTTAACCCAAGTATCTAGAGCAACTTCTGAAGTTCACTAGCACATAAATAAGGCATTAGAAAGCTTTTACAGGGTTATGTCTGGAAGACTAGTACTTCCCTATGCAACTCATTTCTAGCAACAAAATAATTCAATCGATCTCGTATTGTTGCAATTATAGAAAGCTGGACAAAAAATTGATGCAAATCTGAGAGAACTTGAAACAAAACTATGATACTGATCTTTTTAACTATCTGAAATTGCAAATACTACACGTTCCTAACCCTCCGACCTTGTTTAACCATTTGCTAATATTTGGCAGGTTGTCTGAGATGGAATGGGACAAATATAAACTACAAGCAACCATGAAAGAATCTTAAGATAAAGCTCTACTCTTCCACTGCCAAAGTTCTAATGTACCTTCAAATCTTCAGAAACACTTCAACACAATCACGTTTTGGTACTAGCCTCCACCACCCCATGCTGGCATCACAAACTGCAGAGCATTCCAGCCAAGGCTGAGGTAACAGACATTGATGCTATAACTTTGAAGCACAGTAAATGTACTTAACAAAAATTTAAGGATAGTTATATCTCACAGCCATTTTTATACTTTGAAAGCTTATTTACTGCTATTAATCACCACTAGAATGAGATATTGGCATTTGACATCTAGGACCTCCAGGATTAAAGAAATCGTTCCTACTATTCACAAAACATAGAAGGCTGAAATGTTGTCGATTGAAAACCGAGCACAAACAGAACATACCGCTTCAAGCAGTTCTAGGAAACTGGAAGGGCCAGTGTCCAACTTCACAAATTCTGCGCCTTGAACGAATCTATTCCTCTTAATTATCCAATTAAGGTCGAGATAGAAGCTGTTCCAGCTCTTGCTCGAAGTCTTCATCTTCTGCTTCATCTGGTTCCTCCTCCAGCCGATGTGGTACTAATTGCAATTGCTGATGTTGCTGTTTTTCACCACCATGCTGATTGAAACCTATCTGGCGGTAAAGCATGTCTCTCTGCGCAGTCCAGTTATCCTCAATCTTCGTCAGTTCATCTCCAATTGGTTTCTTGTCGAAAGCTATATGTTCTATGTTCTGAACATCGATCACCTCGCTAGCCTCTATAACAAGAAAATAAGTAGGACACAGAAAAAAATTGATCAAAGGGAGATAAAGGCACCAAACTCACATTGTAGTCGAATGATAATCTAATCCAATATACATATAGAAAAGTTGACAGAATGAGACTTTGAGGTTCTTGTAGCAAGAGGAGCGGAAAAAGGGCAGTCACATGTACTATGAATCACACGCTATCCAGGAAGAATTTTCCTATTGGGCCAAGTAGCTTCTTCCCAGACCTTTAAACTAAGCTCGATGACTAAGTGAAAGAAAAGTGCTTGGGGGAACGAAGAAATCCTTCATCGCTTATCCGGTGTCGTGCACTAGGGATTGATTTTCACCTTGAAAATTTCTGCTCCTCTCCCGCCCACCAAAGCAAACATAAAGGCCAAAGAGTGATCTTTGAATGCTACTACATGCAATATCAGTAAGGTAAATTTGGGTACAGCAGGACTTGAAACGGCGACCACTAGACTAAAAGCCCTATGCTCTATCAATTGAAATATACATGTACACCACAAAAGGATGTAGTACAGCCACATAACCACAAAAAAGGTTGTTGTACAGCCACGTAACCAGATAATTCATTAATTAGGGCAAAAAAGAAGACTAAATTACCCCAGACATAGTGACATTGATGTATAACTTAAATATATACCTTCCTCAGTCTTTTAGCGAGGATCAAATGTATAACCTCAATCTAATCTGTCTAATTTCTTAATTTAGATATATTTCGAAATAGAATAGTTAGTAAAACTAACATGACATGCTGGAAATTTTACTTTCTAGCCAATTCTTCCTCTCATAATCTAATAGAACTCCGCCTTAATAACGTCCTATTTAAGTGATTTACAATATGTATACCCCAAACAAAGTTCTGAATAAAAATATTATGTGTTTAAAAATCATGAATATGAGAGAGAGAGAGAGAGAGAGAGAGAGAGAACCTTTAATGGCTCTTTTCTTGGCCTCGGCATATTCATTTGTCATATTCTTGATCATATCCATATCAATTTCCGTGCCCTGCCATTTATGAAAACAAAAAGGGTGCACCCTTTTAACATCACATAGGTGGAACATAAAGACATCAATTTTCTTTTTGTCAGGAAAAGGGAGTTATAGCTACCAAATCCATGTGGAGAAAATGCTCAATCCTTGTATTAGCAAATAACCTGCAGAATCAGTATAAAGATATGCAACTAATAGTCAGAGAATGCTTTTCTTTTTTTACAAAATCACTAACGATGAAGAAAAAAACTGTGTGGTTATTTACTTCTTATAAGCTACTTGAACACGTGCATTCTGTAGTTCCATAAGTTGGTTTACTCTTTCTGTAATAGAGCCTTCATTGATTTCAACAGCCCCAAATAGAAACATGTTCTTTTCTAGCATTTTCTTAACCAGAGGCGATACCACCGTTATTCCTTCAACTTTTGCACTAGCAACAAGTTGCTTAAGATTCTTCAGCTCTCCTGATAAAAGGAAACATATGTAAGCATAGGACAAAGTTTAAAGAAAGGTAAGGTGGTGGCAAATGAATGATAAGCAACTTTATGGCCTGAGAAGAGACAGTTGCTTGATCATTCAAAGCTTAAGCCAGCTGACAGATTCATAATACAAGAGAGGAAAGAATGTAGTATCAAGAAAGAGAAATTTCAAACCAATGACCATGTGAAACAGCTTTCACTGACCAACATCAGTGACATCTTGACAGACACAAAGATGGGTAATAGACACTATCTAATTTTTTGCACTCAAGCATCAAAGGTCACTTAAGTGATTTGTCCTTGTGCACCAGCCTAGAAATAATTATTAGTATCAAGCCAACCCCCAATGATATTATTTCCTAAATTCTTGATAGGATTCAATATCCTAAAAACACTTGAAACCTAGGCCTAATCCAGGAAGGCAGTGAACCATTTGAGATAATGGTCAAACACATTCTAATATACATCATACCTTGGAAATCTGATGCAACAGCAGAAGCTTAAAGACCAGTATTATTCATTATGGAAGAAGGGTAGGGGTCCAATGTATTTTTTTTTTTTTGGGGGGGGGGGGGGATCTACTCAAAATCCAATGTCAGAAAGTTTTGTAGGGGCGGTTTGGTAGAGCCAAACAACAACTCAATTGACAATTCAATTAAAATCAAAGATAAGCTTCTTCTGGAAAAGATGAGTATCCAAGGGATTGATGAGCGAGAGACTACACAAGACTCGTGAATAGAATTTCACTATATGATAGTAGAACATCTTTAAGTAGCAAGAAGAGCAAGCTCAAGCCAAGATTATTGCTATAAATCAATTGACATGAGCTCAAATCTATACCATGCATGCCGCTTAACTCTTTGGATGATGAGCTAGGAACTTGTTAAAAAAGGGAAGAATTTTGAGCCCTCTAGTTGTATGATTTCAAGAACAGAACATGCCTAGAGCTAGATGTATCCCACCTTCCAGAAAGATTATTAACAGACACAACATGGACATTCACAAACAAAATTACCTATACAAAAAGTCAATCACAAGGAGGACAATCAAATCGAAGCTACCGAGAGACAATCGTACTGTTTGTTTCTGACACATTGTTTCAATTAATCCCCATTTGTAAGGAGAACATCTATTTTAATCCTAAAAGTAAATCTAGCACCCACTTCCGTTGTTCAGGATAGAAGAAGGTGAAAATCCCTAGATCAGTTTAGAAGCCATAGCCAACACGCATTAAGCTGAAAATTCATAAGGTCCCACGAATAAGGATCTAAGGATTTTTCTGTTTTATTTTAATTGATATTGACTAGTAAAAGTCAATGAAAATCTTCCAAGGACATCTTAAATTTATGGAGGTGCAGAGTGCATATACTTTCGAGTTATTGTTCTTTATCGTCTATGTACCTCTGCTAAGCTCAGTTGCGAAGGCTAAGGTGGGGAGAACATAACAGACTAACACTGAATAGCCTGTCAAACAGAGCAGCTCAGCCAGACTAAGGAAGTAGCTTGACCATCAGTACACAGACAAGTTCTAAGAAAAGGTTTACGTTTTTCCTCTGCAAAGTAAGAACAGAATCTAAAAACAATAACAGGGACTGAGTGCGGAAAACAATTCTTTAAGATACGCCAAAAGCAAAATCAATGTGATTGCAGAATATCTTACCCAGAGAGAGATAGATTCTGAAAGGAGGTTTGAATGGTTGAGTTTCATAAAGACAGTAAAGGCAATACAGCCCACCTAACCGGCGAGATAGGGACTCTGAGTTGACCATGTGACCTGCAAAGACCCCATTCATATTCACGTTCTTGTATGAATATAAAGTAAACTTGCAAGAGATGTGAGTAGTTATTAAATTTTTCAAGTCACTTAGATGACACATACATGTAAACCAACAAGGTGCTAAACAAAGTTCTTTTCGCGCAAAAGAGAGCAATGGATTCCAATATAAAACTGCTCAAATAGAGTCATCAACTTGCTTAAAGGCGAACCATTTCAACACCCCATTTAAATCCAAGTCTCGATTTTTTTTTTCGCTAAATTGAATTCAAGCAAATTACAATCACGCAAAGCATTCCTCGACTCAATGCTCGACGCCCCAAACAAGTCGGCACACCCGCCCCCACAAGCCAAAACCGCGGAAGCTTTCGAGTCAGTTAAGGATCACTCTCTCACCAATTGACTGAGAATAGAGCGTCTGCATGAAGAAGGTCAAGTTGGACGAAGGACGCGCCTCGTAGATGTACGAGAACTTCCTGGACATCCATATGCGCTTCATATCGGCTAAAGCCCTCGATCCGCCCTGCACGTAAAAACCCACGTCACCTCACAGACGCTTAGACGAGAACAGCCGCCCCTGGAACCGAAGGACTTACCTGAGCGAACTCGTTGATGAGCTCGTCGACGTCCTGCTTGAACGGGGAGAGATCCATCGCGGGTCAGACGCCGGCCGGGCCTTCGACGGGGCCGAAACAGCGACGAGCGCTCTTGCGCCGGCGAGCGCGGCGACGGCTGCCCGCGCTTCTTTCGGTGAGGAACCTTCACGGGAGCTACGCCGCCGTAGAGGCTCCGGCGGCCGCAGGGAGACGATTCCGGTGGCGGCGGGCGAGCGGCTCGCCGCGGAGGGAGGCGGCGGAGCTCCGTTGGCGGGCGAATTTGAGCGGGTCGGGTAGTAACCAGAGAGAGCAGAGGGGAGAGGGGTCTGGTTTTCTCGTTTTCTCGCCTCGTTTCGTTGCAGCAAGTGTGACGATGAAATAAAACAATAAATAAAAAATAAACATAAATAGTTCATAAATTTTTAACCAAATATATAATATAGTCCAAAAATATTTAATTTATTTAATGTGATTCCTAAATTTAATATAATATACAATGTCGTCATTAATTCCTAAATTTCATGAAAAATATTTAATGTTATCCTTTTATTTAATTAAGTTTATAAAGAATAATGGATATTTTCATATAGAATAAGAACTAGATTGCATATGTATTAAAGGTTCACGAATCACATTGAATAAATTAAAAATTCTTGAACCTTATTACGAATTGAAAGTTAGGGGAGGACATTATATGTTGGGTTAAATTCAATTGTCACATTGAATAAATTAAAATTTATGGACCACATTAGATATTAAGTTAAAACTTAGAGAGTATTTGTGTTAATGTCCCTTTGAAATTTAATGTTCATCTGAGTACAACATTGAACACTTGCCATATTCGCAAGATCAACAACCTAGATTGAACTATGGTAAGTATTTGAGAGGTAGGATCGATTTGTGCATCAAGTATGGGATGATATCGGAATGAATCGCAACTTGCATTTGATGATACGATGATGGACGGGCGCACTCTAGATGAGTAATAATAATGGTTCTAGCTGAACATTTCTATCGCAAGTATGAAACTCTTATGGTAGTGCTAGGAGAAGTTGCTTGCATTAATCCACTCATTCCATTCTTTTTATTAATTAAAAAAATAAAAAGTTCACGACAATTATTGGCCACAATTAATCCCAAGACCTCAGGCCGATATTATTTTATGTGATGTATTAGTGAGGACTCCACCCCCAATTTAACCAACCTTCTTTTTTTTTTTTTTTTGGTCGGTTAACCAACCTTCTTTAGCAACCTTGTTAAAGCAGTTTTCTGTCTCCTAGTCTCCAATTACTTGTTGATAATCACAATACATCTATGATATGGCGAACTTGATTCGTACTTGTCCCAAAACAATGGATATTTCGGATAAGGCGCATCACAAAAGAAATAGCATTTTAATTTATCATTTAATTTTACTTTGACTAAAAGAAAAGGCGAGAAAAGGTGACCCATATCGACAATTCCCCTAGGCATTCTATAGAATTGTACACCTATAGTTAAATATTCGGTTCAAGTCATAACTATGCTCATTTGAGGAACCCTCGCTATTGTACTACCGAATATAAGTCGGTATGAAACTTGAGTCATCCTACTGCAGGTCTACTGCACGAATCCTGATAAAATTTGACAACTGCTCAGCATAGTCGTTGCCAAAATTTGATAGTTGATGAGATTTTTACTTTTAAGTTACATTTTCTTCAAATGTTTAGAATGTCAAATTAGAATTTTTCACTAGAGCGGGTTTGATATCTGCACTTAACAAAATTAAGCACGTTTGATAATAATTACTAATTTCGACTAAAAAGATTCAATTAAGTCAAAAGATGACTGAATCCATTCAATAGAAAAAATATCCATAGGAAATAAGGTATTGCCTATTGCATTGCTAAAAACTAATCAGATATGCTTACAATTCCATATTTAGTAGGAAAGATTACTATTCAACGCACAACCTTCAACTATTATCAAGTAACATTTTATCTTTTATCTCAGTAATTAAAATGATCAACTCCATAGTTAGATTCATTATTTCGTGAACAAAATAATTAAAAAAACATTTTCCTTTTAAATGATCTTTTGTATTAAATAAAATAATAAAGATATCTCTTGTTTACTAGTTTTGTAAGCAATATAGCAATCAATTTAAAAAAAAACATTTTTCAAGTCATTCATTTTTCATGAAATAAATACACCTTCAAACAGAGATGTGAGCCTAGAGAAAGATGAGTTTTTATTTTAGTGAGTCCAATGCGAGATCTAGGATATCTAAAGACTACGGTGAACTACGCTTACATGCACCGGAGCACCCAATAAGACTCAGGGAATACATTAGTTCAAAGCTAAAAGTACACAACTGATATCTCCTGTGCATGATTTCAAGCTAAGACTCAATCTACTGCAAATCAATGGTAAGAAAGTTGACACCTGAGAGCCATCTCCAGTTGCAGAAAGTATTGAGTTAAGAGTGTAAGGTGAACTAACCGAGGTTCAACGATCAAGCATCTAAATTCTAAACAATCCACTCAATGGCAAAGTGGTATTCCAGGAGCCAAATTACAACCTATCAAACCTAGATTTTAGCACAAGTCCAGAATGAGATGTGAGCTAAACCTACATTTCCACTTTCACAAGGGCGTTCGATATCTGGGACGAGCCGTACTGTAGCCAGTCCTTAGTGCACAAAAGGGCTTCCACTGTGTCAGGTCGCAGGGAACACCGGTACTTATCCATCTCCTTAGGTGCAGTATCAAATACAGAATCAGGAAGAACAGTAGACACTGGGATAGACAGGATGTCACGAGCCATTTTAGAGAGGGTCGGGTATTTCAGCTTGTTCAGCTTCCACCACCCCAACACATCAAACTCTTGCACTCGGGGCAATAAAGTTTCATCCAGATACTGGTCCAGCTCCGACTTCATCTGCTGGCCACTAGTTTCCATGATGTACATATCGAAATCAGTCAGACCATGGTCTGTCAGAAGATGCCCTCCTTGAGGTGATTCCTCCATCTTGTTTCCATTTTGCCCCTCTTCCGCGTAAGTGGGCGTCAGAGGCAATGGAAGCGAAACATATTCGAGAAACAGCTCGTGGATGCCTTCATCAACTATCTTCACATAATTCGGAGCATCTTCACCAAACACTTTAGTGAAACTGAACTCAACAAGCTTCATCTTGAACCGAGGATCCATGACCACAGCCATGGCCAAAACCAGGCTGCAGTCCTTCCAGTATTTATCAATCTTCTCAAGCATTGGCTTGGTAAGATCAGCGATGAAGGGATCCTCGCTCGTGACTGCACGAGCAAGATCTGCTTGAATCTTCCACACTTCATGAAAGAATGTAATTGCAGTAGGGCCAGAAGCAGTTGTAAGAATACTTGCTGCTTCATAAACAGGTTTTAAGTAGGTACAGAGGGTTTCCACCTGCTTCCACTCTTCCAAGGTCGGGGCTTGCTTGTAATCCGGATCTGAGGTATCCAAGCAAGAGAAAACTTCCTTCAGTTCCGAAGCAGCCACTAGCATTTCATATGTTGTGTTCCACTGAGTTTGATCATCTAAAGAAAGGCTCCTCTCGCTTGGAACTTGCAGCTGTTGCTTGAGATCAATGAACTTTTCCTCGTGCGACTCCGATGTCTTCACATATTTTACACTGTTCCGTATCTTCTTTATAATTGCTTCCCCTGCCCCAAGTACATCCTTCGCCACAGCAGTCAAGGTACGTGCAACACAATTGCTGACCAACAATTGACCATTAAGAATATTAGGGTTCTTGATAGCAAGAAAAGGTTTGAGATTTTCACGTGCTGCTTCAGTCATTGGCTGATTAAAAGTAACAGAAAACAATTTGCTCTCTAGATTCCAATCAGCAAGAGAGGTAGCGACTGCATGACTTAATGCCGAAAACGGCTCCATTACAATATTGAGAAGCCTGCGATGCATCTTCCAGTCACTATCCATGAAATGGCCAGTCAGAAATAGATAACCCAAACTTTGACTAGAAGTCCAAATATCGACAGTGAGGCAGACTCGTCCTGGCATTCCCTCGATGAACTTCATCACACCTTGCTTTTCACATAGATAAGTTGCTATACAGTCACCTTGTACAGCATTAAAAGAGACCAGATCGAACCGTGGTTGAAGGTTCTGGACAAAAGTCACAAACCCAGGATGCTCAACCATGTGAAGTGGGTAGTCATGCATTATAATCATCTTAGCAATCTCATGGCGACACCGATCCTGGTCGAAAGGTATGAGGGAGACAGCAGAAGTTCTATAGCGACGTTTAGGAGGTTCGGAACCCATTCTTCCAGGTGCAGAGTATGGTGTGATCTGATTCTTGTCTTGGTTACGTAGAATAGCAGGACAGGTGCCCTTCGCAATATGACGTTTGAGGTGGCTGGTGCCAGCGACCTTTGAGCCTGTGCTATAAGCAAAACTTTGCTTGCACTGCTTACAGCATGCCCTTCTACATCCAGGACTCACGGTTTCTATCGTGAAGTGTTCCCAGACAATGGACTTCTTTTTTCTCCGCTTGTTGGGCTGTGTTTCGGGAGTTCTCACGTTGTTGTTTTCTTCTAGGGTTGCCATCTTCTATCTAAAAACAAATTCCTGCCCAATAAAGTCAGAGACAAAACAAGAAAAGAAAAATGAAAGGTACGGAAGAGAACGAGATATGGAATATTGGCAGCATAAGGCAGATATATTACATAAATCACTGATGAATGGGCTTGAACCAAAATTAGAGTAAGATATGAACAGAAGAACTGTACAAGGACTAAAAGGCTTGGAAAATAGTTGACACTATGGTGGCCAATCATAAGGTACGATTGATGAATTAGCTTTCAATATGACGAGGAGAGTTTAGACAAGTCAAGCTAGCAGCAAAACATCATTTTCCGCTTCATATTGCATTATGTAGGTCAGGTATCCACTATAGTGAATGTTCCTGCATAAAGTCCACACCAGAAGCACTCCAAAAACACAAAGGCGTATTCAGAGTAGTAGCTTTAACATTTGATACCTCATCTCACAGATGCAACAGGAGTTATCTTGGTTGGTGGTTGGTGATCTATATGTCAAGAAAGAACCAACTTGCGTCAGCCTCTTAGTTATAAAATTCTAACCCTCGATCTGGCTGAAAAGTGCAAACAACAGTAGGCTAATGAATCTTTTTCACAAGCTAATTTGACTTCTCATAAAAAAAAGCAGCCAAAGAACTTAGACAAATCATCTTAGTCCCCTAGATATATCAAACAAGCGAAGCCAAAGAACTTACATGTGAATGACAAGAAAGGGAGAACTACACAAATCATCCTAGTCTCCTAGATATATTAAAAAGAAATAGCATCCAAGCAGGTAGAAACTCTACATATTGAACAAAGGAAAACTCCAAGCGTATCCCAATTACAGAGTACTAACCAATGACAGAAGTGAAACTACAGTGATCGCTAATGCCTTTCTTAGTCGATGAAATAGAAGTAAAAACTTGCACACACCGCTTTTCAGTCAATTGAAAAATTTCAGAATGTACCACAGATGATTTTTTAAAAAGTTTGCCAGCAAGCAAAGCAAGAAACTAACCCTCTCCACTACATCTTTTTTCAAATTCAATGATTTCCCGTTCACGTTGATCATATCTCCCACTCCTACCTCCTACTAATCTTGATAACTGCCTTAGTCCTTGGCAGTTTGAATAATTAACAAGTGACGGTAGTAGACAATATGCAATCTTCGTGTCACACCCTCCTACAGCATAGAGGTCAACAAGTAGCCTAGCATTCATTCATTCTTTGAGACAAAATATCTCATGTCAGTGGGACATGAGTATGTGTAAGACGCGTAGTTATGTTTCACCACACAGAATAGGCAAGCTACCAACTTTCAGACAACATAAACCAAAACATACAGCGATTCCATCAAAAACAAAACATACTGTAATTTCTATGATAATTTTGAGAACGACGTGTTCATCCATTCGTCCTTGTGTACCCACATTCCCAGCACCGATCTTCTCATAAACTAAATTAGCTACCAGACGAAAACAAATCATACAGACTGAAATTGCCCCTCCTTGTCCGTTTAAACCACACAAAACACATGCATAGCTCAAAATACACCACACCCGGTTCCTCTAAGCCGGCATCTTCAAATGGTTATTTCTCAGAAGAAAGAAAGAAGGAAAGAAGGAAAGAAATCAACACATCTTTAGACATTATGTCCTGACAAGTTAACTGAACTAACGTCTCCTTCCCTTTTCTTCCGCATCCGTTTTTTCTTTTTTTCCTTCGCTTAGCTAAACGTTAAAAAAGTTGGGCCACACATTCCTCCCCTCAGCCCACCATAACCGCCCTCCTCCATAAGAGGGTCGCTGGCTCCACCAGGTTTCAGGCCCTGCCGCAGGCAAATGCATCCAAAAACAAAACCCTAGGGCGAGTCAGTCAGTCAGCAACCAAAACCAACCACACCCACTCGTGCCATCATCCACTTCCCACTTCCAGATAAAAAGAAGGGGGGACACACCCAGTGGAACACAACGAAGCTGGGTTATCTCCTTTTGGGCCCAAGCAAAGCCTAATAAGCCCGGCCCGATCACCAAGTAAGTCCTCCACACCAACCACGCAGGACCCTCCTCCTCTCCAGCTCAATTCGGTCGCTCGCTCGCTTCCTCCCATGCTCGGGAGCAAAAGGTGTACGCAAAGGCCGGTCCTTTTTAAGTTTTCATCGTCGCCTTCGGGCTCGAAAAGCTTTTGGGAGTAGAAGAAGAAATCACAGACCACCGAGATGGAAAAAACACTTCTAAGGCGCTCGAATCGAGCCTGGACTCTTTTTAACGAAAATTCAAAAAAAACCGGAACGAAAGCTTGTACGCTGTACTTTCTTGTAACCCTCTCTGGGCTTTCACAAAACGCGAAGAACAGAACAAGAAAACCGGGTCGAACGATCGCAGATCTGGACGCCCGAAGCCGAAACGAGCCGGGACTCGACTAAAACCCAGAACGAATCGGAATCGAACACGAACGCACGAAACGAACCTCGAAAAGCAGTCCATCAACAGAGTCAAAACAAGAAAGAAACAAAAAGAAAACAACGACCGATCGTCGCCGCGTAACAAGACCCAACGATAACAAGAACAACACCACGACGCGATCAAAACGCGAAACCAAAGAAGGCAGGCACAGAGAGAGAGAGAGAGAGAGGGGAAGAGAGAGAGGGGAGCCCGAACGTCGGCATCATTACCGCTGCGGGAGAACGAAAGGGAGCGCGATCCACGCCGGGGCGGGGCGGCGATCGGATCGGGTCCGTCCGACGCCGATCAGCTGGGCCTCAGATCTAGGGTTTCGTCGGGGCACGAGCAGGACCGGGAGAGGAGAGAGAAGTGGGGGAAGAGAGAGAAGGGGAAAGCGAGATTGGGCTTGAGACCCGAGAAGGAAGTCTGTAATTGGACCGTTCGAATGGGAGGAAACGATAAGATGTGGAGTGGGACTTTTGGGTGTGGGTGCGGGGGGTGGGAGGACGAAAACGTGCGGGCGATGGTTCGCTTCGTTTCGACTCGGCTTTTTGGTGTTGTTGTGGTTTTTGGGCAACTGGACTTTCGATGTTTTTGAGGTCCAGATGCTTTGTGAAATTCGATTCCTTTCCATGTGACCAGAATTTTTAGGAATTGGACCGCCAAGAAAAAGCCCAACCTCACTTTTATTTAGCTGCTTATTTCTATTTTATATGTTTATGTAGATAAAGAGAGAGAGAGAGAGCAGTTTGAAATGTGTATGGGCAGAGGCCGAACAATTTTCGGCCCACTGATATAGCCTAACTCTCCAATTTAGGGGCACACTTGGGTTTTGGATTTTCTTTTAACTTTTTGTTGGGTCTGATCAGCCTAACTAGCACATGCTACTAAGGAACTAATTTTGGTGGCAGAGATATACAGTGAGAGAGGGAAGATTTGGTGAAAAAGAAAAATTAGGGAAGTGGGTAGTTGTTGCGTTTTTGTTGGCCTAACTTCATACCTTCCGAATGACGAAGAGGAGATCGGGTTTTCCCGCCCCGTTTTCTCTTCATCTCTATCTTCTAGACCTTGAGTCCTCTTTATATATATATTGATTTCGAAAAGGCCTTCTGGATAGAATGACGGTGAAAAGTACTATATTCTCCTATAAAAAGGATGGGAGTAATTTTCCTTTTCTTCCTTAAAAAATCATGTTGAGATTATAATTTAAATGAATGAAAATATATTCGTATGAGTTTGGTATCTTGAATAATTCAATTAGGGTGCCTTTCAAAAAATTATTGGCAAGCATTTTGGTACATGATCATAGCGTCCGTAATTTGTGCTCCTCCTTTCTTGCTTAGAAATAGAGATTTTAAGAAACAAGGAAAAACATTTCAATCAACAGATATTTTAAAACATTTCCACCATCGTTCCGTAAACACTAGTCCATATAGCAGATACGATTCGCAAATAGTACTCCTGAAAGCAATGCACCTTCATGCTAGATACAATCAATAGGGGTTTCGATCATTCACCATGCTTAAAAATTAGTACTTAGATACTAACTCCTCAGAAATTCTTAAGAATAAGGACGCTGCCAGCGACAATATTGTTACACGGTATCCAACTTTTTGCAAATAACTTACGAATGCCTTCTTTGATGTCCAAACTTTCCATAATCATTCGTTCAAGTAAGAACCAGCGAATTGACTTGAGTAAGAATTCTTCTTGACTCAGGTGAAATATAAATAAAAAACCACATTATTTTGGTTATTGTCTACCCCGAATTACTTGCCATGTAGGATTTGTTAATCTTTAAAAAACAAGCCACGTAGCATCCTCAAATCCACTATGTCACATTTCTTCTATTGATGCGGAAATAAATTCATCCATCAATAAGGATCGACTTCAACGCATCAAATTGCCAGTCGAGGGAACTCGTAGCACCATCAAGGACGATTTCTTTATTTTCTTCGAGTCTGGTTGGCACAGCTGTAGCTACAGCTGTGAATACATGCATCTTACAATACATCTTTTGAAGGTGCTATATGAGGGAAAATAATTAAAAAAGTTCTAAACATATTGTAATTATGCCAATACATACTTCATTTTTTTTGGCCTATTGAATTATAAACCTTCTGAATTTTTGCTAATTCAGTCCGTCAATTTTGGCCGAGAACTGTTAACATAGAGAATTTTTAATAATATTTTAAAAAAATTTAATAATTTTTTTATTTTTTATTTTCTTTCCCTTTCTTTCTTTTTCTTTTTCTTCTTCCTCTAGCAGATCCTTGGACCTCTGCAATTGGGTAGAGGTAAGGGCTGCCAAGCTTTACCTTGCCGGCCTCACTTGTCCTTTGTGAGGCTTGACGAAAAAAAAGGAAAAATAAGAGAAAATAAATAATTTTGAAAAATATTTTAAAGTTGTTTATGTCAACGTCAATCATACTATATAGAACAACTGGTGACCATATCATGTCGTCTATGCTATGTCACTGATTTCTTGCCAAAATTGCCCAAATAGACTAAATTGAGAAATCGTTAAAAGGTGTATGATTAAATTGACAATTTACCAAAATGTTTAGGATTATATTAATACAATTGAAAATTTTATGACTAAATTGACTACCATACGATTTAGGACTTTTTGATCATTTTCCCTGCATTCATATGCCTTAGACATTCTCGACTTGAGTACATGCTCACCTCAATATCTCTCCTCCCCTTCCTCGGTGTCTCTTCTATTTCTCTCCTCTCCTTTATGAATGGGAAACCCCATCGCTCCATATTCCGATATCGATGTTTATGTCTATATTATTAAAACTATTGCAATACCCCATTTTCTACCTAACCATTTCCAGCTCGGGGGCGTACTCATTTCTCACATCCTTCACCTCCCTCCCCAGCATCTCTCCTCTCTTCCTTAATGCCTCTTCTATTTCTCTCCTCTCTTCACTCCATACTCTGGTACTAATGTTTATGTCCGTATTACTAGAACTTTTGCAATACACCATATTCACCATATAATAATTATAATGATGATGTTAATGTTGTGATTATCATAATTACTATTTCATATGTTTTATTATTATTATTATTATTATTATTATTATTGCTATTATAAAATTAAGATATATATATATATATATATATATATATATATATATTGTTATTTATTATTCTTTCAATTTTTTTTGTAGAAACGTTGCTATAACTTTCCTTCTATGGGTAAATATTATTGAAAATTTGAAATAAACAATAATAACAATAGAATTACGATCTTTATCAGTATCATTACTCAAATTAATTTTCAGTTTTTATATTTTTCTTTAAAAAAAAAATCATAGCTTTGACGAAGAGGATGGAAGTGACGATGCCGTTGAGTCACATGGTTGAAGGATGGTAAAAAATTGAAATTAAAACTTGGAACAAAAAAGATTGGGGGTGGCCATGACCAAGTTTTTTAAAAAAAAAATTATTTTAGGGTTGCAAAAAAAATATGGACACAATTAGAAACGCATTGGATGATAAGAGGAAAAAATAGATGTCAAAGCTATTGGAAAAATTATCCAAAAAGTTTTAAGCCTATTATAAAACGGCCAATTTAGTTTTATACTTTTTAATTATGTCAATTTAGTTCTAATCTTTTGACAAAATACCAATTTAATCCTAAACATTTTAATTGTGACAATTTAGTCTTAAACCTTTTAATGATTTACCAATTTAATCATAAGCCTTGTGACTACTTGCCAATTTAGTTTCGACTAATTTTGCCCAAAAATTGCTAACATGAGCATCAGGCATCCTATGTAGCATGGCCAATGTTAAGGTAAACAAATTTTGTGTTTTTTTTAAAAATCCTTTTTTCCTTTTCTTTCCCTTTGGCCTAAGGCCGGTACTTGGCCATGGCTGGCGATTGGCATAGGCGAGGGTTGCCCTTGCCCCCACTCTTGCCCAAGTCATGAGGGTTGAGCCCTCGCCAAATTTGGCAAAGGCCGCGACACCTTCGGGAGCCATGATCGAGTACCGGCTACAAGCCAAAGAGAAATAAAAAGGAAAAAGAATTAGAAAAATAAAAAGTTTGTCCAGCATTGGCCAACCCACATAAGATGACTAATGATCAGCCAGCGTCTCAAACCTTTGAAGATTTGCCAATTTAGTCTTTAAACTTTTTAACTATGCCAAATTATTTCTAAACTTTTTGATGCTTTGCCTATTTAATTATAAATCTTTTAATAATTTACCAGCGTAGTCATTCCAGCTGCCGTAGAATATAATGTAAAAGTTTCACAATCAAAAATATTATACGGGATGAACTTGTTAGCCATTATTTGTGGATTGAAATCCACCCTATGGCCATTGAAACATGGCCGCCAATAGAGCGCTCATTAGGAAAATTTGTCGGATTTCGATGGCGTCTTAACTCGAGACATCTACCAAGTCCAAGATTCTTTGGTGGCCCTTGCTCGCGAATGTGAGGAATTAAAGCGAAACGTTCGGGCTCAAGCCTCCTAAAGGACTTGGTATCACGCTTAGAACCTGGCGCTAGAGTTATCATTTAAGTTATTCATATATAAAGAAAGAAACATGAAACTAAAAGTTTCTTGTAGATACCATAATCAATCCAATTATGTTGGTAGGCTGCTCATAGAAAACCAGCACTTTGTTGTGCCCTTTCTCCAAAACCAAGTTCATCAAATCCCTGCGTGCTTAGTCTGAAACTTTCTGTTATAGGTTTTTTCTGTGATTGCTTAGTTAGATCCTTTAGGCTAGTTTGCACGATAGTGACTTCATAGTCATCGGATCTGATCCAATTTGGTCTTGAGTCTATCCCCAACCAAGGTGTGGTCGGGATCAAGAAGACTGGCCGTTAGATCATCTCCGATGGCTCCAAGGTCCTGGCCTTGGGCCTGTCAATAAGTCCTAGGATCGGTTCTGTGGCCAGTCCAAGATCCTTCACCATAATCCATGACCCACAATTGATCCTAGGGTCGATTCATGACCTATTCCCACCATTGGCATATCAATCCTTAGCCTACTAGTCATGACTCATAACCAAATTAAGGGTCTTCATAGTGGCTTGCTTATCCTCCCCTCTTTGTGGATTTTATAGATTTTGACAAATATTATCTCACAAACTATTCCTTCTTATGTCTCTTTTGCTGGTTTTGCAAGCCATGAAATTTTGATGTTAACTGCTTATTTAAGGAAAGTTTTGATCGCGATTTATCCTCCGATGCATAATTGGTCTTTACATTTGATCAGACATCGCCTTGTGTGCAACCTCCTAATTCAAATGAACATTAAAATTCTGATTTTTGGTTCTCTAAATGGGGTTGTTTCAGGCTCCTAATAGTTACTTTTTGTTTGAATTTTATTGTATTCATAATCCTGAACCCATTGGCTATCGGTGCACTATTCGAGCTGCTCTCATAGCGAGAGCAACTCACCGCATGCCGGCTGAGGGACGGATCAGGAACAGCTACTTCGGGAGCCTTCCTCAAGCGTCAAATAGTCAACTCAGAATTGGTACAGACAAGAGGAATCTGATTGAAGTAAATTTATCACAAGTGTATCCGTTTGAAATTTTTTGTAGTCGTTTGTGATGAATTTGTCATGGATATATTAGTTTGAGGTTTTTTATGGGGTGAAACTTAGGAAAGCATAAAGATGGCGATGATTAGAAGTTAAAACAAGATCATGATTAATTAGTTTAAACTTTTGAATGAAAGTGACTTTAATTGAATATATTAATGAATTTGGACTACGGCCTTCTCTCAAATGTCACCCTAGGGTGAGTTACTAGGGCAAAAAGAATTTTTTCGGACAAATCATCGTTTTCTAATTTCATATGACTTTACGGGTGTTGTAATCCCTATATATTAAATAATATGAAAGTAAAGTTTTTTGAACACATTTATCCCAATAGTTTTCCTACTGTAGGAGGTTTTATAAGGTAAAATATCGAAAATGAATTTTTCATGGAGTAAAAGGAATAGACAGATCTTTATTTTCTGATTTCACATGACTTTACAGAGGTAGGCAAGATAGAAGGCCGTCCAGTTAATAGGATATTAGTTGATACGGGAGCAAATTTAGATCTGATGCCCTACTGATACTTTTGGAAAATTTGCAAAGATGAGGAAGAGATAAGACCATTCATGAATTACTCATGAACAAGCAGGTCAATTTCTTTTTACAATAACTTTGTTGTCATCATAGTAGCTACAAACCATCCAATTGAAAATTCTCTTGGTAAAATCGAGTGGACAAAGCCTTTCCTCCTCTTTGCCTCTTTCTTTGTTGCTTACTGACATGTAGTTTCTTCTCTATTTGTACAACAGCTCGAATTGTGGCCTCGACATGGCCAATTTGGCTTTTCTCGACGACCTCATGGTGATAATCAATACAATATAACCCCGGCTTGAGGATCGGCAAGATTGTTTGAAGTGCGCGATTGCCATTCGCCTTCCGTCTGGAGGATGATGAGTACAAAATCACCATAAACCTAAAGCTTTCTGATTTTCACCATGAATGGTTTCTTATTTCCTATGTAACATGAGTCCAACTTTCTTCTTCCCTTGTGTTGTCTAGTGATCCTCCTCTCATTACGCATTGCTCGCATGATAGAATGATAGCGAAATAGGTATTCTTTAGATGTTCTTGATTTTGTCTCTTTGTAAGTTTGCAATACCCATTAGAGTGTTTTTACTAAGGGTTAACAAAAGTGAGAAACCCATTCGTAACGCGCAAAAAAAAGGTGCCTATACTTAAAGTGAAGGCATAGGCAAGAGATAAAGTGTGCGAGCAACTCTATAAAAACACTTAGAGGTGTGATTTATAATTTGGAAAAAAGACTTGTTGTGCTGCTTATATAAGTACGGGAAAAGCAAGAGGCATTGGAATCAAGATGTTGCCCCCCCAACAATCAAAGCTAAGTGGAGACCAATTCGACAGTTCGCTTCTATCCACCGCCGATTTCTTCGATTGGGCAGGTCCCACTCGTCTGCTTTGACAATTTCATCATCCGTTTCGCTTGAACTATCTTCTTCCTCGACGTCTATCCAATCATCTTCCTTTGAAGACTAATATGTTTCTATTGGCAGATAGTGCGAGATCACAACCCTCAGATCATCCTCTTGTTGCTTGCATATTATACGGAACCCACACTTCTTCAATCTTCCTCCACATCAGCAATTTCCAGCCGGAAGGACTAGATTGGTAAGTCATTACAATGTTTAGGACTAAGTTGACATATTATAAAGATATTTAGAACTGAATCTATACAATTGAAATGTTTATGACTAAGTTGGCAAGTTATTAGAATGTTTAGTACTAAATTTGCATATTCTAAATGTTTTGGATTAAGTTGACTGTCGTACGATAGATTAAGCACTTTTTGGATAATTGTCTCCCAAGCTACTTAGTAGCTTTATGGAAGCTATTGTGAATGTATTTCAGTAACGAGGGTGTGACAACTATGATATTTTTACCAAACATTTCGAACCCAATTTCAAAATTATAGTAATTGCGGAAAAATTGTACTAAACACATAATTTTCTTCTGCCATCGCAATAATTTCAACAACAAAACCTTTTGTACTGTTTGTCCTGTCTAGTAGAGATAATTAATGGGCAGGCAGTTCTCTTGGCACACCTAAGTCCAATAAGTAGATGGGTGTACTTAGGCAATGGTTTAACATGAAAAAGGCCGATCAGCCCATCTTTGGCCTAGATTCAACCTGATCTGGCCTGAAAATTCATAAAATATTAATTTTATGAGACGGACGAGCTTTGGCAACAAATTAGACCCAAGTGGGGTCGAATAGGCTTAAGCAACCAAATGGTTCAACTCCAGAAGTTGTTCAAACCTACCTTACTCAGCCGATTCATAGGGGGACCGGTTTGGTTTCCAGTTCTTAAAACTAGGAAAGGCTGGTTCAGGTAGAACTCACATTGTGTCCCAGATATTTGTATATTTGCGAGACCCCAGCTCGAGCTTCACCTCTTCTCGGCCAAGCTGAGCTCCGATGCAACCGTAGGTAGCTCAATTTTCATTAATGACAACAAGTGAAAGCGAGGGACAAGAGGATGGAACAACACGAAATGTGACAGGGAAAGAGCGACGAGCCGAGAAAGGAGAGGCGGAGAACTTTCAAAAGAAGTTATTGCCTGCACTTGATGCATGTAAGCCTAACCCATATCAACAAAGATCATTTAATTTTTTTTTTGTGTTTTAGGTTCCACCACACAAAGAACTCGTCTTTGTAGTTCGCAATTTCTATACTTCATATAAAATCACCTACTAGTTCATTGCTTCGATTTCTTTTGAGCTTCATAAAAAACACTGTTTTTTTCGTTCTTGTGTTTTTTTTTTTTTTTTTTTTTTTTTTTTGGGGGGGGGTGGTAGCGGAGGGTGTGTGGTTTAGATGATAGTCTAACAAACTTCCAAATTATCAAATGTTCATGTCTGACTCTCCCAGCAATAATGGAATGGAATTTTATAAATTATCATGAGACAGAAGTAAGACACAAGTCCAACTAAGGATGCATGTGGTGGCCATTCATTAAAAACACTCTTTACACCTCTCTCTTTCATTTCAAATCTTTAATCAACACGTGCGCCTCCTTATCAAGGTTGTCAACCTTGTATTCTTAATCTTTCTTTTTGGTTGATAAATAAAGCACAAAATCCACTGCTCTACAGTCTGAACAATCCACCGACTCCAACTCATTCATACTAACCAATCCAAGCTAGGGCACATTCGAGGGTCGATGATTATGTGCGATCGAGTAATTATCGACTAGGGTTTTTCTTCCTCTTTTTTTTTTTTTTGCGTAATAAACAAAATTGTAAAGTTCTCGCTGACCAAAATAAATAATATGGAAACCCATTATTTATCTGGGGTTCTTAAAATAAATTAAACCGAAGGAACATGGAAGAGAGAGAGAGAGAGAGAAAGAGAGAGACGTTGCTCAGTTAATGGGGAAATGGCTAGACAAATTTATGGGTTGGATCGAAGAGACAGGCCAACCTCACAGCAGTGTCGGGCATGGGATGTGTGTTTGAAAGACTGATCAGATCAGGAAGTCAAGCGGTAAAAGTGACAAAAGGGTGCATGCATTTCCATGCACTTGTCCCCGTTCTCGTACACGTATTGCCACCCACAGAACCTTCCTGAAACTGTCTTCCTGCATGGGCATTGACAAGGGCTATCAGCTCGTGCGGTCTCCACTCCGAACCTACAAGTTAGTCCAAGTGAAAATCCCCAAATAGTTTAGTGGTTAATAACTTAGCTCAACTTTCGTTGTACAGTCCCCGCGAAAATGTGTAAAAGTACTATGTTGGGAAGAGAAAAAGGAGGGTCAATTACAAAAGCCAGAGCCCTTGAAGTGGGGAAAAGAAAAAAATGACTTAATCGTGTAGAATGAGCTTAGTGATTTGGGAGAGAGGAAGGGAAAGCAATATCATGTGGGTGGTCGAATGGAAAGATGGAAGAGGGAAAGCAATGAAGATAGTGGAGACCGAAGAGCATGCAATTGCTTTGTAATCTCACAGTGAAAGAATACAACCCCACGGACAAAAACTCCTGTCATGACAGAATATTTCTGGATATATCGTTGTTGATATATATAAATATATATATCTATAAAATTGAGCAGTGAATTTTTGGGCTATCAACGCATAAGTACATACTATTACAAGGACGTGTCCTGATTTTTCCATTATCACAAGTTTGATTTCTTAGCCCTTTCAATACTTATTTGATTGGGAAAATTCCCACCATTTTGCTCTTTACCTATTGACTTATGTGGGAATTAAAAATAAAAATCCCACGTATGAATTATGAGCATCCCTATGAAAGAGCAATTAATCAAGTTTGACAATGATTTTCGACTTTAAACTTAGATGTTCAAATTTCTAGATGTGGTCAAGACACGCAATAAATTGGTTTAAGACCCTTATCTTTTTTTCTTTTTCTTCTTCTTCTCTTTCTTCTTTTTCCTTCTTTCCCTATTTTCCTCCTTTCTATTTGGCTTGTGCCCCCACAGGCCTATTTTGGTGTTCAACAAAAGATAGAGGATAACCTAATCTGATCTGCGATCTCCACCAATTGACTTTGCCAAACCTTTGGTGTGACCTCGCCACACTCACTGTCGACTACTGTTGATGAGCTTGGAGGTTGCAACTTTTGTGATTGCAACAGGATGAACGTTATCAATTAGTTATGGATTACCGACTTTCATTTTGAATTGTCAATTCTCGTTTTAGGTTGCTAACTCTCATCCGTATGACTTACCAAAGACTAATTTTCAGCTGTCGACCAACATTTATATGTCTTTTTAAATTACTAAACGGTTTTGAGTTGCCTTGCCAACTTGTTAAATTACTACTTTTTATAAATTACTAATCTCAATTAGAGTCGCTTTTAAGTTTTCACCTATAAAATTACCAACTAATTTTGCAGTCAAACTCTTATTTGAGTTAGTTACCAACATTCATTAATTTTTATTTTAAATTGCCAACTTATCCTATCTATGACCAAAAGAAAAAAAAGTCCGTTGTCCTTCACCATCTTTAATGTACCTTTCTTACCAACTAATTTACCAACGTTTTTTGAATTGCTAACTCTTATTTGAATTTTCTACCAGCGGATATTTATTTATACTTAATGATAAAGTAATTAACTTTTCTATTGAGTTAACACTATAATTTGCTTTACTTACCGATCATATTATAATTGAATTATCATCAGTTTTGTATTATTTGTTCTTATTTGAGCTAAATACCAAGGTTTATTTGATTCTTTTAAATTATGAACTTCTCTTACATTCGACAAATAAAGTATTTTCTTACCAATGCCTCAATTATAACAATTATCGTGTGAAACTACCATTCTTTATTAAAGTGACTAATCAACTTTTTTCTCAATTAAGTAATCAAATTTAAAAGTCGGTAACTAAAAATAAATATATTGAAGTTAGTAACTCACTAATGAGAGTTGGTAACCGAGGAGTATTTGGTAACTCGCTTGAAGAAGAGTTGATAATCGTGTAAGTTAAAATTAGTAATTTCATATAAAAGTTTATAAAGTTAAGGCATGAGATAAACAGTCGTTGGTAAAAAATTTGAAAAATTGAAAGAAAAATATCTTGATAAGTAACTCAAATTAGAGAAGAGTTAGTAATGTGCTATAATTAAAGTCATTCATTTTAGAGAAGAGTTTGTAATACACGTTGCTAAGAAATGAAATTACAAGTTTGTAAGTGATAAGAAAAGTTCGCAAATAAAGAAAATTAGTAAAAATTAATAAGTAACTCAAATAAGAGTTAATAGCCCAATATTAGGTAGAAATATAATGGAGAAAGTTTGTAAGTCACATTAATTATGTTGGTAATCTTTAAGAAAATTTAGTAAATATAAAGGGTTGACAACTCCAAGGCAGATAAAAGTTGGAAATCAGTAGGACAGTTTGTAAATTTAAAAAATAATAGTAATAAACTTGAGCAGGTAGCTAAAATGAGAGCCGGTAATTCAAAGCTAGTTAGTAATTTAATCTAACAAAAGTTGACAAATCACTTTAATTTAGGGAGGTCATTTCATAGAAGAGTTGAAAAAAAATGGAAGTCTTGATTATTTATAAGAAAAATTGACAATTTGTGAATTAAAAAAATTGGTCGATTAAGAAACTGTAGTTAATTAACTTATAAGTAACTTGGTAAAGAGCTCATCGGTCATTTTTCTTATCAATAATGGTACGACGCTGATTGAAAGTAAAAATATGTTTGTTTCAAGGAAAATTTCATGATAAAAAAAATGTATTGCGGAAAATCATATTTTAAGAAAATGTTTTTTCTTTTTTCGAGTTAAGCAAATCATTTTCCTAACTTTAAATATGTATATTTTCTTTAACTATAAATGGTTTTTAGTTGACTGATCATTTTCGGCAAATCAAATGCGTGAAGATCTGGAACACTCATTGATAATAAAAAAAAAAAATTCGCTTTAACAAACACATCTTAATTGAAATTTACGTATCGTCATGGTAAAATAAAAACTTGCATTTCTTTGGATGCCTCCATTCCTACCTAATGCGCAATCACTGAACGTCGCTTTCTTGCAACGTGGGCTCCGATCCATCGAGTAGCACCAAAGCGCCAAACACCCGCACGTTGCATTTAAGAAAGCAAGAGACACGATGGACATTGGAATAGAAACTTGTTTTAATTACTCACAAATCAAATCAACCCTTTGAAAAAAAAAAAAAAAAAAAACAGAGAGGCATGATGTGGGGTGGGTTGAGGGTCGAAGGTCATTGACAAGATTGGCATAAAATTTTAATCAAGTGATTGCCAGCTAACTTAAGACAATGCACCTTCCCACTAAACTCCAATCCAACAACAAAAAGAAAAAATAAATAAATAAAGTGCATTAACGTGCGCACATCATGCTTATCACAAAATATATTATATATTACAAATCATATACCGGTAGTAAAAATTTGTGCTTGTTCGGATTCGCATCTGTCCATAATAATTAACGAAATGTAGGGATGTAACCAAGCCAAGTCAAGTTGATACACCAAAAGGTCTGAACTCGACTCATCTCGATGATGGTGCTTGAAACTCGCGCATCCTACTCAAGCCTGACTCCAAATGTAGTTGAGAAACTCAAGCGTTGCTCAGCTGGGCTTAGTAACACACTGTCGAGGTATGATGTACGGTCTCAATACCTCCTGTGTTGGAAATTTGTCAAGATCTAGGCACTTGACACAACTAGGGTTCCAAACAGTTATGGGAATTATTAACAAGCTCAAGTTCGATCTATCACGGCACTCGCTTGCTTTCATAAATAATACTATCGTTTCAGACCAAAAAAAAGAAAGAAAGACAGAGGGACACGCATGGGTTTGATTTTGGCACAATTTAGAAAACGAGAAGGGAAGGGGGAAACGGGTAAATTCGTGCTTCCGGAGGTCAAAGTCAAATCAATAATATTTTCTAGGGGGTCGAGCTTTTGGGAGTCGCCAACGACACCAGCACCAGCCTGCAAAAAGAAGAAGCATAAAAAAATACAAAAGAAATATGAAAAAAAAAGAAAAAAAAAAGAGAACGAAGTGGAATAATATTCAAAAGAGAGAGAGAGAGAGAGATGGAGATGGAAATGTACAAAGGGGAAGAGTCCAGGACCAACCGGCCCGACAAAGAGACCTCCGTCCCGGGAAAAACGGGGGTGTACGCAGTGTCCCGACTCCCACGCACACACCTCCCCACGGGTGGGTCACCCCCCTCACATGCCTCCATGTGAACTTCCCATTTATTTCCTTTTTGCCCCCCCAAATTAATCTATAATTTCCTCTTAATCCCCCTCTCCCTTTTTTTCCCTTTCTTTCTCTTGCTTTAATCCCCCCCCCCCCCCACCTTGCAATTATCCCTTTCATCACTAGTGCGGATGATTCGATTCGAAAATTGATAGCCGGCCCGTCGATAGCTCTGCTGTTATGACTACATTTCAAATGAATTATTGACTAGCGCGTTTGGTTTGTTCGCCGAGATCCTATTTTTCTATGAATGCTGACAGCACTCATTTGACTTTTCTTGTCGATCTGTTCTAGATTTACTATAATCTCTACCAAATGCAATTCTTTGGTTGGGGGAAATATTAGATAATTTGAATTGAAAATTTATAGCCGTCCCGTCAATCGTTTTGTTGGTGTCTTTTCGAGTATATTCGAGCGAATTTTTGACTAGTGCATTTTGTTTTGCTCGCTGTAATCCTTTTCTTATATGATTGCCGATGGCACTCGTTTGTTTTTTTCTCGTCAATTTGTTTCAGATTTGAGAGTAACTTTGCTTTTTCTTTTCGCTCCCCACCGAATAATCTTTTCGAAGTTTTATATTTGATCAAATAGTGAAAGGGGACAGTGAGATTCAAATGTCGACTTCAGGTTTAAGGGAGACTTGTTCCTTCATAGGCTCCCCCTCCCCCTTTCTCTTTCCCCCACCTCACTTTGGGTTAAAGTGACCTTTAATTTGTTACCTTAGTGGCTATCAATATCAACACTCAAGAAAAGGAATGTTCATTTGGAAGCTAATAACTTAAATTTCGTACAATAACATACGCAACACGATACCTTAGTATCGAATTTAAGGCTAGACTTTCTATCAAATTAGAAAACTGAGTACATTGATGCCTAATAATAGAAATATCGTTCTTTCAAATTTCTTTGTTGAGAATCTTATTTTCACTAAATAATCATTGAAAAATTAAAAATCATCGATAAACGAGGTCATAATATGTATCATATTGTATTTATAGATTCATGCCATGAGCTAGGTTTTAATTGTTGGGCGAATGTCAACAACCGGCGTCGGGGCGCGTGGGTTGGCCGTCTACACTTTCCTCCTCCAAAAGAGAAGAGGACAGATCTGAGGTGGGCCCCGCCATTTGTGTGCCCCATGTAGGGTTTCGATCACCGTCAGATGCGGCAACTTGCATCGTAGCCGCACGTTTTTTGATGGCTTTTCTTGTGATCAGCTTTCTGGGTTACCGGGAGTGGGATCGAACGGTGTCGGCCTTTTCAAACACTAATATATGAGAAAATGCCTCAGGACAGGATGAGGAAAATAATATTAATTTTGCTAGCTATTGACTTTATACGGTGTATGTGGTTAGTACTTTTAAAAAGTCAAGTTAGTTTGGGAACCTTGGATATGGAAAAAAATATTGGGAGGGGGGGAAATGAAAATATGAATAAAATTAGAATTTTCTCTACATCTCTTATCTCTCTCAAAAAAAATTTGAAAAAATTCCATATAATTCACAAGTACTTGCATTCCCCCCCACTTTCCTTAGTTTCCGGTCAAGCCTTAAGATTTGTTTGTTTAACAATAAGTTTAGGTCAAAAGTACTTTTTTTTGTATTCCTTTGCAAGTTTTAGAAAATAATAATAAAAAATTGTATGTAAATTTACGTGTCAATATTTATATACCGTAAAAGTTTCGGTTATTTTTATAACTAAAGAAGTCAAAATATGTCTACTACAAGATTTACATTAAACAAAAAAAAAATGCAAAACAAGAGTTTATGCTGAGCTGCCTCGAGTGCTTTTAAGACTTTAGTGTAGACACAAAATATTTTAATAAGGGAAACAGTTTCAGAAAAGAAAATGGTGGATTCAGCAGTCTCTCAGCCCAATATTCTTCTAGGGATTGGTGGTGGAGCAAAAAAGGGACTCAATTCTTCTATAAATACCACCCCTATGCTAGACCCTTTTCTCTGCCTAACCTTCACCTACTTCTTCCCCTCTCAAACTCCTGTTGCTTTTAGGGTTTCTATGGGTGTCCAGTGAATGGTCCTCCTTGTATTCTTCCACAGCTTTCTTGAACTGCATATATTAATGGGGATCTTTTTGAAGCAAGTACACAAACACGCACTCACACTCTTTCAACTAGTCCTTGTTTCAATTGCGGTTCAAGCTAGCTGTGGGAAGATACAAATAGGGTCAAGCGAAAAATTCTCCGCCCAAATCATCCCCGCGAATGGTAAGTATTCAGAATTTTGCGCAGTTAGTATTGATTTTGCTTTCCTGTTGGGTGTGTAAAGGCTATAGGTGCCGTTCTTGACGATGTCCTCTGCAAATCTGATTCTTGATGCGCTAGAACAGGAGTCTCTCTCATTGGTGTTCTTGAAAAGTGAAGGATTTCATCATTTTCAAGTGCAAATGCTCTTAAAGTTTTGATTTTTTTTCGTCCTCCGGTTTTTCTCTCGTTCTTGGAATTCTTGGTTAATTCATCGGTGTTTAGTTGTACTCCTTTTACGTTCTTGATTGATCTCCTCATTGATAGTGAAAAGGAGTCGTACTCTCTCTCTCCCTCTCCCTCTCTCTCTCTCTCTCTCTCTCTCTCTCTCTCTCTCTCTCTCTCTCTCTCTCTCTCTGAGTAGTTCTCTCTCTCTCTCTCTCTCTCTGAGTAGTTCTTTAGACGTGGATCTGGTGAAATTTGTTATTTTTTAAGCCAGAGCAATGTGTGAGATACTTCTTTCTTGCTTCGGAGAGTCGCCCCCATGTGGGGGCGTCTGTTATAGATCAATAAAAGATAAAAGCTCACGGCCGATCAACGCAGATCTAAAAGCCATCACTTTGTATTTTTTTTGTAAGGAACCTGTTGCTGATCTATTCGATCTGTACTTTGGACTGTGGGGTTTCTTATGTTTCTGTACTTTTGAGTCATATCTGGATTCTGGCCTCGCGCATCATCATTTGCCTTTGGGATTGGTCACGGTTTTCACCAGAGAGGGAATTTTCTTATATCGTGACATTTGTTCCGCATTTCTCTACTATGCCTTTGTAATATTCTTGATGATGTTCACCTGCACGTCTGCAAAGTCACGCATTTCTCTCAGTTTGCTTCCTAGGTATTTAACAAAAAAGTTAATCATGCAAGCCGTGCCTGATTTAGGTACTAAAATGTGCATTTGAAGAGGTTAGATGGATTGCTTGTTTATATGTACACGTTGTAGTATTGCTTGCATTACATCGATAATGTCCTGAGAATAAAGCTAGTTATATCTTTGCTTTTTACAGACTATCATAGTTCAATTGCAATGAATCTCTCTTACTTTGATCTAAGTTGAAATACGCACTCAAACAAACGTATTGAGGGTTTTGGGGCAATTAATCTTGAGGATAATTGGGTAGATGAAATCTTGATTATGAAACAAGAAACGAAAGACATACATCAACCAACTTGCAAAAAATGGCCTTTTTTCCCGGGACCCCATGAAACCCCATGAAAAGGAAATTCTAATGCAAAAAGGAAATTAGGGTTTCCTTTTGTATGTGGAGTTAAAGACAAGAGAGAGGCAAGAAAGGTCCCCTCCTATATATGACTTTGCAAATGACAAAAGAAACATTGTTTTGTCTTTGTTAGAACGGATGTGCCTCCTGATGTGCCTTCGATAAGATTCTCATGTTCTTGCCGGCCTCTCCTTTTGAGGAAATGAATATTAAAGTTTCTTTAATATGAAGTTCTTCTTTCAAAACTCAAAACCATAAGCCAGATGAAATGTATCATTAATTTCCAATGCCCGAGCTTATGCAAATTGTTGCTGCATTTTAAAATTTAGATCAGATCTAATGAAGGGTCTGGCTTAAGATTATGCAAATTATTTTGTGCGGATCTTTTTTTATATTTCATTCGGGGAATTGATTATTAGATAATAGAGACTGCAAGAATAATCTGATGTGGCTACTTCAATAATACACACGCTTTGCTTTACTTTACTTGCTTATTTTGGCTTAAGATTGCTGGAATCACTCATCTTTTTGTAATTTGCAGTATTTTTTACACTCACCAGAGATGATCAATGGACTTTACTTTATTTCTCCTTTTGGTGCTCCCTCTTTATATCTCAAAATATTCTCTCATAGGGATCCAACCTCATTTCTGCTGATTCCGTTGGCAAAAGAGATAATAAATAAGTCATGCAAAATCGATTACACATCAATTGGACAATTTGTGTTGTTGTTTGTTAACTATTGTGTCTGTCCTTTGCTCAATGTTTAATTTATGCACTCTCCATAAAGAAAGAACAGAAAGACAGCATTCCAATAAACAAGTCACGACAGTGGCTTTTTCTTTATGCGATTCTATTTGTAATGCTTTCATTTCATAAGGAAAGATGATGAGATTCAGAAAAAAATGAATCTAATCTCTATTCTTTTGTTATGATATGATAAAGACAGACAAACATTATCACCAACCGATTACTTTCTATATCATTTTTCTTCTCCAATAATGATACATGAGAAACTAAAATTATAAGATGAATGAATTCCATGGCAAACCAGTTAGTCTGGCCAGTGACAAATGAAAGTTGGGTGCAACTAGATGCGCGAGAACCATAGATCATGTAGACCTCACATGTTGTTGCCAATTTATCTTTGAATTTAAGACAATCTATGTATGCGAAAACAACATGTGGAACTATGAATGGCACACATGAGAGCTATCTAGGTCTTGCACGTTTTAGGTATTTGGTATTTGATTCAAGCCTACCAGTCTAGAGTCAAACTATAACTTCTCTTAACCAACTAGTCTAGTTGATTAGCCAAATTTTTCAATGTAATCTCCTGTTTGTTTACCTCAAAACCCTAGGAAAAATCCTTTCAAGACTACACACATCTATGAAAGCCTTCCCTTTCTCTCTCGTTTAGTACATGCATCTTGAACTTGCGGCGATATGTCAATAATCTATTACTTAATTTTATATATTCCGCACCATATTGGAAGAACAGACGCATTGCTAAATGTTGTTGGAGTAGAAAAATGTTTCCTAATACAATGTAGAAGCTTATATATGATTGGTCAATCTCCCACTTTATAAAATAAAACCTCGGCTCCTCTCAAATTGAAGGTCCATCGATTCAGCAATATATTGAATTACTGACATTGGGACCGAAATTAGGAAGGTACAACCCTAAGAACCGTGACATCTTGTACGCAATTCCAATTAGCAAAACATAGTGGATCTTCTAGGGCAGACATGGATGGGAATGTTGCTCATCTTGATCACCCTAGCTTGTCCAAATTTAACGAATTATCATGAAAGAGGAAAGGGAATTATACGAGGAAAAATGGCAACTTTATAAGGAATTTGCAAATCAAGAAAATCTTCTATTGAAATAGCTTCATCCAATCAGTACGATTGCAAATTCGCCTCAAGGAAGGATGGCCGATGAATCGGAGCCAATCACGTTCAACCATTTTTTTTTGGTAGCTTTCAAGTGATGAGGTGGTTGCCAATGCAAATGTCCGAATGGGTTGGAGGGATATAAATAGGTGAATAGCGACAGGACACATCTCCCTTTCCTTGGCCAACGAAAAAAAGGGGGGACGCCATTATTGATTTGTTGCTTCTCTCCGCCATTTCCCTTTCAAAATAACCCACGATCTCCGTAGTGCATGTTCATCATACGAAACTTCAAATAAGTTCCCAACTTCCCACAAAAGCCCTTATTTGATTCTTGAAGTTGAAGGCATCTTTTGGGCTTCTAATTTGCTGTTAGGGTTAATTAAGGAAGGTCGTAAACTTGTTAATATACTTAATCTTTCCCATTCTTTGAGTTAATGAGAACTTTTCTCTTTTGAAAATGATTGGAAGATGATAAAGTTATATGAGGATATAAGGGCACTTTCATAAGAGGGTGAACTCATGTGATTAAGCTGACGCGTTAGAATTATTCTTTATGATTTGGCATCTATGTTATCTAGAATTAAGACTCTGTTTATTTCACAAAAGATGAATGGTTTGGAAATATCTTTTTTTTTTTTTTTTAAAATAGTCACTTATATAAATAATTAGTCAATTGAAAATGTTTTCATTATCAACAACAATGTATATACATTTTCGTATACGATAAAATTATTTTGTGTTCATTCATTTTTATAAATAGCACAAGCAATTGCTTTTAGAAAAATATTTTTCATATCGTTCATTTTCCGTAAAACAAACAGAACATAAAATCAACACATAACACAAATTATACTCTTTGCCTAGAACTTTTTTTTTTTCCTTCGTGTGTTGATGGAGTAATGGCATGATAAACGTTCTATCATAAAAATAGTGTGATCAAGTAATTTTCCATTGTGTACTCAATAAGTTATAGCTGTCGCATCTGGTTTTGAGTTGATTTCCCGAACTACGTGCTCTCTTCAAGTATAGTGTCCAAATGGTATGATCAGCTCTTAGGGATGCTTATGACGCAATTTTATTTACTTACTTTTTGCTGATTGATGAGGAAATCATCTTGGGTAGGTAAAGTGTTGGGCCTAGAAGGGAGTTAAAGTCACGTTGAATGGCTCATATATGAAACTGTATGCAAATAATGGCGTGAGAAGTCGAATTTGTGACATGTGCCTAATCCGTGCGAGTTCACCCTTTAACTACTAAGCTAACTCCATACAATTTACATGGGTTATAGTTCTGGCGCAATGAGAAAACGAATTATTGGATAAGTCATTCTACTAGATGCTCAACCAAGTTTTTTTCCATCCTTTATTTTTTTACTATCCGAGGAGCGAGCATAGGCCCTGATTATATGGAAACCTATAAAACACCCAACAAACCCATGAACGGTTAAGCCTAGGCTTTTGACTTATGCTAGTGACCTTGCTCCATCTCCATTATATCTGCGATCAAAGGTTCAATAACTTAAAGTAATTGGCTAATTCATTCAACAGCTACCTTCACATTCACTTAAATTGTTATCTATTTTATTTACTTAAATTCTCCACTAAGAACTTCAAATGCATTCTTCAATGCTAGCTTTCGGTTCCCAACCGCTCACGGTCGCCTATTCCATTAACAGAAGGAAGAATTCTAGCACTTTTCGATTGATCAATCCAAAAAAGAACAAGAGAGAGGCGTTGCAATTAATGAAACAAGACTTTTGGCGGACATTAATGAAGTCATATGATCTTGAAATAAATGTGCATGAGATTTTTGTGCTTTGCTTTGGAAATATCATTATGCCATACCCAAGTCTACTATACGGGGATGTGGTGTCATGAATAATTGGCATATGTTTTATATAAATGAGATAGCTAGCTACAAACATCACCGTCATAAATGTACGTCATATTACTGGCTTGATAAGTTCACGATACCTTAATCATCTCATGTTACTCCACTTGCCATGAAACATTTTATGTAATGATCGAACATGGAATACTATAATTTCTTCTTTCAAAATGACGTGGTTTTTACGAATCTCATATAAGTCAAAATTAGGGCAATTATGCAAAATGTAATTTAGCTAAGAAAAAAGTAATGTCAATGACACCTAATCTTTGTCCTTAACCTTTATAGTTATTAAAGAAGGAGGTTGCGTAGCCATAATACGGTATGGGGAAGATTATCACTAACTAGGCTTCTTTGCGCAGACTATTCTTATGCTCTTATGAAATTAGGTTCTAACCCATCAAGCTAATTTTCTTCTTAGTAGATTGTGAGTGGGTCCGTCCTCCTTCTCATTATAGTTCATTGTAGCCATAGTCCACCCATGCTCTGCTACGCGGAAGAGTTTCCCACCAACGGCATTTCGAAATTTGAAAGCAGATCGCTAAGAAAAAAGTTATGGCAAAACAATGTGAAAACAACATTGGTGGGGATATATCGTATAAGCATGCCACTTAATACCCGGAGCGTTCTATATTTCGAGTAACAAGTTGATAAAGACAGGCTAGTACATTATCATTACATCGCAAAAAACAGCCTATCCTCATCTTATGCCTACTTTATAAGTTAATCTCTCTAGTGGACCTCAACAACATTTCATCAATCAATTAATGCTCTCATGATGAAACTCTGTAGCCTAGTATTTGGCAAAGATTCCTCTTGAGAGAACACCCACCTACTCACTTCCGTAATGTCACTTCAATTTTGATGACCCCATGTTTCCTTGTTTCGGCTTATTTATTGGTCAATAAAATTGAATGGTGCCTCACATTAAGTGGTGATTTTGAATAGGATATGTAGTTCATGCATCCCCGACTAGGAAGTAAGGGGAAATTAGTCCTATTTGTCAATTTAATCCTATAATGTTGTGCCAAATTTCAATGTATTTCTTTCGATCAATTTTATCGAAAATGGCTATCGTGGTGGTGTGCCACAAACAAACAATCAATTTCGCTTATTTAGTCTTATGCCTTTGCACGAAATTTTAATGTAGCTATTCTAGCAAATTTTTGTTAGAAATCACTGACGTAACAATGTGCCATATTGCACAATTAGTGATGACTAGACTACCATGTCAGCTTTTTTTAGGGAAAATCAGTTGGGATTATTACATTGGAATTTCACGCAAAGATTTATTATTAAATAGAAAAAATTAGAATATTTAGTACTGAATTTTTATTTATATATTAAGACTAATTGGGTAAATTTTTCCACTTCATTAGCCGTGGATGGGTAGAAAAGGAGTTCAATTAGCCAAAACCGAAAGGGCATTGAAACGAAAAAGAGGAGCAAAAATTTTTAACAATCCAAATTTTGCAAGTTTGCGATTCTATTTCAAGAAAAAAGGAATTTTTGGGTCACGTAACATACGACTATGTACTTGTAGATATATACACACACACACACATTGCGTTATTGTTGCTTGAGAAAGGCATTTATTTGAGGATATGAATATGTACTTGTAGATGTATTTGTTAGGAAAATATGGTTTTGAATCAATAAAGTAATCAAGTCGGACTTTGAAGCGTGATATTACTTTTTTTAAGAATTTATTTGCTCAACAATTTTATTAATTGTCACCGGCAAATATCCTTCAAGATACAAAAAAGTCTCAAATGATAATATTATATAGCAATTCTAATATATTTCTAGGGTCTCTTTAGGAAACAATTGAAAATATTGTTGTAATTTGAAAAGAAAACTCGGAAAATGATTTCCTTCTCGTAAATACCAAAAAAAAAAAAAAAATCACACACACACGCACGCATGCACGCACTAGTCTTAAAGAATATAGGCAACTCTTCTCGAAATATTGTAAAGTGAACAAAGGTATCTCTTCGGAAGAAAATAAACAAATGCAACTCTTTGGGAAATGTTACAAACTGAACAAATATAATTTTCAAACATTGTCTTGAAAAGACACATATAAAAAATTAGGAATAATAAAACTAAAAAAAATTAATAATAAAATTCCGAATTTTCATAATTTCCAAAAATACTGAATAAACAAAAAAAAAACAACATTTTAACTAATAAATGTTAATAAGATAACCATACAAAATAAAATAAAATTAAAGAGGTTAGTGCTAATTAAACCGCCGGCACGCAAAATACATTATAAACCCCAGTAAACCCTAATCAATATGAAGGGAAAAGCTCCAAACAAAAACAAAATTTGGAAATAATTAAAAAAAAATCGCAGCAAATGGGCTCAGAGTGTATACTTTAAAAGGCCAAATTCTTTTAAGAAATGAAATGGATCGAAACCCACATAAGAAGTGGATTCGAGGTAGAAGTGAGCTCAACATTATTCATTTGGCAATTGGACTTAGGGCATCAAAGTTATAAACAATCTATCGGATCGCATTTCCAAGCTCGAAAATTCACCTGATGAAAACTAGTCATGATCCATTTTACCAAGGGATTTGCAATACATTACTTGATCGCTCGCTAACACGACTTGATAGGTGCTGCCTATTAGATTATAAACGTAGATATTCCGTGGTCCAAAGATTTAATGTCCAGCTTGTAAGTGATGATGACTAGCTATTTCAAGAAATGCCAAGACTCTGCCAATATAAGTATAACATGTCCGTTTTTTCTTTTTTTTTGGTCGAAGTATTACATGTCCTTGAAATAGCTTGGACCTTGTGATAAAACCTAAAACTCCAAAGTTCAATGTATTCGTGCATGAAATAATTCAAAAAGAAGCTGGAAAAGCAGACGCGGTATTGAAAGCAGCTTAAAGAGAGTGTGGACGGCATATGGTGCGTTTCTCTTTTACTCTCCTGCCTTTAATTTGTCAGAATATAATTGGGTTCCACATAAAGTAATCTTTAGGGCTGAGGAGATGTGAATTATTTTGGTAAGTCCGGCTAATTAAAGTCTTTGCCATATGGTCAGAGCCTTATTGCAGATGCTGAGGATTATTGGTCAAGGTCACTATAGCCTAGCTAGACACAGTTGGACATTTTCTTACTTATGCTAAGCATTCTGTATGGTACACTGATGCCAAATTTGAATTGGAAAATATTCAATTCATTGCATACATGGTCCAGAAGCTTGAGAAAGGGATGCAATTCCTACGCATTAAGAAAAGCTAGAATCCAAAAGATATTTATTGTTTAGCGTCAGGGAATGGGTTGAGAAAGAGTGCAAAAGCTTGACAAGGTCTACGATCAATTAAAATTCCATAATTTCGTCACAAGCTTTGAGAAATGCTTTCTGCATTTGTAATATCGTGCATCGATGTATCACCTAGGAAATTGTGCTTCTTCATAGTACCGATATTACTTAATTGATGATCACAAGATTTTCCAAAAATGTTCACAGGCATAACTATCTAATTTGCTCGTTGACACATTTAAATTGATTAGCGATGGGCACGGCGTAGAGTTGGGATTGGGACTACATTCCTTGCCCCTGCCCTGTGAGAACATATATTGTACCTATTTTGTTGCGCCAACCAATATCCAAAACAACCTAGCTAGAGTTTGAATCAAGATGAAAACCCTAATACGGTTGCGCGGATCAAGTTAAAATACTTGTAAAAAGGGTAGAGAAGCCAAATAATTTCAAAGTTACATTTTTCTCTAATACAGATATTAATTTTAATAATTAAAGTTGCCAATCGAATATATTGCAAAATATTGCCATCGAAAGAATTTATGCTCTCCTTGAATTTGATCTTCACAAGCAAACTTACTGAACATTAGTAGAAAAATCCTTTTGCCACAAAATTTTGGATAATCTAGCTAATGAGGAAATATTGGATATGAAGATGTTACCATAAATAGGTAATATTCTCCTAAAACTATTCAAAAGTAAGGATTAGTAGTGTCTTGCGAGATGGAGATAGTAGACTCAAACATCATGACATCCCACGGCAACAACTTAGAAAGTTGTTTGGATAATTATGTAATATTGTGCTTGTATAGATATGGAAATAGATTGCTGAGGTGTAACTCAAGTTGAGGTAAAAAAAAAATAGTACATATTTTTTGGGATAATGCACGTCACGGCATACGTCTAACACATTGTAGATTATCTAATACTTGAATCTTTTTCATGTTAATCAAGCTGTTAATTCATGTTGTTCCATCATATTAGTATCATCTAATTTTTATTTTTATTTTTATTTTTATGTCCTGACATTAACTAAATTTCTCAACGTAATTATGAGTGGATTTTTTTAATTGGCCAAAACATATGAAATTTTTGCAATAGGCTATTCATCCGTGCTCTTGTGTTACATCAAGAATTGTCATCCATAATACTAACTAATGTTGCAATGCTAATCCAACATTAATCCGACTTTCAAAATTCATCTAACCAAAATATAGATGTCCCTGTAAATAGTTTCGATTCTCATCAAATCAACATGACCACGATACATAAAAGCTCTTCCTAGTGCCGGGTTCATATGAAATTAGTCAGAGATGGCATAGGAAGACATAACTTACAAGATATGACGGCTCGAATTCATCCAATCCACTCTGTATAGAGTACAAATATGTCATTCACTTTGTCATATGACTTCAATATACATGCATGAATCCCAATTCCACTGAAAAAGGAAAGTTCGGTCGGGATCGAACTGAATCTTCAGCTTCGACAATTCAGGCAATCGAACAAAAACCAGTCACCACCAATGAGGAGTAAAGATAAAAAAGAAAAAAACGCACCCTGCGGTCACCTAGTGACAAAGGTAAACTCCCCTGTTTTTTCACTGAAACTTAGGAGATCGCAACCGTACACTTCAGGACCACAAAAGAAAGCCAACAAGAGGAGCTGCAATTATTACTGGTGCTAAAAGGGCAACTAGGGGAATCTTCTCAGCGACGGCAGCTTCCGGGTGTCTCTCTCCAGTTCACGAGCTTGATTGGCGGGGTGACCAAACCCTAATTCCACTGACAAAAAGCTTGAGATGAGATCCAACTCCTACCCAATGAGAATTTTCCCATCCTTTTGTTTTTGTTTCTTGCGTCTTCCCCACATGAGCGGTTCCTTTCGAGCGAAAACTTAATGGATCCTGCAATAATGCAGCGTGGGGCTACATGTACCAGGTCACTAGGGTTTTTCTCGGCAAGAAGCGTGGTCTGACTAATGTGATCACGTGATGATGAGTTATCTTAAGCTTCTCAGAGATGTGATGTGATCTGTGACAGTTTCTAAGGTGATCAGGGAAGAAAAAGAGGACGTTGCTCCTATGAAGCGCGCTATGCGTGTGGTCCTTGCGATATTTTCTTGACGACACTCCGAATAATTCCTCCATAACAATTTGCGTACCATCCCTGTATGACAGTTCAAGTACTTTCACCATCTCTAACCGGAAAAGCTAGTAGAAGATGTCGAGTTAGCGATATCTGGGGGCCTGGGCTTTGCCAGAAGGAAATTGACTTAGTCGAGTGGTGCCGTGAGTGGTCGAGGCTACGCTATGCTTTGCATCATCTCGGAGGCTGAATGTTGCTTCTTTCACTCGTTATGAGGAACTTAACGCACGCTCCTAAGGCCCAACAAACATTTCTTTCACTCGTTTGTCATCTCGTTTCAACTTTCAACCGCATCTTTCTGCCACCATTTTAAACTCAAACGAAAGGCTTTGAGTTAAGCTTGCTCACTAAAAGCAATGCCTGTTTATGTAATCTCTTTAAACAAACCCTCATGTAATAAAAGAAAATTATTCTGTAAATTAGGCTCTACCCGTCTCCCTCCCTCCACATTTTCATCGCATTTTGGATACCAATGTGATGTAGGGACCGTAGTTATCACAAAAAGGTGGAGAGATTAACATTGAACATCCTAAAAGTATGTGGCCAAAAGTATAGTTTCTTGTAGCTACCGATCATAGGGGAAGTTTTTGCTCGAACCCAGATCAATGGATCGAGTGCGATCACAGTCATCAATCTTGTGCACCCATATATGGGCCCCAAGTGGATCAATGATTGTTCTAATCCTTTCCACCGAAACCTAGGTCCAGGCAAGAAATTCCCCCGGTAATGGCCGTTGTGGACCCGATATCTCATGTCAAATTTTGGACCGAAATGTGACATAAGTGCTTTAGATAATCACAGAAGAACGGCGCAAGGACTTTTGACAATCACCAAATAAACACACGGGCTTAGATTGAACATTTTTCAAAGTACAAGGAGCAGGAAAAAGTCGTTGCCTTGGCCTCTCTTCTTGCATTTCTATGACCAACCAAAAAATATCAAGAGAAACACACAGATTCATCGAGATTTACCTGAATCGTACGCTAGCGAATTCAGAGCCGGTGAAAATTATTCTGCAGGGCAACTGAGATTGTGAGAAATCCTGAATCGCCATGTCGTCCCACAGCTTTCTTGAGCTTCGTAGTCTGTAATATCTCCACGATCGAGGAAGTTCAAGAAAGCTGTGGAAAAGCATGACAGGACTTAAACGTCTCCACCTTCACCCTCGACGATCTCGTACAGATCATCAGTGCATACTTCGCTTTGCAATGACCAGCTTCTTTCCTCTCTCTGTGTGTGTACGTGAGAGAGAGAGAGAGAGAGAGAGAGAGAGAGAGAGAGAGAGAGAGAGGGAGGGAGGGAGGGAGGGAGGGAGAGAGAGTTTGAAGGACCCCTTCATCGTGTGATGAAATAAATCGACTCCGGCTGATTTTTATAGAGGGGGTGAGGGACGGACATTATACAAAAATGAATGTTTTGTTGTCTGTCTTGCTACATAAAAGCTGAACTTCTTCGGATTTACACATTCACCGTCGGCAAGCTTTTTGTTTTTACTTCTACATTTGTGCTACCCGGATGCGTAATATCACGAGCCCTAGAAAAAGAACTTTTTTCTGGTGTGAAAAAGAACTTTTTTCTGGCGTGAAAAAGAGTTTCTCTCTTCCACCCCGTCTTTTCTGCCTGAATTCACCGGCGGCTGCCGCTTGGCCCTCGCCGTCATCACCCGTTAGCCTAGGTGATGATGGCCTTTTTTCTTTCAACTCCCACCCCTGGCTGCTGGCTGCTTGGCCCCCGATCGTGGCCGAGAAACTAGCCTGCAAAGGACTGTTACTCCTTTTATGACGTTGAAATTGCCAGTATATAAAGAATTGTTATCCCTTTATGGTGATAATGAGCAATATTCATAATAAGGAAAAACCTCTAGAACCTGAGAGATCGAACTCTAAGGATAAGCCAAAATAAGGGTATGTTTGGTAATCGACTAAACAATGTTTGATTCTATTTTTTTTTTTTTTGTTCTTCTGAATAAAAAAATAGAAATCTATTTGATAATATTTTTATTCTCGAGAATAGATTTTGAATAAAATTAAGAAGTAAAAAAAAATTACTTCTTTATTTCGAGAACAACTCCAAAATCAAGTGTATTTTCTTTTTTTCGCTCTTTTCTTTTCTTCTTCTCGATCTTCCTTTGGCCAGTTGCTAGCCTAGCCGTCGTTAGTGACCAACCAAACGAGGGCTGATGACCTTATTGGAGCATCACCAGCCCTCGTCAAGGCTGAGCTTCCTTGGTGGTTGGGTCAGGGTCAACCTCAACAAGGCCAGGCAACCCCTTGCGATGGTCTGGCGAGGGCAAGCCTCGCCTTGATCTAACAAGCTCACGGCAAGGCTCGATCTCGTCACACCACCGCAAGGGTGGGTGCATCACCTGGCCTTGGTGAAGCCAACCTCGCTAGCGGCTGGGTGAGGAGAGAGAGAGAGAGAGAGAGAGAGAGAGAAATATAATAAAAAAATTTAAAAATTAAAAGAAATTCTAGATCATAAAAGAATTTGAGGCCTTACCAAATATATTTCTATTTTGGAAATAGAAATTTTGGATAGTTACCAAATATTTTCAAATACTCAAAAACTCATCCAAGGATCGAATAATCAAAAACTCGTTTAGGGATCAAAATTAAAAAAAAAAAACATTTGTAAGCGAAATTGTTACTATGAACAAAATGACTACCAAGCGGGCCTTAAGGGTGTGTTTGATAACCATTATATTCCCGGCAACAACTTATGATGAGAAATGATTATTTTTTATTATATTTTTGAGAATAATTTCTAAAGTATTTTAAGGCGTTTGGTAAGCTGTTTAAAATTTCTATTTCAGGATAGAATTGCGTTTAGCACAATTCTCAAAATTTCTAATTCAAAAACTTTTTTTTTAATTTTAAATACTTTTTTCTTCTTTTTTTATTTTTTATTTTCTTTCTCTTCTTCTTCTTCTTCTTCTTCTTCTTCTTCTTCTTCTTCTTCTCTAAGCTTTGGTCGGTCGCCGGCTAGGGGATGATCGACGACCGGCTAGACGAGGGCCAACAACCTTGACAGTCCCTGGGGAGCCCGAGCCTCACCGGCAGTTAGGCGAGGCTTGACAGAGCCTTAGCTGGGTGCGGCCTTGCCTAGCCATGGTCGAGCCTTGTTGATGGCTAGGGGAGGCCCAAACAAGGCCACCTGGCCACTAGTGAGCTCGTCGAACCTTGACCTGGCCAAGTAAGCCTCCGGCGAGCTTGCCGAGTCTCGCCCAACCAATCACCGACAACCGGTGGCGGCTGATGACGGCGGTAGTGGAAGAAAAAGAGAGAGAGAAGAAGAACAAGAAGAAAGAAGATAAAAGAGAAAAAATGGATTGGCTTTGATTTTAGAATTGTTCCAAAAAACAAAAAATCAATTTTTTTTCTACTTTTTGATTTAGTTCCAAATCTATTTCTAAGAACAAATTTGATCTTAGGAACAAAATTTTTACCAAACAGATTTCTTTTCCAAATCTATTACCGGGAACAAATTAATAGAAATTTTTACTATTTAGCCAATTGCCATACGCGCTCTAAGTATCCATCTTATAGATACCATGACTTCACTATAGACCTGTTCATTTTGAACCAAAAGTATGATCGGTGGAATAGTTATTGTCTTAATGGTTGTGCAGGGCTCACATTAATTGGACCAAGAAGTCTTGTCAATCTTGTCCAAGATTCGAAAAATCTCAAAATATTACTCATAAATTTGTCAAGCTTGGTCGGGCCTTCACGCCCAAATGATAATTCAAAAAGCTTACCGATAGTCATTCTCATTACTATTGTTTCATGAGAAAGAACATATCTGAAAAGGGTTATATAATTCAAAACTCAAATTCTGAAACCCCTTCTCTCTCACTTCACTCCTCCTCAAGCTCCATTATTACGAAAAAGAGACGTTTTCGTGTCTTCTTGACCCGAGAATAGATGGGAAGAGGAAAGCTCCCTTTTTCAGCGTATTCTTGACAAGATGTCCGATGAAGACAGGTTGGCACCTGTAGCTCAATGGAGGGGTAGCTCAATGGAGGGGAGCACGTGGCCATGATCCCACTGTTTCGCGAGTTCAAATCCCTCCTCGTCCATAGCCTGCCAAAAACATGAGAAGTACCTTTCCAAAACCATCAAAGCCACTTGCCCGTAGGTGCACCCACCACCCCAAACAGCAACCGTGGTCGGGCCCAACATGTCGACTAGACCGCCCGGTGGGCCTATCGGGCCGGCGGGCTGACGCGTGCCTCGGGCCCGCCGAAGTCCTCGCACGAGAATGAACAAGATTGTCCACTCCGTTCCGCCCCCCCCCATGTGTGGTTTCGCCTCATGTGATCGATTGCAGCGATGAGACGCGTCGTCGTATGGAACTGCACGCACAGGTGATACAGGACGACTTACGAAATCAACTTTTATCAAATCGTCGGTCAGGACCACGCGATGTGCGGTGGGACGATTGCCTGATCTGGTGGGTGGGCCTCGATGTGATGCTTGTACTCGCCAGCCGTGGCCCACTCCCCCTCATACGGGCCTGGTGTTTGTATAAAGTTGGGAGGCTCAGTGGGCCCACTTTCAGGCCCACCTCGTCGACAGCTATCACATCAATTTGTGTTTATTTTTTAAAACCCTTTTGTCAGATTTTTCTTGTTCTCATTGGCACTCTTTGAAGTGATTTTCCACCAAGTTTTGTTACCTATGGTCTTGTACTTGACCTGATCGACATCTACTTTGGGCTATGTACTGTTATGAGGTGTATCGTGCTATGTTACGTGGTTTTACTACACTTCTTTTGGATTCCTTCCCTTGGAATTGTGCCATCTTAATTGTTCAATCCATCTAGCTCAATATATAAGTCTGAGCCCACATGATCAGCACATTCAATCACAATGTGAGGATTACTTCCATCAGCTTTGTATGACAAAGTGTCTATATAAAATTTGTCTTTTACTGAAAGCTAAAGACGCGAGAAGTGAGTAAAAATATATTGAATCGACCTGCCAATTCCAAAAAAAATAATCAAGTTGCTCAAACGGTTAGCCCCCACCTCACATTGAGAACTAACTCTTATGGCCCAAAGACTGCTCTCAATGCAATACATGTTCATGGGTGACAAATTGTACATAAAGGCCTAAAAAAATTGGATAAGTACGTTGAAAGTCATAAAACTTATCATAAAGTGCAATTGGGTTTTAAAATTTTTTAAAAAGTGCAATCAAGTCCTAAAAATTATCAAATCGGTGCTATCAAATCCTAGAACTTGTTAATATTTTCCATTTGTCAAGTTGGATGAGGGTAATTGAAAGATTTGATTACAATTTTTTAAATTTTTATGACTCAATTGCACTTTTGTGATAAAATTGAGGATTTAATTGTATTTTTTGAAAATTTTAAAACTCAATTGTACATTCATGACAAGTTTTAGGGCTTCTAATGCATTTATCAGTAAAAAGATAAAAATAAAAGCTCCAATGCATCTTGTCCAAAACCCTAACATTCCCATTTCATTTCCTAAAATTAGAACAATCGCAGGGTGCTGTTTAGGGTAACTTAGAATGCACATGATAATTATTCTATTTCTAACCAGAATTATTTTCTATTCCCAAGAATAGGTTTGGAACATAAGCCCTTTTTGTAATATAATTTTATTTTTCTATTTTTGGAATAAACTTTTAGTCCAAAAGTAGGTCAGGAAAAAAAATGAGAAGTAAAAATTTTCTACTTCTTTATTTTTTTTTTGGTAAAGGATTTTCTACTTCTTTATTGCTAGAATAGAAATGAGAAAAAAACACTTACCGCTTGTCCTCACCTATACAACTTTATTACTTTGGTGCATTCGTTTTGCGACAAATGAGTGATTTGAATTTTTTTTTTCAAAAAATGATCGCTTATATCCTCTATTAAAATAAATAAATGAGATTTTTTTTCATCACCCACGAGAATAGTTAAGCATGGATTAATATCGATGAAAAAAATTTTCTATTGACTAATTTTTCTAAACTACATAAGCAATCGTTTTTTGGAAAAATGTCACAAAACGAACACACCATAAGACTCATTTATTTCACGAAAAATGTACAATTTCAAAAAAATTTCATAAACACAAATGATTTTTATTTGAAAATAATTAATTAATGAAAAATGTCTTTATTATTAATAGCAATTTATGTCCAAATATTTTCATAGACCATGGAAACATTTTTTGCTCATTTATTTTTTAAACAACACAAGTGATCCTTCTAGGATAAATACTTCCCAAATCATTTATTTTTTCGCTAAATAAGTGGAGCCTTGATATAACTAGCTAATGAAGATTGATTTATAACTAAATATTTGTAAGAATGATAAAAATTAATTTTCTTTCAGTTATTTGTAAGCAATAGGGACGACTATTTTTAAGAAAAATATATTATAAATTATTTATTTTTGCAAAAATAAATCAAACTTTTGTTTACATATCGATGGTGAGAACCCGAGGCATTGGATGTCGAAAGCATAAAAGTATCTCGTGAAGGGCCCAAAAAGGAGAAATTGGATTCGATGGCTTTGAGCACAGTGCGGCTGCTGCTGCACGCAGGAGCCGATGTTGGTCCAATTATTGGTGGAAAAATAATTGGCGGTCTCCATCAGTGAAAGCGAGAGGTGCTGGTCAGTGTGGCTGATGCTCCTGTAGTTTCCGCCGGCGTAATTTCAGCTTCGCCAGGTTCCCCCACTGCCCTAAACGCTCCAAAATCCAAGAATCGACCCCCCCTATCATGAAGGACCCGATGCATCCTGAAATTATGAAACTCAGGATATTTTAGCAAAAAAGAAGACAAATAATACAAAACCCTAGAGATTTTCCTTCCCCTTTTATAAGTAAAAAGGTGGATGCGGGGTTGGCCAGTGTGAGCAGCCCCGCTGAACATTTTTAAAGAGAGGGTCGTGAAAAGCAATAATTATACAAATGATTCATTAATTTTAACTTAATATATGATATTATCTCTAAATTTTTAATTTGTGTAGTATAGTTTCTAAGTTTTTTTGTAGATAATCTAATCCTTAAATTATATGAAAATATCTAATGTTATCATTTCTTTAATTTAGAATCATGAACAACATTGAATACTTTTATATAGTCCAAAGATTAAATTGGATAGATGTAAAAAATTCAGGGATTACATTAAATAAAGTAATAGTTTAGATATCATTTGTGTCCTTTTTTCTTTGTTTTATTAGCCCATCTATGTGATCACTACATTGGGCATAGCAAATTGCGTGGTTGCTACTACAATTTATCTCATGGAAAATGAATGATTGGGCAAAAAAATTCCTAAAAATAATTGCTCATATTACTTACAAAAATGAATAAACGAAAAATATTTTCATTGTTCACGAAAACTTTTAGACGTAAATTTTTGTTGATAATAAAAAAATTTCATTGATTAATTATTTTAATTGATATAAAAGGACAATTTTTAAGAATTCTTTCTAAATCATTAATTTTTGGTATAAGAATTGGAGCTTAAATTCATTGTTGGAAGCTTTCTTTGTTGGCATAATTCCATCGTTTCATGCTAAAAAATATGCAAAAATCAAAACTGGCTGGGAGCGGGGCTAGTCTCTGAGTAATGGAATCAAATTGATTCTAACTTTCAAACAGTGGACTCGTGTTTCAATGCAGAAAGAACTTGTTCATTATCGTGATCAATTTCCTCTTCAAATTTTATTGTAGCTGCTCGAGGCCTTCCATTGTGCCATAAAGACTCTATTAATTTCATGAGGATAAATAATTTAGAAAATATTTCCCTTAAAGTAATTACTAGTATCACCTGAATTTATTAGTCAATAGAAACACTCATATATATATATATATATATATATATATATATATATATATATATATATATATATATATATATATTTCATTTTCATTTTGGCCTTTTGTGATGTGTGTAATATGTGATTTTGATGAGACTGATGCGTGACAGATAAGGTGCACGAGCAAGACTCTGCATCTGCTGACATTGCATTGTGCTGTGCTGATGGTGTTAGGTAGCCGTGCAGGTACTAAGCCGGAGTTTAAAAAGAAAAAAGAAAAGAGAGAAACAAGAAAACAAAAATATACACGGGAAAAGAGAAATGGTCTGCTTGGACATCAATCTAAAGAATACTAAACATCAATCTAAAGTAATACTTTAATTTTTCTGTCAAAATTCAAAATACTGTTCAAAGTTAATAAATAATCAAAACATTATATGTAAACCTACACGTTTATCATTCCAAACATATTTTATATTGTATATAAAAAATTATAGTGTATAAATTGTAAGATTCAAGAGAAGTAGATAATAAAATGGTAAAGTTATTTTTAACAAATCTTGATTACGGAATGCCACAAGAAGGTGTCATATGGACCCATGTCACCTAATGACTAATTATGTAAGTTCTATGGTAAAACCCACTTCAACCGTTGAGATAATTTTAATTTGCAATGTTCATAAAACATATACCTACTGACAATATAAGTTGATAATGATAGATGGGTACATATTTTCTATTGTCAAATTTACTATGTAGGGCAACATAACTTGAGGGCCCTTGGCAAGCTGAAGTGAATGGTCGCAAGAAAATGTCTTGTACATGAAGTGAAATACGAATGGAGTATTGCGATGCAATTATCTTCCGTATGTGTGGCGTAGAAGAACATAATATGAGATGATAAAAACTTGCCACATTACTTTAGCTTGTTGGTTTTATAGAGTAATTTTAGTATATTCGACATTATTCGAATTTATATTCTGCATAACGTGAATCACTCTAAATGGGATTTGTAAAACATCACTTCAATTTTTTATTTAATTGTTTTATCTAGCCTCAGTGCTTGTACCTAAACAGATGACTAGGGCTCTGTCGATCCGTACATGCTTTAAAACAAATCGCAAAATAGCCGCTGCGATAAATTGAGGGTACGGACATCAAAATGTCCAAATCCAACCACTGCACTTGTTGGCAAATCATGAAAATGATTGTGTGAGAATTGCTACTTGATCACTTGCACTTTTAGTCAAGTGTACGAGAACATGGTCCGAACCGAACCGGTTTAGCACCTAATTTAGAAATTAACCCATACAATATTGATTCTTACTTTTTGAGATTGAGGACCGATCTTGTTGAGCCCATGACTAAGGAATGGCCGGTCCCAAGATCAATCTGGGACTAATCGATTATTTTTTATTTTCATTTTTTATATTTCTTAAAGTATATTATTTATAATTACATATCTATCGATAATGCGATATTAAATAAGTAAACCATAAATACTAATATATATTAAATATAAATATAAAATAAGGTAATAATGGAAATTTACATTTGCTAAAAGTAACAAACCAAAAAAACAAACACACAAGACAATTGAATAAAGGCGAGTAGTGAGTTATAAAGCAAGCGAGGCCAAGGTAAGCAAGCCAAACCAAGGTGAGTGAAGAGGTTTTTTTTTTTGGTCAAATTAGGATTGTGTTTCTTTTTACTTTATGATTTACACAACAAACTGAACCGTGAAGAGAACAAAGGAGGAGGTGCTAGAATTTAGAGTAGACAAAAATCATATAATATGTGATATATTAGATACATAATATATATTATATACATGGTTGGTCCGGTTTAGATTAATTCTAAGCTCCTAGGACAAATGATCAACCAGTCCTTCTGGGAATTAGACCAGGACTGATTGGATTGGGTTGGTTTGGGGCCAATCCAAAGTTGACTCTGGACTGATGCTCACCCTTGAAGCATATCATTCCAGATAAATTCAAAAAAGAAGAAGAAAAAATTGTTTCTATGCAAAAACTAGATAGACTGCTAGATGGACAATTTCATGGACCTATCCCTTTCGGGCCCTGTTAAGCCCAAGATTTTTACACAAGTAAGTGGGCTTGGGTGGGCTCAAGAAGGATTTTAGGCTTGTTCATTGAATTTGCCACCAAAATGAAAAATATTACGAGGGGTCGAGTGAGCTTAGCCTGAACCTACCCACCGATCATGTCTAGCTCTACCTCAGCATCGTGAACCTTTGGTCTGTGGTGATGTTGCAGACCCATATTTATCGTAAACGTTTTCCACACACAAAATGCTAACTTCTTGTATTGTTTGAGTTTTTGTTTCTCTTGAAGAAATGCGTTTACATCGATTGACATACTTACACGTGTATACGATGCTATACCTGCCATGACTGGCTTTGAAGATTAATTCATTGAGCTTGTGTGATAGATTTCTCTCGAGGGCTTCGACCTGACTCACTTGGATAACACACCCTTACAATTTATCAGCTCACTAGACAATCAATCTTGTCAACTAGCATTACCAAATGGCATATAAAGTAAGAGAAAAGGTGGAATGGAGGGTCCATATGTACGACTTATATGATTTCATTCAGTGTTAGAAGCTTTATGGAAAACTAAATCAATTGTCCCAGACATGATTTCATAGATTAGGGTTTCCTCTCCACGTCGATCACTTGAGAAATGAAGCCGTGAGCACCTTGGCTCAGAGCCAGTTCTGACTCCCCCAGCGCACATCCATAAATTGGTCACTGGTGCAAAGCAATTGAAGGACAAGAAAACAGACAAAGAAAGCCCAATAAAGTACAAAATGAATGGGCTGAAATCTAGCCTAACATGGACCAATAGAAGGAAGAATTCCTAACCCATGCCCTATCTTGACTTGAGGAGACAATTTCATCAAATAAGTGAAGGCATCTATGAACCGTTGCTACTCCTCGAACCTATCTTAAAAAGCACGGTTCATGCATTACATACTGTAGGATATTCTGAGAAAAAACTTTCTGTGAGGTTCCCCCCCTCTTTTCTATAGTATTAATCTTGCTTTTTGGGCAAATAATCAAGATGAATCCTTACGTACAAGAATCGTCGGCTAGCGTCCCTTTTACTTTTCGTGGGCCCGCTTCTAGCGTTGCATAATTTCCTCGAATGATCAAGCTTACACTCTAGTAATATAATTCGGAAAAAAATTTCATGATTATGTTGAGAAATCCCGGCATGTAATTGGTGCTTTCATCAAGATGCTTATGGAAAGTGATTTTAAGTGTGAAAATGTGAGTGATGAGTAACATGTTCACTGCATTCTCTCTTGTCTCTGTCTCGGCAGGACAGATGGGCCTCTCCTCCTCCAGCAGTATGGCTGGGGGAAACTTTACCACCTCCAAGAATGGAATATCTTGCCTTGCCCCATGTGATGATTGAGCTTGTGGTGCCCCACGTCTCTCTCTCTCTATATATATAATTATGTAAATGCCGTTCTTTTCGGTGGGCCGTGGGTCCATGTAGTGAGTGCCTAGGTGGGGGAAGATGGGTATCACTCCTTTTCCACAAGGCTTTTGTCAAGTTGGTCAGCACAGTCTAGAGAAGGCACCTTAAAAACAAAAACAAAGAAAGAATAAGGATTTCTCTGTTTCTTTCTTTTTCTTTTTCCTAGTCAAGTTTCAATCTTCTCAGACCTCATCGCATCGAATCATGACAGTCCCTCCGTTCGACGCCTAGCCGAGTAATTACGAGTGCGGAGAGGCTTTTGAGAGAGTCATTTCTATTAAGATTCGACCCGTGATCTCACGCTTCATGAGATATAGTTTGGTGTTAAAACGTAATTAGGTCGATGATTCGTGTTGATAAAAAAAGAAAAAAGAAAAAGAGAATAAGGATCGAAAAATGCTTTTGTCCATCCAAAGCATCATAGAATATATTTTCTTTGGTGGTTGACGAGATGACTCCTCACCAAGCACTACTCACACTCCTCCCACTCCCCCACTTCACTTTTCCCCTTCTCTCTTTGAAAGGAAAAAAAAAAAACACTTAACCATGGAAGCCCACCTATCATAACCCTCCCATTTCCCGTCCATGAATGGAATAATTGAGAGAGAGAGAGAGAGAGAGAGAGAGAGAGAGAGAGAGAGAGAGATTTTGATGGGATTGCACTAAAAATATGCTTCTTGACCATCTTTCGTCTAGCTTTGACCACACAATTATAGGCCCTAGAATCGTTTAGATTTTATTTGCGGTCGGCTAAACAATCAAGAATCATTGGTAAGTGGAAGCAATTTGAACCCTCTATTAGGTAATTCTCTTGGACATTACCTTTGTAGCACCAGCAAACACCTTGCCATGTGAGGTTTTCTTGCATATTTATTTAGTAATTTGTGTCGAGTTTGGATAAATTAACCTCGAAACGTGAATGCCAAGTGCCGTGAGGTCATACCAAAATCGTCATAATTGCCGGTTACAATAGTAAACCTCCATGAAATTGGAAAAATATTTCTTTTTAGAGAGAGAGAGAGAGAGGGAGTTCCAAATAGTTTGGCAAAGTAATGGAAATCTAGATGACTATTCGGACGCCCAATGGCCTTCTACAAGAGTTTTAATGCAATAAGAGGACAATAATAGGGTGCATCATCATGCCTCAAAGGCATGGTGCTCCCTTGTTTTCCTGTCGAGGTCACAGGACTGGCTCTCAACCTTGTTTTGCCCAAAAGAAAAAGAAAAGGAAGGAAAAAATAAAAATAAAAATAAAAATACAGCAATTAAACTAAATTACTCAGAAAATCAATGTCTCAGACACGGCCTGTGGAGAAAATCTTGGGTCGGTCCACTCAAAACTTTTTAGCCGCGAGATTGATGCACTTATTATTTTATCGGCAAAAGCCACCAGTTTCGACTTTGAAAGTTATTCCGTGCTTACTCGAAGTGCAGGATGTTTGTAGATCACAAGTGTCTAGGGTTATAAGTTACACTTTGGTCAGTCATTTTCGTCCCTCTTTCATAGTTAAAGCTGTTGAAATAAACCACTAATGAGTTCGGTTCGCGCTATTCCGAAACATTAATCTACAAAGGAAAATAAGAAATGAATTAATAATCTGGGAAGAAGAAATAAGAGTAAATGGTTCATAGTTAGTCGATGAGTATTTCACAGTTAAAAAAAAAAAAAAACAAAAATATAGAGGCATGACTTATATGTATGTAATTTTCCTTTAACTAATGATTTAAGTCTTCGGGTCGGTACGTTTCGAACTTGCTTGAGAGCTATTTCCACATCCTTTAAATTCATTTATTTTTCATGTAGGTCTTATTTATCTTTTTTTTCCCATTCTTTAGTTCCACATTCACTTTGCCTAATGTCTCATCATGTATTACCCAATGTGGGGTTTCTTTTCACGAATTTGCTCACACATTCCCCTCAACTTTTTAGAATTGGAATTTTTTTGAACTATATATACTTGAAGCATGATATCACGATTGTGTAAGTGTTCGACATAGATTTTGGATGCGGACGGTGATGTGTGAATCCAAAAACAAACTATAGGTGAGCTAAGGTTTCGTTTGTTTAATGAAAAATGAATGATTTGAAAAATATATTCCAAGAAATGAAAATGTTTAGACCTAAATTGTTGTTTATAAAGAAAACATTTTTCATGAGCTATATATTTCAAGCGATACAAGCCATCATGTTTAAGAAAATATTTTCCAAATCATTCATTTTTGTGAAACAAACAGAATTTTAAATAATTAGCCAACGACAATTCTTTTTCATTATCGATAATAATTTATTTTTTAAATATTTTTGTAGATGATGAAATTTCTTTTTATTCATTTATTTTTTAGATCGACACAAGTAATCGTTTTGAAGAAAATATTTTTTAAATAATTCATTTTCTACTAAACAAACAGAGTTAAAGTGAGATTTCTTCAAGAAAGGGATAAAGATATTATAAATCTTTGAACTTTCTTTTAATCGTTCAATGTTGTTTTCGGATGTGCTCTTTTTGTGTAATTGAGTTTTTAGACTACTATTGTTGGACAATTTGAAAAGGAAAGTCGAAATCTCTTTGATCATTTTGATGATCACAAAAACTTATCAAAGTATTTGATTTCTTTGAGTGTATGATGAAGACATACTGCATGTTAAATATTTTTACGAGTTTATGCTTTATCACGTGATCAGAACCTACGGAGATATAAAGTGGGGATATTCATGTATATTAAATATTATTTTGATAATTATTGAAGAAGAAAGCAAACTGACACGGACACAGCGTAAGATTGATATAGTTCGAAGATAAAAAAGTGCAATAGATATATCTGCTACATTGCTGTAGATATATGTGCTACATAACTTTACATCTTTCTTAATTTCTGCTTATACTTGCATAAGTGACACTCATAGAGCTTTACATACGTAGAAATTCTAAAATCTGCTCTCGCACGAAAAGAGTTCTGAAAAAAATTTCTACTGGGTCTCGTGTCAACCAATATTTTCCCTCTTGGTTGCTATGAGACCTAACAATTATTGTTTGTTAACAAATACAATACATATACATACATACATACATACATATATATATATATTTTACACAATTACCTTATACATCACCCATATGGACGAGTAGAATTAAGGTGGCGCTGGCATTAGACCTAATAAAATTCATTTCCCTAAAACTATCTGGCCAAGAAAAATGTACAGAACAATTTTGAACTCTTTGAGTGCGTTTGTTTCATGCGAAATGAATTATTTGGAAAATATTTTCTTAGAATTGATTGATTATGTTGTTTGAAATAAATAGTTAATGAAAAATGTTTTCATATAAACAACGATTTATATTTAAACATTTCGTGGACGATGAAAATTGGAAAATATTTTCCTAGAATTGATTGATTATGTTGTTTGAAATAAATAGTTAATGAAAAATGTTTTCATATAAACAACGATTTATATTTCAACATTTCGTAGACGATGAAAACATTTTTCATTCATTCATTTTTACAAACGTTATAAGTTACTATTTTTAGTAAAACGTTTTTTGATTTATTTATTTTTCTGCAAAACATAGGAGCCTTTATCTTAGGCGTAGTTGCTGATAAAATCTGCTTGCTAATATTTTCTTGATGGCCACAACGTCTATCCAAGCATGGCTACATACTGCAACATAACAATGTACAAGTGAATCATCTCTTTTCAGGGAAACTTTCGAAACCGGTTTAAACAAAGATCGGATTTAGTCCAAACTCACCGACCGTCCAATTAACTCAATGTAGATTTCACAACTTCGTTCGATCTGGTCCACACTTCAGCAGTGTCTGTCTGCTCGTAAAAACCGTAGCCCGAACGTCCTGTTTATGGTTGAAGATGCAACATCTTGCATAAAAGCTTCTTGCTAGTCTTTGTGCTAATCTGTTTCGAGCAAGACAACGCCTGGAACTGTTAAAGAAAGAACGTTCAGGACAATCCACATTGAATCAATCACTGTGTGTTTGGCCTCATTATTTTCATTGTCATTTTAGTAATTTTGGGCAAATTTCAATTCTTCAAAGAGGGGAGAGAGAGAGAGAGAGAGTTGCTTCCCATCCCCCACAAGCAAAAAGTGGAAGGAAAAAAAGTTCTTTTTGTACACACCGCGATGATGGTGATGATGATGCCTGCAATCTCCAACAGCAAAAGAACACCGAATTCCTTTCTCTCTCTCTCTCTCTCTCTCTCTCTCTCATCCTCATATTCCTCTGCCTCTCCTCTGTTTCTCACAGCTCATAAGTATGTTGAATCTCCTTTTGGCCTCGCCCCCCCTCTCTCTCTGTCTGCTGTCTGTTTTCTCTCTCATCTCTTCAGCTCAATATAGTTGACGCCATCCCATGAAAGTGAAAAGGGAGGAGGGGAAGTGAAGCAGAAGAAGAGATGGAGAAGAGCAGGTGTGGCTGCTGGGCAGTTCTGAGACGCACCTCCTCTGCTTCAAGAGACTCCGCTAATTCAATTCCTCGTACCAGCACAGTTTATGATGCAGGTGACAGCACTAACACGATCATGTCCTTGCGTTCCTGTGAAAATTCAATCCTTGTTTCATGTAGAAAACAAAATGGGTCTCTTTCTTTTCCACATAGCATCTCGCATGTTCTTTTCTTTCTCTCTTCTTTCTTCTTTTAAATGTATTCCTTGAGGGTATAATTAATTGCCAGTTAGTTGGAAGCAGTTTTGATTCTTCAAGCTTCGGACCTGGTTCAAGAACGCAGCATCATGCTCTTATTGGGTATTGAAGTTTGGCAGGAGCGTACTGTGTGCTGATTTTGGGATGTAATTATCCCTTACAGAGATCCATTTGACAAATCTAAATGGAATCCGAGCCATCCGTTTGGTATTGGCTAAACCAGTCTTGTAACCAGGAAAAGGCTTCTCTCTTTCACTTGCCTTCTTTCGTTTTCTTGGCTGAGTTTTTGCTTAAATCATTGTTTTTTCCGGTTGCTGATTTCTTTTGTTTTCAGTAGACTGTATGTGGTTATTTGCATAGCTCATCGGGAAAGTAGTCATCGTGGGCTTAAGTCAAACTTGAAAGTTGGAACATTCAAATAACCTAAAGCCTTATCCAAGCTGATCTCGTACAGATTTCCACTTTTATGATTTGGATAAAATCGACATTGCAAATTGATGGGGGGCAATTTCTTAATTTTGATGCAGCAGCCGAGACGCGATACCTCAATGCGAGCAACCGTGAGATGTATCCTCCTCACGAAGCTCGCTTATCCTCTGATACGCCCGAGCCACCATTGGCGGATAATAAATCCAGGTGCCAGCTTCTCCAGTTCAACTTTCAGGAGCTAAAATCCGCGACTGGGAACTTCAGGCCGGATAGTATACTCGGGGAGGGAGGATTTGGTTATGTCTTCAAAGGGTGGATTGAGGAGAATGGTACGGCACCTGCAAAACCTGGTTCGGGAATTACAGTTGCAGTCAAAAGCTTGAAGCCAGATGGTCTCCAGGGGCACAGAGAATGGATGGTGAGCGAATTCTAGAACTCTGACCAGCTAAATTGATGTCTCAAGTGTGTTTCTTGCTGAAATGCTGAGAATAGAGTCATAATCGACAGATTCGTTAATGTAGGCTGAAGTCGAATTTTTGGGACAGCTTCATCATCCCAATCTTGTTAAGCTCGTCGGTTGCTGCATTGAAGATGATCAGAGGTTGCTAGTCTATGAGTTTATGACCAGGGGAAGCCTTGAAAATCATCTTTTCAGAAGTAAGTGTTGATTTCTGCCTTTATTGACAGTTCAATGTAGTGGCTCCATCAGAATAGGCAATCAAATTGCATGCTTGATTCAGAATGCTTCCGACAGACGAGAAGTTTGCCTGCTCCTAAGAAGCCCAGCGTTAATTTGACACATCGGGTTTCCTATGTACCTAATTAGGTAGCCTGCCTAGCGTACGCAAGATTTTCCTACTCAACATAATGTTTCTGATGAGCTCGCTACCTCCTTTGCATGGCTGTGGCATCATGTCTAAGTACCATAATGTTCTGACCAGTTGCAAAGCTAGGTTATGCATCATATGCCAAAATGGTCTAAAGCACTGTCGTGAGCCAAGCTGTGGTTCTTCCAATTGATTGCGAAAGTGTTTGCTTTTTTGTCATCGTGGCTCTGTCTGTCACTGTCCCTAACATGTACTGATTATGTCGTAATTCTTGAAGGAGCCGTGCCTCTTCCATGGTCCAACAGGATTAAGATCGCCCTCGGTGCAGCAAAAGGATTGGCCTTCCTGCACGGGAACCGGAAACCGGTCATTTACAGAGATTTTAAGACCTCAAATATTTTGCTTGATTCGGTACATACTTTGGCACTATACTGGGACTGCCAATATCTGTTCACTCTAATAACTATAACAACCGTTGCTCTGCAGGAGTACAATGCAAAGCTTTCGGATTTCGGTTTGGCGAAAGCTGGGCCTCAGGGAGACAAAACTCATGTTTCAACTAGAGTTGTGGGGACATATGGCTATGCTGCTCCAGAATATGTAATGACAGGTACTCCTGTGATATCTGGTTTGTTAAATTGGTTCTAAAAGCTTCATGTATGAACATTTTCAAGAATCACACAACTCTCTTAATGCCTTGACACAAATGGTCTTTAACTATCATTGCTTGTAGCTCAAAAAAGACAAGTTGGTTGTGTCAAGTAGCACTGTGATTCACCAGAAAAAGTGAGTTTCATTCTAGACATTAGTCTATCTAGTGGTTGAATTACCGAGTTTTAGTCATGAGCCGATTCGCCAAAGTTGCACAGGAGCAATTATCTTTTGTCTGAACTAAGTTCTCACATAGATTTTTTCACGAGACAAACATTGGCAGCAACGAGAGGATTCGGAGTTTTTCCACACTATCAAAGCCCTATCCTGATGCTTGTCTTGTTCTCATTTCCACAGGTCATTTGACATCGAAGAGTGATGTCTATAGCTTTGGCGTTGTGCTTCTTGAGATCCTAACGGGAAGAAGATCAATGGACAAGAAACGTCCCAGCGGAGAACAGAACCTCGTCACATGGGCCCGACCCCATTTGACGGACAAGAGGAAGCTTTGCCATCTGGTTGATCCGCGCCTCGAACTGAACTACTCAATCAAAGGAGTCCAGAAGGTGTCTCAACTAGCCTTCCACTGCCTCAGCAGGGATCCCAAGTCCCGCCCCGCGATGGACGAAATTGTCAAGGTGCTCACTCCATTACAAGATCTCAATGACCTCGCAATCTCTTGCCATTCCCGGTTGTATCAACAAGGGAGGCGCAAGAAAAAGCCAGACCCGACTCAGCAGCGGAGTTACATCCAGACCAAAAGCGTTAGAGATTCTCCCCTGAACGCGGGCAAGCAGAATTCGAAGTGACTGCTCAGCTGTTCCCACTCTTCTGATTGATTCGAGTACTATTGTAAGTTTGGTTCTTGTACTAGAATGTTTGGTCCTAATTAGTGCCGGATTGAGAAAGAACAAGGAAGACAGAAAAGTGCTTTCGAGTCTTCTTCCATGATCTCTCATGCTAGAGAAACTAACCTTCGGATTTCCCCGCGAGTTGTCTGTATTGTAGTTGAGTTTACATCTGTAATTACATGAACGAACCCCTGTTGTTCTCCGCGATTTTTTATGTACATCTAGCAACGTGATGTCGATGTCCATCGACCCAAAAGAGCAAAAAAAAAAAAGAAAAAAAAGAAAGAAAAAAGGCCAATAAAGAAAATCTCGATGTCGATTGCTTGGAGTTCGAAGAAACTGCACTTTGAGATTGTCTACGAATGCGTGCAAGCACGGCGTCTTTTCTTCAATCTCAGGAGACAATCCTGCGTCTTTGCTTCGTGTTTAAGCTGTCGATCTTCTTAAGAAGGCGAGCTTGAGTGAGGATCTCAATGAAGTGCACTTGCTCTCAGTGGAGAGAGACGATAGACTAGAGCAGCTGATCATAACGCTGACTCAAGAAGAAGCGAAAAAATCAAATTTTTTATGTAGGGAGAAGAGATTTAACGTTCATTCCTATATTGTTCACATTTTCATATGCCACACACACACACACACACACACACACACACACACACACACACATGTATATTAATGTCCACTGGCGAGTGCATGTTCTTCCCCATACTCTGTAAATCTATGTAAGTGATACTGTGATGAATAGTAAAATGATGATGTGGCATGCTTGGAAATTTTTTTAATTTTTTAATTTTATTTTTGAAGTAGGAGTTGTTGGGTACTAAAAAACTCCAGTTTTCTTTAATCATTCTTAGGTTTTAAGCCAATATTCGAAAAAAGCCAATTCTCGCTCTTCTCTTGGTTGGTGAATTTCACAAATAAATTTAAGTACTTCTAAAGTTGGAGTTGCTGACCAAAAAATAAAATAAAATCTTGGAGTTCATGGATAGAAAATCAATTCCATGTCCGTAATTCATTGATAAGGATAAGTATTTGGTACGCTGCATAAAGAATTGTCATTAATATTATTACTATACTAGAACAATCAACAAAAATATGAATTTGTTTCGGGGTCTAACATTTGTCTCATCTGTAAAATCACACAAACGTCTCTAATTTATAGCCTTCAAATTGAGTGGCCATATGCATAATATAAATAGATATTATGTATAATGTTTATGGAGATACCTAAGTTCAATACTTCTTCCACATTTTTCGCTCCCACGCCTTTTAGACAAGTTAACCTATGTGAAATCATACCGACCAAAAAAAAAAAAAGACCTATGTGAAATCATACCATGAAATAGTTATACTAATATGATGTATTAGAGATGATCATGCAATGATAAGGTTTTTGTTTATTATCTAATTTCAAGTGATCAGATATTGAGTAAAATGATACTGTTTACTCTTTAAGAATAAAGTCATTATATCCCTCGCATGGCACGGATCTCATTCTAGTTCAATTGTCATTGGACCAGCCGAGTAGTTTCAACATTTTCATCATGTAAAAGAAAGCACAAAAAAGACAAAACAAAGTGGCGACAAGTTAGCTCGGAGAAGTCACATATTCTACGCCTTTATGAGAGATGTTCCCTATTAATATCCTCTCAATTGCTTAACTTGAACCGTTATACGGAGGGATAATTATCCAATATGTTAAAAACCTATTATGTGCATGTTAATTCAATTTTAAACCTCTAAACAAAATTACAATGTTATTATTTTAGTCAATATTCGCTAGGAATCACTGACATGATGACTTAGTTATTGCCGATCATCTAACGTGGCACATCATAACGTTAATGAGATTTGGTGAAAATTGGCCAAAATGACTATATTCGAATATAAAGATATATGACTAAAATGACAAAATTGGAAAGTTAAGACTGAGTTGTCATCCGTACAACAAGTTTAAGACTAGTTGGACAATTTCTCAATAAAAAGAGCGTTGAACAAGTGGCCAGGTTTTTACGGTAATGTACTTTATTGACCTAAATATTTTAATTATAAAGAGGGAATTATTATCTACATTAGAGTGTTAAAAAGAAAATACAATATTTGCATTTAATAATTAATTAAAAACCATTCATTGCCCATAAAGCGCGTCTTGCAAAGCTGGGTGGCTAGCATGTTTAATTTAATTGAAAATAGTATTTGGGGGTTTAAGTTAATAGTAAGCATACATTAACTATATGCCAACCCCATATCATTATCTTCTTTTAGGAGCAATTTCACTTGCAAATTAATTATTTTCCTGTTGCATATAAGAAATTAGCCATGGTGTTGTTTTCGAATTTTTCAATCGGGTTGCTTCGTCAACCATTTATAAAAGAAAATTTAATGGAAAGCTAGTGAGGCATTCACTAGAGAACCATGTCACATTGTGCATGATGACACGTGGCATAGTGATATGGTTGAAACTGAATCATTCTATGCTTTGTTTGTTTCGTAAAAAATTGACGATTTTAAATATAATTTTCTAAAAATGATTGTTAATATCTCTTAAAATAATTAGTAAATAAAAATTATTTTAATTATCTATAACAATTTATATCTACATATTTTCGTGAATAATAAAAATATTTTTTGTGTATTTATTTTTATAAGTGATATAAACGATTATTTTTAAGAAAATATTTTACAAATTATTTATATTCCGCGACACAAATGCATCTCTAATATATGTCACTTAATTGACGGTTTTAGAAGTCTAATGAACTAACTCAAATGTGGATGAACAAGTAAGAAATAAGAAAGAAACTTCCCCCCCTCCCCCTTCCTCCCTCTTCTTCTTTTCTTTTGGTAAACAAATGACTATGGCACAAATTAAAAATGAAGTTGAGCAATGGAATCACATTTGACAAAATATCAACTCCCAACTACTTCTCACTGTATCAGCGATAATGCTCACTCATTTAGATAGCGCCCCAATTTGACGAGCAATATACCTGGATTATACTCTATGAAGTTTACAAGCTATAAAAATCAAATAAACGTCATTAAATAAATCAAATGAGAGTCAGTACGGGTCAAGCTTATTTAGTTTGGTAATTTCTATACATAGTTAACATATGTAAGGGGTTGCTAACCAAGGCAAATAAAAATTAGTAATCCAATGGATAAGCTGGTTAATTGAAAAAAAATTAAACGTTGATAAATAATGCATATGAAAGTTGGTACTCGAAAACTAGGTAGTAATTTAATATGATAAAAATTTAATAAATTAGTCTAATTTAAGTTGATAATTTAGTATAATTGTTAGTTATTTGGAGCATTGGCAAGTTATGTAAATTAAAGTAATGAGATAGTACAAAAATGTTGATTTGGTAAAAGTTACCAAGTTATTTTTGAAAAAAGTCATTAACCATACTTCATCAATGTATATTTGACACCTGCCAACTTATAGTTGGAATTTACAAGTGCAAAAAAAAAAAAAAAAAAAGGATCCGTGGACCAATATAATTCTGAGAAGAGATAATTTATTATAGTATTCCTCCAATTCCCATTTCTGACTTTACAATAATAAATAATCTGTTTTTTTCCTTCCACCTTGCCTTCCAACTGAGCTCGGATCTTGTAGTGTCGTTTATAAATTCGACACGAGATCATGGCTTATATTCCGATGTGGGGCTTCAGACACACTACATCATGCCATTGCAAGAACTATAGAAAATTAAACAGGCCAGATCAACCGAGAGAACCCAAAAAATTACTGAAAATGAAGAAGTACATTGATCATCACTGAATGAAGAGATCATCCACAGAAACAATTTTTTCGCCTCACGGTTGAGCATCTGATGTACCTCTTTCCCAAATGCAAATTTCACCAGTAAAATGCAAAAATTGATCTGCCAATTTGGAAATTTCTTGCACGTACGTGGTGCATGCTAGGCAATACATTTAAATCCTTGAATTTGGCTAATTGTGTTGCAGCGAAGTCCATCGGATAAAAAATCTGGACTTATGTGACTTGTATGCACCGGTACAAGAATTTATCAATCGATTGACTAGTTTTATTGAAGAGACAGCCACATGATAATATTTCTTACTAGAAAGTTGATGAGACAGTCACAAGATAGGACTTCTTTGTGCACTTATGTGACTAGCATGCATTGGTACAAGAGTCTATCAATCGATCGACTAATTTTATTGAAAGACGGCCACATGAAGGAACTTTTTACCAGAAAGTTTGCGAGGAACTTGGTGGCTAAAGATGATATATGCTACGTCAACAAGTAGCTGTACTCATGCGTTTTCCCCGATGCACACTGGACAACATGCTTACAGTGACTTATATCGGCGTATACAGATTGTTTGCACTGTATGTTGTTCCCAGAACATACTTGATCAGCATCTTTTACATCAATTAATCACATACTCATTCTTATCGAAAAAAGACCACTTAAATCTCTTTTGCTGGACCTTAACAGGCGGCTGTTCATTTTCTCTTTACTGTACTTATAATTTGTACCATCGCAACTTATCAACTTTTAGTACTGTATTCCACTGTTGAAACTCTGCGACTTTACTGTTGAGATCGCTTATGCACGTATTGTAAAGTGAAGTGTCATTGATAGCTTGTGTCTACATCAAAGTTTCATGGATAGTTTTGACGGCACAACAACAGAGTAGTGACATGAAAACAATACGGAAAGTGGTATTTAAAAAGGAGTAATTGCAATGATATAGGATGAATTGTAGTGGCTACGGAAAAAGCTAAAATAGCCTCAAGATTCAATGATCAGGAAAGATATATATTTACCCATCAAATCTCATAAAGTTATTTAGGGAAATATCATGGACTGGATATGATCAAAGTGCTATTTTCACGTACCTAGCTGGTTCCATGGAGGCAAAGTGCTCAAGCTCTTATAAGCCACAAGCTTCAACTCTGGGCCCCGGAAGAGAAAAGAATATAAAAGAACATTAATGTACAGATGGAACTCCAAGAGCATATCACATAATTAACATGGAAATTGTTTTGCTACACAGGCTGAGCAACATTTTGTTTGTATAAGTCTTCTCCATCGCTGTTGAATCGACGATTACTTTTTTGGGGATAAACCAATCCAATTCAACCCTGCTAGAGATGTATATTGTGTAATCAATCCAAAGATCATGTCACCTGTGCTAAAAAGTCCAATTAGTAAGTCTACATTTTCGCTAATAAAATCTTTGAATATAAACGCTAGCAATCTTCTAATGTGACCTATATAGGATGCATTTGTCAACCAATGACCAACAAAGTAAAAGCTCACAGAATAGTGGTAGCATAGATGAGAGATATTAGTTAAACATTTTTCACTGAATAAATCAACGTTTAGCAAATAGAAAGTAGTTCTATTAGAACTTGTTCAATCTAGGAACTTCACAACTCATGAAGTATGCCGTTGATATTATGGAAACAAGCTGCAAGATGCGAGGAAAAATGCAGACAGGTAGTTTGACAATGTGCTTCCACTAATGTCTTTATGCAAGTGAAAGTGAAGATAAGATGAGAAACAACGTGATAGCACGTTGAAAGAAATCAGATGAAGACGGAGTATCCTCGATCGGCTATGCCACATATGACCGCACCTGCAATGAGAAGAAATCTTCTGACTGGCAGGAATGAAACTTGTCACGTAGAGAGTGATATTGGCGCGGCTCAATCTGAGATCGTCTTTTACAACCCATATGTAAATCCGTCTTCGGATTGAACCTCACCAATATCGCTGTCTTTTTGCCGCTTTAGCTTCATTCCCACCTATACCTGTCAAACTCGTTCCTAGATAAAAGCCAAACGCAAAAGTCAAGGACTTAACTTCCATCATCAGCAGGACACACGTTTGCCCCAACATTCTTTTGCACCATGTGAATAAAGAGCCTTGTGCTGGTTTCAGCTTTCAGACCAGTGCTCTCATGCTGCTTGCAAAAGCACGATAACACAATTATTACTTGAGGCATCTTTGGTAGGGAAAAGGGTTTCCTTGGATTGATGGAGTCATTTCATGGTTTTTTGTTGGTGGTTAGAGGAATTAATGTGATGGTGAAGTGGGGATCACCCAAATCATTGCATATTCTTGGTATTCATGAATGAAAACATTCTATGTGCCGCTATTTTGTGTTGTTAAAATTAATCTTGTGCATTAGTACAAGATCGATAATTTGGAAAAAGAAAAATAAGGGCAGATGGAATGAATTCAGCTAACTTGGTATTCTTAGGGATCAATACACGGTAGAAATCGCCTAATAGCTCGAACAAAAACGAAAAGAGAAAAACTAGAAGTTGACGAAACATGAAAAGATAAAAACACAACACAAATGCATGACAGTAGCTATATAAATGAATATATCAAACCAGAGCTCCTAGCAAAACTTGACTCAGAAGCAGGGTTTTGGATTGGCCGAAAGAGGGTAGGTCCGTGCATGAAAAAACTTATGAAAGTGATTGATAGACTCCAAACCCATGGCCAACACGAAGGAAATACTCATGCAATAGATATTGGGTGATGAGAGAGAGGTGGGTGATGAGAGAGAGGAGAAGAAGAGAGGGAGCGAGCGAGAGCGAGAGAGATTGTGTTGACGAGGAAGAGAGGGAAGGAGGGGGGGATGTATAATGGAAGGATTTGCCTCGGGATGAGAAGGGGAAGAAGGTGAGTGGAATGATGTCAAGAGGGAGCAAGCCTCACTTTTAGGGTTTGTCATGCTTAGTTTGCACTCAAAAAATTTAACATAAAAAAACTCTCTCTCCGCATGCACTTTGAAATATTCTCTCCACCCCAAAAAAGAAACCCACAAAATAACTCCTTTTCATTGTACTGTTATCTCTTCCCCCTCCACATTATCATAATTGAAAGCCCTAAGACACCCCAACTTTTTGTTCATGCTTGCATTAATTTGATTGAAATGCTTTTGGGTGTGTGTGAGAGAGAAAGAGAATTGGATGGTTGGCTTATATGCACGCTTTGTGAGCAGAATCATCATCCAAGTGTTACTTATTTAGACACTAATCATAAAGAAGAGAGAAGAGAGCCCACTTTTTTGATAATCAAAAAGGGACATTCTTAAGTTTGAATACTTATAAAGGAGGGGGGGGGACACTTTATGATCAAGAACATTCCATGGTGTCCTTTTACCCAATAATGCATGTTCCTGACAGCATGTTGAAGTGCTAGGATTAGGTTATGCTTTTCCTGGAGAAGGAAAAGAGAGAATTGCTCATTTTGATTCCATGGGCCTCCCCTTGTCTAGAAAAATAGTTGAACTTTTTGACTGAGGTTTCCATGTTGGTCAAGATTAGGTATTTAACGTCAAAGCAATCGCGAGAATAGAAAGAAAGAGATAAGGTGAAAAGAATAAAGAAATCACAACATCCATGGGGACGGGATATAAGAATTTTATATACAATTTTATTTGTTTCACGGCAAATGAATAATTTAAAAAATATTTTTCTAAAAATGATATCTTATATTACTTAGAAAAATAAATACATAAATTTTTTCGTTGTTCATGGAAATATTCAGATATAAATTATTATTAATAATGAAAATATTTTTAATTGGTCAATTATTGCAAAATAAGTACAAGCGATTATTTTTAGGAAAATATTTCCTAAATAATCTATTTTTAAGAAAAGAATGGAACCTAAAACTCTAATCAACAATCAATCTGTCATTAGTAGATAAAGTAATCCCGACATCACCCAACGCCAGTTGGCTCTACGTCCCAACACCTAATTGGGTCTATGTAATTTGTAATGTGTCCACTAGGGCTGTGCAACCGATCTGATTCTACTTTGGAACTGACTGGACCCTTATAGAAACAAGTTCAATTCATGATTTCAAATTTTTGGAATTGGTATTGTGCGGATAGGTTATAAGTTCCGAGTGTTGAACCTACCCATTCACTCACCCACTCAGGAATTGGGTAGAACCTATTTTTTAAGTTAGAAGAATATGGTTTATTATTCTTAAACGAGCTTAACTTTCCTATTGCCTTATATTTTTGTTTGTTTTGTATTGATGTTTTATTTTGAGCTGTTTTGTTACTCATATTACTATAATTGCTATTTGTCTTGATTTTTTTAAAAATGAAGCCAAAAAAAATAAAAAATAAAAAAGAAATCTCGGGATAGAATCTAGAACTAGACTAGACAAACAGGGTAAGTTCCAAGGTCGCTTTCAAGATAAATAGGGTAGGTTCTAGATTCCAAAAATGAGAAACCAGTTCTAAATGTAGATTCTAGATTCCAAATTTGGAACCTACCTACCGTGTAACAAATCATTCCTAGTATCCATTTTAGTATCACTTCTATGATACAATTGGTTGATGTACTTGTTTTTCGTATATGTGACAAGTAGGACTTCTTAAGCATATATAGTATTAATATCTGATCATCTGCATATTCAAGAGCCGAACATCTTGTAAAAGGAGATGTGTTACAAACATGACTAGATTTGAATATCGTATCAAAAGATCGCAATTTTTCTTTCACCGTATATGGGTCAAGAAAATCGAGTATAAAAATCCGAAAATTCACTATGGGAGTAACCAAGATTAGTTAGGTAATGGACCCGCTTTTTCTGCGGTCTTGTTCAGGTATTTTCTAGTGCTCGAATATTCACACATCAACTATATAAACAATTGGAAGAAACTGATGCCTAGGAAGACTTAATTAAAGAGGGATCGTGGGTCAAATGGCATGAGTGCGTGGAGAGAAAGGAGAGAATCTTAGTTCTTGAGAACAGGAGTGCAGAATGTCAGCGAAGGTGAACAGGTTTAATTTATATAAGTTTGCCGTCTAGAAAGAAGTTTCCAAGGAGTACGTACAAAGCCTGATATGAAACACAACCAAAAGCACTTTGCGAATGGTAGAGACTAGAGAGGCAGGGCCAACCCATCCCCGGAGACACCGGCGTTAAAGTAGCCCTGCCTTGAGCTTTGCATGAGCACTAGGGGACACTCTTCTTGGGTTTTGCTGACCACTTTGATCTATTTAACTTCATTATTTTTTGTTGCATGTTGTGTCCCTCCTGTGCTTTCAATCGGCATTTATTTTGTCCACCACGGGTGAAAAAGGGAATTGGATTTATTTTTTTAATCTACTTACTGACCGTGAAAAGAACTGATTTTGCGTCCGGTATGTGAAGATCTATGGGTGTGTAGGTAAAATATATTTGCAGAATGATTAGACTTCCAATATATAGGTGACTACGTCTTAACATTGCATACGTGAAATTTGGATTGGATAGATTCTTGAATCATTATTCATTAGTGATATTATGAGATATTTTGCATGTGGTTTAAATTCATTTTTTGTATATCTCAAGCTCAAAGTGCACACCAACAAATCTGAGCATGGAATTTAACTATACACACGAAAGATCTTACTGTCACTTGTTAGGAATAGTTTTTCCTATTGTTTTTTTTTTTTTTTTTAATTTAGCGGTTAGGTGATGTCCAGGTTGGTTTTCATGCATCTCGATTGATTTACCTCTTCGGGCACTATTCAATTGATCACATCATCTATTCAACAAGTATCGGTTTTCTTGTAGGTTGTATTGAGATAAAATATTCCTATGAATACATTGAGCCAATAGAATTGCAATCAATTTCAAAAGTTAAAAACGTCAGGTGATATCTCAAAAGTCAAGTACCATTCAAATTGAAATTTGAGGATGAAAATGGAAACCAATCCCCAGGTCGAATTGCCACCGTGCCATCTAAGTTTCAACCCTTTCTCTTGCAGCTAAAACAATGACAATTTTGACAAATTTAACGACTCCCAAACACTGAATTTAATTGAGCTCACGACCAAAACAAAAGTCTAGGAAAACGAATTAGATCCCAAAAGTCATAGGCCAAAGTATGAAATCTCTCCAATCGAGCGCTTAATCTTTTCAAGCTCCAATGCGTCCTCCCTCTTTTAAGAATTTGGGGAAGCGTGAAAGACCCTTTTGGCAAAAGAGTTGAAGGCCCCCCCTCTCTCTTTCATGACTCATGATTTAGGGCGATAAGTTCGCGTGCCACAGCCCCAAGCAATTTCATCCCACGCCTTAAAAACAAGACCAGTTTTTCAGGATTTCTCAAACACTCTTCTTGCTGATTTTAGGGAAAATAATACAAATGGCCCATAAACTTTAGTCCAATATATAATATCGTTTTTGAACTTTTATTTTGTATGTTATGGTCTCTGAACTTTGGTCTATTGTTCAATGAAATCCTTGAATTTTTATACCTTTTCATATAGTTTAGAGACTCTGTATGGTTCACGAACCACATAAAACAAACTAAAAGTCTAGGGATGATATTATATACTAGGTCAAAGTTTAGGAACCAAATTATATAAATAAAAAATTTAGGGGCAACATTATATATTGAACCAAAATTTATGAATTATTTGTGCTATTATCCCTTTGTTCTACTATTGTCACCAGATCCTTGGTCTTTTAAACACCTTGAACGTGTTCCCCACCTCTCTTTCAAACGACAACAACATCAGAAACACACACACACACACCCCTCTCTCAAAAGCTGGGAGGTCAAAAAAGCTTTTGTTTCCATGATTTTGGGTTCAGCTTGGTTATTTCCCCACCGCCATCATTTATTCTTTTAAAAGCTTTCATTGTTTCCCTCTAAAGTCGCAAGTTGCAATTCGCATACATTGCGCCACTCTTTTCTGATCCATCTATCAACCTATCTAGAAGTCATCGCAAATGGAACGCGTTATTCCTAATTTTTTATGAACTTCTCTTCGCTCTTTTGTTTCCCTTGTACGGCCGTTAATCGGCAATTCGTAGTCAAGGGAAATAAGCGATTAGCAACTCCGTGCTTATTGCTTACAACTCTCCTTCCCAGGTCAAGTTACCATTTGAAAATATAAGTTTGAATATCATTTCGCCGACCGCAGGTATTTGCCGCAGAGTAGTCAAATGAGGTTTTGCCTGGGTTGCAAGTTATGTGGAGCCCTGGTTGAAAAGACCATGAAGCTTTTGCCTACAATTTCGTTCCCTAATTGAAAATCTTCGTGAAGGCCAGGGGTCTAAGGCCAGGGGTCTAAGGGACATGTCGAGTCGTTTACGGCGTTCGACGTAACAATGGAGTAAAGCAAACATGCTTTCACATGACATGTTGATCAATTTTCTTGGGGCCATTAATAATTTAGAGCTGTTAGATGCAGCAATATCCATGCAATACACGACTGCTTTAAGCATGCTTCTGAATGGTCGAGACGACGCAGAAGTAAATGAGACCGAAGATCATAGTCAATGGTGGCCTAGTGGCAAAGACAAGGTACGAGATTTCGTCTTCTCATCTCGAAGACGAGGAGAGAAAGAACCAAGGAGAGAGAGTTTTCTTTAGCCCCTTTCTTTGTCTAAGCAGAAAAAAGAAAGTCGTTGAACTTGAAGTTTGATGAATATGTCTCAATCATGCCCAGCAATCAGGGCAAAGTCCATTGTCATGTTCCGGGGACAGCACAGACACGCCCTATCCCCCACATTCTCTCTCTCTCTCTCTCTCTCTCTCTCTCTCTCTTTCTACGGCCACCTTTTCTAGTGAGAGAGGCTCTTGACGTTCACACACGAGTAGTCAAGCCCAATGCATTTCATGCAGCTGCATACATACGTGACCTTACAAAGACAGAATGCTACTTTGGGAGAAACATCGGATGGCAATCTAATACAAGAATAGTATACTGAGAAACAGAAACGATGGCATACATCGGCAAATGCAGAAACAGCGATGGAGTTAGAATGCGAGAAAGGTGAAGATGAAATAGTTTCATCCAAAGAGACGGCATTTGAAGCACCATACAATGCCGACACCATGATATCTAATGTCCATCCAGCAGAAATCAAAAGTGAGAAGAATCTTCTTTGCCATAACTGGCGTAAAAGGCGCCTTTTCGCTTTCTTGGACAGGGGGAAAAGATGGGAGCAAAACGAGGGATTGACAATGGGGATCTCCTTTTCTAAGGGTGAACAGGGACATGAGAGCATGCCAGGACCGTTTTTAACATCGTGACACGACAATGTGATTAAGTCTTTCATGCTAGTCAGATGTAGCGATTTTGTTCAACTTATCATTCTCCTCTTAATCACGCCTCGTACTTGGTCTAAATTCTACCTTTCTGTGCACTTCTGAATTCCCGTGAGAAATTATTCTTAATGTCTTGTCTATCTCCTAAAATATTGCAAAAGCATCACATCACTTATGTCAAAGGGAAGTGAACAGTGGCCAGGTAACAAAAATGTCTTTTCACATTGGACGTGTAATGTCTCGTGAAGACATAATTCAGTCTGCTGCACTAATTGCGCCGTGGTAGGGACGAACAAGCTGGATAGCGAAGGCAAGCCTTTCAAAAGAGAGGAAGGATCCTTGCCCAAAAGGAAAAAGCAAACCCAAAAACGAGAATAAAGTCTGGGTCTGCTGCCCATTGACTATTAGTCTTGAATCATCAACCCTCCTTCTCTAAGTAACATCTGCAGTGAACTAGGCGACATTGGGATATTACGACGATTTGAATCTGGGTCTCTCGTCGAGAAGATGAAGTGTGCCACCACAACCCCCCACAACCAAGTTGTCTGATGATCCATTACTCTAGTATCATACAAAATTTACATACGTCCTAAAACCAAATAGAGAAGTCTCTTAAATTTACTGAAATCACTTTTAGCAAAGCTCAGCTCTCATATTAGCTCGTAAATTTCTTTGATGGACGCTAGATAAGTCCTCAGGTTTCACTTCGAATTTCAACTATACTAGCATACTGAAAAAAACTTCGTCCCAAAATTTGGTTGTTGATTTTTTGATAGGGTTACATCAGAGAAAACAAAAACCTCACAAGCTGCTTATCACCTTATCTCCCTTGAAGTTTACAATAGGCATACAGACAGGACCCTAAAAAACCAAGTGATTGGCCCACGACATTCAACTGGAAGCAACAGTGGACGTTAGCTCCTGTACAATCAAAACTATCAAAACTGCAAAGAAGGAAACAGATACTTACCAAGTCAAATGGAAGCCCACCAAACATTAGCCAGCCCAGTCCAATTGTGAAAAGGTCCTATCAACCAGATGTTATTAATATATTAAATAAAAAGAAAGAAAAGATGGGAGTAGAACATCTAAAGAGGTCTGATAGTGCAAGAATGACAATTTTGACCGTCGTTGGCATTAAGAAAGAAGAAATTTTGTGAGCATCTTCCAGTATACTCACAGGAAATGCAAATTAAGATTCGAATTTTCTTGCTTATTTCTTGTGAATAAACTGTGGTGCTAGTAAATGCATTTTAAGCTTCTTGTTCTTCAAGACAAAGCATAAGGACAAATAACCTTACAAAATTTCACAGATAAGGTCGAGTCTAGTCAGCTAATTGAAATCTTAGTGCATTGATTTCCACTACCAGCAAAGTACAGCACTACAAGGATGAAGAAAGTAAAGTGAGAACAAATGCCCATGACATCAAACACCAGTATGAACAGTGCTACCCAAATAACAATTATTCTGGTGAAGTAGCTATCAACAGGGGCAAAATGTCATGGGAAGACATTTTATGAATGGTTGTGGACCTGCCTATAACAAAATACATTCCAGATAGCATCGACAAGAAAATTGAGATAGTAACAACCAAGAATATGGCTCGAGAACCATAAGCCCATCAGGAAGTATAGATATTAGATATATTTCATTAACATCAGAATAGCTATGTATAACCGAGCATAAGAGGAGAGGTATTACTGGTATTTGGTGTGCATATCAAACCTTTAGATTACCACAAACCGTCTGTGTGAGTGCTGAATTTAGCATTGTATTCCAAAATACACAGTAATTAATCAGGAAAGCCATGATGCAGGAAAGTGCCATGACAGCCTGCAATTGTAAATATAATTGGACTCCCAGTAAATAAAATGGATGAGATGTAACATAGTGGCTAAAGGAGAAGCTTTTGAGTGTATGGGAAATAGACATGTAATTGCAGGTTGCAAAGGTAAAGCTTTACAATTCTGGCAACAACCGAAACAGTAATTGACTAGTTTGCATGTCTGGAGAAGTTGAAGAATTTTATTTGTACAAAAAATTACCTGAAAGCCAGGAGAAAACAAATTTGGGAACTTCAGTGTTCTTTCTAGGTCACCACTGATTGAAGTCCAGAGCAGCAAAATTGGTCCACATATTATGCCTACATAATGTCCAGGGGGACAATTAAATTTGAAAGAAACATGTGCCAGTTACACCTGGTAACCAGCAAGCACTTCATGGCAGAAAGCAGGGAAGATGATCATTGTGCTAGTGATATATCTTACCATTACACCACATAAGGCCAAAGCTGTTAAGTCCACTAGATTTTCCTAAACAGAATGAAAAGGAATGAGAAGTTCTCCAATGCATCATACACAAAGAAATTGCAGAAGGGATAATAAAAACTACCAATTCGTGCTATAGAAGCCAGATATACTGCGGTACAGATGTTTGACATGAACACAATCGTGTATCCATATGAGTCAAATGACAAGTCTCGTGCTCCAGCAATAAAAGCGCCCAGTATAATGATCCCCACACTGATGCATCCCTTGGAAATAATCCAATAAGAATGGTTAGAAGATGAAAGCCAAGCATAACATGTTTTGTCAGATTGCCAAAATCAACACATTTCCACTAGAATATCTAATTTTCAATGTGTGTGAGATAGAGAATAAATGCTCCATTGCACGCAGTTCTTGTCTGATTCTTTTGCCTAAAAAGTTCAGACAAGTAATGTTAGAGAGGAGAAGCCTCAAATGTTGTCCTGTTCTTCTACCATCCCATAAAGCTGGCAAAAGGCATATCTGAGTTGATGGCAGTAGTAAAGCAACTCTTTGCAAGTGCGATCAAATATTGAAGATGAGGGGAGTAGAGTCTAAGCTCTCTCCGATATCATTTCATAAATAGTTCTGCAGAAAACATTACAAGTAAAAGAATATATTGGGCTCCTATATATGCGACATTCAATTCCATAAAACTTCACCTCTCAACCAAGGAAGAGGGAATCGAGGAACTTTCCTATGTCAAAAGCTTCAGTGGGCTGAAAATGAATTGGATCTTTTCCCTATTGTGGCTTGTGAATTCATTCTTCTATGAACAATCTCATAGGCGTACATGGGAGATAGTTCAGTAGCAGATATAATTTTCGTTCCAGGAAAGAGTAGCTGGTGTGTCACCTAACTCTACAGTATCTTAAGGAAAAATGCAAAGGTCTCAAAAGGAAGTGAAGGTTCCTTACCTGCCTACCACAGGGTGTGAATATCTCTGTCTGGTTAGAAAATACTCCACAACCATTGTGAAGGCCACTGTAGTCCGTCTGAGTGTAGTGTACATGGGAACATTTACACCGCGTATGGACTCCATGGAGGCCAGCTTAACCAGAAGGAAATAAATCAGGTATTGGGTACACCAAAAGAAACAGAAGAAGGAAAAAAAAAGCGCTAACTAGGCAAAGTCATACCATATACAGCAAATAGGACACTGCAAGAGGAATAGTGTGAAGCAATGTCTTATGGGGAACCATTGTCGCAGGGTTGTAACTGACGCTCTGGGTTTCTCCAGCAGAGAAAGAAATGATATCCCAGCATCTCATTGCATACAGTAACAAACAAGAACATACCATCTGAAAAGGATAGACCATATAAAAGGCGAGGGTGAAATACTCTGCATATTATAATTACCCAATCCAAAAAAATAAATGCATGAAATTGTGATGATAAAAGAGTTTAACTTCATCACGGTGACTATCCTCATGGTACAGTCTCGCAGTCAGATTTAGTTTCCAGAGATCAATGGTATATTTGGAAACGCAATGCTTTGGGAGGAATCTCTAATTCAACTGTAGAATATTTAACCAAGGAGAAACAAAGACAATAAAGAAGAGGAAAACTACAGTCAATAGCTTTGCCCAGCATAGCGTATCTTCATATCAAAGCTTGTCTAGACAAAGTCCAACACCAGGTTAATTGTTGGTCACAAGTCCCTTCTTGTTGGAATAGTACAATGTTACACCAAGAATGAAGAGTTCATGAGTTTGATTCTTACATTCCCTTCTCCACTCGCATGCCTATTAAAGATAAGCTAACCACAGACCAGGATTGCGTAATTGACACGTGAGCCTAGTCAAGGTATACAGGGTACCTGAAAAAGGGTGATCACATTTGCACAAGGGAAATGGTATGAAGAAAGGGCCGCTTTGTTGAACATTACCAAGAGAACTGCATGAACGGGTAAAAATATAGCTGTCATGTAATTACCAAGACATGGCATCACTCCACTTTACAAGTAGAAAACCACATTCTGGGCCTTCCCGGTAAGGTAACTTCTGGGAACATCATGATCATATTGCTCAAGGTTCCCATTGACAGAGCAAGACTACACATGCTAAGTACAATTACAAAATTTTGGAAGAACAACCACCATGTGTAAAATCTCAACCTTACCACATTATCCAGAAAACAATAGGCGCAGCTATTATTCATTGAGCAGTCGTGATAGAAAAAAAAAAAGAAGCCAGCATCAACAAAGAGAAAACTTTTGCTCAAATTCATATACCACTTCTCATGAACGACTTTTAGGACAAAGAAAGAGGACTCTGGTATGTAAAATGACTGTTTACACTCGCTTTCATCTTCCAGGCGCCTATCATACCTCCTGATATTTTTGCTTGAGTTTGAGCATGACTTGCTCATTCACGAGCACCATCATACAGAAGTCAGTACAAACGTGTAAATTGGCAACCTCTATCTACGGTAGGAAAACTACACATTCCATAATCGAGTTTAACTTGTCCCGGAAACTCAAAATCGTCACACGGATTCAAAACACAAGAAGGCGAGCAGACCCTAAGCAAAATCTTTAAGCGAAGCTCAAAGTACTTCAGGCTCCGAATGAAAACACCGAATACAAGGAAGAGAACCCATCTCGAGAGCCTGATTCTCTCTCCTTTTTCCATTTCCTCGTGAACGGACGTGCGTCGGTACCGGAAAAGTGGTTGAAACATGACGTGCTTATCCATATTGAGCACTTGTGCGCACGTGAAGCGGAAAAGTAAAGGAAAGCAAAGCTCCACTAGTGAGTGACCACATAAGCATTTTGCAGAGAGAAAAAAAAAAGGAGAACGTAATGGAAAGTAAAGTTAAAAGAGGGTGAACCGAAGAGAACCTGCGCAGGCCATGTAGGAGGCAGCAGCGTAAGCCCCCTTCCTGCTCATGGCGGACGACGAGGAGGTCTTCCCCGAAGGATCGGTCACTGTTATCATCTCGTGATCCTTCACCATGATGACGCTGTGAGAAAGAGAAGGAGAGAGAGAGGGAGAGAGAGAGAGAGAGAGAAGGAGAGAGAGACGGTCTTCGGGAAGAAGAAGAAGAAGAAGAAGCGGAAGGTTAGAGCGAGAGGGGGTGAAAGAGAGACGAGGAGAGTGAGAGGGGGAAGGGAGTATTTGAGAGAGAGTGAGAGGGAGACCGACACGTGGCGGTGGAAGTGGATGTGGGGGTCCACGTAGAGTAGGTTGGTCCCCGTTGGATCTGGGATGACTCTATGATTCTTTTCTTGATCTTTACTTTCTGCATGGCAGACGCTGCTTAAAAAACATTAATCTTCCTTTGGTGGAGACTTGCTTTCTATGGGGGGATGGGTTTTGATATTATTTTATTTTTGGGATTGGTGTATCGGTCGGATTGGATTAGAAAGTGGGTTTGGCGTGAAAAAGTTAGAAGATATTTTAAAAAAAAAATGAACTCATTTTATATATGTTCCGTGACAAAAAAAGGGTAATGTCACATTTTAATTGATCAATAGTGTAAGGCATGGATGGAATTATTATTTCCTATAACAAAGCAAAGTAACTCTTATCATAGCTATTCCAATGTTTCGCAAAATGGGGTAATTTGATAAAAATGGAATAAACGCCCATTTTGTATTGAGTGACCTTTGAATAAAATAACATATAAAATGTAATTTTAGTCAATTTCCCATGTTGCATTATGAATAAATTAGGAACAAGTAGTCGTGGACCAAATGGGATACAAGTTAAACGAAATCCCTTTTCATGCTACCGATATACAAACTTATATTATTTCATTAAACTAAGGATAATAGAAAAATGATATATCAATCAACTATATATCTCTATTTTAAAAAATACTAAATACATATATAGGTATTATCTTTGGAGATAACTTTGTACTGTCACATTTATTATGTTTGTGTCCCTATTTGCGAAAATGACATTTTCTTTCGAGAATGATGATTTTCAAATCCTAAAACTTTCAGACTTACCCAAAACATTCTAAACCCAACTAAAAAGCAAACCACCCAAACTCTATATAAGATACTAAATAAGTTTACAAGGAGAGGAGATATAGTTCTTTCACCGTGAGATTTTATTTAGAAATATGTGAATGATATCAACAAAAATAGAGGCACAAAAGTAATCATCAAGTCCGTAGTGAGGTATGTGTCTTTTGTATTTTCTCATGAAGAATTTTAAGAAACAAAAATGTGCATCATAGGAATTAAGGATAAAGGCACGGAGGTTCTTGAACAATTACGAAGCGTTCAATCTAGCATCTGATTCTCTCTCTCTCTCAATTAGGTCTCTAAACTATACAATTTTTTGTTTTCCAATTTGATCCTTAAAAAAAAAAAAGACAGATATTATCTTGGTAGTTAAATGCTAATGTGCATCATAAGTGGCATCCTAGATGATATAATAAAGAACGTAAAAATATGTTGTTCAAACTTTTCTTTCTTTTTTTCCCCCCTAAAACTTTGTTCAAAAAAAGAAAAAGCAAAAAACAAGGAAAAATAGGAGGGGGAGTTTCTCAGCCGAAGGACTCAAGGTCAAAGAGTACGGTAGAGTCGGCGGCGGCGAAGCCGAAGTTGATGTCGAGATTTGCTTGAGAATAGAGGTCCTTAGCTTGGGAGATGAGTTCTTCTAAGGCAGTCGCCAACATGGGGGAGGAAGAAGAAGTTGGGCATAGTTTCCTCCTCCTCCTTCTGGGCATGTGGAATTTGTTTGACGGGTGTGATTTTTGTTGTGATTTCTAGATTGTCATATTGGTTGTTGTAAGGGCTTTGTTCCATGTACTTGACCCCTTAATTTTTCGAGCATAGTGATTTTTCAACACTTCCCAGTGAGGGGCAGGTGCAAGGCTGTTCTTGCCCATGAGACATTTTTCATGAGGGTATAAAAGCTTGCCAATTTAGACAAACAATAATAGTTGAAAAGATGAACCCAAAAAGGAAACTAAAGTAATTCAAGGAAGTTTCCTATTCAAGTGGTATTTTACTTTGAGTAGGCTTTCTAAAAGGGATTTCCTATTCTGCATCCAACTCTTGTTTATATGTAAGAATTGTCTTCATTGTAAAGAGTGTCTAAGAGGCAACATCATGCAATATGCATTGAAGTAGTCTGAGAGTGTTGAAGCTAATAAACCTTATGGTAGATTCGTGAAATCATTTATGAGATTGGGAGATTATTTCACGAGAAATTGTGAATGCCGTAATTGGAGGTTGGGAATTATTGAGTGACTCGAGTATGGTTGTAATCACCATAGTAACGCTTGATTTATAGTGAAATCTTTTGATTCTTGTGGACATATGTCACACCAATCAAACCAGGTAAATATAATACCGATTTATTTTCTTGTTTAGTCTATTTCATTGTTTGAATCCCTTGTTTTCAGCAACAATTGGTATCAGAACTAGGGGTGTGTTTGTTTCACTGAAAGTATTTTACCAGAAAGTGTTTTCCGGATTTTCAGCCGTTTGTTTCTCTAAAAAAGATTTGGTCAATGGAAAATACTTTCTGGTCAATACAAATATTATGTATTATTTTAGAAAAACTAATTCATCCACCTTGAGAATGTGAAAACACTTTCCCTTTTCATCTTTTTCTCTCTGACCTTTCACTATTCCTCTCCAAATTTTTTTGAGTTACGCCGCTCTCTCCCTTGCTCTTTCGCTCATCTTTCTTCTTCGGCTCTTCTTCAAAGACGCACATCTTCTTCGCCATTGAAGGTCCAGATCTTCTTCTTCATCATTGAAGGTTTGGCTCTTCTTTAACGACGCTCAACACGATTCCAGGGTCTTTCGCTTTTTCTGAGGTACGCTGTTCACTCTCCCTTTTTCGCTCGCCCTTCTTCTTCGGCTCTTCTTCACTGACGCTCATCTTCTTCGCCATTAAAGGTCTAAATCTTCTTCTTCACAGACGCTCATCTTCTTCGCTAGTACATTTAGAATGAGAACATCGCGCATCATTTACACGCAGAACCCAAAGCTCCACATTCAGTAACTGGGCATGGTGTAACCATCAGAAGCCAACCACAACCAACCTTCCAAAGAGCTACCCAGACAGCCAAACGCGCCTAACAATCACCACCATACCAACAGAAGCCTCGCGAAATCGATGACAACGACCTGACGCGAAGCACTGAGCGGATGGAAATTCAACGTACCGTAGTTGGCCAAGGTCTGGTCGTCCTTCAAAATCCAGCCTTTGTAGATTAGCTGCTGTTGATTGGCAGGGACGTCGCGGTCCCGGGCCCGACGAGATGGTGATCGGAGCTCCGGATCGATGGGTCGGTGGGGGCGATACGGATTGGGCGATTGTCGCTAGAAGAGAGAGAGAGAGAGAGAGAGAGAGAGAGAGAGAGAGAGAGTTTTGTCCAATGTGGAGGGAGAGAGCTTTTTGCAGGAAATGAGAAAAGGATAGATGGTGATGTTTTCCTCCTTTCTCCCTTTTTCTTTCTTTTTGCTTCCTTTACTTCCTACTTAATATCATGAAAAAATACAAATTAATATGATGTTATATATAAAAGATCTCAAATTGATATAAATATTATAAATTTATTATAAATTAAAATTTTCATCACAAAGAACCTCTAAACTAATACATTTATAACGAATTTATCTTTCATTAATTTTTATCAAATTAATTAATATTACGCATGGGAGGCGCATCCATCTGAAGAGAGCCAAAGGTATTGAAGCGATTAATGAGATCATTTTGACTTGCTCTTATAACCGGAAATCATGTCCATTTTTAGGAAAAAAAAAGTACGTATATGAATTTAGGTTTCCTTTTCATTTTGCAGGTTCAAAATCTAGATTTACTAAATTGATCGAGAAAAATCCGTTTATAAAGTAACATGGACTCAACAAATTAATTTGGAAGCAAGAGGCACACTATTGTCAATTGTTAGGTCAAATGTCATTCAATCATTTCTCAAATGCGATCCAAACACTAGAAAATACTTTCAGTCACGTATCACCAAACAAAGGAAAACTAACCATTTTCCTAGAAAATGGTTTCCAGGAAAACATTTTCCAAAAACGTTACGTTTTCCGTGAAACAAACACACCCTAGGCTTGGTTGCGTTGAAGCAAATTAATGATGATAGAAGAAGTAAAAGTAAATTGACAAATTTGATAGGAATGATTTTGGTTTCTAAAAGATGCAGATTGAGGATTATTTATATTAGAGGAATTTGTAGGTATCTTTATCTAAGAAGAAGCTAAAGTCAATGAAGGAAGCATATTGATAAGCTATGTTGCATAGACACGTTACACGTGCTTCCGTGTTGTGTCCGACACGTGGTCAACTTTTGTTGACACGCTTCGACACGAGTGTCCGAAAGGGTGGAGGCGTGAGGCGAGAGCGAGGGAGCAGAGATGAGGCTGCGAGCGAAGGCGAGCCTGCGACGGCAAGAGACGGCCACAGAAAGAGCAGAGACTGAGGCGAGGGTCGTGAGGAGGAACTTCACGAGGAAGGTGAGCGTGGGGGAGGGCGGCGTCGTCGAGTGGGGCGGCGGCAACGGCGGCAAGGGGGAGGAGGAGGAGTTCGCAGTGGTGTGCAGTCTCTCGGTGCACAGGGACCGCGCGTTCCGTCTTCTTTTCCGATCCCTTTTCACTGAAATTTTTTCTGGGTTCCCTTTTCCTCTCCTTCGGCGAATGCTAGTGCTTTTCTTGATTGAGTCTTCGATGCTTTCGGAGGTTGGCGTCGTGCGGTGAGCACTGAGGAGGAGGAGGAGGAGAAGGCCCTAGGGTTTTGAGAACTGAGAAGGAAAATAAATGATTAAAAAAGGGGCTTGGCGTGTTGGAACTTGGAGGGAGGGGGAAGTGACAGGAGGGAGGGGGAAGGGATGGGCTGTCACTGTCAGGTGGTGGGGAGGGAAAACAAGTGAAAAAAATTTTGGGGTGCGGAGAGAGACGAGGGAAAAAAGGAAGTTTGGGCAGGGGGTTGTTGGGGGTGGATTTCAAAAAAATAAAAGTAAAAGTAAATTTGGGACAATGAAATAAAAAAAATCTAGAATCTTATCGAAAGTGTTGAATGATTAGTGTAAATTTATAGTTGGTTCTTTTTTTAATTAATTAATTATTTATATATTAGATTCAAATTAATTAAAAATAAAAATATTCATTTAATATACAACGTGTCCTAGTGTGTCGGAATTTTCTATTTTTGAGAAATGAGGTGTCGACGTGTCATGTCGCATGTCGATGTCGCGTGTCGGTGCAACCTAGTTGATAAGTAGGTACTGAGTGATACTCGGTTGACATAAGCTCATAATATCAAATTTAACATTGTTAAAGAGAACACCATTGCAAAATTGATGAATGCCCTATTAAACATGTATGAAAGGCCATTGCAATCAACAAGGCCTACTTCATGTGACGTTTATTTCACTTAAAGATGCGCAAAGTTACGTTTGTTGATCAAAGAATTCAATATCATTGGTCAGTTGAGTTTGGTTGAGATTAACTTTAAATATAAGGTACACGCTTTGATTGTATTATCCTCATTGCTTGATAATTAGAATACCCTCTTGTTACTATTAGTAATGTCTTTCAACTAAGAGTTCACGATTTGATTTTGAGTATAGATAGCCGTAAAAGAGAGCTAGGTGAACTTGTCTCTGCTACTTTAGTAGGTGAAGGAAAAAGAAAACCTATTACTTGTGTCGGAATGAGTATTTGAATTCGAATAGATGTAGTTAGTATGGGATTAATGGTGTTATATGTTTGAGTTGTGGTAAGAGGTATATCTCGGAAGGAACTGCCTTCAGCTGAAAAATAAGAAGGATAAGAGCTATTGACAATATTGTTGTAGTGATAGATTGTAATTTGGATAGTGCTGATTATACTTTTTTGTCACTATAGTTTCATCATTTGATGAATGATTTATGGAATATAATTATTCGTTTCACATTATACCATACAGGAACTGGTTCGCTATTTATTTATGCTTGGATAATGGTAAAGTATAGTTTGCGAACAACACTAAGCACAATGTTGTAGGTGTTGTCATGTGTGAATCGGGATGCACGATGATATCACAAGGACTTTGACTGGAGTGAGGTATATTCCAAAATCAAAAAACAATCTAATTTCTTTAAGCCCTCTAGATATAGGTGGATGTCGATATACTTCTTTACAAGGTAGAGTTTTGAAGGTGATCTTGGTGATAATGAGATCAATCATACACACTAGCCTATGTGAGCTTGAAGGTGAAACAATGACAAATCTTAATGGAATGATGTCGAATGTATCTGTTTGAGAGTATGAATTGTGGCATATGCATTTGGGGCACTTTGGCAAAAGAAACCTAAAGGTTATGAGTCAAAAGAATCTATCAAATGGTTATGTGGTTGAAAAATTGATTGTGTGGTTGAAAAACTTATTGTATATAGGTATTGTGACTTGACAAATGACGAAGAGTTCAATTCAATACAATTATAAGACAAACCACGAATATTGCAAAGTTGATTTACTTAAATGTTTGTGTTACGGTGTCCTTCAAGGAAGAGTGCTAGACATATGCTAATAATTGTGGACAACTAATTGAGAAGAACCTGAGTATTTATGAGGAGACACAGGTTTGATACTGCTGTCACGATCAAGCAAATGAGAGCTTTTGTGACATCCCGAAATTTGGCCCCTGTTTCAAATATATGAAATTGTTATTTCATCAATGCGCTTATGGTCGTTTACTCGGAACTGATCACTCGTGAGTTAACTAATCTATTAAGTGAGGCTGTTGAGGGATATAAATGCGACAGACTAGAGAATTTGATCAGAAATTGACCGCTCGACCATAATAATCGGCAAGGGTCAATACGACATTGTTATAAATCGATTAGCGAACGGATATAAGTCGATTTGATGGAAGTACGTAGTCGAATTGCGGGTGGTTCCGCATGATTACGATATACGCGTCGAATGGCAATAAACCAATTTTTCTATTGATATTATATTTGGGACACATAATTGAACCCTCGCGATTTTATGACTATCGAGAGTCGTTTATGATTCAAAGATGCATAAACATGGATTGAAAATTATCAATCTTAGGTCAAACGCGCTAAAACCCCTAAAAGCTACCCGGTGGATTAGGTCATACTAAAATCGCGTTCAATCGATTTTAACCATGAAATTTAATTCGATTTTGGGAATCGAACATTCGAGCATGTCATGATTTATTTATTGGACGTTGTCTCATTTTTCGGCAAATTTTCAACAAGTCCGAAATTTTGTGGAAAAACGATTTTCGGATAAAAAGAAAAAAGGAAATGAAATTCGGATGGGGAGGCAAATTAGGATTTTGCTACCCCAAAAAGGCTTAATTTTGGGGAAATTAGAGTTAGAAAGTATTTGGGAATGCTAATGATGAGCATATAGACTTTTGAGGCATTGTGATGATGATTTATATATTTTCCTAAGGTTTGTGATTGACTGCCATTGTTTCTTTCTCGCTCTCGCTCTTTCCCTCCCTCTCTCATGCATGAACAATCTCTCCTCCTTCTGCTGATATTTTTTTTTCCCTTTGCCCACGTTCCCTTCTTCCTCATCTCTTCTCTCCTCCATTCTTCTTCCCATCGCCAGTGACCCAATTCTACGCCAGCCTCTTCTCCATTTCCTCTCACCTTGTTGCTGCGCCATCATCCCACCAACAACTCCATCCGCACGCCTCCACCACAGCACCACCAGCCACCAGCGGCATCGCGCCAACACCACCCCAGCGCCCTCGCCACCTTCATCTCACACGCCTATCTCCGCCTGCGCCTCATGCCATCACCACCACACCACAGCCGCAGCCCCACCCCGCGTCTAGCTTCACCGCCAGCTACCACCACCCGCCAACCTCAACACCACGTCTAGCAGCTCTAGCTCTGTCCGCCCATCTCCACCACAACCCCACCACCGCTAGTAGCACCACCAAGCCGAGCCTTCCTCCTTAGTCGAGAGCTTGAGGGGCTGACATCACCGCCGTTGAGCCTCCGTTCAAGCCATGGTTGTCTCATGTTTTCGTTGCCGTCGCCGCAAGCCCGCTACCTTAGAAAACCCGTGAGTTAACTCCCTAATCTTTTACTAGGCCGTTAATTATGCTTAGGGGTGCTTAGATTAGTGCTAATGAGGGTTAGTTTTAGTTAAGCATAGATTAGTCTTAATTAAGCTTGGTTTAGTTTAATTGAGATTAAGATTGGTTTAGATTAATTTTAATTGCGATTAGTTTAAGTAATTACAATTATGTTAATTAATCATGGTTAGATTAATTAATTGAGTTTAGTTTAATTAATGGTAATTTACTTAATTTAATCGTCATTTAATTAATTAATCACAATTAGCGTAATTAGTGACGGATTAGTCATTACGTAGAATTTTACGCTCATTTTCTTGGATGAAATTATGCATGATTTTGAGTGTTTGCTCATATGATATTATGTGATTGATTGCTTGATGGTAGGTTCTGATTTTTGTTACAAAAGATGATTTCACGGGCAATTAAATAGAGAAATGCGAGGTGTCGGGTTTGGATACTAAATTTTACATGCTAGATAAAACTGTGGAGTTTTAAATTGGGAGTGTACTAAGTTTGACGGTTCGATTTTGAATACGTGATCACACACGATTATTTTACCAGGAATTTTTAAATAAGAAAAATTGGCCAAGTTTATTATTTGAAAACAAAGCATTTGAAAACAAAGTATGGTGTTCTTGGCTAAATATGTGCTTGCATGGTCACTTAATAGAACCCATCACCCGACGAGAATTGGGGGCGATGCCTGATTTTATTGAATGCCCAGTGGGGGTCCGGAAGTCGAGTTGCGGTTGAGGCCAGACTGATGTTCCTTTATGGAATGCCGTCTAGGTGGGGGTTCTAGAGTTGCCGTGCCTAATGGGGCGGGATGATGCCTGGTTGTTAGACCTGTTAAACGAGTGGGTCGAGTCATAAATGGTCCGACCCAAATCAACCCATTTAACCCGTTTATGACCCATTTATTGCAATGCAAAATTTTTGACCCATACCCGACCCGACCTATACTCAACCCATACCCGACCCATTTAACTAAACTTAAGAAAGCTTATTTTATATATATATTATTTTAAAATGGTATTGCTAAAATAGTTTTATACAACACAAATTTAATGGACAATTTTTAAAGTAATTATTTAAAAAAATCGAATTTTAATTATTTTTATTTTTAAATATAATTTTCTTTTTTTTTCTCTTTTCTTTTTTTCTTTCTTCTTCTTTGGCCGGCCGCCGGCCACGATGATGGCGCGACCGGCCACAGGCGAGCCTCAAGCTCGCTCGGCTCGTCGAAGCCGGCAAGCTGGAGGCTTGCCAGATCCGGTGAGCTCGAGCTTGCCCAACGTCGGCGAGCTCAAGGCTCGCCAGATCGGCGAGGCTCAAGCCTCGCCGGGCGTCGGTGACGCCTCCGCCTTGCCAGATTCGGCGAGCTCGAGGCTCGTTTGGCCGATCACGCGGCGCCGTGCCATCGCCCGGCGAGGCTTGAGCCTCGCCAGATCTGGCGAGCTCGAGGCTCGCTTGGCCGATCACGGCCAGCGCCGTGCCGACGACTGGAAGGAGGAAGGAGAAAGAAAAAAAAAGAAAAAAAAAATAAAAAAAAGAAGAAAATTAAAATAAAAAAATTATAATTTCGATTTTTATAAAAAAATTTTTTTGTAAAGTTAAAGAGGGAAGAGAGAGATTATAAGGTTTTGGTTGAAAATTGGTTCTCAATCCAACCAATTTAAAACCCACTTAAGACCCACCTATCTTAAATCTTTATTGTGAAACCCATTTAACTACTTTTTGTCTAAAAACAAGTGACACATATATGACCCATTTATGATTTAAATGGGTCATATATGGGTCTAAGACCCATTTTACCACCTCTACCGGTTATGTTGGAAGACCGCCGACTTTTGTGTTGGTCGTGGCCCGATGGGTCGTAATAATCGGAACGCGTGTGAATGATTGTGATGCATTGTGTTTGATTATGGGATAAAACTGTTAGGCATGGTATGGGACGTGCCAAAATGGATTTTGCCTTATAATCGGGACCCGTGTGAATGTTTGGAGAGTGAGAATTATGTGTTTTGATTATTGATTATGTTTATGGTATTGATAACGGCATATGTGACATGCTAACCTGCAGGGGTGTGCCGAGGCGAGGTGAGTATTTGTCTAGCACGTGCTTAGGCCACCTTCGAGGCGAATTCGCGCCCTAATCAAGGTTTAGGGATTTTAACTTACTGAGATTTTTATCTCATTCCGTCGTGGTTAAACATTTTTAGGGCCATAGCGTGGACATCTACTGAGTGTGAATGTGGTGGGTGTGAGATGCGACACTTTTTGGCTGGCCTTGCCGTTAGTGAAATTTAAGTTAATCCTAATCCCTAAAATTTTTTGAGAGGGTCGATAGGAAGTGGCCGTAGAAAGGCTTGTAATTATTAAGCTTCCTAGGGGTAATAGTGGATAAATAAATAAATTGCTTTGGCAACTTTTGTCGTGCTTTACTATCCTAACTGTTTGTTTATTGACCGGGGGTTTATTTAATTCGCTTCCGCATGCGTTTAATTCGAAAGATAAAAGAATGGGTTGGCGACGCGTCTTGGGACGTCGCATTTTTAATCAATCGCTGAGGGATGTTTGCGTAGTTGGGGTTCAGGGGGTGACAGCTTTAATGTATAAATACTGGAGATTGGCAAAATGATCTAGAATGTATAGACTGATAGGTGAGTAGGGCTATTATTTGTGGTATTCAGAATTAAATTCACCTATTAACAGCAGGGAATATACATTTAACGAGTCTCTAATTCTTTTGTATAAGAATTATTAAAGTGGTGTTTATATGGAATTGCATATTGTTTAGCTTGAGGTGGAGTTACAACTAGAAACTCTTGTGATAATGGATATTAGTGTGATAATCAATATAAATGATGCTTATAGCTAGATGGATCCTGTATTGTTAGTGGTTGTTATAGTTAATGAACTTGACAATGTGAGTTTTTGATCTCTTAATAAATATGGATGTAACATAGGTTTGGTTTTATTTGCGGTTAAGCATGTTTTGTCTAAAAATCTTTGTGGAACTGATGAGGTTTACAATCATGGTGAAGTTCAACTGTGGCTTCGATTTAGAAGATAATTGTGGTAGTTAAGCCCTTGAGGAGCCAGTGGAGAGTAGTAATGAAGTTCAGATTTTCAGAAAAATAATTGTGATTTGACTCAAACGTCAAGTTAATGTGGAGATTGTTGAAAATATATTTTGAGTTTCGGCTTAAAAAGGAAACTTTTCTAATCCAAGTAGGTTTCTTAGTTTTAGTAGGATTGTTTAAAAAGAATTTCCTATTTTGGATCAAACTATTGTCTATATATAAGAAGTATTTTCATTGTGAAAATCATTCAAGAGGCAACTTCTTCATGATTTACACCTTGAAGAAAACCAAGAGTGTTGAATCAATGGAAAATTTGTGAATTTCTTTGTGAGATTGAGAATTTTTTTGTGAGAAAGTGTGGGGTTAAATATTGTGTTCGTTATTATGTGCAATTGGGGGTCAAGACATGCCGAAGGTGTTTGAGTGATTCAAGTGTGGTTGTAATATTCATTGTATCATTTGCTATACAGTTGAATCTTTTGTTGCTCTTTTTGTTGACATAGGTTACACCAGCTGAACCATATAAATTTGATATTTGATTTATTTCATTCTTTAGTCTATTTTATGTTCAATTGCTTAATTTCCATAACACTAACATAACATGATATGAACTTTTAGACATTTTGTTATATACATTTGCTTCAACTAAGTGAATACCGAATAGTAAAATGTTTTGGTCAGTTGCTAGAATAATCTACAAATTAAATATAATAGAGAATACAGAATTTGCGATATCATAGTCCATGATCAAATCATCCTTCTCAATGCAATTACAAATGGTTTAGGGCGCTATCTATGGATAATTGTTCTATCTATATTGGAAAAATAAACGAAGTAAGATTAATGTAAAGAAGATTCCAATTGATGAATAATTAAACGAGACATATACAAGCATACAGCATCACATTATTTCACTGCCATCTTGTGATCCATTTGGGCAATTCATAGAATTGACTAATTTCACTCCATCAAATATGATATGCAAATGCATCATTCTGACTTTTTATAGTGGGTGACTCATTAGTATCAGCTTCCTTTATTTTCAATCTCAATCTCACTCACGAACCACTTGGAAAATATTAAACTCAGTCGAAGCAACAGAGTTAGTGCCTTACTACACAGTACATCTATAACGTTATCAACATTCGTTTCTCATATAAGTTTGCAATGAAAAACCACACCTTTGACAAAGAAGAGAAAGCACGGAGATCTTAGGGCAACCTAGGCCTGAAATTATTTCACAAAACGAGTCAACATTCTGATCGCACCAGGCAATTCCATTAAGATGTTGGAGGAGTTGTCTTCATCAGTTTGTCATTCTGCACTTGAACAATTTCATACATAAATCTTTTCTTCCTCTAAAAAGATTGTTCAACTGTAGGAGCAACACATGCTCAAGCCAACAAGCCTTCTCTCATTCTGATGGAACCTGGCACTTTCGTTATGTGAGTTTCACGAATGTCCAAGATCCTCAAATTCTGCAAATTCTCAACACTTTCAGGTAATTCCGCAATTGATGTCCATCTCAAATCCAACTTAGTTAATGATGCCAACTTTCCAATTGAATCAGGAATTTTTGTCAATGAGGGGCAACCTCGTAGCAACAAGCATCGCAAAGATGTTAGATGGCCTATGGAGCTAGTTATGTGGACTAATGACGCACAATTAGAGACATCAAGAGTCATGAGCTCCTTCAAAGAACTAATGGATTTAGGTAACCTTTTAATCCTTGTCTGAGATAGGTTCAACTGAGTCAACGATATAAGGGAACCTGTGGATTTTGGTAATCTTTCAATCCCTGAAAAAGATAAGTTCAGCCGAGTTAACGACACAATGGAGCCCATCAATTCTGGGAGTTGAGCAAGTTGTTTACACCATGAGGCACTTAAAGTCTCTAGCTTCATCAAACAACCTCTTGAAATAGGGATATCTTGTATAGCAGTACCATCTAAAAGAAGCTCCCTCAATTCTTCCATCCTACCTATTCCTGCTGGTAGCTCTTTCAGTCTATGGCATCCCTTGACATTCAAGGAGAGGAGGGTCTTGATATCTTCGAGAGAAGGATGAATCTCTTCTAAATTCCCACAATCTTCCAGATTCAAAATCTCCAAGCTTTTGAAAGCGAACAAGTCAGGAGTTCTTCTTAAGTGACACTTTGAGAGGTTGAGAACTTTGAGCTCGATTGCCATCTGAAAGAAATGGAGGATACCTCAATGACATTAGACCTCTACAACATGTGAATTTCCACTTCTCCTTTCTCTTTTCAAGACTTTTTAAAATTCCTAAAAAAATACGCATGCTCTAGTATTCCTTTTATTTAGACTTCCTCAAAACTATATAAATGTCTCATAGCTCAGTTCCATGCTATCATTGCTCTGATGCCCCATTACTTCATGCGCGTTTTACTTAAATGTTTCTTAAGCAGTAGTGTTTGGCTGTCACCAATGTTTAAATGTTTCTTTCCAAAAGAAGAAAGCAGAACTTGGTACTATTAGACCTTTGATAAAACGTTATTATTCACAAAAGGTATGCTTTCTCTCCAACTTACCTTGAATGGATCCCATCCTCTCCAGTCATCCGAAATCCCACTCCCCGATAAATCGAGCACCACTAATTTCTTTGGCTGAAAGTTCGCTGCTGCAAAATTCCAGGAAGTGGTCTGCCACTGAAGGCATCTTAAATTAGGAAGCAAATTTTGAAAATCTCCAGCGAGACTCGCAAACTCCATCTGAAGGAATCTCAAGTTAGTCAGATCTTTGAATTGTTCAAATGTGTAGCTTTTTCCCCAGCTATGGCCTATTTGAAGGGCCTCAATCTTACAAGTGCCCTGCAATTCGGAAACATTAAGGGTAGTAAATTTTGCATGATGAGTTGAGGCTAATTGTATATAAAAAGAAGATGGACTAATTTTGATTTGTTGTCACACTGTTATGGTGCAGGCTTCTCTCATGACAGGCTGTGGTTGCATGTCTTATTTATGTAAAAATGTGATGCTCAAGAGTGTTTCCGTACTTTCCTCTTCTAATGGCTTCCACCATTTTCTCCTTTTGAATTCCCCAGACCAAATCCTCTTTCATAAAAGGCTTCTCTTTTTACACACTAGTTCAAATGTATCTATCGAAATTCGCGCCATTTACATGTGAAAGAACAAAACGCAAACTCGCATCCGCTATACGTAAAGCAACATGAATCTTACAGTCCAATTAGATCTATCAAACTTGCCATGAAAACATGTACCAAGGTTACAGAATTCCAAATATACAATCCACTCTTTTTCTGGTGTACCTTGTTAGCAATTCTCAGTAGTAAGAAGAAAATGAAAGGAGAGTTCCTATAATAATCTACCTCTTTGATGTTTACATTAATAGACATCTTTTTTGAAAAAGCAAGTTTTTTTTTTTTGGTCGAAGAAAAAGCAAGTTTGAATAGATGCATTTCTTTTGATTTTTGTAATGAGAAATTAGTTGGTGTTTGTGTTTGGAAGAGCATGTTTATTATTTAATTTGCAATTCCTCTTCTTTTTCCACTAAACTCATTGCATGACCACATTTAATTTCAACAGACTCGACTTCACGTGTACAATAAAATTTTTCTACAGATAAGTTCCTTCTTTTGCTAAATGATGAAATACGTATCATAAATCCTTGGAGCTATGTCACTGCTCATAACTCAACAATTTTCTACCTACCTAAGAAAAAGGAGAAATGACTATTCACTTGCAAGGCATGTGTAATCTTTACTAGTAAAATTTTAAAGTTTCCAATTTGACCACCATGAATAACCTTCCTATATCTTAAAATCGAATGACCTACCACAATATGTCCTCTTCAACACACTATTTAATTATTTATTAATATTCCTTAGTTACTTCCATTTGTGTTTCCACTTTTTATGTTCATTTCTTAATAACACATACTTCTTTATGCAATTTCTTTTACTTTATTTTCTTAGTGACAACTTATACAACGTCGTCCTTTTTTATTTTGCACGGAAAGAATGTTTACATTCTCTACTTTTCAAATGTTGTAGAATGTTATGGCAGTGGAAGTCTTATTCTATGCACAATATTTAATATTACTTCACATTTTCTACTGTAATGTAATATCTCATAATCTTACAGGGTTAATTAGAATGTAAATATGTGATTAACTTAATCCGATCACACTACCTTGAGAAAAAAAAATAGATAGGGGCTAAATCACACAAATGGTGATACTTAAGGGACTAAATCGGTATTTAATTGAACTTGAAAAATACAGCAACAATAACAGCTAATCGTCAAAACAGAAGTCAATGCTCGGTAAAAGAATAGAAAGAAAACACCTCACAAGAAATCAAAAGAAGACATCAAATACGTGCATCAAATGGATAAGTAAGAAAAGCATGACCTCCGACACTTTATAAATGTCAAGTTTTCACTAAAAGTGTTTTTCAAACATTATGTTATTGTAGTTTTGTTGTTCCATTGAAGTTACCAAGAGAGAGTGCCCTCGTCACAACACTTATCATCAATAACCAAGAAATTGTTCCTCAATTATGTCCTAAGATCAGGCAACGACAATAATTAATCAAAAGAGCTCTGTTGCTAGTAGAAACGGTAAGTTTTAGGGACTCAAGACTGACAATAATTTCATTTCAAACAAGAAAGAGAACGTGGACTCACATTCACCGACTAAGACAAGTAGAGAAAACTTACCTTGTTGTTGTCAAGCACATCTTTGGCTTCCTTATTCCATAATCTGCTACGCTTTTGAGGCTTCTCTTGATTTTCCTGACGAACAATTTCCCTTCCAAGACCGCTCAATTGATCATGCATCATTATTTTGCTATCCTTGTCAATTTTGATTAGGGACATAAGACTTAATATTTCAATCCCCTTCCCCGGGAAAAAGCTACAAGCATCCCACATATAAGTCGGAATTTGTTTAGATGATTTGTTAAAAAAACACGCAATATCCAAAAATATTTGTTGGACCTCTTCATCTAATGCATCATAGCTAATCCTCAACGACTCTTGCACTTTCTTATCAGGCACGTTCTTCAATTTCTTCGATGCATCTTTCCATGCTTCTTTTGCCTTTCCAAATAAGGATGAACCTATCGCTTCAAGAGCTAAGGGAAGACCCCCAGTAGTAGATACAACATCACGGGATATAACCTCATAATCACTTGGAGGAGAATCCTTCCCAAATGCATGTCGACTAAATAAGATCAATGATTGATCAAAAGGCAACTCATCTAGTTGGTACATGTAGCTTGCCCTAGCCTCATCAAGAATACTCTTGTTTCTAGTTGTTATGATGACTATACTTCCAACTTTAAACCAACTACCATCTCTAGCCAAAGCTTTCAGCTGAGTATTATCATCCATATCATCAAGAAGAATGAGACATTTCTTACTTGTAAATTGGGATTTGATGATACCGATTCCCTCGTCAACATTAGACACGTCACATGGTTTTTTCGTTATAGAAGAAATGAGTTGCTTTTGTAGGAATTTAATGCCCTCATGTTGAGATGTCTCTCGAATATTTGCCACAAAGCTACGACCCTCAAATTGACTAGAGAGTTTGTTGTATAATACTTTTGCAAGAGTTGTCTTACCGATGCCGCCCATTCCATAGATCCCAATAATCCATGTACCATTGAATTTAGAATCTATCTTGCTCATAATCTGTTCTGCATGATTGTCAATTCCCACCAATTGTTCAGGAACATTTAGTTGAAATAGTCTTGTTAACTCGCTCATAACTCTTCCGACAACCATTTTAACTAACACTGCTTCATGCCTGTCACATGAAAAATATAAATTTTGATATATGATGGCAATATATATATATTCCTTTTCTATTAAGATCTATGTAGGAGAAACTAAACAATGTATTGATGGAAAATAATGTACCCGTTTTCAATTTTCTCCGATTCCCATCCTTTTAAGGAACTAACTTCTTTGAGTGCATCTTCCCATTCCTTCACAGCCATTTTGTCCAAATTCTTTTTGAATGCATTGATAGCATCTCCCATTCCCCCTATAAGGTGTCGCACCTGTGAGGGTTCCACTTTGTAAAATATGGGCAACACTATTTGCCCTCCACTTCTCTTGCACTTTAATATCTGAGCCAGCTCGCGGAGGCACCATTTGCTCGAAGCATAGTTCTCTGAGATAATTGGGATCGAGATCTTAGATTGTGTAATACTGGAGATAAGTTCTGGACCAATCTCGTCACCAACACGGAGCTCATTGTCATCTCTGAATACGTGAATTCCTTCTTCGATAAGATTTGTATAGAGATGATCAGTGAAACCTTTACGAGTATCCGTCCCTCTAAAGCTCAAGAATACTTCGTACTCAACCCCTCTCTGCTGTTCGTCTCCACCTTCATTAGCTCCTTCATGTGGAGGGGTCGATGAGGAAGACGCCTCGCAATTCGGATCTTCTGAAAGCATCATGCAGGGATTGACCCAGAAGATCCTTATAGGAGATTTGATCGAGTAGAGCCTTAAAAGAAAGAAAGATTTCACTGTCCAGATCTGCGAATTGCAGAAATTTCTCTCAGAACCCAATTCAGAGCGACATCAACTCCCAAAAAAAGAAAAAAAAAAAGAAAAAAAAAAAGAAAAAGAAAAACAAGGACCTTAATCGGAAGAAAATGGAGCACTCGAAGCAGAACCAGATAATAGAAAAGGAGGAAGGAGCCATCGATTACCTGGGAAGTGCCCAAACTACACAACCCACCCACTGCTCCACTGCTGAGATCTCCACCGATTTCTCAGCCTTTCGACGTCTGTTTCCCACCACACAAAATTTTCTTTCTGCTATGCGGTCTTGAGTAATGCTTGGCTATTGCCATCCGACGGTCCACGACCTTCGTGCAGAGATATATGCTGCAAGGAAAGGGGAATCATCGCACGCAAACGTGGAAGGTGCGTGGAACCCGTGCAGTTGCTTCTCGACTTTGACTAGCCGTTACCATTAATAAAAAAATTAAAAATGAAAACCAATGAAAAATTCTGGCGTACACGAGGATAGGCTTTCTTGTCAATAATTCTTTTATTTATTTATTTATATTAAATGGATTGAGTGTAATAGTTTACCTCATCAATTAAATGGATTTTTATTTGCTTAACTCCTACATGCAAAATCAATTTAATTTGTATTACGCGTGATTTCCAACGCGTTATGCGGAAGGTGCATGGAATTTTGCGGTGCTTTGGTAGAGAGTTATGCGGAAGGTGCATGGAATTTTGCGGTGCTTTGGTAGAGACTTGATATCCAGCACCACTTGACTTTTACTTACACTTGCTTCTTCTATTAATAAGAATAATGTAAAGGAAAACTGACGACGCAATACAAGCGTGCTCCACATGCTGATCTAGATGAGTCAATAATAGATACATATCAATGGCCAGATTATATACGATTCGCTGGTAAGACAGTTGATATTCAAATATTTTTAATCCACAATCTAATTTTTTTCCCAAGAAATTTCCCTAAAAAAATATTTCTCTATCCCGCATCATGCCTAAACATTATCTGATCATCACCCCATCGCTTGAATCACTTTTATTCTCTCCTTAGATTAATTATTTTTTACATTTTACAAAACTCTTACTCCTTCAGTATCACATTTAGATATTTCAGTCACCGGGTTCTCCACAATCGAATAATTATACCATGACATTTTTTTACCTTCCATATTTTTTCTTTGTTGAACTTTTTATTTCAAGTGGACATTCGTTTTTTTTTTTTATTAGCAATTTAGTCAAGATTATCACCTATTTTGTTAAGGGCGTGTCAATAGTGATTGCATGTCATGAACCAACTATATTACAATATCATTACTTTTGTTGGGAGCACGCAGCAGAAGCCAGATATATTCACCCAGGGAGATCACCAAAAGAAGAGCCTTTTTTTTTTTTTGACGGTCCTACTCTATTCCTACTCTAACTCTCACCCTTAGACTTTCACCTGTAAGGAGGCAGGGCAAAAGTCTGAGGGTAAGAGTTAGAGTAGGAATAGAGTAGAACCGATAAAAAAAAAAACTCATAAACATATTTAATTAGATCCACTTTCACTAAAAAAGCTTAACATAATGAGTCATGAACGATATATATTAATTACTTAACATTACACCAATTCTTCAATGTGAGTGTCGCGACCTACCCTTTGGGGGGAGGGAACAGGTTTAGGGGTATTGCCTAAAGGGTGGACCTAAGGCCCATGATTATGCGCCACTAGCCTATTGGGGTCGACTAAAAACCAAGTGAGGTATGGGAGTGTACCTCACTTCCTACGCAACCAGAGAATCTAGGGTCGGGGACTTGATTACACGAATTGACCAATTAGTGTCATTTCGGTACCTAATCTTATTCATTTTAAGAGAAAAGATTTTTGTCAGGTAGTTTGGATTGATTTCACACATATCTACAAACATGTGAGGTGATCATGTGAGTGCGCAATCATTAAAGCAACAATTTGCAACCAAAATCCTAATTGCGGTAAAATTGAGCACGTGCAATTAAACATAATAAGATATGCAAATTAAACATGTAAGATAATCAACATATGAGCAAATAAAGGTCTAATTATACTAAAAAAGGCAAGACACGGCAATTCCCAATCAAACCCTGCATTTTTTGGATTTTCGAAATTTTTTTAAATTTTTAAATTTTTTAAAATATATATATATATATAGGCCCAACCCCTCTTTTTGCAAAGTAGGCTCCCCGCAGGCCCACAGCCCAGACCAACTTTAGGATGATGGCCTACGGAGGAAACAGGCCGAGCAGGCCAGAAAAATCTGGCCCAGCTCGGTTTGTAACCTCTAGCCGGCGACTGCTCAGTCGCGACTAGAGGGGCCGCGACGCGTCGGCTTGGCGGCTCTCCGGCCAAAGCGTGACGATGCCGTCCCGGTTAGGCTAGGGCGACCCGACTGCTAAGGTCGATCGGTCATGGCGACGGCGAGCAAGGCATCAGCCGAGGGCGGCGTTCTGCTAGCCCACAACCCCTGCCCCGCGAGCTGCCTGGTCGAGACAACAAAGACGGTGATGGCGAGCGGCATGGTGGGCCCCCGACTGGACGACGGGGCCTTACCGATGGCCAAACGACCTAACTGGAGCTGTAATCAAAAGGGTGGACATGGAGGTTTCGGCCGGGCATTTCGACAAACAGGTGGGGGGGGGGGGGTGGGGTTCAGAACTTGGGGATTTCGAGGTCGGCCGAAGCTCGAGCGCAAGTCTGAGCTGCCGATGAGGCACACGAAAGCAACAGGAAATGCGAGGGAGACAAGCGGCGGCCGGAGCTTGCCCGAACTGATTGAGGTGGGCTCCGGCAAGTTCGACTCCGAGAATGCACGCAAGATGCTCGATGAAATGCCTACCTGAGTTTCCAGCGGGAATGGCGGCGGCCGGTGACGGACAGGCAGCTCTTCGGCGGTGGCGGGCGGGGCGTCCCCGCGACTCTCTACTCCTTGGCTGATCTCTCTCCTTCTCTCCCGTCCCTTTCGTTCTCCTCCTCTCCCGCTCTCCTGTTCTGTCTTTCTTTTTCTCTCCCCCCCCCCGGGTTCTCTGACTTCTGTCCTTTTCCTTTTGTGTACGCCCCTATCTGCTCTCCTTTTCTTTCTTTTCTGCCTTTGCTCCTTTTTGCTTTTTGCTTCTTGGCAGGTCTCTCGCACGCGAGGATGGAAGGAGGAAGGAGAAGGCTGTGGCCGGGCTGCGCGGGGAAGGAAAGAAAAAGCTGGGCCGGGCCAAGGCCCGATCCGGCCCGACCCGGCCCTTTCAACTTTTAATTTTTAAAATTAATTAATTAGTTAATATTTTAATTTTTATTTTCTTTTTATATACTTGAAAATACAAATTAGATGTCAACAGTGGGGATTCTCTAACACAACTCACATATGTATTTTAACAATCTCCCCCTCACATGTGATTGCTCTCCCTTAATTCAGGCATTCTTCTGCACCCACCAAACTTATCTCAACTTGAATCACCCATGGTCATTATGTTAGGTCGCCAAACCAACGGTCCATGGTCTATGGCAATTTCTACTAGGAACTACTAACATGGGATTGCATCACCCATGGTCTCTATATTGGGTCATGAGACCAACTGTCCATGGTTTGGTCTCGCCAGACCAACCATGGCAATTTCTACATGAAACTGTATGGTCTCTATATTGGGTCACCAAAGCGCAGCTCTCCGAATCTCAGAATATTTCGAATGGTTGTGGACCCACTTATTAGACAACATCCAGATAGCGTCAACAAGAAAATTGAGATAATGGCAGCCAAGAATATGACTCAAGAACCATGCTCATCAAGAGGGAGAGACACTAGATATACTTCTTTAACATCAGAATAGCAATGTACAACTGTGCATAATGGGAGAGGCATTACTGTGATTAGGTGTGCATATCAAACTTTTAGATTACCCCATATTGTCTGCATGAGTATTGAATTTAGCATTGTATTCCAATATACATAGTAATTAATGAGGAAAGCCATGATTCCGGAAAGCGCCATGAGAGCCTGCAATTTTAAATATAATTGGACTCCACGTAAATAAAATGGATGAGATGTATCGTAAGGTCGCACCATCTCTCTCAGCCTCAGCAACTTCTGGGTCTTCATCCAATTGTGTCCCTCCGACGAGCTTGTCATCAGGCCTTACCCCGTCCACTGTCTCGTTCCCTTTAATTCTCTTAATCATCTAGTAAGGTTCATTTCGATATGTGTGTCATCTGGGTTTGGTTTAATTCTTCTAGAAATGCTGAGAAGTTGTGTGGACTCCTTTTTTACTGTGATCGTGTAATGAATCTAGCTGCATTTTACTTTGTCATGATCTAGGTTTGTTTCGATTCTCTTGGTCGTCCTTGAGTTTTGGAAATGTGGTCAGAAGTTGTGCTATGATGAGTTAATTAATGTGAGAGCAACATCGTGTCCAGTCCCTGCAACTGCATTTTGAGAAATCCTGCGAGTCGCTTATGTGTTCTTGCTATCCAGAGAGGATTGATTCGAAATGGGTGCGAATGCAAGTGAATCGGCTGCAAAGTAAAGGGTACTATGGAAAACTTCGTTTTCTCAGGGCCTTCTGTAAAGTTTTTCAGAGTTAGTGCAAGAATAACAACATCGATCTTCATGGAGATAATTTCACGCTCTCTTATGAGACAAATGTCCCTCGCCATGTAAAGTGTTCAGGGTCTTTATGTTTTTATCTGCAGAAGGTGTTTATTTGGTTTGTTGCGATAATCATTTTATGCAATGTGAATTGCTAAAATATGATATTTCTTTTAGAATGGTTCCTGTCTATTTGAAATAGATAGGCGAGTTTTCATGGGATAGGTCGATTGCTTCTGACCACAAGTCACTATCCTTGGCTCTTTGTTAGGGTGACTATGCTTACGCTAGCTCAAGTTACTGACTAATTAGTGTTGTGGCTTCTTGCTGTTTTCATTTAGCAAGTTTATAACCTCACCCTCGCCCCCTCTCTGTTAGTTATTTATTAAGGAAAGTGAGAGTTGCTTTGTCGATGTATAGGAGTGGCATACGAAAGATAATTCCTATTGGAGTCGGCAGATATTGTATATTGCCCCAAGTTTTAGAAGGCTGACCAAAAGATGCTATTTAGATTTCGCATATGTATAAGTTCATATCATCAACCTCGCCCCACCACAGTGATTATAGATTTCAAGTGAAAAGGAAGAGCTGTAAAGAGAGAAGCTTGAGCGAGAATTGTTGTCAACTACTCTTCGTCATCTCAGATTCCTACATTTTCCTATAGGAGTAGTTTTACTTCTGCATTGGTACCAACCGTCTGCAAGCTTGTCATTGCGTCTTTGCATCTCTTGTTATCTAAAATGAGCTAGCTTTTGTTCTGGTTGTTCTAGATTGTTTAATTCACATTTGATTTAACTAGATTCTCTCTTTTTTAGAATAAAACTAAGTTCATCTTTTCACTGCTCTCTTAATTATATTGCTGAACCGTAACTTTGTTTTCTCAGAGAGGGCTTTCGGGTTCGAGTGCTATAATGCGTGCCATTCTAAGTTGCCTTCTTGACTTCTGTAATGTCAGGCATTTGGTGAAAGTGGAAGTTAGACCAAATCTTGTGCTTAATGCTGAAAAGGAATTGGGAATTGTTGCTGGCTTCCAGGATCGGGTTTGCCCATGTATATGGCGTCAGCAAGTGAACCCATATCTTTTTAGGGGCTTTTTTTTTTTATCCTTTCTATCAATTTTGCTTTTAGGTTAAAAGCTACACTTTATATCAGCAATAGTTATACGTGAGCCATCAAGAGGCTGAGACAGAAAATAAAGAGAAAAGAAAAAGAGAGAATAAAAGGTGAGTTTTTCTTTATGAGTGTTTTCAATTTCTTTATGCTATAGTTTTGAAAAAAGATCATCGTTATATTTCAACTTTCTTTGAAGTCTAGTAAATTCGCAGTGTGCCTCTACATGGGGACGTAGCTCGTGTTTGGGTGAACTTCGATAACAAATTTTTTGGTGTGTTCTTTCCATTATGTAATTTATTATTATATTCAGCTTGGGTGAATTGTTCACAAGCGATAGTTTTCTGGAATCGATGTGCGAATTCCTAACAACTGGTATTAGAGCTTGGATTGGCTAATTGAGAACATCGAGGATTTTTAGGTGACATTCGATTAAAAGCAAATAGTGCGGTAGAAGATAAAATCAAAATCGATAAGTTTGATTGATAGGGTTTCGAATGATGGAAAATCTAAATGAAGGACTATCTTTATCAGAAAGATCTCTATGACCACTTGAGGGTTGGAAACCCGAGATTGCGGAAGTAGATCCGATAGCAAAATTAGGATGGTAAATTCTTGTTCAAAAGCATTAAGTGTGATTTGTCTAGGATTGACGAAAAAGATAGGGTACCATATCATGAAAACAAAAGCTGCAAAAGAAGCCATGAATATTTTTACGAATATTTATGAAAAGCCATCCACATCAAATCAGGTATTTTTGTTGAAAAAATTAGTTAACATGAATTTATCTAGAGGTTCTATGACAGAGTGTGTTAATAGTTTCACAGAAGTCATTGATTAGTTGGAATCCGCAGGCATAAATCTAGATATGAAGCTCCAAGCTTTATTATTTTTATGCTCCATTTCAGAAAGCTACAACATCATAGTGCAAGAAATTTCGAACACCATAAAGGATGATTTTACTCTAAATGATGCTATTAGCAACATTATGGATGAAGAGATGCGTAGGAAAGTTTCAGGTGGAGATAATTTTTTAGCATCTACATTTTTGACAACATCAATAGTAGAGAACCATGGGAGAAGTAAAAGCAGAGAAAAATTTACAAGCATGGCAGGTCATGAGCAAGGGGAAGGAGACGGATTGCAAAAGATGAGTGTTGATTTTGTCACCGGACCGGACACTGAAGGTTCAATGTAAAGCCTACAAAAAAAAAAGTAGCAAGATAAGAATCAATGAGCTAATTTTGTTGGCGATGAACCTTTACTAGAGAACTTGTGTTTGTCTGTAGGGTTTGACTTGACAATAGACAAGTGATTTATTGATTCTGATGCTTCTTTTCATTGCACCTTGCAAAGAGACATACTTGTTGAATATGCTAACGGAGATTTCAAGTAAGTGATTGTGGAAAACGGCCACATGTGTCCAATTGTTGGAAAATGAACTGTGAGTGTGAACATCTCAGGTGGAGGACATCTAGTTTTGCGTGAAACCACGCATATCCTATAATTAAATAAAAATCTTATCTTAACCAGTAAACCTGATCAAGAATGTTTGGTAATATTCTTTGTATGCATAGATTGGAAGATAACCTCATAGGGAAAGCATATGGGCACACTTTACCTTCTTCAAGGAGACAACATCAGTGACAAAGTTACAACTATAATGGCTATGGGTAGTTTGTCTACTCATGGCATTATCATTTGAGACATCTTGGTGAAAATGGTGTAAAGCAATTACATTTAAAGAAGTTACTTCTAGGTTTGTAGAAAGTTGAGTTGGATTTTTTTAGAGTTGCATTTATGGAAAATAGAAGGTAGCCAGTTTTTAATTGAACTAGCAACGAAATAAAGGCCGAAAGCTAGAGTTAGTTCATTCTGTTGTGTGCGGACCGGCTCAGGAACTCTCTTATGTTATAAGGAGGACTTGGGTCTATGCTCTTAGAGAAAATTCAAAAGCATTCGAGATGTTCAAAATGTGGAAGACAATGGTAGAAAAAGAGATAGATTATCATATTAAAAATTTGAAGTCTGATAATGATGATGAATAGACTACTAAGGAATTTGCATAATATTTGAGCCGGGAAGGCATGTATGGGTTGAAGGTTGTTCCTAGATCTCCTCAATAAAACAATGTAGCTGAGAGGATGAATAAGACTATTCTAAAATGTGCGAGATGTATGAGGCTACACATCCGTCTTTGGCTACACGTATGGGTTATTACAGTTGATGCAGTTGTTTATCTAATTAGCATGAGTCCATTTAATGTGTTGAATGGAGAAATACTGCAAGAGCAATGGTCATGTAAAAAGGTTAATTATTCATATCCAAAAGTTTTTTGTTGTATTGCATATGCTCTGATTGATAGGGAGGATAGGAAGAAGCTTGATGATAAGTCCCAGAAGTGTGTCTTTATGAAGAAAAGATGTACAAGGATCATCAGACAAAGTATGAGAAGGCAGTAGAACTAAACAAAGTATGAGAAGGCAGTAGAACCAAAATATGTTGAGTTGGACACAATGCCAGTGAAATCAGGGTGCACTTCAATGATATATTCAAGATGAGCCTATTATCATTAAAGAGGCAATTCAAGAGAAATGCAGTGATTCGAAGCAGAATAACAATCTTGATATACATGTCTTAAGGAGATTTACACGTGTGAGAAAGTCAAAGGGAATCTTTGATCCATCAGCTAGTATTGTTCTGAGCCACGTCTTATATAATGATTCAGGAGAACTATTATGAGGCAAAGAAAGATACATTTCACATGCAGTGAGAGTGTGCTATGAAAGACGAGATTGGCTCGTTACTTCAAAATAAAACTTGATAGTTGACCAAGTTACCATAGGCAAAAAAGTTTTGTTAAACAAGTGGGAGTATATGATTAACAATGAAATAGATGGTAGTATCAGATATAAGGTGAGATTTGTGGTCAAGGGCTTTTCTCAAAAAGAAAGGATCAACTACTCCGAAATATTTTCACTAGTAGTAAAAATAACATCAATCAAAGTTCTATTGAGTATAGTTACAGTGGAGGATCTTCATCTTGAGCAGTTAGACGTGAAAATAATGTTTTTATACAATGATCTAAATAAAGAATTGTACATTGCGCAAATTAAAAATTTTGAAGTCAAAGGTAAAGAGCACATGGTATGTCACTTGAAGAAAAGCTTGTATGGCTCGAAACAAGCTCCGCGACAATGATACTTAAAGTTTGATGGTTTCATGGAAGAAACGAATTTGCACATTATAAGGCTAATCATTGTGTTTATTTTCCCAAGTATGACGATAGTGATATTGTGTATCTCTCTTTATATGTGGATGACATGCTGGTGGCTAACTCCAATATGAAGAGAATCGTAGAAGTAAAGAAGATAATAACATCGTAGCTTGCTATGAAAGACTTGTGAGAGCCAAATATATCTTAAGCACAAAAATCATCAGGGATAGGAAAAATTAAAATTATGGTTGTCATAGAAGGACTATGTGAATAAGGTGTTAAAAAGATTTAATGTTGATGAGGTAAAACTAGTTGCGATTCCTCTAGCAAGTCACTTCAAGCTTTCTAAGGATATGTGTCCAAATACTTAGGCTTCACAATATGACATGGTAGTAATCCCATATGCATCAACAGTGAAAAGTTTGATGTATACCATGGTAAATACAAGACCAAATATTGCACAAGCAGTGGGAGTTGTGAGTTGATATTTGCATAATGTAAGTAGAGAGTATTGGAATGCGGTGAATTACTCTCTTTGTTATGCCGGTACATCTTTAGAATTATAAGGTTATATAGATGTAGATTACTCGGTAATCGAGATAGTGGTAAGAGTATCATTAAATATGTCTTTTCAACTCTAGGTACAACAGTGAGTTGGGTGTCTCAACGACAAAAAATAAAGGTTCTATCAACAACAAAAACGAAGTACATGGTGATGACAAAAGCCTCTAAGGAAATTATGTGATTACAAGATTACATAGATGAGTTACATTAAAAGCAGTCAATTAGTACATTGTGGAGTGATAGTCAAAGCGTAGTACACTTAGCAAAAATGCAACTTTTCACTCAAGAACTAGACATATCAAGAAGCATTATCATTTTATCAGGTCAACATTAAAAGATAATGAGTTGAAGCTACAAAAGATTGACAGCTCGAAGAATCCGACGTGTTTACCAAGGTAGGGAGAGATAAAAACATATTTTTAATATTACTATTATTAGTATTACTCCATGTTAATTGATAAGAAGTATCGTAGAGGCACAAATTTCAGTTATTAGTTTTTGAAGTAGATTGATGCAAAGTTGCTTAGTGCATTAGGTGTATTTGTTTTCCAGTGGGAGATTGTTGGCAAATGAAACCAAATCTTTTTAGGGGCTTCTTTTGTCTTTTCTATGAATTTTGCTTTCAGTTTAAAATCTATGCTTAATACTAGCGATGTTGGATGTGAGCCGTCAAGGAGCCGAGATAGAAAATAGAGAGAAGAAAAAAAAAAAAAAAACTGAGTTTTTCTTTATGAGTGTTTTCGATCTCTTCATGCTTTGATCTTGAGAGAAGATTGTCGTTATATTCCAATTTTCTTTGAAATCTAGTGGATTCGTGTAATGCCTTTGCGCGGAGATGTAACCTAGGTTTAGGTGAATTTCGATAATAAATTTTCTAGTGTATTCTTTCAATTCTTTTTTTTATTATTATATACTATTTGGGTGAATTATTTGTGAGCGTTATTTTTCTGGAATTGACATGCAAATTCCTAACATATGGGGTCCTTGTTTTACATGGCGTATGTTCACCATGTTCTTGTGAAGTCATGCATATGTTGTACTGAAAGATTGCAGCTTATTTCTTTTCTCCTTGGTAGGATTTCAGCAAGGAAGATATGGAGAAATTTAGGCATGGCGGCTAACATTCCATTGGACATATCTCTACTCCCTCAATATCTCATTTGTGCTGAAAATCCAAGTGATTCCGGAAAGGTTACATTACTTGGATTTTGTACTTAATATTAGGTTTACATTATTTCCTTCCAACTTTCCTCATTCCCCGGAATATGAGGCTACTAGAGATTACAATTTCTCCCAATTCTCGGCACTCATAAGCTGTTGATCATCTGGCAGGAAAAAAAACAAAAAACAAAAAAGCCATGAGGTGTTCTATCATCATTTGGCAAAAAAAAAAAATATCTAGGAAATTAATTTTTCATTATTTAACATAATTTTATTCTTCTAGTGTTCAAATTAAGAAATTCTCGGCCAAGGGGTTCTCCCCAGTCGAATAATTACAGTGATACTTTTTTCCTTTTTATTTCAGTTTTTATCGAATTCCCTTTTTCATGTTGGCATTCTCCCTTTTTTTCCTTTAGCTTTTTATAGATTATCACTTATTCCACTGCAGGTTTTTGTCATCAATTGTTGGATATTATGAACCAATTCTATTACAATATTATGACTTTGACCAATTAAATTGTATATAATATTGCATCATAACTAATTGTTTATCTTTGTTTTCGCGAGTAGAATCTATTTTGTTAACATGTTTAATGTTCTACCTACCTCAAATTACATATGGGAAAAAAAAGACGTGCTAATATGGTCGACATTGCAGTTCAAGAGGACGACGGATTATTGGCTATGTGTTTCATTGTGGAAGAAATAAACAAGCATATAGCACATAGTTAAGATTAAATATTCAAGATAAAATGAAAACAATTTTTTAGGGAAGAATATGAAATGCGATTTTTTTCGCATAGAAGAGTGATTTTTTTTCCCTAATGGTTCTCTTAATAATTGGTGGATGTTTTTGATGTATAAATCCCTCCCTAAAAAAATTTGTTTAGGGGACAAGAAAAAACAATGTTAGCCATTTTTTTCTTTATTAGCACCATCATATCTTGTATTAGGGAACGCTTTATTTTATATAAATTTATTTTGGTATTAAGTGGATAAGTGTAACTGTTTTTTGTTGATAGATTGATTGATTTTTTTAGTTTACTTTATCAATTTAGATGAATTTTCATTTAACTTCTATAAGCTAATTAGTTTAAATATTTTTACATGCCTCTATTTTTTCTTGGACTGATAATAAAGCTACATAAACCATTAATAATTTACACACAAAATAAGTTATTTACACACAAAATAAGTTATGTATTTTAATTTTTTTTAATTTTAATTTTAATGTAATCTTTCAATTAAGTGAATTGATATTTTTAGAGCAATTTTTCCTAATGAAAATGATGTTATACCTAAATATATATTAATTTTTATTTTGACGATAACATGTAGTATTAGCTATTGATTTTCAAATTCTAGTCTAAGTTGCAATAAAATAAAGTTATTCAAACTTAATTTCAATATGCATTTATTTTCAGCCATTTGTAAATTTAAAATTGATATAAAAAATAACTCCACATTTCTAAATTGTATTTTAAAATACTTGTTATCCATATTTGAATTCAAACTCGATAATAGATCAAATTTGTGAAGTAACAAATTAACAACTTGAAACTTGGTTGAATGTGTGCAACTCTTTCTTCGGGTTTAATTGTTTATGATAGGTTAATAACAAAAAGATATAAGGTTATGCAAAATGTTAATATAAATTTGAAGAGAGATGTAAAAGTGACTTGAAGTCATGATGCCTAGGCAATGTTAAGGTATGCTGTGGAATGGAGAAGTGTAGTCTAAGACACTGTTTTGGGAGAGATGTATTTTGGAATTACTTTTGTAGAGAAATCTATTCTGGGTAAAAAAAGATCTCCACAATCTCTTTCATATTACGTCAAATTAGGAGATTAAAAAAACTCTCTTATTTGATATGGTTAACAAATACTCTTCGAGTACTTTAGAAGATTCAATCATGTAAATCTCATAGTTACCTAGCATTATTCAGCAGTTGAGATTGAATGTTTCTCTTTTTTTGCCAAAAGATTAACAAGATTGATTTATGTGCACATGCCAAGAAACTCAAAAATAAAGAAAGATCAATTCAAGGGCCTCTAAGGTGCTGTTTGGTAACCATCCCAACAGTGACTGATTCTGATTTTTTGTTCACGGGAGCAGTTTGGGAACAGAATCGCGTTTGGTAAAATTGTTGTTCCCGGGAATAGATTTGGAGTAGAATCAAGAATTAAAAAAAAAAAAAATTGATTCTTGTTCCAAGAACAAATCTGAGAATCAAGTCTTCTTCTATTTTCTCTTCTTCTTCTCTTTTCTTCTTCTTCATCTATCGCCATCCAGTGATTGCCGTCCGCCGTCCGCCATCTGCCGGTCTAGTGAGCTAGCCGAAGGCAAGCCCAGCCCCGCCGGTGGCCAGGCGAGGCTAGGCGAGCCTCGCGCAGCCCAGGTGAGGCTCGCCCAGCCTCGTTGGTGGCTAGATAGGCCTCGCCTAGCCCCGGCGAGGCCGACCTGGCCATTGGCGAGGCTCGGCCAACGAGGGCCGGCGACGCTCCGGTGAGGTCGCCAGCCCTCGTCTAGCTAGGAGAAAAAAAGAAAAAAAAGAGATAAGAAAAAAATTATTTAAAAATTAAAAGAAATTGATTTGGAATAGAATCAATGAGTAAGGTACCAAACGCAATTTTATTTCAAAATAAGAAATTTTGGATAGTTACCAAACGGTTTAAAATGCTTAAAAATTATTCTCGGAAATAGAATAAAAAAGAATTGTTTCTGATAAGAATTTATTCCCGAAAATAAAATCGTTACCAAAGTCACCCTAGAAAACATGAGGTTCCGAAAATAAAATCGTTACCAAAGGCGCCCTAGAAAACATGAGGAACGGAATTGTTTTTTATCTTACGCTCTTGTGCACAGCAATTCTGTCTTGTCCCTCGTTAGCCATCCGATAAAAGTGTTTTAATGCCAGTCGTCCTATTTATGCATGTTGTCGGATGTTCCATCAAAACTTTTTCGATGTTAGATTGGATTGAGCATGATAAAATTATCGTGCTTAAGGCCATTGGGTCGTAGGAAAGGCAAGAAAAAAGAGGAAAACTTCCGTGGGACACGTCTTGCATTGTTCTAATTAAAAACAAAAACGTCATAATACAAAATAAAATTGTTCTATGACGTTACGCCGTATTATCTTTTTTTTTTGTTAATCCTACTCTAATCCTACTCTACTCTAATCAAGTGCAAAATGTTATGAAAAAAGTAGGATGTTGTTTGGTCATGAAAACCATTTATAAGTTCTTCACGTGAGAACATCGTTCTGGCAAATAGTGATACTAGACACACTCCTTAAATTAAGAATGGCTATGTATTATCATGCATAATAGTGAAGGTATCTCTGGATTAGCTATACATGTCAAACCTTTAGATTACGATAAATAGTCTACGTGAACGCTGAATTTAACACCGTATTCTAAAGGGTTAAAAACACTAAACCGATTCACTTATACCAGACTCGTTCGTATCAAAAAATTCCAAATTAATTCATTGGCGCCCATATACCCTCTGTCAAATTTTATCATTAAATTGCTGAGATGGAAATACATGTGATGATAATTTGGATTACATGACAAGTTCATGTGAAAATTCACATTTCTATTTTTTATTTTTATTTTTATTTTTCTCATTTTTAAAATATTTTTATATTTTACTAAGAATGGTCTCAGCTTCCTTTTCTTCTTCTTTGGGGTCCAATTAGCCCCCATTTGAGTACCATTAGGGCTCATTCTATTTCCCTCAGAGCACTCTGCTCCTGTTACGTTCCAGCATACGCGTCTTCCTCGAGCACGATCTTTTATCTTTGGTAATCTCTCTCTCATGCTCATATTCCTCTTAGTCTCTTCTTTCTTCTTTTGAATATGTATTCCTTGAGGGTATAATTAATTGCTAGTTAGTAGAAAGCAGTTTTGATGCTTCAAGCTTCGGACCTGATTCATGAACACAGTACCATGTTTTTATTGGGTACTGAAGTTTGGTAGGAGCGTATTGTGTGCTGATTTTGGGATGTAATTATCCCTTACAGAGATCAATTCTACAGATTTAAATTGAATCTGAGCCATTTGTATGGTATTGGCTGAAGCCAATCTTGAATTTTTGCTTAAATTATGTTTTTCCCCGGTTGCTGATTATTTTATTTTCATCTAGCAGACTCTCTGATTATCTGCATTGCTCAAGGTTTTGCATCAGGAAAGTTGTCATACAGGGTTCAAGTCAAACTTGGAAATTGAATTCGATGCCCTAAAGCCTAGTATTTTTAGCCTGGCATTTGAAATCTGACTTCCATTGCACTTGACTGAGCTTGGAGTATATATTTTAATGAGCATCTACCAGAGAGCTAGTCCGAGTCAAGTTCAAGCTCCAAAGTTCATTTGATTTCCCAGCTGATCCTGCACAAATTTCAACTTTTATGTTTGGCAAAAATGGACATTGCAAATTGACGGGAGGCAATTTTTTGATTCTAGTGCAGCAGCCGAGGCACAACCCTTGAATGTGAGCAACCGCGAGATGCATCCTCCTAATGAAGTTCGCTTATCCTCTGATATGCCTGAGCCACCATCGACGGATAATAAACTTAAGCACCAGTTTCTCCAGTTCACTTTTCAGGAGCTAAAATCTGTAACTGAGAACTTCAGCCCAGATAGTATACTCGGGGAGGGAGGATTTGGTAATGTCTTTAAAGGTTGGATTGAGGAGAACGATACAGCGCCTGCAAAACCTGGTTTGGGAATTACAGTTGCAGTCAAACGCTTAAAGCCAGATGGTCTCCAGGGCCACAGAGAATGGATGGTGAGCGCATTCTAGAACTCTGGCTACCAAAATTGATGTCTCAAGTGTGCTTCTCGCCAGAATGCTGAGAATAGTCATAATCGACAGATTTGTTAATGTAGGCCGAAGTCGAATTTTTGGGACAGCTTGGCCATCCCAATCCGCTCATTGGTTGCTGCATCGAAGATGATCAGAGGTTGCTTGTCTATGAGTTTATGCCCGGGGGAAGCCTTGAAAATCATCTCTTCAGAAGTAAGTGTTGATTTCTGTCTTTTTCAACAGTTCAATGTAGTGGCCCCATCAGAATGGGCAATCAAATTGCAATCTTGATTCAGAATGCTTCTGACAGATGAATAGTTTGCCTACTCTTTAGAAACCCAACATTAATTTGCCACATTGGGTTTTCCTATGCACCCGTTTAGGTTGCATGCCTAGTGTATGCAAGATTTTCCTACTCAATATAATGTTTCTGATCAGCTCACTACCTCCTTTGCATGGCTGTGGCATCATATCGTAATCCTATTATGTTCTGAGCAGTTGCAATGCTAGGTTATGCATTTTATGCCAAAATGGTATAAAGCATTGTCGTGAGCCAAGTTGCGGTTCTTCCAATTGATTGCGAAATCTTTTGTTTTTTTGTCATAGTGGCTCCATGTCTGTCACTGTCACTAATATTTACTGGTTATGTCGTCGTTCTTGAAGGAGCTGTGCCACTTTCATGGTCCAACAGGATAAAGATTGCCCTCAGCCCAGCAAAAGGATTGACCTTCCTGCATGGGAACCAGAAACCGGTCATTTACGGAGATTTTAAGACTTCAAATATTTTGCTTGACTCGGTACATACTCCAGCGCTATACTGGATTGCCAATATCTATTCCCTCTAATAACTATAGCAAACTTCGCTCTGCAGGAGTACAATGCAAAGCTTTCGGATTTCGGTTTGGCGAAAGCCGGGCCACAGGGAGATAAAACTCATGTTTCTACTGGAGGTTTGGGGACATATGGCTATGCTGCTCCAGAATCTGTAATGATAGGTACTCCTGTGATATCTTGTTTGTTAAATTGGTTCTAAAAGCTTCATTTATGATCATTTTCAAGAGATATACAACTCATTTAGTGTCTTGACTAAAATTGTCTTTAACTGTCGTTGCTTGTAGCTCAAAAAAGAACAAGAACTGTCTTTGCTTGTGTCAGATAGCATTCTGATTCACCAGAAAAAGGGAGTTCCATTTTAGATATTAGTCTATTCAACAGTTGAATTACCGAGTTTTAGTCATGAGCCGATTCACCAAAGTTGCACAAGCGAAATTATCTTTTGTCTGAACTAAGTTGTCACACTGATTTTCTCATGAGACAAACATTGGTGGCAAGAGAAAGATTCGAAATTTTCCCGCACTATCAAAGTTGCACAAGAGAAATTATCTTTTGTCTGAACTAAGTTGTCACACTGACTTTCTCATGAGACAAGCATTGGCGGCAATGAGAAGATTCGGAGTTTTCCTGCATTATCAAAGCCCTAAGCTGATCCTTGTCCTGTTCTCATTCCCACAGGTCATTTGACGTCGAAAAGTAACGTCTATAGCTTTGGCATTGTGCTTCTCGAGATCCTAACAGGTAGAAGATCAATGGACAAGAAACGTCCCAGCATAGAACAGAACCTCGTTGCGTGGGCCCGATCCCATTTGGCAGATGAGAGGAAGCTTGACCAGCTGGTTGATCCGTACCTCGAACTGAACTACTCAATCAAAGGAGTCCAGGAGTTGTCTCAATTAGCCTTCCACTGCCTAAGCAGGGATCCCAAGTCCCGCCCCACGATGGATGAAGTCATCGAGGTGCTCACTCCATTGCGAGACCTCAACGACCTTGCAATCTTGTCTTGCCAACGACAGTCGTATCTACAAGGAAGGCTTAAAAAATAGCCGGACCCGATTCAGCAGCAGAGTTATGTCCAGACCAAACACATTAGAGATCCCCCCCTGAACACCGGCAAGCAGAACTCAAAGTGACGAGTCAGCTGTTGCCTCTCTTCTGATTGATTTAAGTACTATTGTAAGTTTGGTTCTTGTACTAGAATGTTTGGTTCTAATCAGTGCTGGATTGAGAAAGAACAAGGAAGACGGAAAAGTGCTTCTGAGTCGTCTTCCACGATCTCTCATGCTAGAGAGACTAACCTTCGAATTTCACCTGGAGTTGTCTGTATTGTAGTTCAGTTTACATCTATAATTAGATGAACGAACCCCTGTTGTTCTCCCCGATTGTTTATGTGCATCTAGCAACGTGATGTCACTGTCCTCCGACCCAAAAAAGTCAAAAACAGACAGCCAAAAAAGAAAATCTACGAATGCGTGCAAACACGGCGTGTTCTCTTCAATCTCGGGAGACAATCCCGCGTCTTGTCTTTGCTTCGTGTTTATGCTGTCAATCTTCTTGAGAAGATGAACTTCAGTGAGAATCTCAATGAAATGCCATTGGCGAGCCATCACCGTCCACGGACGAGACAGGCTTATCAGATATTTTCTCGAGAGAGGAGAGAGAGGGGGCTGGGCTGGGCTGGGCTGGGCTGGGGGAAAGAGACCAAGGCTAGGCCATGGCAATGCAAGCCACCACCGAGGTAGACCCCCGCCCGTAGCTGGACTCTTTGCAACTGCCTTCCCCCCTTGACGCCTGACGGTCAAGCCATGACCGTCGCCAGGCTCGCCGATCCTCTTTCGCTCTCGTCTCTGCATTTGTTTCATGGGGGGATGCGATATTGGAGGCGGCGGCTGCATTGCTCAACAGCGAGGGGATGTCGGGCCCTTACCGGCAGTTAGGCGGCGGCTATAGCCTCCTGCCTCCCTCTCAGACTCTCTTTTTTCCAAGTATTTTCTTTGCTTCTTTCTTCAGATTTCCTTGTTTACTCAATGATTTCAAAACATTTATTTGTCTGTATAAATTTTCATGAGAATGTTTAGCTGCTACCCAAGAAGTCAATGGAGAATTTAACATAACGGCCACGTCGGCACTTCCATTATCTTTTTTTCAACGGAAGGACCAAAAAAAGAAAATAATCTTTGGAGTCAATTGAAAAAAAGAACTAGACACCTAATTGAACATTTGGCAAAAATTTAGAGATGTCATGTACCTTTCTTTTTCGAGATTAATCACAAAATTAAATCTTGGAAAATTAAATGTATCGCAACTTAAGTATACACAGTAATCGAGGTAAGAAAGGTCGTCGTGGCGGCAGCGGCAGCGGCAGTGGGCCTAGTGTTGTTACATCACTTGTGGGTGGTGCTGGTAATCGTGGCTGATGGAGGTGGCTGTGGAGAGCGGTGGTGATGGAGACGTTGGGAGTGCTGGGTTGGGGAAGGCAAAGGTGGACAAGCTGGGGTGGCTATGTCAACACCCACCGCACTTGGAATGGTGATGGCGGTAGACGGATGGAGGTATGGACGGCGGGTCGAGGTGATGGTAAAGCAAGAGGAAGTGATCGTGGCGGCGGCACTCACGGCGATGGTGGAGGAAGTGAAGTCATCGCCGAGGATAAGTTAGAATCACATCTTCTGATTTATTTAGAAGAAGTATAATTCGCACCCAAAATAGCATGCTCATCTGCACGGATACTTTTTTTCGTGAACTCTATTCTCTTATCAAGAAAAGATGCTTAGACTCGGCAAGAAAAGAGAGATTTAGGCATACCAAACTTGGTAATGGTCAGGATTGCTTGCTCTAAAGATTATCGCGTCGGGACGATGTGAAATCGTCAAATTGGGAAATTTCATCGAGATCATTGTATGAGCGTGCAACTCATTGAGGAAAGAGCAATGGGATTAAAAAAAAAAATCATCTCTACGAAAGCAAATTCAGTTCTTACCATACCCAATCCACATCCGTGAAACCTAATCAACATCTAACGTCTCTGTTCTTGCCCTTATGCTGCTTTTTCTTTTGTTTTTTTCTTCTCCCTTGTATTGCGGATGCAGCCGTCGTCCCTTCTCGATGGCTTGTCCATGGTCGTCAGAATGTTGGCCTTGCCAGCGGATCTCACGGCCATGGACAAGCCACCATTGCTAGATCTGGAAACTCAAAGGAGTTAGCTTGACACCCGCGTCCACGGCTTGGAATCGCCAGCCGAGCCTTAACTCAACGGCGGTGTTGAGCTCATCTCTTTAGAAAGAGGGACAGGGGACTGCGAGGACTAAGACTAAGATAGCGAACTTGCCCATGGCCGTGGCGGCGATAGTAGGGATGGTGAGTCTAGCAGCAAACGTTGAAGAAAGTGGCGAGGATGGCTGCTGCGGCGGCTCGGGCACAGCAAATGTCTAGGCTTCATGTTTTGCTTTTGTGCAAAGGTTGGGAGAGAGAGAAAAAAAAGAGGAGAGGAGGATTAGATTTGGGCGACTTTGACATGGCATGGATGAGACAGAAAAAGGCGGCATAACTTTTGAATAGTGATTACGTAAGTCGACTCCGACGATGAAAAATCAGATGTGACTTATTTGAGTGCTTTTAAATGTTTGATACTAAATTAATCGTTTTTCAAGTTTTGTCACATAACATTTTAATATTGTATTGTGCGTCATCTATGTCCCGACAGGGTTGTTTGTTTTTTTTTTTTTTTTTTTGGTCATATAAATGCATCGGATTTCCCAACTACGTTCGCAAACATTCCCTAGCGATGATTCTCGCGGTCAAACAAAGAGAAGCAGTGGATTTCCAAAGGCTCCAAGCTCCGTTGTTCAGTCTCAAGACAGAGCATAAGTCAATGAAGAAACAAAGACGAAGTTCGGAGATGCGAGAAAATTTTACTTTCTTTTTTTTCTTTTTGAAAAATATATAGATCTTTGTGATTTTAAATGAAATTATTTGGAGAGAATATTTGTTTCCTCATTTTGCTTTTGAGTCTAACAAAAAAGGAAAATAGTGGCACAGTTCAAATATTTGCTTTGTGATTTTTGCTTTTGGCTTGTGTCTTCGTTTTGTCAAGTTTCTAATATTAAGATTTCAAAACTTAAAATATTATGAATAATCAATTTAATGCTAAAATGACGTGCCAAATTGGTGGATTGGGTCAAAATGATCAAACTCATATTAACTCATCTAATCCATTTTGACCAATTTTTATACAATATAATTCTAGCGACTCATATCGACCCAACTCATATTGCTAAAAAAATTCGATATATAATAGATTAATATCTCGAAAAATCTCAAACCGGTGATAAAGTTACCCCAAACTAACTTTTTGATAATGAAAAACTCCAAAATAGTACACCCGTGACTGCTTGTGATAAATTTACTCCAAACTAATTTATTCGACCATCAAAAACCCTAAATTGGTACATTTGTGATAGATATACCATTCGTTAAATTGTCTTAATACCACAAAAAATTACAAAAATTGTATAATTGTGACAAACAAAAAGTAAAATCCTAAATCAGTACATCAATCAACGGTCACATGTCATTTAGCTTAATAATTTAACATTAAAATTCAACAAAAACTAATAAAGGATAAATTTGTCATGAGTATACTAGCTTGAGGTAAATTTGTTAAAGGTGTACTAATTTTGGGTTTTTAGTGATCAAAAAATTAGTTTTGGGTAAATTTGTCACGGTGTATTAGTTTGGAGTTTTCAAGACATTAACACATATGTAATCTAATTTAACAATATTTCTTTCTTATAATATTTAAAAATATGTATTACCGAAACACTATGGACAATTTTTGTAATTTATAATTTATATATTTTTTTTTTTCTATGTCCGACGACTAGCAACCAATGATCAACAAGGACTAGCCATGGTGATGATAGATGACTAGTAATGACCAACAATGATCAACAACTGGTGGTGATTGGTGGCATTCGAAGGTGATCAACTATTCGTGGCAAACATCGAAGATCAACAACCGATGGGCCGTCATTCACTGGGGCTTTAGTCATCGGTTTCCCTTTCATCAGGTCACCAATTTCCTTGACCTTCTTGCATTGGCAAGCGTCACCCTCGTGACTTGTGGCAATTGACAGTGACCATTGACGACGATCAGTTAACAACCCTTGCTGGATTTCCTAGAAAAAGTGGAAATGAAAAAAATTAAAAATTATTGAAAAAATGAGAAAATTAAAAGAATAAAAAAAACTAGTCTATCCATGACTCACTTAAACTTAATAGATAAGTAACCCATTTATGAGATATTAACTAACCTATTCATGACCATCTTAAACTTATTTTTAAAGCTTAAGGCAATCTATATAAGTGTGGGTCAAAGTATAGGTTTTAGACCCATTTTATCACACCTATAGCCAAAAAGTTTATGAACGATCAATTTAGTGTCGAAACTTTTAAAAAAAAAAAAAAAACCCCATTTAGGTGATCTTATTGAGCTGTCATTGGAGTCACTTAAATAATTATTTTTCAAAAGTTTTAACTCCAAAATAGGCTATGCTTTACAAAAGTTGTGATACTATATGGTGCCTCATCATCTTGTGTAGGAAGATAGCTTCCCTCACAAAGATGACGAGGACAACAATGATGAGAATACTAATCAAATGGGGAGGAGAAATGGTAACCACCAAAAGGCGGGCGCCAAAGGAATCATTGAAGAGAACCTTCAGAAAAAATTCCTTCCCGAACTCGCCCTTTTTAATTCCTGCATAGCGCGTGGCCCCCAAGGGCACCCGGCTTTAGAAATCGAAGAGCCGCAACAACGACAAAAAAAAAATAAAAATCGAAAAATAAAAATCGAAAAAATATTTAAAAAAAAAAAGAAACAAAAACTACTCGTCGTTCACACCATCGTCGCCGGTCCGCGTCACCATTATTCTCTCCCTCGCCAAGCAACCGCGCTCCTCTCATCTTCCCCCCATCATCATCGATCTCTTCTACAAGAGTCCCTCGCCGGAAAAACCCTAAAGCGATGCACGAGACGGAGCTCCACGATCTCTCCGACGACGCCGATTACGCCGCCTCCCAGCTCCAGGCAATCCCTCCTCCTCCTCCTCGCCCGCCGGATCGATCCTTTCTTTCTCTCTTGTTTTCTTTTCCGTTTTCGTCGGGCGTTGCTCGATCGCCCGCATTCGGTGCCGCGATCGCCGATCGCCGGCGTTCTGACGATTCCTCGGTTCCGGCAGGGATCCGTGAGCATGCAGCGCAGCGACAGCGCCAAGACGAGCTCCTCCGCCGAGCCGGAGGGCGCGGAGCTGGTCTACGTGAAGGACAACGTGACGATCCACCCCTCGCAGTTCGCCGCCGAGAGGATCGGCGGCAGGCTGAAGCTGATCAAGCAAGGGGCGTGCCTTCTGCTGGTGAGCTTCGTTCGATCGGTCTCGGTTGTTTGTTTGTTTTGATTGATTGTGTGTCGATCGTCGGGAAATGGTCGCGCCTCGCGGCGGTTAATCGCTCGTGTTGTCTTGTTGTGCTGCGCTGTAGACCTGGATACCCTACAAAGGTCAGCACTCGAAACTGTCCGAGAAAGGTATTGTGCAGCTTCTTTTTTTGGTCTTCGTTCATCTTGTTGTGCGCGAGGATGTAGTTTCTGAGGCCGTTTTCTTGTCGATTGTTTGTGCGTGCAGATAGGAATCTTTACACGATCAGGGGGGTTTCTTTCTCTGACGTGAGGTCCATCCGTCGCCACACCCCGACGCTTGGGTGGCAATACATCATAGTCGTTATGTCCACAGGTAAAGAACCGTGCTAATATACAGTATCTGCTTAAATTTCTTTTTCGTGGATTGGCTAGTGTAATTGCCAAGCCAGGAAACACTCTGTTGAAGAAATTAGGGAGCTTTGGTATCGGATTGACTTCGTGCGGTGTAATTTCTGTCTCGGGGGGAAGCAAGTGAATAACTGGTTTTCCTGTCTGTTTAATTGGTGAAATTTCATTGTGAAGATGAAAATATCAAGGAAACCATGATCCTCAAATCTACTAAAATTGTCTTTGGCAAAGAATGTGGATATTGTATATTTGTGACTTAGTTAGTAACACAATTTCTCAACCATTTTTTCGGCTTGTCCATAGGTGTCATCATATATCATGAGAGATCTGAACTTGAAAGCTGTTCAATGATTCACTCATCCTTTAGGTCGTTGTTTGGTCCCAAATAGTATGTCCTTGTTGAGCATTCCTTTTAAGCCGAGAATGATGCAGAGAGGATGTCAAAGCGATAAGACAGCTTTTGAGGGTTTTGGCTGTCTTAAAATTATGTATGCTCGTACTAAGCTTGAAAAGAAAGCATACCGTTGTGTGATGTGAGAGGAGAGACTTCTGCTTCTTCAAGATGATCTTCAATTTTGACATGAATATCTTAATGTTAACTCTGTAAAGCAATATTCAGTTTTGGAAAAATTGGTCGCAACAACGTGTTGGTCACCTCATGATGTTTTATTTCTTTCCAACAAATGAACTTGTCCAGCAAAATCGGACTCTACTTGGTATGCATTGTGTGATTGATAGTAATCTGCAGGACTTGCATATCCTCCTCTTTACTTCTATAGTGGAGGAGTCAAGGAGTTTCTTGCGACAATAAAGCAACACGTTTTTATTGTGAGGTACATTAGTTCTTGTTTTCTTTTTGTTGGTAACTTGAGTGCTCAAATAATACTTGTTTAATCTCTGTATAAGTTACATATAGGAGAGGCAATGTGTTATACTTGAAAAAGAAAAATTGATGTAATAGTCGATTGAAGGTTTAATGAAGTTTTTCTGCATATTCTGTAAAAGAATGTGCTTAGTGCTACAAGATTGACATCGTTTTGATGATTGTAACATCAAATGATGTTTCAGACTGAAGTCTGGCAGATAAATATCATCCTTTTCCATTTATTTCTGATTGTTTTGGAGATTATCTTGACTTAATCCATAGATTTTACTTCTCAATTGATAATCGTTGGTTATATCATTTTCTTTCTTGAGAAAGAAGCCAGTTGGGATGTTGAACAAATACCTGTTCATGCAATCTGACTTTCTCTCTATCTCTGTTAGGTTTCTTTTCTTATATTGATTGAAATATTCTAATCCCATATCGTAGGAACCTTTTGAAGGTGGCCTCTTTTAAGAAGGAAGTCTAGGATTAGAGAAAGTAGGCTGTTATATTTCATGAATTTTCAGTGACATGTATTTTCTCCCTATGGTATTATGGCTGCGCTCCTAGGAGCCTAAGACTTGGAGTAAACATGGGAGTGAAATCTAAAGAAGTGTAAGAACGGACAAAGATCAAATTTCTTTGATGGCCCATTTGATGCTCGCTGGCATTTAAGATCTTTTTTTTTTTTTTTTTTTTTTCAGATCTTGGAAATATGTCACCTTTGTTTTATAGATCTAGGAACCTAGTGGGCAACATAGAGAGAAATTAGTGATTTAACCTTTTAATACTAATAAGATAGACTTGGAGTTGCTGATGAATATCTCCTGCGTCACAAAATATAGCCCTGCTGTTCCCTGTTGCTTGTTAGTTTCTCTAAGTAATTGATCCTATTTCAGGTCAGCTGACGATGCCAACATATTTCTCGTGAACGATTTTCAGAATCCTCTTCAGGTGTGTGTCACATCGCATTCTCCTGCTTGTATTTGGTTTTGTTTTGTAAAGTACTTTTAGGCATTTAGCCATCCATGTTTGCCTTACAAGTTACCCGTTCATGAGACTGGTCAAGGATGATGCTATTCATGACAGATAATAGATAACAGATAACCTACTGATTGGATCAGAGAGTTTGGAGATGCAAGGATCCTTGTTAGTGTTTTCTTTGTTCTTGATCTCTCTCTTCCAATGATTGAAGGGATAATGCAATAAATTTCAATTAGGGAATAGTACTTTCACTAATGGAATCTTTTTGATGGCTAGAGCAATAGTGGCAACTTAAGTAACTGTCATTCTTCTTTGTCGCTCAACTTTTGAAAGAGGCTTTGTTGGCTTGTCCAGAGAACTTTATCTTCCTTGGAGCTGCCCAGGGCTGTTGTGGCAAATGGACTATCTGCATCCACGTCTATTTCAGATCCACATCCTGCTGAAAATCAGCCAATTGATGATGGCAGTGTTAGTGGTGAAGTTGCAAGTTTGTCTTTGTACAATGGGAGGCCAAGACCAAAGGTTCATGATCCTGCTCGGGATCTTTCAATTCAAGTGCTGGAGAAGTTCTCTTTAGTGACGAGGTTTGCTCGAGAAACGACTTCACAACTCCTTCGCGAAAGTCTAAACAATGGGTATGGTGCAAATGAGAGGAGAGACCATAGCCCGCACCATCATGATTACTCTTACAAGCCATCCACTGATCCAGAGAAAGCTCCTGAGGAGGTTTCTGTTGTGCCAGATCCTCTGGAGGTAATTTTCTGCAACTTATGAATATCGCATGCTATAAAACTTCAAATTGGTGTGGAACTGCTGTGTTTTTTATATTTCTTTGGAGATTTAGTGAAATCTGAGTGCTTCATTATAGTCTGTCCTTTCACTAATGAAGTAATATGGTCCCCAAGAGCGGCAGATTGCAAGTTAGCGCCATCCTTAAATGAGTCTCAGGTGACTAATTGGCATCGTCTTAAGTTTTTTTTTTTTTTTTTTTTTTTTTTTTTTTTTTTTTGGTAAAAAACAAATTTTTTGGTAAAATTCTTAAGTTGATTCCTACTTTATTGATAATTTGACAAAGCTTTTTAATTACCTAACTGGTGTGTCTGACTGTAGAGGGGGCAAAAAAAAAGACGGTCCTGATCATCTTCGCCATTAGAGAACTCTCGCCTTTTTTTTTTTTCATTCAGTCCTGTTGAAAAATGTCGTGTAACTACCTCATTTACATTGTTTACCACTGAACTATTGGTTGTACCTCTTCAATTGCTTTCCTTACTTCTGTAATGCATTTCTTATTTATCAGTACATGTACTTATGTAGTTGTCTCATTTGCAGTTGTTGTTGTTGTTGTTGTTGTTATTTATTTATTTATTTATATATACTTGTCTTCTCGTACTTCCTGTCTACCTTGAAGACTTAAGTTACTCTTCACTTATTATTTTCTGCACAACTTCTCGTGTTGCATTTTGGCAGTTTGATAAATTATCAATGGTATGGGGGAAACCACGTCAGTCGCCGTTAGGGTCAGAAGAGGTATGAACATTGCTTTTCTAGTATAATTCTTTGTCAATCATTTAAACGGAATCCATCGATGATGATTTTGTTTCATTCTATGATGTAAATGGTGCTTGTTGTCCTGTCTTTTCTAGTATTAGAGATAGATGAATGCCATGCCTCTTAGCCTTGTTATCTTTTATTGTGTTTTCAGTGGGCTACTTTCTTGGATTCTGAAGGACGGGTGATTGATTCAAAAGCACTGAAAAAGAGAATATTTTACGGAGGAGTAGAGCACAGATTGAGGAGAGAGGTGTGTATTTTGTCGGTTTGGATGGATTATTAGTATCCTAGTTGTCCATACAGAGTGCTTTTTGGTTGTCCTTTCTAGCATTTTTCTTATGCATGTGTTGATGTTGTTATAGTAACATTGATGTTTACAGGTTTGGGCACTCTTGTTGGGATACCATGCCTTTGATTCGACGTATGCGGAGAGAGAATATCTTAGGTCGATGAAAAGGTCGGAGTATGAAACCATCAAACACCAATGGCAGGTATGCATCTTCATGATTTTTGATGCCCTTCACATGAAATGCCTCCTGGTGCTGAATGCTCTTTGGTGCCCACCATGCATGTTTCTGCTTGGCTATGCTTGTGTCTTTGATACCGTGGTAAACTTTTAAAAAATTCCAATACTTTTTGGGGTTTCGTTTGTGTTTTCTTGGAGTGTCATCCTACTGTTACTATTGCTCCCCATCCTACTAATATCATGGCTTTACAATAGGTTTTTATCTGTGGTAATTTCTTTCCAGAAGGAGCTGGCTCTCTTTCGTCACTGCCTTCAGGATATGGGGTGGGGTGACAGAAAAGAGGATAATACAAGTAATCTAATGACATTCACTTCAATAATCCCATTTGAAATTACTTAATGGTTAGAACATTTTATGGACAACATTTGACAACAATACACTGTCACCTAGTTCTTTGATAAATTACAGATTCTTCTTTCTTCACAAATGAATAAAAAATGATCTAGGTATAACAAGATGGAAGTTACCAAGAAGTGCTAGTTAGGGTTGCCTTCATTTGTTGAACTATTACATAGAGAAGAAAATGAAAGAGAAAGGATATCAAACCTTCGTTTGGGCTCCATAATTGCTATAGAAACATCCCATGTGTCTAAATGGGTTACTACATCAAACATCAGTTAGCCTTTTTGATGTAGTTGCTCGACCATTTGAATATCCTTATTAACGTAGGAAAATATCTATATTTCGGTTAGTCTCTTTAGACAGATTCTATATGAATCATAGAAAGCACATTTGAGCATAACCATATAGTGAATTGCATTGAGTTTAGTGATTTATGATCTAATCGTGAATTAAATCAAATTCATTTAGGGCTATTTGTTTGCCAATAATTAAAGGCAAAAAGACTTTCTGGCCAATATTTAATGTAGTCTAAATTTCATAAAGATTGTGAAAAAATTACATGTCAATTTATGCAACATGTATTTAGTATGAAAGTTTTAGATGTTTTGGATGACAAAAAATCAAAATATGTGAGCCACAAGATTTTGATTAAGCAAAAATTAAAGAGAAAGGAAAACCAAACACACCCTTCTCATTTTGAATCACACAGTTCTTGCTCTTCATACCTATTGAATTGATTCATCTTGTTGGTGAGCTGAACAGAAAATCTTCTAATTTGGACTACACTGGTTTCTGATGTTCTTCTCTTTTAAAGGATTCAGTGAGAAGTAGAAAAATGGCAGTTATCATACTGTCTTCTTTTAATAATTATATTGCATAATGGCTTAACAAATAACAATGAGCATGTGTGTTAAGAGCTGCTATCAACCAATAAATTTAGGAATTGCAAACTTTTGTTCTAGTTTGTAGGCCAGGGCCAGCATGCCTCCTGTTGTGTAGGGGAATGAGATTAATGCATATTTGTTCACTTAGCAAAGAATCAAAGCACTGTTAATTTTATCTTTGATGAGAATCAGGACCACACACTTTCAGTCGTCATCTGTACTTTTTCAAGAGTAGAGGGTGTATTCACTGAATGAGAATTGCAAATGATGAAACCTTTAAATAGTGAAGTTTAATAATTGTGGTAGGTAATTGTTTCCTTTGCATGGGCATTATAAAAGGTGCATTTCTCAAGTGTTGCATGCTAAGTAAGATCATGTGAAAGCAAACGCAAAATGATTTCTTTTTTGTTTGACAGAGTATATCTGCAGAACAAGCAAAGAGGTTCACTAAGTTCAGGGAGAGGAAAGGTCTTATTGATAAGGATGTGGTAAGTGAAGTTTGGCGTGATTTTTCCAGTATAGTTGCTGCTTCTTGTGAAATTTGATGTGTTTTTGACGTTTTATCCATCTTCCATATTGAAGGTTAGGACTGATAGGTCACTCTCATTCTACGAAGGAGATGACAACCCAAATGTGAATCTTCTTCGAGATATTTTATTGACCTACTCATTTTACAATTTCGATCTTGGTTATTGTCAGGTAATAGTTCTCACTTACTGCTGGCTGGCGAAACAGCCTGTGCTTGAATGTCTTAAAGCTTCATTTGGCAGTTATTTTGTGATGGCAGTCTTTTGTGTGTCCTCGCTCCAGAAGGCTAAAGCCTCTGGTGTTTGAACATTCATTTTGATTGGAACACTTTACTATTCCCACCATCTGGGCTTCAGTCATTTTTCTTTCATGATTGCCAATTGCTCTGCTGAATTTGCAGCGGTCATCAAAATGTCCTGTTGTAAGTTTGGGTGCAAAAACGATGGTCTTTTCGTTCAACCTCCCTTATAATGCTTGCCTGACAAGTGGGGTGCTTTTTTGCATCATTACCAAAAAAACTCTGTCCTCCAAGGGGTTTTCCTTTACAACCCAAACTTAGAAAGTTTGAAATTTACAAAGAACTTCAATGTCCTTCTAGCCTATTCTAATCGCTTAGTCAGTGTGACCTTTAACTGTGGCTAACAAGCAGTAGTGGCAATGAGGTGGAGCAGTCTTCTTTGAATAGATGGAAATTAACCATATGATGCATTGAAAACATTTGAATCATAGAGAGGGAGGGAGGGAGGGGAGGGAGAAGAGTGGTCACGGATACGGTTACCAATATCCAAAATCTGGCCCAGTCTATTCATAGGAGCTAGATTCAATCAACCCTGATGTTATGTGGTTTTGTACGTGAAGTAACACTTAGAATTGAAACAAAATTATGCAGGGGTAAGATTAAAATGAAAGTACCTAAAAATCCTGGGTAAATTTTCTTTTGTTTTTTTTTGTTTTTTTGTTTTTTTGCTTTTTTGTTTTTTTTTTTTTTTTTTTTTTCGCTAAACAATCCAGGCTAGAGTTGAGATTTAATGAAGCTTTTAAATCCCCAGTTCAGCACATCGATTGTTTATGACATTTGCCTGTTTCAATACAAATTGTTTGTCCTCTAAAAATGCAGGGTATGAGCGATCTTCTTTCTCCCATATTGTACGTTATGGAGGACGAATCAGAATCTTTTTGGTGTTTTGTTGCTCTGATGGAACGACTTGGACCCAATTTTAATCGAGATCAAAATGGCATGCACTCTCAACTTTTTGCATTAAGCAAGGTCTCTCTCTCTCTCTCTCTCTCTGAGAATTAACAGTTATCGATGATGATTTAAGTTTTTATCTGATAAATATACAGAATAGTCGTATTTTATATGTAAATTAGTTTGGTTCCTGAATTTAACCATAATCTAGGACTGGTGCCCATTCATACATCACTAATCATCTCCCTTTCAAGATGAAGTCTGATACTGAGCATTGCTTCTTGTAAAATAGGGACTACAACATTGAAATTCGACCAAAAAAAAAAAAACATTGAAATTTTATTCTGCTTGCTGTTTGTATATATCAGTGATGCTTAGTTTTTGTAAAACATAAAGAATGGACAAGTCTGGTGTCTCAAGTATTACTCTCGTAAATTTTGCTTCTGGGTGACATATGTGAAACTTGGAGACTGATAATCATGCTGTAATTATTGCAGCTGGTGGAGTTGTTGGACCTTCCACTGCATAACTATTTTAAGCAGAATGATTGCTTGAATTATTTCTTTTGCTTCCGCTGGCTTCTGATACAGTTCAAGAGGTAATTATCTAAACCAAGAAACTTGTTGATTCTATTGACAGCTTGAGTGTTGGCTAAATTATGATCCTCTCTCTTCATCCTTCAAGCAATGTCTCTGCAAGTGTGCATTTCAGTTTTTTCCCCTTACCTTAGATACTTTCAAATGTCACTATTTTTCTCTTGACCGAGAAATGGTGGTTTGTGTTGTCCCTTTCTTAATCTTTGATCAATGAAGACGGGACTTACAAAATTCTTGGGACCTACTTTTTGCTCTCTCTTGCTGTCTTGGTAATCATATTGCACAGCTGAAAATGTTTGTTATTCCACTAGTTGGGGAACCAAATATGCTGATCTATTTATTTCTTTTAGACCTGCTTTCCTCTCTTTCCTCCTGATTACTTTTTGCACTTTCAGGGAATTCGAGTATGAAAAGGTAATGAGCCTATGGGAGGTTTTTTGGACGCACCACCTGTCAGAGCATTTACACCTGTATGTTTGCGTCTCAATCTTGAAGCGGTACCGCAAAAAGATAATGGGCGAGCAGATGGACTTTGATACGCTCTTGAAGTTCATCAACGAGTTGAGTGGCCTCATTGATCTCAATACAATCCTTAGGGATGCAGAGGCATTGTGCATATGTGCAGGTGAGAACGGTGCTGCTTCCATCCCACCCGGAACTCCACCTTCGTTGCCTATTGAAAGTAGCTTACTATACCCTCAGCAAGATGATGTCTTGTAGATGCTATGCTGCCTTTGTCGAATGCCAATTAGATTTGTATTCTCGTATTTTGAAGGGGACATATTTCCTTTAGCTAAGCGATTTAATTGTTGAAGCGTGTACAAAAATAGCAGATTGTATAAAGTGGAACGGCAATTCACTCTTTCAGCTTTTCTTGTCAGTAGCGAGGTAAAAGTGTAAATGCATAATCATCTCTGAGCCTGACTACGAGTTTGAGATGATACGAGCACGAACTCAACCTGCTTTATCATGAGCAATTCCGTCTGCGCATAATCATCTCAGAGCAGTCCTTGCTCTAGAAGGGACTTGTTTTCAAGTCGGGTGGGAGAGCACTTTCTTCCGTGCCGGTAAAACCTTCCCGATTTGGTGGGAATGTTACTTGATGAAATGTAGACTCAGTAAAGCCTCTCGTTTGTTGGGACCTTCAGCCTGCACATTTCGAAGGTTATTAGGGTTTTAGCATAGTGGTACTTAAAAGAATTTACACTCCGTCGTGGTGAGTGAGAAGTTCTCTGGCTTCTGTCAGACCGATATTTCAAGTGTATGGACCTGCATATGCGTGGCTTTTCTTGCAATGATTTTGAAGAGAATCTCCATTGGTGCATGTTCCTAGTTTATATACACTCAGTAAGGACGTTTGGATCCGGTGGGAGCAAGAACTAGACATAAGAAGAGGCGCTAAGTCGGTCTACAGCCATATCGGGGTAGGCTTTAGAGTTCTTCATATAACCATATTAGTAATGAATGCGTGCCATCTTATGGTGGTAACGGTCTGAAAAGATACGCTTGCTGTCGTTTTGTCTTCAAACGGGCTGGAAATGGAGATGTTGCCTAGGCTTTGTTCCTCTCGTTTGTGGATAACCGAGTGTGGCTAGTGAAGGCCTAAGTATGACCGCATCCCGCGTTTGTCGGGAATTTCTAAGGCACTATAGCATACGGATCCCATAATTTCCTTTTCTATGACTTTCGCATTCGACAAATCGTTACTAAATTGCCACAACGCATCGTGATGTTCTAAGCTGCACTCGGTGTGCCATAAAACTGCCCATGTTTGAATCAAGAGAATTAAGCTTCCGAGACTATGATTTGATCTAAGTCCATATTTTTTCCCTCTTTTGTTAAGTTTGTCGTTCACATGTACGAGAGAGAGAGAGAGAGCTGTCTGCAGACGGTGCTGGAATATTGCATATGCAAAAGCTGCATTAATAAGTCCAATCATAACAGAGAAAGAACGTCCTTGCAATAGGGCCTGCGGAAAAAGCGCTGCTCTGTTTGCTAAAATGAAGCTCACGCTTCAGTCCTTTGGGGCCACAGCTCTAATAAGTCTCGTCCAGTGGTTCATGATGTGCCGTTGAACAACAGCACGAGTAGCACATCACGCCTGGAGCCCTTCATATCTTTTGCGATCCAAATGCCTTCAGACAAAAACAAAGGAATCCAGCCAGGGCACAAGCAGCTCGTCGTCAAAGACAACCGACGCAGAATAATTGCTGGTGGGCATGGACAGCGGCGATCCCATGTCGCAGCCGTACACAAATCTTTCTCCATCTTCTAGCCTGTCTTCTTTCCTTCCCGTCATCATCGCTTCTTTTGCGTCGAGGTCATTGCTTCCATTGTGAATTACTGGCGGAGGAGTCATGGACGGTGGAGCTGGTACTTCCGTGGCTGTCTCGGTGGCCAAGGTGGCGCAGATGTTCTCGTCCTTGCGGTGTCCATTTGAGGCAATGCTATTCCTTTTGCGCGACAAATGTCTTTTGTTCAAATGGGTGTTCCAATAGTTCTTCACTTCGTTGTCGGTCCGACCCGGAAGCCGCCCGGCAATTAGTGACCATCTTCAACACAACAGAAGTAGCAACGAACTTCTCAAGCTCTAAACAAGTCTAGAAAAAATTCCCTCCTTTCCTTTTTCTTTTGGATTCAAGATACACAGGAAGGTTAAACAAAACAATGGTCATTACTTACCGATTGCCGAGAAGCTTATGCATCCGGATGATGAGATCTTCTTCTTCCGGGGACATTCTGCCTCGTTTGATGTTGGGTCTCAAGTAATTCTTCCATCTCAATCTGCAACTCTTGCCTCCCCTCTTTAAACCTGACTAGAGAGAGATGCAGTGAGTCTCAAGGCCGATTCCCTAAGTCGTCCGAAGTCTAAGTTGTATACAAACTTTTCAAGTAATGAGAGCTAACGAATAACTATAGTCGGATTATAAAATTACCGGATCTTTGAGAGACGACTGCCCAGTTGCCTTCGCCATGAGTCTCGACGTACTGTTTCAGTATCATATCCTCTTCTGGTTTCCACAAGCCTTTCTTGATCTTTCTTGCCTTCATTCTCTCTGTCTCTCTCTGTTTCTCTGTCTCTCTCTCTCTCGCGGGAAGAAGTGTGCTGATAGAAAAGAGGTAAAATGTGTAAGGATTTTATAGAAAGAGAGGGTGTGTGCGTTTTTTGCGTGCGTGGGTGGGAACTGAAAGTGACACCGAGGAAAAGTGAGGAGAGACACTCGTGCATGCATGGATCACGCTATTTGCCAAAATCTCCAATTTCTTTCTTGAGAATGTGGAAGTGAGAGAGGGACCCACTCCTCTTCTTCTCTCTTTAATCACTCTCGGGTTACTCCTTTTATTTTCCTTTCTTTTTGTGTGTGTGTGTGTGAGACATTTCCCTTTAAAGGAAAAGCAAAATCTATCCTTCCCCTTCCATTTGATGGAAAGCCTATTCCTTGTGGGAAAAGAGGGAAAAACACAATCGCCTAAATGCAAATCTAGCGAGGCCGGACCTCACCCAGCGTCGCCGTCGCTCGGCCGACGTCCAGTGAGGCCGGCCTGGCCTGGGCGAGGGCTCCCCTCGCCGAGGCTCCTCCTCGCCCGGCCGTGGCGGGCGAGGCCAACCGGCCGTCGCCTATAGCCGGTGGCCGGCCACCGGAAAAGGGAAGAAAAAAGCCAAAAAGAAAAGAAAGAAAAAAAAAAGGGAAAAAACAGAAAAAAAAAATATTAAAAATTCAAAAAATATTAAAATATTATTAAAAATTGTCAACGTCGGTGCCGGCGGTCCTACGTGGCATCGCCGGCGTCCACGTCAGCATTTTTCGGCCAAAATTAGTCGGATGGACTGAATCGGCAAGAAGTGAAAAAGTTTATGACTGAATTGGTAAAGTTAAAAGGTTTAGGACTGAATTGACAGAAGTGCAATAGATTTAGGACTTTTTGGACAATTTTCCCGAATAATATATATAGACAACATCCGTGTCCAAAGAGTCTTGTTTATGAAGAGTAATTTAACATAATTTGTAATCATCCATTTGGTCTTGGCTTCACTACTAGTTTATAAAAGGTATGGGGGCTATTGTAGGCCTAGCTTTGCTTAAGGAAAATAGTCCTCAATCCATCACAATTTTTCCAATTTAGTCATAAACCTTTTTTCTACTCAATTTAGTCCTAAATTTTTTGCAATTGTGTTAATTCAATCCATTTGACCAATTTTGACTAACCTTGGTCGACGTGGATCCAGCCAACATTGACATGGACAATTTTTTAAATAATATTTCCATTTTTTTTGAATTTTTTTATTCCTCTTTCTTTATTATTTTTTTCCTTTTCTTTTTCTTTTTTCTTTTTCCTCCTTCCTTCCTTCCTTCCACTGGTTGGCCAGCCAAAGGCAAGCACTGATGAGGCTAGCCTCACCAACCAATGGCAAAGTTCGCCCCGTCAACCACTGGTGAGGGCGAGCAATAGGGGCAAGCCTCTCCTACCGACAGTGAAGCCACCCTTGCCATGGCTGGGCAAGGTCCCGCTTGCCTCTAGCCTAGGTGAGCCTCATTGGCCATGGGCAGGTCGTGACCTCACCATGGCTGGGCGAGGCCGAGCCTTGCTGGATCTGGCCAGTCAGGCATTGCCATGGCCGCACATGGTTGCAGCCTTGCCAAATCTGGCGAGGGTTGCTAGTGGCTGAATGAGGCTCAACCCTAGCCGGATTGTCGCGACCTGCCACTGGCAGCCCTCGCTGGATCATCGCAACAAGCCATGGCTAGCGAGGGTGAGCCTCGCCCAGCCACTAATAGCCCTCGCTCAATCTGACACGGCCGTAACCTCATGTGGCCATGGCAATGCCCGACTTTCCAAATCTAGCAAGGCCGCAACTTGAACAAGTTCGGCGAGGCTCGGCCAAGCCAAAGGTAAGTAGGGCCTTGCCTAGCCATGGTGAGGGTGGCCTCATCATCATTGGGTGAGGCTAACCTCACTGGCGCTCGCCTCTAGTCAGCCAACTAGAGGAAGGAGGGAGGAGAAAGAAGAAGAAAAAGAAATTAAAAAAAAAAAAATCAAATAATATAAAAAATTATTAAAAAATTGTCCATATTAGCTTTGGCCAATCACCGGATAAATTGGATTGGTACAATTGCAAAAAGTTTAGGACTGAATTGGAAAAGTTACAATATGTTTAGAACTGTTTTGGTAATTTTTCCACTTTGCTAATGACAGCATAGCCAACATGAGAATAGTATTGTCACGGACAATTACACATGCACACAAGCACGGAAGCTGGACAGACTTTGGCCGAAGACTTGCAAATAATGACACTGATGGTGATAGCTCAAATTTGGAGGCGCGACGCTGGTTTCGTGGTAGCGACATCCAAGGAGGATGCAATGGCAGCTGTGGTGATGGGGCTCGATAGTTTAGGGAGTAGAGAGAGAGAAGTGAAATGTTAAGGTTTGCTTTGCTTCCTAGAGATGTTTTTGCGTTGCTCGTAGGGTTTTCTTATGTAATATGAAGTTGCAGGTGCGGAAATTAGGGAAATACCGATGACAACCATGTGTCTAGGAAGATATGTTGAAGTTGCTTTTCGAAGATTGTAAAATCTTGAGAGAATTACCCAATGAGTCTTGAATTTATTGCGAATGTCGTTTCAACTATAAATTTTTATTTTATCAATTTAATTATAGAACTTTGCTCTAAATTCTAATGTAGTCATTCTAACTAATTTTCGCTAGAAATCATTAATGTGGCAATTCAATCATTATCGAATGTTTTACGTGGCGGCGCACTGCTACTTCAACGATTTATGACTAAATATGTATTCGTGCAATAGGTTTGAATTCCAAAATTGCCAATATCAATTGAGGCTAGAGGTAAGCAAAAGGAACCACCCAAATCGGACAATTCTGGGTTCAGTCTGGTTCTTAGCTTTATAAAATCAAAACGAGTGAATTTAATCAAGTTCTCGGTTCCTGGGATGGAACCGCCCATCCGAATCAGACCAATAATTTTTTTTTTTTTTTTTGTTTCATTTCTTAAGGAAGATGGTGATGAGGATGTAAGGAGTGATCATCATGTTACTCATAGAAGACATGTTATCATGTTGACCTCTCTCTCATGGAAAGTTTGAACCCCTGAAGTTTCCTTTGATTAAAAGGATTTTTTTTATTATTATTGTGCAAAAATCTCTCTTTGTGCACTCAAATTCCAGGATTTTAGCTCCCTCATTTTTGGACTGATTTGCAGTCACTAAAAGCCTGTTTGGTAAACTTCTGATATCAACTAATTCTATTCTTTTGTTCCTCAAAACAAAAAAAGAATAGAAATCCATTTGATAAAGTTTTTGTTCTTAAGAACAAAAATCGATTTTTTTATTCCGAGAATAGATTTGAAACAAAATCAATAAATAAATAAAAAATTATTTTTTGTTTTCGGGAACAATTCTTAGAATTAAGTCCATTTTTTTTTCTCCTCTTCTATTATCTTTCCTCTTCTTCTCTTTCCTTTTCTTCTTCTTCCTTTCGACCTGTCGCTAGCCAAACGAGGGCCAACGGCCTTGCTGGAGTGTCACTAGCCCTCAGCAAGTCTGGCTAGGCGAGTTCGACCTCGCTCAAATCTAGCAAGGCTGAGCTCGATCAACCACCAGTGAGGCTCAACCTTGCCAAGCCACCTCTTGGTCGATGTTCCTTGGCGATGGCCCGACGAGGCCGAGCCTTGTCGATGGTTGGGCGAGCTCAGCCTCGCCAGATTTGGGCAAGGTCGACCTCACCTAGCCAAGGCGAGACTGACCTCACACCTCCTAGTCTCACTTGGCCATCGGCGAGGCTCAACCTTGCCCAAATCTACAAAACTGAGGTTCGCGGTGGCCAGACGAGCCTCTAGCAAGCTTGTCGGACCTTGCCCTAGCATGGTGAGGCTCTAGCGAGCTCATCAGATCTCGTTAAGCTAATCGCCAACCATCGCTATGGGTGGCAATCGGCCACAAAGAAGGAGGAAAAAGAAGAGAAAAGGAAAAAAAGAGAGAAAAATAAAAATATATAATAAAAGTTTAAAAAATTAAAATAAACAAAAAAAATTAAATTCCTACCAAGCACATTTCTATTTTGGGAATAAAAATTTGGAGCAATTACCAAGCGTCTTTAAAAACTCAAAAATTGTTCTTGGGAACAAAATAAAAATTAATTATTTCTAAACAAAAACTATTTTTGTAAACAGAATAACTACCAAACGCTTATTAAATCTCCCTTTTCTTGACTTTCGGCTGCACCTTCCTCTAGCCAAATTCGGTTGACTGAGGGTTAATTGCGCCTATGGAAATGCCGCTTTCCCTCATTTTAGTCATTTTCGCTTCTTTCCATTCTCCTACCAAACATTTGGCCTTCATCCACTCAATCTTTGACGTCTTTGTTGTTCTCTTTCCAAATTTTGCGGAATCCAATCGCCATTCATCAGCCAACTTATCGTTTGATCAAGCTCCCGAAGTGGAGGGCGGCTGTCTTGGCGAGCTCCCAAGCTCTGGGGGGCGGAGGAGGTGGCCGAGCGGGAGCGGGGCAAGGCGTGCCGTCAGAAACCCTAATCACGACACCCTCCACTTCGTCGCCATGGGGTGATCGTGATCAATGCGAATGTGAGTATTGAAAATGTCTTGAATGGGGTAAAAAAGAAATGTGTGAGGGGAACCAATACTTCTATTTACCGGTCCAGTTCTAGGATAAGATGTTCCGGTTCCTAGTTCTGAGAAATGGGGATTCAGTCTAACTAATCCAACTCTCGGTTCCTGGATGAGAACCGGATTGCTCAGGAGCCGATCATCCTTAATTGAGGTAAGCCAAAAAGGTAATTGGGATTGCGCATGATAAATTAATTGATAAATTCGAGTTGAACTTCCTATTTGCTACAAGAAACAAACTCACCTCCTTCTACAGAACTTGCAAAGTGACTTCCAATCAAGCGTAGTACGTTGATGCCCTTCAACTTTGGCAGGATTCAAATGCATTATTCTCCTGTCCTCTCGTTGCTTTATCAGTCATTATCACCTTGTAAAGTCACCCAATACTTCATGTCTCCCGGTACTTGAAAAGTATAAATTTTAGATGAATGGGATGACAAGATGACAAAGTGTTCCCTGTGGATCGACTACAATCCATCCTTACTTTTTTTTCAACTGTGCTCTTGAATATGCAAGGTGGGTTCCCTTTATTTTATGCCATGACCAAAGCTGCGATATTTTCTTGGGTTACCTCCCCATAGCATCTGCTGGATTTTCTTTTTCTTTACAGATGGCAAAAGTTGGAGTTCTCTCTATCGAGAAAATCTCAGGCGATTTCAGACCACGATTTCATCGGCTATCTCAGTAAATCACCGAGCGTCGGGTGTTATGAATTTTTTTCTTGTAAAATAATAACATAGTTGAAAGTAACAATTGATTTGAATGGATAAAAATGTTGTACTTTTAGAGGAGCACCTGCAACCTCTCCTCTGCTCGACATATATGCGCACCCTCGAGATGGAAATATACTTGGTAGGCATGCATAAGTATCATCACTTGCCCCAATCCATCAAATCTTTTTGCCTATTTGTCGCATATTAGATGACAACAATTGCACATAATCTAACAAACTAGAAAACCTAATGATTTATGCATATTAAAAGTAAATTTCATCGATGATCACTAAACTTCATGTTTTTTATATCACTGAACTTTGATTTAAACCACTCGATATGCTAGATTATAATTTCCTCATAAGTGATGCACTTTGATCATAATATGACCGTCAAAGAAATTCTAACATGGCAGCCACGTGTCATTGACGTGGATGCAAGCAATGCGCCCTTCAAGCTAACATAACATCCACTTGGTTAACATGTCCACTCCACATGGTCATTGCCGATTTGAAAAGTTACTCAAATTTCAAACAAAGTGCATCGATTGAAAAAAATATATATAAACGATGGTAATTCAGTGCCTACCCAGGAAATGAAAGGTCTGACTGGTTGGTTGAAATCGTTGTCAATAAAAACTACCTCGTTTTTTTGTTCCTCGAATGGGTGTCCAACGGTGGCAAACTACGGTAGATACCAGAGTGTAAAATAACATGCCCTGTTCCTCACGGAATCACGAGTACACAGGCACAAACAGAAAGTTGCTAACTGGAGCCTTTGTTGAAACTGATGTTACTGATTTCTGCAACGGTAAAGCAAAGATAGTGAAATGGCCATGTTCCCACTGGGCACGCCTCTCGAAGTTCCTGTGCTTTACTCCATTAATCGTATGCTACACAGCACCCTTTTAAGCTGGCAATGTAGGAGCTTTCAGATTGCGATTCCCCCTTCACTTTTTCAATTATTTCCACAATGATTTCCCATACCATTCGCACAAAATCACATGAATATTCGCTCTCATAAAAAGGTGAAAGCAACATCTTGTCTCTTAAAACAGGGAAATTCTCTCATGGGATGCCTGATCCCTACCTTGGACACATGGACATATAGCAGCCACAATGCATTATCTTTTCTCATATAAGACATATCAAGATCGGCTAGAACTAGAGCGGCGTTATGGATGCATTTATTGCCATGCCGAAAGTGAAGGACAAATGCTTTAAAAAATGTGTGAATGAGTCACCCTACATTCGTTCATGTACATTTTGAAACCCTTGACTGTAGTTCATCCTTCAAACTGTGCTGTACCTAATAATCTAATAAGATTGCTAAACTTTCATAAATAGACTTATCAAGTAGACGCAATGTCCAACGCGAAGATAAATTTAGAAATTAAATTCTAAATTAACCGGTCCATATATACTAACAAAATACAGGAAAAAAATGCCTTAACAAGACGTGAAGAGTTGATGCTGTAATGAAGCTACGGAAATATACATATAGATTGAAATTCTTAAGTAGAATCAGTTTTTTGTACATAGTTTAATACTTTTAGGAGGAACCTATCGAAATGTCTAAATATTGAATTACTTCTCATCTAACAACTTAAGCCTTTATAACAGTTGAAGTTCAAATTTTTCTAGGCCCATTTTTACCTCATTAATTATATATTTCAATGGTTAGTCTTATGCCAAATTTCTAGCTTTTAGAGCAATTGTAATTGTAATTATTTCCACAAAATTTTACATGAATCTATTGATTCCCTCTCAATTTTTTTTTTGGGGTTTCTAGACCAAAACAATGTCATAAACATCCCTATCAACCTACCATCCCACAATTTAACTGACCTAATTCCCCTAAAAAAAAGATCTATCAACTTTGCGTCCAATCCCAATTTCGGTTCAAACTTTTTTTTTCTTAAAAAAAAAACCCAACTTTCACTCTAGTGACACGGCCCACGGACGAAGCATGATCCAAGACCATCCGTGATGTGGCCGTGTCACGCACAAGGGCTTGTCCACGAGCAGCCCACGGCCAACCCATAAATGATCCATGATCCTCGCATGATCAATTCATGTGCAATACGGACGAAGGTCCATGCACGACCCATGATCGAACCGTGACCAATGTTCGGCCGGCCCATGTGCAACTTGCAACCATTCACTTACTTCATGTCAGGCGGCCTTGCTGACCCTAATCTTGCTTCTGACACACGTCCATGGGCTTTCCTAAGGCCTAGAGCCATTGAGTGGCCTAATGTGCAGACTTGTAATGATGCTACACATTCAAATACTACCGTTGGGTTGGAGGGAAGATCAACAGTCGAGATAAGACCCAAACTTCTATAAATAGGGGTCCCTCCCCCTCATTGTGTTTAGCTCGTTTACAAGAGAATACACTCACTCCTTGCTCATACGATCCTTGTGTTCGTGTGTGTGCGTGTGTGTGTGTGTAAAGTTGACTTGGGATCGAAATTCCTAAGGCCGCACGGGTGATTGATCGATCGGAAACAATCGACCCGTGACACTAGTCTCAAATTTGCCAATGCGTCCAAAAATAACCACTAGTTTCTTCAAAGTTATCAGTATCAAAGCTAGTCAAAGGTTCATTATTAGTAAATGCATCTTCATCAACACCCACACCTTCATTAGAATAACAGCAGCCTCCCAATGTTAATGATCTTGGAGAAAGTAGTGGTGATTTTTATGTGTGGGCATTTTTTAGATTAGAGTGAAAGTCTGAAATTTTTTTAGACACAAAAAGGTTCGGGCCATAAATTGGGATTGGATCTAAAGTTGGAGGTGTTTTGGGAAATTAGCCCCAATTTAATCCAAAACTATCATGCATCAATAATATCGTGTGGACAATAAAAGTATTACGAAGCTTGGGCTGTGATTATTGGGCTTGGCAGTTGGAGGGTCACAAATTCATTTTCCAAACAAAACAGCCCAAGGCCCATCATAAAAAATCCCCATTAATATGTTGCTGAGATGATTTTTAGAGCATCTTCTCTTCCAATTAAAACTTGTCGTACATTTTAAATTAAAGTTATTCTACTTGATAAGTTTTTTTTATTTATTTAAAATAGGTTTAACTCTTGGTTTCTTCAATAGTTTTGAATTCATACCAAAGTATAACTCTCTCTTGCAAATACTTTCTGCACTGGCTTTGATCTTAACTCTCTTTTTGAACATTTGCAAGCCGGTTTGTCTAGTAGACCTGATCACGGACTTGATACTCACGAACTTCCCCAGCCGAATGGGCCAATTTGCACCGTCTTGGAAAATGACATTTGGTAACAAAATCTAGTTCAAGCGGGCCTGGACAACAAATTGAGGCTAGGCAACAAGTTGGGCCAACTTAGCCGCCTAATGATCAAAGGAAAAGTCAACAAGCATCATGAAATGATGATTAACATGGCATTCTAACGCGAACTTCATGGCATTTCACCTGAAATAGAGGGATGTGAATGAAACATACTGTAAACGTCATTCGATTACTTCTTCAGTGGATCGAGATTTTTTTGGGGGGGGGACTCATTTGGGTTGGAATTCATGAATCAGACGCGATCTCATCTGTTAGCCATATGTGTGTACTCATGTCAGAACAATGCAGAATTCACAAGATTAACGGTCGTAATGAACTCGATCCCCACCTCGAAATCACTTATTTTTCAAGAACTACGACGTGATGGCGAAACCAGCTGCACTGACACTTAGTAAATACTCCCAAAAACCATCGAGCCCAATGTCAAGAGGTGCCACCCAAATCCCACCAGCTAGACCCACGTGTGCAGGTCGTAGATTTCCATCGAGAGCGAGAGAGCGACACCCAAAAGACATCGAGAGAATGAAAGAGACAGAGTGTGGGCATTGTCCCCACTCCCCTAGTTGCATGTCTTCAAGGGCAACTTCGAGGAGACCCCCAAGAGCCCGACAGAGACACTGCCCAGACATCGCAGCTGCAATCCCCCCACAGCAGGTTTTCCTTCAATTATGCAGCTGTAAATCAGTGAAAAAGAGGAGTGATGTAATTTCAAATAATTCATCTTTTGAGAATGTTGAGGAATTGAATGATAGATGGCTAGCTGCTTTCGAGGGGGAAGGGATGGGGAAGAGATCCGGATTCGATGCTATGTGAAAAGCACCTAGGTCTGCGCATGCATACATATTTAGGGAAAAAAGGGTACCTAGGGAGAGAAATTTTCACTTGGATGTAAAAGTAAAAGCATGCATAGATTCTACATGTCAATATTGAGTTGTTTTAAAAATAGCGATTACGCTTGACACCAAATAAAGAAAATGCACTGAAAATTGTAAATATTACTGGTTCTATTGCTCAATAAGCACTCCGACAATCCTCAATAGAACATATTTCTTTTATATATATTATTAACTGGACATAAATTTAGCAGGTAGCAAATCATATACGAACTTTAGTCAAATAGCATCCTTTTCTCGGAATAATCTTCAGAGCCATGTTTATCATCTTACGTGCGAAGCCTCACTCGAAATGGATATTGAGCATTTCGGGCACGTCCACGGAGATCGGTCCAGTTGAGTTTTGTTTCCTCCTCATATATAGACAGGACCGCCTAGACAAGCGTTGAGATCAGCATCTCTCTCTCTCTCTCTCTCTCTCTCTCTCTCTCTCTCTCTCTCTCCAAATTTCGGTTGTCCAAGATGAGAAACCCTAACTTGAGGGGGACCTCAAAGTGAGAGACAATGCTGTCTCGATTTTCAACCAGCCAAAGTTCACCAAGACAAAGCCCCCTCCTCCCCTCCCTAGGATTCAGCGTCACGCTTTGAGAATAGCCCCAACCAAACACCCCCACTGAATCTCACTCACCACGTGAGTGGTTGAGCTTCTCTCAATAGGAGACTTTTCCAAGTTCACCATTTTCTGAGCTATCTACATTCCTATGTACTCTCTCGCTCATACTCATCAAAGCCCCAACCAATCTGTGGCTCCTATGCAGCACACAGGGAGTTAAACATATCGCCAAACCCATTGACTATGTAGCAAGTTAGGCCAATTCCAATTTAATTCTCAAGGTCCCCGTGGTCCTGAAACCTGACCCCTGTGCATGCACGCGCTTCCACCCTAGCAAGCCGCTGAAATGGGCTAGGATTGGGACTTATCGTGTAGGCATTGTAAGGCTTGTTCGGATATCGACGGCAACCCCAGGTGGCTCATGCGTGATCGCTGGTCCATACTCCTCGTGGGCTTGTTGAGTACCACCGCTATTTGATTGTCGAGTCGAGATTCTCTCCACTTGAACGGTGAAACTGACTACGCACAAATATCGTCTTCCAGATGATAACAACTCATCTCTCGAAAAGAATCTAATGATTGAATTTCCTTACTTCCAGCGATGTCATTGAATTGTTATCTTCTAGATTTGTGATTCTCATGTACAATGTATATTGATGAGGCCGTGTTTAGCTTAGCTGGAGTGACTAGTGAGCAATGTTTTCTCTTTGAGCCTCATTAATGTTAGCTGTCATTCAATGTATGTGAGCCAGGAAATTAAATAGATGAGAGAGCCTGCAGCTTTTTTGTTGTTTTATTCCATCAACAATGGATGAAAACATGAGCAAAACAAGGAACACAACTCGGGAGAATGAACCCTCCATTTGATTCTTTCTTTTGCTGTATTGGCAATTTCGAAGGTTGTGGGCAGTAATATTCGTTGTCGGTCGAAGTGTCCAAATTTTTCTCCTCCTTCTCCTAACTGAAGTGGGACAGCTCTTTATTGTTCCTCCAGATTCTGTCTGCTCAATTTAAAAAATAAGAAATTACTAATGTTGTTTTCTTGAGTTTCCGTTCTACGTAGACTCCACGTAGGATAGAAACAAATAAAACAATATTTTTCGTTTTGTCCTTGGCTTAAAATAGTATCGAATTTTGGAACTCTCAAGTATCCTTTGTTTTTTAATAGGATAACCCACCAAATAATTATCCAGTCATATGTTCCGTCCTCCTAGTCTTAACGACAACATGGCATCTAGTAATTAAAGAACTTATGCTTTGTCCATGGGGAATTTTGTCAACAAATATTTTTTCCAGATACTTATTTGCATATTGTGTAAAGAAGATTCGAATTTTAAAAATATCTACACTTCATTATTAAAATAGTTAATGCATTAAAAACCGTATTATTTTTATGGTCATTCATTTAATGAGTGTGCTTAAGGCACCCGTTAAAATAATTTATATAATGTGTATATTTCCTTGTGAGGTGATTATTCACTAATCATTTCGAGCTTAGTATTCCCCGTGGAAGGGTTAAACTACGTAATAATCTAATGCTAATTGCTAATGACACCTTCTAGAACAAAGAGAAAGAAGCCTCTCCTTTTTAATAGTCTTTTGCCATAAGTGTGATGGACCCACCTCAATACTAGGTAGGACTATAAGAAACAGATTAATTTAATAAGAGGAAAAGAGAGGAAAAGAGGAAAGAGACTAGAGAAGATTGTGCACCCAAATGGGAAGTATCGTTTCACTTTAGACATATGTAGTTTACTTTTGGGACAAAAAATTGAAAGAACGAACATGCCTTGTACACAAGAACGAATGTCGTGGATTTGCATTGGAGACACGGTCCATTTTAGACGTTGGCTTGTAGCTTTTGTGGTTTTTATCTCTCGAAGTGGGAAGATGATTTTGATTCTTGCGTCGTCGGTCGAAAAGGACGAGTGACTTATGCTAAGCCACTTGACTTTAGGGCCATTCCTGTAGTCGAGAAAATGAAAGGAAAATGACTCTTGTGAGTTTCTTTTGTCGAACGAGAGGGAAAAACCCATTAAGTGAAGGCACCCAACATACACGCATATGAAATGAAGAAGAACGTACTTGAAAACTTGAAATTTACGCAATGGAAAATGAAGAATTGAAATTTTTAGGACGTGTTTTTTTTTTTTTTTTGGGGGGGGGGGGGGGGGGGGGGAATTTCGTGATATAAAGAAAATGCTTTTTGAGAATTTATTTTCCAGGAATTTTCTCAATTTTAGGTTAGAGTATTTATTTTCCAAACTTTAAGCATGTATATTTTATTTTACCATAAATAGTTTTCAGTCAGCTCATCATTTTCAACAAAACCAAATATGTAAAAGTCCAGAAAACTAATTCGTAAAAAAGTCATTCACTTAAACACACCTATCCTTGGCTTCCATACTATTTCGGGGTAAAAAAAGCTGTTAAGTGGCAGAGGGCTTATATAAATTTTTTAAAAAAGAAAAACCGTCAATAAGTAATCTAAGATAACTTTGACAATTGACAAACGAATTAGGAATTACACATAAATTCCACACGGTATGATAAAATATGCTTACATGAAAGAGAAAGAACAACACCAACAAATCTTTCGAGAGATCTCGATTGCAAAAGAGGTAAACTGAAACGGTTTACCTCTTGACGGACATTTATTTTACGCTAATGTCCCCTTAATTTCTCTTATTTTAGTATGGTGAACTGAATCGAGCAGCTGAGGTGGATTCGAATCCGCGTCCTATCTCCCTATATTCATAAACGAGTCATCAGCTGCAACGAATGCGGCCGGCAAAGCATCCCTCGAAATCGCCCCGAACCGAAGTCCGAACGCCTTCGGAAGCATCCTCAAGACGTCGTCATCCTTCCTCGCCGCGTTCGACACAGGGAAGGCAAAGCGAGCAAGAATCAATCCCTGCCGCTGCGCATTGTGAACAGAATCTGAGCCGAAATGCGTACGAAATTGTTCGAGACATGGGTTTCATGAGTTACACATAGAGAGAGAAAATAGATAGAGAGAGAGAGAGAGAGAGAGAGAGAGAAAAAAAAGTGGGTCGGCCAAAAGTGGGGCAGGGAAACGGACATATCGGCCCTCGTTTCAACACCTTGTCGAGCAACCCGCCCAAACCGGGCTCTATTCTCAAATTTCCTGTCTCTTCCCTTCGCTACCAAACACTGCCTTGACTCACTTCTCTTCCTCCCCCCCTTCTCTTTTTCCTCTCTATAAAAACGCCAAACACGCCAACCACATCCTGCCCAAAAACAGGAACGATCCCCCCGAGAAACAGAGAGCGAAAGGCTCAGCACTGTTTCGTCTCACAAGACGCCCAGAGAGATCTGCTTATTTTATTTGGAGTTCCTTCTGTTGGGTTGTTGTTGTTGTTGTTGTTGTTGCTGCTGGATGGTCTTATGGAGCTCCAGCTAGGTCTCGCCCTCCCCTGCAGCGACGGCTACGTGCGAGCGCAGCAGCAGCAGCAGCAGCAGCAGCAGCGTCGGCGTCACGGGCTCGACTTGGACCTCAACGTGAACGGGTTCGGTGGCGGTCACGGTCAGGGCTGCGACGAGGACATGGTGGAGGCCGTGGGATCGAACCGGTTCGACCCCGGGCCGAGCCTCGAGCCGGGCTGCTACTACGACAGGAGCGAGGAGGAGTGCGGGTACGAGTACGAGGAGAACGGGAATTGCGAGAGGAGCGTGCCCCGGACGCTCCCGCTCCTGTTCGGGGGCGCCCAAGATGACGAGGTCGAAGGAGACGACGACGGCGAGGGCCATCACCGCTTTTCCGGCAATAAGTACGTTCTCTCTCTATCACTCTTTTGTTCTATAGCAAGTGAAGATTGAAGAGTGCAAATTGATGCTGATAAACGGGAGGCGGTTGATGTTTGCAGGGAGTCCACGTACTTGAAGGTGACAATGGAAGGCGTAGGGATCGGGAGGAAGATCGATCTCAGCCTCCATAGCTCCCTCCACTCCCTCATGTACACCCTCATCAACATGTTCGGCTTGTGTAAGCTCGCGACTCAGCACACCATTTCATCATTCCCTTCTGCAAACATTTCAGTTTCTCTCCACGAGTTTGACCTCAAAAATTCGATGAAAAAATTCTCAATTTTGGTGGTGCTCTCGTGGAACAGGCTACGAAGAATCCGAAAACCTGAAGCTCGCTTACCAGGACCGGGACGGAGACTGGGTGCTGGCCGAAAACGTGACCTGGAGGTGCGTCCTGTCTCGTGTTACCTTGCACTTAGTAATTACATAACTATTAATACTAGACCTGATCACCGACCCGACGACTCATCTGCTCCCCTAGTCTCCGACCCGCAAACGACGGGTTCGGGAAATTGAAAATGGGCTCGGCTCGAACGAGAAGGTCGGCTCGACGTTGGGGTCTATCTCTTCCTTTTGATCAGATCTAGTCTCGTGTATGCCCGAGCGGCTGATTCAACACGTTCCGACCAAAATCTAGGTGACGGTCTCTTCGGCGCATGTAAAGGCGACCAACCTAACAAATTAGGGAAAACTCATCAAGATGCCCATGTAGACAAGCAATCTCTCTACACAGTTTGGCGCAAGCTGACCAAAAGCATTTCACTTTTGTTTTTGTGGGCTTCTAGCATCTGCTTATTTAGGCCCCGATTCAACTGTCGGGGCCACAAAGTCCACATTTAATTTGACCACATTAAAGGTGGATATAACAGCCAATTGGGAAATTTCGTAGAATCCTAAGTTAAAGAAGCCTCCTGTGTACATGGCCCACGAAGAAAGAGTTGGTAACGAAATTGATGTAGTGAACTAGATTCATCATCATCATCATCATCAAATCTGCCAAAAAAGGCACCACGGTCTGCGAACTTGGACCCACGTTGTTTAGGCACTGATCAGCATCGGAATCGGAAGCTAATGCACGATTTTTGGGCAGACTTCTCACGATGAATGTACTGATTTGGGGATGGTTTCCTTCATGATTTTGCAGGTCTTTCGTGCGGTCTGCTCAGCGATTGAAACTGCTGAGGATGAACGGTTGACCGAGATTGTAGCGGTTGGAAGAGGAGCAAAGTTTTGAAACGTGTATAGTTTGTCCATGAGGGAGGAGAGAGCTTGTTGAGCCTGTATAAATACAGATCTTGTGGTCTGCTTGCCTCAAATTATATGCAAAAAAGAAAAGAAAAGATTATATTAGAATTTCGCGATGTTCAAATTGCACAGCCTTTACCTAGAATTTCGATGCGACAGAGTCCCCATTAATCATATTTATTAGCAAAGGACGATCGGAGATGTAGTACACGTATAAGAGACCAGTCGGTTTGTGAGAAAAGCAAAGATGGCGGTCTTGAGGGATCCGTTAGTACGAGGAAGGTTTACCAACCCCTAAACACCCTTTGTGTTCCTTATTTTTCAATTAAATCTTTGAATGCAACTATCGAACTAATTTTGTAAATTCTCCACCGCAATATTTGTTTTTTCCAAAATGTAATAAGATGAAAAAGTTAGCTTCTTTTACGCTTGACGTTACTCTGCGTGTCATATGTAATACTATTTTATTCCATAATATGCATGACGACATGGCAAATATGCATCAGTCAAAGGTTTGACGTTTATGCATGAGTAGCCAACCATGTGCCGTGATAACAGATAACGCTTGAATCTAATTTTGAAAATGATGCTAACGTGTTATTATCTGGTCTATTCCAATTGAGTATTTCATCCTTTTAGCCATATAATAATTTTAGGTTTTTGAAAGACATTAGGTCTGCCAGGATCAATTCCCTCGGTATGAGGACCAAGGAGTTGGCTTAGATGCGAGATTTTTCTAATATAGATATTGAAATAGGCTAAATAACGGACCTGAAAAATAGATAGATTTTTTAGATTATGCTCAACAGAAGAACAATTATATAAATATATACTTTTCTTTTTTTTTTTAATTTAGTAGAGCAGAATAGCAACCGATTTATTAAAGAAAGCTATGTTTTTAGATCGGCAGAGTAAAAGCCTATATTTATTATGATCTCTACTTCTATCTGAAAAGAGGATTTTGAATACAAACTTGGCCTCCGTGCCTCCTCGTTCACATTAGTGCAGCCTTGAAAACTCCAAGACAACCTAAAGAAATTATCCACAAGCTAGTATGTGCTGAAATATTGTCTCACATTACTTGATAATAGGTCTAATGTGCTCATTATGTTAATGTAATCTCCCTCAACCTAATAGCTTAAGCTTTGGGCTGGATTTTTTCACATGAGATCAAAATCGGTACTATCCTTTTGCATATATATGTCCCAGCATCTAATTTTTGCTGTGTGATGGTTAACTGTTCATGGACTATTTGTACCTACTGTTTGTATTAAATGAGAGAGATTAGTTTAATTGCGACTATTTGTACCCAACCATTTGTATTAAATGAGAGAGATTAGCTTAATTGCAATGGTTAACTGTTCGTGGACTATACCTACCATTTGATCAAATGAGAGAGATTAGCTTAATTTGGGAGAAAATGACAGGGTTTGAGCCCCTGCTTATAGCAAAAAGGAAATTTGCACCGAAGGGGAAATGCTTCAAAGCATACGCCTGATGATGCAAAAGCACTTGAAAATCGATTAAAAAAAAAAAAAAAACATAACCAAAATTCCTAGAATTTGGACTTGATATGCTGCAAAAGCGGGATGGAATACTGGGAAGGGGCAGGACTGGACCATTTTGTAGACCCTCATCTGGTGGTGGCGAATCTCGTCGGCGAATGCATCGGCACTTCTTTGCTCTTTTTCTTAAAGTAATTCGCTTATCACAAATCAGCAAATATTATATGCTTTCAGTAAATACTCTTTCAGGGTCTCTTGCCTCGATTCAAAGCTTTAATGGCAAACTTTCATCGCCCATAGTCTCTTTCAACTTGAAACCCAAACACAGTTAACTTGAATTCACGACCGCTATTCAAAACCTATCTTAAACACTGAATGTGTTATCTCATATTTGTTTTTCGTGTAATAGCATCAATTGAAGCGGAGGATTTTTTTTCCAAACCACAAAGAGCCAGATTGAATATTCAATCAAATGGCATCGAGCCCCATCTCCTCTCAAGAAATAAGTGGGCTATTTCTTTGCAAAATTGCGCTCAATTTCAAATGCGGCTATTCCGCCATGATACCATGAGTCTGAAAAGGACTTTGAAATGTGCAAATCAGCTCTTTTGGAAAATACATATCTCCATCTCCAAAAGCTGTGACATGTTAGTTCAGTTTTTAAACTTAAGCTTTGCCCATTATGATAGAGATACTAACAAAGTAGCGGATTGGATAGTTAAAATCCAAAGATGAAAAGAAAAAGGCCATTTCCGTGAAATTGGTTAGCCTACCCACCATAAGCTCTATGAGATTTGCTTTGCTACAAGCCCCCTTGGCAAGCTCTAATGTTTTTTTTTTTGGGTAAAGGTAATGAATATTATAGCTTTGGACAAAAATACAAGGACGGCGCCAAAAACTTAAACTCTATCCGCGATAAGCAGAAAGAGAGGAAGGGAGCCGAACAAAAGCTACAAGGCAGCAACAAGAATGCAACAAGAAGCAGGAGCAAGGAACCTCTAATAGGAACAAACAAAGCCTAAAAGGACAACAAAAGATAGAACAACAAGCCGCAAAGCCCTTCGAAGAACCTCGATCATCTTCAAGAAGAAACCGAAGAAATTGAGAGCCAATAAGCTTGAAGCAGAACCGCACGGGAGAATCACCACTGGAGTTGAGCAGATGCAGATCGATCGAAGAAGATGGAGGGGTCGAATCCCTAATTTCTCTGGAGTCTTCTATTTCGCGGGATATCCGAGACATTAGAGAAGGTGATGGCTTTGTCTTTGACAGTCTTGATAAGATGATTTTTAAGAGCAGCAACCACCACGGTTTCCCCACGGAAGATTATGGCATTTCTTTTCTTCCAAATGATGTAACACATTGCACCAAACGAGAAGCGAGCTATACTGTGAAAGAAATCCTTGCCTTTTAGGAAGTTCATAGCCCATTGAAGGTTCTCTACCCAAGGCCTGGGACGCCAAGGGAGGTTGCACTGAGTAGCCCAAAATTAGGCAATAGAAGCCGTTAGGTGGCAATCAAAAAATAAATAATCAATGGAGTCAGGAACTTTATTACAGAAGGGACAAGTAGCAAAATCGATACTACCATAGGAAAGAAGAAGTTCCTGAGTCGACAAGCAATTTCTACCAATCAGCCATAAAACGAATTGGAACCTGGGAGCAATGTCGTTATTCCAGATAAGCGAGGCCCAAGGAACTCGACTTCTTTTAGCCCTTATACGGTCCCAGGTAGAACCCACCGAGAAGGATCCGGTCGGAAGCCATTGCCACGAGAAAAGGTCCGGGGCTAGGGTTAATGTCGGGGTAGAAAGTCCCCAGCTTTCCAAAAGAGTTTTAAAGGAATAGCCCATAGGAGAAAGGAGATCAGCGACAACCGCATGCTTGGGAAGACCTGAACTCTAATGTTTGTCTTTGAGAAACAAATGAAAATGGTTTTGAACCGAAAAAAAGAAGAAAAAGGCCGGCACGACAATGCCGAAAAAGTCAAAGGAAGAAAAACCCAAAAAAAAATGAGGACGAATGTGGTAGGAGAAGTCGGTATAGCTACTTCATACATCCGTTAGGCTCTTGGTACTTCTGATGCGGACTCTTTTCGGCTAGTTTTTAAATTATGTTATAAGACAGGAGACAGACAATATGACAAGACAAAGAAAGAAACGCACAAAATTAGGAAAAAGTAAAGGAGCCGGGGAAAGACTAAATGCGCCTGACATCTATCTCTCGGTCTTCTGTTAGTTTTTTAATTTTTTTTTCTCATAATTTAATAGATGATGTTCTTTGGTTCTTTGATTCTCCTATAAATCTTAATCATTGATTTTTGTGAATTGATATTTTTCAACAATTAAAATTTTGCTTATATAGGGGAACACTACAGAAGATATAAGATTTGTTATGAAGAGGCGAAGATTAAAGATTGGTGAAACGTGGCTAAATTTGTTGTTTGCCTCGGTAAATGAGTACAACAACTTCATTTTATTTTTTTTAGGTAAATATCGTACAGCATCACATAGCATGGTTTGCACATTTTGTGGTGCCCCGATGCATCAGGATACAAAGATCGCTTGAAATTTTTGCACGATTAGCAGTCTTCAACTATTCTCAGTCTACAAAATATCAGCTCCGTAATCAATAATATGATGTTAATCGTATGTGCCAAAAATTACAAACTGTTGGGACCGAAGAATTTATCGCATCATTTTGCATGTGACACTTTCATGTGCAGAAATAGTGACCTCGACTTGGACTCTTGCGGGTCCGTACGAATTGACATAAGATCAAGAATCGCGAAACCGATCCAAAATGGGTGAATGGATTAGGGCTTTCGGATTAATGATCTGTAGAGAAATTGTGGACGAAAGCCAGATCAGTAGGAAAAGAAGAAGAAAGTTCCCTTTATTACTTTCCGGACTCGAGGGAATGGCTTTTGGATTGAGGATCTGCAGAGAAACGGTGGACAGGAGAGAAATGTTGGAAACTCTAGCCCCTCTGCTTGGACGATGAAGACGAAGAACAGCGCCTTTCGTTTCTCTTTTTCCTTTTCTTTTAATTTCAAAGCTACTTTGCTTAAAAAAAAAAAACTCCACACCAACCAGATTGTATTTACTTTGAGCAAAATATAGTTGAGCCAAAGATCTTTTGGAAAATGACTTTTGCATTTTCCGAAAGCTCGACCAAACGCTGCAGGAGGACAAGCAATGGTGGAAAAGCTTTCTCTTTTGGGTTGGTCTCTACGAAGGGATGTAATTGGTTTGCAGTTCAAGGCATCAGCATGCCCTATCTATAGGCATTCTTCACCGACTCCCCGTGCAAAATTCTCTGCTTTTGTCGGAGATCCTTCTTTTTGCTTTCGTTGCAGGTCGCACGCTTCACTGGCCAGTCTAGAACCTTGTAGACGGCGGCTCGGACCGCAATTAGCATGACCTCGTCACCTTTGTCCACTTGATCAATCCCCATCGTTTGGTCTGATTCCTTCTAGTTCATTGCACTCATTAAAGACTCGCAAATTGAGTTCCATAAAAGCCTCCACGGGGTTATCATCTTCGCAACCGAGCCGGCTCCGTAAGGAAGAAGGAAAAATTTCCACGGGCATCACCGTCGTCATGATGAGTACTGAATACGAGCTCGTGTTCATCCCATCGCCAGACCTTGGCCACCTGCTCTTGGCTGTGGAGATGGCCAAGCTCCTCGTCGACCGCGACGAGCGGCTCTTAATCACCGTCCTCATCATGAAGTTGCCCTTTGACTCTGAGATTGACTTCCATGTGGAGTCGCTCACCACCTCCATCACCGCCGGCATCCACTTCGTCCTCTTTATGTGTAATTTGATTCATGAACTTTTAATTTGTTTAATACGGTCCATAAACTTTAGTCTAATATGCAATACGGTCTTTGAATTTTTAATTTGTTTAATGAAATCCCTAAATTTTTGTATATGTTCAATATTGTTCCTAAACCGCATGAAAATATTCAATGTAGTCTCTGATCTTGAATTAATGGAATGACTACATTGAATATTATCATACAATTCGGGGACTATATTGAATATGTATTAAAACTTCAGGGACTATATTAAATGTATTAAAAGTTTAGAGATTACATTGCACATTAGGCTAAATTTCAATGACCAAATTGCATATTGTGCTAAAGTTTAAGAACTATATTGAACAAATTAAAATTTTATGGCCAAATTATCCATTGGGCCAAAGTTCAGGGACTGTTTGTATCATTATACCAAAAATAAAGAAATTAAAATATCATTAAAAATGTTCACCTCAATGCCGAGTTGTTCACATAAAACGATTGACATCCATATTGTTGAATTTTAGGGATAAATTCAATTAGTATAATTAAAAGATTTATGATTGAATTGCTAATTGTGCAATGAGTTCAGGATTTTTTAGATAGTTTTCTCCAAAACGTGAAATATATAGAAGTTTTGCATTACAAATAATTTAAATCAATCAATCAACCAACAAAAACGTAGCAAGACTAACAATTTTTTTTTTTTGGGAGGAGCTCATCTTTTTTTTTTTTGGTCGAAATAAGAAGTATTATAACACTAATGTAAAGGAGGACAATAGCCCGAAGCTTGGGCGTCAGAGTACAGAAGACCCAAAAGCAAAAGAGGGGGGGGGGGGACGAAGCCCAATTTGGTAATAAGTTGCCATGAAAATGGGCCTTAGTGGCCCAATCAGCCACAAAATTGGCTTCGCGTCTACCGTGACGAATCTTTAGGTTAGGGAAAAGGTGGAGCTTGGCTGCCGCTTCTGCAAGTAAAGGGCGCATCTCCCATGGCATCGATGGTGGATGGTGAACCGCATCTATCAAAACGAGACAGTTAGATTCAAGCACAAGCCAGTCTCGATTCTTACCGTGCTACAGCAAAAAATCAATAGTAATGAGGAACGCCTGGATCTCGCTGTGCAGAGCCAAAGTTGCTGAGAAATCACAAGTAAAGCCATGGAGGAGAGTTCCTGTGTGATCTCTGAATATACTCGCCATAGCTCCTTTAGAAATTATTTGTTGATATGCTCCATTAATATTGATTTTTACCTCGCCAGGATCTGGTGGCCGCCACAGCAGATCGGAATGTGAAGTAGATCGGGCCGTGTGCACCAACGGTTGGGATGAAAGCGATGCGATTCGTACCTGGGTGAGGCCTCCTCAACTACCCTTGATGACTTAGGCCGTTGTCGGCAGAAGATAAACCCATTACGAGATTTCCAAATTTGAAATACTCTCGAATTTTTTCCAAAATCGATGAAACTCTTTAATCTGATAAGATTTTTGTGGAGAGCGATTATTTGAAGAAATGAGGGTAATACTGTAAGCAATAGTTGAATCGTTAAAAGTACTTTCTCATATACAAACACCGAGGATATGATTACTTAAGCTTTTGTAATACATGAATTTTAAATTGCAAAGTAAATGCAAAATGTTTTCTTTTTTAAAATTAAAAACATAATTAAACTTCATTCAATTACAATTTTTTGTTACTTTGTGTCGCTTGTCCAATATTAAATAAAAACCCTATAAAAAAATAATCTTAATTGGTGGGGTGACCATTATATCAAATTTCATCAAAATAATAATCTATTCAAGCTCATTTTTAAATTATTTTTTCATAGGAACGCTATTGTTCAATATTAAGTGAAGAATTAAGCTTTTTATTTGATATATTTGAATGGTCGAATCAAATTAATGTAAAGGAAGGTGAAGGAATGGAACTTTCCAATGACGTAGCCAACCGCAAATCAACATTTCAACCGATTTTTTGTTTTTTCTTTCCAAATCTAGATGTTCCTGCCAGTTTGCATAGACACAATGCACAACAAAAGAAACTTCCATGCCGTTCTACTTTTATGGACAGGAGTTGACACATACCGGACACATTTGCATGCACCGCATGCAGAGAGTAAACGAAAGGTCATCGATCCCCTCGAGCCAAAACTCTTCATCCATCTCGAAGGATTCGCGGGAAGTTGATCCGTTTTCATTTTTCCCAATCCTGTCCAAATTTAGAATGTTGGCAGCCCTTCTTAACCAAAAGTGTACATATAAATTGCACGCGCAAGCGTGAGGTTCATCGTCTGATCTGCTTGAGCTCCGGGAATGGGAAGGAGTTCTTAGTCATCGAGAAAACCCTGAATCGCCGATTTCAAATCCGCCAACCGACGAAGATTAAGCAGCATCCTTTCGCTCTCTCTTCCTCCTTTGGATCTCTTCTCCTTCGTCCTTGAGAACCCGCAACAATGGTGGACGTTGGGACAGCCGTAGGCATTGTTGGTGAGTTCTTGAATACCCGAGAATGCATGAACTCTCCATTTTCTTGCGTACGTTCATGTAATATAATAAAAAGCGAAATGTCAACGTTGTGACCGTGAAACTCAATTTTTTGATTCGACCATTTTGCAGGTAACATCACCACAATAGCTTTATTCCTGTCTCCCATGTAAGCTTAGCTCGGCAACTTCTACTCCTCTCATAAGTTGACTAATGAAATTCTTGCTGTCTTGTTTATTTTGATCAATGGATTGACATTCGAATTCGATGTACTTTGCATCACGGTGGATCTCATCAGCCCAACATTTATCACGATATCGAAGAAGAAAAAGGCAGCGGGATTCAAGCCAGATCCATATGTCGCGACAATACTCAACTGCGCGATGTGGGTGTACTATGGTTTGTCCCCTAACGGAAGCCTGCTTGTCGTCATAATCAACGCTTTCGGTCTTGGTATCGAGCTCATCTACGTTGGGATATTCTTCTTGTACTCTCCATGGAACAGACGTGTAAGCTTTTGAAACACCTAAGTTGTTTAACAAAGTAAGAGTGCTCCTCCCATCTTCATTTCCCAGCTTCGGCATTCTGATTTGTTTTTTGTGCTTTTGGTGCCATTTCGCAGCGGAATATCTTGCTTGCACTCCTCATTGAATTGATCTTCGTGGCTGCATTAGTTGCCTTATGCAGGAGTTCTAAACTTCTTGAAATATTGTGTATCATCTTCAATATAGTGATGTATACTTCGCCATTGACAATCACGGTACGTTGACTGTTTGGCTTTTCCCAGAAACTAATAAGTCACTAATCAACAATCAAGAAAATGGGAATCAATTTCCTTCTTTTTGGTACTGGCAGCACCGAGTCATCCAGACAAAGAGCGTCAAGTACATGCCTTTCTATCTATCGCTCGCCATGTTCTTAAACGGCATCACCTGGGCTGTCTATGCGCTCCTCAAATTCAAACCCTTTGTCCTGGTATAATCTTGAGATTTTCAGGAGGATATAGCCTTCTTTTTGAAGACATCTTTTGGTCATTTGCTTCTGTCAATGTGTCCATGCATTTTTGTAGGTGCCGAATGGTTTGGGAGCCTTGTTGGGTTTGGTGCAGCTGATTCTCTATGCAACATACTACAGAACCACCAAGTTGGACGAGCCGGAGAATCCGATGTTGAACTCTCCGAAGCTTAAGGCCGAGACACTTAATTGACACGGGCTCCTCTGCTTCTCAAGATTCAGTTCTTTTCTTTACCAGAATCTTAATTTTCATGAGTACAATATTTGACATTTGCTATTGTTTTAAATATCTAATATATGCACTTCCAACCAAACGGCAATAAGCAAAGTGGGAAAGAAGGAATTCCATTGACAATTTGAACATTAACACATGCGGCAATCCATCAGTTAGATGCTCACGCACCAAATGAAAAGGACACGGAACATCTGCCTCCCGTTCCACCGACTCCCCGTGCAAAATTCTCTGCTTCTGTCAGAGATCCTTCTTTTTGCTTTCGCTGCAGGTCGCACGCTTCACCAACCAGTCTAGAACCTCGTAGACGGCGGCTCAGGCCGCAGTTAGCACGACCTCGTCACCTTTGTCCACTTGATCAATCCCCATCGTTTTGTCTGATTCCTTCTAGTTCATTGCACTCATTAAAGACTCGCAAATTGAGTTCCATAAAAGCCTATACGGGGTTATCATCTTCGCAACCGAGCCGGCTCCGTAAGGAAGAAGGAAAAATTTCCACGGGCATCACCGTCGTCATGATGAGTGCTAACTACGAGCTCGTGTTCATCACATCGCTAGACCTTGGCCACCTGCTCTTTGCTGTGGAGATGGCCAAGCTCCTCGTCGACCGCGACGAACGGCTCTCCATCACCGTCCTCATCATGAAGTTGCCCTTTGACTCTGAGATTGACTTCCATGTGAAGTCGCTCACCACCTCCATCACCGCCGGCATCCACTTCGTCCTCCTCCCTCAGTAAAACGCCTCCCCGGATATGTCCCCAATCGCCTTCCTCAATCACTTCATCGAGAGCCACAAAGCCGATGCTCGAGAAGTTATCGCCAATTTCTCCACAGGCAGCTCAGCACGGGTCGCGGGGCTTGTCGTTGACATGTTCTGCACCTCAATGGTCAACGTGGCCGGCGAGCTCGGTATCCCTTCTTACGTGTTCTTCACGTCGAGTACCGCATATCTTGGCTTGATGCTGCATCTCCTGTCGCTCCAAGACGAGCACCCCATGGACCTGACCAGGTTCAAGGGCTCTGATGCTTAGCTGGACTTCCCGTGCTTCGCAAACCCGCTGCCTGCCGCCAAAGTTCTACCCTTCGAAGTGTTCGTGAAAGAAAACGGCCGGCTATTCTTTAGCCTCGCCTTGAGGACATTCACTGAGCTGGAACCGCGTGCGGTGATGGCCCTGGCGTGCCTCAGAGCACCCACGGTGTACCCCGGGGCCCTGTAGTGAACATCAAGGTTGAGAGCGATAAGGGTTTCGAGATCCTGGAGTGGTTCCACCAGCAACCAAATGCATCGGTGGTGTCCCTATGCTTCGGGAGCTTAGGGAACTTTGACGAGGACCAGGTGAAAGAGATTGCTTGCGCGTTGGAGCGGAGCGGGTGCCGCATCCTATGGTCCCCACGGCGGCCTCCGGCGAAGAACAAGCCAGGAGCCCCTTGTGAATACACAAATCCCACAGAGGTCCTACTCGACGGGTTCCTGGACAGGACGGCTGCGGTCGGGAGAGTGATCGGGTGGGCCCCATAGGTCATGGTCCCAGCCCACCCGGCCATTGGAGGGTTTGTGTCGCACTGTGGGTAAAGAGCATTTGGTTCGGCGTGCCAATCACAGTGTGGCCCCAATATGCAGAGCAGCAGCTCAATGCATTCGAGCTAGTGGTGGAGCTCGGCCTTGCGGTGGATATCAAGATGGATTATTGGAGAGATCTAGTCAAAGGGAGCGACGTCGTCGTGATGGCAAATGAAATAGCGGGAGGGATAAGGAAGTTAATGCAAGGTGAGGACGCCGGCGAGAGGAGGAAGAAGATGAAAGAGGTGAGTGACAAGAGTAGGAAGGCTTTGATGGAGGGAGGCTCTTCTTACTTGTCTTTGCCTCACTTCATTGAAGATCTTTGCCGACACTGAGCCTTCATTTTGCTAGCAGAATGGTTGACTATAATTTTGAATCTTTGATTACTTGGAGTGTGTTTTGTTGTGACTATAATTCCATGTTGGTGTGTTTTATATGCAACAAACGACCGAAAACTAAAGACATTTCAACATCAAACATTCATCAACATGGTCAAAGCAGAGCTCTGTTTATTCCATGACCGAGCTCCGGCCATCTATTATCGACAGTCGAGATGGCCAAGCTCCTCGAAGATCGTGATGGGCTCGCCTATCGATCCCCCTCCTGATCATAAATAATAATTACTTGACAGTTTCATTGACTACACTACTTGATGGTTACCTTTTCAATGATTGCATTCGAGATTGTCAATTTCACTACTAGCCTTTGTCAATTTCACTACTAGCCTTACTTCCTTGATTTTGCTTTTGAGATTGCCAACTGAATATTTGAACATTTTTTTGGTGTCCACATAATTGAATTGAACCAACTGAAAGGGGCATAGAACTTGGCTTTCCTACTTTTACTTTCCCCATGCTAGTAACCTTAGAAACACCATTATTTTCCATCCTAACACTCTTCGGCATAATGTCCCATCTTACCAGAATTATAACACTTCACACTCCTCATCGGCCTTGATTTCAACATTCCTCTTGACTTGCCCCTGTTATCATCACTTTGAATTCTCTCTTGATTGACTTTTTGCCCTATTTGCTATCACAAGAGACTTTGATTTGGAAGCATAATTCTAGCATTTTTTTTCCTGTTTCTTCATTGAACACGCTTTCTTTAACCATGTTCGTATAAAGCACATCGAAAGGAGTCAAATTACTTAACGCCACAACCAAAGCGTACCAACTATCAGGAAGAATATCAAGCAATAAACATAATTGCAATTCATCACCAAGGTCAATTTCTTATTTATCAATTGATTTACAACATCTTAAAATTTACTCAAGTGTTCCGACATGCTACTCCCTTACTTGTGTCTCAAATTCATGACTCTTTTTACTAGTGAAGCTTTATTTCATGGAGTTCTCCTCTCATAGAAATCTCATAATTTCTTCCACAAAATATCCACTTTCATTACTTACGCAACATGATAAAAATACACTATCATCAATTTATTGTTGAATAAACTCAATCGTTGTCCGATTCATTCACTCCCATTTTTTGTCTTTATTATCTCCTTTAGCCTCATCATCCTCAATGGAATCAAACAAATCTTTGAAATATAACATGTCTTCCATCCGAGACTTCCAATTAGAGTAATTCAAGACATTTAACATAAACATTGTGCCACTAGTTTCTTTCATCTGACATTAGAATTTCAACCTTAGCTCTAATATCACTTTGTTGGGAAGAACCCCAGCAACAATTCGCCAAAACCCAATCTAAGATCAATTTCTCCCCTAAAACTAAACCGACCGGAATGAACTTAACTCCATCGACAACTAGCCAATGCAATCTCGGTATAAGCAAATATCACGCCAAATTGATAAGAAAATAACGCCAACAAAAATAGCAAGGATTTAACGTGAAAACTCAATGAAGGAAAAATCATAGATCGTTCAAAAACTTCCACTAATCACTAAGAATAGTAGGATAAACAAAGTAGTCTTTTTTAGTTATACACTAAAGGTTCAACATCAATAATACAATAATATTTTCTCACCACAAAATTGAATCAACAAATTTGGAGTAAGAAAACCCCAACTTCGATGAGAGAATTCATAGGAGATTCTCAACAAATGAAACCAATCAATTTGTTACCTTCAGTCTTACGAACAACATACTCAAATTTAAGTCAATTTTGTCAACGTTGGGCCGTTGAATTGAGACCACAAATTTTCATCCCTTTTTCTTCGTCTCATTCACTCACTCTCGAGCACTCTATTTTCTCCTTTTCTTCTCCACTTTCGAGCTCCACCCACACGAATGAAGCACCCAACTTTCTTTTGTTCTTTTTGACTTTGACTCTTTTTTTCTTTTGTTTTATCAATTCGCTGGGCCCATAAATGAGGCAAACCCAGCCAACACTTGCAAGGCTACATGGATCCCTTTTTGGACATGCCTCTCCAAGTTAATGGGAATATCCGAATCAGATCCAGCATTATGTTCTCCAGTAATATATTAGTGAGGAGCACTGAGGATTGAGTGAGGAGCATCGAGTAGTGAGTGAGGGCGATTTGATTAAGCAATGAGAGAGGAAGAAGAAACATGAAAATTTGAAAGAAAAACCTAATCCCAATTCAATTTGAGTATATTATCCATTTTTCATTCTATTTTCTTTTTGGACGAAATTATGCCTATTCTACTACCTGGAAATAGTCAGCCAACGAAGATTTGTCCAACCAACGAGTTTAGTTCTTATTTCAAATCCTTATTTGAGACAAGATCTACTCTTCATGTTTTTTCCAGCATCCTCAACTTTAGCTCTAGTCCTAATTTCACGACGACTTTTTTTCCTAAAAAAGCCAACTTTAGATCAAGACTTCATTTATTTCACGGAAAATAATTTCCGGAAAAATATTTTCCGGATTTTCCGACATTCGTTTCACGGAAAATGAATTCCTTGAGGAAAATGTTTTCCATCAAAGGAGAAGAGTCTTCTAAAGTAGGGGAAAATGTTTTCCACTTTTGAAAAATGAAAAACATTTTCCTCATTTGATCTCTTTCATCTCACACATCTACAAATCCTCACTTCTTCTTCCCATTTCTTTTTCTTCTGTTCTTTTTTTATTCGAATTATATTTTAATTTTCTTTTTCTTTTTTATTCAAATTATTTTTTAATTTCCTTTTTCTTTTATTTTTCTTTTTTTTTTTTTTCTTTTTCTTTTCTTTCTTTCTCATCTTCTTCTTTCTTGGCTAGTCGTCGAACTAGGTGAACCTTGTCAATCTCAAACTCGTGCTCATCGATCTGGCGAGCCTCGAGCTCAAGCTTGCCAATTTAGTGAGCGGAAATATTTTCCTTACCGAACACCGGAAAATATTTTCCAAAGCATTTTCAGGTTTTAGCCGAATACTAGAAAATATTGTCATTTTCCTGGAAAATGACTTCTGAGAAAATATTTTTCCGGAAATGGCCAATTTTCCGCGAAACGAACGGATCTCAAGTCTCAAATCTGTCCTGAATTTTTTTTGTTTAAAAAAATTATAAACTTTAACTCTAATCCTAAATCTACCCCCTTAGCCATCCGTTCAAAAAAATACCATCCGTCATCCTTGATTTTCATATCAAAAAACAATTTCATTTTAAAGATAATTTTCTATGTCACCTTATTGATGTGAATTTATTACTGACATGAAAATGTCACCTCACATAACAAGTGGCAATTTTTGGACGAAGAGTTAATGGGTACAGTCTTGAAACTAAAATGAACATTGGTAATTTGTTTTAGGAAAAAAAGAGGGGGTTCAAGTTAGAATTTGGGCTACAATTAAAGTTGTTAATTTTTTCTAGATAAAAAAAGTTCGGGACAGATTTGAGATTAAACCTAAAATGTAAATTTTTTCAAGACAAAAAAAATTCATAACAAATGGGACTGAACCTCATGTTCAGATTATTTTTTTGGACAAAAATAAAATCAAAGCAAAATTAGGATTTGGCCTAAAATTAAAATTTTGTTTAGAGAATAACCGAACATGAACTGCTCTCACTCTTAACAAAATATCTGTACAGATATAATAAAAACGTATCAGTAGGTGCAAAATTTGCAAACTGATGCGATTGAGGAAATCACATCATTTCGTCCCTGTTGGTCCTACTTTTTTTTTTTTAAACAAAAGAATTGTTAGATTCTATTGGTCCTACTTGGCCTTTTGCTTTTTGCTCAATTAAGGATTCGGGGAGCATCATGGCACTTTTACTTTTTTTATATATATTTTATTCTGAAGTAACAAACTCCCAAGTGTCTTTATAATTTTTCCTATCTGGATCACACTAGGACTGTCTTTATCACAAACTCCTTTTGCTTTCCCTCGGACCAACAGGCTTTTCATATTTCCTCACGATGTAAGTCATATTTTCCACGAAACCGAGAAAAACTCCCATAGAGGTTCAAACTTCAGTTGACCAAGACACTAGGAAATTCACGTAGAGACGAAATTAAAGAGACTAACACATCAGGAAATTCACGTAAAGACAAAATTAAAGAGAACTTGAAAGTGGCTCAATGCCTAATTTTCTTTTGACCAAATATTGCCAAAAATCTCAAATTATATCGATTATGATATAAATATCCTAAACTTTTTTTATGTCACTAAAAACATTAAACTTGTTCACGTAACACAAATACCCCCAATTTTTTTATGTCAAGAAAAAAATATATACCCTCTACTACACTTATTTATCCTTTATTCAATGTTGGAAGATATGCGGAATCTCCCAGATTATTCGATCGAAGATCTGATTTGATTATTGATTTAATTAGAAGATTAACTTTGTGTACATAGATTGATACATAGAATCATTTATTTCCATTATTTGTGCACTCTTTGTATTATATCTACAAGAGGAATTGTACATTTACATCATTGAAGTGAATAGAAAGAAAAACATCTTTCCTTCAATCTTCGTTCTCTCCGGATCTCCTCATTCTTTCATTCAAAATATATTTTGTGGGCTTTTTTTACGCAAAAAAAAAAATTTTGAGATATTTATGTTAGGGGTGAGCATGGTCCGGGTTGGTCCGGGCCACCCCCTAACCCTAGGACCAACCCGTACAATGTCGGTCCTCAATTTTTAGGACCGAGGACCGACCCTATTGAGCCTAGGACCAAGGACCGGACCGACCCAATGGGTTCGGCTCGGTTCCAGGGTTAACCCGGGACCGACCGATAATTTTTTTCGTCTTATGTTTTATACTCCCTAAAAAAGCAAACCTACAAATTCAAATTACACATTCATCGACAATGCGGCATTGTGCAACTAAATACCAATACATATTTAGCAAATTTAAGATGACACAATAATAGAAATTTTGTACTTGCTAACCGCTCATCGAGATATGGGACAAGATGGAAAGTTATTGTAATCATCTATCTTTAATATTCATAACACCATATGCAAAAGCGTTTTCCTGCATTTGATCGTGTAGAGTCCACTCAACCAAAAAATGAGCTTCACACCACTTGACTAGCAAATCACCGTAGCAACTACAGTACTACTCTACTCTTCAAAAACTTCTACCATTTGACACAAATTGAAAAGCAAAGTGCAGCTAAAATTCATTAGTAAAATACAATTAAACCATAAAAGTTCGAAATACTTAATATAAACCATGGATATATAACTTCACATCTTGTTAATTCACTTGAACTTCTAAACACCTGAAAACAAAACAAACGACACATAATTAATACTCAACAAAAGTTTTAAATTGAAATTACTATTAGAGCTATTAATAGAACATCTCAATATAATATAATATAACAGACATTTTACTTAGGTTTGAATATAAATAATATAATATAATATAATTTAATATACGGGGTTGGCCCGGGGTTGGACCGACTTAAAACTTTTAGGGCCTTAATCAATCCGACAAAGTGTTGGTCCTTGGAATTTGGGACCAAGCGATCGACAATCCCCTAGGAACCGGGGAGGGCCAGAGGGTTAGGCGGTCGGGGTCGGGTCCAGGGTCGACCCTAGACCGCTGCTCACCACTAATTTATGTTATGACGTGCAAATTTAAATTTATATACCTGGCTCTTTATGTCACAATGGATGCAATTTGAGGTTTTATTAAAAAGGAAAACAAAAATCCCATTTTACAGATGTCGGAAGAGTGCCCGCCCTCATCCAAAAACACAAGAAAAGTCAACGCGCCGCGACAAGAGCAGGTAGCCAGCTCCCGCGCACGTCGACAAGTTAGAAGACAAGCGATGAGCACTGATTGTTCCTCTACATCTCGACGCATCCCGCCTCGTCGGGCCCCGCCAATGGCGCGCCGACACGTCGGCCGATCCCACGCTCGGGCCCTCGTTAACTCCGCGGTCCCCGCCTCGGAGTCTCCGAAAGGGACGGCCCTCGTTCCGCGACGGGCACGAGGACCGGGGCGCCGCACGTGCTTCCCTGTTCCCTTCCCGCACGTGCGTCGCACGTGACCCCACCCCCCCATCTTCTCCACCACCTCCTTCGCCACCCCTCTCTGTCTGTCTGTCTGTCTCTGTATCTCCATCTCCCTTTCTCTCTTTGACGTAAGCCTACGTCTACGTACATATATACGTTACGCCCCCCGCCTGGCCTTCCGCGTTGCGTGTTGATGTCGCCGATGACCTCGTCCGCGACGGAGAGATTGGTGCGCGGCTCTCGTCTGCGCAGGCTTTCGTCGGAGCTCGCGGCGGCGAATTAGTGAGTTCTCTCCTTCTTCTTCTTCTTCTCTTTCGTTGTTTCTGGTGATTTCTTGACTCCTTTTTTCTTTTTGGGCATCGAATGTTTGTTCTTTTGCCCCGGGACGAATGATTTCGTTGCGTGCATGCATGGGTTTGTAATCGTTTCGTGGGTTCGTCGTTGGGTTATTCGGCTTTTACGGAAGGAAGCTCCGGGGCGGCGCATTTTTTGCCGATCGCGATTGATTCTCGTTGTTGGGCTTTCCCTTTTTTTGGGTTTGTTTTTTGTCTTGATTTCCTGTGTAAAAAGATGAACTTGGACCCGTTCCCGAAGTTCCTTGGATTGTCCTGGTTAATGTTTTGACAATCCTGGGATGAAGCTCTCGGTTAGATGGTGTTGTTCCTTGAGGATTAAGCTTTTGCGCGGTGATGTTGACAATGTCGCCATTTATGCTGCAATTGGCTCGTGTGGCAATCGGGGGATTTCTGAAAACCTCCTAGACGGTACCCATTTCGGTGTCATGTGATCATTCCTAATGGGATTACCCTGTCTGAGGTGCATACTGGCTACGATATAACTCAGATTATATGCTTCTTGTCATGGTTATTAAAAGAAGAAGCATATCAAGACTACAGTCTGCAAGAGCTTTTGACGTGAAATTTGTTTGGAGAGAAACTGGGTGGCCTAAAACCAACAGTGTGGTCTATCCCAAACCTTGGTAATTATTTGAGGAACGTCCTGTTCTCCTTGAACTCCTCATCCAAAACTGCATAAGGTCTGTCCTAAATAGGCTGGCCTGAGCAGCATTCTGGGGACTAGAAGTTCAAGCTCTTTGTCAATGAGAGGTCTGATGGATCTTTCTTGATTGAGTGGATGAGCAACCAAGCGAAGCCATATGCTCCTTGCTATTTTTAAGACTAGTTGCTTTTTGTATCCTTTGAACAGTTATCTAAACGTAAGTAATGATGATGTCAAGGATGTGCGATTTTCTAATGGAGAGGAAAGTTCATTTCCCAAACATAGTGTATTGGTTTTGACAATTAGCTGGAAAAGAAAATTCCGTAACTTGGGGATGTTCCTTTGGTACTCTATCATATCTCTTCTTCAACATGCTCTAAAAGTCCAACATTCCAATTTGTTCACCTGGCCATTGAAACCGATTATAAACAGATAAGACTCCTATATTGTGTAAAGGCTTTGTTGGGATTTTTCATCATAAGTTGACTGACCATGGAACAGTGTTGGTTGAGACTGACGATTTTTTGAATTTTCACTTTAATTGGTGGATGCCTCTCTTCTGCACCAGTTGTGGTCTCTGATGAGCTTATCTTGCTCTTGAACTGTAATACTTTATGCAAGATCACAAACTGGTGAGGTAAGCCTCAGGATCAAGTGCTAAAGTGAAGGCAAATTCAGTAGAGTTTCAGGTCTGCTGAAAAAGTTTTATTGTACTTTGGTGGATGTGTTAAAAAAGGCATTACTTGCAATTGACTGAGATGAGAAAAAAGAAAGAAAGAAACCAAAAACATTGACGGTGCATTATGACTTGACACTGACACAAGGATAATCTCAGGTTGCAGGAGCACGGATCATTAACATCATTTTCAGAAAAGGGCTGGCACTTACACTCCAAAGACTTAGTTTACAAATGTAATCGAATTCCTAATGGCTGCCAAGTCTTATTAGAGAGCTTTCTACTATTATCCTCAAACATCATTGTGACTTCTTGCCAGATTCTCTATTGTGGTATTATTTCCCTGCATTAAAGCTGGATGAAGTAGCTGCTTAAGAAATGTTACACATCAAAGAATGAAGTTCATATAGGGTATAGGAAGACTGACTAAAGCTCATACTTAAATAAGGCCATGCACCAAAGAGGGGTAATTCTTGTTACCTTTCTATATTACGTGGATCAAGTTGGACTAGCCTAATATTGCGTTTGTCTTCTTGACTGATTTGCAAAGAATTTTCGGCCATTGGTTTCTACTAATTTTATGATCCAGTGAGCTCGTGAAGCAATAGCTCATACTATAATGGGTCTGAAACAACTTGATTTTCAATGTGTAAATAGTCCATTTATAATTCCTCAATGCAAAGCATATATTTGGAATTGCTGTTGTTGATATTGCTTGGCTTGTGCTAGACGTTTGGAGACCTGATTTCCGAGCTCCAATTCTTTTTTCGTTTGTCATATTTAGAGCAAAATGTATGTTCTGGCCGTTTTAACTAATGACCATACAAATTTTTTCAGGTTATCTAGTACCATCCCATGGAGCTTCATCTGTTATTTTTCTGGCCCAGGGGAGTTTACTCGTCCCATTCCCCGGGCTCCCACACTGCTCGGGTATTTTAATTGATCGTGCTGAAGATGTTACTGTTAGATTCTTTCCATGATCCTACAAAGAATGGCCGCACGACCCCTCCGCCTCACATCTAGACGAGGACCGCCAAAGATACTCTTTCTCCTACTTCTGATCATTGTTCCTATCTGTCTACTCGGGGTATTCACTTATGGCCAGAAAATATCGTACTTTCTCCGTCCACTTTGGGACAAACCACCACCCTCCTTCCAACACATACCTCACTATTATGCAGAGAATGTGTCAATGGAGCATCTGTGTCGCCTTCATGGCTGGTCCATTCTCCCCCAGCCTCGGCAGGTGTATGATGCTGTAATTTTCAGCAATGAGCTAGATACACTGGAAATAAGGTGGCGTGAGCTCTACCCATATGTCACTAAATTTGTGATTCTTGAGTCTAATACCACATTCACAGGCATTCCGAAACCTCTTTTTTTCGCTTCGAACCGTGCTCGATATGCTTTTGCTGAAGGGAAGATTGCCCATGATACATTTCCTGGTCGAGTTGCTAATCGTGGATCACATGAAGACCCATTTAAGCTCGAGTCCGAGCAACGGGTGGCTATGAATGGGTTGCTTCGCCGGTCTGGAATTTCATATGGGGACTTATTGATAATGTCCGACACTGATGAGATTCCGAGCCCACATACTTTGAAACTGTTGAAGTGGTGTGATGGGATCCCACCTGTAATGCATCTGGAATTAAGGCATTACATGTATTCTTTTGAGTTCCCGGTGGACTACAGCAGTTGGCGAGCCACTGCTCACATTTATGGTCCGAAGACCCTTTATCGGCACTCACGCCAAACCAACCTTTTATTGTCTGATGCAGGATGGCATTGTAGCTTTTGCTTCCGGAGTATCCGAGAGTTTATATTTAAGATGACTGCTTACAGCCATGCAGACCGAGTCAGAAGGAAGGATTATATGAGCTATCCGAGGATTCAAAAGATCATTTGTCAGGGAGATGATCTTTTCGACATGCTTCCTGAAGAATACACGTTCAAGGAGTTGATCAAGAAGTTGGGTTCAATCACCCGTTCAGCTTCTGCGGTCCACCTTCCTGCCTATGTCATAGCAAATGCAGAAAAATTCAAGTTTCTCCTTCCTGGGGGCTGTGTTAGAAGTCAGGACTGAAATCTTTGGAGCTGATTTAACAATGCCATTGATGCCTGACCCATGTTGGTTTCATCTTTCGTTTTGACTAGCTTGAGATTATCATACCAGGACGTAGACAGTGTAGATCTTTAGTGTTGATAGCAAGAGGAGTGCTATGGACAGTCGCACTGTGATATGACTGTTGATCTGCTCCAACAATTGCCGGAGAAGCCTCTGTTGGTCCGGTGAATAAGGAGCAATGCGAGCGTCCCTAGCATTTCCCTTTTGTAGCAAGTTCAGCTTGTGTTTAAGACTTGTTTCTCAATAGACAGGGATGTTGATGGCCAATTTAGATCGAGCTATACCCGCAATTCGTTAAGAAGTGAAACAGGTAAAAGCATTCGATATGGCATATCTTCAAAAGAAATTGTCATTCAAGAAAAGGGCCCTCAGAAAGTTTCAAGTTAGATGCCATCTCGCTAAGGATTTTATTCATGGCGGCATCTGATGCTGGTGCTCTTGTTTGGATAAATTTTTTTAACTGTTATGTTCAAACACTTCCAGTTCAATTGATTTGCCTACATTCCACATTAGGCATTGTCAGTATGCAAGCTTAGAGTCTCTGGTTCTTGTCAGTCTGAATTAGTTTTGGATTCAAACCGTGTTAACATCTGATGAATGTGTTACGTCCACCAAAACCATGTCAAAGTTTGTGAGTGCATTCCAGTGATGTTAGCAGCAGGAGGCTTAATGTCTACTCTTCTTCTTAGATTATCTTCACTTTTGCTTTTACACGCATGGATTCCACATATGAAGATGAGATATGCTTAAGCTCATCCTTCCTTTGTAATCTCTAGTCACATCCCTAGAAAGGTGGGGTCTTTTCTTTTCCTCCTTTCTATCGTGTTTCTCTTCTTTTTTCCTTCTTTCCCTTTTCTATCGTGTTGGATGGATGATAAAGACATGAGAGGGTGAGAAAATAGCCAAATTCCAATTTTCACTGTTACGTGCTCCTTCAAGATTGATAAGATGATTGAGATGGGTGAGTATATGTCAAGCTGTAATATCTCCTAACTAGATGCGGACCTATATACTTTGCGTGGGACCTTAACAAACATGTGCAACATAATATATAATTAAAGAGAACCCATCACACATGTACAATCAAATTCTAGCATGGACATGGCAATCAAATCGATAATCCCTCAGAGGGTCAATGCAGAATGTCGCAATTGAGCTTTAGAGAATTTCCAACTAAACTCTTGCTACTCGGACCTAGGGAGACGTGCAGTGTTTGCATGATTAACGGATTCAGTGTAGATACTAGTCGCGAAAGCGAACGTTGATCGAACCCTGCGCAGGTCGCAGCGACAAATCAAGATATAGACTTAGGACAGATGATGCTGTCATGCGGACATCAATGAGCAAATAACCCAGGAAAAACAGCCGCTTGAAACGGCCAAGGCGTGCTTGAAGGGCTCCTTTTCTGTCCCGTCCATGCACAATTTCCCCTTGAATGGAGAACGTGGGTACGTGAAATATGCGCGCTGGTCGATGCTTTGGTCCGCCTTCTTCGCCAAGAATGAAAGCCGAGTGGTAGTAGAGCCAAAGACGCTGGAAGCTCGCTGAACCATGGTGTTCACGGTACAATCGTCGTCGTGGACGGACGATGGTGATGCTCCGGGGACGCCTTGGACTGCCGCGAGAACGACAATCCCATGAATTCATCCCTTGTTTCCTTCTTCATCTCACCATTCTCCTCTAGCCAATCTTCTCTCTTGCCTTAGCGGTTTCGTCCGTTACAGTACAAGGAAACGGAGAGCATCTCTCTACCTTCCCATCTTCGAGTCTCGCCGCAGCTTTTCTCTTGTCGGACGTGGGGCTTTCTTGCACTCATGCCTGATCGAATTTTGCTGAACGTATGTGGCCTCCATCTGCATTCCGTCTCAGGTGCTCTTGAAAATTCATATGAAAGTAGGGCATCCTTCCTTAAACCCATGCAGCACTTTGGGTTAATCCCGAGTCGATTTATGACTGGACTGACTTAAATCCAATTTGGGTTGACCTAACATTATTAAATGAAAATGCACAAGTGAATCATGTTAATGATATTTTTGTTTAGAAATCGTGATAACTCATAATTTTCTGCATTATGTATGATTAAATGAGGTAGCCATAATTTATGTGTCGACATTGATAACATTACACATTAGACCAGAGTTCAAGGATTATTTGAGTCATTTTCCAATGTTTCATTAATTGATAACTCTAAATGCATGCAAACCGTCCATCCTCGTTTTTTCATAAGGTTATGGCTGATGGTTGTGGATTGCTACGAGTGAGGGTTGTGGTGATTTGAACTCAAAATCAAGTGCATCTAAGACCTGAAGCTTTTTCGGTACTATAGTTTAACCAAATCGTAATTGCAATCATGTTGTAATGTGATGTGAAGTGTAACTCTATTATTTGTTCAATAATACATGTCTCCAAATTACGGTGCCTTAAAAATGGGCGAGCCACTTTCAAAAGTCATTTCAACTTTTAGAAGTGATATAATTATGAAGGAATTGTCAAAAACCCTACTTTATTAGAGTTGCCTAACCAAATCGTTCAGTCTTAACTCCTTTAGAAACGCTCAAGGTATTGAAACGACACAGATGCTAAATGGCCGAACTTGACCATATCCTGGACCCAGAAAAAAAATTCCACAAGATCTTTTTTTTTTTTTTTTTTTTTTTTTTTTGTACTGGAGGAACCGCTTTGATTGACAGCCACCACGTAAATCCTCAGGTGTCGCTAGCGGGGAAACCACCACCCCGGCGCCACGCGTCAATCACCTAATAGCTCGCCAGCCTCCTTGCAACTTGCAAGGGCTTCGAACTCCTGACCTTCCCTCAAATGACTAAAGCCTACCCAGCGGAGCCATCACAACCGGTGGTGTATTCCACAAGATCTTTAATAATTAAAAGAAACCCAAAAATAGGGGGAGAAAAGAAAAGGTACAGACAGACTTTTTTCCATGAAATAAATACCAATAATGGAAATAGGAAAAAATGCATTGGTCAAGATACAATTATTATTATTACTATTATTATGGCTGGGCTGTAAATGTAAGTGGTGCGACTTGGGGTGAGAAGGGAATTGCACTGAAGACAAACGGAGTAATCACGGCTTGTAATTAGGGGAAATAAAATTAAGAATTGAATTCTTTGCCTCAATAGTTTTCATGTGACTTTACATCTGATGGTATGGGCGAATCATGTTAAGACAATGAATTCTTAGGGCGAAAAGATTAATCTCCCTTTTCTCACTTAGTCCTGCTTTATCTTTTCTACGGTCGAACGTTGAGTTCGATCTCTCTTTGTACCCACGTGGGTTGAAAAGTGGTATCGGAGCAAGACGATCCAAGACGCAATACACCACATTCCAATGTAACATTGGTTTGCCTATTATTTTTCATAGAGGTGACCGGTTCCAGCTCCGGTTCCAGCTCCCATATAGATTAGACTTGAAACCTACTTTACATATCCAAGAACTTAGAATTTACTTTGTCACAGTTTCCAAAGTCGATTATAGAGATTATCCAAATTCCACATATATTTTTAATTGAATGATTACAGTAAATCACAACATCTAATGATCACCATTTGCTACAATCCATTATTCATGGATTATATTTCGACATATTAAAATGATAAAATATTAACAAAATAAAAGTTTAAGTCACAAATATTATTAGAAATGAAAACTCAAATTAATGGTTTTAGATTACACATTTATTATTAGATATCATGGAATGCCATAGGATCATGCAAAGACATAGAACAAGAAAAGCATAAAGATTTGTTCTAGATTCCATCTTGAAACATACACATTGAAATAGATTCTTTAATTTTTGGAACTTAAAACCCAACCTACATACTTTAAAACTTAGAACCGGACCGATGAAAGTCCGGTTCTCAAGTTCTCCGTTCAACTATAGAATCATGCCGATCCCTAATTTTCTAACCCTACGCGGGTCTATATGATTATAAATCGTCGGCACATGAACAAAAACGATTGTCGTATTTCATTAGGAATCAATCAATCGTAAAAAGAAGGAAAAGAGAGCCACGGACAGTCTTCTAGAAGTATCAAATCGGGTCTCGGCATCCTTTGAACGTTTGATGGGGCTGAAGAGAAGGAAAATGCGAATGAGAATCGACAGGATTACTCGCGATAAAGAAAATCATTCGAAAAGAGATGTGGAAAAAGAGAGAGGTTGACGTAGAATAAGAGACGATTCGTCACGACACCAGTCGCACCCCAAGGAAGGGTCGCGTCGCGTTGTGGCGTTCCAGTCAACTTCAAGGGCTAAACCGTCATTTCGCCGCACCCCGTTCTAAATTATTCAACACGAAAGGACGACCCCGAGAACGATGGGGCGCTAGCTAGACTTTACCCACTTCCATGCACTGAAGAAGTCAAATACGGATTCCCCCATTTTTCTTTTTTCTTTTTCTTTTTCTTTTTTTTTCTGTGAATTTTAAAGTCGATTATGACCCATCTCATGATTTAAGTTGTTTACCCAAAAAGTTGCTTGGGTCCAAGTTGTGGCCCTCGTTCAAGGAGGCGATGCTGTCGCTTTCGGGCATCTTTTCCTATTTGACTTGGAAGGGTCCGAATTTCTCACTGAGAAATTCATGTGCGTTCAAACTGTTTGTCAACGAAAAAATAAAGTATTAAATCTCGGAAGAAATTTTCCAATTAGTCATGCACATATTACATGAATACCAATTAATTTAACCTTTAAAATTTTAATTTTACCAATTTAGTCTAAATAATTTATACAAAATTCTAGTACGGTCTTTTTTGACCAAATCTTTCCTGATTTAGAACTAATCGATAAAATTTATTCGCAGACCTTTACATTTTTGACAGTTCAGTTCGACGATGATGGACCCACGTAACTCGACAAGAAAAAATTGTTTTCTTATCTTTTGTCTTTTCTTAAACTCTAAGTAATTGGAGAAGCATATGTGAATCAATAGACGGGGGCCACACTTTTTTTTTTTTTTTGGGGGTCATGTGGTACCACGTCTGAAAGGTCGGACAAATAGCCACTCGTGTCAAAAAGTTTGGAAGGTTTGACCGGGGGCGGCCTCTCCCATGCTCGACGATGTGATGATATCGAAGCGACCGGCTCATTAGAAGGTTAGTTCGAGCAGACGAGTTGATTTGAGTTCCCCCTAGTGCATGAATAAAGGGTCAACTTGGATTTCTTGATACTTAATTGGAGTAGTTGATTAGGATTATGACCAACTGATAAGTATGGGAAGAATTATCCAAAAAAGTCTCCAATTTATTGTGCTTATACCAATTTTAAATCTTTTGCAATTTGCCAATATACCATCCAAAAAAGAACGTGAATGATAGCCATAAATCTTATGCGACACGATTAACGATGGTGTGAAAAAAAATTGAAATTTTTAATTTTTATGATTTTTTATAATATTTTTCTTTTCCTTTTTTGCTTTTCTTTTTTATTTTTATTGTTAAGGGCCAGTAGAGGTTGCCAACCACTGGTCAAGGCCCGAAGACCCCTCATCGGCTGTTCAGCGCTATTCACTACAATTGTTCAATTATGAATTCATGTGGAATCCAAGTAAACCCTGAGAAGTTCCAAGTCCCAACAATTTAGGAATCAGTTCTAACAAGTAACTTCCAGGATCGACCTAGAATCGCTCATCCTTAGCCACTGGGGGTGAACATGATACCAGGGTAAAACTTGAAACCGAAGAATTGGATAGATAGAAACCTATTTAGTTCCAGATTCCAAAAATTAGAGAGTTTGGAACTTAAAACAAGTTTTTGTGTTTTTCTTCATTTATGTCTTCATGCAATCCTATAATATACCGCGGCGTCCAATAACGAGTATACAATCTAGAACCATCAGTCTAAGCTTCTATTTTATGATTGAGATTTTTTCTTTGTTAATATTGCACATTCTTTGTGTGTCTAAATTAAAATTATCGTCAATGAATTGTAGAAGCAAGTGTTGATCATTAAATGTTATAATTCACTACAACCATTCAATAAATTATACAGACGGAGCTTTTATGAACTCTAAAACCTATGACATGGTAAATTATAAGTTTCAAGGTATACAAGGTAGATTTCAAATTTCAGGAAATAATGAATAAGTTTAAATGGATAGATTCTAGATTTCAAGTGAAACTTATACTAAACTTGAAACCGGAACTCGAACCATTCACCTTTATTAGCCACAACCCTAAAAGTTGGGAGGCAAACGTGTACTGACCTTTCCCCCCAATTCATTTTCCCCATTAGTGTGCGTCGCTTTCAAAAGAAACGACGAAGGACAAGAGAGGGAGGAGATATGCATGTGTTGGGTTGTGGCTTGTGGGTGGACGTTAAACTGTGTGGACGTATCTAAAGGTAGATGATGACAAGATTGGGCATAGGAAAGGAAATGGAAAGGAGGGATCGATGATGCTATATTGGCAATGGCATGCGTTCGACAGCGAAGCATCCAAGAAAACGCCTCCTTTGATCGCGACGTCTGTTGTGTTGCCCCAATGGATTTCCCCCACATTTTTATTATTACTTCAATTTGGCTTCTATTTCCTTTATTTTAATTATTAAAAAAAGGAAAGGAAAAGGAAATTATACCTTTTTGTCGTAGTGCAGATGTCCCCGTTTGGAAAATGATTCATCTCATCTTCCTTACTCAACTTACCTCGGATTCTGCACGCGCCCACCACCCCAGACGTCATTTTCTCCTCCCGAAATTTCTTTCTTCTTTTTTTTTTTCTTCTTTTCTCCTTTCGTTTTCTCATATTGTTTTTTTCTTGTAGAGAGACTCAGTCGTCGACGACTACATCGGGTCCGAAAACGAGGGGGGCTCCGGGCCGCCGTACCCCGGAGCATGGCAGATGACGTCACTACATGTCGTTATAATTGAGTATGGAATATCCTCACGCATTCTAAAATCATTTTATGACGTCACGTATATACATTATGACCGAATTTAGATGAATCGTTTAAAAAATTTGATATGATATCACATGTATGACTTGGAAAATTTCCCAAGTGAGGAGGATACATTTGTCGTGCTTTAAAACGGCGAAATATTATATTGGCTTGAGTTTCGAGAGAAAAATGTGTTTGATCTTTTTAACAAGATTCGTATGGATGTTGCTGTGGATTTTGTCTGACTTGTTAGATATCAATTTTGAACCTATTTAGAGCCTAAATTTTTAGTGTGCAATGACGTGAATGTGGATGCGTATGCTGAAACTTGTGTCTTCAAACGTAGAAGATAGAGGATAAAAGATTATTATTTTATTGTGAATTGTGAAATAAATCTTTTATAATTTTATATGCATAAGTTTATAAAATCACCATATTCTCTTATGGGAACTTTTTAAAGAATTCGCTCTTAATTAATTCTGGCTAAGACTTATCTAACAGACAGTTGGTGGGTAATCTTTTTTTTGTGCATATAATCACCCATATATTCATACGTGCCATGATCTTAAGACCGCTTTTTGCGTAAAATAAATTTAAATTCATCTGTAAATGTCCAATATAATGCAAATCCGATTAACTAACTAAAAAATTATTAAGAAAATGAACAATACCAACAACAACAAATCATCAAGAAACAGGTTGCAGAATGTGCTTTCCCTTCACAAACGTGCTGCATATCATTGCAACTCAGACTAAGCTATTCTCTCCGAATTAACGTTATACCAACAAGATGTTGACAACCTTTTTGCAACTTTTGACTTTTTGATCCTTGATCGGAGCTAACGCATATGGTGAGAAGATACAATTTTTGTGTGTTTCACAGTGAATTAGTGTAGAGTATAGATGGACAAGTTAAGTACCTAACAATGGCGAGAATATCTCTAGTATATTGTAAATTATTGTAATTATAGATTTACTACATAATCGCAATTATAAGGTTTATTAAAATCTTAAGCCGATACTCTTGACATATTTATCATAAACTAATTGTCATCCCACATATAAAGTCCAAACTAGTACCCACAATCCAAATCATTTTCCATTAGAATGTATGCTTGTCAGCGTACATGGATTTTTCACTCCAGATCTATCACTCTATATCGAGTCCGTCTTACAGAAGGTAGATTAGGGTCTAAGGTACCAATTTAAATTTTGTTTTTGTGAAAAGGATAATTAATTTAAGATAAATGTATCGTGTGTATCACTTTGAAATCTCTTGTGGGACAAAAGGAATAAATTTGACATATGATACCGGTTTGAGATTTTCAATAACGTTAGCCCTAACTATATTTAGTTAAGAGAAGAGATCAAACACTATATCTAGTGCTGCAATAGAAAGAACGATAAAGTTCTAGAAATTGCAATAAGTGAAAATCATATTGTATAGTATCTTGCTGATGAAAAAGTTCGGCTTTCTTATTGGGCATGGGAAAGAAAAGAATAAAGGGTCGCTACATGAAATTTCGTGTGGTACTTTTGATATCACCTGCTAAAAAAAGAGCGAAAGAGAAATTGCGCTGCCGCTGAAAGAAGGAAAAAGAGAGGAGAAGAAAAAGTGAAAAAAAAGGCAACATCTTTTACCACATGCAAGTGTCTCCTGCGTGCATGTACAGTGCCAGCGCAAAGGAGACTTCCTCATGGAATCCGAGCTCATTGGACCGAGTCCATCGCAACCGTTCGTGTCGTGTGACTTGCTTAGGCCCTAGAAGTGGACGGCCATGATGGACTCGATCTAGTGGAATCGAGTCCCGAGAATTTACCCATAGTGAAGATATTATTACGTGTAAGTACAAAAAATTGAAGCATAGTTCTCGTGGACCTAAGTGAGATTCACATAAATCAAGGGTCAAGGTATGTTTCAAGTACAAGTGAATTAGCATGTGCGAATTAGCTAGCCTTCATTGGGGAGGGGAATGCGTCGTTGCCTTTAGTAAGGTCGGAAAAATAAGACTAAGATGGTGGAAAATTGCGGGTGCAATTCTAATATTTTGTGACCATTAGATTAACCGTTTTTCAAAAATGAAAACTTAAAAAATAATTTAGCGATATAAATGGTGCTCTCCCTTAGCCATTTTTTTTTTTTTTAAATAAACGGTTAGAAAATGAGACAACATTATATAGATAACATATTAATGCCCTAATGCAGGATTACTATCTTCACTTTCAATTTCACACATTTATTACCGAAACTCTTGTTGTATTAGTTATTTATAAATAAATTTCCTTTTTTCCCTACCAATAATGACGCAATTGAAGAAACGGATCTTTCAGATACTTCTCTTGAATTTTCAAACTTTGGCTATCATACGCACACGTAATGCTGACATCATCATACATCGAGGCCTTTTCTGTTTGGTAAGGAGAAATGGTCAAAGCCTAATTATAGACATCTAAAGTCAACTTTTTTTTGCTGCATCCCCCAAAATAACATTACATGAATCTTAGGACAAATGCGGATCTTTTGATTGTGGATTCAATCGAAGATCTAGGAACGAGGAAAGAAGTCTCATAATATCCTTAAATAAAGGAATTTTCGCAATATATAGGATCCAAATGTTTGCTTTTAAGATTTTTTGGATATCTTTTGTGTAATTAAGTCCATCATATATCTACATGATCTTTGATGCATATAGAACTCTAAATAGGATAAGGACATTTGAATACACTAATTGACATGAGCTCATGGGATATGACGATAGTGTCGGATGACAACTTACCCATGATGACATTTCTACTAAGGTTATTAAACTTATTTTTGCAAATACAACAACAGTCTTTCGGAACTATCTGTCACTTTTTTCTTTATTTTTGCTTAAATAAAATCTTTTGGCTTACACACTTTCATCTTTTTTAACATAGAAAACACTTGAAATGTTCATAAAATACATATGTCGGCTACATAGAGAGCGCCTAAAATGTTTATAAAATACAAATGTTGGCATGCGAGACTTGTTAACAAGCGTCGTCACTTGCTTAATAAAGAGAAGTTTTCAATTTTCACTAAATTGATTACACATCACACCAACAAAGATACGATACATTGAAAATAGTAAATTTTTTCTTATTTTGATGTTTAACAAGTTTCCCGAGATATCGGGTAACAAAATATTTTTATATTTTAACGAGAAAGTGAAAAAGTACTCTAGCCGAAACAAACAAGCCCTATACTTAAATGATTATTGCGAAATCTTAATCCAACGCATGCAAACATTACCTTATTATACATATTTCCTGCGACGACGAATCAGAATAACGTTGGAAAGATTGATTTCAAATTTCAAAAAAGAAATTCAAAATGGCAAATTCGATTTTTTTCCGGTGCATTCATTTAGTGGGGATTTCTTGTCCTTCTCACATTATTTTTGATAATAATAAAACTTAAAAACTTTTCTTCCACACGATAAAAAAAGTTAATAATAAATGAAATGCGTGCGCTCGGCTCCAATCATGAAACGGACGGGAAACCGACAGGGACGTCGCTGCCTACGTGGCGCCCCATGACGACCCCCGTAGAACAGCCCACGCATCCCCCCGTCCGGGGATCCCCCAAGTCAACGCACGACTCCGCAAAGTCCACGTGGCAGCCGGCGAGCGCCGCGCTCACCTGTGCCCAACCGCACCCGATCACTCCTCCCCTAAAGAGCAAAAACCCCTCCTGATTAGAACCGTTTAAAATGTCTTGCGTCACGGTGAATTGACGTGAGGCTGTCTCCCCCCCCCAACATCTCTCTTCTCTCTTCTCTCTTCTTCTCGCGATAAAGGAGATTTCGTCTCGCGACGCGATAAATTTCGCGAGAAAATCGCGATACGCAAGAGGGGCTCGCGAGGAAGACTTTGTAATGTTTTGCATGAGTCCCTCCCCCATCGCTCCTTCAACTTTATCCATTTAATAAAACGTCCGTCACACGTCTATTTATTTCTATTTTTATTTTTATTTTTATTTTATTTATTTAATAAATCGAATTTAAGGGAGAGAGGTGGGGGCGCGTGGACGACACGCGCGTGTAGCCTTTTCCACTGGGGCTCTCTCTCTTTGTCTTTGGCTTTTCTGGCGACGCGCCTGGTAGCCTGTGCCTGCTGGTCAGACCGGACGGCCCTGACTTTCTAATATTGTAAAATTCGGTCGACGTCCCATCACCTAAAAGTGGTAAAGAATAATCATCGACCTTTACTTTATTAAAAAAATTGTAAAAAACGATTTTTTTTTTTTTTACTTCGTCGGATTTTGATTTTAGATAGATACGAGTGATATGAGACGGACGATGCATTGAAAACAACAAATCTTTTTCTTGTTTTGTCGAGACTCTTCCTATTTGGATGTCTAATGAGTATTCCTGTTGCCTGTACTGTCCAAGTTGGGGATACTAAAATTTTCGGTGTTGTGACCATTCTTAAATGTGGGAAATCAATTGTTTGGAGATTTGAATATCTAAGTGCTTCGGGGCATTTGTTAATGAGATCCTTATAAGAGTGGTATATTAAGAAACGTGTTGGATTTGTAATTGAGAATTTAAATTTATGGATTAAATTCCAAAATGTGATGATATGGAATTTTGACAAATTAACCATAATGTGTTTGATTTATTCAAGTGGTGATGTTTAAGTAACGCCGCTAATTTAAGGGGGAAAAGGAAGAAGATTTGTGCTCTATGGAATTTAACTGTAGATTTTCGTTATTATTCGTAAAGAAAAGCTTGATTCTAATTTATTTAAAAGGTTTTAAGGGTAATTTTCATTTTCATTGCTCCTTCACTATCTCCATTACTTCCTTCCCGAAACCTGTCAATTTGTCCGTTCTTTTGTAGGACACGTGGTGAGCTTAGATCAATTTCAAAAAACATCTTTGCACTCCCAAAGTTTGACCAAAGTATTATTCGATAGAACTATTTCGAAACTCTTTGAACCTAAAATTTTGCCTATTTGAAGCAATTACCCATATAATTTCACTAAAAAAAAATTAGAAAGCAAAAATTGTCTATCAAAAGTTTCCCAGATTCTCCCTTTCTCGTTTGCGCGCGATAATTAAGAGAATAACGCAAAGCTCGGCTATCTAAAGATCGGTTTACGTATAAATTGTGAGTTTTGAAAGAGTAACCTCCGGTACTCAAACCGAAAAATCTCGATGCCCCAATCAACCCTCTCTCTTTCACACGATATGAAGTGATTTTGAGTACATCATGACAAACTACAATAAGTAGTTTTGTTGTGATCATCATTAATAAACCAAAATTTTCTATCTCATGGTAAATGAGACAGCAAGACCCGCCTCTCACTTGATGCATCTCGACAAAGTTAGACATCACTTAATGAAATTTACGCAGTGGCCACTCATGGTGGTGGTAAAGCCTTATTTACATAAATTGAGCCCCTTGATGATCGCTTTTGGTAGTAGGGTGTGTTTGGGAACCAATTTCCAAAGTTTCTTGCGCTTTAAAAGCCTTTAGATAAATGCAAGTGTCGTTTGGCAAAGTTTTTAGAAAGCTTTGGAGAGATGCAATTAAATTTCTAAAAGCCTTTAAAAGCCTTTAGCACAAAACAGGTCTGAAAGTACTTTGAACTTTAAGAATTTTGAGAATGCAAATACAATTTTCTTTTATCCAACTTTATTCTCGCTAAACTTTCATGATTGGAAAATGCTATCACCTCATGTGATGTCGCCGGTAAGGGTTCAGGTTGTCGATGAGGCTAGATCTAGCTATCGGCAAGCTAGTTTGGGGCTAACCAGCCTCACTAGAGGTTGGGACCATAGGTGAGGCTGGCTGTTGACTAGACTTGGTTGCCAAAGGTCTAAGTTCTATTGACAAAGGTTTCACAACTTTTTATGGCAAAAAAAAAAAGAGAGTAAAAATCCTTTATATAATGGTGTAACTTTTTTTAAACGGTATTTAAGTCAAAGTTGCTTCCCAATGTATTTTTAAATCACACTTTACTAAACACTTGTATTTTGAAAAAAAACCCTTTCACCTAAAATTCTTTACATTTTCTTAAGGGCTTCTCCCAAAAGTGTTGCCAAATGCAACTGTAATCATCATAAAAGGAAGTTTTACTCATGAATAGAGCTACAAGTCCTTACATTGCGAATTAATTGAAGTATCTCAAACTTCGGAATTAATGCATCAACATCCTCATTATTGTTGACAAGGAAATTGTCCAATTAGTTCTAAATCTATAGTATGATACTAATTTAGACTTAAACTTTTCAATTTTACCGATTTAGTTCTCAATTTTTGCACAAAATTTCAATATAGTCATTTTGGCCAATTTTTATTCGAAATCATTGACATGGTGGTGTATCACTAAGGATGGTTAACAATGACTGGATTGCCGGATTAGCGATTTCTTGTAAAAGGACGACATTGGAATTTTGAGCAAAGGCTTAGGACTAAAGGTTCATTTAATTGAAGGAAAACTATTTCTTTTCTTTTTATTTTATTTGGACAATGGATAACTAATTGATGTATAGAAAGTGTTTTCTATGGATTGAAAATAACAAACTTAGATTAAAGGAAAACAACTTATCCTCTAACAAGAAGGAAAGCACTTTCCTTAAACCATCAAAATAAAAACTCTCTTTTTATTTAAAATGATTTTCTTGAAAAATGTTTTCCATTATCATGACATTTTCAGTTGAACAAATACACCTTAAATCGATAAAATTGAAAAATTTAGGATTGAGTTAGCTTCGTACAATAAGTTTAGAATTGATTGGATAATTTTCCTTACTATTGACTCGAAGCCAAAGACCACATCAAGCAGGATTCTAGAAGTAGCCCCCTTCGTAAGGACCTAGTTTTATATGAGAAGGGAGTGATCATTGTTGTCAAGAGGGCTCCGACAAGGTACTGCTCCTAAAAAGTTTCTAAGATAAAAAAAGGGGCAAGATTAAATCAAATTACCCACCAAATATGGGGGAGTGTTTTCTTGGTTATATGAGTGAGGAAAGTAAAACCATGATTAACTGACAAGAAATACTTTCAATAGAGCAATAATATTTAGCATTAGATGTCTACAGTTTAGTTATGCTCAAGTGAGAGCACTACTAAAATGGATAATCTATTGGAAAAGTGCTTACACATGCATTAAAGGACAAAAGTATCAGATGGGTCATAATGGATTAAAATTCTAGTAAATGAGGCAATTGTGTCACAATGCCGTGTCAAAGTATAACTATTTTGAGGGTGGTGGGCCTATAAAAAACCTGGTCCTACAAGGACTTAAATAAGTCGCGCTCTTGGTGAACTTCTAAGATGGAAAAATCGGTAATAGGAGGGTTGTGCTTTTGATGTGACATTTGGGTTATTTCACAAGACACTTTTTAGTATGGCAAAAACTTTAGTATTAGAACTCCAAATTAAGTGCACTGTTGAGTGGGTGCACTACCAAGATGATTAGCCTTGTCGAAAAGTCCTTATCAATACTCCTTGACGAGGTGCTCATGACACTCAACATGTAGCGCTTCATCGCATGCGAGTTCAGAGGTGTTCACACTACTTAGTTCTCATATTGCCGCCTAATTACTACTTCGATACTAACTGAAGCGAGCAAATTTATTTCCATGAGTCAAACTCACGTAAGAAGTACGCAAAACTCAATCGTTCGAGGTTGTGAATAATTTGGCAGATGAGGCTGGACTTGTGAATGAAATCGCAAGTTCTCTTTTGTCACCGGTCGGCAGGGACCGCCAGGAGAAAAATAAAAACCCATGATTTTCCAAACGTATTTATTGTTCCGTTGCATTGTCGGCCGATTTGATGGACAAAAACCCTTCATATTTGGCACGTAGTTACTGAAGGAGAACCTCGTGCCCACGGCATTTGACGAGGATGTGTTTCGATGACCAGCCGAAAACGCTATTATCAAAACCCGACCAAAAAAAAAAAAAAAAAACCCCAAAAATAAAATTAAAATATAAGAAAAAGAATGATAGATCCAAGTCCGTTTCTCAATAAATGTGCACCACGCGGCGCCGAAGCCGGCATCATCCGCTTCTTTTGACTGAAGCGTATGCATGTAGCTGCAACTTTCTACAGTAGATATACTCAAATACAAACATACATAAATATAAATAAACTTTTATTTTTTCGGACCAAAACAATTAATGTACACAAGCACAACGTGATAAGACTCGATCAGTAAATTATTCGGTGCCCCTAAAATTAACATAACACTATACCCGGGTGATGTTTCGGTAACTTGTGCAGATGCGACAACTCGAGAATTTAATTAATAAAAAGGATTTATTAATCTTCTTCATCACACGAGCTCGATGGCCTTCAAAAATATTAAACTTTGCATGGTTTTCTTTTTTCAGTTTTATTTAATTTTTTAATCACTAACGTGAGAAAAGATGAAACGAAGTCATTTTTCGTCTACGGTCCCACTCCACGTTTCCAAAAATAACGCCTTCCCCTGTTCAATTTTCTTACGTCTTTCTAACTTAGGCTAAAGTGATTAAGCGACAGAAATACTTATTTCCTTTTCTTTGCCCCCGAGAATCCGCGCAAAAGGCATTGGACACGTGTCCCATAATGCAACATCGCCTTCTACGAAATTGACCCCAACCACCCCCTCCGTCCACCCCCATCCGTTTCTTCGTTCCCTCTTGCCCGCAACCAACCCCGAAACAAGTCCTACCGACCCTGTCCCTTGTCGCCTTTTGTTTCCACTTTTTTTGTCGTTAGATGGTGTTTGCTTTCACGCGAGAGCTAATAATAATAATAATAATAATAATAATAATAATAATAATAATAATAATATTGTCACAAAAAAGCTAAATTATGTTTATTATAACACAAATATCCCCAAATTTTTTTTTGTCACAAATAACCCTTAATTTACCCTTAGAACACAAATACTCCCAACTTTTTTTGTGTTACCAAAAAAAACTCAAAGTTACGCTCGTACAACATCGAGATTTTTTATGACACGAAGGAAAAGTTTGGGGTATTTGTTCTTTTTATTATTGTCTATTCTACTCTAATTTTCAATTTACTTTAAAATTTTTGCATTTCCTCTTTATAGAACGTAAGAGTCGAACCCCATAACTGAAATTAAATGTCTCTACCCTCAGTTTTAAGAAGGTGGGGAATTGAACTTCTCACGTTCTCCTTTCCATCTTCGGTTGAGTGGCTATTGGGTAAAATGTAATGATTTTTAGTGGCAAGTTTGAAGTATTTGTTCATAATAGGTAAGTTTATAATTTTTAATGACACAAAAAAAAATCTTAAGTATTTGGGTCACAGTAAATATGACTTGTGGTTTTATGTGATATCAACCCTAATAATAATGACAACAAATGGAAGTATGCTAAAAACATGCGCTTTCATATATTGATGAAAATATCAACCAGTGCCGACTCGCAAACTAAATCTGGCCACATTAAAAAGTTCCTTAAAAAAATTTTCCATCTTAGCCAAAAAGCCGGAAAAGGTATAGTTCCTCAAAAAAGGGGAAAATGTTCGTGCACCCCAAAAATAGCTTCATTCCCTTTTGAGCACATAAAACCCCTACATAGTAACTTGTATCCAAAGATAAATATAATGCCTTCAATATTTCAAAACTACAGATTTCTATCCTTATAGGATGGACCCAGATAAGATCTAATGACTAATTAGCTCGTGCGGGATCTCTTCACGATACGTGAGTTCGCTTCTCGGGCGAGTCCAATTTCTCATCGCGCCAGATCGATTCCCCTAATTATTATTTCTCATTTTTTCATTTCTTTTTTCTGGGGGGGAGGGGTATTTTTTAGCCATAATTAAATTTTTGTTCACACGAGAGTGACTTTCACGGAAGAAAACACAACACACGCATACAGGCGGCTTCGGAAGTCCCGCTATTCCAGCCGGATACAACTCCAAATCTAGGCGTATTGACAACGCACTTATAGCCGCGCTCGCCTATACCTGATAAGCACGCCCGCTTATCAGTCCGCGATAGGCAGGCGGGGGCTCGTATCACCTCGATCGATACGCTATCAAAATCTCGGCATCTCGCGATCTCGCTCGCCGCTATTTAAGGTGACTGGATACCTTGTTCCTCTTTCCCACCCTTCACATCTGCCTTCTCACCCCCGAATCCCTAACCCGTTTCTCTCTCCTCTTCCCACCTCTATAAAAGGACCGCACCAGTAGAGAGAGAAAGTAGTGCGAGAAAGTAGTGCGAAGCTAAAACTAGAGAGAGAAAGGAGAGAGAGAAGAGAGAGAGAGCGCTGGGGGGCGTACGCGATACCGATATATATATTTGGCCGTCGTAAAGGATTTGCGAGCTCGTGGAGAGCCTCCCGATCTACCGTCTCCCGAGCGAAATCTGCTCGCAGGTTCGAGCTCTCCGGGCGTTGATTCCTCGGGTTTCGTTCAATTGTTGCTCCGATTTCCTGTTCCTGTGAGGAGGAGACCTGCTCTGCTCGCGTTGTTCGTGTTTTTTTTCTTTTTTTTGCTTTTTTTGTGCGGGTTGGTTGGGTTTTGGTTTTGGTTTTGTCTCTGTTCACGTGGTGGTCGGGATGCGATGCGGTTTTTTTTTTTAATTTTCTTAGGCGTGTGATTTAGGGATTTGCTGTCCGAGGCGTTGATCTGCGAGAGCTTCTAGATCTCGGAGGAGGCGGTCGTGCTGGAGGCATGTCTTCACTTAGCAGGGAGCTTGTTTTCCTGATCCTCCAGTTCCTGGATGAGGAGAAATTCAGGGAGACTGTTCACAAGTACGCTCAATTCCCTCCCTTGGTTTCGTGTCGTTCGAGCTTCGGGATTTCGCTTGTCTTAGTGAGGATGTCTGTTGAATTGATGTTTGTTTTTCTTTTTTGCCCCCTTGTGCTGTCGAAAGGTTGGAGCAGGAGTCGGGGTTCTACTTCAACATGAGGTACTTCGAGGATTTGGTCACCAACGGAGAGTGGGACGATGTGGAGAAGTATCTATCTGGCTTCACGAAAGTAGACGACAACAGATACTCCATGAAGATTTTCTTCGAGATTCGGAAGCAGAAGTATCTCGAAGCTCTGGACAAGTAGGTCGAAAGTTTTCGGACGGTTGATGAGTTCGACTTGTCTGGGGTTCATTTCCTCTTGCTGCTCGAGTATCTGTTAGCTTACTGGGCGACAAGCATTTTGATTTTCTTGGTTGTTGATCTTGCTTTATTGATGGTTGCAGGAGGGATCGTGCTAAAGCTGTGGAAATTTTAGTTAAGGACTTGAAAGTGTTTGCTGCATTCAATGAGGATTTGTTCAAGGAAATTACGCAGTTACTTACGCTGGAAAACTTTAGGTATGAGGTCTTGTGTCGAAGAATCTTTTAATTTGTAACTGACAGTTTTTCTCTAGTGGACCTCTCGTCTGTTGCTATCATCGCGTTGACATTAAACTTATATCCTGCTTGCAGAGAGAATGAGCAACTATCAAAGTATGGTGATACCAAGTCAGCTCGGAGTATAATGTTGGCAGAACTTAAAAAGTTGATAGAGGCTAACCCCCTGTTTCGTGATAAGCTTCAGTTTCCCACATTGAAGAACTCAAGATTACGCACATTAATAAATCAAAGGTCCTTGCTGTCATAGTGCCTTATGTATTTTCTTGACTGAAGTATCGTCATACTGACTTTTTCATGGCTTCTGGCAGTTTGAATTGGCAGCATCAACTATGCAAGAATCCTAGGCCTAACCCTGACATAAAGACTCTATTTGTAGACCACACTTGTGGACAACCAAATGGTGCTCGTGCACCATCCCCTGTTACTAATCCTTTAATGGGTGCTGTCCCCAAGCCGGGGCCCTTCCCACCTTTGACTGCTCATGCTGTAAGTCTGGAGGAGAAAAGTTAGCGTGTTTGCTTGGTAGTTTTTCTATTTGGATGTTGGCAACTGACGTTAGTTTTTTTTTTTTTTTTTGGTGCCTTCCACATCCTTTATCACAGCCCTTCCAGCCTCCTCAGGTTGCTCTTACAACATCTCTTGCTGGATGGATGGCAAATCCATCCTCGGTAGCTCACCCCTCAGCATCTGCTGGACCAATAGGTTTGACCACGCAAAATAATTCAGGTACATGAAGCTGCTCTACAATGTCAATTTCAATTTCATGGCCACTATGGCCATATATCTAGGTTAATGAGAAGTTGCGATATGAATGGTATTTTGTCGGAACATGTAGAATATTATTTAGGATAGTGTGAGGCTTTATTATATGAAGACTAGTGAAATTTGATCTTGTAGTTTCCACAAGTTCAAGCTGGTAGTTTGGCATTCTGTTTACTTTTCGCCTTGTGATACAGCTATCTTAAAGCGTCCCAGGACTCCTCCTACTAACAACTCAGCCATGGACTACCAAACAGCAGATTCTGAACATGTTTTGAAGAGATCGCGGCCTTTTGCAATCTCTGATGAAGTACTTATTTGATCTTGCTTTTTCTTTATTGTTATTCAGTTATTACTGGATGGGTCAATCCACAAAAAGAAGTTTTTTGCTGGGTGATTGACAATCTGATATGTCTGGGATGCTTTTCTCATCATTCATCAGACTTGTTGTATGTACTTTTCTTTTCATGGAAGTTGGGATTTCCAGTTTACCTGAATTATAAAGTGGAGCTGGAGTATATAGCTCCTCCTTTTGCATTTCTATTTCTTAATGATCTTTTAATGCAAGTCATTGAATGAAAACCTTCCGAAAGCTCTTTTCACTTTGGCACTATTGCAGCATAAGATCATGTATTGAGAATCTTCAGGAGAAATGTTTTAGCTTTGAGGTTCCTAAATACCCTGAACTTTTATGATGATAACCCAATAATTGTTAATCACTGGAAAACGAATATATAAATTATAAAAACCCATTTGGAGCTAATTGAGGATTGTAAGGATTACTAGAGATTCTAGGAGAGAAAAGGGTGCAAAAGGGCGAAGATTGGCAATATGTGTCTGTGTGTCTTAAATGTTTTTGTGATTGTGTCAATTCATATTAACATCATAACCTTTATCAACATGTCAAAGAATTAGACTAAGATACGTGAGCATCTTGTCAATATACTGGTTGATGCTATTGTGATGTATGTATTTTGTTTTGGTATTGGCGGGTAAATGTCTGTGTTGATATATTGGCAACGTTAATAAGGAGCAGGAACTAGGTAGGTGTGAATTACATCTTCTTCCAGCATGCATGGATTGTGGTCATGTATGCTGGTAAGACGGGCTCTCATATGACTTTCGCATCTTTTGAGTGTCATGGCTTTCATTAATTTTCTATCACTCACTGGTTTTGTAATCTTTATGAATTTCTGTTAGGTGAGTAATTTGCCTGTAAACATTCTGCCTGTCACATACAACAATCAGAGCCACGGTCAGAGTTCATATTCTTCAGATGACTTGCCCAAAAATGTAGTCACGAACCTAAATCAAGGTTCACCTGTTAAGAGTATGGATTTCCATCCGGTGCAACAAATTCTGCTGCTCGGTTAGCACATCTTTCTTACTCTATGAAAAACATTTTCCTGCTTTTCTTCAGTTGATATATTTGTTTCCCCTTGTAGGGCATAAGTTTGTTTTCTGATGCATGGAAGATTGCTTTGTGTTGTCCTTTTGGCACTAGTTTAAGCTAATTGAAACCATGGGATCTGATTCTTCATCTTTTCTAATTTTAGTGGGAACAAATATGGGCGATGTTATTGTATGGGAAGTAGGCAGCCGTACAAGGATCACTCAAAGAAACTTCAAGGTTTGGGATCTAGGAACATGTTCAGTGACGCTGCAGGTATAGAAGTTTAATTCTAAATAAAATCAAGCTACTTTGTTTTTGGCCATGTGATTATGGGTTTTGATTCTTTGTAGGCATCTCTGGCCAGTGATTATACAGCATCGGTCAACCGTGTAATGTGGAGTCCCGATGGAACCCTTTTTGGTATGTACATGCTGATTGATAAAAAACCTAAATCGCTGAGAACCAGACTTCTTTGCAATATTTTTAGGAAGAAGTGTTCATATGCTGCTATTACTGATGATTTGTGGTGTTTTCTTTAGGTGTTGCTTATTCCAAACACATGGTGCACATATACTCATATCATGGTGGTGATGACATAAGGAACCACCTTGAGGTTTGTTGCTAAACATGGAGAAAAAAATTAAGCTTCTTCGTTCTGCAGACAATTGCCTCCTAAGTGTGAGTTTAACTTGATTTTGACTCTAAACTAATGTGTGATACAGATCGAGGCTCATGTTGGAAGTGTTAATGATCTCGCCTTTTCATATCCAAACAAACAGTTATGTGTTGTTACCTGTGGAGAGGACAGGTTGATCAAGGTATATTCTAATTGTTTTCCTCAATGTTAATGGGGTTGTGCTGTGTGATTCCTTTTACCCAAGCTAGTAGTTATGCAGGTGTGGGATGCAGTGACCGGGACCAAGCAACACAGTTTTGAGGGTCATGAAGCACCTGTATATTCCATATGTCCACATCACAAAGAAAATATTCAGGTACCCGGTGACACAATGAAATCACAACCAATTGGCATGTACCCTTCACTATTCACTGGACTTCTGTTTGCCAAAAGTCGGTTAGGTTAAAAAATTTGCTTACATTTGTATGAGAAGTGTGAATCTCTAGTTATTGTGGACCTTTTTCATTTCAAGGGTTTTGCAAGTTTTCGAACTTTTAACCTGTCTTGATTAGAATGTACTTGTAAAAAATGGTGACACGGTCCAAATCAAACTGCAAATTAAATTGTTTTGGGCAATGCTTTTGAGCGTTAACAACTGGGTAAACGTCTTCACAGTAATGATCTTTCTGCTTAATTATGTGTTTGGAAGGAATTCCTCCCCCCCTCCTTCCAACATTTGTTCTCCCTCATTTTTCTCCTTCAGTTATGATTGGTTAATTTTATAATAGAAGGCTGTTTACCATGTCTGGGTGGAGCAGCAATTGGCCATTTTACTTTCTTCATTTTAATTCTTTTGAACTTTCATGTTTGTGTGCACTCTTATCACAAAGAGATTTTCTGATAACCCATCATCCTAGAATGCTAAGTAGAGTTTTAAGTGGATGTGCTCTTAGGAATTTTTATTCTGATCCCTGGTGCTCTTGTCTGAAGAAGCCATCTATCTGGGCATGCCATTAAAATAAATTGTACATTTTTTTTTTTATCGTGTAGTTTATCTTCTCAACAGCAACGGATGGAAAAATTAAGGCTTGGCTTTATGACAACATGGGGTCAAGAGTTGACTACGATGCACCAGGTCACTCTTCTACCATGATGGCATACAGTGCTGATGGAACAAGGTTCAGATCAACAGCATTCAAGCTTGATTTCATACCGTGTCATTTTTTTCGACTGAAATAACCTGTTTTAGCGGTTTTAATTTGCTATAGGTTGTTCTCATGTGGGACCAATAAAGAAGGAGAGTCATACCTGGTTGAATGGAATGAAAGTGAGGGCGCTGTCAAGCGTACATATCATGGACTTGGAAAGAGATCTGGTGGGGTTGTGCAGTTTGATACCACCAAAAATAGATTTTTGGCTGCTGGTGACGAGTTCATGGTCAAATTTTGGGATATGGACAATAACAATATGTTGACAAGTACTGAAGCTGATGGTGGACTGCCGGTAATTCATTGTTGTTAATATATTCTAACTGAATCATCCGAACCTTTCTGTTAATTACCTAACTCTTTAACTTTGCAGGCTTCACCTTGTATTAGATTTAACAAGGAAGGAATTCTATTAGCCGTCTCAACGAGTGACAACAGCGTCAAAATTTTAGCAAATGCCGATGGGATTAGGTTGCTAAGGACAGTGGAAAATCGCTCTTATGATGCTTCGAGAGTCACTCCTGGACCTCTTGTGAAGGTAAGCTTTTTTCAAGAGTACACTGATTTCAAAGGGAGGAACTTGCTAAATGTCTTGAATCTTATGCAGCCACCAATTGCAGCCTTTGGTTCTGGTAATGCTACTGTTGGGGCAAGCCTGGGTGATAGAGGTGCTCCAGTGGCAGCAATGGTTAGTATGGCAAGTGGTGACATTATTGCCTTAGCTAGTTAAATGTTTTTATGGATCTTTATTTGTTTCTTACTGTGTTACTTAAATGGTGCAGTAATTGCATTTTTTCCATGCATGTTCATTGGACATCTTTAAATGATATCCTCTCTTTTGAGCTCTACAGAACAGTGAGAGCATGGCCGATGTGAAGCCCAAATTTGCTGATGAGTCGGGAGACAAATCACGGATTTGGAAACTGACAGAAATCAATGAATCATTACAATGCCGGTCCATAAAGCTACCTGATAACTTAACAGCTATGAGGGTACAAATTATTGCCACCTCAGGATGTTTTTATGCAGCATTTCTTTTCCACATTTATCTGTCATGTTTCTACTGTTTAAGCACATATTTAAATAGGTCTAATTTGGTGCACTTGCTTTATTAGTTTCATTAGCGTGTGGTCCGATGAATAATTTTTTTTGTAATACCTCGACACATGTAGGACTTTGTCGTCTCTTTGTTTGGCCTTCTACTGTTAAGTGCTTGTTTCAGCTATAGAATTAGGAAAGGATAAGATGGACATTAAATAATTTGTGATTATGGAATGTCAATTGTGCTTGAGTTTTGTTGGCTGTGGATGCTATGAATTTTATGATAAGGATGAATAGTTAGATGGGTGCTGCCTGATTTGGAAGGTAGTGGTATATTCACATGAGGAGACTTTTTAAGCTGCTGCTTGGAATCTGATGAGGATTGTTCTCTGGACTCTTGTGCAGTTACATGTGCTAAAAGGCACAGAATATTCACCAGATGAATTTTTTCTTTGTACATGGCAGGCATAGTATATCATTGTGCACCACTTTGATGCTTGTCGGGATTGCTAAGCTTGTGAATCGAGCTATTTTGAGCTTGCCAATTTCCAGAAACTTTGAGTGGAGATTTACCTACTGAAACTAAATACACAAACATTAGAGGTGAAAGGATAGGTATTCCTAGAAAGAAGTAGCATATGGGTGAACCACTCTATTTTTGCATGTAAATACACAAACATTAGAGGTGAAAGGATAGGTATTCCTAGAAAGAAGTACCATATGGGTGAACCACTCTATTTTTGCATGTTTACCACACAGTGATCTTAATGCTGTAGTGATATAGCTAGATGGTTTAAGTGAAGGTTCCATATTTTGCCAGAACTTTTTTTTTTCCTACTTACTTTTTTGACTGGGTTTCGATGTCATGTTCATCATATGCTTGGTTGACATGTAAACATACTATGTGGATATATGCCTATACACAAAGTCACTCTTGGATAAACGTGCAGGCAAAGCTGTGCGTCACCAAGTGTCTATTTGCATAAATTTCTGCATCTATCATTTGCTGCCAAGTTCTTTACATTTTTTTTTTGTCCTTTCTACTTTGGGTATTTTATTTTACTGTCACCACTGAAGCTGATAAAATGAAGCAGGTCTCGAGATTAATCTATACAAACTCGGGTCTTGCCATTCTGGCTTTATCATCGAATGCTGTACACAAGCTCTGGAAATGGCAAAAGAGTGACCGGAACTTAACAGGCAAGGTAAGGAATCTTTTTCTTGAATGGGCATGCTATTGTATTGTTTAGCGCATTTTTAACTACATTGATTCTTTTCGCAGGCTACAACTAGTGTACTACCACAGTTATGGCAACCTCCTAGTGGGATTTTGATGACCAATGACATAAGTGATACAAATCCTGAAGATGCAGTTCCATGCTTTGCACTGTCAAAGAACGATTCTTATGTAATGTCAGCATCTGGGGGGAAGATCTCTTTGTTCAATATGATGACTTTTAAGGTGAATATTTTCCCAAAGCATGTTTACATTCTCTTGTCGATTATTTGTAGCACCATCCACAAGGCTTGGGATAATGAACTACCCCTTTTGTGGATGAGTGAAGTCAAAATGATGCCAATAGTGATTATGTGCTGAATATGCATGCATTATTTCCTTTTCACATTAATGTGGGAACTAAGATTAATTGAGTCATTCATGTAATAGAAAGTATTGAACTCTATTGTTAGGAGGTCCACGAGAGCAATTACTCTGATTTTCTTGTGGATTGTGTTGTAGAGTCGCAACATATGTGCTTTTTTACATGTAAGTGAGACAAGGGCTTTTCTCCGTCTCCAATGGAGTCATTTTGCTCTTACCGATTAAATAAAAAAAAGGCAAGAACTTTTTTCACCCATCCAGAGATGTAATGGTTTAGTAGCTCCCTCCCATTCTAAAGAAGGGAGATGCAATTTGAGGCATTGGCCTCTTGGTACATATGTCCCAACTTTACTTATAAATTGTTAATACTGTCCCGCCTGTTGATATCCAGACGATGACGACATTTATGCCCCCACCACCAGCAGCAACATTTCTAGCGTTCCATCCTCAAGACAATAACATTATTGCAATAGGAATGGAGGACTCCTCTATTCAAATTTACAATGTTCGAGTTGATGAGGTGAGACCTGTTTTCGTAGTCGTTGAAAGTTAACCTTGTTATTATTTGTGACAAAGTTACGGATATTGACTGTTTCACTTTCTCAGGTTAAGACAAAACTAAAAGGACATCAGAAAAGAATTACGGGCCTTGCCTTCTCTAATGTCTTGAATATTCTCGTGTCTTCTGGTGCTGACTCTCAGGTACTAGACCACTGCTGCATCTCACTTTCCATGTAGACATGCCTAAGAGAGAGCAATGTAGTTTAAAGTGCCCAAAAAAGGGTTGATGTTCACTCTGGATGTATTGATGCTTATGCGCTCATCATACGTTTGATCATGAAGGCATCATTAACCAGCAGAATAGATCCTTCCAGTAAATTTCATCTTTTGTGGTGACAAATTAATTCCATCCATTAAGTGGGAAGGAAAAAGCTATGATGTCCTGTTGTTGTTTACGACTGATGATTGGGGTGATTCTGATATAAAGCACAATGTGGAATTTTTATTCTTTTAAATATGCATCAATGTTGATATTTCCTTTGATAATTGTCTATCATCACTGCAGTTGTGTGTTTGGAGCACTGATGGATGGGAGAAGCAGGCTAGTAAGGTTCTGCAGATGCCAACTGGGCGAGGCGCAGCTCCTCTTGCTGATACTCGTGTTCAGTTTCACCTGGATCAGATACATCTGCTGGTGGTTCACGAAACACAGATTGCCATATATGAAGCTCCTAAACTAGAATGCCTTAAGCAGGTATTGAAGGTTCTTTTATCGTGCACAACCCGAAGTAATATCTCATCCAGATTGCATAAAGTTTGCTAAATATTAGGTATTATGAGTTGTTTTCTTGCCAAATGTACTTGTTTTGATTCATTGTTCATCTCAACTAGTGGGTTACTCGAGAAGCTAGCGGTCCAATCACGCATGCTACATATTCATGCGATGGCCAATCAATATACGTGAGCTTTGAAGACGGAAGCATCGGCATCCTTACTGCTTCTACCCTCAGATTTAGATGTCGTATAAATCCTGCTGCTTATATCCCTTCAAACCCCAGGTAAGTTAGTTACTGCTGCTCATTCAACCTTGTTCTTTTATGAAAATGGCAAGTCTCATTTGTGAAGTTCCAATAGTCTAGCAAGTTATTCATTCCTCACTGATGGATTTGGCAGCTTGAGAGTCTACCCGCTAGTCATTGCAGCACATCCAACCGAACCTAACCAGTTTGCACTAGGGCTTACTGATGGCAGCGTCTATGTGCTCGAGCCATCGGAATCTGAAGGCAAGTGGGGAACTTCTCCTCCTGTTGAAAATGGTGCTGGGCCAAGCATGACCTCTGGTGTAACTGCTTCAGAGCAACCCCAAAGGTAGTGCAGGCCATGTCTCCCCCTGTGGAAACTTTGAGCATTAAAATGCATAGCTGGCTTTCCTCCTCCGCACTTGATTCAAGTTTTGAGGGATGCTGCAGAGAGTAGATTTTACAGCCTGGGGGTACTTCCTCTGGACGTAGTTCAGTACAGTGTTGTCTTAAAGTGGTACAATTAGCATCCTAATCGACTTCTGCTCAAGTCTTGCGGCGATAATTTGTTTTATTATATTCATTTAGGCTGACTGAAAGTGAAAAAAGGAGAACATGAGATTAGGTTGTCGCTTAGAAGGCGTTGTATATTCGAGATCGAGGCAGGTATCTGATTTTAGTTAGCAGGCTAAAGGACCAGAGGAACAGGGTTTAGTTTTCTTAGGTGGCTTCTTTTCTTGTTCCTTCTGCGTTATGCTGAAAGTACTTCTTTTATTTATTTTATTTATTCTTTTCAATTTGCGCAAAGAGCACTTGTTAGCAGGTTCCCCTTTCTTGTTCTTTCCCTGCAAAAACATTGACTTCATCTTCCTTTTGCACTCCCACTACGATGGCGATTTCAGTGCAACAGCACTCAAGACCTTGGATGACAATATAAACTTCCCCACGGTATCTCGATGTTTTGCTTATTAAACTACGCCCTTTTAGAATTAAGTTCCATTCTATTAAGGATGACGCAGTGTAAAACTGTGGTTACGGACAGAATGACTGGTCCTGTTGGGATTATTCTCGGACAGTTCCACTTGGGGCCGAAGTCGGTTATACCTCGAGCTTATATGGTGTGTTTAATAGCATGAAGACTAGCAGATAGGAGCATGAGAATGAGCCTTTTTTTGATGTAATCTCTATTACAATCACCCTTACCTATGTATTACGGTATCTACCACCGAAGGTTATTATCTCTGTGTCACATTAACCTAGTATATTGTTATCGCGCTTTAAACAAATGGAAAAGCTGAAACGGCGAAATGAGGGGAGAAGCCAGAAGTGCAATTCGAGAGTGTCTTGATTTGATTCATATATAGCAAGTTCAACCCTCGACAATTATGGATGTAGCATCTAAAAGAGACATTCTTCTAAACATACTTTATAGTTGTAGCATCTAAAAGTTGGATAAGATGGCTTTTTAAAAACTATTGCAACTTTGAAGGTGCTACAACTGTGATGTATTTGTTAAATGCATTATATGCAATACGCATTTTCATAGTTGAAGCTGCCACAGGAAAGCCTTTTGAATTGGGGGCTTAAATTATTATTCCAAACGCCAGCATTATTTGACCCTCCAAAGCTTATCTACAATTAAGTTCGAAACTGCTAGAACTCACTTTTTAGAGACTTCATTTCTCCCCTCTTGCAATGCCATGGGGAAGGGGGAGTGAGTATTTGCCTGCATCCATATCCAATAAATCGCATTTATCATAACCATTGGTCATATGAATCTTACATGAGTCTTATATATGAGACTTACATGATCCAATTAACTTTTTTAAAACTTTATCCCATCTTTAAAATGCTAGGTTTCCAAGAAATGATGGGATCATAATTAAAGGATTGTGCTCCATCATTAGTGAAATAAAAAAAAATCTATTTTTTAGAAAAAAGACATGATAAGGGTTTGTATTGTTGCTCGATAAGTAATTGAGTGCCTGAACTTTCTTTTTATGTAATCAAATATTAAATTCTTGAATTTTGTTTAATGCGGCGTCTCCACTATTATTGCCGGGTCATGCGTTTTTTCGCTGACATTGCTGACATGGCATCATACACAATGAAAAGCATGCAAACTCAATTTAAAACAAAGGAAAAATATTCCTTTTCTTTTTACTCCCTCTTCCTTCCCCGGTATGCATCTTGCCCTCGTCGCCGTTTCCACCATCAATTTCCACACCTGCCACTTGCCCCACCATCAATTTCCAACGTTCTTGAATCTTGACATTGTTGGGGACCGTCACGTCCCGTCGATGAAAAAAAAGGAAAAAAGATTGACAAGTTGCCTGGCCTGTTATATGTTAGAAACTTACCAATAGGATTTGAAAAGTATACTATAAAATTACCAACTACATTAATAATCATCCAACATTTATTTTGATGGATTATCAATGTGTTAAATTGTTTACTTTTATTTAAAATTGTGAACCTTAATTTGACCAATGTATCCAAATTAGTACATTAATGACTGGGCATGTCTATGTGTTTCACATTATTTAGAAGCATACACTTAGGCGAAGGGAATAATACTTTTTACATTCTAGACATGATTGTTCTCCTTTGGTCCCTAAAGTGATATTTCCCACGATCCAAATCTTTAGCAAAATTCGATCACATTTTTAATGCATGTCTTGACCGATCTGATATCATACCCAAAAGAAAATAAATTTTGAAATATGAAATCATGGATCAATAAACCGAGACCTCAGTTAATTTTGGTACATCTTACATGAGACTCACATGATCTAACGGTCGTGATGCACTGAGCTAACCTGAAGCCAATGCCTCTAATTTATTGAACTTGTTTCAATTAAATAAATTAAATAACCACAGGTTTCTACTCCATACCAAATAAGCACGGGATCCCTAGCCATAAAGGAGTGCCTCTTGCTCTTGTAGAGGAAGAGAATCTAGCATGTGAAAGTGAGTAATGTGTGTCTACCAGTAGACTCTATCCTGCACATGAAGAAAGATCTATCCTTTATGATATCTAGTAACTGCCTTTCAATTGTAAAGTGCATTATTGGCTGAGAAGAAAACCCATGGGATATTAGGGACATGACTGCCAGGCCTTGCCAGCTCAATTGTATAAGGTGGAAGTTGTCTATTGTCCCTGCGAGGCTAATCAAGTTATGAATTGGTTCACTAGTGCCCATTGAAATAGAAATCTCACTACCAATTGATTATCCGTACCCTCTCAGCCCATTTGAAATATTTTGTGTATATAAACTTATTTGTTTTCTTCTAGTAGAGCCTTTATGATTGAAGGAATGAATGTGCTTGCCGACAAAAAAGAAAAGAAAAGGACATAACAAAAGTGATTTTTCATGAGACAACTTCATCGGAAAATTGAATAATAGTTCCCTACCCAACGACACCAGTGTTTACAAGTGTAAATAATTTTAATCACTTATTTTGTTTTTAGAGTGGCGCATCGTGATTTTGATGGCTAAAGTGATATATCATTATTTTGAAAATCAATGAATGATTAATCTCTTGGGTGGGAATGGGAATAAAATAGTCCATTCCAGTTTAAAGAGATCGCCAATGCAGTATATGGTTGACCAGAAGCCAAGTCAAAGAAGTCTCAAAATGCTTACCACAGTACAAATTGCAATTATAGGTGAGTGTGACCCCTCTAGATTAGGAGCTCATAATGGGCTTTGCACATACAGTACAGGCCCCCATCAATCTTTCTTTAGTCTAGATAAATTACTATCATATATATTTCGGAATGACGAGGAAACCTACCGATTTCTATTTTTCCATTGAAATAATGGAAATTTGGTTCATTCACCTAAATATTTTGTCTTTCAGGCCAGTAAAAGTTCAGGACCTCACTAATTTCATCCTTTCTTGCTACACTTCTTAACCCTCAAAAGACTTTGAACCATATTTGTAGTTTGTCTAGATATTTTAAATGACTAACATAACTTTTCTTTGCCTAGATTACATCTAGGAGTTCAATTTTTTATTTTTCTCTCTGGGAGGGAATGATCCATCAAGCAAGCCCTCCGATTATTAAAAGCATCGTTAGGGAAAAAAAAAAAATACACTCTACTATGCCAAAAAGTCGCATTGCATAGTGAGAATATCTGTTGAATTGATGTTTGTTTTCCCCTTGGGCTGTTGAAAGATTGGACCGGGAGTCGGGGTTCTACTTCAACATGAGGTACTTCGAGGATTCGGCACCGAACGGAGAGTGGGACGATGTGGAAAAGTATCTGGGTTCACGAAAGTAGACAATAATAAATACTCCATGAAGATTTCTTCAAGATTCAGAGCAGAAGTATCTCGAAGCTCGGACAAGTAGATCGAAAGTTTCTGGACAATTGATGGGTTCGACTTGTTTAGGGCTGTGTTAGCTGACTGGGCAACAAGCATTTTAACTTTCTTGGTTGTCGGTCGGTCTTGCATTATTGATGATTGCAGGAGGGATCGTGCTAAAGCTGTGGAAATTTTAGTCAAGGACTTGAAAGTATTTGCTGCATTCAATGAGGATTTGTTCAAGGAAACTACGCAGTTACTGACGCTGGGGAACTTTAGGTACGAGGTCTTGCGTTGAAGAATCTTTTAATTTGTAACTGACAGTTTTTCTCTAGTTGACCTTCTGTCTTTTGCTATCATCACATTGGCATTAAACGTATATCCTGCTTGCAGAGAGAATGAGCAACTATCAAAGTATGGTGATACCAAGTCAGCTCGGAGTATAATGTTGGCTGAACTGAAGAAGTTGATAGAGGCTAACCCCCCGTTTCGTGGTAAGCTTCAGTTTCCCACATTGAAGAACTCAAGCTTACGCTCATTAATAAATCAAAGGTCCTTGCTGTTCTACTGCCTTATGTATTTTTCTTGACTAAAGTATCGTCATACCGACTGTTTCATGGCTTCTGGAAGTTTGAATTGGCAGCATCAGCTATGCAAGAAACCTAGGCCTAACCCTGACACGAAGACTCTATTTGAAGACCGCACTTGTGGACAACCAAATGGTGCTCGGGTGCCAATCCCCTGTTGCTAATCCTTTAATGGGTGCCGTCCCCAAACCAGGTTCCTTCCTACCATTGACCGCTCTTGGTGTAAGTCTGGAGGAGAATAGTTAGCCTATTTCCCCGGTAGTTTATCCATTTAGATGTTGGCAACTCACGTTAGTGTTTCTTCTTTCTTTCTTTTTTTGTGCCTTCAAGATCCTTTATTACAGCCCTCCCAGCCTCCTCTGGCCGCTCTTCCAACATCTCTTGCTGGATGGATGGCAAATCCATCCTCAGTAGCTCGCCCCTCAGCATCTGCTGGACCAATAGGTTTGACAGCGCAAAATAATTCAGGTACATGAAGCTGCTCTACAATGTCAATTTCAAGTTCATGGCTACCATGGCCACATATCTAGGTTTATGAGAAGTTGCAAATGGATGGTATTTTGTCGGAACATGTAAAATATTATTTAGGATAATGTGAGGCTTTATTATATGCAGACTAGTGAAATTTCATCTTGTAGTTTCCACAAGTTCAAGCTGTTAATTTGACATTCTATTTACTTTTTGCCTTGTGATACAGCTATCTTAAAGCGTCCCAAGACTCATACTAACAACTCAGCCATGGACTACAAAAAAGCATGTAAAATGTTTTTGGTTTTTTCTTTTCTTTAATTTTTTTAGCTGCATGATGCTTGCTAGCCCTCTGTCCAAAAACAAGAAAGAAAATAAAAGAAAATAAAAAACTAAAAAAATTATTTAAAAATTAAATAAAATTAAAAATTATTTAAAAAGTTCATATAAGCACCGGTCATGCCATGTAGGATGACCAATGTCCACATTAGTAATTTAATTTCAAGTCTAAATTGGTCGAATGAACTCAATTTGCAAAATATGAAAATGTTTAGAACTAAATTATCATAATTGAAAAGTTTATGACTGATATTGACACAAGTGTAATATGTTTAAGATTTTTTTGATAATTTCGCCCCCATATTATCACATCTCTCTCTCTCTCTCTTTTAAGATTCTACTAAGGAAAAAAAAAGTAGTTGCTAATGGTGGCTGATGATACAATAGTAAAAAACCAAAATAATTGGTCAAAGTCATGATATTGTAATGTTGTTGGTTCATAATATTCTATCACTAATGACAAACACCTATAGATGAACAAGTAATAATCTTTACCAAGAAGTTAGAGAGAAAAAAGTGTCAACATGAAATAAGAGGATCGACAAAATGAAATAAAAAGGAAAAAAGTATTGGTGGATAGTTATTCAATGGCGGATAACCTGTTAGTTGAGAAATTCTAAATGTGACATCGAAAGTATAACATTAATGTAAAATGTCAAAAACAAAAACAATTTAAGGAGTGCGATAAAAGTGATTGGGGTGAGGAGGTGATAACTAGATAATCTTTAGGCATGATATGGCAGGAAAAGATCTAGTTTGAGAATCAAGGAAAATCTATTATGGGAAGGAGTCTTTTTGAAAGAAAAAGGTCAGATTGTGCATTGAAAATAATAATCCAACGAGTGATTTTTTTGTGACTGGCTCATCACCAGGAGCATTTGCCAGACAGCTTTCTTTTTAATTTCTCTTATTAGTGGAAAAAGTAAGTCAAGTCAAGAAGCACCCATGTAGGATGGTTTCACGCACCTTCTGCACAATGCTGTGGAAATTACAGGGGCAAGGATTATCCATTGGTATTCTTTTCTATTTCCCTTATTGATAGAAAAGGCAAGTCTAAGTGATCATATTGCCGTTTAGTTGGTTCGTAATATCCAATCAATAATTAAACAACTTTAATGAGTTTTGTCGTCAGTTTTCTTTTTTGTTTCTTTTATTAATAAGAAAGCAAGTCAAATCAAGCATGCTGGTTCTCAAATTTCAATTAAAACTTCACATGCACGTGCTAAAAGTTTCACATCTATGGATTTCATTGTTACGTGTTAGCACAAGAGGTTTGAACAAAAATGGTATGGCATTAACATGTATTCCCAAATATGAACTCACGATTCCACCTACTCAAATGGGGTCAACAATAATGCCTTGTAAATTTGTGAAAAGGAAAAAGAAGGATCAATCGGAATCATCTCATTTATGTAATGAGATCAATTAAACACAAGACCGTAACTCAATTAGCTGTTCTATTGTGCAAATCCAACTTGCTCAAGCAAGGAAAAAAAACTTTCATGTATTCACTATGAATCGATTTTTTGATTGCCTCGATAATTCAATATCAATATACTATAAGTTCTCTAGAATTTTTAATATACTGAATAAGCTAATATGCTCGTAGCTCCATTCAAATTGGGATATAGAGTTTCCTCCAATTTTCATCTCTGATAAAATGTCCGCATCTAATCTTCAATCGACATTAAACAACGGTAACGAGGTGGCTCTAAGCATGAATTTGATGGCCGTCTTATGATTTCATGATAAAATAGGTCTCTTCTTTCCAACTATATGCTAATGCTCATATCATCATCATTAGGCGCTATCGCACTCTGCTTGTTATTAAATTGGTTGGTGGAGAATACGCACTTTCCGCATAATGCCGCGGAAATTGGGCGTGCAATAATTTTCCTCTCTATGCAGCATGTGTCTTGGGCCGTTGGATGACGCATTATGGGCTTTGAACATAGGCAGATCGATTTTTTCAATACTCGAATATTTTCAATCTAAACAAATGACAACCCCATTCACATATAATTCCGGATGAGGAGGAAACCCTACCTATGTTGAACAAATTTTCAATATTCATTTTAATAATGAAAGTTTGGTTCATTCACTCTAAATATTTCGCCTTCCATGCAAGTAAAAGTCTAGGACCTCAGTAATTCCATCCTTTGTTGTTAGAGGTCTCGATCCTCCAAAAAAACTTTGGACGAATGTTTATCTGAACATAAATGATACTGAATTTTTTTCCCCAAAGGAATTTATCCATCAAGAAAGCCCACAAATTATTGAATGCACCGTTATGCAAAAAAAAAAAAAAAAAGAAAAAAAGAATATAGTTTACAATATGAAAAAGTTGCATTCATATTCTTCCCTGAATTATAATTATAATTATAATTATAAATATATATATATATATATATATATATATTATCTTTGCTGTCTAATCTTTACTATATGCGTATACTTGTTTATTTCTTCCACAGGGAAACACGTAACCAGTAAACTGTGGGGCCTCAATGTCCATCATATTATCACATCTTTTTTTTTTTCTTTTAGATACAAATTATTTAAGGAGTGAGATAAAAATGACTTAGGTGAGGAGAAGGTGACTAGATAATTTTTAGATGTGATATGGTATGGAGAAATTTTGAGAATCGAGAGAAATTTATTTTGGTATTTTCTTTTCCATATCTCTTATTAATAGAACAGGCAAGTCTAAATCATCATATTATCATTTAGTTGGTTGGTAATATCCAATCACTAAATTACAGACAACTTTAATGAGTACCAGTTGTTCTCGTTTCTATTTCCTTTTATTAATAAAAAGCAAGTCAAGTTAGGCAAGTTGAATCTCAAATTTCAATCAACGCTTCACCGCTAGAAGTTTCACATCTATGGATTTCAACGTTCACATGTTATCGCAGGAAAGCAAGTCAAGTTAGGCAGTTTCAATCTCAAATTTCAATCAACGCTTCACTGCTAGAAGTTTCACATCTATGGATTTCACTGTTCACATGTTATCGCAGGATACCAATTAGGAAGTTTGGTTTATTTAAGGTTTGTTAAGAAATAGTATGGCCTTAACATGTATTCCCAGATATGAACTTGCAGTTCCACCTACAAAGGAGGGGGAGTAAGTGGAGGAAAAAGAATGATCGAATATAATCATCTTGTTTACGTAATGAGATGGATTTAGTATAATGCTTCAACTAAATCAATTATTGATTGTGCAAATACAATCGTCATAATTGTCCAACTTGGCCAAGCAAGGACTAACAAACCTTCCCATATGATAATCCAATATCCATATATTGTAGATTCTCTAGACTTGTTAATACAGTACATTTGCTAATATACTCGGGATATAGAGTCTCACCCAATTCTAGTGTCCGGTAAATTATCTACATCGAATCTTTAATTGACCTTAAATGACGTGTAACAGTGTGACTCTAGGCATGAATTTGGTGGTCCGTTTCAAATTTTCTTATAAAAATAGGGCACCTCTTCAAAACTATATGCCAACATGCATGCGATGATTGTTAGGCGCTAACATAGGCGAGTAAGGGACCTTTGTGATATTAAGTCGGATTTGACATCGATCCTGCAAAGAGAGGAGAAAAGTGGTTCTTGCAATTTGCTTTTTGATTGAATTAGTTGGTGGGGAATATGCTTACCAACTCGGAGGATCGGAACTGATGTTCGTTTTTGCTTCTATTTTTTTATTAATAAAAAAAAGCAAGTCGAGTCAAAAAGCACATGCACCTTTCGCATAATGGTGCGGAAATTACGCGTACAATAATTACTCTTTCTGCATAGCATGCGTCTTGGATTGTTGGATGGCAACTCAGCATCGTGTGCTTTTTTGGAGGAATTCTTTTGAAAGAGAGAAAAAAGAGTACGCTTTGGATTGAAAATAATAAACTTTCCTTATCCGAATATTTTTAAAAAGTGTCCTACCGACATTTGTGTTTTTGAGATTGATTGATGTCTATTAGCACTAGGAGCATGGGAGTCTTGCTGGTTAGTTTTCTTTTTATTGTCTTTTATTAATAGACAAAAAAGCAAGTCAAGTCAAGAAGCACTTGCATAGGATGGTTCCACGCACCTTCCGCAAAATGCTGCGGAAATTATGCGTGCAATGATTGCCCTTTGGTTTTCTTTTCTATATCTCTATTGACAGTAAAGGCAAGTCAAGTCAACGTTGTGTTTGCTTTGAATAAAAGCACCTTCCACACAGTTCTACGTTGCTCGGCATTGTTCATGCACGCACTGTAAAGGGTGTTGCGTATCGAACGTCGAAGGCTGAGAATCGGTGGAGATCCCAGAGGTGGGCTATTCCTTTACACAACATAAATGACTAATAAATTTCTTCTTCTCATCCCGATTACATCGATATTGTGAAGTATTGCAATCTTTGTGTGTGATAAAATATATTTTACAGTTGTAACACCTAAAACTATTGTAAATTTGAAGGTACCGTGAAGTATTTGCTAAAACATATTATAAAAGTTGCAATACACATTTTCACCATTATGGATTTTGCACAAATAATCACTGATAATCATATTATATCTTAGGATGAAGAGGAAACCTTAGCAAGGTAGACAAATTTCAATTATTGGGAAGGCTGGTTCATTCACTTTTAAATATTTTACCTATCAAGTTAGTAAAAGTTTAGGACCTCATTAATTTTATCCTTTGCAACTACACTTCTCGATGCTCGAGAAACTTTGAGTGTGCATATATCTTTTCTTTGACGACATAAACAATTTATTAAATTTCTTTTGCTCCGGTTACATCCTAGGTTCCATTTTTTTTAGGGAGGGTTTTATCCATTGATCCCACGCACTAATTAGTAAAAGCACCATTAGGAGAAAAAAATGAACTTTATAATGTGAAAGACATTGTATTTCATATTCTTCTCTAAACTTTATTTTTGCTTTCTCTTTGCTATTTAATCTTTATTATATGCATATACTCGCTTATTTCTTCCATAACGGAACACATAATCGGTAAACTATCATACTCGTGAATTACATATCCACTATTTTATCACATTTTTTTTTATTTCCATTTGTAATTTGAGGTAGTACATTAAAGATGCTAACAAAATAGATTCTACATAGGAAACAAAAAAAAAAATTTAAAACAATTGGTTATTATGCAATATTATATAGCAAAATAATTGGTCTAGGTCATGATATTGTAGTATAGTTGGTTCATAATATCCAATCACTAATGATAAACAACGATAACAAGCACTAGTCTTTCTTCTCCATTTATTTCATTAAAATGAGGAGGAAAATATATTTATTGGATCAAGAATATTAAGAAAGAGAACAGCTCTTACATTGCCAACAAAGCAACATGGCTAAAAAGTTGTACAATACAATTTTTTTTTGCCGGTCCTACTCTATTCCTACGCTAATGCTCACTCTCAGACTTTTGCCCTGCCTCCTTGCAGGGCGTGGGAGTCGAAACCCACTCCTGAAACGAAATCGTCCCCATCCCAACCCCTCGAGAAGGTGGGGGTTCGAAATTCCCACCCCTCCCTTCCATGTTGGAAGGGTGGCCACTGGAGCAAACCCCAGTGGTTAAGTTGTACAATACTTTAAGATTGCTTCATTTGCAGGACCTTCTTTATTAAAGAAATGTACACGTACCAATGGCTAAGGTATTAAGTATAATACTCAAATATAACCTTGTTTAAGTGATTATGACGACAAAGACGGTGACAAATATACTATATCCAATAAATAAATGACCGATAAAAAGGCAAAACCCAGCTTGCCCTCGAGTGATGTCGGAATATTCTTGCATGTAATGTCCATGAAGCCACAAGAGACGAAGGAAAACGAAAGCCCCATGTGTGCTCCACTACCAGTTAAAATAAAGTTTCCACGTCTCGATTTTATAATCAAGTCGCGTTGGATCTCACATTTCAATGAAAGCACATGCATAGGTTCCCTGCACCTTCCGCTCGATGCCCAGGAAATTAGTTATTATCAATGGACTTTGCTAGCATAAAAGTCATTGAGTACTGTGAGAATAATATTTGTTGTGAGCCACAAATTATTAAATAAGTAAGTCTCATAACAATTTATAATTACTTGTGATTTGATTTCTTGTAGTCAAGAATAAATTGTTATTCCCATAATAAATTAAACACTATAATCCAATCATTTCTCATTATCAAACAATATTTTCTTTAATTTTAAGTACTTTCTTTTTTTGGTCAAAACATTTTAAGTACTTAAAATGGTCCAAATTTGAAATTCAGTACGCTAAATTTCCAGTAATTGTTTTACAGATTTATCTAAACGGGCACGTACTCACAGCTTATATTTTCATAAATGAATTAAGTTTAGCCTTGGAAAAAAAAAAGCAAGTTGAGTCAAGTTGAAAGTCCAGCCATAGTACATAAGGTTTGACTTGAAATTACCTATGCAATCGTTTACTTTTAAGTCATTGGAGTACAGTGCTGAATATATTTTAGATCTCAACAATTCATTTAATTTAGTTTCTAACTTTTTCTTAACGATGAAGCACAAATTAGGTACGTAAATCCACAAGTCAACAAATCCTCCACTAACGCAAAGGATTAGCAAGACACAAGTCCTCAAATATGAAACAATTTTATGCTTACAAATGTGAGGAACCAAACACATGTCGTGTACCTAGTCTTCATAGACTAATTTTTACTTTCCTTTTTCTCGAGATTCACATAGTCGAATTTTTGTTTAACATAAATCACTTAAAAGATTCAAAAAATGTAAATATCGTCACATAGATGATTATATAATTCTTTTTGCAATTTAACTTAAAGTGTTTATATTGATTTTTTAAATATTAAACATCTATTATGCTATACCAAAATTATCTTATATCTTGGAAGAGGTAATACACCAGGCCCAAATATGGAACCACCTCAGTGTCCGTCGAGTCCACGTCTGTGTGGCCATGCAGCGCTGTCGCCGAGGTCCGAGGAGCGTTGGATGTTCCTATCTCCTTTTTCGAAAGCCAAAAGTAATCACTCCGAAAGTCCAACCTCCACGTCGCCTCGATTGGGGAGAACACGGGAACTCGCTCGGTCCGCGCGCCACGTGAGGCCGCGGGGCAATTCCCCGCTTAGGTTTCGGTTTCAGAGCCGTCGTAGCGGTGAAGCAAGTATATGCCGTACTTGAAATCTCTAGCAACGTCAATGAACCATGCAATAAAATCAAAGGAAGACGCTTGGCACATCACCAGCATAGGAGAACATCATATTGACTTGATTTAAAATGAAAGATTGACGAATCAAGCAAAAGTTACTATGCACATACATCTCTTACAGAGCACTTTTTCATCTTCGAATACATACTCTAGTTCAAAAGTAACTTTTTGCTACAAATTTACATTGACAGAGCATAATCACCACCGATAGAATATCACTTGAAACGTAAAATATGACCATGCACCATCTCACCCAAGAGCTAGGAGAAGTTTGAGGTCAAAGATCAGCATTTTGATATAATTATGACCACCTTATACTTGTAAGCAATAAGCATTCAAGTTCAATACATAAACTCAATATTTTATGCTTGGACAGTGCTATTACATTTGTCACCATTTGACTCACGAGAAATTTGACACAGGAGTGATAAGACCCTTAGGCCTAATAATCATGATGAGACACGGCAAATTCCTCGTGTCAGAGTATGAGAAACAACATAAAAATAAGTCTAAGAAGCCACACTGTCGACCTATTCCAAATCACCAAAGAAATGTCATAATTAATTAAAAGAAATCCGGAACTTTGTAAGCACAATGGAGTAAAGATCCATCATAAGTCTAAAAGAAAAAAAGAAGATTTTTTTGGGTACGTTCATTCCTATATTTTGACCTTTTCTCTTATTACGTCCCCATCCCTTAAACTTGTCTAGTCAATTTTTTTTTTTTTTTCACAAATTTCCTAATCAAGATCCAACCAAATTTAGCTGACGTAACCGTGAACAACGCCCAAGTATGATGTAGATAAGATATGCAAATGCCCACGTAGATATGTATAGAAAAATTTATGTAATATAGACAATGTTAGAATGTGACATGAATAAAAAAATAACTAAGGTGTATGTCAGAGTAGATGTTTACATTGGAAAATTTTTGGTCATGTGACACAACGACATCATCTGATGTGTTATGTCAGTTGGATTTGGTGGTTTTGTGTTAGAGGGATTTGATTAGAAAATTTATGAAATTCGAAGAACCTGATTCAACAAAGTAAAAGTACGGTAGAGAAAATGTGAAAGTAGAAGGTAAGAAGGATATTTTAATTTAAAAACCCAACAGCAATCCACAGTTTGCAAATATCAGCACAATGGTGGCAGCAGCTGAGAAATTATGGTCTAAATTAATATAATTTGCATCAACAGAAGAATGCCTAACTCTACAAGACAGGTACGTCTACTTTGTATTACATGAGCAATGAGTGGAATGGTCACACTGCATACTCACAATTCCGCTGGTGTCTGGTTCCAATCTCAAAGACATCAAAAGCCGAGAAAAGGTCACAACTATGAACATCTCTCTATGAACTTGTCTCATCATATGCATCAAGAGGGAACAAAATCTTCAAGCCAAACCAATAGCTGTGAGGAAAATATAATCAGCAATGGATGTTGACACCTAAATTTTGATCATCCAATTAGTTATTTATTGCATAGAAAAATTAAAAATCAACCCCGGCCCCTAAAAAAATTAGTTAATTTAGATGTTAGGAGCATTCTTCATTGATTAATAGTAAGTCCACATATAATTACATTTTGATTGGACTGGTGCAAGGAGATTTGAACTTAATCGAGTTAATTAGACTAAGCCTGCGGGAATGAGAAATTCAGCCTAATCCATTTATTTCCTTTGCTCGACCAGACATCAAATATGCAGCACAATGACTTCAGCAAGAATGGAGGAGCAAATATTCGTTATTGAGAAATATATTGTGAACAATTTTTTGGGAGAATTAACTGGCCAATTCTTTTCATTATTAAAGATGCACATCATGCTGAAAGTAGGCAAGTTAATTTTTCTTAGTCAAAACTGGAAGTAATTGAACACTATTTGAAAGGAAAAAAATAATAGAAAAAAGAAAAAGGAAGAAAACGGTGAAGAAAGAAAGAAATTCACGGCCTGAGCATGATAGACCAAAGAATAATATACGCACTCACAAGAGGAAAGTGGAATTTGGTCAGCCCGAAAGGAGTTCTCGCCACGTATAAAGAGATGACACTGCAACACGTAGAAGAGAAGGCGAGGGAGTGAGACAAAATGTTCGATAAATTCATGTTCGCAATTAACGAGAAGCGTGGGCAATACATAAAGGAGAACTCAATTTCTTTCCGTGCCTTGAAAAGCTAGCCCCTGCGCAATAAGTGTGTCTATGTTTTGATGTTAGGACTGGAAGAAAACATGTGGGTTCAACGACATTGGAGGTTGATTTACATGTCTCAAAGTCATTACTTGGATTTAAAAGTGAACTATAAAATACATGTGAAGATATTCAAAAAGTACACTTGTAAGAATGAACAAGGTAGAGACAATATCTGGGGCACTCATGAAAAAATTTGAATTGAACGGACCAAAATATTTTAGATATTTATAGTATAAGTTTCTTCATATTGATGCATTTCGTTAATAAATTATTTGGATCTTGAGGAGAAGCTTCAATTGCGTTCACTTATAGTTCAAGAACTATAGATGGACATAAATGATCACTCACACATTTCTTAGGGTTGCATATTCCACATTTTTTCAAACTTACACACCTTTAAAAATATTTCGGAAAAATGATGAAAAATGGGGGGAAGTTAGCAATTCAACATGAAGCATTAAAAATTTTTAATTTAAGGAGAGAGATAAAAGTGACTTGAGCGGAGGGTAAAGATTAGATAATCTTTAAAAATGACGTAGCGTGAGGAAATCTTGTTTGAGAAAATTATTTCGGAAGAGATTAATTTTCAGAGTTACTTTCCCAGACGATAAAGTAATGCGTCCTACAGGCTTTAATAACAAAATCCTATATGATCCCGCGATTGGTATGCTTTTGTCATTGACTCATGTCCATTAGCAGCAGGAGCAACGTGAGTGTCGGTCATTAGTTTTCTTCTTCTATTCTGTTTATAATAGAAAAGGCAAGCCAAGTCAAGACAAAGCTGGAGGATCTCATATCTCAGTGAAAGCACCTGCATGCACCTTCCTCGTATGATGCTGAGAAACGGTGGAAATCACAGCTGGAGCCCGTGAGTATTGCTCCTTAGTTTTCTTTTCTATTTTTTTCGTAAATATAAAAGTCAATTTACTTTCATTAATATAAAAGGGAAGTCGTGCGAGATCGCAGGTTCTGATCAAAGCAGCAGGAGCAAGTGAGTGTTGCACGTGCTTGCATGTGCGCACGTGAGTATTTTTGCTCTTTCGGTTCCGTACGCCTTCCGCTAAATGCTGCGGAAACTACGCATGCAAAGATTTTTCTTTTGGCGGCATGCCTCACAGCAGTTCGATTAGCATGAAGAGTCTTGGACCGTTAGATGGCGAGAACTGAGCATTACGTGCTTTGCACAAATAGCCCCGGTCGATCTTTCTATGCTTCAACAATTTTTATCTAAATAATTTGTCTAAGTAATTCATATATATCCGGGAGGAAACTCCACCTATATAGAAAAATTTCTATCGTATTATCCTAATAATGGAAGTTTGGTTCATTCACTCTAATTATTTTGCCTTCCATACAAGTAAAGTCGAGGACCTCACTAATTTCATCCTTTGCTACAACAGTTCTTGATCCTCAAGAAATTTTAAACGAAAGTTTATCTTTTCTCTAGGCAATATAAATGACTTATAAAATTTCTTTTGCCCCGACTACACCATGGATTCCAACTTTTTTTTTCAAGGAGGGAATTATCCATGAAGCACTCGTACTAATTTGTAAAAGCACCATTAGGAGAGAAAAATAAATTTTATGATGTGAAAAAAAATTGCATTTCATAGTCTTTCCTAAACTTTAATTTTTTTTCTCTTTGATTTTAATATTTATTCTATGCATATACTTGTTTATTCCTTCCATAACGAAACGTCTAACTTGTAAATTGCTATCCTTCTTAACTACAATATCCGCTATTTTACCACGTCTCATTTTTTTCCATATGTAAAATAAGTTTGTAAATTAAAAATCTTAACAAAATTGATCTACATAGAAAAAAATTAAAACATTGGTTATGATGCAATATTATATAGCCATATAATTGGTCTAGGTCATGATATTGTAGTATAGTTGGTTTGTAATATCCAATCACTAATGATTAAAAACTATAACGAGCATGAGTCTTTCTTCTCCATTTTATTCATTAACATGAGGACAAATATATATATATATATATATATATATATATAGGATCATAAAATATTAAGAGAGAGAACAGCTCTAACATGGCCGACAAAACAAAATGGCTAAGAGTTGTACAATACCTTAAGATTGCTTCATTTGCGGTACCTTCTTTATTAAAGAAATATACATATACTAATGGCTAAGATATTAAGTGATTATGACGACAAAGGCAGTGACAAATATACTCTATCCAATTAATAAATGATCGATAAAAAATGACAAAACCCAGCTTGCTCTCTAGTGTTGTCGGAATATTCTTGCAAAAATATTATCCATGAAGCCTTCGCCATAAGAGACGAAGGAAAACGAAAGCCCCATGTGTGCTCCACTATCGGTTAAAAAATAGGTTTCACGCCTCGATTTTATAATCAAGTCGTGCTGGATCTCACATTTCCATGAAAGCGCGTGCATAGGTTCCCCACACCTTCTGCGTAATGCCGGGTGATAAGTTGTTATCAAGCAACATTTTCTTTCATTTTAAGTACTTTCTTTTTTCTGGTCAAAACATTTTAAGTACTTAAAATGGTCCATATTTGAAATTCAGTACTCGAAATTTTCAGTAATTATTTTACAATTTTATCTAAATGGGCACATACTCGCAGCTTATTTTCACAAATGAATTAAGTTTAGCCTTGAAAAAAACAAGTTGAGTCAAGTTGAAAGTCCAGCTATAGTACATGAGGTTTGACTTGAAATTACTTGTGCAATAGTCTTACTTTTAAGTCATTGAAGTACAGTGCTGAATATATTATAGATCTCAACAATTTATCTAGTTCAATTTCTAACTTTTTCTCAACGACGAAGCACAAATTAGATACTAAATCCGTAAATCAACAATTTATTTGAAAGTCGAGTTAGCACATAAGGTTTGACTTGAAATTACTGGTGCAATCACTTAGTTTAAGCCATTAGAGTACAGTGTTGAATATATTTTAGATCTTAACAATTTATTTGGCTTGACTTCTAGCCTTTTATTAATGACAAAGCACAAATCAAGAACGTAAATCCATAGATCAACAAATTCTTCACTAATGCAAAATAACGGGTAAGAAACAAGTCCCAAAATATGAGACAATTTATGCTTACAAATGCAAGGAACCAAGCACACATCGTGTATCTAGTCTTTCATATAGTAATTTTTACTTTCTATTCCCTCGCAACTCTCATAGTCGAACTTTTGTTTAACATAGATCACTTAAAAGATTTAAAATATGTAAATACTGCCACATAGATAATTATATAATTCTTTTTGTAAATAAACTTGAAGAATATACTTCTTTCAATTTTTTATAATTAAATATCTATTATATTTTTAAGTGCACCCTAAATTTTTTATCAAAGGGTTGCATACCAAAATTCTCTTTTATTTTGAAAGAGGTAATGCACCTCATGAGTCATCAGAGAAAAAGGCCAAAATATGGAGCCACCTCAGTTAGCGCTGTCGAGGAGCGTTGCATAGTCCCCGTCTCCTTTTTCAAAAGCCAAAAGAAATCGCTTCGAAAGTCCAACCCCAAGTCGCCTCGGTCGGGGAGAACATGGGAACTTGCTCGGACCGTGCGCCACGTGAGCTCAAGGGGGGAATTCGGTACATTCGGAGTGGCCGAAGATATCCTCGAGATGCGAGGCGGGGGCCACAGGTGGGCTTCGGTTTCTGAGCAGCTGACCCTCGTAGCTGTCAAGCAAAGTGGAGAGGAGGAGCGCCGTGGGTCCGCTTGAAGAGACAACTTGGGCAGAATCCACGAAGCAAATGTCCTGCTCTGTTTTCGGGGATAAAAGGGTCTGGGACGGTTGGACGGCAATAACTCAGCATCGTTCGAGCAAGCGCGGGAGAGAGTGTTGAGTGTAGTTAATCCGAAGTCGAAGGCTGAGAACCGGCAGAGATCACAGCAGGGAGTGGATTGTGTTGTTTGAGCACTTCTTAGGTAATTGATCGCTCCATTTTCTTTTGATGAGTTTCGATTTGAATTCTTAGAGACATTTCTGCATTCCGAGATCGGGACTGTGAAATCTAGCCTTTTTTAAGGCTCTGCTCGATCGATATCCTATTTGGTCAATCAGACTTCATTTTTGTTTGAATGTAGCTACGAAATGAGCTCTGACAGACGTTCTGCAATTCTTGGATTTAGGATTCCATATTTCTCTTCTCAGTTTCCTGCTTTCCTTTGATGCTTTACTCCATCGATCTCTCACTACCTTTGTAGGTGATTACGAAGGCGGAGCCTAAAAGATTCGATATGTGGGGTGTCTTCCTCAACCTCTTTTACTGCCTTTGTAGGCTATGCTCCTCCAATTCTCTTGAGATGGAAAGAAATGAACCCACTCGTTCAGAAGATCCGAATTCCGGGGCTTCTTCCTCATTAACTTCTCCACCTGTAGGTGATTGTGAAGGCGGAACCAAAAAGATGGAAAGAAATGATTATGAAGTGTTCTTGAGCTTTAGAGGGAAGGATACTCGCAAAGGTTTCACCGATTATCTCTATACTAGTCTTGTCGATGCAGGAATTCATGTGTTCAGAGACGACAATGAGCTTTGTGTTGGTGAGGAGATTGGACCGGAACTTCTCCGTAGTATTACACAATCGAAGATCTCCATCCCGATTATCTCAGAGGACTACGTTTCCAGCAAATGGTGCCTTCGCGAGTTGGCTCTTATGTTGAATTGCAAGAGAAACAAAGGGCAAATGGTGTTGCCCATATTTTACAAAGTGGAACCTTGGCAAGTGAAGCATCTCACAGGGAGATTTGGAGATGCTATCAATACACATAAAAAGAATTTGAAAGAAAATATTGTGAAGGAATGGGAAGAAGCGCTCAAAGAAGTCACTTCCTTGAAAGGATTGGAATCGGAGAAAATTGATAATGGGTACATTATTCTCCACCACAACATTGTTTACTTTCTCATAACTAGATCTTATTTGAAAAAGAATATGAATATTTCCATCATATATTGAAATTTTTATTGTTGTTCAACAGGCGTGAAGGAACATTAGTTAAAATAGTTGTCAGAAAAGTTATGAGTAAGTTAAAGAATTATTTTTGCTAAATGTTCCCAAACAATTGGTGGGAATTGACGGTCATGTGGAGCATATCATGCACTTTATAGATGCTAAATTTAGTGATACAAGTATCATTGGAATCTATGGAATGGGCGGTATCGGTAAGACAACTCTTGCAAAGGTGTTATACAACAAGCTTTGGAGTCATTATGAGTCTTGTAGCTTTGTGGCAGATATTCGAGAAAAAATTATGTTCAAGGGTCTTGAAGGCATACAAAAGCAGCTCATTTCTGACATAAGTGGATGCTTATGTGTTGTGTCTAATGTCGATCATGGAATCAGTATCCTTAAATCTCGATGTACAAGTAAGAAAGTACTCATTCTTCTTGATGACGTGGATGATAATACTCACCTGAATGCTTTGGTTGAAGACGATAGTTGGTTTAAAGCTGGAAGTATAGTCATCATCACCACTAGAGACAAGAGTATTCTTGACAAAGCTGGGGTAAGACACAAGTATCCACTCAACGAGTTGCTTTCAGATCAATCATTGGTTTTATTTAGCAGACATGCATTTCGAGCGGATTCTCCTCCCAGTGATTATGGGGTTATCTCTCGTGATATCGTATCTACTACTGGGGGGCTTCCTTTAGCTCTTGAAGTTATTGGTTCATTCTTATGTGGAAAGACAAAAGACGCATGGAAAGCTACATCAAAAAAATTACAGAAAGTGCCTAATGAGAAAGTGCAAGAGAAGTTGAGAATAAGTTACAATGCATTAGATTTTGAGGCCCAACAGATTTTTTTGGATATTGCATGTTTTTTTATTGGATCATCTAAACAAAATCTGACCTACATGTGGGATGCTTGTGGTTTTTTTCCGGGAAAGGGGATTGAAGTATTGAATCTTATGTCCCTAATTAAAATTACCGATGATGGCAAGCTAATGATGCATGATCAACTGAGAGATCTTGGAAGGGAAATTATTCGTCAAGAAAATCTAAAGAAGCCTCAAAAGCGTAGCAGATTGTGGGAATATGAGGATGGCATAGATGTGCTTCTCAGCAACAAGGTAAGAGTTTTTCTCTGCTTGTCTTAATCACCGAATGTGGGCTTGTTTAAAATGATCATTATAGTCAATCATGTGTCCCCAAAACTTGCTGCGTCTACTGGCAAGAGGGCTCTTTTAATTAATTGCTCTTCTTGTCGGACTTTAGGACAAAATTGAAGACCAGTTTCTTGGTTATTAATAACTAATATTTTTAACTAGTAAAATTGTGATAAGGATAATCTCCTTTTGCTAACTTCAAGCAAAAACAAAGCTACAAATTAATGTTTGATAGAGCACTTTTTAAGAAAATCGAATATCTATAAATTTTTGGGGCCATGCTTTCCCACATTTTTGTTTGATGCACAGGTTTGATGTTTGGATTCTTATATTGATTTCTTTTAAGGTCTTTTCTTTCTTTTTTCTTTTAACGAGTAGCGACTTCTTATGGGTTTGCTATGATGAATGAGACCATTCATTAGTGATGATTAGCTATCCCGATTCTTGGATTTTTCAAGTTGGGTTTAGATCTAGTCCCCCAAGTAATACTACTTGTAAGATTTAATCCCCTTGCTATTTTTCGCTCTGTATCATTCTCTATCTTTCATAGTGTGTGCAATCGAGTCCTTTGTAGTCAACCGTTAATGAACATGGTCAATTTGTTGATGTGGCTTTCATATACTATAAATAAATATGGTTATAATTAATATAAATCTTAGTTATAATTAGAAATCTAACATTGATAAGAGTGACTTGGAAAAAAAGACATGAATTCTGGGAATAACTATTACTGCGAGTAAATATTGTAATAGACTATAATAGCCATTATTGTAATGAAACATGCTCTAATAATCTAAATGCGCGTAATAATACATTACTACATAATGCATATGTAACTAAGGCTTAGTATATGTGTACAACTAAGCGGTATATATTATGTGGTAAGATCTTTGGTTCAAAATAAGACGTTAGGAAAAAAAAGTAGAAATTTTCCAATAAACAGAATTAATAAAGCCATAAATACTTTACTTAGATTTTTAACACTCAAAATACTTTAAGCTTCTGCTTCACACTTTAATCTTAATATCTCGATCTTATCTATTAGTCTCAAATTTGACCAATTTGCAATAATTAGAGGTGGTCAAGGACTTACACTGATGATCTAAACTGCAACACTAAAGACATCTAGAATCAACTTATAGGAAAGTCCATCAAACACAAATGGAATGCTCTATCACTTTGATCCATATCTCTCTAGCTCTTCCCATTTATGTCTCCCGGTCGGTTTGAGGAATGAACTGAATACGTGTCAAATGGTTGGTGAAATAATTGGTGACTAAGCAAAAATTCTCGTAACACACTCATGCAACTCACCATCTCACATTCTTCTTTTGATCCATACATTTTTTTTCTTTTTTCTCTCTTTCCAAAGCTCCTTCACAAAAGGTAGTCTAATCATATTGAGTTTATCACAATATTTACATTCTACTTAATCCTCGAAAATACGAGTTATTACCTTACTAGTAGACTTCTGCTACTATTACAATCTACAACACTTGAAAAATAGAGAATCTAAATATTCTTTTCTTGCATTATAAAGGAGATATTTTATAAGGAAGTTATCGCCAAAAAAAAAAAAAATGAAGTAAAAGAGGTTGCATTAAGAAGTATCTGTTATTAAGAAATAAAAATAAAGAAGTGGAACCTTACCAAAAAAAATAAAAATAAAGAAATGGAAAGACAAAGGGAAGTAACTAAGAATACTAATAGATATTAAAATAATGTATCGAAGAGGACGCACTATGGATGTTCATTCAATTAGTATATTATAAATAATTAGTATATTGTGCTAATTAGTATATTATAAATAATTTACAACATAATAAGTGATAATGAGTTATCAAGATAACATAATCACTATTTCATCAACTATTTACCTATTTTTTTCATATTTTCTATGTCAATGATATAATAAGTGATCAAGATAACAAATATTCATGATCTTGACAATTTCATGGAAGAATAGTTATTACGATATCTCTGTATACATAGACATATCTAAAAATTAATTCCCAAGTCACAATTTCCGTGAAAAGTGTATAAAAGAATTTTTAGATGTGAAATTGTGGATTTGTTTACAACATTATAATATATATTGGCAATGATATATTTTAACAATACTTTTATAATTTTATTTGAGAGCTATGTATTCTCAACAAAATATATATTAACAAAGATATGTTCTCAATACCATAATTATAAAAATTTTAATGTTGAACTATTATCTAAACTAAAATTTTTAACATGATACTTGTTAAACTTGGAAGTTAAATATTTCAACCATACAAACATGACCTTTTTCTTTATATAGAGGATGAGTGATGAATTGACTTTTTCAGTTACAACATTTTTAAATACTTATAGAAGAATGATAATTAGTAATAAAACTAAACAATTTCACAACCATATGCTGGCACAGAAGTGATATTAACATAATATAATTATTCTTCATGTCCAATCTATCTCTTAGCAAGATCTTATTAATATATGGGCAAAATTGATCATAAAATTAGATGATTGTTATTCTTTGTAACAAAATCAACATGAAATGAAAAGTTAGCATCAAACATATATAGTAATAAAAAGAGAAGTGAAAATCATGTATATACCTTTTGATATTTTTTCTTCCACATACAATGAAAAACACTTGTTGAAGAAACACGATAAGAAAGGAATGTAAAACATGAGCGTACTTCTTGGGATGGAATTCTCATTTTCATTTTGCTATCAAGAATTGTAAACAAGGTACAAAAGAAAAAGAGGGGAATTCTACAATTGGGATTCTTTAGTATTGATACATGCTTTGACAATAAATTTGATATATGCATTTGAAGTTTTGAACCGTAAGAGACATGTTGTTTCACATATAAAGGATATGAGTTAGTTTGTTATTTCCCATATAAAGGGCATGAGATTTTGAAGTGGTGTTTGCATGAAAAGAGGCCTTCTATATTAATTTTGAAAGGATGGGACTTTTGGGAATTTAAAAGCTGCAAATTGTGAAGGGTATAATTGGAAGAGGAAAAGTTTGGGAAGACTCTCTAGAGCTTCACATTTTTACATAGATTACGACAACCTATCATGTCATGAAGTTGAAGGTGAGAAGCTTAAATCATGATAGTACGACAACAAATTTGAAATCAATACATTTTTTCTCATATACAATTGCTTTCAACCCATTATTCAAAACAACGATTTACAATGTTGCCTAATTGCAGGGCACTAGTAAAATTGAGGGCCTTCGTCTTGACTTAGATAATGGGAGAGAAAGTTACACGGCTGAAACATTTAAAGAATTGACCAAATTGAGGTTACTTCAATTGGAAGGTGTGAATCTCACTGGACATTTTCAGAACTTGTTTCCTCAACTAAGATTGCTTGAGTGGATGGATCAGCAACCGGATTTTGAATTGACCAACTTTCACCTGAAGAAATTAGTCGTGCTCGATTTGTCGTGGAGCAAGACTTCAGAGAATTGGGGAGGATGGAGTCGACTAAAGGTAAAATGTAGAGAAGGCATATCTCTTACAAATAATCACGTGTTGTTGATGGGCCCAATTGCACCAAGTTATCCTTTATTTCTTCTGAAAATATATATTATGGATTTTTCTCTAAGCATAAGAGGAATTTATAGGCACTTAAATATGTCAAAAGCTTCTACCCCTTAATATTTCAACAAACTAGTCATGCTTAACGTCAGACCTACTAATAAAAACTTTTTAAATCGTATTAATTAACATCTATAAAAAAATATAATTACAATACTGTGCCCATGTTATTTTTAATCTAAATGGTTTATGGCTTCTAGTTAATTTCTCCCGATGCAAAAGTATGTCTTTTTAGCAATTCTTGTTATATGTATGTATGTATCTTCTTTCATGGAGATGCAAAGACCCTCACAGTGACTTGTGTTTTACATACATACTAAAATTCTAAATTCATTGTTACTTTTAGAGTAATGGAAATAATTTGTGAACTACTTTGACTTGTTGCGCACAATAATTATTCATTATTATTGTTGATTGTTGAAGTCACCATACAACACATTTATAAAGTAGTAATGTCAAACGAGTAATACAACATTTTTTTATGTCTTGTACATATAGCATTTAAAAATTGTTTTTCATAATTAAAGTAGCCATTTCTTTTTAATTTCATATTAATTGAAGGAAAACATGGCATCAAATGAATGCATCTCATTTCTTCCATTTGACTTTGTCATCTGTAATTTGATAATAAAATTTGTGTATCTCCATTCAATAAATAACAACATAGTCATAACTTTGAAAAACTAAATATGACATTTTCTAAGAAATTTTATTTGCGAAAAATTGTAGATAGCACTCATACATCCCTAACATTTTCTTCGCAGTGATATGCTTAAAAACATTTATATGCTAGCTTAGCGAATGCACTATTGAAAAGAAACATTAAAAATTAAATAAGATAGATGTGTAAGAGTAGGGAGCATGGGGTTTTTTTTTTTTTTTTTTTTTCTTTTGTCCAATCTCAAAGTGGTAACCTTTTTCTTTCAGATAGCAACCGAGCTCAAAGTTCTAAACCTTTCGAATTGTGCTTTGAGAACAACTCCCGACTTGTCCGCTTTCAAGAGTTTGGAGATTTTGATACTTGAAGCTTGTGGGAATCTAGAAGAGATTCATCCTTCTATCGAGGACATCAAGACCCTCGTCTCCTTGAATGTCAGTAATTGTTGGAAATTGAAGGAGCTACCGCTAGGAGTAGGTAGAATGGAAAATTTGAGCAAGCTTCTCATAGATGGCACTAATATACGAGAGATTCCTATCTCAAGAGGTTGTTTGACAAAGCTGGAGACTCTATATGCCTCAAATTGTAGACGGCTTGCTCGACTTCCAGAATCCTGGGGCTCCCTTATGTCATTAACTCAACTAGACCTAAAAAGAACAGAAATTGAAGAATTACCCGAATCCATTGGATCATTAAAGAAGCTCAAGACTTTAAATACCTCTTATTGCAAATCGTTAGCCCGCATACCCAACTCAATAGGCAATTCAACATCTCTATCTCGCCTTGAACTAACAAAATGCCATAAACTTGCTCAACTTCCAGACTCTCTAGGCTCCCTCGTGTCTTTACAACAGTTGTTATTGTCGGGATGTCACTTGTTAAGACAAATCCCAGACTCGATCGGAAAGTTGGCATCATTGATAGAGCTGCATTTGAAATCTATGGCCATTGAAGAATTACCTGAATCCATTGGTTCTTTGAAGGAGCTCAAGACTCTAGATGCCTCTTATTGCAAATCGTTAGCCCATATACCCAACTCAATAGGTAATTCAACATCTTTGTCTCGCCTTGACCTAACAGAATGTCATAAACTTGCTCAACTTCCAGACTCTATAGGCTCCCTCGTGTCTCTGCAGTGGTTGTTATTGTCGGGATGCCACTCGTTGAGACAAATCCCAGACTCGATCGGAAAGTTGATATCATTGATTGAGCTGCATTTGAAATCTACGGCCATTGAAGAATTACCTGAATCTATTGGTTCTTTGAAGGAGCTCAAGACTCTAGATGCCTCTTATTGTGCATCGTTAGCCTGCATACCCAACTCAATAGGCAATTCAATATCTCTATCTCGCCTTGACCTAACAAAATGCCATAAACTTGCTCAACTTCCAGACTCTATAGGCTCCCTCGTGTCTCTACAGTGGTTGTTATTGTCGGGATGCCACTCGTTGAGACAAATCCCAGACTCGATCGGAAAGTTGACATCATTGACTGAGCTGCATTTGGAATCTAAGGACATTGAAAGATTACCTAAATCCATTAATCTTTTTAAGGAGCTCAAGACTCTATATGGCTCTAGACCTATTTCAATAGGCAATTCAAGACCCAACTCAATAGGCAATTCAACGTCTCTGCCTTGTCTTGTCCTAACAGAATGCCATAAGCTTGCTCAACTTCTAGACTTTATAGGCTCCCATGTATCTCTACAACGATTGTTATTGTCGGGATGCCAATCGTTGAGACAAATCCCAGAATCGATCGGAAAGTTGACATCATTGACAGAGCTGCATTTGAAATCTACGGCCATTGAAGAATTACCTGAATCCATTGGTTCTTTGAAGGAGCTCAAGACTCTAGATGCCTCTTATTGCAAATCGCTAGCCCATATACCCAACTCAATAGGCAATTCAACATCTCTGTCTCACCTTGACCTAACAGAATGCCATAAACTTGCTCAACTTCCAGACTCTATAGGCTCCTTCATGTCTGTGCAGTGGTTGTTATTGTCGGGATGCCACTCGTTGAGACAAATCCCAGAATCGATCGGAAAGTTGACATCATTGACTGAGCTCCATTTGAAATCTACGGCCATTGAAGAATTACCTGAATCCATTGGTTCTTTAAAGGAGCTCAAGACTCTAGATGCCTCTTATTGCAAATCGTTAACCCATATACCCAACTCAATAGGCAATTCAACATCTCTGTCTCGCCTTAACCTAACAGAATGCCATAAACTTGCTCAACTTCCAGACTCTATAGGCTCCCTCGTGTCTTTACAGTGGTTGTTATTGTCGGGATGCCACTCGTTGAGACAAATCCCAGACTCGATCGGAAAGTTGACATCATTGACTGAACTGCGTTTGGAATATAAGGACATTGAAAGATTACCTAAATCTATTAGTCTTTTTAAGGAGCTCAAGACTCTAAATGGCTCTAGACCTATTTCAATAGGCAATTCAAGACCCAACTCAATAGGCAATTCAACGTCTCTGCCTTGTCTTGTCCTAACAGAATGCCATAAGCTTGCTCAACTTCCAGACTTTATAGGCTCCCATGTATCTCTACAACGGTTGTTATTGTCGAGATGCCACCTGTTGAGACAAATCCCAGACTCGATCGGAAAGTTGACATCATTGACTGAGCTGCATTTGAAATCTACGGCCATTAAAGAATTACCTGAATCCATTGGTTCTTTGAAGGAGCTCAAGACTCTAGATGCCTCTTATTGCAAATCGTTAGCCTGCATACCCAACTCAATAGGCAATTCAACATCTCTGTCTCACCTTGACCTAACAGAATGCCATAAACTTGCTCAACTTCCAGACTCTATAGGCTCCCTCGTGTCTCTGCAGTGGTTGTTATTGTCGGGATGCCACTCGTTGAGACAAATCCCAGAATCGATCGGAAAGTTGACATCATTGACTGAGCTGCATTTGAAATCTACGGCCATTGAAGAATTACCTGAATCCATTGGTTCTTTGAAGGAGCTCAAGACTCTAGATGCCTCTTATTGCAAATCGTTAGCCTGCATACCCAACTCAATAGGCAATTCAACATCTACGTCTCGCCTTGACCTAAGAAAATGCCATAAACTTGCTAAACTTCCAGACTCTATAGGCTCCCTCGTGTCTCTACAGCGGTTGTTATTGTCGGGATGTCACTCGTTGAGACAAATCCCGTGCTCGATCGGAAAGTTGACATCATTGACAAAGTTGCATTTGAAATCTATGGCCATTGAAGAATTACCTCGAATCCATTGGTTCTTTGAAGGAGCTCAAGACTCTAGATGCCTCTTATTGCAAATCGTTAGGTCGCATACCCAACTCAATAGGCAATTCAACATCTCTATCTCGCCTTGTCCTAACAGAATGCCATAAGCTTGCTCAACTTCCAGACTCTATAGGCTCCCTCGTGTTTCTACAACGATTGTTATTGTCGGGATGCCACTCGTTGAGACAAATAATAGACTCGATCGGAAGGTTGACATCATTGACTAAGCTACATTTGAAATCTACGGCCATTGAAGAATTACCTGAATCCATTGGTTCTTTGAAGGAGCTCAAGACTCTAGATGCCTCTTATTGCAAATCGTTAGCCTACATACCCAACTCAATTGGCAATTCAACATCTCTGTCTCGCCTTGACCTAACAGAATGCCATAAACTTGCTCAACTTCCAGACTCTATAGGCTCCCTTGTGTCTCTACAGCAGTTGTTATTGTCGGGATGCCACTCATTGAGACAAATCCCAGACTCGATTGGAAAGTTGACATCATTAACCGAGCTACATTTGAAATCTACGGCCATTGAAGAATTACCCGAATCCATTGGTTCTTTGAAGGAGCTCAATACTCTAGATGCCTCTTATTGTGCATCGTTAGTCCGCATACCCAACTCAATAGGCAATTCAACATCTCTGTCTCGCCTTAACCTAGCAGAATGCCATAAACTTGCGCAACTTCCAGACTCTATAGGCTCCCTCGTGTCTCTACAGTGGTTGTTATTGTCGGGATGCCACTCGTTGAAACAAATCCCATACTCGATCGAAAAGTTGACATCATTGATCGAGCTGCATTTGGAATCTAAGGACATTGAAAGATTACCTAAATCCATTAGTCTTTTTAAGGAGCTCAAGACTTTAGATGGCTCTAGACCCATTTCGATAGGCAATTCAAGACCCAACTCAATAGGCAATTCAACGTCGCCTTGTCTTGTCCTAACGAGAATGCCATAAGCTTGCTCAACTTCCAGACTTTATAGGCTCCCATGTATCTCTACAACGGTTGTTATTGTCGGGATGCCACTCGTTGAGACAAATCCCAGACTCGATCGGAAAGTTGACATCATTGACTGAGCTGCATTTGAAATCTACGGCCATTGAAGAATTACCTGAATCCATTGGTTCTTTGAAGGAGCTCAAGACTCTAGATGCCTCTTATTGCAAATCGTTAGCTCGCATACCCAACTCAATAGGCAATTCAACATCTCTGTCTCGCCTTGACCTAAGAAAATGCCATAAACTTGCTAAACTTCCAGACTCTATAGGCTCCCTCGTGTCTCTACAGCAGTTGTTATTGTCGGGATGTCACTCGTTGAGACAAATCCCAGGCTCGATCGGAAAGTTGACATCATTGACAAAGTTGCATTTGAAATCTATGGCCATTGAAGAATTACACGAATCCATTGGTTCTTTGAAGGAGCTCAAGACTCTAGATGCCTCTTATTGCAAATCGTTAGGTCGCATACCCAACTCAATAGGCAATTCAACATCTCTATCTCGCCTTGTCCTAACAGAATGCCATAAGCTTGCTCAACTTCCGGACTCTATAGGCTCCCTCGTGTTTCTACAACGATTGTTATTGTCGGGATGCCACTCGTTGAGACAAATAATAGACTCGATCGGAAGGTTGACATCATTGACTAAGCTACATTTGAAATCTACGGCCATTGAAGAATTACCTGAATCCATTGGTTCTTTGAAGGAGCTCAAGACTCTAGATGCCTCTTATTGCAAATCGTTAGCCTACATACCCAACTCAATTGGCAATTCAACATCTCGTCTCGCCTTGACCTAACAGAATGCCATAAACTTGCTCAACTTCCAGACTCTATAGGCTCCCTTGTGTCTCTACAGCAGTTGTTATTGTCGGGATGCCACTCATTGAGACAAATCCCAGACTCGATTGGAAAGTTGACATCATTAACCGAGCTACATTTGAAATCTACGGCCATTGAAGAATTACCCGAATCCATTGGTTCTTTGAAGGAGCTCAATACTCTAGATGCCTCTTATTGTGCATCGTTAGTCCGCATACCCAACTCAATAGGCAATTCAACATCTCTGTCTCGCCTTAACCTAGCAGAATGCCATAAACTTGCGCAACTTCCAGACTCTATAGGCTCCTCGTGTCTCTACAAAGTGGTTGTTATTGTCGGGATGCCACTCGTTGAAACAAATCCCATACTCGATCGAAAAGTTGACATCATTGACTGAGCTGCATTTGGAATCTAAGGACATTGAAAGATTACCTAAATCCATTAGTCTTTTTAAGGAGCTCAAGACTTTAGATGGCTCTAGACCCATTTCGATAGGCAATTCAAGACCCAACTCAATAGGCAATTCAACGTCTCTGCCTTGTCTTGTCCTAACAGAATGCCATAAGCTTGCTCAACTTCCAGACTTTATAGGCTCCCATGTATCTCTACAACGGTTGTTATTGTCGGGATGCCACTCGTTGAGACAAATCCCAGACTCGATCGGAAAGTTGACATCATTGACTGAGCTGCATTTGAAATCTACGGCCATTGAAGAATTACTGAATCCATTGGTTCTTTGAAGGAGCTCAAGACTCTAGATGCCTCTTATTGCAAATCGTTAGCCTGCATACCCAACTCAATAGGCAATTCAACATCTCTGTCTCGCCTTGACCTAAGAAAATGCCATAAACTTGCTAAACTTCCAGACTCTATAGGCTCCCTCGTGTCTCTGCAGTGGTTGTTATTGTCGGGATGCCACTCGTTGAGACAAATCCCAGAATCGATCGGAAAGTTGACATCATTGACTGAGCTGCATTTGAAATCTACGGCCATTGAAGAATTACCTGAATGCATTGGTTCTTTGAAGGAGCTCAAGACTCTAGATGCCTCTTATTGCAAATCGTTAGGTCGCATACCCAACTCAATAGGCAATTCAACATCTCTATCTCGCCTTGTCCTAACAGAATGCCATAAGCTTGCTCAACTTCCAGACTCTATAGGCTCCCTCGTGTTTCTACAACGATTGTTATTGTCGGGATGCCACTCGTTGAGACAAATAATAGACTCGATCGGAAGGTTGACATCATTGACTAAGCTACATTTGAAATCTACGGCCATTGAAGAATTACCCGAATCCATTGGTTCTTTGAAGGAGCTCAAGACTCTAGATGCCTCTTATTGCAAATCGTTAGCCTACATACCCAACTCAATTGGCAATTCAACATCTCTGTCTCGCCTTGACCTAACGAGAATGCCATAAACTTGCCCAACTTCCGACTCTATAGGCTCCCTTGTGTCTCTACAGCAGTTGTTATTGTCGGGATGCCACTCATTGAGACAAATCCCAGACTCGATTGGAAAGTTGACATCATTAAGCGAGCTACATTTGAAATCTACGGCCATTGAAGAATTACCCGAATCCATTGGTTCTTTGAAGGAGCTCAATACTCTAGATGCCTCTTATTGTGCATCGTTAGTCCGCATACCCAACTCAATAGGCAATTCAACATCTCTGTCTCGCCTTAACCTAGCAGAATGCCATAAACTTGCGCAACTTCCAGACTCTATAGGCTCCCTCGTGTCTCTACAGTGGTTGTTATTGTCGGGATGCCACTCGTTGAAACAAATCCCATACTCGATCGAAAAGTTGACATCATTGACTGAGCTGCATTTGGAATCTAAGGACATTGAAAGATTACCTAAATCCATTAGTCTTTTTAAGGAGCTCAAGACTTTAGATGGCTCTAGACCCATTTCGATAGGCAATTCAAGACCCAACTCAATAGGCAATTCAACGTCTCTGCCTTGTCTTGTCCTAACATAATGCCATAAGCTTGCTCAACTTCCAGACTTTATAGGCTCCCATGTATCTCTACAACGGTTGTTATTGTCGGGATGCCACTCGTTGAGACAAATCCCAGACTCGATCGGAAAGTTGACATCATTGACTGAGCTGCATTTGAAATCTACGGCCATTGAAGAATTACCTGAATCCATTGGTTCTTTGAAGGAGCTCAAGACTCTAGATGCCTCTTATTGCAAATCGTTAGCCTGCATACCCAACTCAATAGGCAATTCAACATCTCTGTCTCGCCTTGACCTAAGAAAATGCCATAAACTTGCTAAACTTCCAGACTCTATAGGCTCCCTCGTGTCTCTACAGCAGTTGTTATTGTCGGGATGTCACTCGTTGAGACAAATCCCAGGCTCGATCGGAAAGTTGACATCATTGACAAAGTTGCATTTGAAATCTACGGCCATTGAAGAATTACCTGAATCCATTGGTTCTTTGAAGGAGCTCAAGACTCTAGATGCCTCTTATTGCAAATCGTTAGGTCGCATACCCAACTCAATAGGCAATTCAACATCTCTATCTCGCCTTGTCCTAACAGAATGCCATAAGCTTGCTCAACTTCCAGACTCTATAGGCTCCCTCGTGTTTCTACAACGATTGTTATTGTCGGGATGCCACTCGTTGAGACAAATAATAGACTCGATCGGAAGGTTGACATCATTGACTAAGCTACATTTGAAATCTACGGCCATTGAAGAATTACTGAATCCATTGGTTCTTTGAAGGAGCTCAAGACTCTAGATGCCTCTTATTGCAAATCGTTAGCCTACATACCCAACTCAATTGGCAATTCAACATCTCGTCTCGCCTTGACCTAACGAGAATGCCATAAACTTGCCCAACTTCCGGACTCTATAGGCTCCCTTGTGTCTCTACAAGCAGTTGTTATTGTCGGGATGCCACTCATTGAGACAAATCCCGGACTCGATTGGAAAGTTGACATCATTAATCGAGCTACATTTGAAATCTACGGCCATTGAAGAATTACCCGAATCCATTGGTTCTTTGAAGGAGCTCAATACTCTAGATGCCTCTTATTGTGCATCGTTAGTCCGCATACCCAACTCAATAGGCAATTCAACATCTCTGTCTCGCCTTAACCTAGCGAATGCCATAAACTTGCGCAACTTCCGACTCTATAGGCTCCCTCGTGTCTCTACAAAGTGGTTGTTATTGTCGGGATGCCACTCGTTGAAACAAATCCCATACTCGATCGAAAAGTTGACATCATTGATCGAGCTGCATTTGGAATCTAAGGACATTGAAAGATTACCTAAATCCATTAGTCTTTTTAAGGAGCTCAAGACTTTAGATGGCTCTAGACCCATTTCGATAGGCAATTCAAGACCCAACTCAATAGGCAATTCAACGTCTCTCGCCTTGTCTTGTCCTAACAGAATGCCATAAGCTTGCTCAACTTCCAGACTTTATAGGCTCCCATGTATCTCTACAACGGTTGTTATTGTCGGGATGCCACTCGTTGAGACAAATCCCGAGACTCGATCGGAAAGTTGACATCATTGATCGAGCCTGCATTTGAAATCTACGGCCATTGAAGAATTACACGAATCCATTGGTTCTTTGAAGGAGCTCAAGACTCTAGATGCCTCTTATTGCAAATCGTTAGCCTCGCATACCCAACTCAATAGGCAATTCAACATCTCTCGTCTCGCCTTGACCTAAGAAAATGCCATAAACTTGCTAAACTTCCAGACTCTATAGGCTCCCTCGTGTCTCTACAAACGGTTGTTATTGTCGGGATGTCACTCGTTGAGACAAATCCCGTGCTCGATCGGAAAGTTGACATCATTGACAAAGTTGCATTTGAAATCTACGGCCATTGAAGAATTACTGAATCCATTGGTTCTTTGAAGGAGCTCAAGACTCTAGATGCCTCTTATTGCAAATCGTTAGGTCGCATACCCAACTCAATAGGCAATTCAACATCTCTATCTCGCCTTGTCCTAACGAGAATGCCATAAGCTTGCTCAACTTCCGGACTCTATAGGCTCCCTCGTGTTTCTACAACGATTGTTATTGTCGGGATGCCACTCGTTGGAGACAAATAATAGACTCGATCGGAAGGTTGACATCATTGACTAAGCTACATTTGAAATCTACGGCCATTGAAGAATTACCTGAATCCATTGGTTCTTTGAAGGAGCTCAAGACTCTAGATGCCTCTTATTGCAAATCGTTAGCCTACATACCCAACTCAATTGGCAATTCAACATCTCGTGTCTCGCCTTGACCTAACGAGAATGCCATAAACTTGCTCAACTTCCGGACTCTATAGGCTCCCTTGTGTCTCTACAGCGGTTGTTATTGTCGGGATGCCACTCATTGAGACAAATCCCAGACTCGATTGGAAAGTTGACATCATTAACTGAGCTACATTTGAAATCTACGGCCATTGAAGAATTACCCGAATCCATTGGTTCTTTGAAGGAGCTCAATACTCTAGATGCCTCTTATTGTGCATCGTTAGTCCGCATACCCAACTCAATAGGCAATTCAACATCTCTGTCTCGCCTTAACCTAGCAGAATGCCATAAACTTGCGCAACTTCCAGACTCTATAGGCTCCCTCGTGTCTCTACAGTGGTTGTTATTGTAGGGATGCCACTCGTTGAAACAAATCCCATACTCGATCGAAAAGTTGACATCATTGACTGAGCTGCATTTGGAATCTAAGGACATTGAAAGATTACCTAAATCCATTAGTCTTTTTAAGGAGCTCAAGACTTTAGATGGCTCTAGACCCATTTCGATAGGCAATTCAAGACCCAACTCAATAGGCAATTCAACGTCTCTGCCTTGTCTTGTCCTAACAGAATGCCATAAGCTTGCTCAACTTCCAGACTTTATAGGCTCCCATGTATCTCTACAACGGTTGTTATTGTCGGGATGCCACTCGTTGAGACAAATCCCAGACTCGATCGGAAAGTTGACATCATTGACTGAGCTGCATTTGAAATCTACGGCCATTGAAGAATTACCTGAATCCATTGGTTCTTTGAAGGAGCTCAAGACTCTAGATGCCTCTTATTGCAAATCGTTAGCCTGCATACCCAACTCAATAGGCAATTCAACATCTCTGTCTCGCCTTGACCTAAGAAAATGCCATAAACTTGCTAAACTTCCAGACTCTATAGGCTCCCTCGTGTCTGCAGTGGTTGTTATTGTCGGGATGCCACTCGTTGAGACAAATCCCAGAATCGATCGGAAAGTTGACATCATTGCCTGAGCTGCATTTGAAATCTACGGCCATTGAAGAATTACCTGAATGCATTGGTTCTTTGAAGGAGCTCAAGACTCTAGATGCCTCTTATTGCAAATCGTTAGGTCGCATACCCAACTCAATAGGCAATTCAACATCTCTATCTCGCCTTGTCCTAACAGAATGCCATAAGCTTGCTCAACTTCCAGACTCTATAGGCTCCCTCGTGTTTCTACAACGATTGTTATTGTCGGGATGCCACTCGTTGAGACAAATAATAGACTCGATCGGAAGGTTGACATCATTGACTAAGCTACATTTGAAATCTACGGCCATTGAAGAATTACTGAATCCATTGGTTCTTTGAAGGAGCTCAAGACTCTAGATGCCTCTTATTGCAAATCGTTAGCCTACATACCCAACTCAATTGGCAATTCAACATCTCTGTCTCGCCTTGACCTAACAGAATGCCATAAACTTGCCCAACTTCCAGACTCTATAGGCTCCCTTGTGTCTCTACAAAGATTAGTTGTTATTGTCGGGATGCCACTCATTGAGACAAATCCCGGACTCGATTGGAAAGTTGACATCATTAACGGAGCTACATTTGAAATCTACGGCCATTGAAGAATTACCCGAATCCATTGGTTCTTTGAAGGAGCTCAATACTCTAGATGCCTCTTATTGTGCATCGTTAGTCCGCATACCCAACTCAATAGGCAATTCAACATCTCTGTCTCGCCTTAACCTAGCGAATGCCATAAACTTGCGCAACTTCCGGACTCTATAGGCTCCCTCGTGTCTCTACAAAGTGGTTGTTATTGTAGGGATGCCACTCGTTGAAACAAATCCCATACTGATCGAAAAGTTGACATCATTGATCGAGCTGCATTTGGAATCTAAGGACATTGAAAGATTACCTAAATCCATTAGTCTTTTTAAGGAGCTCAAGACTTTAGATGGCTCTAGACCCATTTCGATAGGCAATTCAAGACCCAACTCAATAGGCAATTCAACGTCTCGCCTTGTCTTGTCCTAACGTAATGCCATAAGCTTGCTCAACTTCCAGACTTTATAGGCTCCCATGTATCTCTACAACGGTTGTTATTGTCGGGATGCCACTCGTTGAGACAAATCCCGGACTCGATCGGAAAGTTGACATCATTGATCGAGCTGCATTTGAAATCTACGGCCATTGAAGAATTACCGAATCCATTGGTTCTTTGAAGGAGCTCAAGACTCTAGATGCCTCTTATTGCAAATCGTTAGCTCGCATACCCAACTCAATAGGCAATTCAACATCTCGTCTCGCCTTGACCTAAGAAAATGCCATAAACTTGCTAAACTTCCGGACTCTATAGGCTCCCTCGTGTCTCTACAGCAGTTGTTATTGTCGGGATGTCACTCGTTGAGACAAATCCCGTGCTCGATCGGAAAGTTGACATCATTGACAAAGTTGCATTTGAAATCTACGGCCATTGAAGAATTACCGAATCCATTGGTTCTTTGAAGGAGCTCAAGACTCTAGATGCCTCTTATTGCAAATCGTTAGGTCGCATACCCAACTCAATAGGCAATTCAACATCTCTATCTCGCCTTGTCCTAACAGAATGCCATAAGCTTGCTCAACTTCCGACTCTATAGGCTCCTCGTGTTTCTACAACGATTGTTATTGTCGGGATGCCACTCGTTGAGACAAATAATAGACTCGATCGGAAGGTTGACATCATTGACTAAGCTACATTTGAAATCTACGGCCATTGAAGAATTACCTGAATCCATTGGTTCTTTGAAGGAGCTCAAGACTCTAGATGCCTCTTATTGCAAATCGTTAGCCTACATACCCAACTCAATTGGCAATTCAACATCTCGTCTCGCCTTGACCTAACGAATGCCATAAACTTGCTCAACTTCCAGACTTTATAGGCTCCCTTGTGTCTCTACAAAGAGTTGTTATTGTCGGGATGCCACTCATTGAGACAAATCCCAGACTCGATTGGAAAGTTGACATCATTAACCGAGCTACATTTGAAATCTACGGCCATTGAAGAATTACCCGAATCCATTGGTTCTTTGAAGGAGCTCAATACTCTAGATGCCTCTTATTGTGCATCGTTAGTCCGCATACCCAACTCAATAGGCAATTCAACATCTCGTCTCGCCTTAACCTAGCAGAATGCCATAAACTTGCGCAACTTCCGGACTCTATAGGCTCCTCGTGTCTCTACAAAGTGGTTGTTATTGTTGGGATGCCACTCGTTGAAACAAATCCCATACTCGATCGAAAAGTTGACATCATTGACTGAGCTGCATTTGGAATCTAAGGACATTGAAAGATTACCTAAATCCATTAGTCTTTTTAAGGAGCTCAAGACTTTAGATGGCTCTAGACCCATTTCGATAGGCAATTCAAGACCCAACTCAATAGGCAAGTCAACGTCTCTGCCTTGTCTTGTCCTAACAGAATGCCATAAGCTTGCTCAACTTCCAGACTTTATAGGCTCCCATGTATCTCTACAACGGTTGTTATTGTCGGGATGCCACCTGTTGAGACAAATCCCAGACTCGATCGGAAAGTTGACATCATTGACTGAGCTGCATTTGAAATCTACGGCCATTGAAGAATTACCTGAATCCATTGGTTCTTTGAAGGAGCTCAAGACTCTAGATGCCTCTTATTGCAAATCGTTAGTCTGCATACCCAACTCAATAGGCAATTCAACATCTCTGTCTTGCCTTGACCTAACAGAATGCCATAAACTTGCTCAACTTCCAGACTCTATAGGCTCCCTCGTGTCTCTGCAGTGGTTGTTATTGTCGGGATGCCACTCGTTGAGACAAATCCCAGACTCGATCGGAAAGTTGACATCATTGACTGAGCTACATTTGAAATCTACAGCCATTGAAGAATTACCTGAATGCATTGGTTCTTTGAAGGAGCTCAAGACTCTAGATGCCTCTTATTGTAGATCGTTAGCCTACATACCCAACTCAATAAGCAATTCAACATCGCTGTCTCGCCTTGACCTAATAGAATGCCATAAACTTGCTCAACTTCCAGACTCTATAGGCTCTCTCATGTCTCTACAGCAGTTGTTATTGTCGGGATGTCACTCGTTGAGACAAATCCCAGACTCGATCGGAAAGTTGACATCATTGACAAAGCTGCATTTGAAATCTACAGCCATTGAAGAATTACTTGAATCCATTGGAAATATGCAAAGCTTAAGGATATTGGACATTAGTGGAACTGCCATAATAGAATTGCTTGATGACCCAGGAATATTGGCAGAACTCCAAGAGTTCAGAGCATCGGGATGGAAAAATCCGGAAGGGTCACCTAGTAATAACAGCCAATTGGTTTCACCAAACAATCTTGGTTTAGACAAGCTTCAAAAACTATCAGAATTGCGCTCTCGCATACTAGCGCTAGGTATCACCTACCAAATCTCGCAATCACTGAATTTATCCCAACCAAACTTTCTTAAGAAACTCACTCTTTCTAATTGGCTTGAATGTCTCCCAAACCTTTCTATAAAACGTTGTAGAAAAGCTGTGAATCTTGATTTTTTATTTTCAAAAGTTTAACCTATTAGTTGGGCATTCTATTTACTTTTTGTCTTGTGATACAGCTCTCTTAAAGCGTCCTAAGGCTCCAGCAGCCAACAACTCAGCCATGGACTATCAAACAGCAGATTCTAAACACGTTTTGAAGAGATCAAAACCTTTTGGAATATTGGATGAAGTACTTATTTCATCTTGCTTTTTCTTTATTGTTCTTTATTAATTATAGCATGGTTCTATCTATAAAGAGAAGTATCTTATTGGGTGATCGATTATCTGTTATGTATGGAATGCTTTTCTCAACATTCATAACTAGATCTATTAGACTTGTTACATTTACTTCTCGTTATTTTAAGTCTTCTGTTCATGGAAGTAGGGATTTTCAATTTTCCTGAATTATAAACTTAAGTTGGAATATATTGCCCATTCTTATGTGATTCTCTTTCTTAATTATCTTTCTTTGCATGCCATTGAATGAAACCTTTTGAAAGCGCTCTCACTTTGGTGCTATTGCGGCATATGATCATGCATTGGGAATCTTCAGGAGTGTAGGGGTTATTTCACATCGGTTGTGGAAGAAGAAGGTAGTCAATTTATAAGTGTAAAGGAAAGCCTCACCCTTTAAGTTAGCTTTTGGGGTGAGATAAGCCCAAGACCACCCAACAATGATAAACTTTTAGTTTTTAGGTTTCTAGATACCCTTTACTTTCATGATGTTAACTTAAATAAATAATTGAGGATTGGAAGGCTTACAAGAAAGTCTGATGGAGAGAAAAAAGGAGCAAAAGGGCTAAGGTTGTCAATTTATGTTTGCTTGTCTTAATTGTGTTTGTTACTGTGTCAATTTATCATGACTTCTATTAGACATGTCAAACCATTGAATTAGACGAGAGCATGTAAGTATCTCTCAACCAACTAGTTAAACGTATGGTGATGTGTCATATTTTGGTTGTGTCTGTGTTTTTCGTGTTTGGTATTGTCATGTAAACAGTCGGTGTCAATATTGGCAGCATTAATGAGGAGTGTGGACTGGGAAGGTGTTGATTGCATCTTCTCCCATCACGTAGGCATTGTGCTCACTTATGCTAGTAAAATAGGGGCTCTCATACAAGTTTTGCATCTTTTGAGTGCCATGGTTTTTATCAATTTTCTAAAGGACTAACTAGTTTTGTAATCTTTATGATGTCCTATTAGGTGAATAATTTTTTGGCAAACATTCTGCCTATCTCATACAACTGCCCAAGCCTCAATCAAAGTTCTTATTCTTCAAATGACTTGCCCGGAAAAGTAGTCATTACCCTAAGTCAAGGTTCACTTGTTAAGAGTATGGATTTCCATCCAGTGCAACAAATTTTGCTTCTAGGTTAGCACTTCTTTCATACTCTATGAAGAACATGTTCCGTGCTTTTCTTCAGTTGGATATATTTGTTCCTGTTGGAGGCCATAAGTTTGTGCTTTGGTACTTGGAAGATTGCTTTTTGATGTTCTTTTGACACTAGCTTCAGCTATTTTAAACCATGGGCTATAATTCTTCAAATTTTTTGCTTCAATAATTTTCAGTGGGAACAAATACGGGCAATGTTATGGTATGGGAAGTAGGCAGCAGTGCGAGGATTGCTTTGAGAAAATTCAAGGTTTGGGATTTGGGAACATGTTCAATGGCATTGCAGGTATGGAAGTTCAATTCTAAATAAAATCATGGCATCTTGTTTTTGGACATGTGATTATGGATTTTAATTCTTTGTAGGCTTCTCTAGCGAATGACTATACAACATCCATTAACCGTGTAATGTGGAGTCCTGATGGAATCCTTTTTGGTATGTACAGATGTCACTTCTACTTGTATATCAACTTAAGAAATTGGGCAATACATACTTGCAAATTGATGAAAAAACTAAAGCGCCAAGAACCAGACTTCATTGCAATATTTTTCAAGAAGAAGTGTCCATACGCTGCTTTTACTGATGATTTGTGGTTTTCACTTTAGGTGTTGCTTATTCCAAGCACATGGTGCACATATACTCACATCATGGTGGTGATGACATAAGGAACCACCTAGAGGTTTGTTGCTAAACAAGGAGAAAAAAAATTAAGCTTCTCTGTTATGCTGACAATTGCCACCTAAATGTGAGTTCAACTTGATTTTGACTCTAAGCTAATGTCTGATACAGCTCGAGGCTCATGTTGGAAGTGTTAATGATCTTGCCTTTTCATATCCAAACGAACAGTTATGTGTTGTGACCTGTGGAGAGGACAGGTTGATCAAGGTATATTTTGATTGTTTTCCTCAGCGTTACGATGTTATGTTGTTTGATCCCTTTTAACCAAGCTAGTAGTTACGTAGGTATGGGATGTAGTGACTGGGGCTAAACAACAGACTTTTGAGGGTCACGAAGCACCTGTATATTCCATTTGTCCACACAATAGAGAAAATATTCAGGTACCTAGTTATTTTGCATACTAACAAGGACATGCGGCAAGCATGGCCAATCGGCTGTACGCTTGACCATTCAATGGACTTTCTTTGCTAAAACTCGGTTAGGTAAAAAAAATTGATTCAATTTGTATGAGAAGTGTGAATCTGTGTTCTAATGGACCTTGTTCATTTCAAGGATTTTGTAAGTCTTCTGACTTTTGACCTGTCTTGATTAGAATGTGCTTGTTAAACATGGTGACATGGTCCAAAGATTAAACTGCAAATTTGATTATTTCAGGCAATGCTACTAAGCATTGACAACTGGGTAAAGGTCTTCGCAATAATGACTTCCTTCTTGAGTTCAGAAGGAAAATTGCTCTGCTTCCATTATTTGTTCTCTCTTAGTTTCTCCTCCAGTTTTGATTGGTTAAATTAATAATAGATTGTTGTTTATTGCGCCTAGGTGAAGCAGCAATTGGGGATGACTTTTTAATTTTTTAAAAAAAATTTATGGTTGTGTACACTTTATTATAAAGATATTTTATGATATCTATTAGAGTTTTAGGTGGATGTGCTCTATCTGGACATGTTATTGAAATTGATTGTGGGATTGTTTTATTGTATAGTTCATCTTCTCAATAGCAACAGATGGGAAAATTAAGTTTTGGTTTTATGACAACATGGGGTCAAGAGTTGATTGTGATGCACCGGGTCACTCTTTTACCAAGATGGCATACAGCGCTGATAGAACAAGGTTCAGACCATCAACATTGCATTTCAAGCTTGATTTTATCCCGTGTCACTCTTTCTGATTGAGATAACCTATTTTAGCAATTTTATTTGGCTATAGGTTGTTCTTATGTGGAACCAATAAAGAAGGAGAGTCATACTTGGTTGAATGGAATGAAAGTGAGGGGGCTGTCAAGCGTACCTATCATGGACTTGGAAAGAGATCTGGTGGGTTTGTGCAGTTTGATACTGCCAAAAATAGATTTTTGGCTGTTGGAGACGAGTCCATGGTCAATTTTTGGGATATGGACAATAACAATATTTTGACAAGTACCGATGCTGACAGTGGATTGGCGGTAATTCATTATTGTTAATTTAATCTAACTGAATTAGCTGAACCTTTCAATTAAACTTGCTCTTTAAATTTGCAGGCTTCACCTTGTATTAGATTTAACAAGGAAGGAATTCTATTAGCAGTCTCAACAAGTGACAATAGTATCAAAATTTTAGCAAATGCTTATGGGATTAGGCTGCTAAGGACAATGGACAATTGGCCTTTTGATGCTTCTAGAATCACTCCTGGCCCTCTTATGAAGGTAAGCTTTTTCAAGAGCACACTGATTTTATAGAGATGAGCTCGCTAAATGTCTTCAATTTTGTACTACCACCAACAACTGCGATATTTAGTTCTAGTAATGCTACTAGGGCAAACCCAGGTAATAGAGGGTTTCAATGGCATAATTAAAATGTTTGATCCAATTTCTAGATGTGCATTTGGTAGAGAAGTCTAGAAAGATCCCCAAAAAAAAAAAAAATCTGGCCGGATTATCTAAAGTTTTATGTAGAAAAATTCGTAAAAATTATCTTTGTAGCGTGGCAAAGATACTTGCCTTAAAAATATTTTTGACTCAAGCAAAGATTTTTGCATGTCTTAACCGCTGATGCAAGCTTATAGAAAAAGGCTTAGGGTCGTCCAAAAGCAAACACATTTGGGTCTCTATTTTTTAATTCTAAAAAATAAGTTTGAAATAAAAATTCGTTTGATGATATAATTTTATATCTCCCGAACAAATTTTTAGCTAATAAATAAACTTAGAATATAAATAGTAAATATATATTTTAAATTTCTAGAACAAAAACAAAAATAAAAAGTTTACTCTTTACTTGCTCTTGCCATACACGACCATCACTTGCTAACCACTCGCCTGCTCGTCGCTCTCCACTAATTGATAGTTGCCGCCTAGAAATTATCTTTGCTTAGTTTCTTGTTCATGGATTAAAAATAGAAAAATCTATTTGTGACTAGAAATTAGTTACAGAAACAAAATAGTCATCGTTCGCACCATAATGCATCAACTAAAATAAACCTTTCTACCTTCGTTTGTATTATGTATTGGATAATAAAAGCCTTCTTCTTTTTCATTTTTCTTTTTTTGATTATATCCTTGCTGCCACTTACGGAAATCCTTGTCCTATTCTATTACATCAGCAGCAGTTGACTTGCTGAGCATTTTTTTTTACTCACATCCATCCAGCCATATTTTAACACATCTCTGTGGATTTTGAATTAAAAATAAAATTCCTTTGATGATCCACCGGCTATGGACCTCGGACTAGCCGGCTGCCACCCTTGAACACCACCGCTCTGGAGGCCGAGCTTCAAATCTAGCCGAGTCGTGACCTCGGCGCCGCATCAGATCTAGTCCACCTTCACTTGCTTCAAGCTCGTCCATGGCCGCCTTTGAATCCGGTCGACCTCGACTCGACGCTAGATATCGTCTGCCTTAAAAACGGTTCGAGCTCGGCGGCTCCTCCATGACCGCCGAGAAGCCGTCGAGATCTCGGTCACAATGTCGAGCTTCACATCCATGGAAGGCCGTCACCTCCAGATGTAGAGGCTCAATGGCAATGGAGGCCGAGCGTCTAGATCTGGCCGTGGCGAAGGTCGTGACATCACCTCGAGTTGCAGCGATGACCGCCGTTAGAGGTCGCCTTAAGAGAGGGCGTTAAAAGTTGCAGACGGCCATGGACAGAGCGTGTAACAAGAAAGGAGACCAAAAAAAAAAAAAAAATAGAAAAGAGAAGAAGCAAAGAATGGCGGGTAACCACCGCCTGCGGTGGCCTAGTTGAATAAGGCTCCCATGATCCTTTGTGAGGAGGAGAGGAGTTCGAATCCCACTGGCCGCACGGGATCTTAAGTGTGACGTCGGGGTGGTAAGTCCTCCGCTAGCGTCACCCCGGGTTTACCTCGCCGGCTGCAGGCTGTACGGGGGTTCCCGGGTCATCAAAAAAAAAAAAAAAAAGAATGGCGGGTAACACCACCCACTGCGGTGGCGTTGTTGGCTTGAGCTTTGTGCCTCTCACGAAAGGTGCCAAGTTCGAATTCCAGCGGCATTACTTGGTGACTTAACCGCTGGCGTGAGTGTGGTGGTCAGCTTGCGTCAGCCCCAGGTTCTTCCCGCCGGCTGTCGGCTCTTGGAGTTTCCTGGGTCATCAAAAAAAAGAAAAAGAATGGCGGGTAACAATAAGAAAAAGAAACATCTTTTCCAACTTTTCAACAGCATCACTGGGATGAGCCACGCCGACGACCATGGACGGCCAGATCTTGAGAGCCAACAGTGTCGCCGGCCATGGCGGAGCAAGGTTCGTGAGTGACGCCAACTGCCATGGACGGCCAAATTTGGAGAGCCAGTGGCGTCACTCGTCTAGGTGATGCCCACGGCCATGGTCGGCCAGATCTGAAGAGCCAGCAGTGTCACCGACGCATCATCGGCCATGCCAGCTCGTCCGAGGTCATGTGGCTGGCTTTGGACGAACGAGGAAGATGAAGCTAGAGGAAACAGTTCCACCACTCAAAGAAACTCCACATCAATATTTTTTAATTTAATTCAAGACATGTAAATTTTTTTAAGTGGCTATCAAGGAAAAAAAATGCTCGCCCCATCAGCTGATTCGGCGCTTTGAAATCACCTAATATCTTCCCCTTTCCGCACACATCTACACAAACTAGCAGCAATGGTAGGGATGGCAAGTGGTATCATTACTGCATTAGGTCGTTAAATTTTTTTAAGGAGCTTTATTTGTTGCTTATTTTATTACTTAAATGATGCTATAATTGCATTTGTATGTGCGTGTTTATTGGACGTCTTTCAATGACATCCTCTCTTTTGAGCTCTACAGGACAGCGAGAGCATGGCAGATGAGAAGCCCAGAATTGCCGATGACTCGGCAGACAAATCACGAAATTGGAAACTGACAGAAATCAACGAACCATCGCAATGCCGGTCCATAAGGCTGCCTGATAACTCTACGGCTACGAGGGTACAAATGACTGCCAAAATAGGATTTTCTTATGTAGCATTTCTTTTCCGCATTTCATGTTTTTATTAGATAAGCACAAATTTGAATAGGGGTCGCATTTAATGCACTTGCTTTATTAGTTATATTCACATGTGGTCCAATTAATCATCTCTTAAACCTCAGCACTTGGAGGACTTTGTCATCTCTTCATTTGGCCTTTTATTGTTAATTGATTGTTTCAACTATACAAATGGGAAAGGATCAGATCAACATTAATAAATCTGTGATTACGGTGTGGCAATTGTGCTTAAGTCAAGATTTTACTTTTGTTTTGGTAACTGTTTCAACTAAGTTCTGATGTCATGTGTATCATATGCTCTGTCCATATATACATACATGTATGAGTTAAAGGTCATTGAGTGTCTCTTTACATGAATTTCTGCATATATCATTCAGTGTCCAGTTCTTTGGCCTTTTTTTTTTTTTTTTTTTGCATTTTCTTTTAACTTTGGGTATGACATTATACTGTCACCACTGAAACTGATAAAACGAAGCAGGTCTCGAGATTAATCTATACAAACTCAGGTCATGCTATTCTGGCATTATCATCTAATGCTGTACACAAGCTCTGGAAATGGGTAAAAAGTGGTCGGAACTCAACAGCCAGGGTAAGGAGTCTTTTTTTTTTTTCCCTTTGAAATTGGCAGGTTGTTTTATTGTTTAGCGCATTATTGACTACATTAATTCTTCTTTTCGCAGGCCACAACTAGGGTAGTACCACAGTTATGGCGACCTCCTAGTAGGAATTTGATGACCAATGACACGAGTGGTATAAATCCTGAAGATACAGTTTCGTGCTTTGCACTGTCAAGGAACAATTCTTATCTGTTATCAGCATCAGGAGGGGACATCTCTTTGTTCAATCTGATGACTTTTAAGGTGAATATTTGGAGCACTATCCACAAGGCACGAGATGATGAACTACTCCTTTGTGCTGGATATGCATTCGCTGTTTCCTTTTCACATTTTTATGGGTCCTAAAAGTAACTGATTCTATTATGTACAAAAGTACTGATCTCTATAGTTAGGAGGTCCATGAAAGCAACTGCTCCGATTTTCATATGGATTATTGGGTCAGAAGTGCAACATATGTCCTTTTTTACTTGCCGAGTGAGACAAGGGCTTTACTCTATCTTCAATGGAATCTTTTTGCTCTCACTAATTAAAGAAACAAAGATGAGCTTTTTTCACCCATCCAAAGATCTAATGATCGAACTTGCTCTCTCCCTTTCTTGGGAAGGGGAGATGCCATTGAGACAAGTGCCTCTTGGCACATATGTCCCATTGTTACTTATAAAATTGCTCAATACTGTCCTACCTGCTGATATCCAGGTGATGACAACGATTATGCCCCCACCACCAAACGGTGACATTATTGCAATAGGAATGGACGACTCCTCTATTCAAATTTACGGTGGTCAAGTGGATGAGGTGAGACTGATTTCATCATCATTGAAAGTTAACCTTATTAGTATTTGCAACAGAGTTATGGATATTGACTGTTTCACTTTCTCAGGTCAAGACAAAACTAAAAGGACATCGGAGAATAATCAAAGGCTTTTCCTTCCCAACTTCCTTAACTGTTCTTGTGTCTTCTGGCGCCGACTCTCAGGTATCGGACTACTACTTTTTTACTTGCTAAGTGAGAAAAGGGCGTTTTTCTATCTCCAATGGAATCATTTTGCTTGTAATAATAAAATAAAAGAAAGCACGAGCTTTTCTCATCCATCCAGGGATCTAATGGTCGAACTTGCTCTCTCTCCCCCTTTCCGAAGAAGGGAGATTCCATTGAGGCAAGTGCCTCTTGGCACATAGGTCCCATTGTTACTTATAAAGTTGTTAATACAATGCTGCCTGCCAATATAGACAATCACAACACTTGGGCCTCCACCAGTAGCAACATTTCTAGCGTTCCATCCTCAAGATAATAACATCATTGCAATAGGAATGGAGGACTCCTCTATTCAAATCTACAATGTGCGAGTTGATGAGGTGAGACCTGTTTTCATTGTTGTTGAAAGTTACCTTGTTATCTGCAAGAAAGTTATGGATATTGACTGTTTCACTTTCTCAGCTCATGGCAACACTAAGAGGGCATCAGAAAAGAATTACGAGCCTTGCCTTCTCTGAAGTCTTGAATGTTCTCGCGTCTTCTGGCGCTGACTCTCTGGTACCACACTACTACCGCATCTTACTTTCCAAGTAAACATGCCTAAGTTTTGGGTGGAGGGCAATGTAGTTTATAGTGCCCCTAGAAAAGGGTTGATGTTCACTCTCTGAATTTATTGATGCTTATGTCCTCAACATAGGTCATGAATTGAAGGCATCCTTTACTGGTAGAATAAATCCTTCCAGAAAACTTCATCTTTTGTGTTGACAAATTAATCCCATCCCATTAAGTACGAAAAAAGAAGCTATGATGTCCTCTTGTTGCTTACAACAGACGATCGATGTGATTCTGATATAGAAACACAATGTACAATTTTATTCATTCATTTCTGCATCAATGTTGATATCCCTTTTGATGATTGACTATCATCACTGCAGTTGTGTGTTTGGAGCACTGATGGATGGGAGAAGCAGGCTAGTAAGTTTCTGCAGATGCCGAATGGGCAAGGAGCGGCTCCTTTTGCTGATACTCGTGTTCAATTTCATGTGGATCAAATAGATCTGCTGGTGGTTCATCAAACACAGATTGCCACATGTGAAGCTCCTAAACTAGAATGCCTCAAGCAGGTATTGAAGATTATTTTTTTGTTGTGCACGAACCAATCTGTCATCTCATCATGATTGCATAAAAATTAGTGAATCGTTAGGTAGTATGAGTTGCTTTATGCCAAATGTACTTTTTTTTATTTGTTGCTCATCTCAACTAGTGGGATACTCGAGAGGCTAGCGCTCCAATCACAGATGCTACATATTCATGCAATGGCGAATCAATATACGTGAGCTTTGAAGATGGAAGCATCCGTGTTCTTACTGCTTGTACACTCAGATTGAGATGTCGTATAAATCCTGCCACTTATATCCCTCCAAACCCCAAGTAAGTTGGTTATTTGCAGCTCAGTTAACCTCATTCCTTTATGAAAATGGCAAGTCTCATTCGCAAAGTTTCAATAGTCTCGCAAGTAATTCATTCCTCATAATGCATTTGGCAGCTTTACAGTCTACCCACTAGTTATTGCAGCACATCCATCCAAACCTAGCCAGTTTGCACTAGGGCTTACTGACGGCAGCATCTATGTACTTGAGCCATTGGAATCTGAAGGAGAATGGGGTACTTTTCCTCCTATTGAAAATGACGCTGGGCCTAGCACGACCTCTAGTGCAACCAGTTCAGATCAACCCCAAAGGTAATGCAGGCCATGTCTTTCCCTGTGAAACTTTTGAGCATTAAAATGCTGAGCCGGCTTTCCTCCAACGCACTTGATTCAAGTTTTGAGGGAGATGCTGCAGAGGGTAGATTATACTGCCTCAGGGTACTTCCACGGGACATAGTTCAATACAGTTTGTCCTAATTGACTTCTGCTCAAGTCCTGTGGTGATAATTTGTTTTGTTATATTCATATAGGTTGAATGAAAGTGGAAAAAGAAAAACATAAAATTAGAGTGTTTCTTTGAAGGTGTTGTGTATTCGAAGTAGAGGTAGAGAGCATACCTCATTTTCTACGCAACTAGTAAGGACTTGATTATACTAGTTAACTAATTAATACCCTTTCGATATATAAACTTAATTAATTTGTTAACTAAGTGTCCACATACTTTTTGACTATTTAATTAACTTGTGCCATTAAATAATGTCCATGCATGAGTACACAATCAATGAAAAGTAAACAATCACAATCAATAGATAGAAGTAAAGTATAAGAAAGTAGATCCATTGGAGTGCCAAGCAAAGAATACACATGGCTTTGGTATTAAGCCTCGGGGCAACAACCCAAGCTAAATTCAAATTGAGTCCGATTCATTTTATCATAGACTGCTCTACCTACACCTAAACTAAATTGAAGTTCTTATTAAAATCCCCTTCAAACTATATGTATACTAACCAAAAGAAACTAAGCTAAATCTAGCATTAAAACTTAACGACCTAATCAAGGTCTCTGTTTCTAACCATTTTCCAATTTTTCATTTTTTCGATTTAAAAAAAAAAAACTTAATTCTTATCATTTTCTGAAACTAGGGACTCGAGCCGGGTCCGGATATGAGCTGCACGCTGGTCTCACAAATTTGGGGTAATAAGCACAATTCGGGCTTTTCTATTCGGCCCCCTCCCATTCTAACTCTTCTGAGCCCAACCTATTGCCATGATAACTGCTCCAGCCCATCTTCTCTTCCAACTTCAGCAAGTCCATCTTTAAGCCCGATTTCTATTATAGATAGATTAAAGCCCACCCTAACCCCATCTTATTATTATTTTTAAATCAACTTTCCTCTTTTCTTACATCTTTTCGTCATTTTATTATTATTATTTTCTTCTTCCTTCTTCCGGCCCTTCGTCATCTTCAAAGCAAATCGAGAATCTAACCAGCCATTTCCTCACCGATGAAGACCATAAAGACGTCACAGAAACGTATGTAAAATTATATAACAAAAACACAAAAAAAATTTATGTTCAGATTTGGTCACGATAACAACGAATTTTAATAAGAATTGAATCTGAATGTTAATGGACTGAATTGTAGCAAGTAATGTATGCTAAAATTTCTTCAAATTGACTTAGATCAGGAATTATTTCACTGACGTATCTTAGAGACATTTTATCAAACAGTCTATGTGCACCAAAGAGATTGAATTTGGTCATAAATCGAAGTTTTGTTTTCGTCTTAAATCAGTGCCAGAACCACGCAGCCATTACAAATCATCAAATTATAGCCTAGATCATCGGTGATATTCACATGAATAACCTGAACGTGGTCCAGTCATGCATCTTTCCAAAACAGGGCAGGAAAGAAGGGAATGAAATCCAGGAGTTCTCGGTTGAGAACTAAGGGCTAATGAACAAACTACGGGCTAGACATGATCTGGCTTCTGGGCATTTATGCGTCCGACTAATACAAGTTGGGCTTAATAGAGGTGGATGGGCTATGGCCCATGGGCTTGTCTTAGACGAATTGGATCGAGCCCATCGCATTGAATGGATATCCTTTCCATAGTGATTATTTTTTGCATTCTTCATTTTGGTTTTATTTATTCATATCTTAACCACCTAGATTGCCGATTTTCCTTAAATTGTTGATTAAAAATCAAGTATCCACAGCAGGTCCAAGACCTCAAAATTGGCTGAAGCAATTTCCTAAAAGTTGTTGTAATCTTGAAGGTGCTACAATTAAGAAATGTTCGACAAACCCTCTACAAAACCTGCAATGCCCATTCTTCTTATAGTCCAAGTAATTCCTAACATTAATTATTTATACTCTTTTCAAAATAATTCAGATATTCTTAGATAGTCTTAATATGAATGAGTTATTTAGCAATTTCTATAAGAGTAGAATTGTTAATTCAAAACATTCAAGCAAAGAATTATAAAAGGAGATTGCCAATAGCATTGGAAGGCAATTTGGTAAAAGAAGTATTTATAAGAGTTATAACAAGTCGGAATTCAACAAAATGTCCATCGAAGTGCTTAATCATGAAAAAGAAGAAGCAATACCAATATCAAAAACCAAAGAGCCGTTAGCAGAATCAAAATTTCCTTTTCATCTCCTGTTGGTGTATAAACTTGTTATTTAGTTCCAAAAAGAATAAATATAAATGTATGTATATTTTGTCTCATAGTTTAAGTATTACTTTCAAGAATGCTTTGATTTGATAGGTGGAACCATAACAACTAAACTGGGAAAGGTCTTTCTTTAATTTTCATCGTTTGGCCGTGTGTATATTTACAATGTTAATAAGTACCTGATATTGAGAAGTGCTGTTGACAGTAGTTTTCCCTCATCCTTACAATGAATGTCGATACAGTGAAAACAATTAACCACATTCAAGCCATTCTCGTCTACTTGTCAAGCATCTGCACACAAAGTGAAACCTGCTTATTTCCGTCTTCGACTGGGCTTCTTACTCTTTCTGGCTGAGGTTGACTGCTCCAAAGGCACTGGTAATAGGGTTCCTCCCTTGACACCATCTTCATCATTCATCTTATCGAGAGTTTTCTGGGCTCCGATATACACCTTAAGGTCTCTAGTCTGTGAAGGATGACAAGGGACATACTGCAGTCAACCCACTATGCGCATGCAGAGTTTTCACTATATCATATCAAAACCCTACAAATTATTACAGTTTTAAGGCTAAAAGAATATACCTGTTCTTCTAAGTCAAGTATTTGTTCATCCTTCGACTTCAGTGACAGAGTTTTCCTGCATGCACAGAAGCTTATGTGTCCTTCATTCATGTCAAATTAGAAGGGAAGAATAAATTCCCAACAGCTTTAACTGACTGGACTCATCTACTGAAAAAGTTTCCGTACAATCAATAATAATGCTTATTGAAAAACTAGCCCACATAACTTCAATGAGGATGGACAAGACAAGTATACTTCATAAGGCTGTATGAATCTCTCTACAAAGAAAATGTTGTAGGCATATTACGGTACTTAAAAAGCATCTACACCTACATTGCTTGACATGTGAAGCTCAAATAAGCTTTAAGCCTGCCCAGTGTATCTTCTTTTCCTTTTATTTTCTATTTTGTGGAAGTTGGAAATATCAACCAAAAAAAAAAACATAACGCAGTATAAACAACCATTTGAATTTCAATTGGAATTAGTAAAATTTCAATGTTGAACTGTATCAATTAAAATTTGAGTCCCGACCCATCACAGAATAATGTTCAAATTTCTTTAGTGTGTAAAAATGTACTTTGAAATTGAACCACCACCATGAAGATTTTGACATTGATTTCTGTCAATAAAGTTCAACCTCTAAAGCAGTAGCGCTAGAACTTCAAAGGAAAACAAAATTAGAGATGGAGCATATATAAACAAAGGAACAAAATTATGGAGAGCACTAACTAATGGAACTTTCTCCATACGTGGTGCATACTCTCCTTTCCCCTTTTCCCCTATTTTGTCTCTTTCTCTTATTAGAGTTTGTTCAATCTCGCCACTTTTTTAGAAGAACTTCAATAAAAAATACCAAAAGCTACTTCATCTTCTAGCCACATCCTCCAATTAATGATTAACTTAAACTTAATTATCCTTCCCAAGTATGGTGAAAGGAAAGTATATTAACTATTTGATAAATTCTTACTCAGCATAAAATGACTTTTGTTCTTTTGCCATTAATTATGTGTTACAAGTCACTTATAGTCACTATTCACATAGTTGAATTAGAAGCTGTATTTCCTCTTCCTTCTTCCAACTTTCACCTTTTTTACCTCACATCTAAAAGTCCATGCAATGCGAACACTTCCTCTTAATGATACCATTCTCACTTTTTTCTCATCTTGTTGAATGTCCATATCCACTTTCTCTCTCATGACCAACCTCCCTTACATGAACTATGACTACAATGCTGCTTCATTTTACTGATTAGGTTTTATGAGACTATGGATGCTATGGGATTATTCGTCTAGAGAAATCAGCAAGGAAAAATACCTCTCTTCAATTTCCTTAACCTTTCTCCGCATTATATCTTGGTTCTTGACGAGAGTTTGATTAAGCTGCAACCACAAGAAGTGACATCTGTTACTGTTATGTCCAAGATTGTAATATTTAAAATGAGCAAAACAGCAATCAGCCATGGCTTCAGGCAGCCCTCCTCTCAAGCTTTAAACATCCAAAATTGCACAAGGCAAAACAGAGAAGACTAAACCCTTACCTCTGCCACGGCCTTCTTTTCATCACCAAGTTTCCCCAGCTTACTATGGATGTCTTCAATCTTTGAAGCCACAGCTTTCTCAATTGCTTCTAGTTTGAAATTTTCTTTTCTACTTTTGGCTTCTAACATGAGAGACTCATAATGCTAACAGAGAAAGATAAAAGAATTAATAGGGGATGACACGTTCAAGGACTTAAATTGTATTCTTTAAAGTCAGTCTAAGGATGATGGCGGTCTATGTAACAAAAAATGACAAACATGGGTTAGAAATGAAACACTATCACCAACTGTAGCATGGGCAGTTGATATAAAAACTAATGGCTTTTGTAACTCTACTTCCGATACATTAACAGGTTTTCAATTCTGATACTGTTCCTTCTAAGGCTCTCCATCACAACAAGTCAATAAAGAAAGAGTCCTGGAACCTTAGGGAAACTCAATTTATTTTCTCCCAGACATATTAATGAGAAAAAAGAAAAGAAAAGAAGAATAGTAGAAGTTTTGCAATTCTCTGAAGCTGATGCAAGCCCACTAATTCTTTTATACTTCCTATATAAGCTCATCAGACACATGCAGTATGCAAATTGACAGGTATAAAATGTTGTATACCATATAAAAGCAAATGAAGCTGAGATTATACAACATGAGCGTAATTACTTTCCTTCTCTTCACAACAATTCTGGCAATCCCATAAAGTTCCAAGAGTTAAATGAATTCACTTAAAAAAAAAAGAAAAAAAAAAGAAAAACATAATGGAGAAACATTTTTTAATCTGAAATAACTACACAAATGTTCTATTATGGTTTTCTCCTAAAATATGTGTACTTAAAAACCATTACCTGAAGCAAAAACATAATTGAGGGAAGCCTTCACAAGTAATGCTTATAACCATGGCTGATCAGTCAAAAAAATAATATGTAAAAGACTATGTTAAGCAGGGAGAATTGAAATGGTCTCCATATATGCATGCTTACTTTTCTTTGCGCTTCCAGCTGAGTTGAAGCTAGATGAATATAGTCGGCGTGAATCTACAAAAAAGTAAAGCTACAGTGTCAGAGTAAACGAAGAAAATCTGATAGTAACAATGGAGGTAATATACATTTTGCAGGCCCAATAATGAACATGTGACATTTGGCCAACAAAATGAACATGTGAAACACAAAGCCGGAAACAGAATCTTTCATTATCATCTGTCAGCACCTATAACAGTAAAAGCATCATGCACTCAAAACTTCAAACATCTCACTTAACTGAGTCCAAACTCCAAATCTTTGCAGGGAAAAGAGAACCAGAAAACAAAGATATTCACGGCACACAAATAAGAGGACACATGAACTCACTGCTTCAATTTTGCTGCTGAAGAGCGCCCCACTAATTTCAGAATCCTCGCTACAACCACAGCTACCACAATCTCCTTCAAGTGATTCACAGTATGAATTCATCTCCAAAAGCTTGCCGTCAGCTTTTGATTGATTAAGCCGGTGAACATAAGTTTCCCCAACATAATCCCAAATTTGCTGTGTTCTTAAATCTAGAGAGTAGCAATGTTGCGTATTTTTCCAATGGCTGATTGCGTGCTTATCTTTGTATCTACAAAGCCAGAAAAGAAAAGCTATAATGAAGACAGCCTATCCAATCACTAAAAATATAGAGTGAGCGGAAATTCCAGCACATCATGACTGGATCTATCACCTTCCACATCCAACAAAACCACATATCAGACAAACCCAAAGATTTTCCATTGTTCCACAAATAAAGCAGGATGGCACCTCATCTTGCTGTTGGCATAGTCGGCAAACCTGATAAAGGATAGAAACAGATCTTCTTCATAATCAGTTAACAGAGGGGCATCCCTGATGATGTTGCAAAATGAAACTACATTTCCGATAAAGGTAATTTCTTGCAATCAAAACAAGACATGTGCCCTAATTGACATCTTTAGCAATGTACTTGGACCTTGCAATAAAATCAAAGTAAGACTTTTGGGACATCACCAGCATGGGGGAACATCATGTTGACTTATTTTAACCATAAAGATTGACGAATCAAGCAAAAGTCAGTATGCACATGTCCATCGATATATCTCCTACATATAACTTTTTCACCTTTTGATATTACATGAGTTCAAAGGTACTTTTTTGCTACAAATTCACATGGACAGAGCATACTAGAACATCACTTGAAATGTAAAATATGACCATGTAACATCTTAGTTTCAAGACAGGATATGTTTGAGGTCAAAGATCAGAATTTTGACATCTGTATGATCACCCTGTACTTGTGAGTACACACATAACTTATTGTGTATGCTTGGCCACTGCTATTACTTCTGTCACTCTTTGACTCACAAGAAATTTGATACAGGAGTGACAGAAGTAATAGCAGTGGCCAAGCATACACAATAAGTTATGTGTGTACTCACAAGTACAGGGTGATCATACTGATGTCAAAATTCTGATCTTTGACGTCAAACATATCCTGTCTTGAAACTAAGATGTTACATCGTCACCATCAAGTTGAATGAAGAAAACTTCCTGTTATGGCAAGCCCAATTCAACAGATTTCTGAAAAGCCAAGATCTGATTGGTTTTATTAATGGTGAAACATTACCTCCTACTCAAATGATACAGACTGAGACAGGAGAACTGATGAATCCTGATCACCTGGATTGGATAAAAACTGATCAGCTTATATCATCCTGGATAAGTGGTGCGGTATCAGAAAATATTCTAAGTCTGATAATTGGCTTAGAAACCTCATTCGAAGTATGGCAGGCTCTCATAAATAGATTTACACAGAAGTCTGTTGCAAAGGAATTTGAGTTAAGAGGAAAATTACAGGCTTGCAGGAAAAGAAACAGATCATTAAGTGAATACCTTCGAGAATTCAAAACCATCTGTGACCAATTAAATGCAATTGGAAAGCCTGTTGATGATATAACGAGAATGTTTGGCATACTTGAAGGGTTAGGTTGAATATGAAACCTTCGGGACAACCATGTATTGCCTTAAACCCCAGCCAGTATGATGAGGTTATCTCACAACTTGAGAGATTTGAAACTAGATTGCAAACATATTCTCGTGAACGAGTACAATACTAACCTGGCCTATTATGGGCAAAGAAGAACTGGAACAAGTCTGCAGAAATTCAATTTAAATCAAAGAGAAAATATTCGGGGGATTTAGCTATGGCAAAGGTCAGTCTCTCAATAGAAGGGAATATGGAAATAATTTTACAGAAGCAGGAAGGAATCAACAAAATAAAATGAATAACCTGAATTCAACTCAGCAAGGTCAGGTTAATAAGGATAACTGGTCTAACTATGGACAAGGATTTAGACCGTATTCAAACCCTTCACAGAGGTACCAAAGTGTTAGGTCTTATCCACCACAAAGTTCAAATGGTGATAGACAAACACAGATTACAAAGCCTATAAGTAATGGCCCTCTGCAATGCCAGATCTGTAAGAAATCAGGTCATACAGCACTCAGATGTTGGTATAGATTTGATAACTCGTACCAAGCACATGAAATACCAACTGCATTGGCAGCTGTGCACATTGAAGAACCCTATGGTTCAGAATGGTATCCAGACACAGGAGCTACTTCACATATTATCTCAGAACCTGGTATGATTCAAAACTACAATGCATATAGTGGTAATGACACTTTGTCATGATAGGAGATGGATCTCATTTGTCAATCTCATACATTGGTAATGGAATATTGAATACAGAAAATAGCAAATTACCACCGAATGATGTATTAATAGTTCCCGCAATCAAAAAGAATCTTCTATCTGTATCAAAACTAACGAGATGATTATCCCTGCTCTTTTATTTTTGATAAACATGGGGTATATATGAAGGACAATTACAATCATACAACGGTGAAGCTAGGAAGGAAGGTCAAGGGGCTATACCGGTGGAACCTAAAGTTGCGAAGTCTTCTTCACTCGGACTCAACGGGAAGTAGAAGAAGATGTCGGCATCAAAGACTTGCTCACACCAATCTAAAAACAAGTGAAGATTTTACGAAACAACATCTCATTCAAGTATAGTTCTAAAGCTCGGAATATATGTAGCATTTGTCAAGTTGCTAAGAGCTCAAGCACTATCTTTTCCTTTCTCGAGACCATATTTCTAATGTTCCATTAGAAAGAATACATTGCGATGTATGGGGACCATCACCAATTCAATCTGTTCAGAAATTCTCCTACTATGTCATTTTTGTGGATGATTTTTCTCGATATAGCTGGATATATCCAATGAGACAAAAGTCGAAGTTTATGATGTGTTCATTATGTTTCAAAGATTTATAGAAAATCAGCTTGATCACAAGATCAAAGTCTTCCGAGTGATGGAGGAGGAGAGTTCACTAGTAATAAATTTCAAAACTATCTACAAAAGTGTGGAATTAAGCAGAATATCTCTTGTCCTCACACACCGAGCAAAATGGTGTCTACGAGAGGAAACATCGACATGTGATTGAATTGGGACTAGCAATGATGTATCATGCTAAAGTACCACTGAGATACTGGGTAGATGCATTCAAAACAGCAGTTTATGTTATCAATCTCCTTCCTATAACAAAACTGCATATGCATTCACCTCATTATAAGCTCTACAATAAGACACCAGAGTATTCTCATCTTCGAGTTTTTGGATTAGCCTGTTATCCATGTCTCAGGCACTACACACAGCATAAATTTGATCCAAGATCTCTTACATGTATCTTTCTTGGATATAGTGAGAAGCATAAAGGATACAGGTGTCTCTTGCCTACTAATGGGAGAGTCTACATCAGTAGACATGTAATATTTGATGAGAAAGTCTTCCCTTTTACTCATACAGTAAATACTGAGTACCAGCAGGGATCTGAACTATACAAACAATGGATAAGAGGAGTACTATCTTCTATTTCCAACTCTACTAAGCAGGCTCAGTCACAAGACAATATATCGAGGGGATATTTGCAGCATACCAGATTAACTCCAATAACTCCAGAAATGCAGGACAATGAGATCAGTACAGTTAATCCTACGAATATATCACAGATGCATATAGTACCCGATGCTGAGATGCAGCTTGATGTTAATAATGCTCCCAGCGATATTGAATCTCATCAGAGATCTCCAAGCATTGAGGAACAAATGCCTACAAATCAAGAGCCTGTTTCAACATCAAATGCTAATACAAGACAAATACAAATCAGTTCTGAAACAGGAAATATACAAGGTACTTCCTCAACTCATCTTATGCAGACTAGACTTCGATCTGGAATTGTTAAAGCAAATCCTAAATATGCATGTCTAGTTGAGTATCGCTTCCGCTGAACCAAAATCGATAAAGTCGCCTTAGCGAGACGAGAGGATGGCACCAAGCAATGAAAGAAGAAATGGATGCCTTATATCAAAACAAAACCTGGGAATTGGTTCCTAGAAATGATCACATGAATGTAATTGGTTGCAAATGGGTGTTTAAGACAAAACTTGCACTGATGGGAGCTTAGATAGACTCAAAGCTAGACTTGTAGCTAAAGGCTTCCATCAAGAAGAAGGTCTTGATTTCACGAAACTTTCAGCCCCGTAATGAAGCATGCAACAATTCGAATAATCCTATCAGTAGCTATGATGAAACAATGGAAAATTCATCAATTAGATGTCAAAAATGCCTTCCTACATGGAACCTTAAGTGAAACAGTGTATATGGAGCAGCCTCCAGGGTTTAAAGAATCACAAAAGCCTCACCATGTTTGTCTTCTTCGAAAGTCACTTTATGGACTCCGATAAGCTCCTCGAGCCTGGTTTGATAGGTTTAGCAGCTTTCTGCTAGAGTATGGATTTTTCTGCAGCTCCACTGATCCTTCCCTATTCATCCTGCATACTGAAACAGAAACTATTCTCTTATTACTGTATGTAGATGATATCATTCTAACTGGAAGCTCCTCTCAAATGATTTCTAGTCTCATTACTTCTCTGAGTATTCATTTTCATATGAAGGATCTAGGCTCTTTACACTATTTCCTTGGCATTGAAGCTAAACGAACCCCTGGTTCTCTATTTCTTTGCCAAACTAAATATGCCTTAGACCTCCTCACCCGAGCTCATATGCTAGAATCCAAACCAATTTCAACTCCTCTTTCATTAAAACCACCTATTATGATCAATGATTCTATACCTTTGAACAATCCTACTGAGTACAGAAGCCTAGTTGGCGGTCTGCAATACCTCACATTAACCAGACCAGACATTGCTTATGCCACCAATATACTCTGCCAGAAAATGCAGCAGCCCACAATTGCAGACTTCAACAGGTTAAAAAGGGTCTTGCGATATATAAAAGGTACTATAAAGCTTGGTTTATTCATTCATTCTCAAAGTACCATGCATCTCTATGGTTACTCAGATGCAGACTGGGCAGGGTGTGCAGAAACCAGAAGATCAACAACTGGTTTCTGCACATATCTTGGATCCAATCTTATATCCTGGACAGCAAAGAAACAGCCCACAGTGAGCAGATCCTCCACTGAAGCTGAATACCGTGCTCTTGCATCAACCACTGCTGATCTCACTTGGATCAGTTTTGTATTACGAGATATAGGTTGTTCTCTTACTCCTCCTATTCATTTGTACTGTGACAATAAATCAGCAATATCTCTTACTCTGAATCCTGTCCTACATGCTCGAACCAAACATATAGAAGTGGACTTCCACTTTGTTCGAGAAAAGGTATCCTCAGGATCATTACATGTCAGATACATTCCAAGTTATTGCCAATTAGCTGATATTTTTACAAAACCACTGTCAAGGAGAGCACATTCTTATCTACGAATCAAATTGGGAATCTGTGCTCTATCCATTCCCAATTTGAGGGGGGATGTTAAAGAAATGAAACAGACATTAAAAGTACAGATGAATGAAGAAGCTGGTGATAGTAGAAAAGCTGAACCTGAGGAAGTTACTGAGGCAGAGGAAGCTGAAGCAGAGGAACGCAAACTTCTAAACGAAGCTCAAAGTAGAAAAGAAGATGAGCTGGCGATCTTGAGCTGAACTGATGAGCTGGCGATCCATGACATCAAAACCTGGAACACAGAAGCTGATCAAGCTAACTGAAGGAGCTGCACAACCAGAGGAAATACACGTGTTTCTCATATTAGTTATTCTGTTGTAACAGTTCTATAACAGAAGTTGTTAAACAAAGTGTTGAGTATAAAAGGATAAGTGAAGGAGAGAAGAGTTAAGTGTGTTAGTTCATTGTTTTCTACTTCTGATTTTTTCCTCTATTCATCTTTAGATTTCACTCTTCAACCTCGTTCTGAATTGATTCCAGTAATCGTCCGATTTGAAAGCACGTTAGTGGTGTTCACATGATATTGTTCGAGTTTTCAATCTTCAGACATGTTTACGAGTATATTTTATGGTTGCCAAGAATGAAACCGACTCTTCCTTGGTTTTCTCTGTGCTTCTTGAGATCCCTTGGTGATTAATGGTGGTCGCAGGCGAGAGGAGAAGGCTTAAGAGTCGCTGGCACATGCATTGACCTTTGGTGATGAGCATAGTATGCCTTGTCGAACAGAATCGAGATGACGTCGCTGAGCGTGAATCGCAGTCATGCCAAATTCAGATCACGAAATTCGGCCAACACATGTTATGGTCACTAACTGGAGCAATGTTATGGCTGGTTGCCATCCGCGTGCTTGCTGCTGAGTCGCCCCGCGATGTCCTCAACTGCACAATGTCTCGATACTTTGTTACAAAAACAATGTGCGTTACCTGCCTCACAATTCCTGTGTTGTCCTTCGGTTATTGATTACTACACCTTCGTCAATTTCATTGTCCGGAAGCAGGTAATCAATCTAAGAGCACCCACTAAAATCACATTCTATTTGTGTCATATACATCCTGCTTCATTCTTGGTGCATGACATATTCTACTTCACGCGTGCTGTCAAGGGAAATCGATGGTCAACGATCAATATGAAGTGAGCAAGTTATACTTATTCCCTGTCTTTAGTTGATAGTTTCTGCATATGACAATCAACGAATTAAACCAGTTAATAGCCTGCTCAGATTTAGTAAATTGAGAATTTATTTCTTTCTTGGAAATGTTGATGTCGTTGCTTTGTCTCCGATAGTGGAAAGAGTTTATTGTTTGTTTTGAACTTGCATAAGAATCGATGGAATGCTCATGGAGCAGTGAGTAGTGCTAAAATTTCAAAACTCCTCGCTCGTGAAGTTTCAAACTCAGGATTCTAGATACCCTCACGGCTGCTGCTTCGCTCCCTCTCTCTTGGTCTCGTCCTCACGCGCTCCCCGCCTCGTTCCGTCAATTCGCAGGGTCAAGAAGGAGACAAATTAGGGCTGGGTTTGTTGAGATTTTTCAGGCCAATCTAATGGGCTCTAGTGAAAAAATGAAATAATGGAGGCTTGGTACAAGGATATTGAGCAAGCTGAGGGCTGGACATGGTCTTGTTTCTGGGCTTTTATGGGTCTGAGTTATGCAAGTTGGGCTTAACAAATGTGCATGGCCCACGGGCTTGGCTTGGTCTAATTGGATCGAGCCCAGCGCATTTACTGAAGTCCCTTTTATATTTTTGTTTTTTTGCGTTTTTCATTTTGGTTTTATTCAGTCGTAACAAAACTGCCTAAATTGTCAATTTTGCTTAAATTTCCAACCAAAAATCAGGGTGTCGACTATAAGCTACTGTAATCTTGAATGTGCTATAATTGTGAAATGTTTGTCAAATGCCACCCATTTTTCATGGCCGAAGTTGCTGCATGAAAGGTGTACCAAATAGTCGTATAAAAAATAATGCTTCGTACATCTAACATAAAGTAGTTCTACTCTTTCCAAAATCATTCATATATTTTCAGATAGTCATACTAAGAATAAGTTATATAAAAAATGCTATCACAGCTAAACCGTTGATTCGAAATCCTCAAGCAAATAATAATAGAAGGAGATTGCCAATGCCATTGGGAGGCAATTTGCTAAAAGAAGTATTTCTAAGAGGTATAATAAGTTAAAATTCAACAAAATGCAAATCGATTGGTGGTGCTTAATCATGTAAATGAAAAAGCGACACTAATATAAATAAACCGAGACTTATTGGCAGAATCAAAATTTCATTTTCATCTCATGTTGCCATATAAATTTGTTATTTTGTTCCGAAAAGAGTAAATTTAAATGTATGTTTAACTTGCCATGTAATTCTCATTTACCGGTCAAGCATATGCACACATACTTATTTCCATCTTTGACTGGGCTTGGCACTCTTCTTGGCTAGGGTTGACTGCTCCAAAGTCATGGGTAACATTATATATATGTTCTTCCACGTCAAGTATCTTTTCATCTTTCAACTTTTGGTTTTTAGTCAAGTCATCCTTTGATTTTAGCGTAATGTTATCCTGCATATGCAAAGAAAGCATATGCGTGCTTCATTCATGTCAAATCAGAAGGGAGGACTAAGTTTTCAAATAGCTTTTAATTGACTCAACTCGTCTATAAGTCGCAATGATGCTTAAATAGGGAGATTAGCCCCATAACTTGAATGAAAATGAACACGACGAGTTTACTTCAAAATGCTGTATAATTATTCTCTACAAAGCAAATGATGTATGCATATTGAGGTATACATTACTTGACATGTGAACCTCAAATAAGCATTATGTCCACCAAATGCGTATTCTTTTCCTTTTATTTTCTATTTTATGGAAGTTGGAAATTTCAACAAAACACATTATGAACAACCAATTGAACTATTAGTGAAATTATTAAAATTTCAATGTTGCAATAGTATCAATTAAATTTTAGTCTCGAAACACCACATAATAACATGCAAATTTTACTAGTGTATAAAAAAGTACTTTAAACTCGAACAATCTCTAAAGCAGAAGCACTGAAACATTAAAGGGGAAGAAAATTATAGATGAAACAAACATAAATGGAGGAACCAAATAAGAGAGAGCTGACCCATGGAACTTTTTCCACGCTTGGTGCATTCTATCCTTTATCCTTTTTCCCCTATCTTGTCTCTTTCTTTTCCAAATTAGAGGTTGTCCCGTCTCGTTACTTTTTTTTTTTCAAAAAAAAAAAAAATACCAATAGCAACATCACCTTCTTGCAACATCCTCTAACCAATATTAACTTGAACAGGGTTTTTCCCCTCCAAAGTATGGCAAAAGGCAGGCATATTAACTATTTGATAAGTTCTCACTCGACATGAATGACTTTTCCTTTTGCCTTTAATGATGTGTTGCAAGTTACTTATAATTGCAGTTCACACATTAAGTGCTGTATTTCCTATACCCTCTTCCAACTTTCACCTTTTTACCTCAAATTATGACGTGGTTTAAAAGTTCATGTTATGTGAACTCTTCCTCTTCACATTACCATCCTCACTTTTTTCTCATCTTCTCAAATGTTTTTCCAACCTTCTTTCTCATGACCAACCTAACTTAAATGAATTATGACCGGCACCAACCGGGGCCATTAGGCCTAGCATGATAGAACTCAGGCGGGCCCACCCCTAAATTGTGTCTCTCTCTTTGGCCGAAATTCCCATGCCACATGGCACGCTCCCATTAATTAAAATCCTCGCTATCCACAATAGGACATATGGCGCCCAATGATTTAATTAATTTTCGTGGTAACCGGTGCGGGAGCACAAAACTCTAGTAAAGAGAAAAAACAATCTATTCTTTCCCTTCTTGAGAAAAGGGGCGGCACAAGAAGGAAACGTCCCTTTGTTTTTTTCAAGGTTTTTTACGTTCACTAAGGGAAAACTCATGCGCCCAGAAGGGAGGAAGCAGGGGAAAATGGCTCTATTTAGGGGTGAACATGGTCTGGGTTGGGTCGGTCCTTCCTCTAACCCTAAGACCAACCCGCACAGTGCCGGTCCTCAATTTTTGGGACCGAGAACTGGACCGACCTAATGGGTTCGATCTGGTTCTAGGGTCAACCCGAGATCAACTGATAATTTTTTATTTTATTTTTCATACTCCTTAAAAAAGCGATTGAGGACTGAACTGACCCAATGTGTTCGGTCCGATTTCAAGGTCAGCCTAGGACCAACCAATAATTTTTTATTTCATTTTTTGTACTCTTTGAAAGGGCAACTGAGGACAGTACCGATCCAATGGGTTTGATGATGAGTGAGGTCAGCTAAGAAAGGCAAGCAGTGAGAGTCAAGTGGGGTGAGCGTCGAACAGAATGAGCATTGAATGTCGAGCGAGGAGCAACAAGCCAAGCAAGCATCAAGCGGCACGAGTGACCCAAAGCGAGTGAGGCGAGTGTCGAGTGGCTAGCAGCGAGTGGAGAAGTTGTTTCTTTCGATTTTGGCAAATTGAAGATTAAGAAGACAAATAAGACCGAAGATAACAAATGCTAGAGGAGGATGCCACAAGGAGTTGTTTATGCCTTTTTGGACATTGGGAGGACTCCTCACAAAAATATTTTCCTCGTTCGTAAATTATGACTATTAATGCCGTAAAAGAAATTAAAAATCTAAGTTATTAAAAAATAATGTAAAATTACTTGAACTCCTCACTAAAAGAGCTATTTAATGTTGTTGACGCCGTTTATTTTAAGGTTTTCTTTATATAATATATATAATATAGTCAGGATTGGTCCGGGTTGGATCGACCCGAAACTCTCAGGACCGAGGATCAACCCGCACAGTGTTGGTCCAAGATTTCTAGGACCAAGGACCGACCCAGTCTCTCAGGGAACCGGACCAAGACCGGTAGGGTTGGGCCGGTCCAGGATTGGTCTAGGGTTGACCTTGGACTGATGCTCACCCCTAGCTCCATCTTCCATCATCTCTAGTCACCATAATATCTCAAGTTCCGATGTAGCCACTTAGCTACCACCGCCCAATCATTACAAGTTCCAACTCCGTTGCTGTAGACCATCAGTCTCGGGAGGAGCACGTTCTGTTGTCACAAGTAAGAGGCCGAGTGTCCGATTCTCTTATTATGATTAATATCATAGTTTGAATTTTTTATTTTTTTATTTTTTGACTTTGAACATCATGTACTGATTTAGGTTGAGTCTAGTTATAAATTCGAGTTCGAAATGGCTTTGATCTGTTCCACAACCAATTTGCCATAATCTGTTTGATAAAATGAGTCTGAGATCTTGTTGGGAATTGATTCCAGTAATCGTCCGATTTGAAAGCACATTAGTGATGTTCACTTGATATTGTTTGATTTTGCAATCTTTAGACGTGATTACGAGTATACGCCATACTTGCCACTAATGAAACTGACTCTCCGTTTGTTTTCTCAGTGGTTCCTGTGATCCTTTGGTGATTGGTGGTGGTAGGCGAGACGAGAAGGCTTGGAGTTGCTGGCACACACATGATCTTTGGTGATGATCATAGTACGCCCTGTCGAACAGAATCAAGATGACGTCACTGAGCATGAATCACGATCATGCCAATTTAGATCACGAACTTCGGCCGACACATGTTACGGTCACTAACTGGAGCAATGTTGTGGCAGGTTGCTAGCCGTGTCCTTGCCGCTAAGTCACTTTGCAATCTCCTCAACCGTGCAATGTCCTCGATACTTTGTTACAAAATCAGTGTGCTTTACCTGCTTCACAATACCTGTCTTGTCCTTTGGTTATTGATTACTCCACCTTCGTCAATTTCAATGTCCAGAAGCAGGTAATCAATCTAAGAGCACCCACTAAAATCACATTCTATTTGCGTCATCTACTTCCTGCTTCATTCTCTGTGCATGATATATTCTACTTCACCGCATGCTGTTGAGGGAAATCATGGTCGACAATCAATATGAAGTGAGCAAGTTGTACTTATTCTGTCTTTAGTTGATAAGCTTTTGCGTATGGCAATCATTGAATGAACTAGTTAATAGCTTGCTCAGAATTAGTAAATGAGGATCTACTTCTTTTCTTGGAAGCGTCGATGTCGTCGCTTTGTCTCCAATAGTGGGAAGAGTTTATTTTTCTTTTCGAACTTGCATAAGAATTGATGGAATGCTCATGGAGCAGTGAGTATCCGAAATTTACAAGTTATATGAATTGGTGTGTCCTGTTGCTGCATATGTTGGAGTTTAGCGCTTATTGTTCATCTACGTCTGCTGAACCATTTGATTTATCACTTCAATCAACAGAATTCTGATAAAGACACATGACAATTGCGAGAGATATCTTGAAATTGGCACTTTGGTGATGATAGTGCTACTTCCTGTCAACTGTATGTACTTGTTTTAGGAAAAAAAAAAGATTTATGATATTGGAGAAGTGAATATGTGTTGTAGGTGCCTTGGATTGGCAATAATGAAACCCTAGTGATCTTGGATCCATTCATTGAAGAAATGGAGAGATATAATTTCCACATGGATGGTGTGAATAAGTCACTGCTGAGCTTCTTGCGTGTTTATTGAATTTGATTTGCATAATGGGTTGAGGCTAACATTTGAGTAGTGCTGGAATTTCAAAACTGAGAGAAATTGAAGAATTTGATGTTAGCTTATCTAAGTCAATGCCGACAAGTAGCAGCATGTTTGAGCTAATCAAGTTTTGTCATCTAAGCATATTAAAGTTGTCGCCTAGTAGTGCATCACTTAGTCCTTTGTAGAGTAAATGTGCCATTTAGTTAGAAATTTAGGCATAAGGTTTCAAAGAGGTGAGTCCCACGCGATATAATGAGAATCAAGCTGACATGTATGATGAATTCGCAGACTATACCTGCTTCTCGAATGGTCCCCCCTTTGGAAGCCAATGGTATTACAGGCTTTTCCGTTTAAAGTATTGACTCTCGGCTATTTAAACTGACTATCGGCTTTCCTTCTCCGCACTTGATTCAAGTTTTGAGAATGCTGCAGAGGGTAGATTTTACAGCCTCGGGGTACTTCCTCTGGACGTAGTTCAGTGCAGTTTGTCTTGAAGTGGTACAATTAGCATCTTAAGCGACTTCTGCTCAAGTCTTGTGGCAATAGTTTGTTTTCATTATATTCATTTAGGCTGACTGAAAGTGAAAAAAGAAGAACATGAGATTAAGGTGTCGCGTAGAAGGCTTGAATATTTGAGATGGAGGCAGGTATTTGATTTTAGTTAGCAAGCTAAAGGACCAGAGGAACAGGGTTTGGTTTTCTTAGGTGGCTTCTTTTCTCGTTCCTCATGTGTTATGCTGAAAGTACTTCTTTTATTTATTTTATTTATTCTTTTCATTTTGCGTAAAGAGCACTTGTTAGTTCCCCTTTCTTGTTATTTCGCCGCAAAAGCATAACTTCATCTTCCTCTTGTGCTACTACTACGAAGGGGATTTCAGTGCAACAGCGCTTAAAAGACCTTGGATGACAGTATAAAATTCCCCACGGTCAATCTCGGTGTTTTGCTTATTAAACTACGACCTTTCAAAATTAAGTTCCATCTTATTAAGGATGAGAATGTCTAAAACTGTGGTTCTGGACAAAATGACTGGTCCTGTTCGGATTATTCTCGGACAGTTCCAAGGACCGAAGTCGGTTATCCCCTTGAGCTTCTATGGTGTGTTTAACCGCATGAACACTAGCAGGTGGGAGCGTGAGAACGAGCCTTTTTCCGCTGTCGTCTGTATTCTGATCACCCTTACCTTATGTACTACGTATCCTCCATGAGATACTAGGGACATGACTGCCAAGCCTTGCCAGCTCAATTGGATATGGTGGAAGTTGTCTATAGCCCACGTGAGGCTAATCAAGTTACGGATTGGATCACTAGTGCTCATTGGAACAGGAATCTCTCTACCAACTGATCATCATTACCGTCTTAGCCCATTTGGAATATTTTGTGTATAGAAATTTACTTGTCTTTCTCTAGTAGAGCCTTTATGATTGAATAAATGAATGTGCTTTTCCGACACAAAAAAAAAGCAAAAAGAAAATCAAAAGACATGATAAAAGCAATTTTTTATGAGACGAAAAGTGAATAATAGTTCTCCATCCATTCGATTATAAGAGTGTTTACAAGTGTAAATAATTTTAATCATTTATTTTGTTTTCAGAACGAGACATGTGATTTCAACGGTTAAAGTGATGTATTATTATTTCGGAAACCAATAAACGATTAGTCTTGGGTGGGAATGGGAAGAAAATAGTCCATTCCAGTTGAAAGAAAACGGAAATGTAGTACATCTTTGACCGGAAGGCAAGTCAAAGAAGCCTCAAATTGCTTGCCACGATGCAAATCACAATTATAGGTGAGAGTGACCGGCCTCCCTCCCCAAGATTCGGAGGTCATTATGGGCTTTGCACATATAGGCCCTCGTCCATCTTTCTTTAATCAAAATAAAGAAATTACTAACTCATTTGTATATATTTTCGGATAGCGAGGAAACCTACCGATTTTCATTTTTCCATTCAAATAATGGGAGTTTGGTTGATTTACTCTGCCTTGCAAGCCAGTGAAAGGTCAGGTCCTCATTAATTTCATCTTTTTTTGTTACACTTCTTAATCCTCAAAAGACTCTGAATTAATATTTATCATTAATAATATAAATAATTAATAGAACTTTTGTATGCATAGATTACATCGAGGATTGTAATTTTCTATTTTTCTCTCTGGGAGGGAATGATCCATCAAGCACGCCCACCAATTATTAAAAGCACCGTTAGTTAAAAAAAAAAAAAATGCACTCTACTATGCAAAAAAGTCGCATTGCATGGTGAGGATATCTGTTGAATTGATGTTTGTTGTTTTCCCCCTTGTGCTGTCGAAAGATTGGAGCGGGAGTCGGGGTTCAACTTCAACATGAGGTACTTAAAGGATTTGGCCACGAACGGAGAGGGGGACGATGTGGAAAAGTACTTATCTGGGTTCAAAAAAGACGATAACAGATACTCCATGAAGATTTTCTTCGAGATTCGGAAGCAGAAGTATCTTGAAGCTCTGGACAAGAAGGTCGAAAGTTTTTGGACAATTGATGGGTTCGACTTGTTTAGGACTCATTTCCTCTTATTGCTCGAGTATCTGTTACCTTACTGGGCGACAAGCATTTTGATTTTCGTGGTTGTTGGTCTTGCATTATTGACGATTGCAGGAGGGATCGTGCTAAAGCTGTGGAAATTTTAGTTAAGGACTTGAAAGTATTTGCTGCATTCAATGAGGATTTGTTCAAGGAAATTACGCAGTTACTTATGCCGGAAAACTTTAGGTACGAGGTCTTGCGTTGAAGAATCTTTTAATTTGTAACTGACAGTTTTTCTCTAGTTGACCTCTCGTCTGTTGCTATCATCACGTTGGCATTAAACTTATATCCTGCTTGCAGAGAGAATGAGCAACTATCAAAGTATGGTGATACCAAGTCAGCTCGGAGTATAATGTTGGCTGAACTTAAAATGTTGATAGAGGCTAACCCCCTGTTTCGTGATAAGCTTCAGTTTCCCACATTAAAGAACTCAAGATTACGCACATTAATAAATCAAAGGTCCTTGCTGTCATATGTATTTTCTTGACTGAAGTATCGTCATACTGACTTTTCCATGGCTTCTGGTAGTTTGAATTGGCAGCATCAACTATGCAAGAATCCTAGGCCTAACCCTGACATATAGACTCTATTTGTAGACCACACTTGTGGCCAGCCACATGGTGCTCGTGTGCCATCCCCTGTTGCTAATCCTTTAATGGGTGCTGTCGCCAAACCAGGGCCCTTCCCACCGTTGACTGCTCATGCTGTGAGTGTGGAGGAGAAAAGTTAGTGTGTTTCCTCAGTAGTTTTTCCATTTAGATGTTGGCAACTCATGTTAGTTAATTTTTTTTTTATTTTTTTTTTGTGCCTTCCACATCCTTTATCACGGCCCTTCCAGCCTCCTGCGGCTGCTCTTTCAACATCTCTTGCTGGATGGATGGCAAATCCGTCCTCGGTAGCTCACCCATCAGCATCTGCTGGACCAATAGGTTTGACTGCGCAAAATAATTCAGGTGCATGAAGCTGCTCTACAATGTCAATTTCAAGTTCATGGCTACCATGGCCACATATGTAGGTTTATGAGAAGTTGCGATATGGATGGTATTTTTTCAGAACATGTCAAATATTTTTTAGGATAGCGTGAGGCTTTATTATATCCAAACTAGCGAAATTTGATTTTGTAGTTTCCACAAGTTCAAGCTGTTAGTTTGGCATTCTATTTACTTTTTGCCTTGTGATACAGCTATCTTAAAGCGTCCCAGGACTCCTCCTACTAACAACTCAGCCATGGACTACCAAACATCAGATTCTGAACATGTTTGGAAGAGATCGTGACCTTTTGCAATCTCTGATGAAGTACTTATTTGATCTTGCTTTTTCTTTATCGTTATTCAGTTATTACTGGATGGGTCAATCCACAAAAAGAAGTTTTTTGCTGGATGATTGACAATCTGATATGTCTGGGATGCTTTTCTCATCATTCATCAGACTTGTTGTATGTACTTATTTTCTTTTCATGGAAGTCGGGATTTCCAGTTTACCTGAATTATAAAGTGGAGCTGGAGTATATCACTCCTTTTGCATTTCTATTTCTTAATGATCTTCTAATGCAAGTCATCGAATGAAAACCTTCTGAAAGCTCTCATTTTGGTACTATTGCAGCATAAGATCATGCATTGAGAATCTTCAGGAGAAACATTTTAGCTTTGAGGTTCCTAAATACCCTGAACTTTTATTACAATAACCTAATAATTGTTAATCACTGGAAAACGAATATATAAATTATAAAAACTCATTTGGAGCTGATTGAGGATTGGAAGGATTACTAGAGATTCTAGGAGAGAAAGGGTGCGAAAGGGCGAAGATTGGCAATATGTGTCTGTGTGTCTTAATTGTTTTTGTGATTGTGTCAATTCATGTTAACATCATAACCTTTATCAACATGTCAAAGAATTAGACTAAGATACGTGAACATCTCTTCAATATATTGGTTGATGCTATTGTGATGTCATATTGGGTTGTCTCTATGTATTTTGTTTTGGTATTGGCGGGTAAATGCCTGTGTCAATGTATTGGCAACATTAATAAGGAGCAGGAACTAGGTAGGTGTGAATTACATCTTCTTCCAGCATGCATGGATTGTGGTCATATATGCTGGTAAGACGGGCTCTCATATGACTTTTGCATCTTTTGAGTGTCATGGCTTTCATTAATTTTCTATCAGACTCACTGGTTTTGTAATCTTTATGAATTTCTATTAGGTGAATAATTTGCCTGTAAACATTCTGCCTGTCACATACAACAACCAGAGCCACGGTCAGAGTTCATATTCTTCAGATGACTTGCCCAAAAATGTAGTCACAACCCTAAGTCAAGGTTCACCTGTTAAGAGTATGGATTTCCATCTGGTGCAACAAATTCTGCTGCTCAGTTAGCACATCTTTCTTTCTCTATGAAAAACATGTTCCTGCTTTTCTTCAGTTGATATATTTGTTTCCCCTTGTAGGGCATAAGTTTGTTTTCTGATGCGTGGAAGATTGCTTTATGTTGTCCTTTTGACACTAGTTTAAGCTAATTGAAACCATGGGATCTGATTCTTCATCTTTTCTGCTTAAATAATTTTAGTGGGAATAAACATGGGCGATGTTATTGTATGGGAAGTAGGCAGCCGTACAAGGATCACTCAAGAAACTTCAAGGTTTGGGATCTAGGAACATGTTCAGTGACGCTGCAGGTATAGAAGTTCAATTCTAAATAAATCAAGCTACTTTGTTTTTGGCCATGTGATTATGGGTTTTGATTCTTTGTAGGCATCTCTGGCCACTGATTATACAGCATCGGTCAACCGTGTAATGTGGAGTCCCGATGGAACCCTTTTTGGTATGTACATGCTGATTGATGAAAAACCTAAATCGCTGAGAACCAGACTTCTTTGCAATATTTTTAGGAAGAAGTGTTCATATGCTGCTATTACTGATGATTTGTGGTGTTTTCTCTAGGTGTTGCTTATTCCAAACACATGGTGCACATATACTCATATCATGGTGGTGATGACATAAGGAACCACCTTGAGGTTTGTTGCTAAACATGGAGAAAAAAATTAAGCTTCTTCATTCTGCAGACAATTGCCAGCTAAGTGTGAGTTTAACTTGATTTTGACTCTAAACTAATGTGTGATGCAGATCGAGGCTCATGTTGGAAGTGTTTATGATCTCGCCTTTTCATATCCAAACAAACAGTTATGTGTTGTTACCTGTGGAGAGGACAGGTTGATCAAGGTATATTCTGACTGTTTTCCTCAAATGTTAACGGGGTTGTGCTGTGTGATTCCTTTTACCCAAGCTAGTAGTTATGCAGGTGTGGGATGCAGTGACCGGGACCAAGCAACACAGTTTTGAGGGTCATGAAGCACCTGTATATTCCATATGTCCACATCACAAAGAAAATATTCAAGTACCCAGTGACACAATGAAATCACGGCGAATTGGCATGTACCCTTCACTATTCACTGGACTTCTGTTTGCCAAAAGTCGGTTAGGTGAAAAAATTTGCTTCCATTTGTATGAGAAGTGTGAATCTCTAGTTTTTGGACCTTTTTCATTTCAAGGGTTTTGCAAGTCTTCGAACTTTTAACCTGTCTTGATTAAAATGTACTTGTAAAAAATGGTGACACGGTCCAAATCAAACTGCAAATTAAATTCTTTCAGGTGATGCTTTTGAGCGTTAACAACTGGGTAAATGTCTTCACAGTAATGACCTTTCTGCTTAATTATGTGTTTGGAAGGAATCCCCCCTTCTTCCAACATTTGTTCTCCCTCTTTTTTCTCCTTCATCCTTCAGTTATGATTGGTAAATTTATAATAGAAGGCTGTTTACCATGTCTGGGTGGAGCAGCAATTGGCCATTTTACTTTCTTCATTTTACTTCTTTTGAACTTTCATGTTTGTGTGCACTCTATCACAAAGAGATTTTCTGATAACCCATCATCCTAGAATGCATGATATCATAAGTAGAGTTTTAAGTGGATGTGCTCTTAGGAACTTTTATACTGATCCCTGGTGCTCTTGTCTGAAGAAGCCATCTATCTGGGCATGCCATTAAAATAAATTGTACATTTTTTTTTCTCATGTAGTTTATCTTCTCAACAGCAACAGATGGAAAAATTAAGGCTTGGCTTTACGACAACATGGGGTCAAGAGTTGACTATGATGCACCAGGTTACTCTTCTACCATGATGGCATACAGTGCTGATGGAACAAGGTTCAGATCAACAGCATTCAAGCTTGATTTCATACTGTGTCATTTTTTTCGACTGAAATAACCTGTTTTAGCGATTTTAATTTGCTATAGGTTGTTCTCATGTGGGACCAATAAAGAAGGAGAGTCATACCTGGTTGAATGGAATGAAAGTGAGGGGGCTGTCAAGCGTACATATCATGGACTTGGAAAGAGATCTGGTGGGGTTGTGCAGTTTGATACCACCAAAAATAGATTTTTGGCTGCTGGTGACGAGTTCATGGTCAAATTTTGGGATATGGACAATAACAATATGTTGACAAGTACTGAAGCTGATGGTGGACTGCCGGTAATTCATTGTTGTTAATATATTCTAACTGAATTATCCGAACCTTTCTGTTAATTACCTAACTCTTTAACTTTGCAGGCTTCACCTTGTATTAGATTTAACAAGGAAGGAATTCTATTAGCCGTCTCAACGAGTGACAACAGCGTCAAAATTTTAGCAAATGCCGATGGGATTAGGTTGCTAAGGACAGTGGAAAATCGCTCTTATGATGCTTCGAGAGTCACTCCCGGACCTCTTGTGAAGGTAAGCTTTTTTCAAGAGTACACTGATTTCACAGGGAGGAACTTGCTAAATGTCTTGAATCTTATGCAGCCACCAATTGCAGCCTTTGGTTCTGGTAATGCTACTGTTGGGGCAAGCCTGGGTGATAGAGGTGCTCCAGTGGCAGCAATGGTTAGTATGGTAAGTGGTGACATTATTGCCGTAGCTAGTTAAATGTTTTTATGGATCTTTATTTGTTTCTGTCTGTGTTACTTAAATGGTGCAGTAATTGCATTTTTTCCGTGCATGTTCATTGGACATCTTTAAATGATATCCTCTCTTTTGAGCTCTACAGAACAGTGAGAGCATGGCCGATGTGAAGCCCAAATTTGCTGATGAGTCGGGAGACAAATCACGGATTTGGAATCTGACAGAAATCAACGAATCATTACACTGCCGGTCCATAAAGCTATCTGATATCTTAACAGCTATGAGGGTACAAATTATTGCCACCTCAGGATGTTTTTATGCAGCATTTCTTTTCCACATTTAACTGTCATGTTTCTACCGTTTAAGCACATATTTAAATAGGTCAAATTTGGTGCACTTGCTTTATTAGTTTCATTAGTGTGAGGTCCGATGAATAATTCTTTTGTAATACCTCAACACGTGGAGGACTTTGTCATCTCTTTGTTTGGCCTTCTACTGTTAAGTGCTTGTTTCAGCTATAGAATTAGGAAAGGATAAGATGGACATTAAATAATTTGTGATTATGGAATGTCAATTGTGCTTGAGTTTTGTTGGCTGTGGATGCTATGAATTTTATGATAAGGATGAATAGTTAGATGGGTGCTGCCTGATTTGGAAGGTAGTGGTATATTCACACGAGGAGACTTTTTAAGCTGCTGCTTGGAATCTGATGAGGATTGTTCTCTGGACTCTTGTGCAGTTACATGTGCTAAAAGGCACAGAATCTTCACCAGATGAATTTTTCTTTGTACATGGCAGGCATAGTATATCATTGTGCACCACTTTGATGCTTGTCAGTATTGCTAAGCTTGTGAATCAAGCTATTTTGAGCTTGCCAATTTCCGGAAACTTTGAGTGGAGATTTACCTACTGAAACTAAATACACAAACATTAGAGGTGAAAGGATAGGTATTCCTAGAAAGAAGTAGCATATGGGTGAACCACTCTATTTTTGCATGTTTACCACACATGGTGATCTTAATGCTGTAGTGATATAGCTAGATGGTTTAAGTGAAGGTTCCATGTTTTGCCAGAACTTCTTTTTTTTTTTTCCCGCTTACTTTTTCAACTGGGTTTCGATGTCATGTTCATCATATGCTTTATTGACATGTAAACATACTATGTGGATATATGCCTATACACAAAGTCACTCTAGGATAAACGTGCAGGCAAAGCTGTGCGTCACCAAGTGTCCATTTGCATAAATTTCTGCATCTACCATTTACTGCCAAGTTCTTTACGTTTTTGTTTTTGTCCTTTCTACTTTGGGTATTTTATTTTACTGTCACCACTGAAGCTGATAAAATGAAGCAGGTCTCGAGATTAATCTATACAAACTCGGGTCTTGCCATTCTGGCTTTATCATCGAATGCTGTACACAAGCTCTGGAAATGGCAAAAGAGTGACTGGAACTTAACAGGCAAGGTAAGGAATCTTTTTCTTGAATGGGCATGCTATTGTATTGTTTAGCGCATTTTTAACTACATTGATTCTTTTCGCAGGCTACGACTAGTGTAGTACCACAGTTATGGCAACCTCCTAGTGGGATTTTGATGACCAATGACATAAGTGATACAAATCCTGAAGATGCAGTTCCATGCTTTGCACTGTCAAAGAACGATTCTTATGTAATGTCAGCATCTGGGGGGAAGATCTCTTTGTTCAATATGATGACTTTTAAGGTGAATATTTTCCCAAAGCATGTTTACATCCTCTTGTTGATTATTTGTAGCACCATCCACAAGGCTTGGGATAATGAACTACCCCTTTGTGGATGAGTGAAGTCAAAATGATGCCAATAGTGATTATGTGCTGAATATGCATGCACTATTTCCTTTTCACATTAATGTGGGAGCTAAGATTAATTGAGTCATTCATGTAATAGAAAGTATTGAACTCTATTGTTAGGAGGTCCACGAGAGCAATTACTCTGATTTGCTTGTGGATTGTGTTGTAGAGTCACAACATATGGGCTTTTTTACATGTAAGTGAGACAAGGGCTTTTCTCCGTCTCCAATGGAGTCATTTTGCTCTTACCGATTAAATAAAAAAAGGCAAGAGCTTTTTTCACCCATCCAGAGATGTAATGGTTGAGTAGCTCCCTCCCATTCTGAAGAAGGGAGATGCAATTTGAGGCATTGGCCTCTTGGTACATATGTCCCAACTTTACTTATAAATTGTTAATACTGTCCCGCCTGTTGATATCCAGACGATGACGACATTTATGCCCCCACCACCAGCAGCAACATTTCTAGCGTTCCATCCTCAAGACAATAACATTATTGCAATAGGAATGGAGGACTCCTCTATTCAAATTTACAATGTTCGAGTTGATGAGGTGAGACCTGTTTTCATAGTCGTTGAAAGTTAACCTTGTTATTATTTGTGACAAAGTTATGGATATTGACTGTTTCACTTTCTCAGGTCAAGACAAAACTAAAAGGACATCAGAAAAGAATTACGGGCCTTGCCTTCTCTAATGTCTTGAATGTTCTCGTGTCTTCTGGTGCTGACTCTCAGGTACTAGACCACTGCTGCATCTCACTTTCCATGTAGACATGCCTAAGAGAGAGCAATGTAGTTTAAAGTGCCCAAAAAAGGGTTGATGTTCACTCTGGATGTATTGATGCTTAAGCACTCATCATACGTTTGATCATGAAGGCATCATTAACCAGCAGAATAGATCCTTCCAGTAAATTTCATCTTTTGTGGTGACAAATTAATTCCATCCATTAAGTGGGAAGGAAAAAGCTATGATGTAATGTTGTTTACGACTGATGATTGGGGTGATTCTGATATAAAGCACAATGTGGAATTTTTATTCTTTCAAATATGCATCAATGTTGATATTTCCTTTGATAATTTTCTATCATCACTGCAGTTGTGTGTTTGGAACACTGATGGATGGGAGAAGCAGGCTAGTAAGGTTCTGCAGATGCCAACTGGGCGAGGCGCAGCTCCTCTTGCTGATACTCGTGTTCAGTTTCACCTGGATCAGATACATCTGCTGGTGGTTCACAGAAACACAGATTGTCATATATGAAGCTCCTAAACTAGAATGCCTTAAGCAGGTATTGAAGGTTCTTTTATCGTGCACAACCCGAAGTAATATCTCATCCAGATTGCATAAAGTTTGCTAAATATTAGGTATTATGAATTGTTTTCTTGCCAAATGTACTTGTTTTGATTCATTGTTCATCTCAACTAGTGGGTTACTTGAGAAGCTAGCGCTCCAATCACGCATGCTACATATTCATGCGATGGCCAATCAATATACATGAGCTTTGAAGACGGAAGCATCGGCGTCCTTACTGCTTCTACCTTCAGATTTAGATGTCGTATAAATCCTGCTGCTTATATCCCTTCAACCTAGTTACTGCTGCTCATTCAACCTTGTTCTTTTATGAAAATGGCAAGTCTCATTTGCAAAGTTCCAATAGTCTAGCAAGTTATTCATTCCTCACTGATGGATTTGGCAGCTTGAGAGTCTACCCGCTAGTCATTGCAGCACATCCATCCGAACCTAACCAGTTTGCACTAGGGCTTACTGATGGCAGCGTCTATGTGCTCAAGCCATCGGAATCTGAAGGCAAGTGGGGAACTTCTCCTCCTGTTGAAAATGGTGCTGGGCCAAGCATGACCTCTGGTGTAACTGCTTCAGAGCAACCCCAGAGGTAGTGCAGGCCATGTCTCCCCCTGTGGAACTTTGAGCATTAAAATGCATAGCTGGCTTTCCTCCTCCGCACTTGATTCAAGTTTTGAGGGATGCTGCAGAGGGTAGATTTTACAGCCTGGGGGTACTTCCTCTGGACGTAGTTCAGTAGTCTTCTCTTAAAGTGGTACAATTAGCATCCTAATCGACTTCTGCTCAAGTCTTGCGTCGATAATTTGTTTTATTATATTCATTTAGGCTGACTGAAAGTGAAAAAAGGAGAACATGAGATTAGGTTGTCGGTTAGAAGGCATTGTATATTCGAGATCGAGGCAGGTATCTGATTTTAGTTAGCAGGCTAAAGGACCAGAGGAACAGGATTTAGTTTTCTTAGGTGGCTTCTTTTCTTGTTCCTTCTGCGTTATGCTGAAAGTACTTCTTTTATTTATTTTGTTTATTCTTTTCAATTTGCGTAAAGAGCACTTGTTAGCAGGTTCCCCTTTCTTGTTCTTTCCCCGCAAAAGCATTAACTTCATCTTCCTCTTGCACTCCTACTACGATGGCGATTTCAGTGCAACAGCACTCAAGACCTTGGATGACAATATAAACTTCCCCACGGTCAATCTCGATGTTTTGCTTATTAAACTACGCCCTTTCAGAATTAAGTTCCATCTTATTAAGGATGACGCAGTGTAAAACTGTGGTTACGGACAGAATGACCGGTCCTATTGGCATTATTCTCGGACAGTTCCACTTGGGACTGAAGTCGGTTATACCTCGAGCTTCTATGGTGTGTTTAATAGCATGAACACTAGTAGATAGGAGCATGAGAATGAGCCTTTTTTTTATGTCATCTGTATTCCGATCACCCTACCTATGTACTACGGTATCTGCCACCGAAGGTTGTTATCTCTCTGTCACATGAGCCTAGTCTATTCTTATTGCGCTTTAAACGAATGGAAAAGCTGAAACGGCGAAATGGGGGGAGAAGCCAGAAGTGCAATCCGAGAGTGTCTTGATTTGATTCATAAATAGCAAGTTCAATCCTCGACAATTATGCATGTAGCATCTAAAAGAGACATTCTTCTAAACATACTTTATAGTTGTAGCATCTAAAAGTTGGATGAGACGGCTTTTTAAAAACAATTGCAACTTTGAAGTTGCTACAACTATGATGTATTTGTTAAATACATTATATGCAATACACATTTTCATAGTTGAAGCTGCCACAGGAAAGCCTTTTCAATCGGGGACTTAAATTATTATTCCCAAACACCAGCATTATCTGACCCTCCAAAACTTATCTACAATTAAGTTCGAAACTGCTGGAACTCACTTTTTAGAAACTTCATTTCTCTCCTCTTGCAATGCCATGGGGAAGGGGGAGTGAGTATTTGCCAGCATCCATATCCAACAAATCGCATTTATTGTAACCATTGATCATATGAATCTTACATGAGCCTTATATGTGAGACGTACATGATCCAATTAATTTTTTTAAACTTTATCCCATCTCTACAATGCTAGGTTTCCAAGAAATGATGGGATCATAATTAAAGGATTGTGCTCCATCATTAGTGAAATAAAAAAAAAAATCTCTTTTTTTAGGAAAAAGACATGATAAGGGTTTGTATTGTTGCTCGATAAGTAATTGAGTGCCTGAACTTTCTTTTTATGTAATCAAATATTAAATTCTTGAATTTCGTTTAATGTGGCGTCTCCACTATTGTTGCCAGGTCATGCGTTTTTTCCCTGACATGCTTATTTAACATAATTGCTGACATGGCAGCATACACAACGAAAATCATACAAACTCAATTTAAAACAAAGGAAAAATATTCCTTTACTTTTTTCCTTTCCCATTTCTTTCTTTTTACTCCCTCTTCCTTCCTCGGTATGCCTCTGGCCCTCGTCGCCTTCTCCACCATCAATTTCCACACCTGCCGCTTGCCACCACCATCAATTTCCAACGTTCTTGAATCTTGACATTGTGGGGACCGTCACGTCCAGTCGAAGAAAAAAAGGGAAAAAAAGATTGACAAGTTGCTTGGCCTGTCACATGTTAGAAACTTACCAACAAGTTTTGAAAAGTATACTATAAAAATTGCCAACTACATTTATAATCAACCAACATTTATTTTGATGGATTATCAATGTGTTGAATTGCTTACTTTTATTCAAAATTGTGAACCTAATTTGACCGATTTCTCCAAATTAGTACATTAATGACTGGGCATGTCTATGTGTAATTTTTTTCACATTATTTAGAAGCATGCACTTTGAGCAAAGGGAATAATACTTTTTGCATCCTAAACATGATTGTTCTCCTTTGGTCCCTGAAGTGATATTTCCCACGATCCAAATCTACAATAAATTGGATCACATTTTTAATGCATCACTTGACCGATCTCATCTCATAACCAGATTAAATAAATTTTGAAATATGAAATCCTGGATCAATAAACCGAGACCTCAGTTAATTTTGGTACATCTTACATGAGACCCACATGATCTAACGGTCGTGATGCATTGAGCTAACTTGAAGCCAATGCCTCTAATGATTTATTGAACTCGTTTCAATTAAATAAATTAAATAACCATAGGTTTCTACTCCATACCAAATAAACACGGGAGCCCTAGCCATAAAAGAATGCCTCCTACTCTTGCAGAGGAAGAGAATCCAGCATGTGAAAGTGAATAGTGTGTGTCTACCAGAAGAATCTACTGCATGGGAAGAAAGATCTATCCCTTGTGATATCTAGTGACCGCCTTTCAATTGTGAAGTGCATTATGGGCTGAGAAGAAAGCCCGTGAGATATTAGGGACATGACTACCACGCCTTGCCAGCTTAATTGGATAAGGTAGAAGTTGTCTATTGTCGCTGCGAGGCCAATCAAGTTATGAATTGGTTCACTAGTGCCCATTGAAATAGAAATCTCCCTACTGATTGATGATCCTTACCCTCTCAGCCCATTTGAAATATTTTGTGTATAGAAACTTATTTTTCTTCCTCTAGTAGGGCCTTTATGATTGAAGGACTGAATGTGCTTTCCGGGAAAAAAAAAACCAAAAGACATAACAAAAGCGATTTTTCATGAGACAACTTTATTGGAAAATTAAATAATAGTTTCCTACCCAACTACACCAGTGTTTACAAGTGTAAATAATCGCTTATTTTGTTTTTGGAGTGGCACATCGTGATTTCGATGGCTCAAGTGATGTATGGTATTTTGAAAACCAATAAGCGATTAGTCTCTTGGGTGGGAATGGGAAGAAAATAGTCCATTCTAGTTGAAAGAAAACGTGAATGCAATATATCTTTGACCGGAAGCCAAGTCAAAGAAGTCTCAAAATGCTTACCACGGTACAAATTGCACACCGCCCCCCCCCCATTCAGAGCTCATTATGGGCTTCGCACATGCAGCCCCCATCGATCTTTCTTTAACCTAGATAAATTATTCATTCATTCATATATATTTTCAGATGTTGAGGAAACCTACCGATTTTCATTATTCAATTGAAATAATGGAAATTTGGTTCATTCACTCTAAATATTTTGTCTTCCAAGCCGGTAAAGTTCAGGACGTCACCAATTCCATCCTTTCTTGAACCAATATTTGTAGTTTGTCTAGATATTTTAAATGACTAACAGGACTTTTCTTTGCCTAGATTACATCCAGGATTTCAATTTTTTATTTTTCTCTCTGGGAGGGAATGATCCATCAAGCAAGCCCCCCGATTATTAAAAGCACCGTCAGGAAAAAAAAAAAGACTACTATGCCAAAAAGTCGTATTGCATAGTGAGGATATCTGTTGAATTCATGTTTGTTTTCCCCTTGGGCTGTTGAAAGATTGGAGCGGGAGTCGGGGTTCAACTTCAACATGAGGTACTTCGAGGATTTGGCCACGAACAGAGAGTGGGACGATGTGGAAAAGTATCTATCTGGGTTCACGAAAGTAGACAATAATAAATATTCCATGAAGATTTTCTTCAAGATTCAGAGCAGAAGTATCTCGAAAGTATCTCGAAGCTCTGGACAAGTAGATCGAAAGTTTTTTGACAATTGATGGTTCGACTTGTTTAGGGCTGTGTTAGCTTACTAAGCAACAAGCATTTTAATTTTCTTGGTTGTTGGTCTTGCATTATTGATGATTGCAGGAGGGATCGTGCTAAAGCTGTGGAAATTTTAGTCAAGGATTTGAAAGTATTTGCTGCATTCAATGAGGATTTGTTCAAGGAAATTACGCAGTTACTGACGCTGGAGAACTTTAGGTACGAGGTCTTGCGTTGTAGAATCTTTTAATTTGTAACTGACAGTTTCTCTAGTTGACCTTTTGTCTTTTGCTATCATCACATTGGCAATAAACGTATATCCTGCTTGCAGAGAGAATGAGCAACTATCAAAGTGTGGTGATACCAACTCAGCTCGGAGCATAATGTTGGCTGAACTGAAGAAGTTGATAGAGGCTAACCCCCCGTTTCGTGGTAAGCTTCAGTTTCCCACATTGAAGAACTCAAGATTACGCGCATTAATAAATCAAAGGTCCTTGCTGTCCTATTGCCTTATATATTTTCTTGACTAAAGTATCGTCATACTGACTGTTTCATGACTTCTGGGAGTTTGAATTGGCAGCATCAGCCATGCAAGAAACCTAGGCCTAACCCTGACATGAAGACTCTATTTGTAGACCACAATTGTGGACAACTAAATGGTGCTCGGGCGCCATCCCCTCTTGCTAATCCTTTGATGGGTGCCGTCCCCAAACCAGGGGCCTTCCTGTAAGAGTTTACCTAATTTGGACTATATTAATTGATATTGTAATTTACCGTTTAACGTTTACCATTTTACGGGGTTTGGTCTAAGGTGAGATAGAAGGTTTCTTAATTAATCTAATATGGGCTGGCTAGTGTGGGCCGAGTTGAGCTTGGCCCGTAATGAGAGGGACTGGCTGGAAACTCTATAAATAGTGCTCAAGTCTCTCCTCTAACCCTAATTCTCACATGTATCCTCACCTAAGGAGTGTTTACCTAACACTAAACGTGAGGGGGGTTGCCTCATTGAGCCAGTGATACGGAGGGCAATAAAGGAGAAGGACTTGCGCGTGGAACATTGTGTTTTCGCTTCCGCTTCAAGTACAATGGATCCTAAAACAGGTGCGTAAATCTTTCTGATCTTTTATGCATGTTCTTGTTCTAGTTATGGAGATCTTGGGGTTGCATAATTTGCATCCAACATGTGGTATCAGAGCCTCCATAACCCTAGAACACGAAGTAAAGGATTTTGCCCTAACCCTAATTTGTGTTTTTTCGAGATTTTTCGTAAAATAAAAATATAATTAAATTATATATTCGGACAGGAATCGGTGAGACGAGCGAAACCGTGGGCGGCGCGTCGCCGGAGGATTCCCCACGTGCCCCCACGCGCGGCCAGATGCCGGCTGGGCGTCGAACACGCGCCCCACGCACGGGCACGCGCCCTCACGCGCGGGGCGCGGCTCGCGCGTGCGAAGCACGCGGGTGCTGACGTCACGTGACGTCAGCGACCCGGACCCGGACCCGACCCAATCCGCTTCGCGGGTGCTGACGTCACGTGACGTCAGCGACCCGGACCCGGAATCGACCCGATCCGGTTCGCGGGTGATGACGTCACCTGACGTCAGCGACCCGGAGCCGGATCCGACCCGATTCGTTTTCCGGGTGATGACGTCACGATGACGTCATCCACCCGGACTCGACCCGAATGGTGATCGACCCGACACGACCCGACCCGAATGGTGATCGACCCGACCCGACCCAACCCGGTCAACCGTTGACCGGACCGGTCAACCGGTCGGACCGGGCGTCTGGACTGGAAGGTCGGACCGGTTTTGACCGGTAGTTGACGCCCGCGCGTGGGCTCCATGCGCCGCGCACTCAGGCGGCGCGTGCGGGCGCGTGGGACGTCGGATCGGCGCGTGACCGGCGGCGTTGGACTCGTATGATTGTCCTCTATCTTGTGGTGTATTTGTTTTACATGTTTGATAATTTTATGCATGTGAAAATACATACGGAACCCTAAATACGTGCTTTTTTAGTGTATTTTTGCGTATTTTTCTTGTATTTTTTCTGTGATTTTGGAAATACAGGTGCTGGGTTACTGGTATGTTATCACATGAGCTTTCTGATTATTATTCATTAATATTATACAATAAAATTTATTTTTATTAATGAATGAAGCAATGTAATTAGCATGATATGTGATTTTAGTGATTTACTACCCTTGTCACTAAAGTTAAAATCACATATGTATGGTTTATGTGAGATGTAATTTTATATCCCTGGCATGAGAGAGTTTCAAAGATTCAATTGAGTTGTGACCGCCAAAGTGGCACACTTGATTGGGTTTGAGAAATTTCGGTCTCGTATATTGATTGGGATGTCTCCTGATCTAATACATAATCATACTCCCAAAGGGGATGATTGTGTATTAGTTCATGGAGGGATACATGATAGTACGGTGGAGGAGTGACTGATCCTAATGGTTCATATGCCCAAAGGTGATGAATTCATGAAAGATTGGAATATATTCTCATAACCGCTATTATGTGGGGAGTATACAATTGCATGTTAAGTATTCTGCCCAAAGGTGATTATGTAATTTTGCATGTAACTCTCTGGATGTGTACTTGTTCGTCAAGTTACACAATGCTCACACGATGCTAATTATAATCTACTTATTTTTATAGTCACCTTTTCTGTAAACGGTAACTCCGTCACTATTGAGGTTCTTGCTGGTTCAAACTTTAAAAAATGGAGAGAAGATTTTCTGTTTGCTATGGAGATGGCAGATGTTCATATTGCTCTTACTGTCGATCGGCCGGCAGATCTTACTGCCGAGAGTACAGAAGCTCAGAAAGCTCATTTTACTGCCTGGGAAAAGAGCAATAGAATTTGCTTATTGTCAATGAAGCGTTCCATTCAGGAATACTTGAAAAGTGGTTTGCCTGCAGACTGCACTGCTAGGCAGATGATGGAGGCCTTGATGGCTAAAAACTGTGTTTCACCTAATGCTGAGATAGGAACACACCTGCAAACATTATTTACTATGAAGTTTGATGGTTCTGGTGGAGTTAGAGATTATGTTATGAGGATGGTTGATTTGCAGACAAAGCTTGAGGCTCTCAATGTTGTTATTCCCACTGCGTGCATTGTGCATCAAGCTCTAAATAATCTTCCTCCTGATTTTGGGATTATTAAGACCAATTATAATTCCCAAGATGAAACCCGGTCGTTAATGATTTAATTGCAAGGGTGGTGGCAGAGGAAGAGAAATTGAAGAAAGATAAAGGGCACATTGCTCTTTATGTTTCTAGTTCTGGCAGTGATAAGGGTAAGAAGGTGAGAAATTATTCTTATAAGAGCAATTCTGAAGTTGCTCGACCTTCCAACTATAAAGGAAATTCTGAAGGTGCTGGATCTTCTAACAGTTTGGGTCCTAAGAGAGCATTCACCAAGAAGGATGGCGTTCTTTGCTACTTTTGTAGGGAGAGAGGACACGTAAAGAAACACTGCAATAAATTTAAGGCTTGGTTGTCTAAGAGAAACAAGAATGAACCTAAAGGTAATAATTCTTTGGCATTTGTTTATGAATCCAATCTATCTGAAGTCCCGACTAATTCGTGGTGGCTAGATAGTGATGCAACTAATCATGTTGCATTTACCATACAGGGGTTCATAAACCGAAGGACGCCAAATCAGGATGAATTAAAGCTCACTGTTGGGAACAGCGTTGCAGTTGACGTCGAGTTCGTGGGAGATGTTATTTTGATTTTAGATTCTGGTTTTAGGATGGCGTTGAGAAATACTTTTTACATACCTTCTTTTAGGCGGAATTTAGTTTCAGTGTCTTGTTTGGACATGTGTGGATACTCTTTTGAAATAAAGAGTAATACTATTTCCATGTTTTATGATTCAAATAAGATTGGGTGTTGCAATTTATCCAATGGTTTATATCGATTGAGTTTATCTCCCAACGACATGTACGTTGCTTATTCAGCTGAAAAGGTTGTTTCCAAAAGGCCTCTATCTAAGGAACAGTTTTATGCATTGTGGCATAAACGTCTTGGTCACATCTCTAAAGAAAGAGTAGAAAGGCTTATGAAGGCTAACATATTGCCTACTCTTAAAGGTGATCTAGAGACTTGCATAGATTGTTGTAGAGGTAAGATGACAAAGATAAAGAAGAAATCCGACGTACGAAGTTCTGACTTGTTGGAGGTTGTTCACACTAATATCAGTGGACCATACACGGCTACTTTGTGCGGGAATTTTTATTTCATCACATTTATTGATGACTATTCCCGATATGGATACTTATACTTGATTAAAGAAAAGTCCGAGTCTCTTGACAAATTCAAGATTTTTCAGACTGAAGTGGAGAAATAGTTGGGAAAAGTTATAAAGATCGTTAGATCTGATCGTGGTGGTGAGTATTTTGGTAGGCACGGTGATGCTGGACAACTTAAAGGGCCGTTTGCAAGATACCTAGAGGATTCTGGGATAGTAGGTCAATTTACTATGCCCGGAAGTCCTGAACAAAATGGTGTAGCTGAAAGGCACAATCGTACTCTTATGGACATGATGAGAAGTATGATTAGCAGGACCAATTTGCCTAATTTTTTATGGGGTGAAGCTTTGAAAACAACTTTTTATATTCTAAATCGTGTTCCTACTAAAGCAGTTCCATTGACTCCTTTTGAATTGTGGACTGGACGTAAGCCTAGCTTGAATCACCTTAAAGTTTGGGATGTCCTGCAGAGGTGAAGTTATATAATCCGACATTGAGTAAGTTGGATTATAAAACTACTCGGTGTTACTTTGTATCCTACCCAGATCATTCAAAGGGGTATCGGTTTTATAACCCTAATGGAGGTACAAGAATTGTGAAATCTCAGATTGCAAAATTTCTAGAATTTGATGTAGCTGAAAAGGGTAGCTGCTCACAAGCTATCGAAGATGATAATATGGTGGGGATTACTGGATCCCTGTTTCATCCTGTGCAAACAATTATGGAGCCTTCTGCACCTCAAACTGAGCTTGTTGCGGCTCAAGATCCTATTGTTGAGACAGTTCCTGAAGAAATTCCTCAAGTCCCTCAAATTCAGAATGAGGTTGAAATAGCTCCACTCAGAAGATCGACTAGGGAAAGACGTTCAGCTATACCACCAGACTATCTTGTCTACCTAGGAGAGCATGATTATGATATTGGCTGTTTTGTCGATCCGGTGACTTATGCGGATGCCATCTCATGTCCTCAATCAGATTTATGGCTAGATGCGATGAAAGATGAGATGCAATCTATGAAACACAATGGTGTTTGGGAGCTTGTTCAATTGCCTGAAAGTTATAAACCCATTGGCTGCAAATGGATATTCAAGACTAAAAGGGATTCCAAAGGAAAGATTGAAAAGTTTAAAGCCGACTCGGTAGCTAAGGGTTTCACTCAAAGAGAAGGAATAGATTATGAAGCAACATTTTCTCCAGTTTCTTCTAAAGATTCCTTTAGAGTGATCTTGGCTTTAGTAGCTCATTTCGATATGGAGTTACACCAGATGGATGTTAAGACTGCTTTTCTAAATGGAAACCTTGATGAAGAGGTTTATATGGTGCAGCCTGAAGGTTTTGCAGCAGATGACTCAGATAAGCTTGTTTGTAAATTGCAAAAGTCTATTTATGGCCTTAAGCAAGCTTCTAGACAGTGGTATTTCAAGTTTCATAGTGTTGTCACTTCATTAGGATTTATTGAGGACAAAGTAGATCAGTGTATATACACCAAGGTCAGTGGGAGAAGATATATTTTTCTCATACTTTATGTGGATGATATTTTGCTTGCTAGTAATGACATTGGTTTACTACATGAGACAAAGCGGATGTTATCGAAAAATTTTGATATGAAAGACCTTGGTGAGACGTCTTTTGTTCTTGGCATTGAGATCCATAGGGATCGCTCACGCCGTTCATTGTGTTTATCTCAGAGGGCATATATTGATCGCATTTTAGAAAGATTCAATATGTAAGATTGCAAACCAGGAATTGCTCATGTTGTTAAGGGTGATAAGTTGAGTCTTTCACAATGCCCTAATTCAGATTTTGAGAAAGCTCAAATGATGGATGTACCTTATGCTAGTGTGCTTGGAAGTACCATGTATGCTCAAGTTTGCACTAGACCAGATATTGCTTTTGCAACAGGACTTCTAGGCAGATATCAGTCAAATCCAGGTCATGATCACTGGGTTGCTGCCAAGAAGGTTTTAAGGTATTTAAAGAGAACAAAAGAGTATATGATGTTTTATAGATATGTTCCAGACTTGCAACTAGTAGGGTATTCAGATGCAGATTTTGCCGGTTGGCAAGATGATAAGAAGTCGACGACAGGATACATATTTATGTTGGCAGGAGGTGCAGTATCATGGAAGAGCGAAAAACAGAAATCCATATCTTCTTCTACCATGCAAGCGGAGTTTGTAGCATGTTTTTCAACTGCTACTCAAGCTATTTGGCTCCGGAACCTCATTAGGGAGTTATCAGTTTTTGATTTTGTGGATAGGCCCATACAGCTATATTGTGACAATAACTCTGCAGTGTTGTTTATTAATAACAACAGAAGTCTCAAGGGGTCTAAACACATGGAGGTCAAATTTTTGACAATAAAGGAATCAGTGCAGAATGGTGACGTTGCAGTAAATTATATTCCTACAGATGATATGATAGCAGATCCACTGACTAAAGGCCTACGCCCGTGTGAATTTGATCGACATGTCATTAGCATGGGCCTAGGAGCATCTTGGGATGCTGTTATTTAGTGGGAGCTATGTTTTATTTTTCTTTGAATAAAGTTTACATCTGTTTTTGTTACAATTTAGTAACACTTTGATATATATATATGTCAACTTTTGTTTGCATTCAATAAATATTTTTGAATGGATTGTTATTATGTTGAATATATATATTGTTAAAAGTCTCAAGGTATTGCTAAATCCTTGAGTGAAGGCTAGGGGCATCCGGTTATTAGCCTTGTGCATATGTCTTGTGATTCATAAAGAAAGGTTAACCGTAAGGACAAGACATATGTTGGTTCATTGGAACCATAAAGCATTCTCTAGTGCCACAAGTTTTTGTGACGCCTAAAGTTAAGAGAATGGTGACTAACAAATGAGATCTCTCTATGAGAGATGTTATCCATTTGCTACACTACCATATTGAATCCATATCAATAAAGTTAAGAACATTTGTGACCATGGAAGACTCTATGTGTATACATGCAGTTACTGCCATGATTCGGTGTTTAAGACTTTATGGGATAGGATTGATTATTAAGAATTATCTCTGAACCAAAGTGCGCACATACAGTACGATTTCAATTAATATAGTCCAAGTGGGAGAATGTAAGAGTTTACCTAATTTGGACTACATTAATTGATATTGTAATTTACCGTTTAACGTTTACCGTTTTACGGGGTTTGGTCTAAGGTGAGATAGAAGGTTTCTTAATTAGTCTAATATGGGCTGGTTAGTGTGGGCCGAGTTGAGCCTGGCCCGTAATGAGAGGGACTGGCTAGAAACTCTATAAATAGTGCTCAAGTCTCTCCTCTAACCCTAATTCTCACATGTATCCTCACCTAAGGAGTGTTTACCTAACACTAAACGTGAGGGGGGTTGCCTCATTGAGCCAGTGATACGGAGGGCAATATAGGAGAAGGACTTGCGCGTGGAACATTGTGTTTCCGCTTCCGCTTCAAGTACAATGGATCCTAAAACATGTGCGTAAATCTTTCTGATCTTTTATGCATGTTCTTGTTCTAGTTATGGAGATCTTGGGGTTGCATAATTTGCATCCAACACTTCCTACCATTGACCGCTCTTGGTGTAAGTATGGAGGAGAATAGTTAGCCTATTTCCTCGGTAGTTTTTCCTTTTAGATGTTGGCAACTCACGTTAGTGGTTTTTTTTTTTTTTTCCTTTTGTACCTTCCAGATCCTTTATTACAGCCCTCCCAGCCTCCTCCGGCCGCTCTTCCAACATCTCTTACTGGATGGATGGCAAATCCATCCTCGGTAGCTCGCCCCTCAGCATCTGCTGGACCAATAGGTTTGACTGCGCAAAATAATTCAGGTACATGAAACTGCTCTACAACGTCAATTTCAAGTTCATGGCTACCATGGCCACATATCTAGGTTTATGAGAAGTTGCAATATGGATGGTATTTTGTTGGAACATGTAAAATATTATTTAGGATAATGTGAGGCTTTATTATATGCAGACTAGTGAAATTTCATCTTGTAGTTTCCACAAGTTCAAGCCGTTAATTTGACAATCTATTTACTTTTTGCCTTGTGATACAACTATCTTAAAGCGTCCCAAGACGATTCCTACTAACAACTCAGCCATGGACTACCGAAGAGCATGTAAAATGTTTTTGGTTTTTTCTTTTCTTTAATTTTTTTTAGCTGGGTGATGCTTGCTAGCCCTCTGTCCAAAAACAAGAAAGAAAATAAAATAAAATAAAAAGTAAAAAAAATTATATAAAAATTCAAAAAAATATTAACAATTATTTAAAAAGTTCATATAAGCACCGGTCATGTCATGTAGGATGACCAATGTCTACATTAGTAATTTACAGCCTAAATTGGTCGGATGAACTCAATTTGCAAAATGTGAAATTGTTTAGGACTAAATTAACATAATTGAAAAGCTTATGACTGATATTGACACAAGTGCAATATGTTTAAGATTTTTTTGATAATTTTTCCCCCATATTATGACGTCTCATTTTTTTTTTTTTTTAGATTCTACTTGAGGAAAAAAAAAGTAGTTGCTAATGATGGTTGATGATACAATAGTAAAAAACCAAAATAATTGGTCAAAGTCATGATATTGAAATGTCGTTGGTTCATAATATTCAATCACTAATGACAAACACCTAGAGATGAACAAGTGGTAATCTTTACCAAGAAGTTAGAGAAAAAAAGAGTGTCAACATGAAATAAGAGGTTTGACAAAATGAAATAAAAAGGAAAAAAGTATTGCTGGATAGTTATTTGATCATGGATAACCCGTTAGCTGAGAAATTTTAAACATGACATCGAAAGTATAACATTAATGTAAAATGTCAAAAACAAAAACAATTTAAGAAGTACGATAAAACTGATTGGGGTGAGGAGGTGATAACTAGATAATCTTTAGGCATGATATGATCACTAGATAATCTTTAGGCATGATATGGTAGGAAAAGATCAAGTTTGAGAATCAAGGAAGATCTATTATGGGAAGGAGTCTTTTTGAAAGAAAAAGGTCAGATTGTGCATTGAAAATAATAATCCAACGAGTGATTTTTTTGTGATTGGCTCATGTATATTAGCACCAGGAGCATTTGCCAGACAGCTTTCTTTTTAATTTCTCTTATTAGTGGAAAAAGCAAGTCGAGTCCAGAAGCACCTATGTAGGATGGTTTCACGCACCTTCTGCACAATGCTGTGGAAATTATAGGGGCAAGGATTATCCATTGGTATTCTTTTCTATTTCTCTTATTAATAGAAAAGGCAAGTCTAAGTGATCATACTGCCGTTTAGTTGGTTCGTAATATCCAATCAATAATTAAACAACTTTAATGAGTTTTGTCGTCAGTTTTCTTTTTTGTTTCTTTTATTAATAAAAAAGCAAGTCAAATCAAGCATGCTGGATCTCAAATTTCAATTCGCTAAAAGTTTCCCATCTATGGATTTCATTGTTCACGTGTTAGCACAAGAGGTTTGAACAAAGATGGTATGGCAATAACATGTATTCCCAAATATGAACTCATGATTCCACCTACTCAAATGGGGCCAACAGTAATGCCTTGTAAATTTGTGAAAAGGAAAAAGAAGGGTCAATTGGAATTATCTCATTTACGTAATGAGATCAATTTAACACAAGGCCGTAACTCAATTAGTTGTTCTATTGTGCAAATCCAACTTGCTCAAACAAGGAAAAAAAAAACTTTCATATATTCACTATGAATCGATTTTTAATTGCCTCGATAATTCAATATCAATATACTATAAGTTCTCTAGAATTTTTAATGTACTGAATAAGCTAATATGCTCGTAGCTCCATTCAAATTGGGATATAGAGTTTCCTCCAATTTTCACTTCTGATAAAATGTCCACATCTAATCTTCAATTGACATTAAACAATAGTAATGAGGTGGCTCTAAGCATGAAATTGATGCCCGTCTTATGATTTTATGATAAAATAGGTCTCTTCTTCCCAACTATATGCTAATGCTCATATCATCATCATTAGGCGCTATCGCAATCTGCTTGTTATTAAATTAGTTGGTGGAGAATACGCACTTTCCGCATAATGCCGCGGAAATTGGGCGTGCAATTCCTCTCCGTGCAGCATGTGTCTTGGGCCATTGGATGGCGCATTATGGGCTTTGAACATATAGGCGGATCGATTTTTTCAATACTTGAACATTTTCAATCTAAACAAATGACAACCCCATACATATATAATTCCGGATGAAGAGGAAACCCTACCTATGTTGAACAAATTTTCAATATTCATTCTAATAATAAAAGTTTGGTTCATTCACTCTAAATATTTTGCCTTCCATGCAAGTAAAAATCTAGGACCTCACTAATTCCATCCTTTGTTGTTAGGGGTCTCGATCCTCCAAAAAACTTTGGACGAATTTTTTTTTTTTTGGTAACTCAGGGAACCCTGTAAGCCGACAGCCGGCGAGCAAACCCTGAGGGAGCGACTGCAGGACCCACCACCACAGTACTCCAGGTAAGAATCCCTAACGACGCCTCTGGGATTCAAACTTCTCCCATTCGTGAGGGGGTGAGGGGGAGAGAGCCCGAACTTTGGACGAATGTTTATCTTTTCTTAGGACAACATAAATGATACTGAATTTTTAGCCCAAAGGAATTTATCCATCAAGAAAGCCCACCAATTATTGATGCAAAAAAGAAAAAAAGAAAAAAAGAATATACTCTACAATGTGAAAAAGTTGCATTCATATTCTTCACTGAATTATATATATATCTTTGCTGTCTAATCTTTACTATATGCGTGTACTTGTTTATTTCTTCCACAGGGAAACACGTAGCCGGTAAACTGTGGGGCCTCAATGTCCATCATATTATCACATCTCTCTTTTCTTTAGATAAAAATTATTTAAGGAGTGAGATAAAAATGACTTAGGGGAGGAGAAGGTGACTAGATAATTTTTAGATGCGATATGGTATGGAGAAATTTTAAGAATCGAGAGAGATTTATTTCGGCATTTTCTTTTTCATATCTCTTATTAATAGAAAAGGCAAGTCTTAGTCATCATATTATTGTTTAGTTGGTTCATAATATCCAATCACTAAATTACAGACAACTTTAATGAGTAGGAGTCGTTCTCGTTTCTATTTTCTTTTATTAATAGAAAAGCAAGTCAAGTTAGGGAGGTTGAATCTCAAATTTCAAACAACGCTTCACCGCTAGAAGTTTCACATCTAATGATTTCACTATTCACATGTTATCACAGGAAAGCAAGTTAAGTTAGGCAGTTTGAATCTCAAATTTCAATCAATGCTTCACCGTTAGAAATTTCACATCTATGGATTTCACCGTTCACATGTTATCGCAGGATACCAATTAAGAAGTTTGGTTTATTCAAGGTTTGTGCATAAATAGTATGGCCTTAACATGTATTCCCAGATATGAACTTGTAGTTGCACCTACAAAGGAGGGGGAGTATGTGAAGAGGAAATCATCTCGTTTACATAATGAGATGGATTTAGTATAATGCTTCAACTAAATCAATTATTGATTGGGCAAATACAATGGTCATAATTGTCCAACTTGGCCGAGCAAGGACTAACAAACCTTCCCATATGATAATCCAATATCCATATATTGTAAATACTCCGGACTTGTTAATATAGTACATTTGCTAATATACTCGGGATATAGTCTCACCCAATTCTAGTGTCTGGTAAATTATCTACATCGAATTTTCAATCGACCTTAAATGACGTGTGACAATGTGACTCTAGGCATGAATTTGGTTGTCCGCCTCTGATTTTCATATAAAAATAGGGTGCCTTTTCAAAACTATATGCCAATATGCATGCGATGATTGTTAGGCGTTAACATGGGTAAGTAAGGGATCTTTGTGATATAAAGTCGGATTTGACATCAACCGTGCACATCAATCGTGCAAAGATAGAGAAAATCGGTTCTCGCAATTTGCTTTTGATTAAATTAGTCGGTGGAGAATATGCTTACCAACTCGGAGCATCGGAACTGATGTTCGTTTCTGCTTCTATTTTTTTATTAATAAAAAAAGCAAGTCAAGTCAAAAAGCACACGTACCTTTCGCATAATGGTGCGGAAATTACGCGTACAATAATTACTCTTTCTGCATAGCATGCGTCTTGCATCGTTGGATGGCAACTCAGCATTATGTGCCTTTTTGGAGGAATCCGTTTTGAAAGAGAGAAAAAAGAGTAGATTTTTGATTGAAGATAATAAACTTTCCTTATTTGAATATTTTAAGAAAGTGTCCTACCGACATTTGTGTCATAATATGTTTTTGAGATCAATTCATGTCTATTAGCACCGGGAGCATGGGAATCTTTGCTGGTTAGTTTTCTTTTCCTTTTCTTTTATTAATAGACAAAAAAGCAAGTCAAGTCAAGAAGCACTTGCATAGGATGGTTCCACGCACCTTCCGCAAAATGCTGCGGAAATTATGCGTGATTGCCCTTTGGTTTTCTTTTCTATATCTCTATTGACAGTAAAGGCAAGTCAAGTCAAAGTCGTGTTTGCTTTGAAACAAACACCTTCCGCACAGTTCTGCGTTGCTCGGCATTGTTCAAGCACGCGCTATAAAGGGTGTTGCATATCGAGCGTAGAAGGCTGAGAATTGGTGGAGATTCCAGAGGTGGGCTATATATACATCCTTTACACAACATAAATGACTAATACATTTCTTTTTCCCATCCTGATTACATCGATATTGTGAAGTATTGCAATCTTTGTGTGTGATAAAATATATTTTACAGTTGTAATACCTGAAATTGTTGTAAATTTGGAGGTACTGTGAAGTATTTGCTAAAACATATTATAAAAGTTGCAATACACGTTTTCATCATTATGGATTTCGCACAAATAATCACTGCTGATCATATTATATCTTAGGAGGGAAAATTGTCCAAAAAGTCCTAAATCTATTATACTTTTGCCAATTCAATCCTAAACCTTTTCACTTCTTACCAATTGAGTCTATCTGGCCAATTTTGGTTGGAAAATACTGACGTGGACGCCAGCAGTGCCACGTAGGACCGCCAGCGCTAACTTGGACAATTTTAAATAATATTTTAATATTTTTCTGAATTATTATTATTTTTGTTCTGTTTTTCCCTTTTTTTGTTTTTCTTTTCTTTTCTTTTTGGCTTTCTTCTTGGCCTTTTCTGGTGGCTGACCACCAGCCACAACCAGTCGACTGGCCTCTCCTGCCATAGGGGAGGCTTGGCCGGGCGAGGGCAAGCCTCGGGGAGGGGAGCCCTCGCCCAGGCCAGAGCGGCCTCACTGGGCGTCAGCCGGGGGATGGCGACGCCGGGCGAGGCTGCCTTGGCCTAGGTGAGGGCCAGCCTCGCTAGAAGGGGAGCCCTCGCCGGGGCTCGCCCTCTCCTAGGCGAGTGTCGATCTCGCCCAAACTAGATCTAGTGAGGTCGGCCCTCGCCCCAGGTCAGCCGACGCCGGACGAGGGCGAGCCTCGGCGAGGGCTCCCCTTTTAGTGAGGCCGACCCTCGCCCAGGCCAGGGCGGCCTCGCCCGGTGTCGACGTCAGTCGGCCGACGACCGACAAGGCAGCCTTGGCCTGGGTGCGGGTCGGCCTCGGCTAGGCAACCCTTGTCGGGCTGCACCTGGATAAAGGCTCCCCTCGCTGGTGTCCTCCTCGCCCAGCCAGGCCTCACCTTTGGTGAGCGAGGCTAGCCGGCTGGCTGTGGTCGGTGGCCGGCCGTTGCCTATGGCTGATGGCTGGCCACCAGAAAAGGCCAAGAAGAAAGCCAAAAAGAAAAGAAAAAAAAGAAAAAAAAAAGCGAAAAAATAATAAAAATTCAAAAAAAAAATATTAAAATATTATTAAAAGTGTCCACGTTAGCGCCGGCGGTCCTACGTGGCACCGTCAGTGTCCACGTCAACATTTTCTGGTAAAAATTGGCCGGATGGAATCAATTGGTAAGAAGTGAAAATGTTTTGGACTGAATCAGCAAAATTAAAAGGTTTAGGACTGAATTGGTAAAAGTACAATAGGTTTAGAACTTTTTGGACAATTTTCCCAATCTTAGGATGAAGAGAAAACCTTAGCAAGATAAACAAATTTCAATTATTTGGAAGGCCGGTTCATTCACTCTAACTATTTTACCATCCAAGTCAGTAAAAGTTTAGGACCTCATTAATTTCATCCTTTGCAACTACACTTCTCGATCCTCAAGAAACTTTGAGCGTGCATATATCTTTTCTTCGACGACATAAACAATTTATAAAATTTCTTTTGGTCCGATTACATCCTAGGTTCCAATTTTTATTTTTATTTTTTAAGGGAGGGTTTTATCCATTGATTTCACGCACTAATTAGTAAAAGCACCATCAGGAGAAAAAAATGAACACCACCATTAGGAGAAAAAAATGAACTTTATAATGTGAAAGAAATTGTATTTCATATTCTTCTCTAAACTTTATTTTTGCTTTCTCTTTACTATTTAATCTTTATTATATGCATATACTCGCTTATTTCTTCCATAACGAAACACACAACCGGTAAACTATCATACTCATGAATTACATATCCACTATTTTATCACCTTTTTTTTTTCCATTTGTAATTTGAGGTATTACATTAAAGATGCTAACAAAATAGATTCTACATAGAAAACAAAAAAAAAAAAAAATTAAAACAATTGGTTATTATGCAATATTATATAGCAAAATAATTGGTCTAGGTCATGATATTGTAGTATAGTTGGTTCATAATATCCAATCACTAATGATAAACAACGATAACGAGCACTAGTCTTTCTTCTACATTTATTTCATTAATATGAGGAGGAAAATATATTTATTGGATCAAGAATATTAAGAAAGAGAACAGCTCTTATATTGCCAACAAAGCAACATGGCTAAAAAGTTGTACAATACCTTGAGATTGCTTCAATTGCAGGACCTTCTCTATTAAAGAAATGTACACGTACTAATGGCTAAGTTATTAAGTATAATACTCAAATATAACCTTGTTTAAGTGATTATGACGACAAAGACAGTGACAAATATACTCTATCCAATAAATAAATGACCGATAAAAAAAGGCAAAACCCAGCTTGCCCTCGAGTGTTGTCGGAATATTCTTGCATGTAATGTCCATGAAGCCTTCGCCACAAGAGACGAAGGAAAACGAAAGCCCCATGTGTGCTCCACTACCAGTTAAAAAATAGTTTCCATGCCCCGATTTTATAATCAAGTCGTGCTGGATCTCCCATTTCAATGAAAGCACATGCATAGGTTCCCTGCACCTTCCGCTTAATGCCCTGGAAATTAGTTATTATCAATGGACTTTGCTAGCATAAAAGTCATTGAGTACTGTGAATCACAAATTCTTGAAGAAGTAGGTCCTAAATAATGTGATTTGATTTTTTGTAGTCCAGAATAAATTGATATTTTTATAATAAATTAAACACTAGAATCCAATCATTTCTCATTATCAAACAATATTTTCTTTAATTTTAAGTACTTTCTTTTTTTGGTCAAAACATTTTAAGTACTTAAAATATTTAATACTTGAAATTTTTAGTAATTGTTTTACAGATTTATCTAAACGGGCACGTACTCGCAGCTTAAATTTTCATAAATGAATTAAGTTTAGCCTTTAAAAAAACAAGTTGAGTCTAGTTGAAAGTCCAGCTATAGTACATAAGGTTCAACTTGAAATTACCTGTGCAATCGTTATACTTTTAAGTCGTTGAAGTACAGTGCTGAATATATTTTAGAACTCAACAAGTCATCTAGTTCGATTTCTAACTTTTTCTCAACGACCAAGCACAAATTAGGTATGTAAATCCGTAAATCAACAATTTCTCCGCTAATGCAAAGGATTAGGCAAGACTCAATTCCCCAAATACGAAATAGTTTATGCTTATAAACGTGAGGAACCAAACACATGTTGTGTACCTAGTCTCCATATACTAATTTTTACTTTCCCTTCTCTAGTCAAACTTTTGTTTAATATAAATTGCTTAAAAGATTCAAAATATGTAAATACCGTCATGTAGATAATTATACAATTCTTTTTTGCAATTTAACTTAAAGTATAAATATTAATTTTTTAAGTGTTAAACATCTATTATGCTATACCAAAATTATCTTATATCTTGGAAGAGGTAATACACCAGGCCAAAATATGGAGCCACCTCAGTTTCCGTCGAGTCCACGTCTGGGTGGCCATGCAGCGCTGTCGCCGAGGTCCGAGGAGCGTTGGATATTCCTATCTCCTTTTTCGAAAGCCGAAAGTAATCACTCCGAAAGTCTAACCCCCATGTCGCCTCGGTTGGGGAGAAGTAGAACACGGGAACTCGCTCGGTCCGCGCGCCACGTGAGGTCGAGGGGCAATTCGGAGTGGCAGAAGATATCCTCAGATCCGAGGCGGGGACCCCGCTTAGGCTTCGGTTTCAGAGCAGCTGACCGTCGAAGCGGTCAAGCAAGTATGTGCCGTACTTGAAATCTTCAGCAACGTCATCGAACCATACAATAAAATCAAAGGAAGACCCTTGGCACATCACCAGCATGGAAGAACATCATATTGACTTAATTTAAAAAAGAAAGATTGACGAATCAAGCAAAAGTTACTATGCACATGCATCTCTTACAGGGCACTTTTTCATCTTCTGGTACATACTCTAGTTCAAAGGTAATTTTTTGCTACAAATTTACATTAATAGAGCATAATTACAACCAACAGAATATTACTTGAAATGTAAAATATGACCATGCACCATCTTATTCAAGAGCTAGAATAAGTTTGAGGTCAAAGATCAGCATTTTGATATTATTATGATTACCTTATACTTGTAAGCAGTAAGCATTTGGGCTTAATACATAAACTCAATATTTTATGCTTGGACAGTGCTATTACATTTGTCACCATTTGACTCACGAGAAATTTCACACGGGCGTGATAGACTATTAGAACTAATAACCATGATGAGACACTGCATATATTCTTGTGTCAGATTATGAGAAACAGCATAAAAATAAGTCTAAGAAGCCACACTGTCGACCTATTCCAAATCACCAAAGAAATGTCGTAATCAATTAAAAGAAATCCGGAACTTTGTAAGCACAATGGAGTAAACATCCATCATAAACCTAAAAGACAACAAAAGTTTTTTTTTGGGTACTTTCATCCCTATATTTTCACCTTTTTTTTCTTATTACGTCCCCATACCTTAAACTCGTCTAGTTAGTTTATATATATACTTTCACAAATTTCCTAATCAAGATCCAATAAAATTTAGCTAACATAAGCATTGAACAACGCCCTAGTATGATGTAGATAAGATATGTGAATGCCCATGTAGACATGTATAGAAAAATTTATCCAATATAGACAATGTTAGAATGTGACATGGATAAAAATTAACTAAGGTGTATGCCAGAGTAGATGTTTACATTGGAAAACTTTTGTTCATGTCACACAACGACATCATTTGATGTGTTATGCTAGTTGGATTTGGTTAGGTTTTGTGTTAGAGAGATTTGATTAAAAAATTTATGAAATTTGAAGAACTTGATTCAACAAAGTAAAAGTACGGTAGAGAAAATGTGAAAGTAGAAGATAAGAAGGAGACTGATTTCCAAAAACCAACAGCTAATCCACAGTTTGCAAATATCAGCACAATGGTGGCAGCAGCTGAGAAATTCTGGTCTAAATTAATATAATTTGCATCAACAGAAGAATGCCCAACCTGACAAAACAAGTAAGTCTACTTTGTACCACGTGAGCAATGAATGGAATGGTCACACTGCATAGTCACAATTCCATTGGTGTCTGGGTCCAATCTCAACGACATCAAAAGCCGAGAAAAGGTCACAACTATGAACATCTCTCTATGAACTTGTCTCATCATATGCGTCAAGAGGGAACAAAATCTTTGAGCCAAACCAATAGCTGTGAGGAAATATAATCAGCGATGGATGTTAACACCTAAATTTTGACTATCCAAAATTACACTAATAGTAAGTCCACATATAATTACATTTTGATTGGATGGGTGCAAGGAGATTTGAGCTTAATCAAGTTAATTATACTAAGCCCGCAGGAATTAGAAATCCAGCCAAATCCATTTATTTCCTTTGCTCGACCAGACATCAAATGTGCAGCACAATGGCTTCAGTAAGAATGAAGGAGCAAATATTCGTTATTGAGAAACATATTCTGAATATTTTTTTTTGGGAGAATTAATTGGCCAATTCTTTTCATTATTAAAGATGCACATCATGCTGAAAGTAGGCAAGTTAATTTTTCTTAGTCAAAACTGGAAGTAATTGAACACTATATGAAAGGAAAGAAACAAAAATAGAAAAAAGAAAAAGGAAGAAAACGATGAAGAAAGAAAGAAATTCACGGCCCGAGCATGATAGAACAAAGAATAATACACGCATTCACAAGAAGAAAGTGGAATTCGGTCAGCCCGAAAGGAGTTCTCGCTAGGTATAAAGAGATGACACTGCAACGCGTAGAAAAGAAGGCGAGGGAGGGAGACAAAATGTTCGATAAATTCACGTTCGCAATTAACGAGAAGCGTGGGCAATACATAAAAGAGAACTCAATTTCTTTCTGTGCCTCGAAAAGCTAGCCCCTACACAGTAAGTGTGTCTATGTTTTGATGTTAGGATTGGGAGAAGACATGTGGGTTCTACGACATTAAAGATTGATTTACATGTCTCAAAGTCATTACTTGGAATTAAAAGTGGACTGTAAAATGCATGTGAAGATATCCGAAAAGTACACTTGTAAGAATGAACAAGGTGGAGAAGATATCTAGGGCACTCATGGATTGAGCGGACCAAAATATTTTAGATATTTATAGCATAAGTTTCATCATATTGATGCATTTCGTTAATCAATTATTTGGATCTTGAGGAGAAGCTTCAATTGCGTTCACTTATAGTTCAAGAACTATAGATGGACGTAAATGATCACTGACACATTTTTTAGGGTTGCATATTCCACATATTTTCAAACTTCCACACCTTTAAAAATGTTTCAGAAAATGAATGAAAAATGGGGGGAAGTTAGCAATTCAACATGAAGCATTAATTTAAGGAGAAAGATAAAAGTGACTTGAGCGAGGGTAAAGACCGGATAATATTTAAAAATGATGTAGTGTGAGGAAATCTTGTTTAAGAAAATTATTTCGGAAGAGATTAATTTCCAGAGTTACTTTCCCATACGATAAAGTAATGCGTCCTACAGGCCTTGATAACAAAATCCTATATAATCCCGCGATTGGTATGCTTTTGTCATTGACTTATGTCCATTAGCAGCAGGAGCAACGTGAGTGTCGGTCGTTAGTTTTCTTTTTCTATTCTGTTTATAATGGAAAAGGCAAGCCAAGTCAAGACAAAGCTGGAGGATATCAAATCTCAATGAAAGCACATGCACGCACCTTCCTCGTATAATGCTGAGAATCGGTGGAAATCACAGCTGGAGCCCGTGAGTATTGCTCCTTCGTTTTCTTTTCTATTTTTTTTTTCCGTAAATATACAAGTCAATTTACTTTCATTAATATAAAAGGGAAGTCGTGCTGGATCGCAAGTTCCGATCAAAGCAGTAGGAGCAAGTGAGTGTTGCACGTGCTTGCGTGTGCGCACGTGAGTATTTTTGCTCTTTCGGTTCCGCACGCCTTCCGCTAAATGCCGCGGAAACTACCCACGCAAAGATTGTTCTTTTGGCGGCATGCCTCACAGCAGTTCGATTAGCATGAAGAGTCTTGGACCGTTAGATGGCAAGAACTCAGCATTACGTGCTTTGCAAAAATAGCCCCGGTCGATCTTTCCATGCTTCAACAATTTTTATCTAAATAATTTGACTAAGCAATTCATACATATATTCCCCGATGGAGAGGAAACCCCACCTACATAGAAAAGTTTCCACCGTATTATCGTAATAATGGAAGTTTGGTTCATTCACTTTAATTATTTTGCCTTCCATGCAAGTAAAGTTTAAGACCTCACTAATTTCATCCTTTGCTGCTACAGTTCTTGATCCTCAAGAAATTTTGAACGAAAGTTTATCTTTTCTCTAGGCAATATAAATGACTTATAAAATTTCTTTTGCCCCAACTACACCATGGATTCCAACTTCTTCTTTTTTCAAGGAGGGAATTATCCATGAAGTACGCGCACTAATTTGTAAAAGCACCATTAGGAGAGAAAAATAAATTTTATGATGTGAAAAAATTGCATTTCATAATCTTTCCTGAACTTTAATTTTTTTTCTCTTTGATTTTAATCTTTATTCTATGCGTATACTTGTTTATTCCTTCCATAACAAAACGTGTAACCTGTAAATTGCTATCCTTGTGAACTACACTATCCACTATTTTATCACGTCTCATTTTTTTTTCATATGTAATTTAAGTTTGTAAATTAAAAATGTTAACAAAATTGATTCTACATAGAAAATAATTTAAAACATTGGTTATGATGTAATATTATATAGCAATATAGTTGGTCTAGGTCATGATATTGTAGTATAGTTGGTTCGTAATATCCAGTCACTAATGATAAACAACTATAACGAGCATGAGTCTTTCTTCTCCATTTTTTTCATTAATATGAGGATGAAAATATATATAGGATCATAAAATATTAAGAGAGAGAACAGCTCTAACATGGCCGACAAAGCAAAATGGCTAAAAAGTTGTACAATACCTTAAGATTGCTTCATTTGCGGTACCTTCTTTATTAAAGAAATATACATATACTAATGGCTAAGATATTAAGTGATTATGACGACAAAGGCAATGCCAAATATACTCTATCCAATAAATAGATGACCGATAAAAAACGACAAAACCCAGCTTGCCCTCTAGTGCCGTCGGAATATTCTTGCAAAAATATTATCGATGAAGCCTTCGCCATAAGAGACGAAGGAAAGCGAAAGCCCCATGTGTGCTCCACCATCAGTTAAAAAATAGTTTTCACGCCCCGATTTTATAATATAGTCGTGCTGGATCTCACATTTCGATGAAAGCGCTTGCGTAGGTTCCCCACACCTTCCGCGTAATGCCGTGGTGATTAGTTGTTATCAAACAACATTTTCTATTATTTTAAGTACTTTCTTTTTCTGGTCAAAACATTCTAAGTACTTCAAATAGTCCATATTTGAAATTCAGTACTGGAAATTTTCAATAATTATTTTACAGTTTTATCTAAATGGGCACGTACTCGCAGCTTATTTTTCACAAATGAATTAAGTTTAACATTGAAAAAAACAAATTGAGTCAAGTTGAAAATCCAGCTATAGTACATGAGGTTCGACTTGAAATTACCTGTGCAATCGTCTTACTTTTAAGTCATTGGAGTACAATGCTGAATATATTTTAGATCTCAACAATTCATCTAGTTCAATTTCTAACTTTTTCTCAATGACAAAAGCATAAATTAGGTACATAAATCCGTAAATCAACAATTTATTTGAAAGTCGAGTTAGCACATAAGGTTCGACTTGAAATTACTGATGCAATCATTTAGTTTAAGCCATTAGAGTACATTGTTGAATATATTTTAGATCTTAAGAATTCATTTGGCTTGACTTCTAGCCTTTTATTAATGACAAAGCACAAATCAAGTACGTAAATCAATATATCAACAAATTCTTCACTAATGCAAAGTAACGGGTAAGAAACAAGTCCCAAAATATGAGACAGTTTATGCTTACAAATGCAAGGAACCAAGCACACACCGTGTACCTAGTCTTCATATACTAATTTTTACTTTCTATTCCATCACAACTCTCATAATCGAACTTTTGTTTAACATAAATCACTTAAAAGATTTAAAATATGTAAATACCGTCACATAGATAATTATCTAATTCTTTTTGTAAATGAACTTGAAGAATATACTTATTTTTAATTTTTTATATGTTAAACATCTATTATATTTTTAAGTGCACCCTAAATTTTTATCAAAGGGTTGCATACCAAAATTCTCTTTTATTTTGAAAGAGGTAATGCACCTCATGAGTCATCAGAGAAAAAGGCCAAAATATGGAGCCACCTCAGTTAGCGTTGTCGAGGAGCGTTGCATATTCCCCGTCTCCTCCTTCAAAAGCCAAAAGAAATCGCTCCGAAAGTCCAACCCCCAAGTCGCCTCGGTCGGGGAGAACACGGGAACTTGCTCGGACCGTGCGCCACGTGAGCTGGAGGGGGCAATTCGGTACATTCGGAGTGGCCGAAGATATCCTCGAGATGCGAGGCGGGGGCCACAGGTGGGCTTCGGTTTCTGAGCAGCTGAGCCTCGTAGCTGTCAAGCAAAGTGGAGAGGAGGAGCGCCGTGGGTCCGCTTGAAGAGACAACTTGGGCAGAATCCACGAAGCAAATGTCCTGCTCTGTTTTCGTGGATAAAAGGGTCTGGGACGGTTGGACGGCAGTAACTCAGCATCGTTCGAGCAAGCGCGGGAGAGAGTGTTGAGTGTAGTTAATCCGAAGTCGAAGGCTGAGAACCGGCAGAGATCACGGCAGTGGGTGGATTGTGTTGTTTGAACACTCCTCAGGTAATCGATTGCCCCATTTTCCTTTGACGAGTTTCGATTTGAGTTCTTAGAGACATTTCTGCATTTCGAGATCTGGATTGTGAAATCTACCTTTTTTTCAAGACTCTGCTCGATCAATGTCCTTTTTGGTCAATTAGATTTCATTTTTGTTTGAATGTAGTAGCGAAATGAGCTCTGACAGACATTTCAACAATTCCCAGATATGGGATTCCATATATTCTCATCTCTGTTTCTTGCTTTCCTTTGAGGCTCTGCTCCATCAATCTCTTTTACTGCCTTTGTAGGTGATTACGAAGGCGGAGCCTAAAAGATTCGATATGTGGGGCGTCTTCCTCGAGCTCTTTTATTGCCTTTGTAGGCTATGCTCCTCCAATGCTCTCGAGATGGAAAGAAATGAATCCACTCATTTAGAAGATCCGAATTCCAGGGCTTCTTCCTCATCGTCCTCTCCACTTGTAGGTGATAATGAAGGCGGAACCAAAAAGACAGAAGGAAATGATTATGAAGTGTTCTTGAGCTTTAGAGGGAGGGACACTCGCAAAGGTTTCACTGATTTTCTCTACACCAGCCTTGTCGATGCAAGAATTCATGTGTTCAGAGATGACAATGAGCTCCGTGTTGGTGAGGAGATTGGACCCGAACTTCTCCGCAGCATTACACAATCTAAGATCTCCATCCCGATTATCTCAGAGGATTACGCTTCTAGCAAATGGTGCCTTCGCGAGCTGGCTCATATATTGAAGTGCAAAAGAAACAGAGGGCAAATAGTGTTGCCCATATTTTACAAAGTGGAACCCTAAAAAATGCGGCATCTTACAGGGAGATTGAGAGATGCTATCAATGTGCAACAAAAGAATATGGACGAAATGATGGAATGGGAAGAAGCGCTCAAAGAAGTCAGTTCCTTGAAAGGATTGGAGTCGGAGAAAATTGATAACGGGTACATTATTCTCCACCACAATATTGTTTACTTTCTCATAACTAGATCTCACTTGAAAAAGAATATAAATATTTCCATCATATATTGAAATTTATATTGTTGTTTGACAGGCACGAAGGAACATTAGTTAAAATAGTTGTCAGAAAAGTTATGAGTGAGTTAAAAGGGCTGTTTTTGCTAAATGTTCCCAAACAATTGGTGGGAATTGATGATCGTGTGGAACATATTATGAGCTACATAGATGCTAATTTTAGTGATACAAATATGATTGGAATTTATGGAATGGGCGGCATTGGTAAGACAACACTTGCTAAGGTGTTATACAACAAGCTTTGTAATCATTATGAGTCTCGTAGCTTTGTGGCAGATATTCGAGAAACATCTAAGGTCAAGGGTCTTGAATGCATACAAAAGCAGCTCATTTTTGACATAAGTGGAGACTCGTGTGATGTGTCTAATGTCGATTATGGAATCAGTATCCTTAAATCTCGAAGTACAAGTAAGAAAGTACTCATTCTTCTTGATGATGTGGATGATTATACTCACTTGAATGCTTTGATCGAAGACGGTAGTTGGTTTAAAGCTGGAAGTATAGTCATAATCACCACTAGAGACAAGAGTATTCTTGACAAGGCTAGGGTAAGACACAAGTATCAACTCAACGAGTTGCTTTTGGATCAATCATTGGTTTTATTTAGTAGACATGCATTTAGAAAGGATTCTCCTCCGAGTGATTATGGGGTTATCTCTCGTGACATCGTATCTACTACTGGAGGGCTTCCTTTAGCTCTTGAAGTTATTGGTTCGTTCTTATGTGGAAAGACAAAAGAAGCATGGAAAGCTACATCAAAAAAATTAGAGAAAGTGCTTGATAAGAAAGTGCAAGACAAGTTGAGAATAAGTTACGATGCATTAGATTTTGAGGACCAACAGATTTTTTTGGATATTGCATGTTTTTTTATTGGATCATCTAAACAAAATCCGACTTACATGTGGGAAGCCTGTGGTTTTTTCCCGGGAAAGGGGATTGAAGTATTGAATCTTATGTCCCTAATTAAAATTTCCGATGATGGCAAGCTAATGATGCATGATCAACTGAGAGATTTTGGAAGGGAAATTATTCGTCAAGAAAATCTAAAGAAGCCTCAAAAGCGTAGCAGATTGTGGGAATATGAGGATGGCGTAGATGTGCTTCTCAGCAACAAGGTAAGAGTTTTTCTCTGCTTGTCTTGATCACCGAATGTGAGCCCATCTTCTCTTTCTTGTTTAAAATAATAATTATAGTCAATCATGAGTCCCCAAAACTTGCCGCGTCTACTGGCAAGAGGGCTCTTTTAATTAATTGCTCTTCTTGTCGGACTTTAGGACAAAATTGAAGACCGATTTCTTGGTTATTAATGACTAATATTTTTAACTAGTAAAATTGTGATGAGGATAATCTCCTTTTGCTAACTTCAAGCAAAAACAAAGCTACAAATTAATGTTCCATAGAGCACTTTTAAAGAAAATCGAATGTCTATAAATTGTTGGGGCCATGCTTTCCCACATTTTTGTTGGATGCACAGGTTTGATGTTTGGATTCTTATATTGATTTCTTTTAAGGTCTTTTCTTTCTTTTTTCTTTTAACGAGTAGCGACTTTTTATGGGTTTGCTATGATGAATGAGACCATCCATTAGTGATGATTAGCTATCCCGATTCTTGGATTTTTCAAGTTGGGTAAAGTATAGATTTAGTCCCTCAAGTAATACTACTCGTAAGATTTAAACCCCTTTCTATTTTTTGCTCAATATCATTCTCTATCTTTCACAGTTTGTACAATCGAGTCCTTTGAAGTCAACCATCAATGAACATGGTCAATTTGCTGATGTGGCCTTCATATACTATAAATAAATATGGTTATAATTAATATAAATCTGAGTTATAATTGGAAATCTAACATTTTTTTTTTGGTGAGGATTGGAAATCTAACATTGATAGAGTGACTTGGAAAAAAAGACATGAATTTTGGGAATAACTATTACTGCGAGTAAATATTGTTATAGACTATAATAGCCATTATTGTAATGAAACATGCTCTAATAATCTAAATGCGCGTAATAATACATTACTACATAATGTATATGTAACTAAGGCTTAGTGTATGTGTACAACTAAACAGTATATATTATGTGGTAAGATCTTTGGTTCAAAATAAGATGTTAGTAAAAAAAAAAGAAGTAGAAATTTTCCAATAAACAGAATTAATAAAGCCATATCTACTTCACTTAGATTTTTAACAGTCAAAATACTTTAAGCTTCTGCTTCGCACTCTAATCTTAATATCCCGATCTTATCTATTAGTCTCAAATTTGACCAATTTGCAATAATTAGAGGTGGTCAAGGACTTACACTGATGATCTAAACTACAACACTAAAGACATCTAGAATCAACTTATAGGAAAGTCCATCAAACACAAATGGAATGCTCTATCACTTTGATCCATATCTCTCTAGCTCTTCCCATTTATGTCTCTCGGTCGGTTTGAGGAATGAATTGGACACGTGTCAAATGGTTGGTGAAATAATTGGTGACTAAGCAAAAATTCTCGTAACACACTCATGCAACTCACCATCTCACATTCTTCTTCTGATCCATGCATTTTTTTTTCTTTTTCCTCTCTTTTCAAAGGTCCTTCACAAAAGGTAGTCTAATCATATTGAGTTTATCACAATATTTACATTCTACTTACTCCTCGAAAATACGAGTTATTACCTTACAGTAGACTTCTGCTACTATTACAATCTACAACACTTGAAAAATAGAGAATCTAAATATTCTTTTCTTGCATTATAAAAGAGATATTATTAAAGAAGTTATCGCCAAAAAAAGAGAGTAAAAGAGGTTGCATAAAGAAGTATGTGTTATTAAGAAATAAAAATAAAGAAGTGGAAAGACAAAGGGAAGTAACTAAGCAATACTAATAGATAGTAAAATAATGTATCGAAGAGGACGCACTATGGATGTTCATTCAATTAGTATATTATAAATAATTAGTATATTGTGCTAATATAATTTTCAACATAATAAGTGATAATGAGTTATCAAGATAACATAATCACTATTTCATCAACTATTTACCTATTTTTTTTTCATATTTTCTATGTCAATGATAAAATAAGTGATCAAGATAACAAATATTCATGATCTTGACAATTTCATGGAAGAATAGTTATTACAATTTCATGGAAGAATATTTACATATCTGAAAATTAATTCCCAAGTCACAATTTCCGTGAAAAGTGTATAAAAGATTTTTTAGAGGTGAAATTGTGGATTTGTTTACAACATTATAATATATATTGGCAATGATATATTTTAACAATACTTTTATAATTTTATTTGAGAGCTATGTATTCTCAATAAAATATATATTAACAAAGATATGTTCTCAATACCATAATTATAAAAATTTTAATGTTGAAGTATTATCTAAACTAAAATTTTTAACATGATACTTGTTAAACTTGGAAGTTAAATATTTCAACCATACATACATGACCTTTTTCTTTATATAGAGGATGAGTGATGAAATGACTTTTAAGTTACAACATTTTTAAATATTTATAGAAGAATGATAATTAGTAATAAAACTAAACAATTTCACAACCATATGCTGGCACAGAAGTGATATTAACATAATATAATTATTATTCATGTCCAATCTATCTCTTAGCAAGATCTTATTAATTTATGGGCAAAATTGATCATAAAATTAGATAACTGTTATTTCTTTGTAACAAAATCAACATGAAATTAAAAGTTAGCATCAAACATATATAGTAATAAAAAGAGAAGTGAAAATCATGTATGTAACTTTTGATATTTTTTCTTCCACAAACAATGAAAAACACTTGTTGAAGAAACACATGATAAGAAAGGAATGTAAAACATGTGCGTACTTCTTGGGATGGAATTCTCATTTTCATTTTGCTATCGAGAATTGTAAACAAGGTACAAAAGAAAAAAAAGGGGAATTCTACAATTGGGATTCTTTAGTGTTGATACATGTTTTGACGGTAAATTTGATATATGCATTTGAAGTTTTGAACCGTAAGAGACATGTTTCACATATAAATGATATGAGTTAGTTTGTTATTTCCCATATAAAGGGCACGAGATTTTGAAGTGATGTTTGCATGAAAAGAGGCATTCTATATTAATTTTGAAAGGATGGGACTTTTGGGAATTTAAAAGCTGCAAATTGTGAAGGGCATAATTGGAAGAGGAAAAGTTTGGGAAGACCCTGTAGAGCTTCACATTTCTACATAGATTACCACAACCTGTCATGTCATGAAGTCGAAAGTGAGAAGCTTAAATCATGATAGTACGACAACAAATTTGAAATCAATATATTTTTTCTCATATATAGTTGCTTTCGACCCATTATTCAAAACAACGATTTACAATGTTGCCTAATTGCAGGGCACTAGTAAAATTGAGGCCCTTCGTCTTGACTTAGATAATGGGAGAGAAAGTTACACGGCTGAAACATTTAAAGAATTGACCAAATTGAGGTTACTTCAACTGGAAGGTGTGAATCTCACTGGACATTTTCAAAACTTGTTTCCTCAACTAAGATTGCTTGAGTGGATGGATCATCGACTGGATTTTGAATTGACCAACTTTCACTTGAAGAAATTAGTCGTGCTCGATTTGTCGTGGAGCAAGACTTCGGAGGATTGGGGAGGATGGAGTCGACTAAAGGTAAAATGTAGAGAGGACATATCTCTTATAAATAATCACGTGTTGTTGATGGGTCCAATTGCACCAAGTTATCCTTTATTTCTTCTGAAAATATATATTATGGATTTTCCTCTAAGCATAAGAGGAATTTATAGGCACCTAAATATGTCAAAAGCTTCTACCCCTTAATATTTTAACAAACTCGTCATGCTTAACGTCAGACCTACTAATAAAAACTTTTTTAATCGTATTAATTAACATCTATCGAAAATATAATTACAATAATGTGCCCATGTTAATTTTAATCTAAATGGTTTATGGCTTCTAGTTAATTTCTCCCCATGCAAAAGTATGTCTTTTTAGCAATTCTTGTTATATGTATGTATGTATGTATCTTCTTTCATGGAGATGCAAAGACCCTCACAGTGACTTGTGTTTTACATACATACTAAAATTCTAAATCCATTGTTACTTTTAGAGTAATGGAAATAATTTGTGAACTACTTTGACTTGTTGCGCACAATAATTATTCATTATCATTGTTGATTGTTGAAGTCACCGTACAACACATTTATAAAGTAGTAATGTTGTATGAGTAATACAACACTTTTTTATGTCTTGTACATATAGCATTTAAACATTGCTTTTCATAATTAAAGTAGCCATTTCTCTTTAATTTCATACTAATTGAAGGAAAACATGGCACCAAATGAATGCATCTCATTTCTTCCATTTGACTTTGTCATCTGTAATTTGATAATAAAATTTGTGTATCTCTATTCAATAAATAACAACATAGTCATAACTTCGAAAAACTAAATATGATATTTTCTAAGAAATTTTATTTACAAAAAATTGTAGATAGCACTCACACATCCCTAACATTCTCTTCGCAATGATATGCTTAAAAACATTTATATGCCAGCTTAGCTGAATATACTATTGAAAAGAAATATTTAAAATTAAATAAGATAGTTGTGTAAGAGTAGGGAGCATAGGTTTTTTTTTTTTTTTTTCGTCCAATCTCAAAGTGGTAACCTCTTTTTTACAGATAGCAACCGAGCTCAAAGTCCTCAACCTTTCGAATTGTGCTTTGAGAACAACTCCTGACTTGTCTGCTTTCAAGAGCTTGGAGATTTTGATACTTGAAGCTTGTGAGGATCTAAAAGAGATTCATCCTTCTATCGAGGACATCGAGACCCTCGTTTGCTTGAATGTCAGTGATTGTTGGGAATTGAAGGAGCTTCCGCTAGGAGTAGGTAGAATGGAAAATTTGAGCAAGCTTCTCATAAATGGCACTAATATACGAGAGATTCCTATTTCAAGAGGTTGTTTGACAAAGCTGGAGACTATAAATGCCTCATATTGTAGACGGCTTGCTCGACTTCAAGAATCCTGGGGCTCCCTTATGTCGTTAACTCAACTAAACCTAGACAGAACAGAAATTGAAGAACTACCTGAATCCATTGGATCATTAAAGAAGCTCAAGACTCTAAATACCTCTGATTGTGCATCGTTAACCTACCTACCTAACTCAATAGGCGATTTAGCATCTCTATGTTGCCTTGCCCTAAGCAATTGCCGAAAGCTTGCTCAACTTCCAGACTCCATAGGCTCCCTCGTGTCTCTATCGCAATTGTTGTTGTCGGGATGCTACTCGTTGAGACAAATCCCAGGCTCGATCGGAAAGTTGACATCATTGACTAAGCTGCATTTGAAATCTATGGCCATTGAAGAGTTACCTGAATCCATTGGTTCTTTGAATGAGCTCAAGACTTTAGATGTCTCTTATTGCAAATCGTTAGCCCGCATACCCAACTCAATAGGCAATTCAACATCTCTATCTCGCCTCGACTTAACAGAATGCCATAAACTTGCTCAACTTCCGACTCTATAGGCTCCCTTGTGTCTCTACGGCGCAGTTGTTATTGTCGGGATGCCACTCGTTGAGACAAATCCCGACTCGATCGGAAAGTTGACATCATTGATCGAGCCGCATTTGAAATCTACGGCCATTGAAGAATTACTCGAATCCATTGGTTCTTTGAAGGAACTCAAGACTCTAGATGTCTCTTATTGCAAATCGTTAGCTCGCATACCCAACTCAATAGGCAATTCAACATCTCGTCTCGCCTTGACCTAACGTAATGCCATAAACTTGCTCAACTTCCGGACTCTATAGGCTCCTTCGTGTCTCTACGGCGGTTGTTATTGTCGGGATGCCACTCGTTGAGACAAATCCCTTAATCGATCGGAAAGTTGACATCATTGATTGAGCCGCATTTGAAATCTACGGCCATTGAAGAATTACCTGAATCCATTGGTTCTTTGAAGGAACTCAAGACTCTAGATGTCTCTTATTGCAAATCGTTAGCCCGCATACCCAACTCAATAGGCAATTCAACATCTCTGTCTCTCCTTGACCTAACAGAATGCCATAAACTTGCTCAACTTCCAGACTCTATAGGCTCCCTCGTGTCTCTACGGTGGTTGTTCTTGTCGGGATGCCACTCGTTGAGACAAATCCTAGACTCGATCGAAAAGTTGACATCATTGACTGAGCTGCATTTAAAATCTACGGCCAATGAAGAATTACCTAAATCCATTAGTTTTTTTAAGGAGCTCATGACTCTAGATGGCTCTTATCATGCATCGTTAGCCTATAAACCCATTTCAATAGGCAATTCAACGTCTCTGTCTTGCCTTGTCTTAATAGAAGGCCATAAGCTTGCTCAACTTCCGACTCTATAGGCTTCTTTGTGTCTCTACAGCGGTTGTTATTGTCGGGATGCCACTCGTTGAGACAAATCCCAGACTCGATCGGAAAGTTGACATCATTGACTGAGCTGCATTTGAAATCTACGGCCATTGAAGAATTACCTGAATCCATTGGTTCTTTGAAGGAGCTCAAGACTCTAGATGTCTCTTATTGCAAATCGTTAACCCACATACCCAACTCAATAGGCAATTCAACATCTCTGTCTCGCCTCGACTTAACAGAATGCCATAAACTTGCTCAACTTCCAGACTCTATAGGCTCCTTCGTGTCTCTACAACGGTTGTTATTGTCGGGATGCAACTCGTTGAGACAAATCCCAGACTCGATCGGAAAGTTGACATTATTGACTGCGATGCATTTGAAATCTACGGCCATTGAAGAATTACCTGAATCCATTGGTTCTTTGAAGGAGCTCAAGACTCTAGATGCCTCTTATTGTGCATCGTTAGCCCGCATACCCAACTCAATAGGCAATTCAACATCTCTGTCTCTCCTTGACCTAACAGAATGCCATAAACTTGCTCAACTTCCAGACTCTATAGGCTCCCTCGTGTCTCTACAGTGGTTGTTATTGTCGGGATGCCACTCGTTGAGACAAATCCCAGACTCGATCGAAAAGTTGACATCATTGACTAAGCTGCATTTAAAATCTACGGCCATTGAAGAATTACCTAAATCCATTAGTTTTTTTAAGGAGCTCAGGACTCTAGATGGCTCTTATCATGCATCGTTAGCCTATAAACCCATTTCAATAGGCAATTCAACGTCTCCGTCTTGCCTTGTCTTAATAGAAGGCCGTAAGCTTGCTCAACTTCCAGACTCTATAGGCTTCTTTGTGTCTCTACAGCGGTTGTTATTGTCGGGATGCCACTCGTTGAGACAAATCCCAGACTCGATCGGAAAGTTGACATCATTGACTGAGCTGCATTTGAAATCTACGGCCATTGAAGAATTACCTAAATCCATTGGTTCTTTGAAGGAGCTCAAGACTCTAGATGCCTCTTATTGCAAATCGTTAACCCACATACCCAACTCAATAGGCAATTCAACATCTCTGTCTCGCCTCGACTTAACAGAATGCCATAAACTTGCTCAACTTCCAGACTCTATAGGCTCCCTTGTGTCTCTACAACAGTTGTTATTGTCGGGATGCCACTCGTTGAGACAAATCCCAGAATCGATCGGAAAGTTGACATCATTGATTGAGCTGCATTTGAAATCTACGGCCATTGAAGAATTACCTGAATCCATTGGTTCTTTGAAGGAACTCAAGACTCTAGATGTCTCTTATTGCAAATCGTTAGCCCGCATACCCAACTCAATAGGCAATTCAACATCTCTGTCTCGCCTTGACCTAACAGAATGCCATAAACTTGCTCAACTTCCAGACTCTATAGGCTCCTTCGTGTCTCTACGGTTGTTATTGTCGGGATGCCACTCGTTGAGACAAATCCCGAATCGATCGGAAAGTTGACATCATTGACTGAGCTGCATTTGAAATCTACGGCCATTGAAGAATTACCTGAATCCATTGGTTCTTTGAAGGAACTCAAGACTCTAGATGTCTCTTATTGCAAATCGTTAGCTCGCATACCCAACTCAATAGGCAATTCAACATCTCTGTCTCGCCTTGACCTAACAGAATGCCATAAACTTGCTCAACTTCCAGACTCTATAGGCTCCTTCGTGTCTCTACAGCGGTTGTTATTGTCGGGATGCCACTCGTTGAGACAAATCCCAGAATCGATCGGAAAGTTGACATCATTGATTGAGCTGCATTTGAAATCTACGGCCATTGAAGAATTACCTGAATCCATTGGTTCTTTGAAGGAACTCAAGACTCTAGATGTCTCTTATTGCAAATCGTTAGCCCGCATACCCAACTCAATAGGCAATTCAATATCTCTGTCTCGCCTTGACCTAACAGAATGCCATAAACTTGCTCAACTTCCAGACTCTATAGGCTCCCTCGTGTCTCTACGGTGGTTGTTCTTGTCGGGATGCCACTCGTTGAGACAAATCCTAGACTCGATCGAAAAGTTGACATCATTGACTGAGCTGCATTTAAAATCTACGGCCAATGAAGAATTACCTAAATCCATTAGTTTTTTTAAGGAGCTCATGACTCTAGATGGCTCTTATCATGCATCGTTAGCCTATAAACCCATTTCAATAGGCAATTCAACGTCTCTGTCTTGCCTTGTCTTAATAGAAGGCCATAAGCTTGCTCAACTTCCAGACTCTATAGGCTTCTTTGTGTCTCTACAGCGGTTGTTATTGTCGGGATGCCACTCGTTGAAACAAATCCCAGACTCGATCGGAAAGTTGACATCATTGACTGAGCTGCATTTGAAATCTACGGCCATTGAAGAATTACCTGAATCCATTGGTTCTTTGAAGGAGCTCAAGACTCTAGATGCCTCTTATTGCAAATCGTTAACCCACATACCCAACTCAATAGGCAATTCAACATCTCTATCTCGCCTCGACTTAACAGAATGCCATAAACTTGCTCAACTTCCAGACTCTATAGGCTCCCTTGTGTCTCTACAACAGTTGTTATTGTCGGGATGCCACTCGTTGAGACAAATCCCAGACTCGATCGGAAAGTTGACATCATTGATTGAGCTGCATTTGAAATCTACGGCCATTGAAGAATTACCTGAATCCATTGGTTCTTTGAAGGAGCTCAAGACTCTAGGTGCCTTTTATTACAAATCGTTAGGCCGCATACCCAACTCAATGGGCAATTCAATATCTCTATCTTGCCTTGACCTAACAGAATGCCATAAACTTGTTCAACTTCCAGACTCTATAGGCTCATTTGTGTTTCTACAACAGTTGTTATTATCGGGATGCCACTCGTTGAGACAAATCCCAGAATCGATCGGAAAGTTGACATCATTGATTGAGCTGCATTTGAAATCTACGGCCATTGAAGAATTACCTGAATCCATTGGTTCTTTGAATGAGCTCAAGACTCTAGATGTCTCTTATTGCAAATCGTTAGCCCGCATACCCAACTCAATAGGCAATTCAACATCTCTATCTCGCCTCGACTTAACAGAATGCCATAAACTTGCTCAACTTCCAGACTCTATAGGCTCCCTTGTGTCTCTACAGCAGTTGTTATTGTCGGGATGCCACTCGTTGAGACAAATCCCAGACTCGATCGGAAAGTTGACATCATTGACTGAGCTGCATTTGAAATCTACGGCCATTGAAGAATTACCTGAATCCATTGGTTCTTTGAAGGAGCTCAAGACTCTAGGTGCCTTTTATTACAAATCGTTAGGCCGCATACCCAACTCAATGGGCAATTCAATATCTCTATCTTGCCTTGACCTAACAGAATGCCATAAACTTGTTCAACTTCCAGACTCTATAGGCTCATTTGTGTTTCTACAACAGTTGTTATTATCGGGATGCCACTCGTTGAGACAAATCCCAGAATCGATCGGAAAGTTGACATCATTGATTGAGCTGCATTTGAAATCTACGGCCATTGAAGAATTACCTGAATTTATTGGTTCTTTGAAGGAACTCAAGACTCTAGATGTCTCTTATTGCAAATCGTTAGCCCGCATACCCAACTCAATAGGCAATTCAACATCTCTATCTCGCCTCGACTTAACAGAATGCCATAAACTTGCTCAACTTCCAGACTCTATAGGCTCCCTTGTGTCTCTACAACGGTTGTTATTGTCGGGATGCCACTCGTTGAGACAAATCCCGAGACTCGATCGGAAAGTTGACATCATTGATTGAGCTGCATTTGAAATCTACGGCCATTGAAGAATTACTCGAATCCATTGGTTCTTTGAAGGAGCTCAAGACTCTAGGTGCCTTTTATTACAAATCGTTAGGCCGCATACCCAACTCAATGGGCAATTCAATATCTCTATCTTGCCTTGACCTAACAGAATGCCATAAACTTGTTCAACTTCCAGACTCTATAGGCTCATTTGTGTTTCTACAACAGTTGTTATTATCGGGATGCCACTCGTTGAGACAAATCCCAGAATCGATCGGAAAGTTGACATCATTGATTGAGCTGCATTTGAAATCTACGGCCATTGAAGAATTACCTGAATTTATTGGTTCTTTGAAGGAACTCAAGACTCTAGATGTCTCTTATTGCAAATCGTTAGCCCGCATACCCAACTCAATAGGCAATTCAACATCTCTGTCTCGCCTTGACCTAACAGAATGCCATAAACTTGCTCAACTTCCAGACTCTATAGGCTCCTTCGTGTCTCTACAGCGGTTGTTATTGTCGGGATGCAACTCGTTGAGACAAATCCCAGACTCGATCGGAAAGTTGACATTATTGACTGAGATGCATTTGAAATCTACGGCCATTGAAGAATTACCTGAATCTATTGGTTCTTTGAAGGAGCTCAAGACTCTAGATGCCTCTTATTGTGCATCGTTAGCCCGCATACCCAACTCAATAGGCAATTCAACATCTCTGTCTCTCCTTGACCTAACAGAATGCCATAAACTTGCTCAACTTCCAGACTCTATAGGCTCCCTCGTGTCTCTACAGTGGTTGTTATTGTCGGGATGCCACTCGTTGAGACAAATCCCAGACTCGATCGAAAAGTTGACATCATTGACTGAGCTGCATTTAAAATCTACGGCCATTGAAGAATTACCTAAAAGCATTGGGAATATGCAAAACTTAAGGATATTGGACATTAGTGGAACTCCGATAATAGAATTGCTTGATGACCCGGGAATATTGGCAGAAGTCCAAGAGTTCAAAGCTTCGAGATGGAAAAATTCGGAAGGGTCACCTAGTAATAACGGCCAATTGGTTTCACCAAACAATCTTGGTTTAGACAAGCTTCAAAAACTATCAGAAATATGCTCTCGCGTACTAGCGCTAGGTATCACCTACCAGATCCCGTATTCACTGAATCTATCCCAACTAAACTTTCTCAAGAAACTTACTCTTTCTAATTGGCTTGAATGTCTCCCAAACCTTTCTATAAAACGTTGTAGAAAAGCTGTGAATCTTGATTTTGTATTTTCAAAAGTTCAACCTATTAGTTGGGCATTCTATTTACTTTTTGTCTTGCGATACAGTTCTCTTAAAGCGTCCTAAGACTTCTGCAGCCAACAACTCAGCCATGGACTACCAAACAGCAGATTCTAAACACGTTTTGAAGAGATCAAGACCTTTTGGAATGTTGGATGAAGTACTTATTTCATCTTGCTTTTTCTTTATCGTTCTTTATTAATTATAGGATGGTTCTATCTATAAAGAGAAGTATCTTATTGGGTGATCGATTTTTTATTATGTATGGAACATTTTTCTCAACATTCGTAACTAGATTTGTCAGACTTATTACATTTACTTCTCGTTATTTTAAGTTTTCTGTTCATGGAAGTAGGGATTTTCAATTTTCCTGAATTATAAATTTAAGTTGGAATATATTGCCCATTATTATGCGATTCTCTTTCTTAATTATCTTTCTTTGCATGCCATTGCATGAAACCTTTTGAAAGCGCTCTCACTTTGGTGCTATTGCGGCATATAATCATGCATTGGGAATCTTCAGGAGTGTAGGGGTTATTTCACATCGGTTGTGGAAGGAGAAGGTAGTCAGTTTATAAGTGTAAAGGAAAGCCTCACCCTTTAAGCTAGCTTTTGGGATGAGATAAGCCCAAGACCATCCAACAATGATAAACTTTTAGTTTTGAGGTTTCTAGATACCCTTAACTTTCATGATGTTAACTTAAAGATATAATTGAGGATTGGAAGGATTACAAGAAAGTCTGATGGAGAGAAAAATGAGCAAAAGGGCTAAGGTTGTCAATTTATGTTTGCTTGTCTTAATTGTGTTTGTTACTATGTCAATTCATCATGACTTCTATTAGACATGTCAAACCATTGAATTAGATGAGAGCATGTAAATATCTCTCAACCAACTAGTTAAACGTATGGTGATGTGTCATATTTTGGTTGTGTCTGTGTTTTTCGTGTTTGGTATTGTCATGTAAACAATCAGTGTCAATATTGGCAGCATTAAGGAGGAGTGTGGACTGGGAAGGTGTTGATTACATCTTCTCCCATTATGCAGGCATTGTGCTCGCGTATGCTAGTAAAATAGGGGCTCTCATACGAGTTTTGCATCTTTTGAGTGTCATGGTTTTTATCAATTTTCTAAAGGACTAACTAGTTTTGTAATCTTTATGACGTCCTATTAGGTGAACAATTTGCCAACAAACATTTTGCTGTTCTCATACAACTGCCCAAGCCTCAGTCAGAGTTCTTATTCTTCAAATGACTTGCCCAAAAATGTAGTCATTACCCTAAGTCAAGGTTCACTTGTTAAGAGTATGGATTTCCATCCAGTGCAACAAATTCTGCTGCTCGGTTAGCACTTCTTTCATACTCTATGAAGAACATGTTCCGTGCTTTTCTTCATTTGGATATACTTGTTCCTGTTGGAGGCCATAAGTTTGTGCTTTGGTGCTTGGAAGATTGCTTTTTGATGTTCTTTTGACGCTAGCTTCAGCTATTTTAGACCATGGGCTATAATTCTTCAAATTTTCTGCTTCAATAATTTTCAGTGGGAACAAATACGGGCAATGTTATGGTATGGGAAGTAGGCAGCGGTGCGAGGATTGCTTTGAGAAAATTCAAGGTTTGGGATTTGGGAACATGTTCAATGGAGTTGCAGGTATGGAAGTTCAATTCTAAATAAAATCGTGGCATCTTGTTTTTAGACATGTGATTATGGATTTTAATTCTTTGTAGGCTTCTCTGGCCAATGACTATACAGCATCCATTAACCGTGTAATGTGGAGTCCTGATGGAATCCTTTTTGGTATGTACAGATGTCACTTCTACCTGTATATCAACTTAAGAAATTGAGCAATACATACTTGCAAATTGATGAAAAAACTAAAGCGCCAAGAACCAGACTTCATTGCAATATTTTTTAGGAAGAAGTGTCCATATGTTGCTTTTACTAATGATTTGTGGTTTTCACTTTAGGTGTTGCTTATTCCAAGCACATGGTGCACATATATTCACATCATGGTGGTGATGACATAAGGAACCACCTAGAGGTTTGTTGCTAAACAAGGAGAAAAAAATTAAGCTTCTCTGTTCTGCTGACAATTGCCACCTAATGCGAATTCAACTTGATTTTGACTCTAAGCTAATGTCTGATACAGCTTGAGGCTCATGTTGGAAGTGTTAATGATCTTGCCTTTTCATATCCAAATGAACAGTTATGTGTTGTGACCTGTGGAGAGGACAGGTTGATCAAGGTATATTTTTATCGTTTTCCTCAGCGTTACGATGTTCTGTTGTTTGATCCCTTTTAACCAAGCTAGTAGTTACGTAGGTATGGGATGCAGTGACTGGGGCTAAACAACTGACTTTTGAGAATCACGAAGCACCTGTATATTCCATTTGTCCACACAACAGAGAAAATATTCAGGTACCTGCTTATTTCGCGTACTAACAAGGACACGCTGCAAGCATGGCCAATCGGCTGTACACTTGACCATTCAATGGACTTTCTTTGCTAAAACTCGGTTAGGTAAAAAAATTTGATTCAATTTGTATGAGAAGTGTGAATCTCTGTTCTAATGGACCTTGTTCATTTCAAGGATTTTGCAAGTCTTTCGAATTTTGACCTATCTTGATTAGAATGTGCTTGTTAAACATGGTGACATGGTCTAAAGATTAAACTGCGAATTTGAGTATTTCAGGCGATGCTACTGAGCATGGACAACTGGGTAAAGGTTTTCGCAATAATGACTTCCTTCTTAATATAAGTTCACATGGAAAATTGCTCTGCTTCCATTATTTGTTCTCCCTTAGTTTCTCCTCCAGTTTTGATTGGTTAAATTAATAATAGATTGATGTTTATTGTGCCTGGGTGGAGCAGCAATTGGCGATGACTTTTTAATTTTTTTAAAAAAATTTATGGTTGTGTACACTTTATTATAAAAGATATTTTATGATATCTATTAGGGTTTTAGGTGGATGTGATCTATCTGGACATGTTATTGAAATTGATTGTAGGATTGTTTTATTATGTAGTTCATCTTGTCAACAGCAACGAATGGGAAAATTAAGGCTTGGTTTTATGATAACGTGGGGTCAAGAGTTGACTGGGATGCACCAGGTCACTCTTTTACCAAGATGGCATGCAGTGCCGATGGAATAAGGTTCAGACCATTAGCATTGCATTTCAAGCTTGGTTTTATCCCGTGTCATTCTTTCTAACTAAAATAACCTATTTTAGCAATTTTATTTGGCTATAGGTTGTTCTCATGTGGAACCAATAAAGAAGGAGAGTCATACTTGGTTGAATGGAATGAAAGTGAGGGGGCTATCAAGCGTACCTATCATGGACTTGGAAAGAGATCTGATGGGTCTGTGCAATTTGATACCACTAAAAACAGATTTTTGGCTGCTGGAGATGAGTCCATGGTCAAATTTTGGGATATGGACAATAACAATATTTTGACAAGTCTTGATGCTGACGGTGGATTGCCGGTAATTCATTATTGTTAATTTAATCTGATTGAATTAGCCGAACCTTTCCATTAAACTCGCTCTTTAAATTTGCAGGCTTCACCTTGCATTAGATTTAACAAAGAGGGAATTCTATTAGCAGTCTCAACAAATGACAATAGTATCAAAATTTTAGCAAATGCTTATGGGATTAGGCTGCTAAGGACAATGGACAATTGGCCTTTTAATGCTTCTAGAATCACTCTGGGACCTCTTATGAAGGTAACCTTTTTCAAGCTCACACTAACTTCATAGAGAGGAGCTCGCTAAATGTCGTCAATCTTGTACTGCCACCAACAATTGCGATATTTAGTTTTGGTAATGCTACTGTTGGGGCAAACCTAGGTAATAGAGGGGTTCCGGTGGCAGAATTAAAATGTTTGATCCAATTTCCAGTGCATTTGTTAGAGAAGTCTAGAAAAATCCAAAAAAAAAAAAAATCTGGTAGGATTATCTAAAGTTTTGTGTAGAAAAATCCGTAAAAATTATCTCTACAATGTGGCAGAGACACTTGCCTTAAAAATATCTCTGACTCAAGCAAATATTTTTGCATGTCTTGGCCGCTGATGCAATCTTATGAAAAGGCTTAGGGTCGTCCAAAAGCAAACACATTTGGGTCTCTATTTTTTTAATTTTTTATTCTTAAAAACAGATTTAAAATGAAAATTCATTTGATAATGTAATTTTATTTTTTGAACAAATTTTTAGTTAATAAATAGGCTTAGAAAATATATAAGAAATAATTTATTTATTTTTACATTTCTAGAACAAAAACAAAAATAAAATTTTTTCTCATTGCTTGCTTTCGTCATATATGACCATCATCACTCGCCAACCACTCGCTTGCCCGCCACTTTCCACCAATTGATAGTCGCCGCCTAGAATTTTCTTTGCTTAGTTTCTCATTCATGGATTAAAAATAGAAAAATTTATTTGTGATTAGAAATTATTCATATAAATAAAATAGCTATCGTTCGCGCCCATAATACACCAACTAAAATAAACCTCTCTACCTTCGTTTGTATTATGCGTAGTATTATAAGGAAATATATATATATTCTTGTGCTCCCTTGCTGCTGCTTTCAGAAATCCCTGTCCTATTCCATTACATCAGCAGCAGCCGACTTACGGAGCATTTTTTTCCCTCACATCCATCCAGTCATATTTTAACACATCTCTGTGGATTTAAATAAAAAATAAAAAAATTCCTTGGTGTTCCATCGGCCATGGACCTCGGACTAGCCGGCTGCCGCCCTTGAACACCGCCGCTCCGGAGGCCGAGCTCCAAAATCTAGCCGAGTCGTGGCCTCGGCGCCGCACCAGATCCAGTCCACCCTCACTTGCTTCAAGCTGATCCATGGCCTCCTCCGAATCTGGTCGAGCTCGACTTCACGTCAGATATCGTCTGCCTTAAAAACGGTTCGAGCTCGGGGGCTCCTCCATGACTGCCGAGAAGCCGCCGAGATTTCGGTCACAATGTCGAGCTTGGCAGCCATAGAAGGCCGTCACCTCCAGATCTAGAGGCTCAATGGCAATGGGGGCCGAGCGTCCAGATCTGGCCGTGGCGAAGGTCGTGTTATGACCTCGAGTTGCCGCGATGACCGCCGTTAGAGGTCGCCTTAAGAGACGGCGTTAAAAGTTGCAGACGGCCATGGACAGAGCGTGCAACAAGAAAGGAGACAAAAAAAAAAGAAACAGAAAAAGGATAAGAAGCAAAGAATGGCGGGTAACAAAAAGAAAAAGAAACATCTTTTACAACTTCTCAACAGCATCACCGGGATGAGCCACGCCGACGACCATGGGCGACCAGATCTCGAGGGCCAACAGTGTCGCCGGCCATGACGGAGCAAGGTTCGTGAGTGACTGCGACGGCCATGGACGGCCAAATTTGGAGAGCCAGCGGCGACACTCGTCTAGGTGACGCCCATGACCATGGTCGGCCAGATCTGAAGAAATAGCAGCGTCACCGACGCATCATCGGCCATGCCAGCTCGTCCGAGGTCAAGTGGCTGGCTTTGGACGAACGAGGAAGATGAAGCTAGAGGAAACAATTCCACCACACAAAGAAACTCCACATCAATATTTTTTTAATTTAATTCAAGACATGTAAATTTTTAAGTGGATGTCAAGGAAAAAATCTCGCCACGTCAGCAGTTAACACGGCGCTTTGAAACTATCAAATATTTTCTCCTTTCCTCTTCACACATCTACACGCACTAGCATAGAAACTATAAAACCATCAGGCAGCAATGGTAGGTCTGGGAAGTAGTATCATTACTGCATTAGGTAGTTAAATGTTTTTAACGAGCTTTATTTGTTGCTTATTTTATTACTTAAATGATGCAATAATTGCATTTGTATGTGCATGTTTATTGGGCGTCTTTCAATGACATCCTCTCTTTTGAGCTCTACAGGACAGTGAGAACATGGCCGATGTGAAGCTCGGAATTGCTGATGACTCAGGAGACAAATCGCGAAATTGGAAACCGACAGAAATCAATGAACCATCACAATGCCGGTCCATAAGGCTGCCTGATAACTCTACGGCTGCAAGGGTACAAATGATTGCCACATTAGGACGTTCTTATGCAGCATTTCTTTTCCACATTAATCTCTCACGTTTTACTAGATAAGAACAAATTTGAATAGGGGTTGCATTTAATGCACTTGCTTTACTAGTTTTATTCACATGTGGTCCAATGATTTATCTCTTAAACCTTGGCACTCAAGGACTTTGTCAAATCTTCATTTGGCATTTTATAGTTGACTGATTGTTTCAACTATACAAATAGGAAAGGATAAGATCAACATTAATAAATCTATGATGATGGCGTGGCAATTGTGCTTGAGTTATGTTGGCTGTGGAGGTCATGAATTTTATAATAACGTTGAATAGCAAGATGGATGATTCCTGATTTAGAATGTAATGGTATATTTGCATAACGAGACTTTTTTAGCCTTTGCTTGGAATATGGATTGTTCTGTGGACTTTCATGCAGTTACATCTGGTAAAAGACAGATTATTTACGGGATGAATTTGGCTTTATACATGGCATGCAAAGTATATCATTTTGCACCACTTTGATGCTTGTGGGGAATGCTAAGCTCGTGAAAGCTATTTTGACCTTGTCAGTTCCCAGAAACTTTGAGTGGAAATTTACCTGCTGAATGTAAATAGACAAAACACTAGAGGCAAAAGAATAGATAGACAGCTAGATGGTTTAAGTCAAGGTTCCACTTTTCTTTTGGTAACTGTTTCAACTGGGTTTAGATGTCATGTTAATCATATGCTCTATTCATATGTAAGCATACAGTATGTATATATAAATATGTGTGTGCGCGCGTGCGTGCGCCTATGCTGATAAATATGCAGGCAGCGTCGCCAAGTGTCTTTTTGCATGGATTTCTGCATCTATCAATTAGTGCCCAAATCTCTGGCATCTTTCTTCTGCATTTTATTTTAACTTTCGGTATTACATTTGATTGTCGCCACTGAAGCTGGTAAAACGAAACAGGTCCCGAGATTAAGCTATATAAACATGGGTCGTGCCATTCTGGCATTGTCATCGAATGCTGTACACAAGCTCTGGATATGGGAAGAAAGTGATCAAAACTTAACGGGCAGGGTAAGGAAAAAAGAGGCAAATTCTTTTGCTGTTTAGCGTATTGTTAACTACATTGATTCTTCTTTTCGCAGGCTACAACTAGTGTAGTACCACAGTTATGGCAACCGCCCGGTGGGAATTTGATGACCAATGATACATGTGGTGCAAATCCTGAAGATGCAGTTCCGTGCTTTGCAGTGTTGGAGGGTCGTCCTTTTCTAATATCAGCATCAGGGGGGGAGATCTCTGTGTTCGATAAGAGGACTTTTAAGGTGAATATTTTCCCTAAGAGATGTATACATCCTCTTGTCAGTTTTTTGTAGCACTATCCACAAGGCACGAAATGATGAACTGCCCCTTTGTGCTGAATATGCGTGCAGTATTTCCTCCACATTTTTATGGGAGCTAAAATTAATTGGTTCAATCATGTATAAAAACGTATTGAGCTCTAATTGTTAGGAGGTCCATGAAAGCAATTGCTCCGATTTTCATGGGGATTATCTGTTCAAGAGTGCGGCATGTCCCTTTTTACTTGCTAAGCGAGATAAGGACTTTTCTGTGTCTTCGATGGAATCTTTTTGCTCTTATTGATTAAAGAAAACAAGCAGTGCTTTTTTAACCCGTCTAGAGATCTATTGGTCCAACTTGTTCTCTCCCTTTTCTAAGAAGGGAGATGCCATTGAGGCAAGTGCCTCTTGGCGCATGTGTCCCACTGTTATTTATAAAGTCGTTAATATTATCCTACCTGCTGATATGCAGATGTTGGAAAAATTTATGCCCCCGCCACCACCAAACAATGACATTATTGAGATAGGAATGGAGGACTCCGCTATTCAAATTTACAGTGCTCAAGCTGATGAGGTGAGACCTGTTTTCATTATCGTTGAAAGTTAACCTTGTGATTATCCACAACAAAGTTACGGATATTGACTATTTTACTTTCTCAGATCCAGAGAAAAGTAAAAGGACATTGGAGAATAATTAAAGGCTTTGCCTTCTCAACTTCCTTAAATGTTCTCGTGTCTTCTAGTGCTGATTCTCAGGTACCAGACTACTGCTTTTTTACTTGCTAGTGAGACAAGGGTTTTTCTCTGTCTTTAGCAGGATCTTTTTGCTCTTACTGATTAAATAAAACAAGGCAAGAGCTTTATTCAACATTCCATAAATCTAATATTCGAAGTTGCCTTCTCCCTTTCCCAAGAAGGGAGACGCCATTAAGGCAAGTGCCTCATGGCACATATGTCCAACTGTTACCTATAAAGTTGTTAATACTATTCTGCCTGCCAATATGCAGACATTGATAACATTTACACCCCGACCACCACCCATAACATTTCTGGCGTCTTTTCCTCAATGTGTATATGAAGCAATAGGAAGGGAGGACTCCTCTATTCAAATTTTCGATCGTCGAATTCGCAAGGTGAGAACTAATTTTATTGTTGTTCAAAGTTGACCTTGTTATTATCCGCAACGTATATATGGATATTGATTGTTTCACTTTCTCAGTGGGTGGCATATCTAAAAGGACATCAGAAAAGAATTACAGGCCTTGCCTTCTCTAACTTCTTAAATGTTCTCGTGTCTTCTGGTGCTGACTCTCAGGTACAAGACCACTACTGCATCTTCCTTTCCATGTAGACCTGCCTATGTTTTGGGCAGAGATAGCAATGTAGTTTAACCTGCTCCAAAAAATGGGTTGATGTTCAATCTGGATATATTGATGCTTACGCCCTCATCATACGTCAGTACACGAGGCATCCTTAACTAGGCAGAATAAATCCTTCCAGAAAACTTCTTTTGTGGTGACGGATTAATCCCATCCCATTAAGTGGGAAATAAAAAAGCTATGCTGTCCTGTTGTTGCTTACAACTGATGCTTGGTGTTATTCTGATATAAAATACAACGTAAAATTTTATTGTTTCATTTGTCAATGTTGATGTTCCCTTTGATAATTGTCAATTGTCGCTGCAGTTGTGTGTTTGGAACACTGGTAGATGGACGAAGCAGACTAGTAAGTTTCTGCAAATGCCGAATGGGCGAGGAGCAGCGCCTCTTGCTGATACTCGTGTTCAATTTCATGTGGATCAAATACATCTGCTGGTTATTCATCAAACACAGATCGCCACATGTGAAGCTCCTAAACTAGAATGCCTCAAGCAGGTATTGAATATTTTTTTTATTATGCACAATCCAATGTCTCATCTCATCTTGATTGCATAAAAATTATCGAAATATTAGATAGTATGAGTTGCTTCATGCCAAATGTGCTTTTTTTGATTCGTTGTTGATCGCAACTAGTGGGACACTCGAGAAGCTAGCGCTCCAATCACAGATGCTACATATTCATGCAATGGCCAGTCAATATATGTGAGCTTTGAAGACGGGAGCATCAGTGTTCTTTCTGCTTCTACACTCAAATTGATATGTCGTATTAATCTTGCCGCTTATATCCTTCCAAAACCTAGGTAAGTTGGTTATTGCTGCTCACTTAACCTCATTCTTTATGGAAAATGGCAAGTCTCATTCTCAAAGTTCCATAGTCTCGCGAATTATTCATTCCTCACTGATGTATTTGGCAGCTTGAGAGTCTACCCGCTAGTTATCGCAGCACATCCATCGGAACCTAACCAGTTTGCGCTAGGGCTTACTGATGGCAGCGTGTATGTACTTGAGCCATTGGAATCTGAAGGAGAGTGGGGCGATTCTCCTGTTGAAAATAGTGCTGGGCCTAGCACGCCCTCTGGTGCAACCGATTTAGATCAACCCCAAAGGTAGTGCAAGCCATGTCTCTCCCTGTGAAACTTGTGAGCATTACAATGCTAAGTCGGCTTTCCTCCACCTTACTTGATTCAAGTTTTGAGGGGGTGCTACTGAGGGTAGATTTTACTACCTCAGGGTACTTCCTTGCGACATAGTTCAGTACAGTTTGTCCTAATTGACTTCTGCTCAAGTCTAGTGGTGATAACTTGTTTTGTTATATTTATTTAGGCTGACTGGAAGTGAAAGAAGAAAAACATGAGATTAGAGTGTTGTTTTGCATACAACAAATTGGAGGTAGAGAGGATGTCTCGCTTCCTACACAACCAGAAACCTAAGGACTTGATTATACTAGTTAGTCAACCAATGCCTTTTCAGTACCTAAACTTAATTAATTTATAAACTAAATGTCCACACAATCTTTGACTGTTTTATTAACATATGTTACTAAATGATGTTCATGTATGATTGCACAATCAATTAAAAAGTAAACAATCACAATGAATATGATAGAAGTAAATTAGAAGAAAGTAGACCCAGTGGAATGTCAAGCGAAGAATCACACGGCTTTGTTATTAAGCCTCTGGGCAGCAACCCCGTGCTGAATTCAATTGAGTCCAATTCATCAAAAGAGTGCTCTACCTAAACCTAAATTAAATTAAAGTTACTTATCAAAAACCCCCTAAACTATATGTATACTAACTAAAGAAACTAAGCTAAATCTAGCATCACAACTTAACGACCTAATCAAGGTCTGTTCCTAGCAATTTTCAAATTTTCATTTTTTTTTTTTTGAATTTTTGGAAATTAATTCTTATCATTTTCTGAAAATAGGGACCCGAGCTCCGGCTATGAGCCGGACGCTGGTCTCATGAATCTGAGATAATAACTAATAAGCACAATTCGGGCTCTTATGTTCAGGCCCCTCCAATTCTAACTTTACTGAGCCCAATTCTTATTATACATATTCTAAGCCCACTACCTATCGTAACTACTCTAGCCCATTTTCTCTTCCAACTTCACCTAGTCCATCTATAAGCCCGATTTCTTTTATAGGTAGATTAAACCTAAGCCCACTCTAAACCCATCTCATGATTATATTTAAATCAGTTCTCCTCTTTTCTTACGTCTTTTCGTCATTTTTTTTATATTATTTTCTTCTTCCTTCTTCTAGCCCTTCGTCCTATTGGGCAAGTCAAGAATCTAACCGGCCATTTTCTCACCGATGAACTCCATAGAGACTTCACAAAAACATATGTGAAATTATAGAATGAAAACACAAGAAAAATTTATCTTCTGATTTGATCTCGATAACAATGAATTTTAATAAGAAATGCTAATGGACTGACTTGTAGCAAGTAATGTATGCTAAAATTTCTTCAGATTGAACTAGATTAGGAATTATTTCATCGATGTAACTTAGAGACATTTCATCAAACAGTATATGTGCATCAAAGGGATTGAATCTTGTCATAAATTGAAGTTTTGTTTTGTCTAAAATCAATGTCAGAATCATGAAGCCATTACAAATCATCAAATTACAACCTAGATCATCAGTGATTTTCACATTAGTAACCTAAACGTGGTCCAGTCATGCATCTTTCCAAAACAGGGCAAGAAAGAGGGGAATGAAATTATCTTCTCAAGGAGTTCTCGGTTGAGAACTAAGGGCTAATGAACAAACTAAGGGCTAGACATGGTCTGGTTTCTGGGCATTTATGCGTCCTAGTAATGCAAGTTGGACTTAATAGATGTGGATGGGCCATGGGCTTGGCTTGGACGAATTGGATCGAGCGCATTGCATTGAATAGATATCCTTTTAGATTAGTTGATGATTTTTTTTTTTTTTACTGGATTAGTTGATGAATTAAAGTCCTTCAGTTATTATTTTTTTGTAATCTTCATTTTGGTTTTATTTATTCATATATTTAATATAAACTGCCTAAATTGCCGATTTTCCTTTAATTGTTGACTAAAAATCAAATATCCACAGCAGGTCCAAGACCTCAAAATTGGCTAAAGCAATTTCCTAAGAGTTGTTGTAATCTTGAAGGTGCTACAATTGAGAAATGTTTGACAAACCCTTCACAAAAGCCGCAATGCCCATTTTTCATAGTCCAAGTAACTCCTAACATTAATTATTCATACTATTTTCAAAATAATTTATTTTTAGATAGTCAAAATATGAATGATTTATTTAGCAATTTCTATTAAGAGTCGAATTGTTAATTCGAAACTTTCAAGCAAAGAATTATAAAAGGAGATTGCCAATGGCATTGGAAGGCAATTTGGTAAAAGAAGTATTTTATAAGTCATAATAAGTCAGAATTCAACAAAATGTCAATCGAAGTGCTTAATCATGAAAAAGAAGAAGCGATACCAATACCAAAAACAAAGAGCTGTTGGCAGAATCAAAATTTCCTTCTCATCTCCTGTTGGTGTATAAACTTTTTATTTAGTTCCGAAAAGAATAAATATAAATGTACGTTTATTTTGTCACATAGTTTAACTTAAGAGTACTTTGATTTGATAGGTGGAACCATCACAACTAAACTGGGTAAGGTCTTTCTTTAATTTTTGTGGGTATATATTTACAATGTTAATAGGTACCTGACATTGAGAAATGCTGTGGAAAGTAGCTCTCCTTCATCCTTACAATGAATGTCAATACAACGAAATTAACCACATTCAAGCCATTCTCAATTACTTGCAAGCATCTGCACACAAAAGTGAAACCTGCTTATTTCTGTCTTCGACTGGGCTTCTTACTCTTTCTAGCTGGGGTCGACTGCTCCAAAGGCACTGGTAATAGGGTTCCTCCTTTAACGCCATCTTTATCATTCATCTTATCGAGAGTTTTCTGGGCTCCAATATACACCTTAATGTCTCTGATCTGTGAAGGATGACAAGGGACATGCCACTGTCAACGCACACTATGCACGAGCGCACAGAGTTTTCACAATATTATATACAAATTATTACAGTTTTAAGGCTAAAAGAAAATACCTGTTCTTCTAAGTCAAGTATTTGTTCATCCTTCAACTTCAGTGACACAGTTTTCCTGCAGATGCACAGAAGCGTATGTGTCCTCCATTCATGTCAAATTAGAAGGGAAGACTAAATTCCTGACAGCTTTAATTGACTGAAATCATATACTGAAAAAGTGTCGGTACAATTGACAATAATGCTTATTGAGGAAACTAGTCCACGTAACTTCAATGAAGATGGACAAGACGAGTATACTTCAAAAGGCTGCATGAATTTCTCTATAAAGAAAATGTCGAAGGCATATTAAGGTACTTAAAAGGCATCTACACCTATATTGTTTGACATGTGAAGCTCAAATAAGCTTTAAGTCTACCCAGTGTATCTTCTTTTCCTTTTATTTTCTATTTTGTGAAAGTTGGAAATGTCAACATAACGCAGTATGAACAACCATTCGAATTTTAATTGGAATTAGTAGAATTTCAATATTGAACCGTATCAATTAAAATTTGAATCCTGAACCATCACAAAATAATGTTCAAATATCTCCAGTGTGTAAAAAAGTACTTTGAAATTGGACCACCACCATGAAGATTTTAACATTGATTTCTGTCGATAAAGTTCAACCTTTAAAGCAGTAGCACTATTTCTTCAGAGGAAAACAAAATTACAGATGAAGCATATATAAACAAAAGAACAAAATTATGGAGAGCACTGACACATGGAACTTTCTCCATACGTGCTGTGTTCTCTCCTTTCTCCTTTTCCCCTTTGTCTCTTTCTTTCCCTCGTTAGAGTTTGTCCCATCTTGCCACTTTTTAAAAAGAATTCAATAAAAAAAACACCAAAAGCTTTTTCATCTCCTTGCCACATCCTCCAACTAATAATTAACTCAAACTTAATTATCCTTCCCAAGTATGGTGAAAGGAAGGCATATTAACCATGTAATAAACTCTTACTCATCATAAAATGACTTTCGTTCTTTTGCCATTTGTTATGTATCACAAGTCACATATAGTTGCTATTCACATATTTGAATCAGAAACTGTATTTCCTCTTTCTTCTTCGAACTTTAACCTTTTTTACCTCACATCTAAAAGTCCATGCCATGTGAACACTTCCTCTTCATGATACCCTTCCCACTTTTTTCTCATCTTCTCAAATGTCTGTTTCCACTTCCTCTCTCACGACCAACCTCACTTACATGAACTATTACTACAATGCTACTTCATTTTACTGATTAGTTTTATGAGACTATGCATGCTAGGTATTACTTGTCTAGAGAAATCAGCAACGAAAAATACCTCTCTTCAATTTCCTTAACCTTTCTCCGCATCATATCTTGGTTCTTGATAAGAGTTTGATTAAGCTGCAACCACAAGGAACGGCATCCGTTACTGTTATGAACGAGTGAAAACTATTGCATCTGATTGTAATATGAAAAATGAGGCATGTGAAAAACAAGCAAAACAACAATCAGCCTTGGCTTCAGGCAGCCCTCCTCTCAAACTTTAAACATCCAAAATCACAAAAGGTAAAACAGAGAAGACTAAAGCCTTACCTCTGCCACGGCCTTCTTTTCGTCACCAAGTTTCCCCAACTTACTATGGATCTCTTCAATCTTTGCAGTCACACCTTTCTCGATTGCTTCTAGTTTGGAATTTTCTTTTCTACTTTTGGCTTCTAACATGAGAGACTCATAATGCTAACAGAGAAAAACAAAAGAATTAACAGGGGATGATATGTTCAAGGACTTAAAATGTATTCTTTAAAGTCAGTCTAAGGATGATGGCAGTCTATGTAACAAAAATGACAAACATGGGTTAGAAATGGAACGCTATCACCAACAGTAGCATGGGCAGTTTATATATAATCTACTGGCTTTTGTACTTCTACTTCCAATACAACAGGTTTTCAATTCAGATACTGTTCCTTCTAAGACTATCCATAAAAAAAAGCCAATTATAAAAGAGTCCTGGCACCTTAGGGAAACTCAATTCATTTTCTACCACAGATATATTAGTAAGAAAACAGAAAAGAAAAGAAGAATACCATAAGTTTTGCAATTCTCTCAAGCTGATGCAAGCCCACTAGTTCTTTTATACTTCCTATATAAGCTCATTACACAAATGCAGTATGCAAATCGACAGGTATAAAATGTTGTACGCTATAAATAAAAGCAAATGAAGCTGAGATTATACAACACAAGTGTAATTACTTTCCTTCTCTTCACAACAATTCTGACAATCCCATTGATTTCCAAGAGTAAAATGAGTTCACTTAAGGAAAAAAAGAAAAAAGAAAGAAAAAAGAAAATGGAGAAACATTTTTTGATCTGAAATAACTAAACTAATGTTCTATTATGGTTTTCTCCTAAAATATGTGTACTTAAAAACCATTACCTATAGCAAAAGCACAATCGACGCAAGCTTTCACAAGTAATGCTTATAACCATGGCTGATCAGTCAATATAATAAAATGAGAAAGACTAAACAGGGAGAATTGAAATGGTCTTGGTATACGCATGCTTACTTTTCTTTGCACTTCCAGCTGACTTGAAGCTAGATGAATATAGTCAGCGTGAATCTACAAAAAAGTAAAGCTACAGTGTCAGAGTAAATGAAGAAAGTCTGACAATTATAATGGAGGTAATATCCACTTTGCAGGCCCAATAATGAACTTGTGACATTTGGCCAACAAAATGAACATGTGAAGTACAAAAACAGAAACCGAATCTTTCATTGTCAGTTGTCAGCACCTAAAACAGTAAAAGCATCATGCACCTCAAAACTTCAAACATTTCACTTAACTGAGTCCAAGCTCCAAATCTTTGCAGGGAAAGGAGAACCAGAAAACAAAAATATTCAAAAAATAAAAATAAGACACATGAACCTACTGCTTCGATTTTGCTGCTGAAGAGCGCCCCACTAATTTCAGAATCCTCGCTACAACCGCAGCTACCACAATCTCCTTCAAGTGATTCACAGTATGAATTCATCTCCAAAAGCTTGCCGTCAGCTTTTGATTGATTAAGCCGGTGAACATAAGTGTCCCCAACATAATCCCAAATTTGCTGTGTTCTTAAATCCAGAGAATAGCAATGTTGTGTATTTTTCCAATGGCTGATTGCGTGCTTATCTTTGTATCTACAAAGCCAGAAAATAAAAGCTATAATGAAGACAGCCTATCCAATCACTAAGACTATAGAGTGAGTGAAGATTCCAGCACATCATGACTGAATCTATCACCTTCCACATCCGACAAAACCACATATCAGACAAACCCAAAGATTTTCCATTGTTCCACAAATAAAGCACGATGGCACCTCATCTTGCTGTTGGCATAGACGGCAAACCTGATAAAGAACAGAAACAGAATCTTCTTCACAATCTGTTAACAGACGGGCATCCCTGATGATGTTGCAAAATGAAACTACATTTCCGATCAAGGTAATTTCTTGCAACCAAATCAAGATATGTGCTGTAATTAACATCTTTAGCAATGTAATTGGAACTTGCAATAAAATCAAAGGAAGACCCTTGGGACATCACCCGCATGGCAGAACATCATGTTGACTTATTTTAACCATAAAGATTGACGAATCAAGCAAAAGTTAGTATGTACATGTCTGTTTATATATCTCCTACATGGCAATTTTTCAACTTTTGATAATACATGAGTTCAAAGGTACTTTTTTGCTACAGATTGGCATGGACAGAGCATATTAGAACATCACTTGAAATGTAAAATACAACCATGAAACATCTTAGCTTCAAGACAGGAAACGTTTGAGGTCAAAGATCAGAATTTTGATATCAGTATGATCACCCTGTACTTGTGAACATACGCATAACTTATCGTGCATGCTTGGCCACTGCTATTACTTCTGTCACTCTTTGACTCATGAGAAATTTGAGATAAGAGTGACAGGACCATCCGATTAAACACACGTGATGAGACATTGCAAAAATTCTTGCGTCAGAACATGATAATCAACAAAAAGTAACTCCAAGAAGCCATACCATTGACCTATTCCAAATCTCCAAATAAATGTCATGATAATTTAAAAGAAATCCTGAACTTAGTAAGCACAATAGAGTAAAGGAAAATTCTACTTTTCATTCATATACTTTCACGCTTTTCTAATCATGTCTATACTTTTAATTTGCCTAACCAAGTCCATCTACTTTAACAAACTTTCTAATCAAGTCTTTCCAACACTAAATACGACCAAATTCAACTGAAGTGGCCCTTCGATGACGACAATGTATGATGCCAATAAAATATGCAGACGCCCACGTGGACATGTATGGAAAAATTTAGCCAATGTAGATGACCTCGAAGTGTGACATGGACAAAATAATGGATGTCCACATTAGAAAAATTTTATCCATGTCACACAATGAAGACATCCGACGGGCACATCAGCAGGATTTGGCCTGATTTGGTGTCAGAGAGACCTGATTAGAAAATTGGTAAAAGTAGAAGAACTTTATTTAATGAATTAAAAGCACAAGGGACTTGATTGGAAAAAATGTGAAAGTACAGGATAAAAAAAATACTGCCACAACTGCTATAGCTAATATTAATTATCAAAAACCAACAATCAATCCACAGTCAGCAGATTAAGAGAGAGATAGTGGCAGTAGCTGGGAAATTACATTATAAATTCATCTAATCTGTATCAGCAGAAGAATGTCTAACCTGACAAGACAAGTAAGTCCATTTTGTACCACATGAGCAATGAAAGGAATGGTCACACTGCGTACTCAAAATTCCACTGGTATCTGGGTCCAATCTCTCTGACATCAAAAGAAAAAAGTTGCAATTGTAAACAACTTTCTATAAACTCGTCTCACTGCAAGGGAAATATAATCAGCAAGGGAGTACAGGCATGGCCTACCAAGACAAACTGGACAAGAGGGTAGCTCCGTAAAGCCCAACGGGGGTGTGCTGGCTACATCAGCTGATTCCGTATAGTCCACTTCGTGCAGAAATAGAATATGGCATACCTCAGCCTGAATGTCCAGAAGATGAGTATTAAAAGTGACACAGAAATCGACCATATGAAATCTCACAGCAAACAACAGGTGCAAAAATTGCAAATACCTCAGGCGAGAAATTCTTGCCATTGAAGGTGCAATAGAAACCATCAGCAGCCTTTTGATCAATAAGCTCGATCAGCACGCTGTACCTATCTTCCATCCCATCATTCCTACATCGAACGCACAATTCGCAGCACAACGATCACTAAAACTATTAAAAAGCATTTAAAAGAACCCAGATCGCCAAATCCAGTTCCACCGTCGGAATGCTTCCAAAAAATTGAACTTTCATCAACGGACACCCCCGTAGGGCATGATCATGAGCAATTTTTCAATAATCGAGTCGAGCTTTAAGATTCTCATCAGCGAATTGTAATCGACAGAGAAGCTAACTAATTCCTCAAATTCTCTCTTTCTTTTAGCCAATTCACTTCACCGACTGAAAAAACGAAGTCCCGAAGAAGAGGAGTGGAGAAAACAGAAACGATGGAAGCCTTACCTGATGAACCGGAGCTCGGAGACGTCGTCGATACGGGGGCCGCAGAACCGGATGAAGTCGTCGGGGGAGAAGTAATTGGGGACGGCGACGACGAAGAGGGTGGTGGAGCGGGCGCCGGGGCTCGAGAGGGGCGCGTGCGAAAGCGTCCGGAACAGGTGCACCATGCCCCTCCGCTCGGTGAACCTAGGGCTCCCCGGCGGCGGCGGCGAGGAGGAGGAGAAGCCGCCGTAGTCGGTGGCGAGGGGGTGGTCGGTGTCCACCGAGTGGACCCGGAGGAAGAACATCTTTTCCCCTTCCGGCTTGCTGCGATCGCCGGGCTGAGTCGAATCGCCCGAGTTGGAGAAGATTGCAGTGACTGCGGAGCAGAGAGAAGAAACTCGCGGGAACTGAGAGGAGGATTGGGCACGCCTTCTTCCAGGAATTATAAAGGTTGCTACTTTCCACCCAAAAAAAATAAATAATTGGGGCAAAATGAATAATTGATTGTCTAATGCAACTAACTTAATTTCAGTAATTATTTAGGAGAAGTTTAATCGAAGATGGGCATCGCTTGTTGAGTTGAGATTTACACAATAGATATTTTTTATTCATTTTGGGTGTTCGAAATAGCTGAAAACATTAAATTTAAAATCGATAATACACAAATTGTTATCCATTTTCATTAATACTGAATTACTTTTTTTTTTATCATAGATCCAGAATTATGTGAATTATAATAGGAAGCATGTTATGTGATTGTTTATGAACAAAACAATTTTATAATCAGCTCATTCTCATTTATTATTAAAATGATGATGCATCTGGATTAATATTGGTAATGAATTCTACCAACATTGAAAAAGCAAAAAGTGATAAAGGCGTAAACTGACCTAGCCGTGGATTCTATTTCTTTTGTTTTGTCTAACCAACGAAACATGACTAAAAAAGCTAAAATACTCCTAGATATTCTAAAACTGAAATGCAAAGGCAGTCGGGCATTTTTATTTTTATTTTTGGTCGGTAGTCGGGCGTTCGTTTGGCATAAAAATTGCTATTGCAGGTGATTAATATGCGGGCCTGTTTTGGGCCAAGCCCAAACATCAGGACTAACGTGTTGCTCAAGCTCGCCAATAAAATGAATTATATATAGAAATGTTGGGGCATGGCTCAGGCGAAGGTTGGGCAGGTCAGGATTTTTTGACGTAAGGTTATTATCTAAGCCCGCCCGTTCTCTAGAGTCTGCATAAGTCAAGTGGGTGAGACAATTTCTAAAAACTACTATAAATTGATTAAGTTTTGAGGATGCTGCAATTTTGAGCAATTTTTACCAAACGTACAATATAGCTTTACATAATAGTAGTAACTATAGAAAAGTTGAATTAAACATACTCAAAAGGTCAAAGTTAAGAACATCGACATCATGAGAACCCAAACTTTTCCTCCTTATGCGATCTAGAGCGCATCTGATAATTACTCTATTTTTCTGTTTTATTATTTTTCTATTTTCGGGAACGAGCTTGGAACATAATCCATTTGATTATATAATTTCATTTTTTTTTATTTATGGAACAAATTTTTACTCCATAACTAGATTTGGAGAAGAAATTAGAAGTAATTTTTTTAATTTCTAAAACAAAATTGAGAAATAAAAAACTCTTGTTATCACTCGCTTTTAACATTGCCCACCGCTCGTCACTGCACGCTCGCCGCCAATCAAGTGTTGTCGGCTACCCATTGCTGCTCGCCGTCGATGACCGATTGCCTCTAGCCCACCAATCGTCGCCCTTTGCCTCTTGGAAGGGAAAAATTTTATGTTGTTATCAATTAAATGCGAATAGAAATTTTGTATCCTATTTTGCCTCGAAAACTTATATGGGGAATAGAAAGTGATTTCTAGAATAGAACGGTTATCTTTTGCGCCAAAATAACTAAATTTTGTTTTTGATCATATAAGCATCTCCACTATCAAAATGTGTCTTGATGTTAGACTTCCGCGTGTGCCATATGATTTTGTTGATGTCGACCATCTGATTTAGGTGATGTCATGTAATTTTGCTGATGTCAATCATCTAATTTAGGTGTGAACAACGACGTGGAAAGTTAAGTCATTATCTATTTTCCAACCCAACACAAAAGAAAATGTCCCTTTCCTTGCTTTTTCTCTTTTTCCTTTCCTTCATGTGTTTCTTCTTCCTCCTTCCTTCGCCTGCTGCCATTGCCACCAAGGACATCACCAAAACTGTCAACGGCAACCACACTCAGCAGCCACCATCTGTAGCCACACTGCGATCGCCGGTTTCGAGGTTGGTGGCAAGGCACGAGGGTCGACATCTTTGGCGAGAACGATGCTGAGAGGAAGGGGCGAGGAGCAAGAGGAGGAGCTTTTCTTCTTATGTATTTCATTGGAAGAATAAGGAGACTATCTATGTCATTACATTCACCTAATCAAAACGCCGACTTCAGCAAAAATCAAGTTATTTGATAGAAAAAATCTTAATGTCAAACAATATAACAAAAGTTGAGACATTTATTTGAATATAGGAATACTAGATTGCACCATGAGAAAAGGTTCGGACTCACGCGAAGTTATTACTGCTAGAATGTTGAGCATTTTCAAGCCGAGAAAAAATTCCGATTATGTGAAGACTAAAAAATTCACTGTTTTTTTCAATCTCTTTCTTTCTTTGTAAAGATCAGATTATGTGAATAGCTAACGAAAATTCTGAGAAAAAATGAACTCCTCAATGGAAACATGCACTATTGAGAGAGAGAGAAAAAACAAAAGAAGAGAATGCAGAAACTTTTCTTGGAAATTCTGGTTTAGTTTCCAAGCAGCACGTCAAATTAGGACAAGTTAGTCTTCAAGGCTAGTTTTTAAGCGGGCAGTCTAAGTTTGACTTTCTCTTTTATGCATAAGTGCTGACCTTTTTCCCAAGAATTACAGATTCACAAAACATTCTTGCACCATAAAGCCGTGTCACATTGCCAATCACAAATTTTTTCTCCTTGCTTTCTTTCTTTATTTCTTTTTTCCAGGAGGACAAAATCCATTGAGGAAAAGAGAAAAAAAAGGAACGATTATACAATTAAAAAAGATTGCTCTTGACAAATTGAGAGCTTCTCAATTCAAGAAGACCATACAACCCTTCCATTTGCTTTTCGTTACTCTCTTCTCCCTCCCTCCCTCCCTCCCTCCAAAGGCCGATGACCTTGATTTTGCTTTAGAGAAAGATCGGGTAAGTCGATGACGACACCCACATGATTAACGATCCAAATGATCTGATCTACATGATCTATAAATCATAGGCTATGCACGACACCAATATAGGCGAGGTGGTGGCCGGAGGGCCATAGCTTTTAGGGTGGCTGAAGGTTTAGGATCATGGTAGAAGGGTATATAGCATGGCTTTCTCCTTTCCCCATCCCTTTGGTGCTAGTTTTGAAATATGTGAACGTAATACCACTAAAAGTCTAGGCCCTCATGAATTAATCACATCACAGAAAAGAAAAGAACTTTCTTGGTCAACTAATAGGTGCTGTTGATACATTATAAAACTATTTAATTTAATATATGCTGTCCAATTAACATGCTTGCCAAAAAACAAATTGGGAAGAAAACAGCGCATTCCTCTTCTAGAAGCCAGATACAAGCCCATTAATGACGCGGTTCCCTCCTTTTGAACTTCCACACCAAACACGTTATCTCAACTTCGACCTTTGACATATAGACCTTGAAAACCTACGATGTCTTCAACCTCATCTCAATCCTCACATCTCCTCCCTCATCGTTCCACATCTCTAATTTCTCCATTTTCTTCAAGCTTTTTGATAATTTTGTTCTTGAGAAATTCGAGCGAAGAGGCGCTTCGGTCGGAGTAGTTGGTCTTCGTGTTTTGATGGCGCCAAGTACCATCCGAAAGGCGATCGGGGCCGTCAAGGACCAGACGAGCATCGGCATAGCCAAGGTCTCGAACAACTTGGCGGTGCAGCTCGAGATCCTGGTGGTGAAGGCCACCAGCCACGACGAGGACCCCGCCGACGAGAGGCACGTCAGGGAGATCCTCGCCTTCACTGCGCACTCCAAAGCATACCTCGACACCTGCCTCGTCTTGATCTCGAGGCGGCTGAGCAAGACTCGCGATTGGATGGTGGCCCTCAAGGCTCTCCTGCTCATACACCGGGTAGTGGTTGACGGCCATCCCAGTTTTGAAGACGAGATCGTCTTCGCTTCTCGCCGGGGGATGCGGCTGCTCAACATGTCGCACTTCCGGGATGAGGCACACTCGAATTCAGGAGACCATTCGGGCTTCGTGAGGTTCTACGCGATGTATCTCGAGGAGAAGGTCGAGTTTTCGGTGTTTGAGAAGAGACAGGACGGTGGCGATGTTGGCGCTGAGGGTAAATATGAAGAGGGACACGAATTTGATACAGACAGGAGGTTAAGTTCTGCAAAGCAAGAGATCAAATCGATCAAAGAAATGAGGCCCGAGAGAGTGTCCGCCAGGTTGTATCACCAACTGAGAATTCTCGACCGGGTTTTGGCTTGCAGGCCGGCTGGAGCGGCCAAGACTAGTCGGTTGGTGCTCATCGCGCTCTACCTGGTGTTGAAGGAGAGCTTCGGGCTGTACGGCGAGATCAGTGAGGCCTTGGAGGTGTTGCAAGAGCGGTTTGCCCAGATGGAATATGGAGAATGCCTCAAGGCTTTCGATACTTATGTCGGCGCGGCAAAGCTGATCGATGAGCTCGTGGGGCACTACAATTAGTGCAGGGATGCGGGGGTCGCCCGGATGTCCGAGTTTCCTGAAGTGCAGAGAGTTACTGATGAAATCCTGGGAACTCTTGAAGGGCAGCTGAAGGAGACGAAACAGAATAGGCCGAACGAGAATAGCCCCGAGAGAATTGGGGGAACGAATCTTGATCTGCTGGTCGAGGGGCGGTCCGAACCTAACATGAACGAGATAAGAGCGCTTCCTGCTCCGGAGAATCACATGGGCCTGGTGCCTCTGGTCGAGCCACAACCCGAGCCACAGCCTCAGCATGTCGCAGAACTGATTGATCTAAGAGATGATGGCGTTTCAGCCGATGAACAGGGCAACAAGTTGGCTGTGGCCTTGTTCTTGGGCGCACCAAATGCAAGCGCTAACGGGTCATGGGAAGCGTTCGCATGGGACGGACAGCCCGAGGCTAATTCGGCATGGGACATGCCGGCAGCGGACGATACCAAAGCCGACTGGGAACTCCTCCTCGTCGAAACAGCTAGCAACCTAGCGAAGCAAAAAGCCGACATGGCCGGCGGATTCGACCCCTTGCTCTGGAACGGCATGTACGACCAAGGGGCCGTGAGGCAGGACATGAGCGCCGACCAATCAAGTGGAGGCAGCACCAGCAGCATGGCCACACAGGTAGCCCCTGGCAAGGCCGAGAGCCGGGTCCTGGCCTTGCCGGCCCCCGACGGGATGGTCCAACCCTTGGGCCCGCAGGACCTGTTCTCAGCATCGCTCCCGCAGCCGCCGCCCCCGTACGTGCAGATGGCGGACGTGGAGAGGAAGCAGCACCTGCTGGTGCAGGAGCAGCAGGTGTGGCAAGGGCATCAGATGGGTTCTGGACCTTCTGGTTACTATGGTCCTGTTCCTGGGAATATGGCGATGCCTTACGGGATGCCACAAGGAGGAGGATCCTATTACACGGCCTAATTTGCGTTTTGTCAATTTTTTTGGACAATTTTCGTTTCTTCGTTTACACTTGTGGAGGATCTTCTTTTATATCTTTTTAAAGGGAAAGTTTTTCTTGTGAAATTAAGTGTCATTGCATCGGAATGAAGGGAGTGTAATGTAATGTATGCAGCATTCGTGTAATCTTGAGTTTTCGTGTTGTAATATATTGGATGAGTTAATTAGTTATTTAGATTAAATGTGTTGGAGTTATAGAAAGATCGATCGGGGCTATTTGTGAAATGACCGTAATGACCTCCGATTCTAGAAGGTGGGGATCCCACTCGCCTATGATGGCAATTGTGCTGTGGTGAGCAGATGGAGACTTCGTTGACTGTTTTTTTTTTTGGGGTGGTCCAAGACTTCGTTGACTTGGCTTGCCGGCAAAATATAATTTTCTAGTCTCCCTATCAAAGATTAGGAGACGGAATCGGCAACGGTCAAAGGTGGATTGCTCCACTGCATTTGCGTTTTCTTTCAACTAACATGGACTATACTATTTTCTTCTCATTTGAGCCCAAGAGTAAATGTTATTGGTTTCCGAAATAATGACACATCACTTTAGCCGGCTAAATCGCGATGTATTGTTCCAAAAACTAAATAAATAATTCAATTAATTTATACAGTATATGTTGGCATATACGTTCTTGTAAACATTTGGGTGGCCGGAAGGGGAGCTATTATTCACTTCCTTGATGAAATAGTTGTCTCATGGAAAATCGTAATTCTTTATTTTTTTATATGAAATGGAGACCATTACTTATTTAATTTATATTTAATTGGAATGGATTTGAAAAAATAGATTTGCGCTCATTTGAATCCAATGAATCTTATAATTTTTAGTTGCTTCCTGTAATCTGAGAAAAAGAAAATTGATCCATGATTTAATATTTTACAATCACTCTCCCCCTTTTTTTTTTTCCGAGGATCAGATCGTTCTATAGGAATGTGGTCCAAAAGAGCACGATCGCTTCAAGTTTAGGACACAAAAGACATTGTTTCCTTTGCACTGGTGCACTCTTCTAAAAGATATAAAATCTTAAATGAGTCCTATAATGCCTAATCTTACACGGAGACATATTTAAACGAATCAAGTTACTTTGGAACCACATGATTAGTAAACGATTTTATCCAATTGTTGGATTTAGCACCATCCTTCGCATGATGTACCAATATGAGTACATGAGTCAAATTAATGTTGTCGATATGAATAGAAGTTAGTAATTTAATGCATTGGTAGTTTATCAAAATTAATGATGTTAGATTATTATCATAATTGGTAATTTTGGTAATATATATATATATATATATGTTGGTACTTTTTTAAAATCAAGTAAGATAAAAGTTCATAGGTAACAAAAATTGATGAAGTCTTTCTATCGTGAAGGATGTTGGTATATCAATCAAATTTAGGTTGGTAATTTTGTATGAAAGTTATTAATTTTAACACATCGTAAGTTTAAAAAAAAAAACATGTTAGTAAGTCATTGTAATAAATGTTGGTAGATTATTAAAGCAACAGGTAATTTTTGTAGTATAAACAAATAAGAGTACTTTCCAAAATCAAGTAAGATAATAAATCGGTGAGTGAATAAAATTAGTTGGTATATTAATGTGGCGAATGTTTAAAAGACAGTCAAATTAAAGTTGGTAATTCGATACATAAGTAACAACTTTTAACAGTTGATAAGGCATAAAAATGAATGTTTACTAATACTACGTAATGCTGGGAAAACGTTGGTCCTTGTCAAAACCTACCGGTAAGTTACTAGTGTGTGACAGGCCAAACAACTTGCCAGCCACTTTCTTTAAAATAAAAAATAAAAAATTAACGGGATTTAATAGTAACCAATGACGTCAAGAATGTACCCGATAAAACTTAGTTCCGTATTTACCCGCACGGAATGCTAGCAATATGCAAGGTCGTAATCTCAATACTTACTAAGGTGACTTTAAGAAAATCATGTATCCTCTACTAGTTTAATTTTGTTGACCCAAAACAGAGATGGTATCATTGCGTATGAGTGTGTGATTTATGTGTGTAGAGAGATAAATGAGACCAATCTGTCTGTCAGTTGGGGATTGCACAAATGTCCATATTTTGACAAAATGATAAAAAATAAAACTATACAAAGATCATTATAAAAAAAATTAAATTAGGGTCCTAATTGAAGCAATTTTCTCAAAATATGATCCAAGATTCACCTTACCTCAAATATGAGACTAAAGTGTTTAAGTAAGTCTCAAATAAGGCTTGTTAGGTGGAAGAGGAATATATGGAACTAAGGGGTTGGAGGAAAGATGAACTGAAGATAATCTCTCACATAAGAGAGGGAACCTCTCACGGTGGAGAGAGAAACCAAAGACAGAAAACAGAACCAAAAAAAAGGGCTCTTACATGAAAATGCCCTCAATTATAGCTGGAAATTGGCATGTGAGATATATATGCTTGCCAACCAGTTAAGAATTGGCCGAACCACAAGTTTGAATCTTTATTTGAGATTATGTTAGCTATTCCAAGCCCTTTTTGAGATAGTCCTTTTTTAAGCAATCTTTTAAGAAAAAAGTCTTTACTTTGGGTTGTTATTTGAAATTTTTTTATATTATTTTTAGAGGAATTATGACAAATAAAAAAAAGGAACATTGGCAGCTTTTAGATATGGCACACTAAGTTAAAATGCCTAATAAATCACTTAGAGATTATTGGTATTAATCTTCTCACTTGACAATGATAACATAGTGTTCCGTTTTCTCATCCTAAATTTGGTTTTCATACAATAAATACATCTTTAGAAAAATAGAATGTATTATTCAAATATGGATTTCATTGGAAAGTGTTTTTCAGAAGATCAGCAACCAAATAAATCGAAGAAAGAAAAGAATAGGAACTCATATAGATATATTAATGGATTAGCCTAGAATTTAGAAGAACATAAGTAGAATTCTATGCTTATGAGATTATGAAAGATAAATCTTTCTTTAAGTAGAATTACAAAAGAATGAAACGAAGATAAGAAAAAGAAGAAGGAATAGGCAAAAACTTATGTACTTTGGGATTAAAAAGGAAAGAATTATTTCTCTTCTTTGTTAACGCTAACTTCCAGTCAATGTTCTTGATAGGATGCAGCACCTCAGACAAATAAAAGAAAGCGTGGAGTTCTTAGGGGTAACCTTGACCGGAAATTATAACACAAGCCAAGATGAAAGGTTTTCCGGTGTGTTTAAATTGTCTGTTAATTTGATTTTACTTTTTGCCCTGATTTTTCAGGAAGTGGAATCAAACACTTTTTTGGGCCAGACAATTAACATCATGTACACGAGTCATGACCATTAGTTGAATTGAAATCAACTTGAAACGCTCTTCTACAGTTTGGCCCTCTTGAAGTAAGAATCAAATACTTGCTTTTATCGTATTTTTATAAGCACCTTGCTCCAGACCAGTCCATTCTCTGTTGCGTATTTGTGCAATCAAACTCGAGCTTCCGTGGCCAAAAGATCAATCTTCAGCTTTCCATCTTTAATGCCTACGATCTTACATTATTTTTGCAGTGTTCAACTTCAACACGGTCACACGACGCCAGGAACATTTCAAAGGGTGACAATGACAACTGCATTGCCGCTTCTCCATTCATCACCTGACCGACAGACCAGCCACCTTTTCCCTCGACGGCGCTGGCCAGTTCTATTTAGTCTACACCTTTGTTAACAGTGACGATTGCTCTCAGGGCCAAAAATTAGCAGTCACTGCCCCACCGTCGGTCCAACAGGATCCCTGTCACTACCAGCCCTGACAACCAGCGCTACCGCATTTCTGCTACCACCTGGAAGTGATACTTCACCTCTCGTGGTTCACTGCTAGTCCTGTTCATGTCCATTGACATAAGCTTATTATGTTAATTTACAACACACGAGGATCGCTATTTCTACTGGATACAGGTGGAGCATTGATAAACTGTGAGACGTTACTACTCGTCATGAAGTGAAAAACTTGGTTAAAAGGATTCTTCTCACAACTCCAGCATGATTCATACAGATAGCAATGCTCAGATTTGTAATAGTTCTGAAGTTTCTTTGGAATGCATATATGGTTCTCCTCCCAAATTGTGAAATTCGGCTCCATTTGCAGTTCTTCTATCATGAACACTGGAATATTGAAAAATTAGAAAGCAGCAGGAGACAAAAAGTTCCATACTGGAAAGTCGAAACAGAGCATCATCAGAGCAAAATCCTCATTGGGTTAGTGAAAGAATCCCAGCATTTAAATGACTAGTGAGCAGAAGAGTAAATCGCATGGCAATGGGATAAATGGTGTGAATCTTGCTAGGATCAAACTCAACAGCATAAACAGTTCAACAAAAATTTAAAAAGACAATGAAACCATGAACTCACTCTTGCACACTTGAGGCATATCAAATAGACATCCTTTGAAAGCTTGAAAGAACCCGGCGGATCGAAAATGCCATAAATCCAGCAGGATGATCTCTCTCTCCTTTGCCTATGTGGTTTTGTACTTTCCCTCCAGAAGCTTCCTTAGCAATCCATATGTTAATCATTGAATTACTTTGAGCAGTCATATAAGGATAGACCAAAGAGAGAGTTGCGGTGAAAATATAGCAGAAAAATGACAACCAATTCAACCAATCAGGGAAGGCAACCAAGTAAAACCTTAAAAAAACTGAGACGACTGTGATAACTGTCAAAGAAATGGATGTTTTCCCCTTGGCTTTCAGCCATTTTCCTTGTGTACTTCAACTAGGGCAAACTTACTTTATGTGATGTCACGTTATGGGGATATTCTTAAAGAGCCACTTGCTCTTTCAACATCTTATAGTCTCCACAGTATCATTGTCGCGTATAAACCAGTATGCCTGGCAATATGAGAATCAAACGGACCCTGTAAGCAAAATATACACGTTATAGATGACCAGTGAGCAAGCACGGCAATCGTCAAATACCCAACTTGCAAAAAGATAATTAGTCCAAAAGTCCGGTTCTCCATATCAAGTGGAGGATGAAGAATCATAATGGATGAAAAATGACAAGAGAAAGATTTCCAACCAAGAAAAACGAATCACTTCATAATGTGCGAAGTTGAATCACTCACAGATGATTCACCATGACCGCCAGCTTCATTCCTGCCTTAATCAACACTGAGATTTTTCCTAGGTAAGGGACATAAATCGTCTCAAAATTGAACTGTCACCACAGTATGATCTCATGAACATCCTGACAAAATCTCCAAACAATTCAGGCACTGCTTTTAGTGACTTGCATCTCGAAATGTCTTAAGCTTGTACAAGCTCCAAGTCTCCAAGCCCTTGAGGCTCAGTTAGTTTGTCGCAGTCTAGTGCAATCAAATACTGCAAGCTCTTATGCCCTGACAAATCTGGTAGTCTCAATTGACAAGCATCGTGAAATTCTATACTTTCTAAGTAACTTGATAATTTGATCTTTGGGACATCTTAAAGTTCCCAATAATTTGTCACTATCAAATTCCTTAAAATCTTTAAATTTGACAGATCTGGGAATTTTGCTAAGGACTTGCATCCTTGAGTACACAAGCTTTTGCAGGATGAAAATTTCTCTAGGCTTTGAACGTCATGCAGCTTCTCACAGCAGTCGATGTTCAACCACATCAGAGTTTTCAAGCACGATAGATCTGGTAATGTTCCCGGGGAAGTGCAACCACAAATATTCAGTATTACCAATAATTCCAGCCCATCATGGCCACAAATTTCGATTAGACTCTTGCAGTTTGCAGCATGAATTGCCCACAAATTCTGTAAACTAGAAAGGCCTGGTATCTTTTGATAGATGTGCAACCAAAAAAATCCAATCTTACCAATCGCCAAGCCATCAAGACCGTGAATATCCCCTAGGTTCCCGCAATTTGCAGCATTGAATTCCCTCAGATGCTTTGAACTTGAAATGTCTGGTAATCTTTCAATGGACCTGCATCTACAGATATTAACTATTAAGCCATTCCAAAGATTCTAACCAGTCAAGGCATCGAACTTCAGCTAGATTCTTGCAGTTTGCCGCTTGAAATTCCCTTGAAGTCCTTAAACTGGAAAGGTCTGGTAATCTTTCGATTGATGTGCAACCAGAGTTATAAAGTTTTGCCAATACATCCAACCTGTGTGTCAAGACCTTAAATTTCAACCAGGTTCGTCAATTACATAATATAATTCCCTAAGACGTTTTGCACTTAAAAGGTATAGCGATTTTTCAATGGACATGCACCCGGAGATACTAAACCTTTCCAAAGATTCCAACCGGTCAAGGCATCTACCTTTAACTAGATTCTTGCAGTTTGCAGCGTGCAATTCCCTCGAATTCTATATACCGAAAAGCCCCTAACTTTCAATACATGTGCACCCAGAGATATTCAATCTTGCCAATAAATCCAACTTGTAAAGACCATAAAATTGAACTAGATATCAGCAAGTCGCAGCGTGAATCTCTCATTGGATGTGCATCCAGGGATATGGAACCTTTCCAGGGATTCTAACCGGTCAAGCCCTTGAACTTCCACTAGATTCTCGCAGTTTGCAGCATTAATTCTTTCAGACTCTTTAAACTTGAAAAGTCAAGCGATTGAATAAACCAGCGACATTCAAACTGACCAGATTCTTGCAATTTGCAACACATAATAGCCTCAAATGTGTAGTGACCCTCCTAAGGTGCAAAATTCGCAAGGTGTTAACAGATTGCCAATCGAGTGCAAACAATTTCTTTTATGAGGTGGCGCCAACACTTAACCTGGGTTCTGCCAAACCCTACGGATTGCAACGTGGTTTGACTCGATTTATTATGAAACCTTGTTTTTACGTTTGGAGCCGCCTTTAACCTATATGTGCCGGTTAGAGGCCAAGTAAAACTCAAGAGGCCATTCTACCATACGCTAAATGTCTATCTAACACCCGTTTTAGTGTCTCTCTCTCTTTTATTTTAAAATGTCTATTCCTATGATCTTTCCATCTCCTAGATGTACAAATATACGTGGCCTTGCATATTCAAGCTCATGCAATATGCTCTAAACACATCAACGATCAAACAATCAAGATAATTCCACAAAAGCAAGGTATGACAACATCAAAGTAACTGAAATCGGTAAATAAACCTCGGTTCTTATCAAGCAACGAATATACATGGCTTTGTTGTCAAGCATTGAAATCCCATGTCTTCAACCTCATCTTAATACTCACATCTCCGTCCCCATCATTTCACATCTCTAATTTCTCTATTTTCTTCAAGCTTTTTGATAGTTTGTTCTTGATAAATTCGAGCGAAGACACTCTTCGATTGGAGAAGGTTGTCTTCGTGTTTTGATGGTGCTGAGTACCATCCGAAAGGCGATTGGGGCCATCAAGGACCAGACAAGCATCGGCATAGCCAAGGTCTCGAACAACTTGGCGGTGGAGCTCGAGATCCTGGTGGTGAAGGCCACCAGCCACGACGAGGACCCTGCTGACGAGAGGCACATCAGGGAGATCCTTGCCTTCACCGCGCACTCAAAAGCATTCCTCGACACCTGTATCACCTTGATCTCGAGGCGGCTGAGCAAGACGCGCGATTGGATGGTGGCCCTCAAGGCCCTCCTGCTCGTGCACCGGATAGTGGTCGATGGCCATCCCAGTTTCGAAGACGAGATAGTCTTTGCTTCTCACCACGGGATGCGGCTGCTCAACATGTCACACTTCCGGGACGAGGCACACTCGAATTTGGGGGACCATTTGGGTTTCGTGAGGTTCTACGCTATGTATCTCGAGGAGAAGGTTGAGTTTTCGGTGTTTGAGAAGAGACAGGACGGTGGCGGTTTTGGTGCTGAGAGACATGAATTTGATCGTGACGGGAGGTCAAGTGCTGCAAAGAAAGAGATCAAAACGATCAAAGAAATGAGGCCCGAGAGAGCTTCGGTCAGGTTAAATCACCAACTGAGAATTCTCGACCGGGTTTTGGCTTGCAGGCCAGCCGGAGCAGCCAAAACTAGTCGATTGGTGCTCGTCGCGCTCTACCTGGTATTGAAGGAGAGCTTCGGGCTGTACGGCGAGATCAGCGAGGCCTTGGAGGTGTTGCAAGAGCGATTTGCCCAGATGGAATATGGAGAATGCCTCGAGGCTTTCGATACTTATGTCAGTGCGGCGAAGCTGATTGATGAGCTCGTGGGGCACTACAATTGGTGCAGGGACGCAAGGATCGGCCGATTGTCCGAGTTTCCTGAAGTGCAGAGAGTTACTGATGAAGTCCTGAGAACTCTTGAAGGGCAGATGAAGGAGATGAACCGGAATTGGACGAGCAAGAATAGCCCCAAGCAAATCGGGGGAACGAATCTTGATCCGTCAGTTGAGGAGCGATCCGAACCCAATATGAATGAGATAAGAGCGCTTCCTGCTCCGGAGAATCGCACGAGCCGGACGCCTCTGGTCGAACCACAACCTGAGCCGCAGCCTCAGCACGCTGTAGACCTGATTGATCTAAGAGACGTTGGCGTTTCAGCTGACGAACAGGGCGACAAGTTGGCTGTGGTCTTGTTCTCGGGCGCACCAAATGCAACCGCTAACGGGTCATGGGAACCATTCGCATGGACCGGACAGCCCAAGGCTAATTCGGCATGGGACACGCCGGCAGCGGACGATACCAAAGCTGATTGGGAACTCCTCCTAGTCGAAACGGCTAGCAACCTAGCGAAGCAAAAAGCCGACATGGCGGGCGGATTCGATCCCTTGCCCTTGAACAGTATGTACGACCGAGGGGCCCTGAGGCAGCACATGAGTGCCGACCAATTAATTGGAGGCAGCGCAAGCAGCGTGGCCTCGCAGGTAGGCCCAGGCAAGGCCGAGAGCCGGGTCCTGACCTTGCCGACTCCTGACAGGACGGTCCGACCGCCGGGCCTGCAGGACGCTTTCTCGTCGTTGCTCCTCCCGCCGCCGCCTCCTGGTTATTATGGTCCTGTTCCTGGGAATATGGCGATGCCTTACGGGATGCCACATGGAGGAGGATTCTATTACACGGCCTAATTTGTGTTTCGCCAATTTTTTGGGACATTTTTTGCTTCTTTGTTTGCACTTGTGTATTTTTTAATCTTTTAATTTGGGAAATCTTTTATTTGTAAAATTAAAAACTTGTTCGATAACGTGCCAAACATTGCCTAATTTTATTACTTTATTCCCCGAAACAAAAAAAGAACATAAATCCATGTGACCGGCCAAAGAAGAAGAAGAGGGAAGGAAAAAGAAAAAAGAAAAGAAATAAGAGAAAATAGAGAAAAAGAGAAAAAAAAATATAACAAAAATGTTAAAAAATTATAAAAAATTTAAGGGCTATACCATGTATTTCTATTCTCGAAATAGAAATTTTGGGCAATTAGCAAACCCTTTCAAAAACTCAAAAACTCGTATAGGGAACTGGATAAAAAAAAAAAAATCATTTTTGAGTAAAAATTATTTTCAAGAACATAATAGTTACCCAACATACCATAAATGTCGTCGCATTAGAAGGATAGGGAGTGTCATTATATGCAGCATTTGGGGCAATCTTGAGTTTTCATGTTCTAAAATGTTGAATGAGTTAGTTATTTATTTCGATTAAATATGTTGGGAGTTATAGGAAGATCTATTGGGGCCATTTGTGAAAAGACCATAATGGCCTCCGAATCTAGAAGGAGGGGGAGCCCACTCATCTACAATGGCAATTGTGCTGTGGTAAGCAGATGGAGACTTCGTTGACTTTTGTTTTATTTTTTTTGGGGTTTAAATTTTCGTTGACTTGGCTTGCCGTTCAAATACAATTTTGTAGTCTCCCTGTCAAAGATTAGGAGATGGAATAGGCCACGGTCAAACGTGGATTGATATACTGCATGTGCGTTTTTCTTTCAACTAGAATGGGACTATTTTCTTCCGATTCCAACCTGAGACTAAATGTTTATTGGTTATCAAAATAATGATACATTACTTTAACTATCTAAATCGCGATGCATTGTTCAAAAAATTAAAGAAATTATTCAATTAATTTGTACAGTATATGTTGGCATATACATTCTTGTAAACATTTGAGTGGTCGTATGTGGAGCTATTATTCACTTTCTCGGTGAAATGGTTGTCTCATGGAAAATCGTAGATCTTCATTTTTTGTTACGAAATGGAGACCATTACTTAATTAATTTATATCTACTCAGAATGGGTGGGAAAAAATACTGAACGCATTGGCTTCATGTGAGTTCTTTGTGTATCACAATCGTTGGATTATGCAAGTATAATATAAGATATACCAAAATCAAAATTGAGGTCTAAGCACATTTGAATTTGATGAATCTTATAATTTTTAGTTGCCTCCTATAGTCTAGGAAAAAGAAAATTGATCCATGATTTATTATTTCAATTTTTCTCCTTTTTTTGGGAAAAATTTCAGATGAGGGCCCAAAGTGCATTTATGTTCTAAAATAAGAGTCTAAAATGAACATTATTTTAAATAAGAGTTTGAAGTGATCATATTGGTCTAAAAAAAACCTGAAGTGGTTATTTTATTTCAAATAAGGGCCTAGGCTCATCGACTGGCAAAAAATTCCAGTCAACCAAAGGTATTTTCGTCAAAAAAACAATTTAAATTTAAATTAAATTAGATTAAAAGTTTAAAAAAACTTAAAGTTTAAAAAAAAAAGAAAAAACAAAGGTGGGAGGGGCTCCTCCTATCTGAGGCTACTGCTACATCATTGGTGGGGCGACAGTGTTGCTCGGTAGGGTCGCCAGTGCCTCGGTGAGGGCCGGCGGCCATCACCGACCAGAGGCGAGGGCTTAAGGTGGAAGGGGGTGGCAACCATCTCCTAGATTTGGGCAAGGGTCGTTCACCCTTACCCCTGCTTGGGCAAGGGTCACTAGCCTTCATGTAGGCGTCGATGCCCTCGCTTAGCACCCCCAGACTTGAGGTGAGGTCTGGGGGCGCTGGGCGAGGGCGAGGGCCACCAATGCCTGCGCGAGGGCTGGCAACTCTTGCCCACCCTCACCCAGGTTGGGGTGAGGCGAGCAACCCTCGCCCAAATTTGGGAGAGGGTCGCTGCCCTCTCCCACCTTTGGTGAGGGCCTCACCTTTGGTGGGCGAGGATCGCAGGCCCTTGCCTAGGTGTCAGTGACCCCACCGGCCATCGTTGTCACCCCATCGACAATGGGGTGGCGGCCACAAGCTAGAGGGAGCTCTCCCTCCTATCTTTGTTCCGTTTTTTTTTTTTTTTTCAGTTTGTTTTTTGGAAAAAATAGAAAAAAAAGAAAAAGAAAACTAAAAGATGAAATTGCCTTTATCAAAGAGTGAGTTGAGATCATTCTTTGAGATTGATACGATCATTTTAGGTTTTTATTTGAAACAAGATTCACTTCATATCCTTATTTGAGAAAACAAATGTACTTTGGGCTTTTATTTAAAACAATATCCACTTCAGACTTTTATTTGAGAAAATGAGGGTACTTCAAGCTCTTATTTGGATTTTTTTTTTTTTTTTTGGGGATCAGATCGTTCTAGATAGTTGTTAGGAATGTGGTCCAAAGGAGCACGATCATGTCAAGTTTAGGATGCAAAAGGTGCTGCCTCCTTTGCACCGGTGTATTCTTCTTAAAAATATGAAATATCTTAAATTAGTTCTATACTGCCTAATCTTACACGGAGACATATCCAAACGAATCAACTTGCTTTGGAACCATATGATTAGTACACGATTTTCTCCAAATGTTGGATTTAGCAACATCCTTTGCATAATGTACCAATACGAGTACACGAGTCAAATTAATGTTGTCATTTTGAATAGAAGTTAGTAATTTAACACATTAGTAGTTTACCAAAATTAATGATGTTAGATTATTATCGTAACTGGTAATTTTGGAAATACATATAGATTTTGGTACTTTTTTTAAAATCAAGTAAGATAAAAGTTGGTAAGTAACAAAAATTGATGAGGTCTTTATATTGTGAAGGATGTTGGTATATCAGTCAAATTTAGGTTGGTAATTTTGTAGGGAAAGTTATTAATTTTAACACATTGGTAAATCAGAATAATAAATGTTGACAAATTACTAAAGCAGTAGGTAGTTTTCGTAATATAAACAGATGGGAATACTTTCCAAAATCAAGTAAGATAATAAATCGGTGAGTGAATAAAATTAATTGGCATCATACGGCGAATGTTTATAAAGCAGTCAAATTAAACTTGGTAATTTGATACATAAGTAACAACTTTTAACTCGTAAATAAGGCGTAAAAGATGAACGTTTACTAATAATACGTAACATCGGGGAAATTGTTGGTCCTTGTCAAAACTTATCCGTAAGTTATTAGTATGTGACAGGCCAAAGACGTTGCCAACCACTTTTTATTATTTGTTATTAATGGGATTTGATAGTTACCAATAAGGTCAAGAATGTACCAGATAAAACTTAGTCCCGTGTTTACCTGCACGGAATGCTAGAAATATGCAAGGTAGTAATCTCAATACTTACTAAAGTGACTTCTAGAAAATCATGTTACCTTTTGATTAACTACTAGTTTAATTATGTTGACCCAAAACAGAGAGAGGATCATTGCGTATTAGTGTGTGATTTATGTGTGTAGAGGGAGAAGTGAGTCGGGCATGTTTGTCAATTGGGGATTGCGCGGATGTCCGAGTTATATTATTTAGACAAAATAATAAAAAAAAATGGAGCTATACAAAGATCATTATAAAAGATTTCAAATAAGAGTTTGAATTGAAGCCATTTTTTCGTAAGATAATCTAAGGTTCATTTTATCTAAAATAAGAGACTGAAATGTTTAAGTAAGACTCAAATAAGGGCTTGTCAGTTGGAAGAGGAATGGATGGAACCAAGGGGGTGGAGGAAAGATGAACTGAAGATGAGAAGAGGAAAGATGAACTGAAGATGAGAAGAGGAAAGATGAACTGAAGATAATCTCTCGCGGAAGAGAGAGAACCTCTCATAGCGGGGAGAGAAACCAAAGAAAAAAAAAGGAAAAAAAATCCTTAAATGAAAATGTCCTAAGTCATAGTTGAAAATTGGCATGTGAGATGCACATGGTCGCCGACCAGTTAAGAATTGGCCGACCAGTGAATTTAGACTTTTATGTGAGATTACGTTAGCCATTCTAGACTCTAATTGAGACAAAGTCCTTTTTAAGCAATCTTTTGAGAAAAAAAAATCTTTATTTTGGGCTGTTATTTGAAATTTTCCTATATTATTATTAGTGGAACTATGACAAATGAATAGTACAGACATCGGCAGCTTTTAGATACACTGCACTAAGTTAAAATGCCTAATAAATCAATTAGAGATTATGGTTATTAATATTCTCATTTGACAATAATATCATAGCGTTCCATTTTCTCATCCTATATTCGATTTTCATACTATAAATACATCTTTAGAAAAATAGAATGCTTTATTCAAATATGGATTTCATTGGAAAGTGTTTTCAGAAGATCATCAACCAAATAAAATCAATGAAAGAAAAGAATATGAACTCATATATATATATATATATATATATATATATATATATATATTAATGGATTAACCTGGAATTTAGAAGAACAGAAGTAGAATTTGATGCTTGGGAGATTATAAAAGGTAAATCTTTCTTTAAGTAGATTTACAAAAGAATAAAAAATATGAAAAAGAAGAATGAAAAGACAAAAACTTATGTAATTTGGTATTAAAAAGGAAATAATTATTTCTCTTCTTTGTTAATGCTAACTTCCGGTCAGTGTTCTTGATAGGATGCAATCCTTAGATAAATAAAAGAAAGCATGGAGATCTTAGGGGTGACCTCAACCTAAAATTATAACATAGGCCAAGCCAAAATGGCTAACTCAAAAAAATACAGTGTTAGCATAAGGGCCGACCTCTTACCTCACTTGCCAACAATATTGTTCGCTTTGGACTGCAAGACTCACTTGCCACTTGCCCCATGCCCTCAAGGTTTTGTTCCTTGGGGCTTCATCTAGAAAAGGCCTTGTTGGTAGTTAAGAATTCACACAGCACATTACCTCATCGTCTTCAGGCAATGTAGGATTCAATTTATTCTTGCCCCCTTCGCCATCCTCGAGGTGAAACTGCACTCCCATCCTTCACTGGATTGGGTGATCACAGTTAGGTTTTTTCAATCGCAACTCCATTTGTCTTGTAAGAAGTTCAAATATCAATTACAAGATGATTTACAGTGCTCCATCATATGAGGTACCATGGCCCAAATAAGGAAGAACATCATATGAAGAACCAAGAAGATACTGTCTTCTACAAAATGTCAAGTAAGGAACATTTTGGATTTTCTTTAGGACAAATCAACGTGAAATAAAGAAATGAAAGGTTGTACAGCGCGTTTAAATTGTCTGATAATTGTTGCCCTGATTTTTTGAGAAGGTAGTGGCTTAGAAATCATGACCGTTAGTCGAACTGAAATCAACTGGAAACACTCTCCTCTTGTTTGGCCCTCATGAAATAAGAACCAAACTCTTGCTTATCATATTTTTTTAAGCACCTTGCTCCGGACCAGTCCATTCTCTGTTGTGTATTTGTGCAATCAATCTTGAGCTTCCGTGGCCAAAAGATCAATATTCAGCTTTCCCTCTTCAATGCCGACGATCTTCCATTATTTTTGCAGTGTTCAACTTCAACACAGGGTCACGTGACGCTGGGAACATTTCAAAGGGTGACAATGACAACTGCATTGCCGCTTCTCCATTCATCACTTAACCAATGGATCGGCCACCATTTCCCTTGACAGCGCCAGCAAGTTCTATTTAGTCTACACCTTTGCTAACAGTGACCATTGCTCTCAGGGCCAAAGATTAGCAGTCACTGCCCTGCCATCAGTCCAGCAGGATTTCTGCATCTACCAGCACCGAGCACCGGTGTCACCAGGTCTTTGCCACCACCTGGAGGTGATGCTTCATCTGTCGGTGGTACACTGCTAGTCCTGTTCATGTCCATTGACATAAGCTTATTATGTTAGTTTACAACACACGAGGATCTTTATATCTACTAAATGCAGGTGGACCATTGGTAAATTGTGAAATGTTGCTACTCATCATGAAGTGAAAAACTTGGTTAAAAAGGCTTCTTCTCACAACTCCAGCATGATTCGTACAGATCACAATGCTCACATTTGTAATGGTTGTGAAGTTTCCCAGGAATGCATATATGGTTCTCCCCCCAAATTGTGAAATTCGAGCTCCATTTGCAGTTCGTCTATCATGAAGATCAGGATATTAAAAAATTAGAAAGCAGCAGGAGACAAAAAGTTGCATACTGGAAAGTTGAAACAGAGCCTCATCAGAACAAAATCCTCACCGGCTTAGTGAAAAAATCCCAGCATTGAAATGACTAGTGAGCAGAAGAGTAAATCGTGTGGCAAGGGGATAAATGGTGCGAATCTTGTCAGAATTATACTCAGTGGCATAAACAGTTCGATGGGAAGTTAAAAAGACAATGAACACAAGAACTCACTCTTGCACACTTGTGGCATATCAAATAGACATCCTGTGAAATTAGCTTGAGAGGACCCGACAGAGCGAGAATGCCATAAATCCAGCAGGACGATCTCTCTCCTTTGCCTATGTGGTTTTGTACTTTGCCTCCAGAAGCTTCCTTAGTAATCCACATGTTAATCATTGAATTACTTTGAGCAGTCATCTAAGGACAGACGAAAGAGAGAGCAGCAGTGAAAATATAGCGGAACAATGACAACCAATTCAACCAATCAGGGAAGGCTACCAAGTAAAACCTTAAGAAACTGAGACGACTATGATAACTGTCAAAAAAGTGGATGTTTTCCCCTTGGCTTTCAGTCATTTTCCCTGTGTACTTCAACTAGGGCAAACCTACTTTATGTGATGTCACGTTATAGAGATTCTTAAAGAGCCACTTGCTGTTTCAATATCTTATAGTCTCCACAGTATCATCGTCGTGTATAAACCAGTATGCCTGGCATTATGAGAATCAAACAGAACGTGTAAGCAAAACATACACGTTATAGATGACCAGTGAGCAAGCACGACAATCTTCAAATACCCAACTTGCAAAAAGATTATTATCCAAAAGTCCGGTTCTCCATATCACGTTGAGGATGAAGAATCATAATGGGTGAAAAATGACAAGAAAGATTTCCAACTAAGAAAAACGAATCACTCCATAGTGTGCAAAGATGAATCACTCACAGATAATTCACCAGGACTGCCAGCTTCATTCCTGCCTTAATCAACACTGGGGTTTTGCCTTGTTAAGGGACATAAATGTAAAGGGACGTAAATTGTTTCAGAATCGAACTATCACCACAATATGATCTCATGGACATCCTGATGAAAGCTCCAAACAATTCAGGCACTGCTTTTAGTGACGTGCATCTCCAAATGTCTTAAGCTTGTACAAGCTCCACGTCTCCAAGACCTCGAGGCTCAATTATTTTGTCACAGTCTAGTGCAATCAAATACTGCAAGTTCTAATGCCCTGACAAATCTGGTAATCTCAATTGACGTGCATTGTGAAATTTCTATACTTTCTAGGTAACTCGATCATTTGATCTTTGGGACATCTTAAAGTTCCCAACAATTTGTCACTATCAAGTTCCTTAAAATATTTAAATTTGACAGATCTGGGAATTTTGCTCAGGACTTGCATCCTTGAGTACACAAGCTTTTGCAGGATGAAAATTTCTCGAGGCTTTGAACATCACGCAACTTCTCACAGGGTTGATATTCAACCGCATCTGGGTTTTCAAGCACGATAGATCTGGTAATGTTCCTGGTGAAGTGCAACCACAAATATTCAGTATTACCAATAATTGCAGTCTGTCATGGCCACAAATTTTGATTAGACTCTTGCAGTTTGCAGCATGAATTGCCCACAACTTCTTTAAATTAGAAAGGCCTGATAATCTTTTGATAGATGTGCAACCAAAGATATCCAATCTTACCAATCATGAAGCTGTCAAGGCCGTGAATATCCCCCAGGTTCCGGCAATTTGCAGCATTGAATTCCCTCAGATGCTTTGAACTTGAAATGTGTGGTAATCTTTCAATGGACCTGCATCTAGAGATATTAAGCCATTCCAAAGATTCTAACTGGTCAAGGCATCGAACTTCAGCTAGATTCTTGCAGTTTGGAGCTTGAAATTCCCTTGAAGTCTTTAAACTGGAATGGTCTGGTAATCTTTCATTGATGTGCAACCAGAGTTATCCAATTTTCCCAACACATCCAACCTGTGTGTCAAGACTCAAGACCTTAAATTTCAACCAGGTTCAGCAATTCATAATAGAATTCCCTAAGGCGTTTTGCACTTGAAAGGTATAGCGATTTTTCAATGGACATGCATCCAGAGATACTAAACCTTTCCAAAGATTCCAACCAGTCAAGGCATCTACCTTTAACTAGATTCTTGCAGTTTGTAGCATGCAATTCCCTCGAACTCCATATACTGGAAAGCTCTTAACTTTCAATAGATGTGCCCCCAGAGATATTCAATCTTGCCAATAAATCCAACCTGTAAAGACCATGAAATTCAACTAGATTTCAGCAAGTTGCAGCATGGAATCTCTTAATGGATGTGCATCCAGAGATATGGCACCTGTCCAGAGATTCTAATTGGTGAAGCTCTTGAACTTCAACTAGATTCTCGCGGTTTGCAGCATTAATTCTTTCAGACTCTTTACACTTGAAAAGTCAAGCGATTGAATAAATCAGAGATATTCAAACTGACCAGATTCTTGCATTTTGCAACACATAATAGCCTCAGATGTGTAGTGACCCTCCCAAGGTGCAAAACCCGCATGGTGGTTAACAGATTGCCAAGTGAGCACAAACAATTTCTTTTACGAGGTGGCATGAATACAAAGCTTGGGTTCTTCCAAACACTACGGATTGCAACGTGGTTTGACTCGATTTATTATGAAAATTTGCTTTCATTTTTGGAGCCGCCTTTAACCTATATGGGCCTGTTAGAGGCCAAGTAAAACGCAGGAGGCCATTGTACCATACGCTAAATGTCTATCTAACACCCGTTTTGGTGCCTTTTTCTCCTTTATCTGAAAATGTCTATTCCTATGATCTTTCCACTTTTATCTCTTAGATATACAAATATACGTGGCCTTACATATTCAAGCTCATGCAATAAGCTCTGCACACATCACGATCAAACAATCAAAATAATTTCACGAAAGCAAGGTATGACAATATCAAAGTAACTGAAATCGGTATGCAGACCGCTAATATCAAGGTATGACAATATCAAAGCGACGCACGCAAGGGCAAGGCAAGCTCTGTTACTTCGGTTTTAAACTCCGGTTCCGAGCATTGGGACACCGGCGACGGAGTTGGAACCCAAACGAATATGAGGCTAAGGGATGAACCTAGAAATGATGAAAGAGAAAGGGATGAACGAGGCTAGTAGCTCACGGCCACGCCAAACTCGCTTCTACTTTCGGTTCTCACTCTGTCCCTCGCGTTTCTCACTCGACTCGGGCTCGGTTTCACCTCTTTGGCTCACGGTTCTTACTAGCTTTTGCTTCTCAAGTTCCCATATGTTGAAGCTCTCAAAAACCAAAAGAAGGAATGGCCAAGCAAAAGCCCCCACATTCTCTTTCTTCGTGCCTATTAGTTCCCATCATGATTTTGCTCCCTCCCCCCCAATACAAGTTTCCAGCCCCCTTTGCAGCAGAGACGGCCATTTCTAGCAAGTTTCCTCTTGCTCTTTGTCGACTCAATGAACCTTGAAAGGTCAAAATCAATGCTGCCGCACTCAAGCTTTCAAGCTCACTCTTTCCCTCTGAAAATTGCAGGCCTGCCATGTCCTTGATCGCCCGTTTGTACGCCACCTTGCTGCAGCTAGGTGGGGCGTTGTGGCTTTCCCTTTAGGTGGGGCTTGAATGGTGTGAAGAAACGTAGAGAATGGATGGGTGTTAGAGGGTTGAGTCCAATGGAAAATGTGAGATGTGTTATCTCGGGTCAAATAGGGGCAGATTGCGCAGTCACACGGAAACAACACATTCGCGCTGGTCATTCAGCCATTTTGGCTGAAATCTTGAAGGGAGAAAGTTGACGTGTTGATACAGGTTGTGTAAAAATTTCAGGCCAAACGGATACGGGGAAGTCCCGCATTTGAAGGCCCAAAACTACCGTTCTTGGTACAGGGGATCAACTGATACCTCCTTGGAAAAACCCAAACTTGGGAAGCTATGCCTTGGGATTAGCACAAGAGCTATATCCCGTTGGAAAATAAATTCAAAGACGCTAGCCGTGGCACCTAGTTTGCAATTATTTGAGTTCGTCTGGATCTTCGACCAAGCAGGAGAATTGGGCCAATAATTACCTAGAAAACTGGTTGAGTTCTGGTGTGAGGGTTCAATTGGTTTGTGAGCTTTGGTGCCTTCGTTGATCAAAATTCGCTTTATCAGTCCCGAGGTCTTAGTGCTGTGATGTCCCTAATTTCTAAGTGCAGAAGAGACGTAATGAAAAAAATGGAGGCAGGACGATGTAATGCAGACGTTTTTCGATTAGCGGTCGAATTTCGTAGTTATCAACGAACGGGGAAATTCGATGCTTAACCTTAAAAAGTGCATGCATGACTCCTAATTCCTTGGCATGGGGCCTGAGATATTAAAACTACGGGATGTGTAGTATCTAAACGCTGTGATACGGAGACAACATTGAAGGTGTGCCATGATGCGGTACCCCTGTTTTCAATTAGGGGTCAAATCGCGTCATTGTGAACGAATTCAATCCCTAATCTATACGGGATGAATGAGTGACCTATATGAATTGAAACCTATGTATCTATAAGCTACAATGCCTCTAATGAAGTGTAGAAGGAGTGTAGCAATAAAATTGGATTCAAGGATATGCAAACTAAAAATTTTTTGTCAATGGTCAAATTTCATTGACATCGACAACGATTCGGTTCGCAAAATTTATTATGATGGAATATACGTGATGGATCTGCATGCAAAATTTACTTGGCAACTAAACATTATGAATGTGAAAGATCCAATAATTATGGGAATAGACGTGCATTTGGAGATGTCCCAGTCTTTTCAGGATTCTAACCTGTCAATGTCTCGAATTTCAACTGGATTCCCATAGTCAGCACTGTAGAACTCCGCCGGACTCTTCAAACTTGAAAGCTCGAGTAGTTGTTGAATGGGTGTGCACCCCGAGATCACCAAACTTACCAACAATTCCAATCCGTCAAGGCCATGACTTTCAATTAGATTCTTGAGTTTGCAGCCCAAAAGATGTTTGAAAACCGAGAGGTCCAGTGATTGTGCAAAATGTGCACCCAGAGATATCCCAACCCTTCCAAGGATTCTAAAACATCAATGCCTCAAATTTTGAATTGATTCTCGCAGTTTGCAGCACCAAACTTCCTTAGATGCCTTAAGTTTGACAGGTTGAGTCATTGTCGGAGGCATGTACACCAAAAAATAACCAAATCTTCCAGGATTCCAATCCATCGAAACCTCAAATTTCAACTAGATTCTTGCAGCTTGCAGCATAAAAATTCTTCATCTTCTATAAATTTGATAGGGCCAGCGATTGTCTAAGCGACGGGCACCTAGAAATATCAAATTTTTTAAGGTTTCTAATCTATCAAGTCCATGAATTTCAACTAGGTTTTCGCAATTTGCAGCACAGAATTTCCACAAATGCTTTAAGTTTGATAGGTCAAGTGATTGTATAAGGGATGTGCACCCAGAGATGTCCAAATCTCTCAAGGATTCTAATCCATCAAGACCTCGAATTTCAACTAGGTTCTCGCAGTTTGTAGCATAGAAACTCTTCAGATTCTTTAAATTTGACAGGTCCAATGATTGTTTAAGGGATGTGCACCCGGAGATAACCAAAACTTCCAAAGATTCTAGTCCATCAAGGCCTCGAATTTCAGTTAAATTCTTGCAATTCGTGACAAGTAGTTCCTTCATATGTTTTGAACTCGAAAGGTCTAGGGATTGTTTAGCGGATGTGCACTCAGAGATATCCAACATCTGTGAGGATTTTGATCCACCAAGGCCTTGTATTTCATATAGTTTTGTGCAACTTGCAACCTTTGTTGTCGGCAGAATCTTTAAATTTGAAAGATCTAGCAATCCTTCAAGCTGAGATACCTTTGGGCTCGCTAACTTCAAAGAATCCTGGAATGCCTCGTTGATCTGTAAGTCTCGCAAAGACTCCAAGGATTCAACCCCATCAAGCCTAGATATCTTCGGGCAATGGCGTAAACGTAAGTCGGACAGGGATTGTAAACCTTCCAGGCCAGCGACTTCTGTTAGCTGAAGGCACTTGTCAAGAATCAATTCATATAAGTGCTTCAAGTTTGACATATTCGTCAACAATTTCAATTTTATGCAATTTGTAATAGAAAGCCTCGATAGTCCAACGGGAAGCGCTGGGAGGCATTCAAGAGAGTAGCAATCAGAAATAGTGAGTTTCTTGAGTAGGGTCAGTTGGAAAAGATGCGGCAATGATGGACTCTGACAAGTGATACCTAAAGCCGTTAAGCCAGAGGGCAATTTTGGTAGTTCCCCAAGCTTTTCACAAAATTGAACGCTGAGGTTTTGGAGAGAAGAGAGCATAGAAATGCTTTCTGGCAAGCCCGAAATGCCTGACCTATCTAACTCAAGCTTACTTAGCGAAACCAGTTCGCCTATGTTACTGGGTAGTCCTTCTAGATTTTTGCAATGTGAAGCACTCAATTCTTGGAGTTCTGCCAACATTCCAATGGCACAAGGTAATTCTGTTATGCAAGTTGCACTAACATCCAAGATTCTTAAATTTTGTAAATTCCCAATGCTTTCAGGTAACACTGCAATTGCTGTCCATTTTAAGTCCAACTTAGTCAATGATGTTAGATGACCAATGGAGCTGGGTATGTGGGCTAACTTTGCATCAGAGGCATCAAGAATCTCAAGCTTCTTAAGAAAACCAATGGATTCGGGTAATTCTTTGATCCGTGTCATACGTAGGTGCAGCTGAGTTAGTGATAAGAGGGAGCCTATGGATTCTGGTAATTCTTCAATCCATGAATTAGATAGGTCCAACTGAGTTAAAGACACAAGCAAGTCCATGAATTTTGGAAGTTGAACAAGTCTTCTACGACAAAACGAGGCATCAAGAGTCTCTAGCTTCATCAAACCACCTATCGGAATCTCTCGTATAGCAGTGTCATTTATGAGAAGCTCCCTCAATTCTTTCATTCTTCCTAATTCTAGCGGTAGCTCCTCCAATCTCCAACATCTTCTTACATTCAAGGAGGCGAGGGTCTTGATGTCCCCAATAGAAGGATGAATCTCTTCTAGTTTCCAACATTCTTCAAGGACTAGAATCTCCAAACTTTTGAAAGTAGACAAGTCGGGAGTTCTTCTTAAATAATGACAATGCGAAAGGTTGAGAACTTTGAGCTTGGTTGCCATCTGAAAGGAAGTGATGATACCTTAGTAAGATTGGACTGGCACAACATAGTGTTTGGAAACTAACTTACTTGCCTAAAGATCATAAGTTCATTAGTTGCAACTTGGCATACAAAACTAAAAGAATTTCAAAAAAAGATTGTGGAATTTAAAGCTAAATTGGTAGCTAAAGTTTTCACTCTGAAAGAGGGGTGGATAGTTAATAGTGAAGAAATAAATATTTCTTTTTAATATTTTTAAAGATTCTTTCAGAGTGAACGTGGCATTAATAATTTATTTTGATATGGAGTTACGCCAAATAGATACAAAATCTATATTGTGCAATTGGAGGATTTTGCAACAGATGTTTCAAGTAAACTTGTGTGTAGACTGAAAAGTCTTATTCATAGTTTTAAGCAAGTTTCCAAACAATATTTTTAAAGTTTCATAGTGTTATTATTTTGTTCAATTGGGAACAAAGTAATTCAATATACTGCAAGGTTAGTGGGAGGAAATTTATTTTTTCTCATACTCTATGTACATAATATTTTTGCTTATAAGTTGTGACCTTGAGACATCTTATATCCTTTGTACTGAGATCTGTAAGGATTGTTTTTGTCATATTATATTATATTTTCTCGGAGGACATTTGCTGATTGTATATTGGAAATATTCAATATACATTATTGCAAGCCATGAATTGCTCTTGTTGTTAAGGGTGATGGACTGAATTTATGACATTGTCCTTATTTAGATATTGAGAAAATCTAATTAAATGGTGTACCTTGTGTCAGTGCACTTAAAAGTATAATATATGCTCAAATTTGCACTAGACTAAATATCGTCTTTGTGACGAGATTTCTAAGCAGATATCAGTCAAATCTAGGACGTGATCACTAGGTTGCTGCCAAGAAGGTTTTGAGGTACTTAAAAGGACAAAAAAAATTATATGCTAATTTACAGACATGTTTAATTCTTGCACTTAGTAGAGTATTTAGATGTAAATTTTGTTGTCTGTTATGATGACAAGAGATCAATAACATAATACATATTTATGTTAGCAGGAAGTGCAGTAAATAAAATTCTATGTCATCTTCTACTATGTAAGCAGTGCTAGTAACATTCTTTTAGGTTGTTACTTGGGCTATTAGGCTCCGGAACCTCATTAAAGAGTTAACCATTTTTAATTTTATGAATTGACCCATACGGTTGTATTGAGATAACAAATTTGTAGTATTATTTATTTACTATAGAGATCTCAAGGGGTCTAAATATATGGTGGTCAAAATTTTTGACCAAAAGGAAACGGTACAGTAAGGTGACATAATAATATAATATATTTTCACAGATGATATGGTTACAGATCCACTAATTAAAGGCCTACGCCCATGTGTATTTAAGCGACATGTCATTAGTATAGGCCTAGAAGCATCATGAGATGCTGTTGTTTAGTGGGAGCTATTTTAGCTTTACTCTGATAAAGATTTCATCTGTGTTCGTTACACTTTGTAATGATTTGATATGTATCAACTTTTGCATTCAATAAAATATTTTTGAATGTGTTGTTATTATGTTGAATACATATTGATAAAGTCTCAAGGGATTGTATAAACCTTGAGTGAAGGCTAGGGGCATCCGGGCATCCGGTTATTAGCCTTGTGCATATGTCTTGTGATACATAAAGAAAGGTTAACCGTAAGGACAGGACATATGTGGGTTCATTTGAACCATAAAGCATTCTCTAGTAGCAAAAGTAATGACAGAAACCGGTCAGCATTTTCAGTAAGCTAAAGTCGATGAAATTTACGGAGAGGCTTGATTACATCAACTTGACTAAAACTTAATTGTACTTTTATGATGAGCTTTAAGACTTCCATTGCATTATGTCCTATAGACCTATAGTAGGAATTGCTAAAAAGACATGCTTTTGCATGGAGAGAAACTAACTTCAGAGCCAAAAATCATTTAGATTAAAAAAGTCAAGATAGGCACAATATTCTAGTCATATCTTTATTACTTGCTGATTATTTTATTTAATTTTTTTTGAGTATGTCTAATAATAAGCATGACAAGTTGCTAAGATATTATTAATTTAAGGTATTAAGGGGTTGAATCTTCTGGTGTATATAGGCGCCTATAAATTTCTCTAAATATTAGAGGAAATACCCTTAATAAGAGGAAGGATATTAAGCCTTGGTGCAATTGGACCTTAATAATATGTGATTATTCAAAAATGTATACCTTCTCTATATCTTACCTTGAGTGGACCCCATCCTCCCCAGTCCTCTGAAATTCCGCTCCACGATAGATCAAGCACAACTAATTTCTTTGGATGAAAGTTGACCGCTGCAAAATCTGGTGGACAGCCCTGCCACTGAAGCCATCTTAATTGAGGAAGTAAGTTTTGGAAATTTCCAGTGAAATTTGCACCATCCACTTGAAGGAACCTCAAGTTAGTTAGTTCTTTAAATTGTTCAGCTGTGTATCTTTTTTCCCTACCAAATTTGCCAAGACGGAGGGCCTCAATCTTTCTAGTACCCTGCAAATAGGAAAAACTATGGACGGTAATTTTTTAATGACAAGATGAGACCAAAACCGATACAATATAAAATGCATTGATTTTAATTTGTCGTTGTACAATGATGATGTAGACTTCTTATTTTCAACTCTTAGAAATGACAGTTTTTCACATTATTTGTCTAGTCTATGCAAAAGTGTAAGCTCCAAAGGTTGCTTTCAAACTTTTCCTCTTCCAATTATGCCCTTTGCATTTTGCAGCTTTTGAATTCCCAAAAACTGCATACTTTGAAATTACAATAGTAAAAAATATTTACAATAGAAGGCCTCTCTTCATATACATTACTATAGATATATCTACCAAAATTCATGCCCTTTTGCGTGTGAATATCCTTCATATGTGAAACAAATGACTCTTACAGTCCAATACATCTATCAAACTAGCCATCAAAATATCTATCAAATTTAAAGTATCTTAAATGTAGAATTCCCTAATTTTCTAGTGTACCTTGTTACAATTCTAAATAGCAAAAGAATTAATATCACCAAAAATCACAAATTGATAGACCCGTGCCACATTTACTCTAAATTAGTTTTCATGTGAAAAGTTATTAAAATTTATTTGATATTTTTTGTGTCATAAAAAATATCAAATTGGTAAACCTATTCCCAATAACAGAAAAATAATTTTGGCTAAAAATAAAATGGTTATCATGTGCGCCCTAAACATGTGCATCAAAACAATTATATGGGAAAAACATGTCTCCTAACAACTTATAGATGTCAAGTTTTCTCCAAAAGTGCTATGTCAGACATTACATTTGTAGTTTTATTGTTGTGTTGAAGTAACCAAAGGAGTGTCATCTCACGATGCTATGAGGTAAAGACATATCAATCATTAATAACCAAGAAATTGCTCCTCAATTATGTCCTAGAATTAGGCAACAGGAACAATTAATCAAAAGAGCACTTTTGCTGGTAGAAGCATGCAGTTTTGGGGATTTGAGTCTGGCAATAATTTTTTATCTCAAACGACAAAGAGAAGGTGGACTTACATTCATTGGCAATGACAAGTAGAGAAGATACCTTGTTATTGTCAAGCACATCTACAGCTTCCTTATAAATCCATAATCTGCTACGCTCTTGAGGCTCCTTCGGATTTTCGAGACGAACAATTTCCCTTCCAAATCCTCTCAATTGATCATGCATCATTAGCTTGCCGTCTTTGTCAATTTTTACTAGGGACATGAGACTCAGTACTTCAATCCCATTTCCCGGGAAAAAACTACAAGCACCCCACATATAAGTTGGACTTTGTTCATATGATCCAATGAAAAAACATGCAATATCCAAAAATATTTGTTGTTCCTCATAATCTAATGCTTCGTAACTTATCCTCAATGTCTCTTGAACTTTCTTATCAGGCACTTTCTTTAATTTCTTTAATGTATCTTCCCATACTTTTTCTGTCTTTTCACGTAAGAATGAGCCTATAACTTCAAGAGCTAATGGAAGCCCCCCAGTAGTCGATACAATGTCATGGGAGATAAAATCATAATGACTTTGAGGAGAATCATTTTGAAAGGCATGTCTGCTAAATAATATCAATGATTGATCCAAAGACAACTCGTTGAGTTGGTACATGTAGCCTACCCTAGCCTTGTTGAGAATACTCTTGTTTCTAGTTGTAATGATGACTATACTTCCAGCTCTAAACCAACTATTATCTCCGGCCAAAGCATTCAAGTGAGTATTATCATCCATATCATCTAGAAGAATGAGGACTTGCTTACTTTTGAATTGAGATTTGATGATACCAATTCCCTCGTCAACATTAGACACATCATATGGAATTCTCAGTATATCATAAATAAGCTTATTTTGTAGCCATTCAATGCCCTTGCGTCGAGATGTTTCTCGAATACTTGCCATGAAGCTAAGATGCTTGAAGTGACTAGAGAGATTGTTGTACAGGACCCTTGCAAGAGTTGTCTTACCAATACCTCCCATTCCATAAATTCCGATAATCCTTGTATCATTGAATTGAGCATCTATCAAGCTCATGATCTTTTCCACATTATCATCAATTCCAACCAATTCTTTGGGAACAATTAGCTTAAAAGGTCTCTTTAACTCGTACATAACTTTTCCGACGACGATTTTAACCAACGCTCCTTCATGCCTGTCAAATAGCAATAAATTCTAGTATAGAATGGCAATAATTATATTCTTTTTCACGCAAGATCTATTCATGATAAATTAAACAATGTTTAGGTGAAGAATAATGTACCCGTTATCAATTTTCTCCGATTCCCATCCTTTCAATGAGCTGACTTCTTTAAGCGCTTCTTCCCATTCTTTCAAAACCATATCATCCAAATTCTCTCTATGTGTACTAATAGAATCTCGCAATCTCCCTATAAGATGTCGCACCTGCAATGGTCCCACTTTGTAAAATATGGGCAACACTATCTGCCCTATGTTTCTCTTGCACTTCAACATCTGGACCAACTCACGAAGGCACCATTTGCTAGAAGCGTAGTCCTCTGAGATAATTGGGATTGAGATCTTAGACTTGGTAATACTGTAAAGAAGCTCCGGGCCAAGCTCCTCACCGACACAGAGCTCATTATCATCTCTGAACACGTGAAATCCCGCATCGATAAGGCTAGTGTAGAGATAGTCTGTGAAGCCTTTACGAGTGTCTTTCCCTCTAAAGCTCAAAAACACTTCATAGTCATTTCCTTTCGGCCTTTTGGTTCCACCTTCGTAATCACCTAATTGTGGAGAGGTTGATGAGGCAGACTCCTCGTGTATCGGATCTTCTAAATGAGTGGGTTCTTTTCTTTTCATCTTGAGAAGATTGTACCAATACAAACGCAACAAAAGAGATTGATGGAGCAGAGCCTCAGAAGAAAGCCATATTAAAGTTCAAGAGAAGCGAAATAAGGAATCCCAAATCTGGGAATTGCAGAATGTAATTCAGAACTCAATTCGAAGAAAATGGAGCAATCAAAACAGGAAAGAGAGAAGAGAAGACAAAAGCAAGGAGTTGTGATTAGTTGAGGAGTGCTCAAACAACACAATTTACCCACTGCCGGGGTCTTCACCGATTTTCAGCCTTCGACGTTGGAGTACCAACACAAAACACTCCACTGTATGTGCTTTAACAATGCTGAGTTCTTGCCATTTAATGGTCAAAGACCCTTCGTGCTAATCGAACGGCTGCGATGCGTGCCATATGGAAGGCCAAGTATTGCACGCATGCCGCAGCATTTCGCAGACAAGAAAACTAATGAACAACACTGAAGAGGCTATTGGTGCTAATGTACATGTCAATGACACAAGCATCTCAATCGCTGGATTATTTAGGATTTTGTTAACCTAACGAGCATCGTTCAGATGCTCCTGGTGCTAAGAGTCAATGACAATGACATATTTATTTCGATTATGTAGGATTTGCTTATATATTAAGGAAAGTTTACAATTATCAATCCACAATCTTCCCCACCTATGGGGAAGGCATGACTTGACTTGACTTGCTATTTCTATTAAGAAAACTAACGACCAATACTCATTGAAGTTGTTGGTCATTAGCAATCGGATATTATGAACCAACTATACTATAATATCAAGATTTCGACCAATTAAACTATTATACATCATAACCAATTGCTTTCTTTGTTTCCTAAGTAGCACGATTCATTGGGGCTATCTGTGTAAAGCCCATAATGACCTCCAAATCTAGAGGAGGGATCACATTCCACGTACAATTGCAATTGTGTTGTGGTAAGCAGATTGAGACTTATTTGACTTGGCTTCCGGTCAGATATAATTTTTCGGTGACCCTTTCAAAGATCAGAAGATGCAGTAGGCAACCTCAAAAGCTGGATTTCTATACTGCATTGGTCTACATGTAATTTGCCTACATAAAATAATTTCCTAGACTACATCAATCGCATATGTAAATAATTAATAGTTGACATTACAAAATATTGTGGATCCCACTTGGAAATATAAATTTTCTTACAATTTTTGGCTTGCGATTAGTTGCCTACCACATTATTGATCACAGAACGTGTCTATCTATCAGATATATTATTCATTTCATAAAAAAAACTAAGAATTGAACTCGGACTTCGATGTAATTGGCCCCCTGGACAAAAACTTCAGTTGTAAATAGTTCCGCGTTCACAATTTTTGTTGCGTTTCTCTTTAGATGTTGGAGACATTTAGATTTAGGAATAAGCATGTTCATATCAAACAGAATGGGGGCTCAGCTTCGAAACTAGCACGATAGACAGCTCGGCATATGAGACGAGCTAGAATTCTTAACTCCAAGACTGTGAGAAGTGAACCTAACTCAAAGGTTGCTTGGAGACTGTGCTAATCTCGGACAAAATGGATTGCAATTCCAAGAATCGTGGAAATTTGAATCTTAAAGATGAGGCAAGGATAAGATTCAAGCTTAAGGATGAGGATCACAATCCATGAGTAAAGCCTATCTTGGGTTGGACTTTGAAATGAAGGTTTAGCCGATGTTTGAAGGACTTTAGGATGGGAAACTCGGGTTTTCCTGGCGGATAAAGCACATTTCCACGGCTAGCAAGAGAGTCGAGTGAATTGCGACTAAAAGACAAAGTGTAGGGGGATTTGAGAAAAATCCGAACTTGAGCTTGGGTGGAGATCACAATCGGTGGAGATAGAGTCAAACAGCTTGGGAGAAATTGGTAGAAGAATCAAGAAAGAAACCAAGGGAGTTCCGTTGGGAGTCTCGGTGGAATTGCGAGTTTTAGAAATGGTTAATATTACGAAAAATCCCAAAATTATATACACATGATAAATTTACTTCAAATTAATTTTTTGATCACCAAAAATCTCAAATCATTACACTCGAAATAAATTTAGCCCATACTAATTTTTTAACCATCAAACATCATAAACTGGTATATTTGTGACAATTTACCCTCCGTTAATTTCCATTAATTTGAATTAATATAACGAAAAAATACAAGTTGGTACACCTATGACAAACGAAGGGTAAAACCATAAACCGGTACATCCATCAATTGCCACATGTTATCCAACTCAGCAATTTGATGGTAAAATTTAACGGAAACTAATGAATGATAAATTTGTCACAAGTGTACTGTTTAGGGTTTTTTATGGTAAAAAATATTAGTCTGAGATAAATTTGTTACATGTATATCGGTTTGAAATTTTTCGTAATATTAATCCTTTCAGACTAGGAAAGTAGTGAGTGCAAATATATACAAATTCTGTCACAAAGGGGAAATTGGTGGCTTCGAAAGGGAAAGAAAAAACAATTGTAAGTTTTAAAGTAATCGAAGGCAAATTCGATGGAAAGCACTTAATCAAATTCTAAGAGTTAATCGGTGAAGTGTAGTCCCATTAAACGGGGGATCGAGTCAAGCTTGGATTGGGTCAAAATGGTTCGATTCAAATGGACTTATTTAGCTCATATCCCAAGGATTATTCAATGAAGTATAAGCTCGTTAAATGGATGGGTTGGGCGGGTTTGGGTTTGACCGAAAATGGTAAGATCCATATTGATCAATTTAACCCATTTTGGCGCTATACAATTTTAGCAATCTAGATCCGACCTATCCATACTTGACCCAACCTAAGTTGCAATTCATAGCAATTTCTCTTCTTAAATTGTTACCTCTGAAAAATAGGCGACTCCATAAACCAGCTCGGCAACATAGGTGCTTGGATTAGGTCATGGCCTAGGACTTCATGTGGCGCATAAGCAAAGTGGAGATGTGAGTGAGTAGCGTGCTGACACGCAAAAGCAAAGAGACTTTAGAACTAGAAATCGATTAATTCTATTTCTATTCCTGATTCTTCGAAATTAGCCCATTTTATGTGTTTGGTTTGAATTCCATAACAAAATACAAAAATTACACAATTTTGCTAAAAAATATATATCGCTCCAGTGGTCACGCTGAAATCACAGTTTCGTTGTTGATGCATGCACAAGTATTATTTTTGAAAAAAAAAATCTTTATAATAGGCCACGAAGGGCCCAAGGCAAATCTCTGTTGACCCAAGCACAAGCACTAGGGTCTCGAGATTAGCCACAAATGACCTAATGCCGCATGGACACGAAGTCTTAGTTGGCCTTGAACCAACCTCTGTGGACCTCAGCTAGAATGCCAAGGATTTGGGCCCGACCCAAGTTAGGCACTAGTGACATGGGTGAGGAAGTCGGACATTGAGCATGGGCACTAGGCACCTGGGCCAAGCCTAGAGGGACCTAGACACGGGCACTGAGGTCTAGGCCTAGCCTCAATGGATATAAGCCTAGCCTCCATGGACTCAAACATGAGCATTAGGGTCTCAGGTCAGGCCTTAAAGGAGTTGGGCCATGCCTCTATGGACCTAAGCCTGGCTGATGAGGAACCGGGCTCAACCACAGAAGACCTAGGCTAGGCGCTAGTGACTTTGGCCTAGACCCAGGTACCTCGGCATGGCCATTGGGGACCTAGACATGGGCCGTGGAACCGGTCGTCAAGGAACTAGGCCTAGATTCGATGCATCCGGGCCCACCTCGATGGATTGAAGTCGGTCACTGGTGACTTGGGCATAAGAAAGACAAGTACCCAAGCATCACTATTAGAGATCATAGGCCAGCCTCCGTGGACTTGGGTATAGTGTCACAACCATCTTGAAGGGAAATGGGAAGCAAGTTTAGAGGTCATGTCAAGTTGGGGACCAAAGGATCTCAATGGGTGTAGGCTCTCCCAAACCCTTACCTCTCGCAATGTTTGGATTTTTATTTTATTTTAATTAATTCTATGAGCATTCTATGTGAAGGAGTCACCTCGATCCTATTGGGATTGTCTAGAAACTAAATGAGGAGAGAATACCTCACTTCCATGTGTGAGGTTTCATCCTCAAAATGGCAGCAAAATCAACATAGGAACACACATGAAGAGTTTAAGCCTAGGTGTGCTAAACATGATTTATCAAGTGATTTCTCATCCTAAGTTTCATTCAAGAGGAAATTCATCATCAATTAAAGCATTGCTCCATAAGTCTCATCGCATCCCATCCTTAACATCAATCATGTATAGAAGATTTCTTCAATTTTGCAATATAATTGGAAGAGGAATCCTCGAATGATCTTATGAGTAACATCAGCAATCAAGCAAACCTACCTTGAAATCAAAGAAAAATCAAAACAGACGAAATAGAGGACTCTTTGACGATTGTAAAATGAGCTTTGACGACCCTCACCAGCCATAGCAAAAAAATTAAAAGAAAAGAAGGAAAAAAAGAAAGAAAAAAGAAAAGGAAAAATAAAAATAATTAATAAAGATGCCAGGTTTCAAGGTGTAATTTATGGTCAAAATTGGCCAGATGAATTATATTGGCGAATTGTTGAAGGTTAAAACTAAATTAATCAAATTAAAATGTTTATGACCGAATTGACACAAATACAATAGGCTTAAGACTTTTGTGGTTATTATCTCACAATTTTTGCACACAAAGCCGGAAAATGAAATCCAAGAATATCTCTTTTTCGTGAAGTCTGTCTGCGTTATCCAAAATTTGAATTTTCAAACTTTTTACCAAGACGAACTTTTGCTATACACAAAGCCTTGTGTTGTAATAGTTACTTCAATCATATTCGTGATGCACTTAATGAATTAATTGAGTCTTATCTACCTCTTAAGCAAAACCCCTTTTCATGATCTTGTAAGTTAAAAAATTTTCGTTTTGTATCTATCTAATTCTACAACATACTATTTGGGACTAAATCACGAATGACACTTAGAAAATTCTAACACTACTGAAATTTGAAAGTAACATGAAATTGAAACGAAGAAGTGTATGCTCAATCACCATGCATCATGCTATAATACTTATGAGGTCAATGGGACCTATTGAATCAAATAGTAATCCAAACCATTCGAATTCCATATTCTGCAATCAGATCCAATCGTAACTATTAAATTACTAACCCCTTCTACTGATGAATTTTACTTAGATATGTCGGTTTCTTCCATTTGAAACCTAAGCGTTTCTAGCTTTTTCGATCGATTCTCAGTTTCACAAGAAGTGCTAAGGTTCTTTTTTTGTTTTGTTTTGTGTGCGCATGCGTGCGTGCGTGCGTGCGTGAGAGAGAGAGAGAGAGAGAGAGAGAGAGCCTACTCTGAATATCTAGAAAGAGTGACGTCGACCTGTGATAAATCCCCATAGTCTTCGGGTACGGCAGCCTTAGGCGTGCAGACATGCACGGTCCTTGCTTATGCCCGTTGCGACAAGTAAACCTCTCATGCGACGTTGGGACTCCCAGCTCTGGTATTGGGAAAGTCCAAATTGAGAATGTGCGGGAGGATATGAACTCGACAAGCCAATGTGAGATCAAAGCAACACCTCCTGATCCGCTCCAATCCGTGGGACGTATTGAGAAGGTGAGGAAACACTCGAATCTCACCCTCATTGAGGCTGAGCCTAGTTGATTATGTCAACGAGACTTGTTATTTCTTCTTTATACATAGTATGACAACTCTGATAATTAAACTCTCTTGTATAACTTGAATCTCTTTGTTATTGGATAATATGTTTTTAGTATGTATATAGAAGCATGTCATGATAAGAATCTACTTAGATGAACATTTATAGATTGCAAATTCAATGAGTATTTCAATTTAAGCTTGAATCTAAAAGTTTCATATAACGTCAATGTCTTTTCTTAAGATGTATGATAACAATACTATACAGCAAAATGCTCGAAATCATATCAAATATGGTCAACATAATCCCCAACTAATTCAGGAAATATATTTACTTTACCAACTAAACTCAAATCTTCATCATGTTACAATCACCCTGCTTCTTTTCTAAAACAATTTGCATATCTAAACATGTTTCTTTCCTTTTTCTTGGCAACAAAACATGATTTGTTTTTTCGATAAGTGCATCTCTACGCTCTATCACAAATCTTTACTTTCTCTTTTTCTATCACCCGCATACGCATTTGTTTTTCGATAATTCTTTACTATGCATACACAAATAAATAATTAATCACTTGGCTTTTGACTTCTAATGCGTAAATAAAACATCTCATCTATATCATGTTATAAATTACATTGAAGATTCTACCTTTTTTTTATAGGATCACTAAATTTTGATTGATAAGATTTCTTGACTAAGAAATCAAGCTCCTCAAATTTATATTTATATTGATATTTGAGAAAATTCCAAATAAATACTTGAAGTGCCTTCATTTTCTCAAATAATGGTAGAAAGTGGACATTGCATTAAATAAAAGTCTAAAGTAACCATCTTAGTCTTAAATAAAAGCCTAAAGTAGCCATGAAAATTTCAAATAAAGGCCTGACCTTACTGGTTGCCGACCAACTAAATATTCCAATCAGTCAAGGGAATTTTCATCCAAAGATAATTTTAATTTTTTTTCTTATTTCTTTTCTTATTTTACTTTTTTTTACTTTTTTCGGTGAAGGCCTACAAGCCCTCACTAGTCGGTACGGAGGCCTTGCAAGCCCTCTCAGCCTCACCTCTAGTTGGCAAGGGTGGCCTCACCTCGGGTGAGCATCACCTCGCCTAGGCAAGGCCCTCCCTCACCTTTGGCTGGCGAGGGCAACCCTCGCCCAACCCTCTCTAGGTGTCATTGGTGACCAGTTGTGGGCCCAGTCGTCATTTATGGCCAGCCACTAGCGAAGAAGAAAGAAAAACTAGAAAAAGGACAAAAAAGAAAGAAAAAGGAAAATATTTTAAAAAAAAGATAAATAACAAAAATGTCATTGAACAGTTGGAAAGTTAAGCTATTTTTAAAACTGATATAACCACTTCATATCCTTATTTAAAAACATAAGGATATTTTAGGCCCTTCTTTGGCAATCCCTTGATATTTCATACTAATGGCCCCCAAAAAAAAGGAAAAAAGAAAAAGATCAAAGTAGACTCCAATTGAAAAACCCAACTTCGTCGTCCTCTTCTGGAGACTCTCTCTTTGCCCAACTCTCTATTGACTTTCTTCTTCACCCAGCCGACGGCATAGATCGGACTTCAAAAGCTGCTTCAGACTGGCACCAAAGTCGTCGCCATCCGCTGCAACTGCGCCGCTCACGCCAAGGAACTTGGCAACACCGTTTCCAAGGTACACTCTCTCGGCCTTCATCAAATTTCTAGAAATTATCGCGATCGCCAAACTCTTTCACTGTGCGTCTTGAATCGGTTCCTTTGTTTGCGTCAATCATTGACGTCAGTTCATATCCAGCTCCATCGGCTCTGGCTCGATTAACAGAGAAGTGCAACGAATCCCAGATCGGCTCCATCGGCTCCGGCTCGATTCACAGAGAAGTGCCACGACGCCAGTTCTTTAGTGTTACCGGGGGCTTGAAGAGGCAATCCCAGATCCAAAGATAGATCCGGGATGAATCTAGCCATCTATAGGGATGAAAGAAGGTTGATGGTGACCCATCGGTGGGTAGCCATGGTGGTTTGCGCTTTACTACTTCGTCGCCGAGGGAACGAGTTTGAATCTCCAGTTGCTAGTGTCTTAAGTGGAGAGCCCTGATGGTGGGGTCCTGGGCTAGCTCCCCTCTAGGTATAGTCGGTGGTTGATGTTGAGGCCTGTCGAGTCCTGCGGCAGCCATGAGCACCCGTAAGGTTGTGCTAGGCCGGATCCTGGATATAAAAAAAAAAAATTGATGGTCCATGATGGGCTTAAAGATTGCGAGTGGAGGTCCGTATTCGTCCACCACCGGTGTCTAATCCTGTGCAAGCATAGTCACTTCAACTTCCAATTTTTTTTTAAAGAGATCTGGTAAAACTTTTTCAGATTTATTTTTGCAATACATGGTTATGATATCTCAATACTCGGTGAAACAAGGTAATACATATTCACAGGCTTCAAGGAATTACATTTCCTAAGGAATCTAAATCCAAGTTTAAACTTTTCTCCGAACAAGAAAAATCAAGGAATCAGAATCTTATTTGTTGAATAATCTAATTCTATCGTAGGCCAAAACAAGGCGATACAAGTCTAGTCACTAAAGCGGCTCATGCGATGCCGCGGTGAAAATTAAATATTCCATTAACCACATTGTTTAGCTAACAAATTATTTCATATCATTTTATTTCTTTGAAAGAAAGGATTTTTTCTGTTGAAATTCAATGATATATCATCTGTCGGGACAATACCATATATCTTCTTGGATACATTCTTATTAGATTGAGAGCCAACACCTCATATGAAATTTTAAGAGAAAATTATCCAAAAATCCCAAATTTATTACATTTTTAGTAATTCAATTTTAAACCTTTTAATTCTGACAATTCAATCATAAATATTTATTATTTTTTGCCAATTAAGTCCATCCGGTCAATTTTGACTGAAAATTGTTAACTTGGATCCTCGCTGTCCTATATGACACGGCCGATACTAACGTAGATAAATTTTAATAATATTTTAATATTTTCTCGATTTTTGTTATTTATTTTTCTTTCTTTTCTTCCCTTCTTCCTCTAGTTGATCGCAAGGCCTTGGCGACTAGCCAAAGGTGAGGGTCAGTTGTCAACCATCGTTGAGGCCTTGCGATCGGCTAGAGGAAAAAAAAAGAAGAAAGAAAATAAAAAATCATTTTTTTAAATATCATTAAAAATTGTCTACATCAACATAGCCCATGCCTTATAAGATGGCCAGCACGTGTTGATTGATTGTCGGAGTGTTGGACACGTGTCGGAGTGTCCGACATAACACAAAAGTTCTCGGAAAGTGTTGGTACTTCTTAGTTAGTCAATAACAAAGTGCAATGATTTACCAATACATCGTATTAGTTATGACGAAAGATGAACCCTTGCAAAGAAAGTTAAATTACAAAAGATATGCTAAGATAAAAGGAATCTTTTATGAACGATAAGAGAATAAAATCAACTAACTTTGTAGGAGAAATTAATTGTTTATCAATAATTTTATCAATAAAAAATAATTTCTTGTTCCTTTTAACCTTCACATGATAAAAAAACTAATTGCGTGCAAAATAAATCAATTCCATAAAGAAAAACTGATTCACGAAAAAGTGAGAGCCTTATCTTCATATTTAGAATATATATATGAACATTATCATAGTACAATAAGAAAAAAATATGGACATCGACCGCTTTTTACATGCTTTATGAAAAATGATAAAATTATCAAAAAAGTCTTAATTATATTGCACTTGTGCTAACCCAATCCTAAATCTTTTCAACTTGGTTAATATAGTTTTAAATCTTTTGACAATTTACCAATGTAAATATAAATATTTTAATTGTGTTAACTTAGTCCTAAATCAACCAAAAAAAAAAAAATAGTCCTAAATCTTTTGTCGATTTGCCAATTTAGTCATTTCAGTCAATTTTGAAAGGAATTTACTAACTTGATTGTCTAGTCAACAATGACAGACTTAGGTGGCACGATTGGTGCCAACGTGAATAATTTTTGCAAATTTTTAAAATTTTTCTAAATTTATTATTATTTTTTCTTTTCCTTTTTTCCAACTCTAGGCTAATGAAGTCACTAGGCCACCCTTACTAGCCATAAGAGAGGGCTGGCAAGCCTCACCTAGTCTTAGCAAGGGTCATGATGCCCTTGCTGACCCCAAGCAAGAGCTTGGACAAGGGCTGTGACCCTTGCCAAGCGAAGGTTGGATAAAAATGAAAAAAATCTAAAAAGTAATTGAAGTTAGCACTAATTGTGTCACACAAGATGATCGGTGTTAACTAGACCACTATGCCAGAACTGGAAAGAACTAAATTGCAAATTGTAAAAAGTTTAGAACTAAATTGGTAAATTATCAAAGTTTATGATTAAATTGATACAATTGAAAAATTTAGGACTAAATTAGCAAATCGTTAAAAGGGCCAAATTATAACGTTTAGATTAGTATAAATGTAATAATTTTAGGAATTTTTTTGGTAATATTGAAAAACTAGCTCTAATGAATTAAAGGATGCTAGCGTTAAGAATTGAACCATCAATGTAGTGACTTGAGGCACTCAACCCTATGCTGGTCCACTACTAACTCTTTTTTCATAAAATGGTGGTTTATTTCACTAAAAATTTCATGATAAAGAAAAATATTTTTCATAACAATCATTTTCAAGGAAAATCATTAGTTTTTGTTTGCTTGGTGGTTTAGAGAAAGTAATTTTCTTCTCACTAGATGGCAAAGTTGTTTTTCCCAATCCTAAGTTTGTTAGTTTTCAGTCCATTGAAAACTTTTTTCTATCGATCAATTAGTTTTTTGCCATCCTAATACCAGAAAAGTCAGAAAAAAATTTTCCAAATTTTTTTCCTTCAAACATGTTTGTTTTACAAAGAATGAATGATTTGACAAATATTTTCCTAAAAATAGTTATTTATATCATTCACAAAAATGAAAAAAAAAATGAATGAACGGAGAATATCTTTTTCGTTGTTGAAAATGTATCAAAACATTTTCAAGGGATACAAGGGTTAATGAAAATATTTTGATTGATATTTTTATCGTTGATCGATAATGTAAATTTTTTCATTAACTAATTATTTCAAGTGATAGATGTGGAGACTTTTAGAAAAATGTTTATTTATAGCGAAATAAATAAAGCCTTCATGGAGTTTTAGTATACATATATGAAAAATAATCCGAGCTAGTGGGCTGGGCGACAGGAAGAGCGATTGACCAGTGGCTTTCTAAGGTGGGGGGAAGGGATCCTCTCTTGGTCTCCAACACTAACGTATTGAAAGGTCACTGCATACAAAGGACCTTAATACATCATACAGATTTACCTTCACCCTGTATAATGAAGATCCAATGGCCAGCCCAGTAACATGGTGTCCAGCTTGTCCACATAGCTTTGTGCACTGATTTCCTACTCAGCTGAAAGAGTTACTTCTCTTCTTCGTCGATGATGACTTCCCAATGGCGTACGTCATAGGATGCAACATCACACGATCTTACATTGACTCGATGGATCGGGGAGATGTTTAACGATGGCCAGTCTTGGTTAAATGTTTCCATTAAGTTACCAAGCAAACTTTCAGCGACTTCTCCCTATTGAGTCTGTAGTCTCTTTCTTGATTTCTTCTGGGAGCAAGTGACACTAAGTGGCAACGGTGGAAACTCACTTTTTACTACTTAGGTGATGAAGACTCGCCGTTGTTAATTAATTTCACTTCATAAGTTGATGAAGTATATTTATGGAAATTAGAGATTCTCCTATTAGATAATATCCTTAGAGACATTATTGGATTTAGGCATGTTAGTTGATATATCATTATTTCCTAAGATAGCTAATTTACATGTTAGATTAGCTTATTTTTATTCCTGTGCATGTTACTCAAGTATAAACTCTTGACTCTAATACATTGATGATAAAAAAAAAACAATTGGGTAAAAATTTAGTTTTTATTGGTTCTTTCTCTCTCTTGAAGATCCTGGAAAATTTACATAAGTATATATACCCGGCCGAAAAAAGGTCACATGGCTAACCCTTTGCTTTTTACCCATTCTTTGTTTACACAGGTGCGCCACTAAACGTCCCCAGGAATATAAACCGCAACCTTCAATAAAAAGTTTACACCGGGGAAAAGTTTACTTCAATTAAAAAAAAAAAAAAAAGCACGTCTTTTAAGCAATTCGTCCAATCTCGCCAACTTGAATAAACTATTTCATGTGTTAAGTTTACTTCAATAAAAATAAAATAAAATAAAAATTGCAAAAAATGAGCTGAGGGACCCTAATAACAAATCATTTAAGAGATGGTGCATCCGCTATCTCAACAATGCCGCACACATACATTACTCATGGTATTAAACCAACAAGTTTGGGTAAAAACACTTTGGATCCCCCTAATCAGTTGCCCAATACCATCGCCTGGCACTAATGCAAAAGCCAGCACTCAGCAGTTGACTAGCTAAATCATTTGGGCAACAAAACAATCTGGTCATTCGGGGTTTCTCCAGGGCTTTCCCTCGAAGCACAGCTTCGAAAACTCCATCACCGCCTACTTCGTCCCAGTGAAGTGGCCGGCCAACCTCATTTGCTTCTCCATGTTCAGCAGCTGCTCTATGGTGGCTTCTGAATTGCCTCCGCCCTCCTGTCACGCCACCCGAATCAGCATAAATATTGGACAATTGCTAAAGGACGATTCAATAAAAAATAAAAAATAAAAGCTAGATGTTCTAAATATTACTAGGCAATTTTGTTATTTGAGTACACGTATGTCCAAGGTCCTCTTCTATGCAGATTCCCAATCCTTTCAGGAAATTCCGGAATTGCCGTCCATTTTAAATCCAGCTCAGTCAATGATTCTGATTGGCCAATTGAGTCTGGGATCTCTCTCAATAACCAACATCCATGTAATGACAATTGCTCCAAGGACGGTAGATGGCCTATGGAGCTGGGTATGGTGGCTATTGGACACATATCTAGGTTCAACTTAGTTAACGACACAAGCGAGTCCATGAATTCCGGAAGTTGAGCAAGTTTTGCACATAACGTGGCATCTAGAATCTCCAGCTTCGTCAAGCAACCTCTTGAAAGAGGAATCTCTTCTATGGCACTATCATACAAGATAAGCTCCTTCAATTCTTCCATTCTACCAACTCCTGCCGGTAGCTCCTTCAATCTTATACAATGTGTGACATTCAAGGAGATGAGGGTCTTGACGTCCCCGAGCGAAGGATGAATCTCATTTAGATCTGAACAACTTTCAAGATTCAAAGTCTCCAAGCTTTCAAATATGGAAAAGTCTGGAGTTCTTGTTAAAGAACGACTATACGAGAGGTTGAGAACTTTGAGCTTGGTTGCCATCTGAAAGAAAGAGAGGATATATAAATGAGATTGGACCGTTGCAACATGTGATTTTCCACTAGTTTTTCCTTTTTTTTTTTTTATAGACTTCTTAAGATTTTTTAAAAAATGGTCATGCTCCACTACTCCTTTTATATAGAGTTTTTTTAAATATAGAAAAACATGTGCATGTTACAATTTCCGGTTTCCATGTGTCATTTCTTTTTCTCCACTATTTCACCTTTGTTTTATATAAATGTTTCTTGGTAGTATTTTGAGTATATATGTTGCAAAAAAACAAAAAATGCTAGGGAAATACAAGTGCCAACTATATTTTCTTATTGCATTAGGCATATCTTCCAATTTGGCTAAAATAAAAATCATCTGGTAAGCACTCAGAGAAATAACATATAATTCGCCATCACAAAACTTATTACAAAGCAATGCACTTATCTTGAAGTAGTAATGTTGACTTTTTTTATTAAATAATTGATTCTATCAATGAACATTCAAGTAGTATTTTATGTAAAAAGCAGTTAAAATCTTTGTAAGAACGTAACCAAACGATACCTATATAGTTGTAACTTTTCATTTCTCATGAAAGGAGATTGACATAGAAATATAAGAAGAATTGCTAAAAGACATAATTTTAAGTGGGCAGAAGATCACTTAAATGACAAAAAAATTTTAAATTAAAAAAAAAATCGAGATAAGCACAAATATTGTAGTTATACGTTTAATATATTTGATTAATATAGTTAAGTTTTTCCAGAATCTCTAACGTTAAACATGACCGGTTGTGAGATATTATCAATTCAATATATCAACCGCATGAGCTTAAGGTTTTGGGTACCTACAAATTCCTATTCTATTCATAGGAAATCCTTAATCTTTGGAAGGGTATTATAACTTTCCAAATGAAAGAAATGAGAACTTGGTGCTCTTGGACCTTCAACGACATGCAATTAATCTCAAGATGTATGCCTTCTCTACATCTTACCTTGAGTAGAGCCCATCCTCCCCAATCCTCAGAAATCATACTCCACGAGAGATCGAGCACGACTAATTTCTCTGGATGAAAGTTCATCGCTACGAAATCTGAGGGACAACGCTCCCACCAAAGCCATCTTAATTGAGGAAGTAAGTTTTGGAAATTTCCAAAGAGATTCACACCGTTCATTTGAAGGAATCTTAAGTTGGTCAAATCTTGAAATTGTTCACTTTTGTAGTTTCTTTGGTCATACTTCTCAAGACAAATGGCCTCAATCTCACTGGTGCCCTGTAATTAGAAAACATTACGAATAATAAGTTTTGAATAATGAAATGAGACCAACCGTACTGTATATACGAAAAGTTGCACTAATTTCAATATATGGTCATACTATTATGGTGGAGGCTTCTCACTTTTAACTTCATGATGACATTTTGTGGTTGCATATTATCAAATTTATGTGATAATATGAAGCTCAATAGGATGTTTTCGAACTTTTTGCCCTTCTCATTTTGGGCCTTTTGAATTCCCAAACTTTGCATTATTTCAAAATTGCAATAGAATGCCTTTTTTTATGCACACACTACTTCAAATATCTCAATCGAAATTCATGCCCTTTACATGTGAAAAAACAAAAGCCTAACCCATATTCTTTATTGAAGTGCTGTCTTACATTGCTTGACAATTGGTTCTAAATGTTTTTTATATTCATGTGGTATTTCTCTATTTATCATTTTAAACTTTTGGACTAGACTTTTTCTTTTTCTTTTTGGTGACCCGGGATCCCCCGAACAGCCAGCAACCGGCGGGGTAAACCCGGGGCGAACTGGGCCACCACCACAAACCCAGCCGCAGGTGAGTCGCACAATGGGGATGCGGGGTTTTGGACTAGACTTTTTAACTTCCTTTATATGAGAAAAAACAGAATTCGTACTATCCAAATACGTCTATTAAACTTGCCATCGAAACATGTCTCAAAATTGCAGAATCTTAATTGTAGAATCATCCCTCTTTTTGTTGGTGTACCTTGATTGCAATTCTCAGCAACAAAATGAAAATGAGAATGTCATCCCAAAAGTATACATTGTTTTACATTTCTTTCTTATCAAGTGTTTTCTCAATGAGTGTTTATCATTACACACGGATGAAAAACCGATCACATATTAAATGTTATATAAAGTGATTTTTGCTCCTCTTTTGTTACTAAATATGCTTGATGCTATCTTTCACTGTCATGTTTTGCTCCAGTGAAGAAGTAGCCATCTAAGTTTTTGATCAATTTGCCCATAGTTTCATGAGATCGTGCTTACAAACAGATTGGACATGAAGTTTGATTAAATTGGACACGTAAGGAACTCAAATCTTTTACCTTCTCTTTCATTGTAACCAAATATATTTCGAACTCAAATTCGTTTTTTTTTTTTTTTTTATGCGATGAATTGCACATTCACTACAAATCATGAGAGTCACAATAGGCATATGTGTGGCGTTTTGGATTTCCTTCAAAGTTTAATTTTTTTTTAGATGAGACGGTACTTGTTTTTTCTTTGAAAGTTTCTTGTATATTTATTGTTCTTTTGTCAATAACTTCATAGATATCTTTTTATTTAAATTTAAAAAAAAATGTTTAGGAGTATGGAAGATTAGCCCATGTCAAAACTAGGGCATGGTATACCACAAGCTTAAAAGGTCCTATAATGGATCTACAGATTCTAAGCAATGTTCTATTCAATTGATTACATTATCATTTGTAAAAAAGATAAGGTCGCTGAAAAGCATTGGTAGCATGTTTTTTTAATAATATTATAACTTCATTACACATTGCATCTCAATGTTTACATTTAATGTTTTTTAGTTAAAGATATTCATGATACTTCCAAATGCTTGTTTGATGCTTATACATATCATCCATGTGTTGTAATTGCTTTTAGTTGAGTACCTTTCCACTTTCATGCTAATAATGAAAATTAATCATCACACAGAATTCAAAACTATATTTATTTTTATGACCACAAAAAATTAAACTTAAAATTATTGGTATGAGCTATTGCTTTGGATTTACCTACTTTTTACTGGGATTACACATATTAATCTCTTTAGTAAAATCTGATTTGTCACTTTTTAACCGACTTATGTTCCTTCGCAAAATTTATGTGATGATGGATAACCTTTACATTTAGATCAAATGATAAAAAAAATAAAATTATTTGGACTTAAATTTAACTATTACAAAGCGATAAGAGCTATTTCTAATAATGCATTTAAACATTTTAGAATATAATGATGTCATTAACTGTTCTTATGTGAATACATGGTTCTAAAACTTATATGATGATCATTTTTAAAAAGTAGAATATAAATTATTTCTTATGGTAAATTTGTAATTGAATTATAAGCAATCTACATATGATCTTAAAATATATATTGTTAAATATTTCAATCCCTAGTTTAATAACTATCATGTTAAATATTTTAGGTTTGATAATTCTTTACATTCAAAATTACAATAAAATTTATGACAAAATAATTATATAACATGATAGCCTATGTTTGACAATAAATGTCACCGAGGGAATAACTGAAAAAACTATCCATCGTCACAAAGTAATACTTAGAGGACTAAATATGTAGTTAACCCAGCTTGAAAAATACGAGAATCAATATAGCTAATTGTCACAAATGAATGGAGGTCTCATTTACCATGACAAACAACTCAAGAGAAGTCAATACTCAGTAGAAGAAAAAAAGATAGAAAAGACCTCACAAGAAATCAAAAGAAGAATCCTAACATTAAATATGTGCATAAAACAGTGGAAAAAGCATGACCTCCAACAATTTATAGATGTCAGATTTGATCTGATAATGCTCTGCCAAACCTTATTTCTTTTGTTGTTGCATTGACATTATCAGAGTGTCCTTTCATCACTATACTACGTGGCAAAGATATAAATCAATCATCAATAACCAACAAGTTGCTCCTCAATTATGTCCTAGAATCAGGCGAGAGCAACAATTAACCGAAAAAGCTGTTATGCCGGTAGAAGCGGCCAGTTTTGGAGACTTAAGAGTGACAATAATTTTTATCTCAAACAAGAAAGGGAACATGGACCCACATGCACCGACTAAGATAAGTAGAGAAAGCTCTTACCTTGTTCCTATCAAGCACATCTACGACTTCCTCATAATTCCATAATCTGCTGCGCTTTTGAGGCTTCTTTGGATTTTCTAAACGAACAATTTCCCTTCCAAGATCTCTTAATTGATCATGCATCAATAGCTTGCCGTTTTCATCAATTTTAATTAGGGACATAAGGCTCAATACTTCAATCCCCTTCCATGGGTAAAATTTACAGGCAGCCCACATATAAATTGGACTTTGTTGAGATGATCCAATAAAAAAACAGGCAATGTCCAAAAATATCTGTTGCTCCTCAAATTTTAATGCATTGTAACTTATCCTCAATATCTTTTGCACTTTCTCATCAGGCACATTCTTCAATTGCTCTAATGTATCTTTCCATACTTCTATTTTCATTTCGCATAAGAATGCACCTATAACTTCAAGAGCTAAGGGAAGCCCCCCGGTAGTAGATATTATGTCACGAGAGATAACCTCATAATCACTCGGAGGAGAATCTTTTAGAAATGCATGTCTACTAAATAAAATCAATGATTGATCTGAAGGCAATTCGTTGAGTTGATACATGGGGCTTGCCTTAACCTTGTCAAGAATTCTTTTATTTCTAGTTGTGATGATGATTACACTTCCTGCAAGAAACCAACTACCGTCTCCGACCAAAGCATTCAAGTGAGTATTATCATCAACATCATCAAGAAGAATGAGGACCTTTCTTCTTGTAAATAGTGATTTGAGGATACTGATTCCCTCATCAACAGTAGACACATCATCAAAATTTTCTGTCATGTCAGAAATGAGTTTCTTTTGTAGGCAATCGATACCCTTGCCTCGAATATTTTCCATGCAGCTACGACACTCAAAATGACAAGAGAGTGTGTTGTATAACACCTTTGCAAGAGTTGTCTTACCGATGCCGCCCATTCCATAAATTCCGATAACCCTCGTACTATTGAATTTAGCATCTATCATTCTGGTAATTTGTTCCACACGATCATCAATTCCCACCAACTGTTCGGGAACATTTAGCTGAAAAAGTCTTTTTAACTTGCGCATAACTTTTTTAAAAACCATTTCAACCAATGTTCCCTCGTGCCTGTCAAAAACAATGAATTTCAATATATGGTGGCAATATTTATATTCTTCTTCAAGTAAGATCTATTTATGAGAAACTAAACAACGTTTTAGTGGAGAATAAGGTACCCATTATCAATTTCTTCCGATTCCAATGCTTCCAAGTGGCTGACTTCTTCAAGTGCTTCTTTCCATTCAATCAAATCTCTTTCACGCAGATTCTCATTACACGCAATGATAGCATCTCTCCATTCCTTTCCAAGATTTCGCACCTGCGAGGGTTTCACTTTGTAAAATATGGGCAACACAGTTTGCCCTTCTATTCTCTTGCACTTCAACATGTGAGCCAGCTCGCGAAGGCACCATGTGCTAAATGCATAGTTCTCCGAGATAATCAGGATCGATATCTTAGACTGCTCAATAGTATTAAGAAGCGCCTGATCAAACGCCTCACCAATGGGGAGGTTAATCTTGTCTATGAACACTTGAATTCCTGCATTGACAAGGCGCTTATAGAGATGATTAGTGAAGCCTTTGCGAGTATCTTTCCCCCTAAAGCTCAAAAACACTTTGTAGTTGTTCCCTCTCTGCTGTTCGTGTCCGCCTTCATAATCTCCTTCATGCGGAGGGGTCGATGAGGAAGACGCCACGTATGTCGGATCTTTTGATCGAGTGGGTTCTTCTCTTTCGATGCAGAAAAGCCTACGAAGGCAGCCAAAGAGACTGACAAAAATGCCCCATATATTGGATCTTTCCGGCTCCGCCATCACCTGCAAAGGCAGTAAAAGAGATTGACGGAGCGAACCTCAAAAGAAAACAGGAAACAGAGATTGGAAATATGGAGTGCCAGATCTGGGATTTGCAGAAATATCTCCCGAAACACAATTCAGAACTCATCAGAAGAAAATGGAGCGATCAAAGCAGGAAATAGAGAAGAGAAGAGAATAGCAAGGAGTCACCGATTACTGAAGGAGTGCTCAAACAACGCAATCCACCCACTGCTGTGATCTCCACCGATTCTCAGCCTTAGACTTTGGACTATCAACACATAACACTCTCTCTACTGTGCGTGCTTGAACAAAGCTGGGTCCTTGTTAAATGTTTGCGGGACACGTTGAAATACCCTTGATTGCCGAGCGCACATACAGAGGTAAGTAACTAGAAAACTTTATTATATATTTTTTGCAGGAAATTTGTTAACAGGGGAAAGTACACTAGAAGAGTCAAAAGTTATATACTATGCTCACTTTGATGCCAAAAGTTTCCATTGGATCACTTAAGTGCTAAATCGGAGAAAAACGATCACTTTAGTGGTACTGGCGAGAGATTCCAGCCAAATTAATTACGTGGCTTTTATATTTAAAGAAAAAGAAGAAGTTGTGGTTGCTTTTAAAACGACGTTATTTTGCCATCATACGTGGATAGCCTCACAAAAACGACATTGTATAGCTCATATGAGGACTGAAATTAGGATTCTTTGTCGATCCTCGCCCAACACCGATTGTCATCGCTCAACCACCGTCATTCGTTCGCTGTCACTCGGCCACCATCGTAGTTGCGCAACTAGGTGAGCGAGGTCAGTTGTCGCTTAGGCAAGAAGTGGCGGGAAGAATATGAGGCAAGGGCGAAGGAGGAGGAGGAAGAAGGGGGGTCGAAGGTGCCACTGCTAGTGTCGCTGCTGGTGCCGTTGTTGGTGCCGTTGCTAGTACCACTGATGGTTTTGTTCTTTGGGAAAGAAGACGAGGAGGAAGCCCATGCTCTCTCTCTCTCTCTCTCTCTCTCTCTCTCTCTCTCTCTCTCTCTCTCTCTCTCTCTCTCTCTCTCTCTCTCTCTCTCTCTGAATTTGGGGATTTAGGATTCTTACTTAGGGGAAAGACGCCAAATAGCATCGTTCTATTGTTTGGATTTAGACTGTACTCTCCAACGAACCACGTCGGCTTCAAAAATTAATAAAAAAAGTGCTACGTCGAATTTCCGGCCAATTAGATTGGCATTGGCACTGAAATGATCGTTTTTCAAATTTGTTGGCACTTAAATGATCCAAAATAAACTTTTAGCACCAAAGTGAGCGCCGTACATAACTTTTGGCACTTCTAGTGTACTTACCCCGTTAATAGGAGTATCTTACACCCTTTTTAGCATCCAGTCATTTTGTAAAATGTCAAGCTGATTTGCTCAGTTCGATTCAATATCTTCTCTATTAAGTTGTATGATATATATGTGCACGTAGAGAGAGACATATTTGTACATGTATCACAGGTTAAAAAAATATCCGACCATCACTGTGAGGGGAAAGCTTTTTAATTTTGTGAAATTTTTCGATGTCTTTCTTAAGGAATTTGTTTTCCTCTTTTAGCGCAAAGAAAGGAGCGTCACTTTGGATTTTGGACTATCACTCAATGCTGGTAACTATGCCAGGCTGATGCGGTGAATGCAAGATTTTCATTGTTATGAAGTTTTTATTTTTGTTAAACATCTCCAAATACAAAAGGAGTTGATACGATCTGTGATCCAAAGATAGATTTGGAGCAAATCATGCTCGTGATCAGGATGAATGGAGGTTGTTAGTCCATGGGGAGGGTCCATAGAGGTTGAAGATCACGGGGCAGGTCCACTATTGATCCACTGTCAATGGCAAAATATGAAAAGGTTTAGGACTCAATTCGCACAATTTAAAAGTGTAGAACAAGATCGGCAAAAGTGCAATAAATTTAAAACTCTTTGAGTAATTTTTTCCGAACTTAATAGTTATGAGAATAGCTCGCGTGATGCCTCGTTAAAATTAAATTTTCTAGGTACCATACTCTATAGCTAACAGATAAATTCAACACACTATGTTTCTTTACAAAGAGGAATGTTTCTGTTAAAAGTTTCTAACATATCATCAAAACCAATACAATGGCAAATATCTTCTCATGTACATTTTTATTTGAGCTAACACCACATACTCAAATTTAAACATTGTCTACTACAAAAAAGGAAAGGAAAAATTTCAGAAGACGTTTTCTCAAAAGAGTCCCTAGATTGGTGCCCGTCTAAAAGAAGCCTCCGAAGTTTTCGTAGTCTCAATTCTCCGCCCAGCTCTGAGGCGGCTCAAATCTTTGCCGGCCACATGCCATTTTTCTTGCCATGTCCAAGGGCATATTGGTCTGCGACCTTTTGTTTGGTTTTCTTGTTTTTTCTTCTTTATTCTTTTTCTCTTTTTCTCCTTCCTTCCGTGCAGTGAGCTCCTTATGTCCAAACCGGCTGAGAGTTATGGAAATGTGATATGAGAAATGATTAAGCGACAATCATTAATCTATAATGAGAATAAATAATTATAAATTATTGTGGGGTTTATAAATTTAAAAAAATTTGTGAATTACAATAAATCGTTATTTTTATACTAGCCTAAAAACTGTTATAATAACAAAGTCCATGTGATTTTGATTGGAGTCCTCAACTTCCTATGGGAGTGGTCAAAACAACACAATCCACCCATTGCAATGATCTCCACCGATCTCAGCCAATGCAGACGGAACCCATGCAGGGCGGTAGCGTTGAGTTCAAGTTCTTGCCTTCCGACGGGCTGGGATGCATGCTGCACGGCAATGACAATGACAATTGTTGCCCGCGTAATTGCCGCAGCATTTTGCGGAAGGTGACTTGACTTGCTTAATAAGAGAAAACTGACGACCAATGCTCACCTGCTCCTGGCGCAGAGAGCTAGAAAAAGACAACGACGAAGGTTATAATACGACATCGCCGGATTTGCCGGATTTGCAGGGAGCTGTGAAGTGGGGTTACACGGGTCGATGGTACAAAAAAGGAGGCGTGGCGCGAATTGGTGAAGAAACTCCAGATTCAACCTGCACCGGTTGAAGAAGCGCTTTCTCAATGCAACCGGTCCCAGGATTGCGTTTCGATATTATTTTTTCTCAGAGATGATGCCCGCGATATGCTTGAATATATTAATTGCCACGCATGGGGCTTTGACCCTTCTCGAGCACCTCAGACTGAGCTCGAGGGTTTTGGCGCTGAGCCTGCTGATGAAAACGACTACGAAAAGCACGACCTTTCTGTTCTTTCTCTTTTCGAACATGCTTATATCAAATTAGTAAGTCTTGTTTGATTTCGAACGGGAACATTTTCTTATATACTTGCTCGTAAGATTTGATGCGTGTGTGGAACTTTTTTCGTGGTCTCGCATAATCATCTGGTTCCTACAAGAGAATTGCTCCAAGCATTTTATGAGTTTAACGATTTAATTATACTTGTTGTCTGGGGTTAAAGCAAAGCAGATTGAAGAGTTGGCACAGAACAGGGGGCAGCAATATGTGCTGATGTTGAACAGCAAAACCGTTTTCTGAAAACTAGAAAATGTGACTCCCAAAATAATTCTCTCACAGCTAGGTTTATTATGTGCCTAAAGATTATCTAATCATCACCCCTCATCCAAGTCAGTGTTATCTCTCTCTTAAATTAATTATTTTAAAACATTCAAAGTAAATAACATTGACAAACGATCAAAAGGTTTAAAACTAAATTGATCAAGTTAAAAAAATTAGGACTAATTTGACATCTTTATAATAAGTTTAAAACTTTTTTTAATACAGGATTTTCCCCATGTTACCAATATGAGTCTTATGATGTGCCAACTTGGGTACATGGTACAATTATGGTTGACAATTTCGTATTTAGTTAGTACAAATTGGCAAGCCACCAATATAAATGTTGGTAAGCTATTAATATAGTTGGATATTTTGGAAGTATAAGGTAGATCTTGTTATCATTTAAAACCAAGCAAGATAAAAGGTCGATAAGTAAATAAAATTAGTTTAAATATTAATATGACAAAATTGATTAATTAGTCAGATTAGAGTTGGTAATTTGGTGTATAAGTCAGTAGCTTTAACACATTGGTGAGCAAAATAATAAACAAATACGGATAGATTATTAACACAAAGGTAATTTTGGAGAAATGTTAATACTTGTCAACCTACTGGAAAATCATTATACACACACACACACACACACATATATAATTGGAGATACCCTTTTTGATCAATCAAATATTCTTTCACTAAAATTGAAATAATCAATAACTCTTTAAAGTTAATTAAGGTAAATTGTTTCTATTAAATTACATTAAGTCTATGTTTTTTCCCAACTACATTATTATTGCTGGAAATGACCGAGCGAAAAAGAAAAATACAAAATAAATATTCTATGTGCTGGGTTAATGGCAAAACATGAAAAATCATGCATGAAGACCTCGTTTGTTTTGCGTAAAATATGTTCCGGGAAAATATTTACTTCATTTTTTGACGTTTGGATTGTTTAGGAAAATGAGTTAACAAAAAATTTATATTTAAATTCAGGAAAATTATTTGCTCTTAAAAAAATAAAAATAAAAATCATTTTCCAAAGTAAGACTACATATCGATGCTTGGAACAGAAACTTTTGTGCTTGAGCATGAAATCCCAAAACATGATTATGGGACCTTGGCAACTGACTCGGGTCTAAAGCTCAATTAGGTCCATCAAGGACAATCCTAGGTCCACAAAGGCCGGTCATAGGAACCCATTGCCTGTGCCTAAGTCCATCAAGGCTGAGCATCGGATCCCGATGCCCATGCCTCATCCATCGAGGTTGGGCTCAAGTCCCTAACCCTTGAGCCTGGGTTCATTAAGACCGAGCTCAGGTCCATTGAGGTCGGGCTCGAGATCCCAGTGCCTATGCATAGGTCCTCCTAGGTCCATTGAGGTAGGGCTCGAGACCTCAATGCCCATGTACAGGTTCCAAGGGCCTCAGGCCAATGTCCATTGAGGCCAGGCATTAGTGCCCCCTGGGTCTAATCGAAGTAGGACTTGGGAACTTGATACCCGTGCCCAAGTCCCCCTTTGGTACATCAAGCCAGGCCTAAGATCCCCGTGCTTGTGCCCAAGTTCATTAATGGCGGGCCCAAGACCTAAGTGCCCTTCTTTGGTTCCCTAGTGCTTACGCCTAGGTCCATCAAGGTCAACTCCCAAACCTCAGTGCTTGAGATTGAGTACCCAGTGCTCGAGACTAGATCCTTAGCACCTGAACCTAGGCCCATCGAGGTCGAGCCCTAAACCTTTGTGTCCATGGTCTGGTCTCTGGCACTCACACTTGGGTCCATTGAGACCGGGCTAGGACTCTGGTGCCCATGCTCAGGTCCCCACTCCTAGGCTGGGGGTCCTTGGCACTCATGACTGCATCTATGGAGACCTAGTCCCTGGCACCCCCACCTAGGTCCATCGAGATTAGGCCGGACACCCCGGTGCCTGTGCCAAAGGTAGGGTATTCGGGTCTTAGGCCAAGGCATTGGGTTCTTGTGTGCAGTTTTTGTGGACCCGAGACTTAAATGCGCTCGAGTCCCCAATACCTTGGTCAAGGTCCATCGATGTTAGATTGGGACCTTGATGCTCGTGTTTAGCTTTCTGATTACTTATTTATAAGTTATTAGCGTTTGAATAGTATATGTCTATTTGGAAAAATGAAATGACGAAAGATAGATAAGAGCAAGGAATGGTCGACTGACTGAGGAGTGGTCAAACGACGCCAACCACCCACTGCTGTGACCTCGACCGATTCTCAGCTTATCCACAAGGTGCGTGGAACCCACGATGGGGCTTTGCTTTATAAAGTTGTCGCCATCCAACGGTCCAAGGGCGATGCTTCGCAGCGCAGAATGGCCAAATCATTGCCCCCGAACTTCCGCAGCATTACGCATGCGATGCATGGCGCATGCTGCACAGTATGGACAATCATTGCCTTCTCTCTTAATAAAAAAGTAGACAAGAAAACTAACGGCCGATAGTCATTTGCTCCCGGTGCTAATGCGCGCGAGCCAGCGACAAAACATATCGATCGTCGGATCATGTAGGATTTTGTTAAGTAACCTACAGGAGGAAAGAGAGGTGCCACTTGAGGATGCCTTGTTGCGTAGCGTACTCTCTACACACAGACAAAAAGCCATTAAAAAACCTTTTTAATCGGTGACATTCTTCGACGTCTCTTTAGAGATTCGACCTCTTGATTGATTAAAGTAATATTATGCCACTTTCATGGAAACTCCCCATGAAAAAGACTTTTTAACTGCTATCTCTCTCTCTCTCTCTCTCTCTCTCTCTCTCTCTCATTATTTATCATCTTAAAACGACAATGTTATTTGTCATCTCAAAACGACAATGACATCTTTCACATTAAAGTAAGAAAAATCGTTTTATGTTTTAACACAAAAGAAGGATAATTTTTGGCGTTGTAGCAGTAAGCGTCAGGATCCCGCGTTTTATTTATCTTTTATAATTTTTATCTATTATAATAGATGGTCATGAAATCTCGATACTAGGTGAAACTAGGAAATCCATTTCTACTAATTTCAAGGAATAATATTTCCATGAGGAATCAAAATCCAAGTTTAAATTTCTCTTCGAACATGAAAAATCTGATTCTGCACTAGGCCAAAACAAGGCAAATCAAATTTAATAGTCACTGGGGCCTGCGTGATGCCGTGGTGAAATTTAAATTTTCTATGTACCCCACACTTTAGCCAATAGACTAATTCAATATCGCTATTTTTAATTTTTGGTCATAAAACGCACTTTCAGTCAAAAGCAATGTTTCTGTTGAAATTTTATAATATATGATAGAAGTTAGAAAAAGAGTAAATATCTTCTTACATACATTCCTGTTAGATGGCGAGCCGATACCTCATACTGAAATTTTAACATTGTCTATTATCCAAAAAATATATATATATTTCAAGACATTGAATAATAGCATCGACATATGTACATTTAGAGTAAATTTCATTGAATGAGACAATAACAAATAACAATGATTTACATATACATTGTGTTAGTCAATGAAAGATGAATGCTCACAAATAAAGTCAAATTACAAATGATATACTCAGATAAGAAGGATTTGTCATGTATGACAAAAAATAAAATCAACTAATTTTGCAAGACTAATTAACTGTTTATCAACAATTCAATCAAGAAAAACTACTTTCATTATCTGACATTCCTTTTAACCTTTGCTTGATAAGATAAACTAATTTTATATAAAATAAAAAAAAACGACTCTATATAGAAATAGTAATTCGTGTAAAAGAAAGAGAAAAAAAGGAAAAAGAATAGAATAGAATAGGAAAAAGTAAAGAAAGAAAAGAAAGGAAAGGAAAAAAATAAAAACATGAAAAAAATATTAAATTATTATTATGAATTGTCCACATCAACGCCTGGCCATGCTATATAGGTGGGTCGATGTTCACATTAATGATTTTCCACTCAAAATTAGCTGGATAGATTCAATTGGCAAAACATGAAAATATTTAGAACTCAATTGGAATAATTAAAATATTTATGATTAAATTGGCAAAAGTATAATAAATTTGGGATTTTTTTAGACAATTTCCCCAGACTAATTGGGATATGATTGAAATTCAAGGATTTTTGCAAGTATATCCAAATACATAATAGTATACAATGGTTGAGTTTTGGCTCAAAGGGAGTTTTTTTTCTGAAGTAAAACATCTTAGATGCATTTCGTCGATAACATCTAACATTAACATCTTTTGCCTATAGGGATATAGATGCTTTTATTGCACGCCATGTCTTGTAATTTATAAGTGTAATGCCCTAAACTGATGAAAAAGTATATTGGTAATATATATCATATGCAATCATCAACCATTGCCAAGCATTTTTATCACCAAGAATTTTACTCTTTGTCGGTCCAAGTAAATCCATGTGTGGAACGTTATTGGACAAACATGAAGTCTTGAATCTCTTACCCAATGTACACAACGAATGCCATTCTTTTAAATCTAATCTTTGTCGATCCTCGCTTGAGATCCTTATTTGATAGCTCGAATATTTGTGTCCAACTTGTGCACGATCAAGCTTCTTGTGCCAAATTCAGCAATTATCTTCTATAGATGCTAAGCAGTGTGCTTCTGTAGAAGATCGGGGCGCATATGTTAACCATTCTATTTTTTTATTTTCTATTTTTCTATTCTCGAGAACAGATTTGGAACGGAAATTCGTTTGAAAACACAATTTCATTTTTTCTATTTGTGGAACAAATTCTCACTTCAAAAATAAGTTTGGAACATAAATCAAAAGTTAAAATTTTTACATTTTCTATTTCTAGAATAAAAGTGAGAAATAAAAATTCTTCTCAACGTTCACTCTTGTCATCGTCTATCACCTGATCACTGACTGTTGGCCGCTTGTCGCTAGATGCCCGCCATTGGTCGCTCGTGCCGACCGCCTCCCATCGCTACTCGAGAGGGAAAAAATTTGTATTAATTTCTATTTTTGAAACGTAAATTTTGTATCATTATCAAATGAGTATTTTTATTTAGAAACTCATCTAGAAATAAAAATGGAAAAATCAATTTCTAACTAGAATTGATTTATGGAATAAAGTGGTTATCACTTGCACCCTCAGTATCTTCTACCATCGAGCAAATGGAAGGCTACATGCCTTTTTTACTAACGATCTTTTTGCCAAAAACTTGATAATGAATGGTACTAGGGCAAGGCCACTTTTCCAGTCTATAAGGCTGGGCACGCAGATTTAATTTTCACCCCACTCCATTTGGATAGTCTATGATCGTAATATTGCACTAAATTGAACATTTGTGTAGTTTACACCATCATTTTAATATCTATTTACATATTACTCGGGACTAAATTGTGAATGACGCTTCAAAAATACTAAAACCACCGAAATTCGAAAGTGACACGAAATTAAAACGAACGAGCGCGTGCACAATCGCCACGTGTCGTGCTATAATGCTAACGATGTCAACGGGATCCGTTGAATCAAAATATCTTAACCAAAACATGCAAAGTCAGAATTCTCTAATCAGATCCGATCATAACTCTTTTACTAGCGCGGCATGAGGGAGGGCACTCCGATGACCTAAGCTTCTGGATAAGATCCTCCTCATATTTTGTTGAGAGGGAGAGAGAAAGAGGAGAGCACGCCTAACTTGTTGAATATCTAGAAAGATTCGACATCGATTCGTGACCAATCCGCATCGTCTTCGGCTGTGGCGGCCTTACACTCAGAGACGTATGTCGTCCTTGTTCATACCAGTTATGACAGGTAAAAGTCTCATGTGACGTCGAGAGGAGAACCCCCGACTCCGATACCGACCAAGTCTGATGAGATTTTGTGCGGGAGGCTCGCCAATACAAGATCAAAGCAACGCCTCCTGATACGCCCAAAACCCCGGATCTCAATCCTCATTTAGGCTAAAGCTTCAAACGATTATAAATCAAACTTTCTTGCATAACTTGAACCACTTCGTCATTGGAGAATGTGTTTTTGGTATGTACATAGAAATATGTCACAATAAGAATTCAATTAGATGAGCGTTTATAAATTGCAAATTTAAGGAGTATTTTGATTTTAAGGTTGAATCTAAAAGTTTCATATAATGTGAATGCCTTTTCTTAAGAAAGTCCCCAAACTGGTGCTCATCTCAAAGAAGCCTCCGAAATTGTTGACTTAGTCTTAATTCACCGCCCAGCTCATTGGTCTAGGGGTGAACATGGATTAAGGATAGAACCGATAACTTGAAAACTAGGTCGATGGGAACAAGTTTGGTTCCAAGTTTTAAGATATGCAAGGTAGATTCTAGGTTCCAAAATATGGAGAATCTGTTTCGACAGGTAAATTTAAGTTGAAACTTGAAATAAGTCTTTGTATATTTTCTTGTTCTATGTCTTCACTTGATCCTATGACATTTCATGACATCTAATGATAAATGTGTAATGTGAAACTACTAGTCTGAATTTTCATCTCCAGCGATATCCATGATTGAAACTTTTATTATATTAAAATCATAGTCTTCATGTTGTGATAAATGAATTGTAACAGATAATGCTTATTAGAGATAATAATTCACTGCAATCGTTCAATTAAGAATACAAGTAAAATTTGGGTACACCTTGAAACTGACTTTGGAACATGTGATAGGATAAATTCCAAATTCTAAAGATTAGTAAATTTGTTCCAACGGGTGGATTCTAGGTTTCAGGTGGAACCTGAACGGAACCTAAAACTACTCACCCCTGTTGATCACATACCATCTTTCTCGCCATGACCAAGGGCATCTTGGTCTACGACCTTTTTCTTTAGTTTTTTTTTCGTTCTCCTTTCTCTTTCTCTACTCCTTTATCTCTTTTGCTCCTTCCTTCTGCGCACTGAGTTCCTTATGCCCAAACCAGCTGAGTGTGATGAAAATGTGATTTTGATCTGAGTCGTCCACTACCTGAGGAGTGGTCAAACAACACAACCCACCCAATGCGATGACCTCCACCCATCTCAGCCAATACAGAAGGTGCGTGGAACTTATGCAGGGCTGTAGCTTTATTCGAGTTCTTGCCATCCAACGGGTCCAATACCCTTCACGCTAATCGAACCGCTGTGATACATGCTGCATGGTAAGGACAATAATTGCACGCGTAATTGCCGCAGCATTATGCGGAAGGTGCCTTGACTTGCTTAGAAAGAGAAAAAAAAACGACCAATCTCACCTGCTCCGGATGCAGAGAGCGGAAAAAGACAACGACAAATGTGTAATACGACATTTCCGGATTTGCAGGGAACTGTGGAGTGGTGTTAGACAGGAGTCAATGGTCCGAGAAACGAGGCGTCGCGCGAATTGGTGAAGAAACTCCAGATTCAACCTGCACGAGTTGAAGCCCTTTCTCAGTACAACCACTCCCGGGATTGAATTTCGATGGTATTTGTTCTCAGAGAGACAGTGCCCGCGGTATGCTCGAATATATTAATTGCCATGCTTGGGTCTCGAGCACCTTAGATGAGCTCGAGGGTTTTGGCGCCGAGCTTGCTGATGAAAACGACTTCCTCGACAGCCCAAGCCGTCGAATGTTACATCCTTGTATTCGAAAAGCATGATCATTCTGTTCTTTCTTTTCTTTTTCAAACATACTTATATCAAATCAGTATAGGGCTGTTCGGTTTGATCGAAGTGGGGCAGTTTCTTATTTACTTGCTCGTGAGAATTGATGCGCGTATGGAAACTTTTCTCGCGGTCTTGTATAATCATCTGGTATCTACAAGACAATTGCTCCAGGCTTTTTACGAGCTAACGATTTGGTTATACTTGTTGTCTAGGGTTAAAGCAAAGCAGACTGAAGAGTTGGCACAGAACAGGGGACGGCAATATGTGCTGATGTTGAACAGCAAAACCGTTTTCTAAAAACTAGAAAATGTAACGCCCAAAATAATTCTCTCACGGCTGGGTTTCTTATGTGCCTAAAGATTATCTAATCATCACCCTTCATCCAAGTCAGTGTTATCTCTCTCTTAAATTAATTATTTTAAAACATTCAACATAAATTCAACATTGACAAATATCAAAGATTAAGGATTAAATTGACTAAGTTAAAAAGATTGGAACTGATTTGACATATTTATAATAAGTTTAAAACTTTTTTTGATACAGAATTTTCCCCATTTTTTTGACTTACCAATATGAGTCGTATGATATGCCAACTTGCATACATGGTTAAATTAAGGTTGACAATTTCGTATATTAGTTAGTAATTTAACAAATTGGCAAGCCACCAATATAAATGTTGTTTAGCTATTAATATAGTTGGATATTTTGGAAGCATAAGTAGATCTTCTTATTATTTAAAACCAAGCAATATAAAAAGTTGATAAGTAAATAAAATTATTTGAAATATTAATATGATAAATATTGGTTAATTTGTCAGATTAGAGTGGGTAATTTGGTGTATAAGTTAGTAGCTTTAACGATTGGTGAGCAAAATAATAAACAAATACGGATAGATTATTAACACAAAGGTAATTTTGGATGAATGTTAACACCTGTCAAAACATACTGGTAAATCACAAACGTGTGAGAGGCCAAGCAATTTGCTAGTCATTTTTTATCATTTTAAATTTATTGTTTATCTCATGACTATGTACACACACAATCATTTCTAGCAATAATAATGTAGTTGGAAAAAACATAGACTTAATGTAATTTAATAGAAACAATTTACCTTAATTAATTTTAAAGAGCTATTGATTATTTCAATTTTAGTGTAAATCGGAGATACCCTTTTTGATCGATCAAATATTCTTTCACCGGAGATACCCTTTTTGATCAATCAAATATTCTTTCACTAAAATTGAAATAGTCAATAGCTCTTTAAAATTAATTAAGGTAAATTGTTTCTATTAAATTACATTAAGTCTGTGTTTTTTCCAACTACATTATTATTGCTAGAAATGAACGAGCGAGAAAGGAAAATACAATATAAATATTCTACGTGCTGGGTTAATGACAAAACATGAAAAATCATGCATGAAGACCTCGTTTGGTTCTCGTAAAATGTGTTCCAGGAAAATATTTTCTTCATTTTCCAACATTTAAATTGTTTAGGAAAATGAGTCAACAGAAAATTTATATTTAAATTCAGAAAAATTATTTGCTCTTAAAAAAAATCAAAAATCATTTTCCAAAATAAGATTGGATATCAATGCTTGGATCACAAACTCCGTGCTTGAGCATGGAATCCCCATAGCATGATTACGGGATCTTGGCAACTGACTCGAGTCTAAAACTTGATTAGGTCCATAAGGGTCCATTAAGACCAATCCTAGGTCCACAAAAGCCAGTCATAGGAACTTGTTGCCTATCCCTAGGTCCATCAAGGCCAAGCCTCGGGCCCTAATGCCCATGCCTCGGGCCCTAATGAACATGCCTTGTCCATTGAGGCCTAGCTTAAGTCCCTAACCCTCAAGCCCAAGTTCATCGAGACCAAGCTCAGGTCCATCAAGGTTGGGCCCAAGAAACAAGTGATTGTGCCTAGGTCCTCCTAGGTCCATTGAGGCAGGGCTTGGGACCTCAATGCTTGTGTATAGGTTCCAAGGGCCACGGGCTAATGTCCATTGAGGCTAGGCCTTGGTGCCCCATGGGTCTAATCAAGGTATGACTTGGGAACCTGATACCCATGCTCGAGTTTCCCTTGGGTATAGGCCTAAGACCCCAGTGCCCATGCCCAAGTTTATTAATGGCATGCCCAAGACCTAAGTGCCCTTGTTTGGTTCCCCAATGCTTATGCCCAGGTCCATCAAGATCAAGCCCAAGACTTTGATGCATGTGCTTGGGTCTATCGAGGTTGATCTTGGGACCCCAATGCCTATGCTCAAATTGCTAGCACCCGCACCCGAGTCCATCAAGCTCGAGTCCTGGAACTCGGTGCTTGAGATCGCGTCATTGGTGCCCGAGACTAGGTCCCTAGCACTTGAGTTTAGGTCCATCGAGGTCAAGCCCTAGATCCTAGTGCCCATGCTCAGGCCTTCGATGCCTGCGCTTGGGTCCATCAAGGTTGATCTTGGGACCCCAATGCCTATGCTCAAATTGCTAGCACCCGCACCTAAGTCCATCAAGGGTGAGTCCTGGAACTCGGTGGTTGAGATCGAGTCCCCGGTGCCCGAGATCAGGGCCCTAGCACCCAAGTCTAGGTCCATTGAGGTCGAGCCCTAGATCCCAGTGCCCATGCTCGGGCCTCCGATGCCCGCACTTGGGTCCATTGAGACCGGGTTGGGACTTTGGTACCCATGCTCAGGCCACTCCTAGGCTGGGGGTCCTTAGCACTTATGCTCGCATCTATGGAGATCTCATCCTTGGCGCCCCGGCCTAGGTCCATCGAGGCGGGGTACTAGAGTCTTAGGTCAGGGTATTGGGTTCTCAAGCTTGGCCTTTGTGGACTTGAGACTCAAATGCTCGTGCTTGGGTCCAATGCCTTGGTCGAGGTCCATCAATGCTAGACTAGGACCTCAATGCTCGTGTTTAGTTTTTCGACTATTTATATGTAAGAAACTAGCATTCGATTAATATATATATCTATTTAGAAAAATGAAACGATAAAAAATAGATAAGAGCAAGGAATAGCCGACTGACTGAGGAGTGGTCAAACGACATGAACTACCCACTGCTGTGATGTCGACCGATTCTCAGCTTCTGCACAAGGTGCGTGGAGTCTATGCTGGGGCTTTGATTTATAAAGTTGTCGCCATCCAACGGTCCAAGGGCGATGCATGGTGCATGCTGCACAGTATGGACAATCATTACCTTCTCTATTAATAAAAACGTATACAAGAAAACTAACGACCGATAGTCACTTGCTCCTGGTGCTAACGCGCGCGAGCCAACGACAAAACATATCGATCGTCGGATCATATAGTATTTTGTTATTAATCTACAGGAGGAAAGAGAGGTGCCACTCGAAGATGCCTTGTTGCGTAGTGTACTCTCTACATACAGACAAAAAGTCATTAGAAAAACGTTTCCATTGGTGACATTCTTCGATGTCGTTCTTAGAGATTTCAACCTTTCGATTGATTAAAGTAATATTATGCCACTTTCACAAGAAACTCCACATGAAAGAGACTTTTTAACTCTCTCTCTCTCTCTCTCTCTCTCTCTCTCTCTCTCTCTCTCGATTGATCAAAGTAATATTATGCCACTTTCACAAGAAACTCAACATGAAAGAGACTTTTTAACTCTCTCTCTCTCTCTCTCTCTCTCTCTCTCTCTCTCTCTCTCTCTCATTTTTGATAATCTCAAAACGACAATGACATCTTTTACATTAAAGTAAGAAAAATCGTTTTATGTTTTAACACAGAAGGAGGATAATTTTTGGCGTTGTGGCAGTAAGCGTCAGGATCCTGTGCAAGTTTTGTTTATCTTACATAATTTTTTATCTATTATAATGGATGGTTATGAAATCTGGATACTAGGTGAAACTTGGAAATCCATTTCTACTAATTTCAAGGAATAATATTTCCATGAGGAATCAAAATCCAAGTTTAAATTTTTCTTCGAACATGAAAAATCAAGGAATCGGAATCTTATTTGTTGAATAATCCGATTCTACACTAGGCTAAAACCAGGCAAATCAAATTTAATAGTCACTGAGGCCTACGTGATGCTGTGGTGAAATTTAAATTTTCTATGTACCCCACACTTTAGCCAACAGACTAATTCAATATCACTATTTTTTATTTTCGGTCATAAAATGCACTTTCATTTAAAAGCAATGTTTCTGTTGAAATGTTATAATATATGATAGAAGTTAGAAAAATAGAAAATATCTTCTTACAAACATTCCTATTAGATGGCGAGCCGATGCCTTATACTGAAATTTTAACATAGTCTATCACCCAAAAAAAAAGGAACTATTTCAAGACATTGAATAATAGCATCGACGTGTGTCTATTTAGAGTAAATTTCATTGTATGAGACAATAACAAATAACAATGATTTACATATGCATTGTGTTAGTCAATGAAAGATGAATGCTCACAATAAAGTCAAATTACAAATGATATACTCAGATAAGAAGGATTTGTCATGTATGACAAAAAAATAAAATCAACCAATTTTGTAAGACTAATTAACTGTTTATCAACAATTCAATCAAGAAAAACTACTTTCTTTATCTGACATTCCTTTCAGCCTTCGCTTGCTTGATAAGACGAACTAATTTTATATATATAAAAAACAACTCTATATAGAAAATACTAATTCGTGTAAAAGAAAGAGAAAAAGAGAAAAGAAAAGAAAATAAGAGAAAAGGAAAAAAAGTAAAGAAGGAAAATAAAATAAAAGAAAAGAAAAATAAAAAATTAATAAAAATATGAAAAACATTAAATTATTATTATGAATTGTCCACATCAATGCTAGCTATGTCGTATAGGAGGGTCAATATTCATGTCAACAATTTTCCAACCAAAATTAGCCAAATGAAATCAATTAGTAAAACGTGAAAATATTAAAGACTCAATTAAAATAATTAAAATGTTTATAATTAAATTGGCAAAAGTGTGATAGATTTGGGATTTTTTTAGACAATCTCCCCAAAATGATTGGAATATGATTGAAATCCAGGGATTTTTGCAAGTGCATCCAAATACATAATAGTATACAATGGTTGATTTTTAGCTCAAAGGGAGTTTTTTCTTAAGTAAAACATCTTAGATGCATTCCATTGATAACATCTAACATTAACATCTTTTGCCTATAGGGATATAGATGCTTTTATCGCACGCCATGTCTTGCAATTTATACGTGTAATGCCATACACTTATGAAAAAGTATATTGGTAATATATATCATATGCAATCACCAACCATTAACAAGCATTTTTATCACCAAGAATTATACTCTTTGTCGGTCCAAGTAAATTCATTTGTGGAACGTTATGGGACAAACATGAAGTCTTGAATCTCTTAGCCGAGGTACATGTCTAACGAATGCCATTCTTTTAAATCTAATATTTGTCAATCCTTGCTTGAGATCCTTGTCTGATAGCTCAAATATTTGTGTCCAACTTGTGCACGATCAAGCTTCTCGTGCCGAATTCAACAATCATCTTCTATAGATGCTAAGTAGTGTGCTTCCGTAGAAGTTCAAGACACGCATGATACCAATTCCGTTTCTTTTTTCTTTTTTTTAAATTTTTTTGTTCTTGGGATTTAGTTTTGAACATAAATCCGTTTGATAAAACAATTTTATTTTTCAATTTCTGGAACAAATTTTTATCTAGAAATAAGTTTGAAACAGAAATCAAAAGTTAAAATTTTTAGTTTTTTTATTTTTAGAATAAAAATGAGAAATAAAAATTATTCTCATCGTTCACTCGTCGCCGCCCGTTACCCACCCGCCGGTTGCGGGCCACTTGTTATCAAACGCCCACCGTTGGTCGCCCACCACCTCCTAATGAGAGGAAAATTTTTTGTGTTATTATTAAATAAATTTCTATTCTAGGAATATAAATTTTGTATCATTATCAAATGACTATTTTTGTTTAGAAATTTGTCCGAAAAATAGAAATAGAAAAATCAATTTATAGTCAAAAATTGATTTTTGGAATAGAATAGTTATCATTCGCGCTCTTAATATCTTTCTAACATTGAGCAAATGGAAGGCTACATGCCTTTTTTACGAACAAACTTTTTGCCAAAAACTTGATAATGAATGGTAATAGGGGAAGGCCATTTTTCCAATCTATAAGGCTGGGCACGCAGATTTAATTTTCACTCCACTACATTTGGACAGTCTATGATCGTAATATTGCACTAAATCGAACATCTGTGTAGCTTACACCATCATTTTAATATCCATTTACATACTACTTGGGGACTAAATCGTGAATGACGCTTCGAAAATACTAACGTTACCGAAATTCGAAAGTGACATGAAATCGAAACGAATGAGCGCGTGCATGATCGCCGCCTGTCGTGCTATAATGCTAACGATGTCAACAGGATCTGTTGAATAAAAATATCTTATCCAAAACATGCGAAGTCAGAATTCTCCAATCAGATCCGATCATAACTCTTTTACTAGCGCAGCATAAGGGAGGGCACTCCGATGACCTAAGCTCCTAGATAAGGTCCTTTTCATATTTTATTGAGAGAGAGAGAGAGAGAGAGAGAGGAGAGCACGCCTAACTTTGAACATCTAGAAAGATTTGACATTGACTCATGACCAATTCGCATCGCGTTCGGGTGCGGCGGCCTTGCACTCAGAGACGTATGCTGTCCTTATTTATACAAGTTATGACAGGTGAACGTCTCATGTGACGTCGAGAGGAGGACCACACGACTCCGATGCCGAGCATGTCTGATGAGATCGTGCGGGAGGCTCAACACGCCAATACAAGATCAAAGCTACGCCTCCCGATACGTCCAAACCCCCGAATCTCGATCCTCGTTTAGGCTAAGTCTAGCTGATTACGTCGACGAGATTCGTTGTTTCTTCTTGATGCGTGGTATGAAAACGATTATTAATCAAACTTTCTTGCATAACTTGAACCACGTCGTTATTGGAGAACGTGTTTTTGGTATGTACATAGAAATATGTCGCAATAAGAATTCAATTATATGACGATTTATAGATTGCAAATTTAAGGAGTATTTCGATTTTAAGCTTGAATCTAAAAGTTTCATATGAAGTGAATGCCTTCTGTTAAGATATACGATAGCAATACTATATAGCAAAATGCTCAAAATCATATCAAATATAGTTAAAGTAGTCGTCAACTAATTCAAGAAATATAATTTACTTTAAAAATTATACATAACCTTTTTATCGTCTTACTATCATTATGTTTCTTTTCTTAAACTAATTAACATCTCTAAGCAATTTGTCCCCATAACTGCATCTCTTATCTTCTCCACACACAATTACAACCTTTTCTTTTCTTTTTCTATCACAAACATACATATATATATATACACACACCCACACACCCAAATACATAATTAATCACTTGGCTTTTCAATTCTAATGCACAAACGATAAGTCCTGCAGATCTCATGTTATAAAATAACATCAAATGTTCTAATCTCTTTTATGCATAGGATCGCTAAAATTTGATTGATCAAATATCTTGACTCAGAAATCAAGCTCCTCAAATTTTCACATTTATATATTGACGTTTCATATCAATGGCCAATAAACTGAAAAAAAAAAAGAAAAAAAGAAAAGAGATAGAGAGAGAGAGAGAGAGAGAGAGAGAGAGAGAATTTGAAGTGGACTACAATTGAAAAAAAAAAAAAAAACCCAACTCTGTCGTCCTCTTCTGCGCACTCTCTCTCTCTCTCTCTGTCACTCTCGATCCACTTTCTTCTTCCTTCTTCGCACCGCCGATGGCGTCGATCGGACTTCAGAAGCTGCTCCAGGCCGGCACCAAGATCGTCGCCGTCGGCCGCAACTACGCCGCCCACGCCCAGGAGCTCGGCAACGCCGTTCCCAAGGTACTCTCTCTCTCTTTCTCTCTCTTCCTTGGTCGATTTCTAGAGATCGCCGCGACCGAGTGCCTGAAGCCGATCCGCGCGCGCGGTGTCCTGTCCCGTGACCCTAGGAGCCCGTGCTGTTCCTGAAGCCGACGTCGTCGTACCTGGAAAACGGAGGGACGATCGAGGTGCCGCCGCCGCTGCTGTCGCTCGACCACGAGGTGGAGCTCGCGGTCGTGATCGGGCGGAAGGCCCGGGACGTGCCGGAGCCGGCCGCCATGGACTACATCGGAGGTACTTCGGTTCCGCGATTGCTCCGTGCGCTTGATGAATTTTTTTGCTGCTGTCGTTTTGTAGTGGCGTTCGCGTCGCGATTCGTGAGGCCTTCGGACGTTTTGGATTCTTTTTATGTGGACTGAGTTTGTTCGGCATTGGACGGGCTCGAAATAGTTATGGTAGGATGATTTGTGTCGGATCGTGATACGACTTCATTGGAGATGGGGGGTGATTGTGAAGCTGAACAGGGGAATTCGGCGACTTGTTTCGGAGGATGATTCTGAACTGTGTAGTATGTTAGTCATCATGGACATGAAAATGTTAGCTTTTTATTTTCCGTTGAACCGGTGCGCTATCTCATTATCTTTGTTGAATTGATAATCCTGATCGAGAGAAAGTTATGCAATGTCATCTTGTCGACTAACTGAAACTATATGGTTAGTCTCATCTCGAATTCCCATTAATGCTTTTCCCCATTGTTATTGGTGCTCACGAACGCATTCCTAACATAAATAATTGACTTGCTGACAGAGTTGGTCTATGCTTTTCCTTTTACCTCCTCAAGTTCTAGTCGTTTGGATTGTGTTTTGGGCAAGCAGCACAAACCTTTTCACGGTTATAGAAGAATAGATACGCATTATGATCCTGGGATGGTGCATGAAACGCGTTACATTGTGGCTGCTGGTGTGGCTCTGTAATGGAGCTAGTTATGACCCAACTTCTATAAATTGTGGAGGTTCGGGATACTGAATGTGGTTGGCTTTGGATATCATGATGCTAAGTGCAGGGATCGCAGGGTAACTAGAATGTGCAACTAATCAGTCATTGACTTTCTATTCCATCTTTTTTGTGATTTTGTTTCTCTGATCTGTGCGCTTTAAGTTTGATTGAAGATTTTTCAATATTTTGAGGTATTGAAGCTGGTATGCTCATGAATTGTAGGATATGCTCTTGGACTGGATATGACTGCTAGGGAAATCCAATCTAAAGCAAAGGTGTATTTCCTATTTCTTAAATCTTTTACAGATAGGATTGGTGGCCCTACATTTCTCTTTGTTACCAAAATATATTACATGTTCAGTTATCTTCTAGCTGTATCTTTTACTTCAGAAAAGTTGCTGTTAAAGATTGGGTGGCTGGTACTTTTTTGAAAAAAAATTATTATTTGCCAAATCCTAATGGTTATAAATTGAGTCAGTCCTTTCCTTTGGTAACATGTCCTCGCAATAAACCCAGAAAAATTCTTAATAAACCGATTAGCTCCGCACAATAAATGGATTATTGCTTGGCACTTATTTGTGCTACGATACTGTGGACATCAACTGAGACCAACCTGCTTTTGTTATCTTTTCAGCTCCTTTTTTTATATTATTTTCCTCATTTTTCTGTGGATCGGAAAAATTTTCTCATTAAGGATCCGTACAACTCTAAATAAAATTGATTTTGTCTTTTCCCAATTGTTCTTGTTGGTAGTCTGCAGGTCTTCCATGGACAGTAGCAAAAGGCCAAGATACTTTCACACCAATTAGTTCTGTGGTGAGTGAAATGTTATTGCTTAATTTCTTTTTATCAGATTCAACATTGAGGTAACGTGGAAGGATGAATTCCGGATGATGGGTTGCTGGGATGAATGATAGGTTTTGCTAGATGATGTCAGTTTAGATTGTCTGATGAATTCAATGTAGACGCACTCTGACTTGAGATTAGCCAGCCAGTGGGCTTGGAAGAAGATTACCTAAGGAACTGAGTTCTGTGGATTGCTTACCATGGATTTTCAAGTGTCTGACTTTAGTCTGAGTGTTTTCTCTTTTCGCAGTTTTCTGATTTTGCCTATTGTTTTGATTGCAAAACCCTTCTCAGCTGGACAAATCTTTGGTGCCAGACCCTGACAACTTGGAATTGTGGCTCAAGGTGTCAAATTCTCAGTCTTACATTCACATAACAGTGATTGCTTGATTATCTTCTCTGCAGACTGATCTCAAGTCTGATCATTCACTCTAACTACAGGTGGATGATGAAATAAGGCAGAAGGGTTCAACCAAGGACATGATTTTTAAGCTTCCGTATCTTATTAGCCACATTAGCTCTATTATGACCCTTTTTGAGGGAGATGTAATACTGACAGGTACTTGCTTCAATCTTTTGTGTCACTTTTTGGTGCATTTCACTGGTCAGATATTTCCTTGCTGTTATGTTATTTTGCTGTTTATTAGCATGTTATCAGTAGTATAACCAGACAAAAAAACCAAGTTTTCAAAGTTTCTCAACTCCCTTTCCCCAGACTTCCCTTAGATTCAGAAGTGGCTTCTTCTGTGTCTAATGATGTTTTGTTTCTTTTTTGGCATATGATCCCTTGGACTTGATTGTGCAGGCACTCCCCAAGGTGTTGGCCCTGTTAAAGTAGGTCAAAAGATCACTGCTGGCATAACAGGCCTAATCGACATTCACTTCAATGTTGAGCAATGTCGAAGACCAGGAAGTTAATGAACTAAGAATTCCAAATGATTGCCAAATCTTGCATGATGTAGTGTAGTTCTGGCAGAAAAATTAATAAGGACATTCAACTGAACTCTCCAATTTAGAACTTTCGCCGCAGCAATTAGAGATACGAGAGCAGTGATGCTATCATGCAAGTTCAATTGGAGTTGGTGTTTGAAAGATAAGACTGTTGTATTCTTTCGCACATCCACAAGCAAAGCAACAAGCTTGCTCAAAGCAGCTCAATCTTGGCCTACCATATTTATATGTATCTATTCTTTTAGCACACAATCTCGTTCCAGTCATGGATTGAAACGCGTGGGGCGTGCCCATCAGTTACGTTGATAGAAATCATGCTAGAAATCTTCCAGGTATCGTCACTGCTTACAATACAGAAATTTTCTGTTGAGAGAAAGGACGAGGGAGATCTAAGGATAATATAAGCAAGTGATGTAGATAGATATTTTCTTATTTTTACTAGCAAAGCAATATGTGTACATACACGCAGACGACTAACTTGATGAGGCCTTCGATCGTATACATGATGGATCAAGAAGCTACTCAAAGCTTTTCACAGGCCACTTGATTGATTATCTTTTTGCTATCGGGAGTCATTAAACTTTTTGAGGCATAGGTTCCACCTTTGAAAACATTTTGTTATTTGCATTTTGGGGATGAAATTTTTTTAAAGAGAGTAGAGCTCTATGCAATCGATATTCGGAAAAAATGGAAATCCTATAACTTTGTCAAGTCAATAATATTCCCGTATACAGTGATGACAGACAATGTAGTAACTGCGTAAGCATTACGTCCCAAAGATGAGAAATCCATCTTTTTCAGTGCCGCACCTACTGCTCGCTCTTTAATTCAACTCGGGTCACGTCGTGATCAGCCATCGATTTCTCTTATGCATCGCAGCACTTCATCTAGTGCCAGAAGAAATTGTAAAGCAGGATCAAGTTAAGTACTTTTTTGGTTGCTTTTGATGCTCTAGCGATACTTGGACCGATGACATTGGATGATTTATAGATGAATATATACTTCACTAAGTTCAGATGGTGCAATCTTATCTTTGCGTCGCTTTCATCAGCATTATAAGGAAGAAACTTCCCCAGGTAACTCGCCGCCAATCCCTCATCAAAAGTCTTCTTTCTTGCGCTGCTTTGCTTTGATCTTTTTGGACATTACTTATGACTCCTTTGTGTCAATTGTAAGATTGATAAAAAATTGATTAAGAGAATAATTGTTGAAAAAGTCTTAAATCTATTGTACAACAACTAATTTAGTCATAAACCTTTTAATTGTGTCAATTTAAACCTAAACCTATTGTATGATAACCAATTTAGTACTAAACCTTTTGTCAATTTGCTAATATAGTCACAAACATTCTAATGATTTAGCAATGTAGACTTTCTAGGTTATTTTGGTTGGAAGTCGCTGAAGGATTACATTAGAAAATCATTAAAAGATTTAAAACTAAATTGACATTATTGAAAGGTTTAGAACTGAATTGACTACTGTATAATAAGGTCAGGATCGAATTGACACAATTGAAAAATTTAGAATTGAATTGGTAGCCATACAATATGTAAAGGACTTTTTGGACAATTTTCCCCTTGATTTTAAGTGAACACAGCAGCTTGAAGTATGGTCGATGAGACTCTCTTTAGTGAACTTTGATGAGCGGAGTGCCAAAATTTGAACCTAACTAGACTTCATCGCTTCTTCTCTTGACCGTCGGACCGGGTTCTTCGTTCGGTTAAATTGTATGTGACGGAGCTTGCGGAGGGTCCACCTCTCAACCTACTAGACATATCTTAGCGTTATATACGTTATTGCACGTAGACATATCTCAACCTTTGCAAGCTTAGGTGGTTAAGGGAGTGAAGTGGAGAAAGCGGATTGTTTTAAAATATGTTAGTTTATTTTTATCACCTTTTTTTTTAAAACTTTCCTATTTTATAATGTAGGGGTAATTAGGAAGGGCCCGAATAAGTGACACAAATTTCACTTTTCTCTAAAGACATATGTACACTTCACCGCTAGTAGTTCACGTTTTGGAGAATCCATTGATCGAACTCAACAAACAGCGGCAATCTAACTCGCATGAATTGACTCTATTTTCTTATAGGCCAAGAAAGAGACAATTGACCTTATTTTCCATATATTATAGAGATGACATCGTTGCGTTTACCCAACATAATATACAACATTCGATTCAATGGCGAGTGTAATGACATAGTAAGTTTATACAGGCGATGGTTATGAATGCAAGGACCGAGACACTGGAGTCAACAGCCGTCGACGAAGCGGAATTGCTCGGTGAGGTCGGAGCAGCTGTTGACGATCCAACGGTAATGGACAGCTTCTGGCCAAGGTTGCAGTGTGAATCGACGGTGCAGATGTAATGGTTAGACCCACCCTTCGAAAGCTTGATTTCCACCGGACTGCCCAGAACGGATTCGATCCGGGTGCAGTTGTCGTACTCGGCCTTTGATACTTCGGCCACATTGTGCGTCCCCGTCCAATTGAAAGCTGAAATCAATATGCTCATTTCATTAATGATGCGACGCACAAAATCGATACCACTGTAGAAATTACACAATAAGTCATGATTGGAACTCGATTCATTCTCACATATACATGCAAATCGCTTCAATAACTGCCCGACGTTTACAATGAAATAGAAAACCTCGTATATGTAAGAGGAATAGGAAACAAACGAAGGAAAAAGAACAAGGTAAAACGAGGGGTTTATACATAGCTTGTCGCCAACCATGAAAGTCTTGGAGGCAGCCCAAGACTGGTAATAGGATACGTTGGGGGGGACGGTCCACCCCAATCCGTCTCCGACCACGTATGTCGCTGCCGCCACTGTGTCGACCTCTATGAATCCCGCCGCGATCATCGTGATCAACCACGCCGTCAAATTTGCGCGAGTTACCATTTTCATGTGCTCCTTCTGGTCGCCCCTCTGCTACTCAGCCCTTTTAGTCGAGCCTGCCTTCTGCTTCTTCCGATCGCAATGCGTGCGGATCCTTATAGTGATTAAGTTATTATAGGAGGGAGGGAGGGAGGGAGAGAGAAAGAGAGAGAAGGAGATATTATTGTTTAATATCCTTTTGCCGAACTAAATCAACAATGTAATAAAGAAACACTCAGATCTATGGGCGTAGGAGCTGTGTTCAATTCATAGTCTGTCTAATCTCGATAGGAGTGAGCATCGCTCTAGGGTCAATCCTGAACCGACCCTGGACCGGCCCAACCTTGCTGGTTTTGATCTGGTTTACAGGGAGACTAGGTCAGTCTTTGGTCCTGAGATCCCTTGACCAGTACTGTGTGGGTTAGTTCTCGGTCCTGGAAGTTTAGGGTCGGTCCAACCCGGACCAACCATGACTTTATATATTATATATAATATATCTAAAATATTATACATACATACATACATACATACATACATATGTTATATATCTAATATAATATTTGTAACGCTTTTATATATGGCGTTACAAGTATTATTGATAGAGGATTACAGGAACTTCCCATCTTGTCCCATATTTCCATGAGCGGTCTTAATCGTTTTTATGGTTTATTGCTTTTAGTAGGTATGAAATTTCTATTGTTGCTTATCTTAAATTTATTGAATATATATTGATATTTATAGTTTGGTTGCACAACACTACATTGTCCATAGATATGTAATTTGAAATGGTAAATTTGCCTTTTCAGGGAGTGCAAAAAAATTGAATAAAAAAATTATCGGTTGGTCCCAAGTTGATCCTAGAACCGGACCGAACCCATTAGGTCTATCTAGTCCTCGGTCCCAAGCTTAATAGGGTTGGTCCTCGGTCTCAAAAATTGATGACCAACACTATGTGGGTTAGTCCTAGGATTAGGGGGTGGACTGGCCTAATTCGGACCATGCTTGCCCCTAATTCTCGATCAATTTTCCGTCAATTTTGTTGATTTTTCTTGTTGGTATAGGTGATATCTCAATCATCCGTACTCTACCATGCACCATTAATACATTAACCTGAGGCATGATTAATTATGTTTTTTTTTTATCCATAATTTTGTTGTTTTGGAATTACTTGTACAGCGAACGTCTTTTTAATCTTTGACTATGTTTGAGAGGTGTCTACTACTCGATTACCGATGCAGTGAGTCACTTTCGTTAAGGCTATGTTTTTTCTCCGATTTTGATCGAAGGAAATTTTCTTAAATCAAAACGTGGGTAAATCAGTGAGAAGTATCACCATATTAATCAATGACGCGTGATTTTACCCACAAAGAATCTATTTTAACACGAAAAACACAGCGCCTCAATTACTCTATCTCTTCCGCCCATGGTCCGGAGGCGGATGCGCCTCTGATGTTGGTGATGGTCAGATGAGCGGGCGGTGAGCACGGCGGAGGGACAGCAGCGGTAGAGGAATAAAGGGGTATAGACCCATCAGTTCATGTAACTTCATTTGTAGAATCATTTCCAAAATCCTTATGAATAGGCTCAAACGTTCTTTTCCTCGATCCATAGCTCCTTTCCAGAATGCATTCCTTGAAGGTAGACTCATACAAGATAAAATTATCGTGGCCCATGAAACATTCCATCATATGAAGTTGAGGGAAAAAAGGAAAGATGGATGGTGAGGTATGAAACTTGATAAGAAGAAATCATATAATCTGTGTGGAAAGGGGTTTTCCTTGAATATGCAATGCTTAAAATGGTTTTTGAGAGAAGATGGGTGAGTTGTTTCATGTCTTGTGTAACATCTGTGGCTTGTGAACTATTACTAAATGGCAAAAGATCTGCAAAAATATGGGTGCGTTTGGGAAGACTTTTTGGGAAAATCTTTAGGAAAATGCAAAGACTTTGAGTTAAAGGTGTTTTCCAAAATACAAACTGTGTTTGGTAAATTGTAATTTAGAAGCCCTTTGTGAAGTACCTTTGAGCAAAATGGTGTTTGGGGGACAAAGGACTTTTGTGAAAAAAAAAATTTATCAAAAGAAAAATAAAAAAAATGAAAACCGACAAGGGCAGCGGCAGCCGGCGGCCGGCGGTGACCCCCAGCGACCTCTGGCGACCCCGGATCTGGGGCGGCGAGGTCGCGCGCATCACGCGACACCGTCGCGACCTCCGGCGACCTCGGATCTGGGCCGGCGAGGTCGCGCCATCGCGCGACGCCGTCGCGACCTCCGGCAACCCTGGATCTGGGCCGGCGAGGTCACGCGACGCCGTCGTGACCTTCGGGGACCCTGGATCTGGGGCGGCGAGGTCGCGCGTGTCGCGCGACGCCGCCTCGACCTCCGAGAACCCCGATTGGTCGTCGCGAGGCTACGCAACCCTTGCCTGAGGTCGGGGGACCTCGGCGAGGGCCGCGCCTGGGTCGCGCGACCCAAGCAGCTGTTGCTGGGGCCACCCTCGACGGAGAAGATAAACAGTGATCCTCACAAGGGCAAAAAACGGAAAAACAAAAAATTCGTAAGGACAATTTCGAAAAAAAAAAAAATATGAACAGTACCCCGAGCGGGCATGCCGGAAAAGCCGAAAGCCCAAGGCAAGGCACTCCCCTGCCTTGGGCTTTCAGCCTTCACAAGGCTGGCCTTCTCCAAAGGGGGCTTCAAATGTTTTTGCCAAACACCCCTAATATCCTTTCATTGGAATACGCCTTTATCTCCCTATTTGTTCTTATTTGTAGCTGATGGCTTGTCCCATTTGTTATTCAATGCAGGAAGGTCAAATCCAACGTACCAAACTGAAGGAGGAATGCCGTGTTGTGGGAAGATCTAAATATGAGGCACTGGGTTATGCGAAAGAAAGGGTGTTGGAAAAAGCTTCCGGGCTGGAAATCTCTCTTGTTATCTCAAGCTGGGAGAGAAATGCTCATGAAAACAGTGGCAAATGCAGTCCCCACTTTCTCAATCTTGCTTTGACTTTCTTTAAGAAGTGGTGTCAGCAAGTGGATGCTGCTGGGTCTACATTTTGGCGCGGGACAGAGAAGTGGGGGAACAGAGCAGTGGAGAAGTTGGGGAAGCTTGACCGAAGCTAAATCGGAAAGGGGCATGGGTTTCAGAGTCTCTCTCAGTTCAACCTAGCTCTCCTTGCCAAGCTTGCCTGGAGGATACAAACCAATCCTTCAGAATTCTAAGTTTGGAGGCTCAGCGGACTTTACTTTCCTAATTGCAGCTTCATGGAGACAAGAAAAAAAGGGAGGATTTCTTGGGGAGTAGAATCTTGGAAGGCGAGGAACTGATCAAACGAGGAGCCCCATGGAAGAGAACCAATGGAAAATCTGTTAGCATGTAAAGACAGGCGGGTGAATTCTAGTAGGGATTACAAGGTGCATCCAATCAACACTGAGATCGTGGTTAGAAGCCTGGAATTTTGAAGTTCTCATTGAAAATGAAACAAATCCTGGAACACCAAACCTATAAGAGGGTAGATACATCGAGAGGAACAGGCCATGGTGCACGAAACTCACTTTAGCCAGGGGAGAAACGAAGATAAAGAGTGATCTGGCCCTGGAATAGAAATGGAGCTTTCTTAGTTAAATCTGCATACTGCTTTGCAATGTAACAGAAGAAAAAAGCAGATGACAAAAACCCATGTCTTCAATTTGCCACACTGTGATCAGTGAGGCATAGAAACTTGTGTGAAATATTGACTGCCCCAGAAAGATGAGATTCTTTTTGGAGACTTTGCTGCAATGCTGTTGCTGCAGCTGATAACCTATGTAAAAGGAAGATTAGGGTAAGCTCTGAGTTTGTGTTCTGTCATGAAGTGAAGGCCACCGAGCATTTGGTACCTAGCTGTGAAAGATGTAGATGTGTTAGGTCTTGGACTAACTTACTTAGCAGGGGGATTCACTGTCAAGACTAGCTTGGCCCGTTATTGCCAAGATAACGGTCTACTTCTTCACATCTATCATGCAATGCGTGCAGTCACCGACAGACAGAAAAATCACGGTACACACTTCCTGGTATAACCTAAAGCCTTATGTATGACCAGCGGAGATCATATTCGCTCTAGTGCTGTATTTGGTAAACTTGAAGAAGAAAGAGACATTAAATTGGGCTCTGTATGATTAAACCGTGCTTGAGATTTGTGCTGATTTGGTCATGCAATGAAAGTCAAAAAGACAGAAAAATAAAAGGAGACATTCCCTTCTTCTGCTTTTCTATTCATCATTGCATGGCATGTGATATTGACAAGCACGGTGACGAAAAATTCTTTATTCTCAATAGAAGAAGGACGGGGAATGAGAACTCCAAGATCACGATTCTCATCATCATTTCATCTTCCGCAACCGGTAAAATGAAGATGTAATAACTAGATTAATAGCAAAAATTTGACTGTGCAACGATCACGGACAAGTAAGTAGAGCTACGGCCGCAGTCAAAATTACTGCAGAAACTCCGGTGATGCCAAGCGATACTGCCGAGTTCCCTGGGGTGGGAGGAACCGCATCTCCAGCAGGAGATGCCGCCGCTGCCGAGGGAGCTGGGGTTGAAGATGGTGGAGCAGCCGTGCTGGAGGGCGGCAGGGTGGTGGTGGGCGATGGAGTTGCTGCTTTAGGTGGAGGACTTGAGGTGGAAGGTGCCGGGGTCACGGCGCCGGTCTGTGGAGAAGCCGCCGAGGATGACGGAGCGGAGCCAGAGGGCGGCCGAGTTGGAGCCGTGGTGGAGGACGTCAGGGTGGCAGCAGAGGGAGGAGTGGCTGCCTTGGGCGGTGGAATGGCTGAGGAGGATGACGGGGGAGTGCCGGAGGGGCTGGGGGCAGTGACGTTGATGGCAACCTTTTGGCCTAACGAGCAGTGGCCGGGGACGGTACAGATGAAGAAATGCTGGCCGGCAGTGGTGAGGGTGATCCTTGCCGGCGGGACGGTGGAGATAGAGAGGGTGTTGGTGCCGTCGCATGAGCTGAAAGCCGTCTCCGTCACTTCAGCCACGTCGTGCGCTCCGTCGTTGAAGTTGAAGACTGCATGGAGATGACAAAATCGTCATTTGGACCTAAGAATTAGTATGCCAAGAGTTGTTCCTTAAAAATTAAAAGTGTTTTTCGTGAAATTAAACAAAGGAAATAGTACTTTTATTAGAAAATTAGAGCATACTACGTCGGCATGTGAAGTGAAGTAAATTTCATACAAGTGACCTTATTTCAAAGAATGGATAGAAATGATACTCAAATTAATGATAGATAAGATTATTTGTATGAATTTTTCTTATTATACTCTCAATGTTTATGCTGATTTTTTTGCCACGAAAACAGACATCAATGAATTTTTTGTTTCTCAAATCTTCATGCGATTGTACAATCAAATCAAAATTTGATTATGATTCCGTTTCTTTCGTGAAAAAAGAATAATTTAAAAACTATTTATCTAAAAATAATCACTTATAAAAGTTCGACATTTATGACTCTTGCGTATGGGATGTACAAAATTTGGAATCCAACGTACTTATATGGCGCTATGACATTTCAAAGTGAAATGTCGCTTAGTGTAGTTCTCTACCAAATTTACACTAAAATGTCTGGTCTCAACTTACCTAAAATGTCTCCAACCTCGAAGATCTGACTGTTAGCCCAAGCTTCATACGCGGCCGCGCCTCCCGCAGGTATAGTCCACCCCATGGCATCTCCAACCGTGTAAGTCACCACCCCTTTCGGATGCCCCGGCGGCGGGGCAGGCACCTGCGCAGCAGATACCGACAAAAGAGCCGCCATCACCACTGCCGCCGCCGCGAAAATAACACCGCCCAAACGCCTCGCCATCGCCCTCTCTGTGTTCTCGAGAAACGTCAGGTCGCCCCTGCTCTTCTCCCTATCTCCTCCTGCTCACGAAAATCTTCGAATTCGAATCCCCCTTTTGCTCTTTTGCAGCTGCCGGGGCTTCCTCTTTTATAGGAACCATTTTGACTGGAAAAAGGAGAGATCAAAGCAGCTTGCGGAATGGTCATTGCCATCGTGCACTGCGTTGACTCCTTAACGATCATTCTTTAATGGCATGGGAGCTTTTCATCAAATCAATCTGTCGACGGTGCTTTAAGGTTTAAACGTTTATAAATTTTCGAACGGCATAGTCATTTTTTAAATGTTAATGCTCCATGGCAATGAACAATCAATCTAATCCTCAAGAGAACCCACTTAGCGAATGCTTTTTGACTTTTGGGGGGAGGTCGATTTGCTACGTGAAGCGCAATACGAGGGTGTGCACAAAGACTTTTTTCGAACTTTCAATCTGTATTTAGACAGCACAAGAAAAAGTCTAAGCCCCCATTGAAATATAGGAAAAAAGAAAGCAAACGAGAGCGTGGAAGCACGTTACGGATTTGATGAGACAGGTCCGAGGATCATCCGGACGTGGGGGGCTTTCACAGGGGTAAATTGGTTGATTTTTCGGGAAAGAAAAAAAAATCAGGTGTAGAACAAAAAAGGAATAGAACTAATAAATACCACTAAAAATCCTTAAATTAGTACACCCACACTATATTTATTTCGCATTAATTTCAAAGAAACCCAATTATATAGCCGGGCATCATTTACTCCAAATTATGTTTGTGTTATAATAAATTTCAAGGTGGTATATCTTTGTCATATTTATTCCAAATTAATTTTCGCGTCACAAAATTGGACAAAAGTTAATGAGGATAGCACTTTGAGATTTTTCTAGCATGTGAATTAGTTTGGGATACACACATATATAGGACGGGAGTACTGGTTTGAGATTTTTACGACACAAATATGAATTTGGGGTAAATGGGGCGTGAGTGTACTAGTTTAAAATTTTTCGTGACGCGAAAATTAATTTGAGTAAATATGGCACAAGTGTATTAGTTTAAAATTTCTTGTGACACGAAAGTTAATTTGAGTAAATATGGCACGAGTGCATTGGTTTGCTATTTTTTGTGCCATTGACTATAACAAAATTTTGTGATTGTTTTAGGTCAACATCACAAACCTTTGTTGATTATCATCAAGTCGTGATAATTTGCGTCATGGCATCAAGTAGATCATGGGAAAATCGAGTCCGGTTTGGGATGGATTGCAAATTGTTCGACTTAAATAGACCCATCTAACTCGTTTTGATCTATTACTATGTAATGCAAAACTAATGACCTATACCTGACCCACCACAACCTATATTACTAAAGCACTTCAATGTCTAATTTAATCTAGGAAAACTTATGTGTAAAGTGACTAAGCAAGATTGAGTAAGAGCAAGAAAAAATGATAAGAGAATCATGAAGCTAGGTTAGGTATAAGAAATTCATGAATCCATTTAGGACCCTTTACTACTCAAATCTTTTGGATACCCTTGAATTAGAGATGCCAGTTGGCCTGCTAACCCATTTGACTTGACGGGCCAGCAAGTCACAAGGCCCGGATGGGATTGGGCCGGCCCAAGATCTTGGGTATGTCTTTGTTGTTGAATAAACTTACGTGGCAAAACAATTATCCATTAAAGGTGTGTTCATTTCATAGAAAAATAAATTATTTAAAAATCATTTTTCAAAAAGTAATTACTTGTATCGTTTACAAGAATAAATGAATAGAAATTTTTTTCATTGTTCATGAAAATATTGGTATAGATTGTTATTAATGATGAAAACATTTTCTACTTTGATGCACTTCAAAAATCTTATTGCAAAAATCCTACAGATCTGCTAGCTGGAATGACATATGTCTTGATCAATGAATGGTGGAGTCTTATTGTTTGATGGTAATTTCCAAAATATATGTATAATTTCATGTTATTAAATTTTTATATTTTCATTATATAGTATTATTAAAAGCAACAGTAAATTCAATTTCGATTTGAAGTAATATATCCTCTCATCTCATCGTCATCTCTCTGCAACAAGTCAAACAGCGACATGAATCAACATCCAAAATCGAGATAACTACCTTGTACCACTTGATTGGTCTCCGGCCAAATGGATTTCAGCCGAGTCAAACCTACTCAGAATTCTCCAAAGAATCACTAAAACCAAATCAATCACTACCTTATTCCGAAGAAGCAATGAATTCATCCACTATATGTGATGTAACAGCATCTCACGATCTACCAACATCTCCACCTCTTGTATGTAATCATTTGAGGTTTGTCCTTCCATAGGAAAACGTCAAGGTGACCCTTTATCGCCATTTTTGTTCTTGTTTGCAGCTGATGTCTTGTCCATTAATTTATCCCTAAATAATGAAGAGATAACAAAATAAAAATCGATCAATTACACATTAATCAATATTCAATTGATTGGTCTGAGCTTATGACAACGTACGACCCATTCTTTTACTTTATATGGATTCTCTTGAACCGCTAGGGCATTTCTACATGAACTGGTTTTTACACCGCGATTTTGAATCAGAAGAGATTTCAGGAAATGGCAAATCGTACAGTATATGCCAGTGGTTTTGATATAAGTATTTGTGTCTTGAATCGACCGTGAGGGCTTCGCGATCTTGGAGTGGATTTCCGCGAGCCATGGGAAGTAAGCTTAGTCAATGCTGTGCAGGAAGGTCAGAACAAAGGCCTTAAACTGAAGAAGGAATGCCCTGTGTTGTCCCATCTCCTTTTTGCAGATGATTCACTCTTTTTTCCCACAGGCTGATGACGATAATAGCAGATGTTTAAGAGGCCACGGTGCACGAAAGTCATATTAGCTGGGGGAGAAATGAAGTAGAGTGATCTGGCCCTGGAATAGAAGTATAGCTTTCTTCGTTAAATCTGCATACCACTTTGCAATTTAACAGAAGATGAAGCGGATGACAACAACCCAAAGTCTTCAAGCTGCTCCAGAGTGGTCAGTGAGGTATTGGAAACTTGTGTTGGAACATTGTCTGCCCCCAGAGATGAGATTCTCTTGTGGAAACTCTGCTGCAATTCTGTTGCTACAGCTGATAACCTAAGAAATTTGGCCTTTCGTTGCTTGTATTTGTGGGAATCAAGGAATGATTGTTGGTTTTTTCCAGGGAAAGTAGCAGATCATAACAAAAGTGATTGTTGGTTTTTTCCAGGGAAAGTAGCAGATCATAACAAAAGTGCCCATTGGAAACATCTTCTTTGTCTGATTAATTGATTTCTGATGGAGATGAAGAGACTCCTTGAGATTTGGACTGCTTTGGTCATGCAATGAAGTTTTGTTTCATTTCCTGCTTTTCTTTTCATCGTTGCATGGCATATGACATTCACAAGCATCGCGAGGAAACCTTCGTTATCTTCAATCGGAAGGGGATGGGGAATGAGAACTCCAAGATCACGATTCACATCATCATTTCATCTTCCGCAACCAGAAAAATGAAAATATGATGACCAAATTAATGACCAAAAAAATGACTCCGCCAAAATCACGGAAAAGTGAACAGAGCTACGGTCGCTGTCAAAATTACTGCAGAAACGCCGGTGATGCTGAGTGATGCTGCCGAGTTCCCTGGGGCAGGAGGAACTGCATCTCCCGCAGGAGATGCTGCTACCACCGAGGGAGCCGGCACTGAAGATGGTGGAGCAGCCGAGCTGGAGGGCAGCGGGGTGGCGGAGAGTGATGGAGTCGCTGCTTTAGGCGGAAGACTCACTGTGGAAGGTGTCGGAGTCACAGTGCCGCTCGGCGAAGAAACAGTCGAGGATGACGAAGTGGAGGCGGAGGGCGACGGAGTCGGAGTGGCGGCGGAGGACGTCGGGGTAGAGGCGGAGGGAGAAGGAGTGGCTGCCTTGGGGGGCGGGGCGGCAGAGGAGCTGTCGGTGGTGACGTTGATGGCAACCTTTTGGCCAGACGAGCAGTGGCCGGGGACGGTGCAGAGGAAGAAATGCTGGCCGGCGGTGGTGAGGGTGATCCTTGCCGGCGGGACGGTGGAGATCGAAAGGGGGTTGGTCCCGTCGCACGAGCCGAAGCCGTCTCCGTGACTTCGGCCACGTCCTGCGCTCCATTGTTGAAGTTGAAGACTGCATGAAGGTCAGTAAACAAGCTGTTGATTAAGATTGAGCAAGTTTTTGGCGGTGGAACTAAACAAAAAGAAGAGCATATGCCGTAAATACAAAGAAAATCTCACACAAAATGACCTTTTCCCACTATTAATTTTAGAGAGTGAATAGATATAATACTAAAATCAATTATAGACAACGTTATTTATGTAAAATATTTAGTTATAGTGACAAATAAGCTTTATTTTTTATTATTTACTTCAGAAAAAAAAAATCAATACATTGAGAGTTTGAATACGACAAGCCCAAAAAAAGAAGAAGATCATTTTAAAAGAAAAACGTCAAAAGAATATCCATATAAGTAATATTGACTATTTTTCGAAAATTATGTATTTTATTTATGACATTGAAAAGAGATGAAACTTTCGAAATTCAATTTTTTTTTCTAATGAGCATTGGAAATCGCTTCTTCTATCTTCAAGTTCTTAGCAAGTGGGATTGGCCTTCTGACGTGCCGTTTGCAACCACAACAATAAAGCCGAACATTTTATGAGTCTCTTGCATATAGGATGCTATTCGGTGTAGTAAATGTTATTCAATTTTATACTAAAATGTCATTTCTCGGCCTACCTAAAATGTCTCCGACTTCAAAGGTATTGCCGCTAGCCCATGCTCGATACGCAGCAGCCCCGCTTGCGGGTATGGTCCACCCATGACGTCTCCCACGGTGTAAGTCACCGTCCCTTTCGGATGTTCGGGCGGTGGCGCAGGTGTCTGCGCGACAGATCCTAATAGCAAAGTCATAATCGCCGTCACCGTAGCGGCCGCCGCGAAAGTACAACCATTCGAATGCCTTGCCATTAGCCTCTCTGTTTTTGAATTTGAACACCCTTCTTCGCTCTTAGAGCATCCAGGGCTCCAACTTTTATAGGATCGTTCTCGCTAAAAAAAGAAAAATTACAGGAGCTCGTGGAATGATCACAGTCGTGCATTGCGTTGACCCCTTGGTGGAGCCCCCACCGTTGGATACGCGACAGGTGGAACGGGTCGGGTCAGCAGAAGCTTGGTGCTCCCGTAGGATGTTGATGACGTGGGGCTTTCACGCCGATTGTATTTTAGAGGGGAATTTTGTTTTTGTTTTTTATACTTCATATATTTCGTGAAAATATATGATTTCAAAAAATATTTTTAAAAACATAATTGTTTGCATCATATACAAAAATGAACAAACGAAAGTATTGTCATTGTTCAAAAAATAGTAAGATGAATTATTGTTGATTATGAAAATATTTCTCGTTAATTCATTACATTATCCAATACAAGCAATCGTGCAAAAATTATTTATTTCTCGTTAATTAATTATTTTAAACAAGGGGCCTTCGTAACACATTACTTTTAGTGTGATGCAATGGAATGAGTCTGTCCTCGGAGCATCGACCAGCTGGGCAAATCTTTTTGACTTTTGGGAATCGATTTTGCTACGTGAATTCCATGAGCGTCAAATTTGTATTTAAACAGTACAAACGCCTAATCCCATTGAAATAAAAAGAAAAAGCTCTAAGAAAAAATAGAAGAAATCGTAACGATGGAAGAGATAAAAGAAGCAATGAGAGCGAGGAAGCACGCTAATGTATTTTTGGGGTCAACGCCACAAAACATCGCTAGCTGTCGTGGAGTCCTGAAATCTTGTGTCGTGCCATCAACTCCAGATGAAGACCGCTCTTAGGATTGGGCAATTTGACTGTGAGGATGTCCATTCAAAAAACTAATGCTAAAAAGTGAAAAAAGATCATATGTATATAAAAAGTATTTAAATCTCGTTGTCAAGTGATATGAAATACTTTTCACATCATTCTCATGTCTAAGCCCAATAAGAGGCTTTTTCAACGTGTCCTTTCATATGCAAGCGGGATGGAACCTTTAAATTGCTTAACCTGATAGTTGGAGTATATAAATTCTACTGCCAAAAGCAATATGTGAGATTTCGACAATATTCATCGGATGTCAATACAATGAGATTTCATTATCTCCTTTTTTTCCCTAATTTCGACAAGTCTTAGGTTGGAGGTAGTTTTTTTTTTTCCCTAATGTGACTCCACACTATGCTCGCTATGACATAATTGATCTAAATTTTTTTTGTAACACTAAAAGCCCAAACTTGTACCTGTGTAACCTTTGTCAAAGTTTCACTTCTGAGCACCATTAAACATTTGCCTACATGGATAATGGAAGACAAATAGTGTTTACATGGCACTCGCATGACTTAAGTGAAACAAATATGATGTTGTTTTGGCTTAAAAAATCATTTGATGGAACCTTAACAAATAATAAATGTGTCAAGGAGCATAAGTTTGGAGTTTTTGATGTCCTAAGAAAAAATTTAGGGTAAATGTGTCATAATGGACATAGTTTGGAATTATTGATGTCACAAAATAAAATTCAAGATAAATGTATTATAGTGTGTATAATTTGGAGTTTTTGGCAAAAATTTGGAGCACCCGATTTCGAAGATACTTCTAGAAAATAATCAGGCTCCACCAAGGCATCCACTTCCACATCAGCTTCATGCAAATTCTCCATACTTTGAGCTATGTTCATTATAATGAAAAATTGAAACCAATTTAGAGTGTGCTTGGTTTGAAGATACTAATGCTGCTTGGTTGGGATGCGTTGGCTCTTGTGTTGAAAATTGAAAACCACTTATCACAGCATGTCGCATTCTGTATAATTCCACGAGTTGGACCAGTTGCCTTGTACCGACAGTGGACCCTTATTTGATGCATTGAATGGGACGATTCGTGTGAAACTTCAGTTTATCAATCGACAATTTGCCATATAATTCCCTGGGTTGCCTCTCGCAGAAAAGTTTTAACTCTTAAATTTTTTTTATTATTGAAGGTTACTGAGTTATTTGAGCAAACTTGGTTACTGCCTGTTACTTCCATTCCCTCACTCTACATTACTTTCTCATTTTTTTCTCCAAATTTATGCAAATATCGGAAAGCAGATTCTATTTTGCAGACACATGTGTGTTCATTACTACTAGTCAAAAATTGGAAATACTTTAATGGTCCATCAAACCGGTCAACCATATAAGGGCCATTCGACTCGGATGATCCGAGTGAACGACATGGTGTGTGGGTCAAGGTCTTTTGGTAACGTTCTAATTATAGATGTTGATAGGCGGGACTGGCCCATTTGACTTGACGGGCCGGCACGGGACGAGGTCCATGTTGGGTTGGCCCAGCCCAACAGTGGTCAGACAAATGGGTCGGGCTGTGATCCAAGCATGGTCGTCCCTTGTCCGGCAGGGCCGGCCCATTGGTCGCCACCGATAGGAATCGGAAAGAAGCATTTGTTAATTTTGCTTAAGTTAGCATAAGACTAGTAGTGTCCTCGCAAGTGAAACTGCTAACCAATTCATCGTTGTTCCTCTCAGTCTCAAAGAATTCTGTGATAACCTCAAACCATAAGTTATCTCACCAAAATTTAAAAAATAAAATAAAATTGAAGCTATCAAGCTAATGTATGTATGTATGTATGTATGTATGTATATGCTTAGTATTCTCTTGTTGTCTGACTTTGTTGCTGAAATCTTCATTAAAGATTAGAGCTCTCATCAATTTATTCGACGATGGATGTGCTGATTGAATGGTGTTGACGATGCTTTTATGTATCGAAAATCCTATAAATTCACGACCTCTTTTGATTCGTGAATGATAAAGTCTTCATATTTGATGGTATTTGTCGAAATAAATTAGTAATTTCATGTCAGCAAATTTCATTATTGTATTATTATATTATTATATAGTAACTTCAAAAGTTCTAGTAAATTCGAATTTGTAGTAATACCTCCTGTCATCGTGTTTCTCTTTGCATCAACAAGCCAAACGGCGACATGAATCAAGATCCAAACGTTCTATAGCCAGGGAGATTGGCCAAGTCAGACCAACTCAAGATTCTCCATACTGCTCATTGATTATTTCTATCTCACGAATATCACTGTCTTATTCCAGAGAAAGGCAATGAATTCATCCGCTATGTCTTCTGCAACAGCATCTCACAATGTACCAACATTTCCAACTCTATCTAAGAGAAGAGCTAACACAATAAGCCCATGAGAATGGACACAAGCAGGACTAGACGTGCATAACTGAGAGACGAGCCAACACTTGGCGGAGATGTGGTCGCGCCAGCGGTGGGGGATGGCGGCGGTGGGGATCCGGGCGGGCTGGAGGTCGGGCCGCTTGGAGGCTCCGTGACGGTGATGGCCAGCTTTTGACCCTGGGAACAGTGGCCTGCGGTGGTGCAGAGGAAGTAATAGTCGCCGGCGGTATCCAGGGAGTAATTAGCCGGAGAAGTGGACAGGACTGTGAATGGGGAGTCGGCGTTGCAGGCGTCATAGTCTTCCTTGGTCACGTCCCCAACGTCGTTGTTGCTCGAGTCGAAATCGAACACTGCCCCAAAAAAAAGGAAAAGAGAAAAAAAATTTGAAGGATCAGGAGCATCAAAGAGTGAAAGCTTATCGATCATGGTCAACGCAAGTACCCCAGATCAGGGGCAGAGATGGATTGGTCTGATCACATTCAAACCTTTCATTTCTTGACATGTTGACCAGATCTGTGCTCAAACGTCGTATGACTTTCTGATGAGAGATCTACTTACAAAACAAGCTCGAAAGGTGCACGAACTGAAATTGCCATAGTTCTGGATCTTCTTCTTCAACATAAATTTAGATATCTTGCATACTTTGCACTCGTAAATATATGTGAATTCGAAAGATTAATGTCGGGCGAGAACCGATTTCTGACTCACCTAGAACGTCGCCGACCTTGAACGTCTGTTGGCTCGCCCAGTCGGAATACACGCCGGTGCTAGAAGGGATCTTCCATCCCTCAGAGCCTCCCACAGTGTAATTCGTCGCCTCGGCGCACGACAAAAATGTGACCACGACCCCGAGCAGACAGGCTGTGATTTTCGCATCGGCCATTTTCAGCTTGGCTCGTGTTGCAATTTGAAGCCCAGGTCGCCCCCCAAAAAAGACTGTAGCTCCTTGTTTTGTCAAGGGGGTGATTTGAATCCTGAGTTCCTACAGGTAACAGGCTGCATTGTGCTGGACAGGTAGTGAGGCACATGAATTGATTGGCTTTGACTGATTATCTTATTTTCCGCGCAGTCGGTGATGGAGTTTGGGATTTGAAATATAAAGTCAAATATGCACGCACTCACATTAGAATTCTGACGCAGTTAAATTATTATTATTTTCAGCGATTTTGAATGGATGGCATCCTCTCTTTCTCAATATTTTTCATGAGTGGCTTGAGCCCAATTGGATTGGGGCCCAAAAGACATGGAAAGCCCACACTGGCCCAAACATATTCAAGGAATTAAAAATATCTTTAAAACAGTTAAGAGTAAAAAAAGAGTTTAGATGGAATTTAATATTCATGTTCAAATTCAAAAGACCTAAGTCACTAAGAAGCTGAACATACAAGTCAAAAGAAAACTTGTGGAAGGCAACAAACACCGGAGGGACAGGATTCGGAAAAGTGGCTAAGAGTATAGCGAATAAGCTCAACTATCTTTAATTTTTACGGTTAATATCATAAAAAATATTAAATTATGCAAATCGTGACACAAAATATGCCGAATTTTTTTTATATCATCAAAAACCCTCAACTTCCCATTGTGATATAATTATATTATTTTTTGTTTGTGTCATAAAATACCATAAACTTATATCAGTGTGATAAACATACCATGATAGAATTGAAATAGAAGGTATATGTGTCACATACGTATGAGTTTGGGCTTTTTTGTAACATAAAAAATACTGAGGGAATTGTGTCACAGTGGACAAGTTTAAGGTTTTTGGTGATACAAAAAAAAAGTTCGGAGTATTGGTGTCACAGTGGACATAATTTAGAATTTTTTTTGGGTGGTATTTATCCTTATTTTTAAAGTATATTGTGTTAATTATATGGTGATTGCATGCTTGGGTCTTGAAACAAAATTACTAATTAGGTTTTAGAAACAACAGAAGGGGAGACTTTGACATGGGGCCGGGCTTAAACCTGCTCTCACCTGATATATAACTAATTTTCATTTTGAGTCCATCCTGAGATGATTTAGGCTTGAAAAACTCTAGCCTGAAACTTTATGTCGTGCCTAATGAGGGACAAAAGATTGGTCAACTCGGTGCGTGAAGAGCCGCAACCATCAATGGGTCCTATTGAGATTGTGGCCGACGATTTTGAGTTGCCACTGGTCAGTCTAATGTAGCGACAAACTATTTTGAGTAAGCGCTAATTTGTTAGTCCATTAATTACATTTTGTTACCTTTCACAGTTGCTTTGATATTGTATCCTTGCTTTTATCCGAACTCATTCAAGTTCATATAATCGAAATTTGGGGATCAAGAGGTCCATGTGATGTAAATATGCTATCCATTGATTATGATATGATGTATGCTATTTGCGTAATATCCAGATCATAGATATTGCCATATGCAATAACACATGATATGGAATCGAATATTTCCATCTTATTTTTGTTTTTTGCTGCAAATATAGGTATAGACAAAATGGATGCCCTGAGTTGGCCCTCACGATTTGGAAAACGCTTGCACCATATATGGACTATAAAATGGGAAATACATGGAAATCAACACGACTTGTGTTTATTACATTGCCCAATTTAGATTGATAATTATCATATATAAATCTGTGAGAAAATTACCAAAAAAATCTTAAACATCAATCATAAATATTTCAATTTGATCAATTTAATCCTAACCCTCTCGACAATTTGTCAATGTAATCCATCCGACTAATTTTGGGTAAAAATCACTAACGTGAACTCTGGCCATTCTACATAACACAACCGGCATTGATTTGGGGATTTTTACAAAATTTTTAATATTTTATAATTTTTTGTTTTCTCATTTTTCTCTTATTTTTCTTTTTTTTTAGCCTTCTTCCTCCACTAGTTGCCAAGCCTCCGCGATGGTTGGCAAGGCTTGCTCTTACCAGATTTAGCAAGAGTCAGCCTCACTCACTAAGTAGGGCTCACTCTTGTAGGGGCGAGGTCGTTTAAGGCTGGTGAGGATCGACATTGTTGGCTTTAGGCAAGGCTTGACAAAGGTTGGCCCTCACCAGCCTCGAGCATCCATGCAGGAGGACTAGTGTTGACTAGGTTGCCACGTCAGCACTTTCCAGCTAAAATTGGCCGAAAGAATTAAATTAACAAATTGTCAAAATGTTGAAGACTAAATTAGCCTATAGCCAAACTGTTGAGAACTAAATTGAAATGTTTATGATTGAATTGACCGCCGTACAATAAGTTATAATTAAATTAGTACGATTGAGAACTCGGTTAGCCACTACACAATATATTTAGGATTTTTTGGATAATTTTTTTTGTTAATTTTTTTATCAAAAAAGGTAAAATCTTGTTAATCTCAACTACTAAAAGATGTTAAAATCGAATCTTCTAAACGAGTAATAAAAGAGAACATGTTAACCATATCGGTAAGAGAATCTTTCTACGACTTTTTTTTATCCAAGATAGATCTTTCTATAAAACTAGTTCTTTAAATGGATCTCTTTTCAAACTATTTCCCAAACTAGAGTTTCTATGCCACATCATGCTTTTAGGTTGCTTGTCATCATGCCTTAATCCGAGTCACTTCTACATCTCGCCTCGAATTAATTTTTAACATGTTGAACAACCTTTCTTTTTGATATATTTATCACAAATATTAAATCTGAAGAAGAGTTGCACACAATCAACCAAGTTTATTTTATAGATTTGTTATTCCACAAATGTAATAATTTATTAACTCTGAATTCCAAATACAATTTACAAGTGTGGAATTATTTATTCTACATTTGTAAACGGCTAAAATCAAATGTACATTGCAAGTAAATTTACATACATTCGTTTTATCACCAGTTTGACTAGAATTTAAAAATAAATGAATATAGTATATCTGATCAATAAAAATAAATTTATATCCCTTAAGTTTAACATTATTTTCATTCAGGAAGATTGGTCTTAAAACACCAATTCACTTTATGTAAAGATTACCTTGCAATTAAAAAATATTCTATTTTATGTGAAACTTATATATGGTTAACTTAGCTTATTCCCACTTAAAAAAATGGAGACATGGAATGAAAGCATCACTGAGAAAATTAAACTGGCATAACATATAGAAGTTAAATAAAAATTCCATTCAATAAAAATAAATTGTAACCCCTCAAGTATAACATAAGTTTCATTCAGAAAGATTGCTCTTAAAATATCAATTCACTGTATGGAAAGATTACATTGCAATTAAAAAATATTCTATTTAAGGTGAAACTATTTATGGTTAGGTAGGTAGCATTATTCCCACTTAAAAAAAATGATGAAACATGGAATGAAAGAATCACTGAGAAAATTAAACCGGCCATAGAAACCGGTCCATTTCTAGATTTTTGTGGTTATCGATTCCAAAAAAATTGGATCAATATTGTAAAGTTCGGCTCCCTATCCTTGATCAGGAACAGACAAATTTCTATAATTTAGGTTTTATGTATTATTTATTTAATATTACGTGTTCATCTTTAAGGATTTTTGCTATTGACAAATGGGGTTTCTTATTGTTGCATTTATTTTCATTTGTTTAACTAAAAAAAAGAATGCAGAAATGAAACAAAATGAAAAATGAAAATGAAGTTGGCCGATTCACAAGTAAATCTTAGAATTGACCATTGGAAACGGATTAACAAGATAATTTCAGAGTTCCAGGATATGCAAAGTAAGTTCTAAATCTAAAAAAATCAAGAAATCAGTTCCAATAGGGTAGGTTACCGGTTTTAAGTTTCAAGTGGTACATGAATCGACCCTGAAACCGCTCATCACAAGCTAATAGATAAATGGGAGGTTTGATTGTGGGGGTTATTCTTATTTTACCCAAAATATTTGTTTAGGAGCATATTGTGAATTGAAATCATGGGGATTACTAGTTAATCATTTCCACTTACTTAAAGCCCAAGTGGCCAATCCCACCCAGCTCCGCCTTTTTTTTTGGGGGGGGGGGGGGGGGGCTATGATTCTCCGTTTTTAATTGTGCCTTTTTGTTCACTTTCTCATTATTTGAATTAATTTTATTACATGCACAGGTTAGTTTCTTTTTTTCTTTTTCGTTTTCGTTAGAAGCATATGTTTGTTTCTTCCATAACAAAACACGTAACTGTAAGAGTTTTTCTAATGTGAGCTACATTAATTGATATTATAATTTACTGTTTTACTGGGTTAATTTTTAAAGTGAGATATAATGTTTCTTAATTACTAATATGATGCTAACTAATGTGGGTCGAGTTGAATCCGGTCTGTAATGAGAGGCCCTGGATGGAAACTTTATAAATAGTACTCAAGTCTCTCCTCCAACCCTAATTCTCATAATTGTCCTCACAATGGAGCGTTTACCTAGCGTTAAAGGGAAAGGGACCGTCTCATTGAGCCAATGATATAGAGGGCGATAAAAGAGAATGACTTGCGCTTGGATCATCGCTTTTCCCCTTCTGCATCAAGAATGATGTATTTGAAAATATATATGTTAATCTTTCTACTCGATTATATATGTGTTTTTGTTCTAGTTATGAAAATCATAGGATTGCGTGTTTTAGCGTCTAATAGTAACTGTCATCCTTGTATGATTTTTTTTCTTCTAGTTGTAATTTGAGGCAATATATTAAACATGCTAACAAAATAGCTTCTACTTTAGAAAAAGAAAAAGTAATTCGTTGTGATGGAATATTATGTAACAATCAAATTGGTCAAAGTCATGTTCTTGTAATATAGTCGGTTCATAATATCCAGCCATCGATCACAAATACCATTAACTAAATGGGAATCTTTACTAAAAGCTAAGAAAAATAAGAACGTCAACTTAAAATAAAGAGTTCAACAAAAAATGAGATAACAAGTATCACTGAACAATTATTCGATCGTGGAGAACCCTTTGACTAGAATTTTTACATGTGCTATGTAAAATGTTGCAAATTATAAATTTAAAGAGAGGGATAAAAGTGACTTGGGTGAGAGGGTAACCTTGGTTTAAGTGGTAATGAGGCTCGGGACTTCCCGCACTTTAGGTTTTATGTTGCAAAACTTAAAGTCAAACTGCACTTTTACGAGGGAAAGTGTTAGAAAAGTCATAAACCTATTGTATTGATGTTAATTTAGTCATAAACCTATTATTTTAGTGTCAATTTAGTCAAAAACTTTTTTGACCTGGTGCCAATTTAGTTCTTCCAACTAATATTGGCCGAATATTGTTGACATGGATGTCGGTTAATTGACGTGACACAGTCGGTGATAATGTAGCAACTTTTAGTAATATCTAAATATTTTTTTTGAATTTTTATTTATTATTTTTTCTTTTCTTATGCTTTTCCCTTCTCCTCCTTATTCCTTTAGTCGGTCGTTGGACCTTGACAACCGACTAGAGGTGAGCGCCAGCAAAGTTGAGGTCAAACTTGCCAGCCACTAGTAGCCCTCGCCAGAGGTGATGGCGGTTGCTATTGACCTTAACTTTACTAGTTTTGAAGATGCCTTATTCATTTTGGTGGATAATGATCAAATTTCCTGCATCTATGTGCCTAGATAGGTTCCTCTCGCCCTTGTCGGATATCGCGAGGCTTAAGCCCTTGCTAGAGGCCGTGAGGTTGCACCTATGAGGGCTTCAGTCCTAGCTAGCCTAGTGGGAGGCCACCCTCGCCAGAGACTGGGTGAGGCTCGACCATCGCTAGATCCGATGAGAGCGAGCCTTGTCAGCTTAACACAAGGCCCCCCCTCATGACCTCTGGCGAGGGCTGCCAGTAGCTAGTTCTGAGGTCTGGTGACCAGCTAGAGAAAGAAGGAGGAGAAGAAAAAAATAAAAGGAAAAAGAAAATAATTTTTTAAAAATATTAAAATATTATTAAAAATTGTCCATATCAGCGACAATTGTGACACGTTAGCCAACCGACGTCTATGTTAGCGATATCAAGTCAAAATTAGTTAGAATGGCTGAATTGATACCAATAAAAGATTTAGAACTAAAGTGGCACTAATGTAATATGTTGAGGATTTTCCTAATACTTTTCCCTACTTTTATACTATCATGGGAATTATAGTGATGAGAAAAATCGAAGTTGGGATTTAGTTCAATGGAAAGGGCACGTAGCAACTTCGACATCTCTTTGGGCATTTGAAAATGAAGTACAAAGATCGGGGAAAATATAAGACGAGGCTTTAAGGATGACATGACAATTGTTTTATGGGGGTCTACTATTGTCACGAAAAAATTATTTTGGTTGTCCTATATCTTAGAGCATGACGTCAAGGATTTCATGATTTAGGCAAGTTTGGTTTCTTGTACGTGGTGTGGCATAAGTCCATGACAAAAACCCAAGTTCTCCATTTTGGTTGTGTTTTTATTAAATGAATAAAGGCTGCTGTAATTTCTTTTTGGTCAATTAAATAAAGCCGGATTTTAAAAATTGTTGTTACCGGCTTTCTCTTATTTGAATTTGCCTCTTCAAGAAGGACTCGTATGTATCACTTTTGCCATTTTGCACAAACCAACCCGAATTAATATTCGATAAAGCTAGTTTTCCTGTTATGACGCCAATCTACATTTATACAGTGTTCCTGCAGGTCCGACGAATATATAACAATCCGAATTAGTTAGAGCATATTAAGAATTTCATCAACTTGAGGCCATATTGGGGTAAACAGTCTTATGAGAAGATTCTATCTATTCCCCTCTCCTCTAGCTTGTGCTGTCTATTTGTTTTAAAACGAGGAGGATATGACAGCACGAATGAGATTATAGACCAACCAAAGGACTAGTTTAAAAAAGGAAGGGATTCTACCACACACAGCTTGCTCCGAGACCGAAAGGAATAATGAGGGGATTTTGGGCCTTAGTCGTGGATCCTCTTTTGTAGGTCTGATCCCGCAGCTTTTGCACTTTCTCAAATGTCGGAGAATCATAATAACCTTCGGGTCCCCACATCCATAAAACGGAACAATGTGAGCACAGCATGAGGTGATGAGGGTTTCAAGGAAGCTCACTCAAAAACCCGATGGAAGTTTCTTGCATCTTATGGAAGCAATTTCATGGTCACTTCATGACACTTTCTGGTGCGATTTGCCAAGTGATTTTCGTGAAAAATGTCATGAAATTGAAATTGAAATCAACTTAATGTCTTAACATTCGAAAGAAACTAAGCACTTGAATAGATCTGTTATCATCCAAAATGAAACCCAACATTCATTTCATTATTTAAATAGGCAATGCGAGATAATAGTTTCATTAGTGGGGGTTAGGCAATGGCCCAATTTCGATTTTCATTTTTAGCAAGCAGTTCCACTCTATATATGAAGTGATATTATTTTTGTTCGTGTAAACAGTTATCTAGATATAGTTGCAATCTCTTTATGTAAAAACCCTCTTTTGAAAATCTCAAAAGTTTATTGGTTGATGTAGGACAAGTTGCGAATAGTTTCCTAAAATTAATTGATCAATAAATGAATAGAGTTTAGCACGACATTCATCAAAGTGAATAGATAAAGGTCGGCTTGCTACAAGTGAGAACTACAGACAGTCTAGCATAAGTCATGTTGATAGGGATTTTTCATAGGAGTGCCATGGGATTTCATTACAGATACCGGTGAAGAGCAGATGCTGAAAATGCATTTGTCCAAGCCTTTAAGTTAGCTTTAGAATTGTTCTCGTCAATCCTTCACAACCACTACCGAAATTCACTACTCAATTCCAAAAATTCCTTCTCAGCCACACCAATTTTCCCAAATTCCTCGCATAGCTTGTGCTTCACCCTATTTTACCCTTCCGTTTTCGCATGCGGCAACGTAATCGTGGTGTCTTGCTCGCTTCACCTTCCCATTACATTTCCCTAAAGACTCCATTTATTAATGGAAAAGCAAGTCAAGTCAAGTTGTGCTTGATTTTTTTTTTTTTTTGATCTACAAGTTGTGCTTGATTTCAAAGTTCAATAAAAGCACCTGTGTAGGTGGCGCGCACCTTCCGCATGATGCTAACGAAATTACGCGTTCGAGCACGCATGGTAGAAAAAGCAAGGACTAGGAGCATCTTTATTGCAAGTGGGTTTTCTTTTCCATTTTTTTGTTAAAATAAAAAGCTAGTAAAGTCAAGAAGCACCTGCAGAGGTTCCCCGCAACTTCCTCATAATGCTGTGAGTATTACGCGTGCAATGACTCAGCATTCTTGGAGGACTCTGCAATCAGTATTCTTCAAGCATGAAGCTTAATACCGTGCAAAAGAAAAATGCACTTTGGTGGAGAAGCCATTGGCTGAAAATGTTAACATGAAAAAAAAAGCTAAACACCAAATGAAATAATAAGTAATTGATATTCACTAAATAATTATTCGATGGTGTAGAGAACCCATTGGCCAAGAATTTCTAAATGTGACACTGAATGTATAAACCCGCAATTCCACCAACTCGAGAGGAGCCATTTATAATGCCTTGTAGGTCTATGAAAAGGAAAAAAGAAGATCGGTGGAATCATCTCATGTACTTAATTAGATGGATTTAACATAACGCTGAAGCTCAATTAGTTATTGATTATGCAAATAAAATCATCATAATTTTCTAACTTGCCTAATAAGGACCAAAAAAACTACCCGTATTTACTATCAATCGACTATCAGTTGCCTCGATAATTCTGATATACTGTACATTCTCCTATCGTTATTGATATATCAAATGCCCGAATATGCTTGTAGCTCCAACCGAATCTGGAAATAGAGTCTCACCCAAATCCAGTCTTTTCTACGAAAGTGTGCACTAATCTTCGGCCGACCTCACTCCGAGCATCAGCATTGATCGCTGGTTTTCTTTCCAATTCTTCATTTACTTGGAAAAAGCAAGTCAAGTCAAGCTGCACTTGCATAGGAAGCTTCAATGCACCTTCTGCATAATGTTGCGGAAATTATGCCTGCAACGGTTGCCCTTTGCTTTTTATTTTCTAATTGTTTTAATAATAGAAAAAAAAAAGTTAAGTTGAACTCGTCCTCATTTTAGAAAAAAAAAAAAAAGCACCCGCATATGCTCTATGCCCCTTCCGCGCAATGCCGTGGAAATTATGCATGCGATAATTACGCTTTTCGTGCAGCATGCATCACAATCGCAGCGGTTCGATTTGTTGGAGATTCTTGGACCGTTGGATGGCAAGAACTCAGCATTGTTCAGGCACGCACAGTAGAGATGTTGTGATATCATTTCTCTGACTTGCTGACACTGGATATGTTCGATGTTGACTAGTTTGATATTTCTCTCAACTCTTGGCATGTATGTGAGTAATACAGCGAGAAGCTTGAAATATGGAGGAGGATATTTTCTTCGAGGACTCTTATCAAATTTCAGATTGGCTGGAAGTTCTCAATACACGGTCTCTTCCCATTTTCAATTTACTATTAGTTCCAAATGACAACCTAAGATGATTTCTTTGTCTAATTTATCTTCTCTTTTATCTTCTAGCTGGTGAAGCATAGAAACCATCATATTTCCTATCAATCTCGACATTTGATTGATTTCATCAATCATTTATCATTTGAGATCCCTTCTCCTTATTGTGTTATAGAGTGAAATGGGAAATGAGTGATTCGTATGAAAACCGTTGAATAGTTCTTGAACTTTAATTCGTTTCATGGAACATATTTGAATGGAACGACAAAAATATGGTTCACTTCTTAAGTTTTCGATTATACTTAAATGAAGATCTCCAAGTCTAGTAAGTATCATATGTATCGTGACCCTCGTGGAAGTATGAGAAGCAACTTGAGTGAAAAGTCATCATCTCTTCTTCACTTCAAAAGCTATTTACTTCATTGATATTGGCGTGTAGAGCTTTTCTTTTTTGAACTAAGGTGTGTAGAGCTTTAGATACTTCATTTCTTATCATGTTTTGCAAATTAAGTGTACAAAAAGACCTATGTTGAATACGAAAGTCCAAAATTTACATCAACTCAAATAATATAAAAGAGAATATGCGCAAAGATGAATTAAGTGATTAGGAACGTTGTGTGGGATGTGTTTTCAATTATACACTTGAGTTGAAAGAATGTTTGTACCTATAAGTAAAGAAGTGAGTTAATGCTCATAGGAGGTTTTACAAGCTAGGCTGGTTGCCAGAGCAGCAAAGGTAAGATAATATTATATAGCTATAATACACTAGGTGTCAACGTAATCACTCCTTGTTGTCGTGTTTAATGCAGTTCCTCTTCATTTTATAGCTTCAGTTTTTCAAATCACATCTTCTAATGCTAAATAAGCTAATATTGAATCCTCCTCTATTGTGCTGCGAAAGAATATATTTTGGTGAAGAACATGTTGGCGAAGAATGTCAACATGAAATGAAAAGTCTAACAAAAGATGACATAAAAAGAAAAAAAAAGAAGTATCACTAAATTACCATTTGAATATGAAGCATTGTTGGCTTAGAATTTATTAACGCGACACTAAAAGAATAAAATTGATGTAAAATGTTTAAAGCTATTAATTTAAGGGGAGAGATAAAAGTGGCTTGGATGGAGGATAACGATTTGATAATTTTTATGCGAAAAATAGTATGGAGAAATCTAGTTTAAAGAAATTATTTTGAAAAAGATTTATTTAAGAGTTACCTTTCTAGACAAATATAAAAGGAAAAGCCTCCTGCAGACTTTTAATAACAAAATCCTGTATAATTCCCCGATTTATAGCTCTTGTCTGACTCATGTAAATTAGCAGTGTATAAGAGAATGAAAGCAAGTCAAGTCAAGTTCAGCCAGTCCTGGATCTCTCAAATTTCAATGAAAGCGCGTGGATAGGTTCGAAGCACCTTCCCAGTAATACTTTCAATAGTATTTATTATATTAAACGATTGTGTGATTCTCATAGAAAATTTTTAATTTTTTCCTTCTTTTTAGGGAAAATCCTAAATCAATGTTGCTCGTCAGTTCTCTTTTCCACATTTTCTTATTAATATAAAAAGCGAGTCAAGTCACGATGCCGCTGAGTATTGCGTGTCTCCAAGTCACGATGCTGCTCTTTGCTAAAAAAAAAAAAAAAAAAAAAAGTCACGATGCTGCTCTGACCAAAAAAAAAAAGAAAAGAAAAAAGAAAAAGTCATGATGCCGCGGAAATTACGCGTGCAATGATTATTCTTTCCGCGGCATGCCTCACAGCAGTTCGATTAGCATGAAGAGTTTTGGACCGTTGGATGACAAGAACTCGAACAGTTTTCAAGGACGCATATTAAAGAATGTCGTGTGTTGGTAATCTTACTTTGAAGGCTGAAAATCGGTAGGGATCCCAGGGTTCTGCTGTTTGAGCACTCCTCAGGTAGTCAACCGATTCCTTGCTCTTTTCTGTTTCCTACTTTGATTGCTCCATTTTCTTCTGAGTAAGCAAGAGGTGTGAGAGTTCTTTTATTTTCGTTTGAATTAACTGAGTCATGAAAGACATTTGTGAGATTCGCAGACCTGGACCGTGAAGGCTGGCTTTCTTTTAAGGCTCTGCTCGATCAATCTCTTATTTTAAAACAGAATAAGAATCTCGTTGGTCAATCACTCCATGATGTCCATCCAATCAAGAAAAAGGAAAATGTTCTTTCCGTTCTCTTCCTGTCTCTCCAATTCCTTTGTTTTCTCGTCACTTCATTTCCCTTTCAACTTAAATTGCCAATCGAATTGTAAAAGAAAAAAACCCACTCACTCAGAAGATCCAAATTCCGGGGTGTCTTCCTCATTGACCGCTCCGCATGGAAGAGATCATGATGGGGTAGACGAACAGCTGAAAGGGAATGCTTACGAAGTGTTCTTGAGCTTTAGAGGGATAGACACACGCAAAAATTTCACCCACTATCTCTATACTAGTCTTATCGATGCAGGAATTCACGTGTTCAGAGACAACAATGAGCTCCGTGTTGGTGAGGAGATTGGTCCGGAGCTTCTTTGCGCCATTACGCAATCCACGATCTCTATCCCAATTATTTCCGAGAACTACGTTTCCAGCAAATGGTGCCTTCGTGAGCTGGTTCAGATGTTAAAGTGCAAGAGGAGTAAAGGGCAAAAAGTGTTGCCCATATTTTACAAAGTGGAACCCAACCAAGTGCGACATCCCACGGGGAGATTGAGAAAAGCTATCGATGCACATAAAAAGAATACAGATGAAATGCTTGTGAAGGAATGGGAAGAAGCACTCAAAGAAGTCAGCTCCTTGAAAGGATGGGAATCAGAGAAAATTGATAGCGGGTACCTTATTCTCCAACAAAATGTTGTTTAATTTTTCATAAATAGATCTTTCTTGAAAAAGAATAGACATATTGCTATCCTAAATTGATATTCATTGTTATTTGACAGGCACGAAGGAACATTGATTAAAATTATTGTGAAAGAAGTTATGGGCAAGTTAAAAAGACTTTTTAAGCTAAATGTTCCTGAACAATTAGTGGGAATTGAGGATAATGTGCAACAGATTATGAGCAACATAGATGCTGAATCCAATGGTACAAAGATTATTGGAATTTGTGGAATGGGCGGCATCGGTAAGACTACTCTTGCAAAGGTGTTATACAACAGACTCTCTAGTCATTTTGACTATTGTAGCTTCTTGGCAAATATCCGAGAAACATCCCAGCGTAAGGGTATTGAATGTGTACAAAAGCAACTCATTTATGACATAATAGGAAGTTCATGTGATGTGTCTAATGTTGACGAAGGAGTTAGTGTCATCAAATCTCGATTTATGAGGAAGAAAGTCCTAGTTCTTTTGGATGATATGGATGATAGTACTCACTTGAATGCTTTGGTCAAGGATGGAAGTTGGTTTGAAGTGGGAAGTATGGTCATCATCACAACTAGAAACAAAAGCATTCTCGATGAAGGTAGGGTGGGCTACATGCACCAACTCAACGAGTTGTGTTTATATCAATCATTGATTTTATTTAGTAGACATGCCTTTCGAAAGGATTATCCTCCGAGTGATTATGAGGGTATCTCTCGTGATGTCGTATCTACTACTGGGGGGCTCCCATTAGCTCTTGAAGTTATAGGTTCGTTCTTATGTAGAAAGAGAGAAGATGTATGGAAAGGTACATTAAAAAAATTAAAGAAAGTGCAAGAGAAGTTGAAAATATGTTATGAAGCATTAGATTATAGGGAACAACAAATGTTTTTGGATATAGCATGCCTTTTCATCGAATCACATAAACAAAATCCAACTTATATGTGGGATGCTTGTGATTTTTTCCCCGGGATGGGGATTGAAGTATTAAGTCTTAGGTCCCTAATTAAAATTGATGAACATGGAGAGCTATTGATGCATGATCAATTGAGAGATCTTGGAAGGGAAATTGTTTATCTAGAAAATCCAAGGGAGCCTCAAGAGCGTAGCAGATTGTGGATCTATGAGGAAGCCCTAGATGTGCTTGACAATTGCAAGGTATGAGTTTTCTCTACTTTTCTTGGTCAGTGAATGTGGGTCCATCTTCCCTTTCTTGTTTGAAATAAAAAAAAAAAAAAAAGTATCAGTCTTGAGTCCCCATAAATTGGTGCTTCTGCAAGCAAAAGAGCTTTTCTGATTAATCATTGTTTTTGCCTGATTCTAGAAATCCATGGTAAAAATGAGCAAAATTTAGATGACTAGTACTTCATTGTAACAAAATCAACATGAAAATGAAAATATAGCATCAAACATCTGTAGCAATAAAAAGAATCACATATAGAATGTTTGTAATTATCAATTTTCCTTCCACGTATAATGAAAAACCCTCATCGAAGAAACACATGATAAGAAAGGAATGTAAAACACATGCGTACCTTTTGCGATGACATTCTCGTTTTCATTTTGATATTAACAATTGCAAACAAAGTAAACACCAAAAAAGTGAGGAAATTCTACAGTTGTGATTCTTTGATTATGATACATATATTGATGGCAAATTTGATAGATGCATTTAGACGGTTAGAGTTGTATTGGTTCGCATATACATGATAGGAGTAAAGGAAGTGTTATGTCACATACATAAGGGCATGAATTTTGATAGATTTGTTTGAAATAATGTATGCATGAAGAGAGGCCTTCCATTGTATTTGCAAATGGACACAAATTTTGGAAATTCAGAAGGTGCAAAATGCGAAGGGTATAGTTGGATGAGGAAAAAGTTTGGAAACAACTGCTTGAGCTTCTCATCTTTACATAGATTAGATAAATAATATGCAATTGCAAAAATAATATGCAATTGCAACCTTTCATTTCACAAAATTGAAAGGGAGAAGCCTATATGCCATAGTAGTATGTTGGCAAATTGAAATTAGTGCATTTTATTTTATATCAATTGGTCTCATCTCATCATTCAAAACTTATGGTCCACAATGTTTCCAAGTTGCAAGGCACCAAAAAGATTGAAGCCCTTTCTCTTGGCACATGTGGTGAGGGAAGAAGATACGCAGCCGAACAATTTAAAGAATTGACCAACTTGAGGTTCCTCCAAGTAGATGGTGTGGATTTCATTGGAGATTTCCAAAGCTTACTTCCTGAATTAAGATGGCTTCAGTGGAAGGGCTGCCCATCGAATTTCGCTGCGGACAACTTTCATCCGAAAAAACTAGTTGTACTCGATCTATCAAACAGTGCCATTTCGGAGGACTGGGGAGGATGGGATCCACTCAAGGTAAGACGTAAAGAAGGCGTTGAAGTATTTTTTAACATAACATTTTTTTTCCTTGTACATTTGAAAATTGATTTTCATAATTAAACTAGTTGTTTCTCTTTAATTTCATACTACTGAAGGACAACATGGTGCCCAATGATTGCATCTCTCTTTCATTTGGACTTGTCATATGCTTTTTTGATATTATAAGTTGCTTATGTCTAATTAGCAAATATCTCCTTTGAAATGTTATTCGGAAATAAATACAATTAGCACTTGTACACCCTAACAATCTTTTGCAATCGATGTGCTTAGAAAACATTTATCTGTTGGCATGGCCAAACATTACTGAAAGAGGCATTTGAAATTAAGTAGGACAACCACGAAGGAGTAGAGGAGCACGGAGAATTTTTGAGGAATTCTAAAAAGTGAAATACATAAGGAGTATTGAAAAATCATAGGTTGTGACGGTCCACTTACACTGACGTACCCTTTCTTTCTTCCAGATGGCGACTGAGCTCAAAGTTCTCAACCTCACGGGGTGTCGATCTTTGAAAAGAACTCCCGACTTGTCCACTTTTAGAAGGTTGGAGGTTTTGAATCTTGTAGTTTGTATAAATTTGGAAGAGCTTCATCATTCTTTTGGAAATTTGGCATCATTGATTGAGCTAGACGTAGGACACTCATCGATTACGAAATTACCTGAAAGTATTGGGAATATGCAAAATCTGAGGATCTTAAACATTTATTGTACTGACATAACGGAATTACCCGATGCCATTGGGATGTTGGCAGAACTCCAAAAGTTAGTGGTTGGATCTTGCAAAAATCTGGAGCGATTACCTTGTACTATATGCAAACTGATTTCGCTAAAGGAGCTTGACGTTGGTTATTGTGAAAAGCTTTGGGAATTACCAGAACTGCCCTCTAGCTTAACAGACCTATGGATCGCCTGCCAGGGGCAGTCTTTGCCCCATCTTTCCCAGCTAAGCCGTCTCAAGACACTGGCTCTTTGCGTTTGCCATCGGCTTGAATGTGTCCCAGAGCTTCCCATTGGACTCTCGGAGCTTCATATTTCAGAATGCGGAAAATTGAAAGCCTTGACGAATTTGTCAGACTTGAAACACTTGCGAAGTCTCTGGATATATGGATGCCCATCTCTCGAAGGACCGCCCGACGTGTCGAATTTTAGGCGTACGCTGAGAGAACTTGGCTTTAAAGCGTTCCGGGTCAAGGATCCTCTGAGTACCTTATTCGAGCGTTAACAGACGTCAAGAGCTATGGTGGGGCAGAAGAGAAGGACGGCTGGACGTCCATGGAATCTCTCTCTCTCTCTCTCTCTCTCTGTGTTGCTACTAGTCAGTTGCCTTGCTGGTTTCCCAGGCCCGAAGATCAAAGCCACCGTTCGCACTGCCCATCCACCGCCAGGCAGGCGGGCAGGTCGGTCGGCGTGGCGGAGATGACGACGGCGATGGCGATGAGGCGACGCCACGGCTGGCAACGCCCTCTCCATCCGCTCCAGGTAAACGCACGCACGCGTCTTTCCTGTGGTCTCTCAGCTTCATCTGCATTTTAGAACCGCGTCGCTCCGGCGCGCGAGCTCATCGATTGTTCGGATTGGAGATCTTAGTTTTCTCAGTAGTAAATGTGTAGGGCGCGATGCAGATGATCCATCAATCGCATTTGAAGTTTAGAGTCGATCCATCTCATGTCGTAAATTTGCAATTGCAGATAGTCGGGATGGCGGTGTTCAGTTTCTTAGCGGTGCCCTTCTACATCTTCCTGGGACTGTTGCTTGGGAGCGGGGCTGCTGAAATCACCGTGACGACAATATTCTCTTTTGTGGTAACTCCCTTATGTTTACTTTGTGCCACGATGACATTGATTGCTTTTCGTTCGTCAGTTTTCTGGGAATTGATGGGATTTTCCACATATTTCCCCCGATTTTTATGTGTCCTCAGTGATGTTTCTGTTCATCTGGTGTACTGCGATAGGTCCGATGGATAAGACCAGTTATAGAAAGAAGAAGAGAGGCTCCGAAGCGATGGCGCTTGCGGACTTTTGTGCCAATTCCTCGAGCTCACCCTTCCAATTTCGATGCTTGATTTGCCTACGTGGGTACTTCTTCTTTCTCTTTTTTCTTGAATGATAGTGGAAGGAAGGTTGGGGCTGATATTCCAGTGGAAGTCTAATGGTGGTGCCTCTGTATGTGTATACGAAGAGATATGTAATAAAGCAAAGAGATTAGCCTGGGGAGATATCCTTTCTGGCAGCATATCAACAAGTCTTCAGCACCTGACTGCTTAGCTTTGGAGGAGACAGTGAACTCAACAGGTAGAAGTCAGTAGCTGTGGCATACGGATGAGCTGAGTAGGAAAGTAATGCACAAAGTTCTGTGGATAAGCTGGACATCATTTGCAGGGCACAAAGAAATTAGTTGTACTTGAACTTTGTACTTTTACAAGATGGGTCCGTCTTTTGGAAGTGAAGTTAAACGTGTGGGAGTGAAGGGTTGAGAAATTAGATAATATCCTGGGTCTATGATGACAAAGAGAAAAAGGCACTTTGTCTAAGTCAAGTAGTTTCATTATCTTGTATAGAGATGGATAGCTATTTCCTCGGTTCCTTACTTATTATACTTATTGCATAACAAAGAAACCGGGGAGAAAAGAAATTGAGATTGGGTGTTAGGGGAGTGATTCATAATGCTAATTTGGGAATTGATGTTCGTCTACCCACTGGAACTAACTAATATACAATCAATTAAAGATGAACTGTGATTATGAGTGGTACCTCTCCATTGCATTAGGGGTTTGCTGTGGAGTTTTCTCCCTTGCATGAACATAGCATGTTGTTACATTGGCTGGTGGCGAAAGTCATATTAAAAATGCAAGAGCCAAGATTATTGTGTTCTTGGTGCATGAACTTCTGTCTTCCCAGCTCAAAGCACACTTTGCATTCCACTTCAAGTGATATTAAAGGAGTCAAAATTATTTGATGACACTGATACTTGGACATTCATACATGTAAATTTTTTTCCCTATATTTAGTTGCTCCTAAACTTTCTTGTAATGAAAGAAGTATCTTACACTCCTTTGTTAGGAGTAAACAGGGTTGTCCAGGTTAACCAATGTCCAAGTATTTGCCTTTTCATCTCTGCTCATGGGTGATAAGCTGGTGGAATTTTCATTCTTCATCGAAGGTATTTCATTGTGATGTGATGCTGAAAGCTGATAAGTTCCTTTGGATTAGTCAGACCATTATGACTAGTGGCTATTAATGAAACTATCCAAGATTTTTACCTTGTAAATCGTTTTGAGGATTGCTATCTGTATAAGATGCAATTAAAAAGATGGAAGTTAGTCACATCAAAAATCATTCCCACTTGGGATAAGGAGTAGGATCATTGGATATGTAGAATGGGATTTCTAATCCCTACCCTAAATATCCTACTATGCCTATTTAATTAGCACTCAACCTCATGGTAAACCAAATTAGGCCCCAGTTCTCATTGTGCATGATGCATTGTATGTCTAAAACAATATCTAAAGGCCGAAGCTACTAATTAGGGCCACCTTTGGGGATGGAACTATAAGGGGATTACAAATGAGAATGAGGTGTTGCCCCCATCTTGAATTAGATTGGATGGAAGATTTAATTGGTGGTTGTGGCAAGACTGAAGATACTTTCTATACAGACTTGGGAGAATGCATAAGCTTTTCGCTGGAGTAAGAATAACATTTTTATTGCTGGAGTTGGAAGTGGGCCCTCCCTTCATGAGAGCTTGGGTTGGGGGAAATGGAAGGTCTGCTGTACTTCCACAACCAGCAGTGCAGCACAATGCTATCACCTTTGTACGGCAACCATCTCTTCTGGGTGGGGACGGAATTCTTTTTTACGTCATAGCATATTGCTCTTTACCTTTTCTATTTTTTTCATCCTTCTGTCTTCTTCTCTTTACTGCCATCATTTGGTTTTGCGTTTGTTTTAATCTCTTCTTTACTTATGCTCCGGATGCTTCTCTAGTTAACTTTCTTTAAGGGGCATGAGAGCTTCTTCAGTGATGTGCTTTTGCTGAGGTGATGCTTGTGCTTTTCTCTTCTACTTTTGAGCTTCATTCCCTCTTTTCAAAGATAACATACAGGTTTTTGTACAGAAAATAGATTAAGAATCTATCACTTTGGACCTTAATTTTCTATGGAGTCTTATGATTATTGATCCAAAGTGTGGTCCAATTTCAATCATTTAGGATCAATCTTAACAACCTTTTACCTTAAGGGTTAGATTTTATACTCCAGGGATTGCCTCCCATGTGTACTGATGAGATCATGAACCGTCGTTCTGTGTAGCTATGACATGCCATCTATGTATCTAAAAAACAAATGTGCTCGGCATATCTACATGGTAATTGGCTCTAGGCAATCTGTTGGTATGCAAGATCTCAGGTCTGGTGCTTGTGCTCTAGAATCTAGTATGGTGGAATCCTCTAGAGTCTAATATTGTGGAATCGCTTTCAGTTTCTGACCTTGTGTTTCTGGATTCTCTCCCATGATTGTCCCAAATTTTTACTTTTTGTTCCGCCACTCTTGTATGAATTGCATTACTTCTTTTTCATGTCTAGTTTGGGATACATTTCATGATATATCGTTTATGGGGATCTTATAGTGTTTGTGCTGTTTGCAAGTTTCCAATTGGCTGGGATCCTCTTTATAGAGATACCTGCATTTGTATTGTACCTTGCTATTGTCTCTTTTGCTTCCTTTTTTGACCATATTTTCATTCTAGAGTGACAAATTTTCCATGCTATAAGACCCTACTTATAGCAGAAGCTACTGATTTGATGCAAGAAATTGGAATAACTAGAAGTTGACTTCATTCGTCATTGATCTTGTAATTGGTTTTTCCTTGTCCAACATTCCTATGATGAGCTTGAAATGCAGGTAGAAACTTTTGGAGCAACGACAAAGATGTGGAAAAAAGGCATTTTATTTTTGAACAAGAAGTGAGTTTTTGTATTGCTTTTAGCCGTTTATGCACTATTACTATGATTTATTTTCTGGTCGATGGATTTTGCAGGCTTGTCTGTTCATAGATTGCCAGGATTATGTCTGTGCACACATTCTTTTTGGGAAGATCAGCCGTCGAGTGTTCAATGCAAATCCTTCCAAAGAGAAGAAAAAGTCTAAAGAAGTTGAAAACATTGTGGAACTAGTGCCAGCTGATATTCCAACTCTTCTGGAGTTGAAGCCGTTATACTATGACTCATGATACGGTAAATTGGTGTTTCACTTTTTCTAATGTTGTGTCTATAATCTCTTGACTAATTTGTTTTTGTCGATCAAGTGCCACCTTGTATTCAGGACCATGAACTTGTATGGCTTTGTATATCTGGCACATACTCTTCTTCCTTTCTAGCTTTATTGCAAACTCTGATGTTCCAGATGTACTTGATGGATTTGAACCCGCATCTTAGTATACCTCGCATTTATGTGGTTAACGATGTATGTAAAAATGATTACCTTGAGATTTGTCGATACTGTAAGGCGATATATGAGATTCCATTAGTGAAGGGCAACTGAGAGCAGTGGATACCGGTGAAGCTCTTTCCTTGTTAAGTATTTACTGAGTTTTTCAAGGTTCAACTGTTCATTCTGTGATTTAGTTAAATGGAGGTTCTAAAGAAAATCTGCTGGTACTTAGTTCTATCACCACATAATCCTGTGCAGTCGAGCCTTCTTAATGCCACTTTAGAGGATAAACATCTCTAAGAAATTCCCCAACTCAGGTTCCATCTTTGAATTGTTCTATGTAATTGGTTGTAAATCTTGTAATATTTCAATAATGTGCCTTAGAATTTGGTCGACGATGCCTTTGTTATTTTAACTCAATTCGCGGTCGAAACAATTGGTCATGGTGGGGGTTATCCAATGGACACTTCTTTAAAGTACTTTCAAAGATGAATTCGAGAATGAGAAAACATGCTAGGAGGTGCACTTGTTGAGAAGGCAGCAGAAAATTTTAGACAGGGCCCAATCATAGTCAAAAGAAGAATTTTGGCTTCTCCTGGGTGAGACAAGCTACCTTCAGCTAGGAGCCTCTTCAGAGAATCATCGAACATGTAATTACAGAACTTGTTGTTTTTCTTCTTTTAATTGGATCATCACTCAGATATGACTCACTATTTTCTGCAGAATATTATTGTTGTTTTGAAATATTGCTTGAGGATTACCTTAAAGAGACTTACAGAGCTGTTATGCCTCAGTATCCAGGTCTGATTATGTGGAACAATTGTTTATGTTCATTATCCATGTCACTCTTTATGAATGATTGCCCACCTCATGTAACCCTGAGCAGCCTCTCTCCCCATGATCCCTGATTGAGGCATGGTTGCTGGACTTGGATACAAGTTCCAAAATATGTGTAAAAGAGGTCTTGGTGCGTTGAAAGCCAAAGGATTGTCATGGATTTGAGAATGTTGTCTTCATAGTTTTGTTTGTAAACTTGGTTTAGTCAACTTCTGCTCATAAATTTGTTGTAGCTGTAAGCATCATTTTCTGGCATTGTGAAGCCATATCTTGTGCCATGGAACCCGAAATTGTAATGCGCTTTAGAAGGTTGGGAGGAGCTCTGCTACATTGCTAGAAATAGCTGATCAAGCTTTTCCTGCTAGTATTAAAACTCACAATTTCCGGTCTTACAAAAGTATATCTCGCTGGAGATCTTGATTGATGTGTTCAGAAAATCTTTGTAGCTGAATCTCTCTAGAGAAAGAGCTCTGTTTTTGGGTTTTCTTACTGTTGTTAAGAGCTTTAATCAATCACGTGCCTCTTTTTATTACTCATATGATAGAGAGACCATATAATGATAATTATTCAAGTTTTTATGATATTCTATCAGCATGAACTCTTGCTTCTATAGTACCATTTTAGGAAGCTAAGAAGCATCTCTCCTTAACGATTGTTTCCAAGTCCCTGGTGGCAAAGATAGACTGGCCAATGGGAATTGTCAATTTCCAAATGACAAAGGACAGCAATGAGATTCTGAACTCAGGGGAGACAATTTTGGTGACCTTGTCAAGAAAAGTTGCCCCCAAATCCCAAAGGAAACCACAGTTCAGAAGGCTGCTTTGAGAGCTTGAAGATGTTTTCAGTTGAAAGAATGATTGATCTCTCTCTCTCTCTCTCTCTCTCTCTCTCTCTCTCTCTCTCTCTCTCTGTGAACAATGCTGCTTCACATTGTGGTCTGAAGTGTGGACTAGAGATATTCATCATTGAACTATCGCATGGCTGTCTTAAATCTGATTGCATATTTTGCAGGGGGACCAGATTTGGGCCTTGTTTTGGACTGAAATGATTTACTGAATACACTGTCTGTGTAGGAATATAGTTTGGTCCTTTCATCTTTCTCTTTTCTCCTTCCCCCCTCATGTTAATTAAAGATTTATGGGCTTTGAGGAGCTGTAGCTTGTACCAACGGAATAGATATTAGCACAAGATGTGCACTCATTTGGATTGAAATAAATTCCGTTTCGTGTTACAAAATTTTTCCGGTGCTTGTGTTTTTCTAACGTTGGGGGTAATATTAGCTCTCCAGAGTAAAGGCTTGACGAATGCTACTTTTCCATTTTATTTCACATTTTAAATGAGCACCTATTTCTAGGGAACTTCATTTCAATAGGATGATTGCACTTTTTATCTATTTAAGGGACATTTTTTTTTCTCCTAGTTGATATACGATAAGGGATGGACCTCGTTCTTTAGATTATCAGCTCCTTCATTTTCCTCAAGGAAATTGAAAAAATTGGGAAAAGCTGTGGCCACGACATCTTTTGGCTGTGGAAATAGTTATGCCCCCGAGTAAAAGGCATTGTTTTACTTTCGTCAAATAATAAATGTACTTATCATTTTATTGAAGAATGCGATCATCGAACTTAGCATAAGTCAGGCAAAGAAAATTAGGAATTTTCAATGTAGTAACTTTTATTGTTATGTGTGCCGGCCATGCGTTGGAAATTACATCAAACATCGTAAGGTACATTTACAAGTTATTCTTGAGGTCCTCATTAACATGATCAATTATTTATGGGAAGTAAAAGTTTTTCTTAAAAAATTAATTTTCAGTTTAAAGGGACCTGAAACATGTTTTACTACATTTAGTTAACTTAATTAGGGTTGTAGTGTAATTATCAATGCCTTATTATTTTTTTTTTTGGTCGGTTATCAACACCTTATTTCAAGTGTAGGGAAAATTTGAGATAACGCAAAAATCAATTTTTCAGCCATTATTTGAAAATCTCTTTTTGCTCTATACTTGAGAACTAATTAAAATTCCAAGGAAAAAAAAAACAACTGTTATGAAGCATTGAAAACATCTAATTGGACAAAAATTAACGTAAGAAAAAGTTTGTGATGTTAATAGTAGTAAGGGGTGGATTGTATGCTTGATGAAGAAGACGCCATCGATTTTAGTTGATAAATTTCCACAAATTGCAATGGTACCAAATTGAAAACCCTTATGCATTTTCCTTTTCTTTATTTTCTTATAGAACCTTAAATCCCATCTTCCCTTTCTTTTATACAATTCTTTCGTTTTCGATTATTTTTCCTGTTTTTGCTTTTCCATCCTACCTATTGTCATTTTAAAGGGGCCGACATTACATCTTGGTATTTGGACAATCCATGTCGGTAACGCTGTAAATTTTAAAAAAGTAGAGATGACTTTCGAAAATAAATAAAGTCGAGGGACTAAAGGTGATATTAACCCTTTTTTTAATTGAAAACTTACTATTCTTATTTTTTGGGTTTTGCACGAATCGTTCCTCTTCCTATAAAGGACTCCTCTTGCTCTTTTCCCCACTTTCCCAGGATCTCAGTTGGAGTTGTTGGGCTGAAATCAATCCACACAGAAACGGCCCAAATGGCCAAACCGGATGCTTCGCGCCATTTCTTGGATTGGAGCGTTGTCTTCAACTCGTACCCCCATCACCATCTTCTTCAGCGACTGAAGATGGTCGAGCCGTAACCCGAGATCCCGAAGCTCCACAACAATGGCATCGTGGGATCCGCCAGGGAGCTGCTTTCTCTGCTCACAGTGAAGAAGCTCTCCCGGAAGGCCCTCTTGCCTTCGCGAGCACCCCCCCTCTCCCCACGGAGTAAGATCTTTGGAAGTAAAAACGTGACCCCAAATTTTACTGTCCTCCTTAGAGCTTTGAGTTCGGTCCTTGTCGAGAAATCGTGATGGTTTCTGAATGTGGGTTTCTTCGTTCGTAAATTAAAAACAGCATAGCCAAGACAAAAGTGCCGGCCAGAGGAAAAGCGCTCGTCCTTACAGATCTGAGCATCGCAATACCCAAAGGAACATATGATCAAATGGGTAATGTGCAACTTCTTACCTCAAAACATTCTCTCAATACCCTTGTTTGGGATAATCGACGAGGGCTGAATCGAATCGCTTGTATATTTGTTGCTTCAGTGCCGAGATCAGGTTTGGCGTGAAAGCATTCGATTGACGTCAGCGTGGGCGTGATCGATGCGGACTACAGAGGCTCGGTTGGGGTAATCCTGTTCAACTACTTTGACATCGACTTTGAAGTGAAGGTGGGTGACAGAATCGAGCAGCTCATCATGGAGAAGATCATGACTCCTGATATTACGGAAGTCGAGGACCTGGACTTGACTCTGAAACGTGAGGGCTTGTTTGGGTCAACAAGGTGTAATGCCCAGTTTCGCTTGCAACTTTCTTCTCTCTAAGTTGTTTCCACTGGGTATTAGGTTGTGCCTAGGATACACGCAGGTCTGGTGGAAGCATTATCTTGGTGAGAAATATTGTCGAAGAATTGGTGTATAAATATTTGCTGATCGCTATGTCTTCAGCCATGCTTTTGAAGTATCTCCTTGTGCTCAGCCTCTTTCTATTTACTTGTGAAATTTGGATCCCACTTTTTGAGTTGCTAATTTTTTGGGGTGACCCTAGGGGCAAGTAATTAGCTAGTCAATTTCTGGCTTAGGTATTAGTCCTAGGTGATGGTATTGGGAAACTTGGGGATTCTCAGTGTTCTTACATAAATTTCTTGGTTTAGTATCGTGATTATTGAATAAGTGTCACATTGTTGATTTAGCGGATGCACTATCTTGCAAATGAGTCTTTTGGGTTCTGACACCATTACCTATTTATGTTGACTTTATGCGGGTAATAAATTATTCAAGTTGGTGAGATTTGGAAGAATTGCTTAAATGACCTGCTTTTGGAACTTTTTAATGAATGAAGGTTGGGGTTTATATTCCCGTGGAAGTTTAATGGTGCTCATGTGTAAACAAAGAATTGGTAATAAGCAAAGTGTTAACCTTCAGATATCCTTTCAGGCAGGGTGCTTGTATTTGCTTATGAAGTGAAATTAATTAACATCAGTGAGTATTCAGTACCCAAGTGCTACAAAGTGATTTTCCAGCAGTTAGCATTGTCGCTCTCTTTCAAAAGAAGAAAAAATGGAGGGGACAGCAAACTCAATGGGTAGAGGTTGTTGAAAGATTACTTGGTAACTTAAAGGAAGCAATTAACTAAGATTAGTTATCAATAAGTATCTCTTTGATCCATGAAGTCAATGTAAGATCATGTGATGTTGCATCCTATCAAGAACACTAATTGGAAGTTCTTATTAACGAAGAACGGAAATAACTCTTTCAGCTAAGTATGAAAATAATGCACAAAGCTATGTGGATAAGCTGGACGTTGTGGTACTATCTAGTAGGTAGGTACTAGCAAAATACTTTGATGTACTTTCACAAGATGGACCCCCTCCCTTTGGAGTTGAAGTAAACATGTGTGAGTGAGGATTCAAAAAAGAGACCCCTAGTCTGTGATGACAGAGAAAAGGCGTACTGTTTAAGTCAAGTAGTTTTATCTTGTTTTGTCATCTTTTCAGGATTTAGAGAAGTCAGGAATCGGTGCTCCACTATGTATTTATTATGCTTAGTAGATTTGTTTTGGGATTTGAGTTCTCTTGTATAGGGATAAATTCATTTTGTTTTAGATGGATAGGTATTTCCTTGGTGTCTTAATTATTATACCTTTTACAGAACAAAGAAACCGGAGAGAAAAGAAATTGAGATTGAGTGCCAGACGAGTGATTCAAAATACTAATAAACTAAAGATGAACAATGAGTATGGGTTGTATCTCTCCATTGCGATAAGGGTTTTCCGTGGAGTTTCTTCCTTCCATGAACACAGCATGTGTTAGGTTTGCTGGTGGCAAAAGGAATATTAAACAAGCAGGAGCCAAGATTATTGTGGTCGGTCATCTCGCTGAATTCTTGGGGCATGAAATTTTTTGCTTCCCAGCTCAAAGCACTCTTTGCCTTCCTTGTCAAGTGATTGAGTCAAAATTATTTGATGACCATGATACTTGGATATTCATGCCTGTTAAGTTGTTTTTCTTGTACGTAGTTGTTCCCAAACTTTCTTGTACCAAAGGAAGTATCTTACACTCCTTTGTTATAAGCAAATTAAATCGTCGAGATTAACCAATGTCCAGGTATTTGCCTTTTCATCTCTGCTTTTGGGTGATAAGCTAGTGGTAATTTTGCTCTTCATTGATTGTATTTCATTGTTATGCTATACTGAATGCTGATAAGTTCCTCTGGATTAGTTAGGGCATTATGACTGGCTATTTATACCAGAGTTTTACCTTCACAATTGTTATTAGGATAGCTATCTGTATAGGAGGCAATTAAAAAGATGCAAGTTGGTCACATTGACAATCATTCCCAGTTTGGATTAGGAGTAAGATCATTGGAGATGTAGAATGGGATTCCTAATCCCAGTCCCAAATATCCCACTTTGCCTATTTAATTAGGACTCAACCTTATGGTAAATCAAATTAGGCCCCAGTTCTCATCATGCATGACCAATTGTACGTCTAAAACAATATCTAAAGGCCAAACCTGCTAATTGGGGCTAACTTTGGGGATTGAACTATAAGCGGATTGTAAATGAAATTGAGGTGTTGCCCTTGTCCTGAATTAGATTGGATGGAAGATTTAATTGGTGGTTGTGGCAAGGCTAAAGATACTTTCTATACAGACTTGGGAGAGTCCATATGTTCTCACCTGTATTAAGAATAAACTTGTATTGCTAGAGTTGGAAGTGAGCTTTACTTTCATGAGAGCTTGGGTTGGGGTATATGGGAGGTCTGCTGTGCCTTTGCAACCAGCAGTGCAGCACAATGCCATCACCTTTGTAGGGCAACCATCTCTTCATGATGGGGACGGAATTCTTTTTTATGTCATAGCATAGAGCTCTTTAACTTATGTCATAGCATAGAGCTCTTTAACTTGTCTATTTTTTTAACCCTCCTCTCTCCTTCTTTTCAATCCCATCATTTGGTTTTGCTTTCATTTTGTTTTCTTCTTTATCTTTGCCATCATCAGCAGTGCAGATTCTTTTGATTATTGATCCAAAGTGTGGTCCAGTTTCAATCATTTGGGATTGATCTTAACAACCGTTACCTTAAGGGTTTTATTTATATGGACTTGTGCTTTAGCGATTGCCTCTCGAATGTGTACTGATTAGATCTAATACTATTATTTTGTGCATTCGTAATATGTCATCATGTATCACGATTCGGAAAACGAATGTCATTGGCATATCCATATGGGTATTGGCTCCCGGCAATCTCTAGAGATGCAAGAACTCAGGCTTGGTGCTCATGCTGTTTGCAAGTTTTTTTAAAGTGGCTGGGATCCTCATGATTTGTTGTTACCCCTTTTAGTTCCCTTTTTCACTCTATTTCTTTGTAGAATGAATAATTTTTCTTGCTATTAATCAGATAGTTCAACTAAAAGTTTTAATTATGCTCTATATATAATCAAGTAATGAATTAATTGGATGGTGACATTCACGTTGCTATTTTCTTATAAACAAGCTGTTGCGGTGATGGAGAAGCAGGCTGTGAAATATATTCACCGGACACCTGATATTGAGACCAAGATTGAGCTTACTAAGACAATTGACTCTGTTGCTGCTGGGAAGGTGAAAATGTGAAATCAAACTCTGTTGCAGCTTATGTTCATGAGCAATATGTTTTGGTTTCATGGTTTCTATAGCTAGTTTCATTATGCAGCTATATGTTGAAATTGAGAGAGCAAGGTTGATAAAGAAACTTGCAAAAAGTAAAGGAAGAACAAGGTCTTATGGCAGAAGCTGCTGATTTGATACAAGAAATTGCAGTAACTAGAAGTTTGACTTCTGTGGTCATTGATTTTGTAATTAGTTTTTCCTTGTCCAACATTATTGAGTGGTTTGAATTAGAAAATTTTGGAGCAAGGGCAAATAGGGAGTAAATTGCCTTTATCCTTGAACAAATACAGGATTTTTGTACTGCTTTTAGCCGTTTATGTTCTATTACTATGATCAGTTTGGTGATTGATGGATTTTGCAGTTTCTTTTGTGCTTAGATCCCCAGGACTATGTCCGTGCACAATCCGGAAAATCAGCCGCCCAGCGTTGGATGCAGATCCTTCCAAAGAGAAGAAAAAGCCTAAAGAAGGGGAAAGTATTGTGGAAGAAGCGCCTGCCGATAATCCGTCACTTCTAGAGTTAAAAACGGATATAATACGAGCCCATGATAGGTGAATTGGTGTTTTACTTATTCTAATGTTGTGTCTACCATTTTTTAACTAAATTTTTTTGGCCAATCAAGCGCTACCTGGTATTTAGGTTGTGGTTCAAGCCATGGCTTAATTCATCTGTCACATTCTCTTTTTCCTTTCCGTCTTTATCACAAACTTTGATGTTAGAGATGTACTTAATGGATTTAAAGATACATCTTACCTCGCATTCATGTGGTTAACAATGTAAGTATTACTCACATTATAATGGTTAGCTTGAGATTTCTCGTTGCCATATGGCAATATATGCGATTCCATCAGCGAAGGGGAAACCCAGAGCGATGGATGCCGGCGAAGCTCTTTCATATGAGGCTTTGTTAAGCCTTCACCAATTTTCTAAGGCATAGTGTCTCATTCCGTGATCTAATTAGTTATGGGTTCTAAGGAAAATCTGTTGGTACTTAGGCTCTGTTTGTTTCGCGGAAAATAATTTCCGAGAAAATGTTTTTCGGATTTTCCGACGTTCGTTTCACGGAAAATGAATTCCTTAGGAAAATGTTTTCCATGAAAGGAAAAAAAGTCTTCTAAATTAGGGAAAAATGTTTTCCACTGGAAAACTTTTTTCTTACTTGATCTCTCTTATCTCACACTTTTACAAATCCTTACTTCCTCCTCCCCTTTCTTCTTCTTCTTTTCTTTTTTTATTCGAATTATTTTTAATTTTTTTTTCTTTTTCAATTCAAATTATTTTAAATTTCCTTTTTAATTTTCTTTTTCTTTACTTTTTTTCTTTTTCTTTTCTTTGTTTCTCATCTTCTTCTTTCTTCGCTAGTTGTCGGCGTCACTAGGTGAACCTCAAGCTCGTCGATCTCAAGCTCGTACTCATCGATCTAGCGAGCCTCGAGCTTGATGCTCGCACTCCCCAATTTGGTGAGTAGAAAATATTTTCCTTACCGAACATCGGAAAATATTTTCTGAAACATTTTTAAGTTTTAGCTAAACACTAGAAAATATTGTCATTTTCCAGGAAAATGACTTCTGGAAAAATATTTTCAGGAAATGGTCCATTTTCCGCAAAATGAACGGATCCTTAGTTCGGTTAGCACATGATCGTATGCAATCAAGCTTTCTTAATGCCACTTTAGAAGATAAAAATCTCAGACATTCCCTAATTCACGTACATCTTTGAATTTTTTCTAGGTATTTGGTTGTACATTTTCTTGCAATATCTTAATAATCTGCGGGGAAAGTATACTAGAAGTGTTAAAAGTTGTGTATAGCGCTTATTTTGGTGCCAAAAGTTTCCGCCAGATCACTTAATTGCCAAATCGAAGAAAAAACGATCACTTTAGTACTACCGGCGAGAGATTCCAGCCAAATTGATTACATGACTTTTATATTAAAAAAAACATTTGACGTGGCAAAAATACGGTATAAACTGTCACGCCCCGATCCTCGAGCACGCGCCCATCCCTCACCTTGGTCGATTAATAGCGACATCCCAAGACGCATCGCCGACCTACGCATGCGAAAGCATATAAAATCTCCAGACAATAAAGCAATGTGATAGGAAAGTAAGATTTCAAATTTGAGTTCTGAAAACAACCACACTTATATACATTGCAAATCATAGTGCAAATATATACAAGTCGATTTGTTAAGTTAGGTTCTAAACCACTGGTTCATAAAACAAATTCTATAGAAAGTGAATCAACTCCCATCAAAAGAGGATTGTCCTTTGACTAACTAGTCCAATAGGATCTTCAGTTCTTCAGGCTTTGCCTTCTACACTTCGGGCCTTCGGTCCTTCACCAATGCCATCTAAGGACCTGAAAATATTTATTCAATAACTAGTGAGAAACATCTCAGTAAGTTCTACCCCCTAAGACCCGATTAGGAAGTCAATACACTTTAAAGGCTGCCTAAGCATAACACAAGTCAGAGGACTTACTTTGGCATCAGTTCCTTCCTGCAAGTCAGTATATATATCAGATATACACGATCACATCACTCACATCAATCAGATTGAATCATCGATCAATCGACTTAGTCGATTACATGTCATCTTGATCCCTTCTTGGTTGGCTCATCTCATACTATCTATAAGTTCGTTCATATTAGGACTGCTCACTGCTAAGCTAATAAATCAATAGTATAGCTCGCTTCTGAGATGATTGGGTATATTGCTCTCTGCTAAGTTGTCATATCGCCCGTAAGCTGATATAGTATATCAATAGTGCTTAATCTAAGCTGATAATGTATACTACTCTCTATTAAGCTATCATATTGCCCGTAGGCTAATATAATATACCGACATTACTCTCTGCTAAGCTGACAAGGAATACTGCTCTCTGCTAAGCTGCCATATCAAAGCCCGTAAGTTGATATAGTATATTGACATATTCCATCAAAACTAATAAGGTATACTGCTCTCTACTAGGCTGACATATCGCCCATAGGCCGATATAGTATACCGGTATACTGCTCTTTGCTAAGCTGACATATCACCCGTAGGTCGATATAGTATACCATCCCAATCATACAACAAATTCCATATTTTTATCATTCTCGATAAAATTAGTCGTGTGTGGGTACACGATCGGCCTTAGCCAAAATATCATAATTTTACTTTTTCGAATATCCCACCAGTTTCAACAGCCCATTACATATTTTTGGCGCTGTAAACTGACGCCCGATAATTTTCCCATTAATTACCAAAATTAATTAATTTAGAAATAAAATCCTAAAATCATAATTAATTTAATTCAGCACAAATCAACACTCAAATAAATAAATGGACTGCACCACAATAATCAGCATAAAATTCCGGTCATTGACTATACTTGCCTAATTTCCGAAAAATAAATAAATAATTAAATAATTCTGAAAATTATTAAATAAATGCAATAAATCCAATTTATGCCCGTAATGTCTGATTGGAAGCCGGAACGGACCCAAAAAATTTTCGAGATTCATTAAATAAATAATAGAGACTATTCACTAGCTAATAGCACTAACCATTTGCCTAACATGCATTGATAAGTATCTAATTTAATTACTATAATCTAATATATTCACCTAATTGCACTTAATTAAATCTAATCAACCCCTTAGTATCATTAACCGACTAATAAGGGATTAGTGAGCAAAACTCACTTAGTTTGCGAAGATTGGATCACCGTGACGACAGTGCGACGGCGGCCGAACTTGGGCTCGCGACGACACCAACGGGCTTGGACCGGGCCTAAACTTGGCCCAACAAATCTCAGCAAGGCTGAGATTGGTTGCTGAATTGGGCTAGGCCTGCAGCGGGCTTGGGCTCCAAGACTGGGCTGCTGAAGGTTGGGCCAAAAACTGAAGATGGGCTGCACTTGTGGACTTGGGCTTCAAATGGGCTGAATTAGAGCTGAAACTTGGGCTGATCTTGCTTGAAGATGGGCCAACCAGATCGCTGGGTTTGCTGGCCAATATATGGGCTGAATGCTGGGCTCGTGGGCTTGCGTTGGAGAAGCTGGGCCGAACAAGAAAGCCCGAAGATGGGCTGCTACTGTGAAGATGGGCTGCTGAAAGTTGCTTCGGTGGTGAGGATTTTGCTGGAGACGTGGACTACTGCTTCGGTGATGCTGGGCGAGGAAGCAGCGAAGGCGAGCGAAGATTTGTGGCAACGAGATAAAGACACGAGAGGCAAGATGGTGGCAGTGGAAAGAAATTGCTGGTGGAGGACGTGTTGTCGTTGACCGAAGTTCGCTGGACTGCTTGATGGAAGAGTCGTGGCTTGACTCGGTGGATTCGGTGGTGTGGCAAGCTGTTTCGGTGGAATTGTTGTCCAAGAGGAGGTGGTGGCAGCTGCACGAATTGCTCGAGTCTCCAAGTGGTGCAGGCCGTCAACAATGAAGCTTCGTGGAGAGGAATGTTGACCGAAGAAGGCTGGTACACGAACAAGTGGCGTGGAGAGGGTAGACGTGGGGAAGACTCGCGGCAGAGGGAAATCTCGGTGGTCGATGGAGTTCGATGAGGTTTTGCAAAGGAAAGAACAGAGAATGAAAGCAACACCGAAAATAGAAGGGAAGAAATCGAGGGAGAGAGAGAGAGAGAGAGAGCAAAGACACGAAGGGGAGAGGGGCAGCGTGCGGAGGAAGTCTCGGATAAAAAAGGGACACCAAAAGTCAAGGAACTTATCCCATTTGATTAATGCCTTGTCCCCTTAAAAGCCCTCAATCTTATCCTAAGGTCTCTTAATTCTTTCTTGCCAAATAAATCCACTAATTAACTTAATTTGAAGCCAAAATTGCTGCCTTCTTCTAGATCCGAATTTACTTAATTTAAGCTTCAACTTCCATCCAAATTCTTCAATTTGATGTCCAAGTTTGATGTAGAAAAAGCCCACATAATTTCTACAATTCCCCTTCGCCAAGTAGCCCGATTTGCGAGTCGAAAATCTCTTCAATTCGGCCAACCCGAATTTCCGCTAATTTTCCACGACGTCCGAATCGATTTTCCGCAAAAATCTCGGGATCTCCGAAAATTCTTCGAGAAGGTGAGTCGACATTCATAAAATAAGTTGTGACATGACAGAACTTTCAATTTATGAAATTGGGTTCGAATTCATGGTTAATTTCCATTCAGTGCGTTTTTAGCGTTACCTAGGCTATCGAGTAACTTTCAGAAATTTTTTTTTTAGTGCAAATGACCCGTGGTCGATTTTCTTTGAGCCACAATGAACCCACTCGACACAATGGCGACTCTCGATTGTCATGCAAATCTCGAGGATTCAAATACGGACACATGGTACCAAAACGACAGAAGAATCAGTCTAGGGTCGGTCAACGAGAATTTTCCAACTTAGTGGTGTCACCCATAATTAGCCACATATCTTAGTCGAACAGACCTATCACTGATCTCTAATCGATTTATATATGTGCCGTAATGATCTCGACAAATGAGCACGGTCGAGTAACCGATCACTGGTCGAATTCTCAAGTCTATTACATTAAAATTCCTTAATGGCTTTCCTAGATAGTCTAGTTATCTCAAGAGCGATCAACTCTGAGAACAGCCCTATAGGCGCGTCAATGGAATGCCTGATTTAATCAGTAGAAAATCAAACTAAAAATCTGGGATGTCACATAAACAACGTTGTTTTCCATTCTCCTTAAGAAATGACGTCGTTTTGCCATCATATGTGGAGTGAAATTAGGGTTCTTAGTCTGCAATCCTCGGTCGATGCCGATCGTAGCTCGCTTGCCCACTGTTGCTCAGCCGCCATCACTCTGCCGCCATCATGGTTGCTCAACTAGGTGAGTAATGATGAGGTTGTTCATGGCATGCATGCCCCTCTTGTATAGGGTTCCCATCCCCTGTAACACGAATTGGTGCTTGAAGCCGCTATTTTTGGGCTTGACACATCAAGAAAAGGTGGGAACAACTAGAACAATGGAGGTGCACGGTCATTTCGGGGATTGGGAGAGAGAAAAGGTTGAGGTTGTTGCTCGGGCAAGAAGCAGCGAGAAGAATATGAGGCAAGGGCGGAGGAGGAGGAGGAAGAAGGGGGGTCGAAGGTGGAGAGAACGAAGACGGGGAGGGTGAGGGAGATGAGGAGGGCGTGGATGGAGATGGTGGACTGGGCTTTGCTCAGGAGGTGGCCGAAATGGGTCATTCTAAAAGGGGAAGGAGAAGGAGGAGGAGGAGAGGAGGAGAGCTTGGGCTTGTCAACAATGTCGGACGAACTGGAGGCGGAGTGGAGCGTGCTGGTGTTGTCTTTCGAGGAAGAAGATGAGGAGGAAGCCCATGCCTAACGAGTTCTAGTCGCCGCTCCTGCCCTTGCATGTCGCTAGTATGCCCATTTTCTCGCCTTCTACTCTCTCTCTCTCTCGATCAATCTTTTAATTTGAGGATTTACGGTTCTTACTTGGGGGAAAGACTCAAACGGCGTTGTTTTGTTGTTTGGACATTAATAGTACTTTCTAGCGAGCCACATCGGCTTCAAAAATTAATAAAAAAGGTGTCACGTTGGATTTTCGGCCAATTAGATCGGTGTTGGCACTAAAATAATTGTTTTTCAAACTTTTTGGCACTTAAATAATCCAAAATAAACTTTTGACATCAAAGTGAGTGCTGTATACAACTTTTGACATTTCTAGTATACTTACCTCATTATCTACCACGGAGTTTGGTTGGTTGGGCCTTTGTTATTTTAACGTAGGTTGGAGCTGAAACAATTGGTCACAATGGAGGTTATCCAATTTAACTGCTCTTTGGGGTACTTTTACAGATGAATTTGAGAGCGAGAAGATCTTAGAGAATAAGCGAAAATGTAATTACAAAACTTTGTCATTTTTTCTTATATTCTTTGGATCATCATTTAGATGTGTCTTGCTCTATTTTCTGTAGAACATTATTGTCGTTTTGAAATATTACTCAAGGATTACCTTGAAGAAACTTGCATAGCTGCTATGCAAGAAGTCGCAATGTTCAAGCATGCACAATAGAGTGTTGTGATGCCAATTCTCTCTAAAGTTTTTGTTGCTGGAATGTGTTCGATGTCGACTAATTTTGACATCTCTCACAACCCTTGGCATGTATATGGGTAATATGGTGAGAAGCTTGAAATATTGAGGATAATGTGTTTCTTCGACAACTTTGTTAAGATTCGGACTTGATGGAAGTTCTCTCATAGTTGCTTCCCATTTTCTATTTGCTATTGGTGCTTCCAAGTGGTAACTTCGGATTATTTCTTTATCTAATTTATTTTCACTTTTATTTTATGGCTGGTGAAGTATAAAAACAATCACATATCTCCTATTAATCTCAACAATCGATTGATTTAATCAATCCATTGTTGTTTGAAATCCCTCTTTACGGAAAAAAAAGATGTAAAGAATTTGAATATCATGTCATATGGGAACTATTGAGTAGTTCTTGAACTTTCATTCATTTCATGGAACATGTTTGAAGGGAACAAAAAATATGATCCATTCCTTAAGTCCTCTATTATACTTTTATGCATATCGCCAAGTCTAGTAATTATCAGATGAATGACAAACCCTCGTAAAAGGATGAGAAGCAACTCGAGTGAAAAAGTCCTTGTCTCTTCACTCTTAAAGCTCATTACTTCATCAATATCAGCGTGTGGAGCTTTAGATGCGTCATCTCTTTTCATATTTTGCAAGTTGTTGACACCTGAAATTACCCCTACTATCACATGCTGATTATGAGGTATAAACATTCGAAATCATCCTCATTGCCACGTGTGGGCTATGATCTACATCAACCCAACTCATGTTAGTCATGAAAATGAAGGATGGCCAAGGATTTTAAGAGACCTTTGGGCTAGATTTCGATGGGCCTACTAGTAGAGAAATACGATTCGATGATAAAGCAGTTGATTGCCATGTGTCCAAGCCAAAAGATGCTATTGAAGACATAGAATTCAGATGGAATTGACGGCAAAATCTAGGCGGGAACGGTTGATGCTTGAAAAGGCACCAACATCAAAGGTGTGGTTAATACTTGCTGAACAAGTCATATGAACATCATCGAACAAGTCAAAAGGCAACGAGATATGGATAAAGCAGTTTAGTAAAGAACGTGGAGCGACTTTTAAGAAGGAAGCAATCGACCATCGGCAGTTACCAAATTGGCCTATAAATATCGCAGGCAATCTAACAAAGAGCCGCCCCCTGAACAATACACAAATGATTTTATCTTACCCTTTTGTCTTAGCCTAGTTTAGTTTAGCTATAGCTTCAAATTCTCATCATAGATTCAATTTATCCTAAATAGTGCTATTGATTAGATTCTAGTGCTGTCCTACCATCTAGCGTCATCGATTAGATTCCAATGTTATGTCCTTATATCCATGTAAGAGCAATACCTATTAGATGTTGTTTCTACCGTCTAGCGTCGTCGATTAGATTCAGATGTTGTGTAGTACCTATTAGGTTTTGTTTCCATTGTCCAGCGTTATCAATTGGATTCCGACGTTGTGTCCTCAATTTCATATGGGAGTAGTGTCTACTACGAGGTATTGTTTTCACCGTTCAACGTCATTGATTAGATTTTGACGTTGTGTCGTCAAGTCTAACTAGGAGCAATGCCTTCCTGGTATTGTCTTCAATGTTCAGTGTTGTCGAATTAGCTTCAATATTGTACAAACCACTTTGATTGTCGTCACGTCCCGATCCTCCGAGCGCGTGCCCATCCTTAGGCGGTCGATTAACTAGCGACGTCCTAGGACGCGTCGCCGACCCATTCTTTTTAATGCACATGCGGAAGCAAATAAATAAATCCCTAGACAACAATAAGATGGGATAGAAAAGCAGGACCACCAATAATCAGAAACCAAACCACACATTTATACATAACATACTAATTCATATACATTACTAGCCGATATTTACAAAATCTGCAAAAAGGTCGACTCTCCAAAACAAGTTGTCCTACGATCAGCTAGTCCGACTCGTTCACTGATTCGGCAGAGTCCACCACAAGGCCAGAGCGAGAAGGCGGGTCCTCCACTGCACCATCCGAAGGGTTAGCTGAATCCTCGTCTCGAGCAGCATTAATCACTACAGAGGGGACATCGAAAAACCTAAGGGGACCTAGCCTAATACCATAGGGATTGGTATGGAACCATGCTCTGAATCGATTAGATATTTCATGATGTGGAACCTCTTCGATCTAGACCGTGGTTACAACTAGGTCGTAAACCCAAAAACCTCCGAGATCGGGAAAACTAGAAACTCGCTCTATAATCCTCACTGGACGACCATGCAGTTTAGGGGGAATCTCCATCCAAGAACGTGAAAGGTTATCTCACAACGGGGTGAGATGACGTCTTAGCAAGTTCAACCCTTTAAGACCTGACTAGGAAGAAAATACGCCACGAGGGCTGTCTAAGCACAACCACGAGTCAGAGGATTTACCTTAGCCTCTGTTCCTTCTTGCAAGCCAGTATAATTTGAATAATCATCTAATCATTTCACCCAAACAATTCAATCAATCAAATCAAACTATCGATCAATCGACTCAGTCGATTACATGTCAACAAGACCATTCCTCAGTCATATCAATCAATACTATCTTTAAAGTATGATCATAATCAGGATTGCTCATTCTAAGCTGATAGTAGATAGTATAACTCATCAGAAGCTGCCTCAATATTGATATAGTATACTATATATGTTCACCAGAAGCTACCACAATAAATAATATAGCTCGCCAAAAGCTGCTTCAAATACCAATATAGTATACTAAATATGCTCGCTAGAAGCTGCCGCAACTAAATATGCTCACTAGAAGCTGCCGCAAATACCAATATAGTACACTATTCGAATCACCATTTTTATCATTTCCGATAAAAATAATCGTGTGTGAATACACGGTCAGCCTTAACCAAAAATACATTATTTTTACCTTTGAAAATTCCACTAAGTTCAATAGTCCACAAACTCATTTTTGGCACTATAAACCGACGCCCGGTGATTTTCCAATTAATTACAAAAATTAAATGATTTTGGGATAAATACCCACAATCACAAATCACTCTCAATTTGCACAAAATAACAGTCAATTAAATAAACAGATCACAACCACCGCAATTAGCACGGAATTCCGGTCACCGGCTATCTTGGTCTAATTTCCGGAAAATAAATAAATAATTAAATAATTACAAAAAATAATTAATAAATGCCAATAAATAGAACTTAGGCCCGTAAAACCTAATTAAAAGCTGAGACAGGCCTAGAAAATTTCCGAACCACTCTAGTTAAATACTAGAACTTGTCTAGGCTCTAACTACACTATTCTAACCGCTTAACATGCAACAATAATTAATTAAATTGCTAATCTAATCTAACTATCCACATAATACATACTTAGTATAAGCTAAACAACCCTTAAGCGTCATTAACATACTAAGCATGGATTAGTGAGTTAAACTCACTTGTTTAGCAATATGCTCCGATCAAAACGACGGGGATGCGGAGGGGCTCGATAAACTTCAAAGTGGGACCGCCAAGCGCGGCCGGGATGGGCTCGAAAATGGCTACACAAGGCCCACGTTTGCTGGACTGACTTCGAGAGGCTGCTGGCCTTGGCTCGAAGGGCGGGTTCCTGCTTGTTTCGAAGCTAGATCGCGGCTGAATAGGGCTAGAACGAACGACTATTGGGCTCCAGTGGTCCTGCTAGTGGTTGCTGGGCCTGGGACTTGGAAATAAAGCTGGACGTGGGCTGCAAATGGAGTTACTTCAGGCGTGAAGGTGGGCCATGATGGAGCAGCAAATTTGGTCAAGGATAGATGCCATTGTTGACTCGATGAGGAGTAGCACGTGAAGCGGTGGGCGTCGGTGGGCTGGAAAAGGAAAGAACGGTCGAAGGTGGGGCGTCGGTGGGGCAGAGACATGCGGAGGAAATTGAAAAATAAAGAAGAACAGGAGAAGCTGGGGTTGACTAAGCTGGCGTGATCCAGCTGAAGATCGAAGGGGGAAGAAAAATCGGGGGCAGCTGGCAGCACGATCCGGTAGAGTGAGAGGAGAGAAAAGAAGAACGTTGGTCAGCAAGGAAAGAAAATGAAACGTGCAGGGATGGATAAGGTTGAGGGGTCAACAGTCAAGGGGGAAAAGTAGCAGGGGACAAAGGCAAGGAGTCGGTCAGATTGGGGGAAACATGCGAGCGAGAGGGAGATGTGGCCGAAGGGGGGGAAAGGAAAATTAAAAGAAAACATCCTATTTTTATCCAATTTTGATCCTACAAATTCCATGTAAAAAGTTTGGTCTTCACTTGCTTTCTTGCACTATGTTTCTCCCAAATTAACCAGTCTTGGGTAGCAAAATAGCTATTTCTCTAAATTCTGAATTTTATTTCTTTTTTCTCGGAATCCGATTTCTGAACAAACTTCTCCGATTAAGGTCCGATTTGTTGCAGAAAAAGCCCACAAAATTCCTTTTCACTAATTCACTTACACCATATGCCAAAAATTCCTTCAAATTGGCCAATCTGAATTTCCGAATCGTCCGAATCGATTTTCCGTAAAAATCTCGAACTCACCGAAAATTCCTTGAAAGGTGAATCAACGTTCCTAAAATAGCTCGTGACACGATGGGACCTTCAATTTCTGAAATCGAATTCAAATTCGCAGTTAATTTCAATTAAACGCGATTTTAGTGTGACCTAGCCTACCGGGTAGCTTTTAGGAATTTTTGGTGCAACTGACCCATGGTCGATTTTCTTCGAGCCACAACATCCTTTTTGACATATTGGCGACTCTCGATAGTCGTGAAAATCTCGAGATTTCAAATACGGACATATGGTACCCAAAACGAAAGGAAATCGGTCTAGTGCCGATCGACAAAAATTTTGCAATTAGGTGGAATCACCCACACTTTGATCACACATCTCAGTCGAATCAACCTATCTCTGGTCTCTGATGAATTTTTAATTGTGCCGTAATGACCCTTGTAGACTAGCACGGTCGAGCAGTCGATTCTTGGTCGAATTCTCAAGTCTATTACGTTAAAATCCCTTAACGGCTTAACCGGATAGACCAGTTATCTCATGAGTGGCAATCTCAGAGAAAAACACTATAGGCGCGTCGATGAAAAGCCTAACTTATCTTATCGAAATCAATACCTGAAAATCAGAATGTCACAATTGTAATGGGTTTCATTAGTATATTAAAGTGAGTTTAGATCAAGTTGTTGATTAGAATTCGATATAAGTTATCATTAATTTCGAACTTGTGTTAACTCTATTAGATTTGGGACTATACAGTATATATATTCCCATTAGCATTTGACTTTCTATGTCCAATATTAACACATAATCTAAGTCTCCTTTAACAAAAATCAAAATAACACTTGGTGAAAGAAATTTCGCTGCGGGATCCAAAACTGGCGAAACACAAGTCAAGTGTACAAAGAAGCTCAGATTGAGTACTATAGTCCAAAGTTTACGTCACCGCAAATAACATAGAAGAAATAGCACGATTATTTTTAAGTTGATCATGAACGTCATGTTGAATGCATTTTCCAATTTTGTACTAAATTGATGGAAGAGTAGTCCTAAGTAGTAAATCTCTAACCAAGTCGAATCCAAGAAATCTCATTCTTAATCCTATAAATTGGCGATAAGTAACTCTCTATGTTTTGTTGTTCGGTTTGTACATCATTGCCATGTCAGAGAACATTTGGGTTCAACTGACATTGTAAATCAATTTATAGGTCTCAAAGTCGTGAGTTTTAGTTAAAGTGACCGTAAATGTACCTGTAGGAATTCGGAAAGTACACTTGTAAGAATGACCTAGGTGGAGACAATGTCTGCAGCGTTCATAAACAAAAATCTGGAATGATTAGACCAACATATTTTTGACAGTTGTTTCATAAGTTTCATGATATTTACGCTCTTCGTTAATCATTTATTTGGATCTTGAGAAAAAGCTTCAATTATGTTCATTTATAGCTTGAGACCTATGGCTGGACATAAGTAATTGCTGACTCACTTTCTGTGCTTGGTTTTTCCACGTACATTCAAATTGCCACATCTTTTAAGAATATTTTGCAAAAAAGAATAAAAAAGAAGGAAAATTAGGAATTCGAAATGTTTCAGTGTTAGGTGTCAAATATTTATCAGATTCGACACCGCCTATATTTGGATTGTTACACGGGTAAAAGAGGATTGTACTAACTCAGATGGACATGATGCAACGTAAAGCTCTGCAGGCGTGAGTGAACCGCTACTAAAGTTGAAGATATTTTATTTGGTGATAGCAAGGCTTGGGTCGAGTTTCTTAACACAGCAAAATTAGAAGTGGGATTAGGATGTCGGGCGTCTTATCAGTGTTGGTATGCTGTGCTATTCTTCTAATGCCAATTAATGCTGTCTGCAACAAGATCTTCAATTAATCAAATCAAATCGTGGCATTTGGTATCTCTCTTGTTTGTAGGCGATAGTATTAATTATACACCAAACCATAATCCTAAACTTGGACTATGCATTTCATGCATTCCGTTTATCTTCTTGCTTGTAAGCTGTTGATCCTAGATGATGAGGTGTAATTAGTCACTCGCATACTAAGCCGTTGAGCTTTTCTTTTTTCTTTAATCTAATCGTTTCAGGTTCTGAAGAAGCTTAATACTGTGCCAAGGAAAAATGCACTCTGGTGGAGAACCCGTTGGCCGAAAATGTTAACATGAAATAAAAAGCTAAACACCAAATAAAATAAAAAGGAAAATGGTATGACTAAATAATTATCCTGCGGGGGAGAAGTCGTTGGCCGAGTATTTCTAAAAGTGACACTGAATATTTAAATCCCCAATTCCACCTACTCAAGAGGAGCCACCCATAATGCTTTATGAGTCCATGAAAAAGAAAAAAGAAAAAAAAAAGAGTGACATAATTATTTTGTGTACGTAATTAGCTGTTGATTGTACAAATAAGATCGTCGTAATTTTCTAACTTGCCCAAGTAAGGACAAACAAAACCTTATGTATTTACTATCAATTGATTATTAGTTACCTCGATAATTTTCATGTACCGTAGATTCTCCGATCATTTTGATATATCAAATATCTGAATATGCTTGTAGGTGGGATACAGAGTCTGACCCAAATTTAGTCTTTCGTAGAATGTGTGCATCTAATCTTCGGCCGACCTTACTTCGAGCATCAGCATTTGCTTGTTGGTTTTCTTTCCAATTCTTCATTTACATGGAAAAACAAGTCAAGTCAAGGTGCACATGCAAATGTAGGTTCCCCTTTCGCATAATGCTGCGGAAGTTACGCCTGCGATAATTGCCCTTTACTTTTCTTTTCTACTTCTTTATTATCGAAAAAGCAAGTCAAGTTGAAGTCAAGTCATGCTCGCTTTCAAACAAGTTGCACGCGCTTTTGGCGCAGTGCTGTGGAAATTACGTGTGCAATAATTGCCCTTTTCTTGCAGCTGCCTCACATCAGTTCGATTAGTTGAAGAGTCCTGGATTGTTGGATGGTAAGAACTCAGCGTTGTTCAAGCACGCACAGTAGAGAGTGTTGTAATGTCATTTCTCTCTGAACTTTCTATCACTGGAATGTGTTCAACGTCAACTAGTTTTGACATTTCTCTCAACGATTGGCATGCATGTGCATAACACGGTGAGAAGCTTACAATATGAGAAGCTTACGTGCATGTGCGCAACTGCGCGGGCACGTGCCGTCCACGCGGCAGCGTTACGCGCGCATGGCCGCACGAACCCAGCGGTTCTGCGCATGTGACCGCACGTGGCACGTTGGTTCCATGCACCTACAACAACAGCGCGTGCGTGGACCCACGCGCCCTTTCCCTCACGCGAAAGGAAGCTTTCTCTACCGTTTGTCGCCGTTCCGCCACGCCTTCTGTAGTCCGTTACTTATTTGGCAGCCCATCTCAGACCAAAATAAATGACAGGTTTTGAAGACCATGCCCACATAGGTCTTAAGTTTAGGTGAAAATGACCAAGAAATTGACCCCGAACCAAACAAAATTTCCAATTGGAAATCCTTAACCACCGTGACTTTCGCTGCCCGCTTAGCATCCGGCAAGCATCAATATGCCGAAATAACTTATAGCTATTCTTCAGCATGGCGGTGTGACCGTACCGGTCCGAAGTCAAGCTGTGGGTTGTTGGAATTTTTGCTAGAATCAGCAATATTCCTCAACCCCAAAATGGCCGAATTACTGTTCATTGAAAAACCCTAGATAATACACCAAAAATTCGACAAAAACAAGACAAAGGCATTAAACATGCTTTCATGCCAAAGGTTAGACATAAAATCATATGCAAAAACAAGATCAATGTAAAATAGATCTCCAGCCATTGTTCAAATTTGTGTCCTTCGGAAATTCACGAAGATTCGATAAAATTATGGGTACACTCTGATGGTGTATCATCAAATGAGAGGGTTTGCGTTAGGCTTTGTGATTACCCTTATGAAATGAACATTTGTCCTTTTATAAACCGTCTCCCGTCAAGGCGATCACCAAATAGGCAATTGTCACGAAAAGGTATGAAGCATGGAAAAACCGCATATAGAATAACCACTGCTTAAAAGAGAAAACATGGATCCCAAAATGTGGGATCACATTATATATATAACATTACTAACAATATTTTATCTAGCGATGGTAAGGCTAAAATTGGAGTTGTCTAACACAACAGGTTAAAAACCAAGATTGGGATGTTGGGCGTCGAATCGGTGTTGGCACTTGATATTATTCTTGTTTTTTAGTTGATATGACTTATTATCCATCCAATCTTAATCCTATATTGGGGCTGTGTATTCCATGTGTTCCGTACATCTCCGAATAAAGGAATCTATTTGGACCTTGTCAATTGTCACAGGACATGTCATTGTGATCATACAATCGAGAATTTAACTGTCAAGGGCTTTCCCATGTACTGAAACTTTCAAATCACTTGATCATGGGATCCGATGTTCCATCTTAATATATTGATGTATAAGCTTTTGATCCTATGATAATGAGGCGTGGTTACTCACTTGCGTACCAGGCCGTTGAGCCTTTTTTGTCTCCTCTTATCAAGGCATGTGAAGAAGTATCTGCTCTTACCTATGAGTAAAGAAGTATCTGCTCTTAGCATATTTTGTGAGCCAAGCTGGTTTTCAAAGCAGCAAAAGTAAGCTAATACTTTATAGCTTTGATACACTAAGGTTGCGTTTGACAGTCAAAATAAAATTCTAAATAGAATAAAAATTATCCTATCTTGCGTTTGGTACCTATTCAAAATAAAATAAAAGCAAATATAAGGGGGATATAGATTCAATAAAATTATCCCATAAGAGAGGTGTGATAAAGTTGGATAGAATTTATAATATCCCTAGTAGAAAAGTTATTTTTCTCGAATAACAAATTTCTTAAATTAGCAAAATTAAAATAATATTTCAATATAAATAGTATTTAAATTCTAATATAAGAAATTCAAAAGAGCAAAAAATAACAATTTAGGTATTTTAATTTAATCTTATTTCTATTTATATATTCAAATGTAATTCTATTTTATAATATAATATAAATATTTTATTTTTATTACATATTTTAGGTATATTTATTATATATTTTAGGTATATTAGTACAATTTAATATTTAATAAAATTTTATTAAAGAATAATGGAGGGGAAGAAAGAAATGAAAAAGAAATTAATTAAAAAAGAGGAAATAAAATAAAAAAGCAAATAAAAATAAATTAGGCAAGAGTGTCCCGAGAGATTTTTACCATTTCTGTTTGTAAAATTTTTAATTTATTTATATTAATATGATATTTATACCAAATAATGTACATGATATTATGTGAATATATCTGATTTTATTACGACAATTACTAAATAGTAAATAGGATTTAGCAAAAGCATTGGATTTCATATCATATCCTATGTAGTCATATCCTTATTAGAAATCTGAATGACCAAACGTTTTCTAAGTTTCAATGTAATCACTTGTTGTTGTCGTGTTTAATGCAGTCTCTCTCCAATTAATAGCTTCAGTTTTTCAAATCACATCTTCTAATGCTAAATAAGCTAATATTGAATCCTCCTCTATTGTTCTGCCAAAAATTATACTTTGGTGAAAAACATGTTGGCAGAGAATGTCAGCATGAAATAAAAAGTCTGAGAAAAGATGACATAAAAGGAAAAAAAAAAAAGTATCACCAAATTTTATTTAATTACGAAGAACTGTTGGTCGAGAATTTATTAACGCGATATTAAAAGAATAAAATTGATGTAAAATGTTAATAACTATTAATTTAAGGAGAGAGACGGAAGTGGCTTGGGAGGAGGGTAATGACTTGATAATTTTCAAGCAAAATGTAACATGGAGAAGTCTAGTTTAAGAAAATTATAAAAAGAATTATTTTAGAGCTACTTTTCTAGACGAATAAAAAAAGGTAATGCGTCCTGCCAACTTTTAATAACAATATCCTATACTCTGATTGCTCCATTTTCTAGACGAATAAAAAGAGTGACGTTTGCTATTATGATTGCTCCTTTTTCTTCTGATGAGTTGTCTGAGAGTGACTATTTTTGTTTGAATGCAGCTTGGTGTTTTTATCTGTTGAGAGACATTTCCGCCATTCCTAGATCTGGGATTTTGCATCTCTCTCCTCTGTTTCCTACTCTATCAGTCTCTTTTACGATCCTCTCGAGATGAAAAGAAGAGAATTCACTCATTCAGAAGATTCGATTTACGAGGCATCTTCCTCATCAACCTCCCCACATGTAGGTAATTATGAAGGCGGCACCAAAAGGCCAAAAGGAAATGATTACGAAGTGTTTTTGAGCTTCAGAGGGGAAGACACTCGCAAAGGCTTCGCTGATTATCTCTATACTAGCCTTGTTGAGAAAGGAATTCATGTGTTCAGAGACAACAATGAGCTTCGTATTGGTGAGGAGATTGGTCCGGAACTTCTTTGCAGCATTAGGCAGTCCACGATTTTGATCCCAATTATCTCCAAGAACTATGCTTTCAGCAAATGGTGCCTACGTGAGCTGGCTCAGATATTGAAGTGCAAGAGAAGAAGACGACAAATGGTGTGGCCCATCTTTTACAAAGTGAAACCCTCACAAGTGCGCCATCTTAAAGGGAGATTCGAAGATGCTATTAAGGCACATAAGGAGAATTGGGATGAAATGATTTTGAAGGAATGGAAAAAAGCACTCAAAGAAGTGAAGGAATGGGAAGAAGCACTCAAAGAAGTTGGTTCTTTGAAAGGATGGGAATCAGAGAACATTCATAACGGGTACATTATTCCGCACCAAATTGTTGTTTAATTTCTCACAAATAGATCTTTCATGAAAAAGAACATAAATGTTGCCATCCTATACTGAAATTAATTGTTATTTTGGCAGGCATGAAGGAGCATTTGTTAAAACTATTGTCAGAAACATTATGGGTGAGTTAAAAAGACTTTTTCTGCTAAATGTTCCTGAGCAGTTGGTGGGAATTGATGATCGTACCAATGAAATTATGAGCTTGATAGATGATAAATTAAATGATACAAAGATTATCGGACTTTATGGAATGGGCGGCATTGGTAAGACGACTCTTGCAAAGGTGTTATACAACAAACTCTCTAGTCGTTTTGAGTATCGTGGCTTTGTGGAAAATATTCGAGAAACATCTCAACGCCAAGGTATTGAATGCATACTGAACAAACTCATTTATGACATAATAGGAAGCTCAGGTCACGTGTCTAGTGTTGACGAGGGAATAGGTGTCATCAAATCTCTATTTACAAGTAAGAAAGTCTTAGTTCTTCTTGATGACATGGATGGTAGTACTACTCACTTAAATGCTTTGGTCAAAGATGGTAGTTGGTTTGGAGCAGGAAGTATAGTCATCATTACAACTAGAGACAAGAGGATTCTTGATAAGGCTAAGGCAAGCTACATGTTCCCACTTGATGAGTTGTCTATGGATCAATCATTGATTTTATTTAGTAGACATGCATTTCGAAAGGATTCTCTTCCAAGTGATTATAAGGTTCTCTCTCATGATATCGTATCTACTACTGGAGGGCTTCCATTAGCCCTTGAAGTTACAGGTTCATGCTTATGTGGAATGATAAGAGAAGTATGGGAAGATACATTGAAAAAATTAAAAAAGGTACCCAATAAGGAAGTGCAAGAGACATTGAAGATAAGTTATGAAGCATTAGATAATGAGCAGAAACAGATATTTTTGGATATTGCATGCTTTTTCATTGGATCATGTAAACAAAATCCAACTTACATGTGGGATGCCTGTGAACTTTTTCCAAAGAGTGGGATTGAAGTATTGAGTCTTATGTCCCTAATTAAAATTGACGAAGGCAAGCTAGTAATGCACGATCAACTGAGAGATCTTGGAAGGGAAATTGTTCGTCTAAAAAATTCAAACGAGCCTCAAAAGCATAGTAGATTGTGGATCTATGAGGAAGCCCTAGATGTGCTTAACGGCAACAAGGTAAGAGTTTTCTCTACTTGTCTTTGTCAGTGAATATGGTTCCATCCCCCCTTTCTTGTTTGAAATTAAAATGATTTAAGTCTTGTGTTCCCAAAACTTTTTGTTTCCATCGGCAAAACAGCTCTTTTGGTTAATTGTTGTTTTTGACTTATTCTATAACATAATTGAGAAGCAATTTATTGGTTATTAATGATTGATATTCATCTTTACCTAGTAGTGTTGTGATAAGGATAGTCTCCTTCCGGAGACTTTAATGCGACAACAAATCTACAAAAGCATAATGTTTGACAAAGAACTTTTAGCGAAAACCTTGACATTTATAAATTGTTGCGGCCATGCTTTTCTCACATATTTGTTTGATACGCGTGTTTAATATTGTATTCGTCTTTTGGTTTCTTGTGAGGTCCTTTCTTTCTTTTTCCTTTAATTAAGTATTTTTTTTTGTCGGAACTAATTACCGACTTCTTATCAGGTGTTTGGTGTGATAAATGAGAACTCCATTCATTTGTGACAATTTAGCTATTTTGGTTCTTGTATTTCTTAAGTTGGGTTAAGTCTGTCCCCTAAGTATTATTAGTTGTGCAATTTAATTCCCCATCTATTTTTGTTTTTGTTCAATATAATCCTCTAACTTTTCCTGTTTTATTCAATCGAGTCCTTTGTGGTCATGTTAGTTGACGCGGTCAATTTGTTGACATGGAGTTCGTAAATATTTATGATATATGAGCAGCCATGTGATAAAACCCTTTAGACATATATCATTTTCATTGAATAGACTTTTCATAGTACTGGATAGTTTCCTTCTATGAATTTGATATTGAGAATTGCTAACAAAATATATCCAGAAAAGTGGGGGATTCTACAATTGGGATTCTTTAATTTTGATATGTATTTTTTTTTTTTTGAACAGAAATTTTGATATGTATTTAGATGGTTAGAGTTGTATTGGTTCACACATACATCATAGGAGTAAAGGTAGTGTTATTTCACATATAAAGGACAATAATTTTGGCAGATAGATATATTTGTATTAGTGTATGCATGAAGAGAGGAAATTTGGAAGGTGCAAATTGCGAAGGGCATAGTTGGAAGAGGAAAAAATTCATAAACAATGACTTGAGCTTTATATCTTTTCATAGATTAGATAAATAATATGCAACCACAACCTTTCATTTCACAAAATTGAAAGGCAGAAGCCTATATCGTGGTAGTACGACGGCAAATTTAAATCAATGCCTTTTATCTGATATTTGTAGGTATCATCTTATCATTCAAAAGTTATGGTCCACAATGTTTCCATGTTGTAGGGCACTAGAAAGATTGAGGCCCTTTCTCTTGGCAAATGTGGTGAGGGAATAGGATGCACAGCCGAACAATTTAAAAAAATGACCAACTTGAGGTTCCTTCAAGTGGATGGTGTGAACTTCACCGGAGATTTTCATAAATTACTTCCTAAATTAAGATGGCTTCAGTGGAATGGTTGTCCCTCGGATTTTGCTGCCGACAACTTTCATCCAAAGAAGTTAGTTGTACTCGATTTGTCATACAGTGCAATTTCAGAGGATTGGGGAGGATGGGTTCCACTAAAGGTAAGACGTAAAGAAGGCATTGAAGTATTTTTTTAACATAAATTTTTTTTCTGCCTTGTACATATAACATTTGAAAATTGATTTTCATAATTAAACTTGAAAGTGCTAGTATGAACACCTAGAGGGGGGTGCCCTCTCTAGGTGTAAAAACAAATTCTTCTTTTCTTAAAGACTTAATTCAAGACAAGGATGCGAAATAGTATAAATATACAATGCTACGAATTAAGTAAAGAGATAAGGAAAGAGAATTAAAACACAGAGATTATAGTGGTTCGGCTTAAACCAAGCCTACGTCCACTCTCCCATGCTAACAGCCCACCGGCTGGATGTCACTATGAATCAAAAGAAATGTTACAATCTCACGTCCTCGATTCCACGGTGTAGAGACTCTACTACACTTCCTCGAGGTCTCACAGAATTTTCTCTTTTGAGTACATATGTATGCTCAACAAATGAAATAGCAAAGAGTAAGGAACTTCAGACTTTGGAATTTTTCAATCTCGCACACCCTCGAACAACTAGAGCGTCTTCCTTTTATACTCCCCCATGCCTACATAACCGTTGGCACCTTCCGAAGGAGTTCGTCCAATCTACCCGTTGGACCGAATCAATTAGGGAGATCCCGCGTTATTAAAGGAATATGAAGATAGCCCATCAATCCTGTTCGCCCATATAATCAGGATCTAGATTTCCATAAGTAGAACCTTCCAAGTATACTTCGCCAATCCACAGATCTGTCTTACTCGATTTACTTGTCACACGAATAATAGATCTATATATGCCTTCTCCAACTGAGAGATAATCTTTGACCAATCGAATCAAATCCTCAAAGGATAACCTTGTATCTGGATAAGATTACTTCAACGATCTAGAAACTGTCAACGAGGGCAGACTTTGAATCTTGAGTCTGGCGATCTTCAGTCTGGAAGTCTTCAGACTTTGATAGATGAGTCTAAAAGTCTTTAGACTTAGGAAACGTTTTGTCAGCTTCAAAATACCGAATGAAGATTTCACCAACAAAACTAGCCGTTTCTCTTTAATTTCATGCTATTGAAGGAAAACATAGTGCCCAATGAACACATCTCTCTTCCATTTGAATTTGTCATCTAGTTTTTGATAATAAAAGTTGCTTATATCTAATAAGAAAATATCTCCTCCGAAATTTTATTTGAAAATAGATGCAGGTAGCACTCGTACACCCTAACATTCATTTGCAATCGATATGCTTAAAAAACATTTATCCATTAACATGGCCAAACGCTGCTTAAAGAGACATTTAAAATTAAATAGGACAACCATGAAGGAGTAGAGGAGCACAGGTAATTTTTTAGGAATTCTAAAAGTCATAAACATAAGGAGTAGCGAAAAATCACAGGTTGCAACAGTCCAATTACACTGACATATCCTTTCTTTCTTCCAGATGGCAACCGAGCTCAAAGTTCTCAACCTCATGAGTTGTCCATCTTTGAGAAGAACTCCAGACTTGTCAACTTTCAAACGGTTGGAGATTTTGATTCTTGCATATTGTGAGAATCTTGAAGAGCTTCATCCTTCTACTGGGGACATCAAGACACTTGTTTCTTTGAATGTCACTAATTGTAACAACCTCAAGGAGCTACCGGAAGGAATAGGTAGAATGGTAGAATTAAGGGACCTTAACATACAAGGCACAGGTATACAAGAGATTCCTATTATGAGTGATTGTTTGATGAAGTTGGAGTATCCATCTCTCCGTTTTTGTAAAATTTCTCAAACTTCCTACATCCATGGTCTCATTTTTTTCATTAACTCACTTTTTTGTGCATGGTTTAGCAATTGAAGCATTACCTAAATTCATTGGTGCCATGAAGGAGCTCAAGGTTATTCTTGCCAGTGATTGTAAAAAGTTAGCCCACATACCCAGCTCTATAGGCAATCTAGCATCTCTACAAAGCTTGTTCTTAAATGACTGCTCCTCGTTGACAAAGATCCCCAACTCAATTGGAAATTTGGCATCATTGGTCGAGCTGCACTTAGGAAGAACATCGATTACGAAATTACCTGAAAGTATTGGGAGTCTGCAAAATTTGAGGATTTTGGACATTAGTAGAGCTGACATAAGGGAATTGCCTGATACCATCGGGATGTTGACAAAACTCCAAAGGTTGGAAGCTTGGTATTGCAAAAATCTTGAGCGACTACCTTGTAATATTTGTAAACTAATTTCACTAAAGGAGCTCCGTGTTGGAGGTTGCGAAAAGCTGCAAGAATTACCAGAATTGTCCTCCGGCTTGACAGCCCTAACCATCACCTGCCAGGAGCGGTCTTTGCCCCATCTTTCCCAACTAACCCGTCTCGAGGAACTCAGTCTTTATGATTGTCATTGGCTTGAATATGTCCCAAAGCTTCCCATTGGACTATCCACGCTTTTTATTGGAAGCTGTGGAAAATTGAAAGCCTTGACGAATTTGTCAGACTTGAAACACTTGCGAGGTTTCCTTATTCATGAATGCCCGTCTCTGGAACGATCACCCGACGTGTCGAATTTTAAGCGTACGCGGATGGGAGAACTCTGATGGAGGTCGGGGCCAGCGGAAATTTCACCGAAGGTGTGTCGGATCTCCTCCATTTCTCTTTCCATTCCCTCATTTACTTTTTTAGTCCCCTCCCTCTCTCTCTTTTTTAATTCCCCTGAGGTATGTTTTGTGAAAAGGAGTTAGCAAGTCTTTCTACTATTCCTGTGATGGTTGGTTATCTGGATGTTTATTTAATTCACTTCCGCATGTGCATAAAATGAATGGGTCGGCGACGCATCCTGGGAACGTCGCAATTCTATCGACCATCGAGGGATGTTCGCGTGCTCAAAGTTCGGGGCATGACAGAAATGATACACTTAATACACTTTCTGCGAAGGAATATATTATGGTCTTTTCATCGTTCCTCTTCCCCCTCCTTTCAATTCAAGATTTTTTGGGCTCTCAGGGTACAGAACTTGTACAAATGGAATTGGTATCAGAACAAGATGTGCACTCTTTACAGCAGAAGTGCTGTAACTTTTGTCTTCTCAGCTCAGTGCACTCTTCGCCTTCCTCATCAAGGGATATTAAAGGAGTCAAAATCATTTGATGACACTGATACTTGGATATTCATACGTGCTAAGTTGTTTCTCCTGTATATAGTTGCTCCCGAACTTTCTTGTACTAAAGGAAGTATCTTACACTCCTTTGTTAGGAGCAAATTGGATAATGGAGATTAAACTATGTCCATGTATTTGTCTTTTCATCTCTGCTTTTGGGTGATAAGCTGGTGGCAATATTGCTATTCATTGATGGTAGTCATTGTTATGCTATGCTGAATGCTGATAAGTTCCTCCGGATTAGTTAGATCATTATGACTGGTGGCTATACATTATACATATACCGGATCCTTACCTTCACTATTGTTATTAAGATTGCTATCTATATACCATGCAATTAAAAAGATGGAATTTGGTCACATCAAAAATCATTCCCAGTTGAGATTAGGAGTAGAATCATTGGAGATGTAGAATGGGATTCCTAATCCCTGTCCCAAAATCCTACCTTGCCTATTTAATTAGGAGTCAATCTCATAGTCAACCAAATTGGGTCTCAGTTCTCACTGTGCATGACCCATTGCACATCTAAAAAAATACCTAAAGGCCAAACCTGCTAATTAGGGCTAATTTTGGTAATTGAACTATAAGGGGATTATAAGTGAGAATGAGGTGTTGCCCTCATCCTAAATAAGATGGGATGGAAGATTTAATTAGCGGTTGTGGAAAGGTTGAATATACTTTCTATACCGACTTGGGACAATCCATAAGCTGTTTGGTGGAGTAAGAATAGCCTTCATGAGAGCTTGGGTCGGGGCAAATAGAAGGTCTGCTGTGCCTCCACAAACAGCAGTGCAGCCCATTGCCAACACCTTTCTACGGCAACTATCTCTTATGGCTAGGGATGAAATTCTTCTTTATTGCATAGTATATAGCTCTTTACCTTGTCTATTTCTTTCATCCTCCTGTTTTCTTCTTTTCACCGCCATTATCTGGTTTTGTGTTTGTTTACTGTCTTCTCTACTTTTGCCCCAGATGCTTCTCTAGTTAACTTTCTTTATGAGGTACAAGAGCTTCTTCAGTGATGTGCTTCTGCTGTAGTGATAATAGTGCTTTTGTCTTCTGCTTTTGAGCTTCATTCCCTCTTTTCAAAGATAACATACAGGTGTTAGTACAGAAAATAGATTAGGAATCTATCACTTTAGCCCTTAATTTTCTGTAGAGTCTTATGATCATTGATCCAAAGTATGGTCCAATATCAAGCATTTAGGATCAATCTTAACAACCTTTACCTTAGATTTTATATTGCAGGGATTGTCTCCCTTATGTGTACTGATTAGATCATGAACTGTCATTCTGTGTAGCTGTGACATGCCATCTATGTATAACTATCTAAAAAACGAATGTGCTTGGCACATCAACATGGGAGTTGGCTCTAGGCAATCTGTTGGGATGCAAGATCTCAGTCCTGGTGCTTGTGCTCTAGAATCTAGTATGGTGGAATCCTCTAGAATCTAGTATTGTGGGATCCTCTTCAGTTTCTCACCTTGTGTTTCTGGATTGTCTCCCATGATTGGCCCAAATTTTTACTTCTTGTACTCATGTATGAATCACATTACTTTTTTTTCATGTCTATTTCAGGATACATTTTTATGATATGTTCTTTATAGGGATATCATGGTACTTGAGCTGTTTGCAAGTTTTCAATTGGCTGGGATCCTCTTCAGAGAGATTGTATTGCACCTTGCTGTTGTCCCTTTTGGTGCCTTTTTTGAACATATTTTCATTCTAGAGTGACAAATTTTCTGTGCTGTTAATTAAATAATTCAAATCAAAGTTTTAATTGTGATCCAGACATTATCAAGTCATTGACTTGATTGGATAGTGACCTAAATGTTGCTGGTTTATCAACAGGCTGTGACAGCAATGGCACAGCAGGCTATGCAATACGTTGACCAGACACCTGATCTTGAGACCAAGATAGAGCTTATTAAGACACTTAACTCTCTCATCGCTGGGAAGGTGATTTTGTGAAATCAAACTCTACTGCAGCTTATGTTGATGAGCAATATGTTTTTGTCATGTGGTTTCTATAGATGGTTTTGTTATACAGATATATGTCAAAATTGAGAGAGGACAGTTGATCAAGAAACTTGCAAAATAAAGGAAGAACGGGGTGTTGTAGAAGAAGCTGCTGATTTGATGCGATAAATTGCGTTATTGGAAGTTGACTTCTATAGTCACTAATTTTGTAATTGGTTTTTCCTTGTCCAACATTCCTATGATGGGCTTAATTTGCAGGTAGAAACTTTTGGAACAATGGCAGAGGTGGAGAAAATTGCCTTTATCCTTGAACAAGTATGGGTTTTTTGTATGGCTTTCAGCCGTTATGCACTATTGCTATATTGGTTTTCTGATCGATGGATTTTGCAGGTTCATTTGTAATTAGATCGCCAGGATTATGTTCAAGCACAGATCCTTTCCAGGAAGATCAGCCACCAAGTCTTTGAGGCGGATCCTTCTGAAGAGAAGAAAAATCCTAAAGCAAGTGAAAATATTGTGGAAGAACCGCCAATTGATATTCCGTCACGTCTGGAGTTGAAACGAATATGCTACAAACTCATGTTTCAGTAATGTTTTTTTTCTTTTTCTAATATCGTGTCCACTATCTTTTCACTAAAAAAATTTTGGCTATCAAGTACTACCTCGTATTGAGGTTGTTATTCAGACCATGAATTTGCATGGCTTTATTTGTCTAGCACACACTCTTCTTCGTTTCTAGCTTTACCACAAACTCTAAATTTAAGATGTACTTGATGGATTTGAGCACCCATCTCAGTTTACCTCGCATTCATGTGGTTAACAATGTAGGTATTACCCACATAACAATGATTACCTTGAGATTTGTCCATAAGGTGATATATGAGATTCCATGAGGGAAGAGAAACCCAAAGCAGTGGATACCGGTGAAGCTCTTTCTGATGAGGCTTTGTTTTCACTGAGTTTGTTAAGGCACAGGTGCTCATTCTGTGATTTGATGAAGTGCAGGTTCTAAGGAAAATCAGTTGGTACTTAGTTCTGTTGCCACATGATCCCATGCAGTCAAGCCTTCTTAATGCCACTTTAGAAGAAAGAAATCTATCAAAATTTCCCCAATACAAGTACATCTTTGAATTGTTCTAGATAATTGGGTGTGCATCTTCTTGCAATGTTTAATAATCTGCCATAGAATTTGGTCGACTGTGCCCTTGATATTTTTAACACAGCTTGCTGATGAAACCATCAGTCTCAATGGAGGTTATCCGATGGACTGCTCTTTGGAGTACTTTCAAAGATGAATTTGAGAATGGGGAAAAATATGCTTGGAGGTGCACTTAGGCAGCAGAAGATCTTAGACAGATCGAGCATGTAATTACAGAACTCTCTTGGTTTTCTTCTTTTGATTGGACAGGTGTGACTCATTCTATTTTTCTGCAGAATATTTCTATCATTTCGAAGTTGTACTTGAGGGTCACATTGACGAGAGTTGCAGAGCTGTTGCATGCCTCGACGTCTAGATGTAATTATGTTGACAATTTGTTTATATTCTTTATCATTGTAAAATCTTTAGGAATGATTGCCTGGAACCTCATTTAACCGTGATCAGGCTCTCCGCCTGTAATCCCTGATTGAGGCATGGTCGCTGGACTTTGATACAAGGTCCAAAAATGTGGAAAAGAAGTTTTGGTGCTTTGAAAACCGAAGGCTTGTCATGGATTGAGAATGTTGTCTTAATAGTTTTGTTCCGTAAACATTTCCGACCGATATCTGTGTGCATAAGCATGGGCGCTTACACTTGGCTTAGTCAACTCCTGCTGATTAATTTGTTGTAGCTATGAGTGTCATTGTCCGGTATTATGAAATCATCTCTGTCACAAAGCTGAGTAGAGAACCTGCGGCAAATAGCAAAAGAGAAAGAAGGAAGAGCGGAGAAATAGAGAGGAGAAGAGAGACAGAAAGAGAACGTAAAAATCAAAGAAGGGACTCTAGGTTTCTGTATAATAGAAGCCCTACACCCATTGTATTTATATTAAACATAAATTATATATGACCATAATGCCCTTATATGTGTAACAAGGAATAAAATCCAGAAAATAAAAATAACAACGTAACAATCTTTTGTCCCATGGACCTGAAATTCTAATACCCATTGGAAGGGGGGGAGAAGCACTGCTACACTGCTAAAATAGCTAAACAAGCTTTTTTTGCGAGTATTAACATTCATTTTTTCTTGAGGTACAAAAGTATATCTCACTATTAGAGATTTCTGAATGTGCTCAAATATCTATGTAGCTAAATTACTCGTGGAAAAGAGCTTTCTTTCTTGGGTTCCCCATCATCTGATAGAGAGACCATATTATTGCCATTATACACACTTGTATTACATTTTATCAGGATGACCTATTAGTTTTGTATTAACATTTTAGGAAGCTGAGAATCATATTTCAGAAATGGTTGTTTCCAAGTCCCCGGTGGCAAAGATAGACTGGCCAATGGGAATTGCTATTTCCAAATAACAAAGGATAGCAATGACATCTTGAGCTCGTGAGCGACAAATTTGGAGAAGCTCCTCAATCTTGTCAAGAAAAGCCACCAAATCCTTAAGGAAATCATGGTTCACAAGGCTGCTTTGAGAGCTTAAAGATGTCTTAGTTGAATGAATGATCTCTTTTGCCTTGAGCCTCCCTCTCTCTCGCCAAGAGAGAGAAGCTAAAAAATGTTGTTTCATATTGTGCTCTAAAGTGGGGACTAAATGTATTCATTCTAGAACTCTCGTGCAACCGGCTTAAATTTTGATTGCATATTTTGCAAGTAGACCAAATCAGGGCCTTGTTTCGAATTGAAATGATATATTGAATACACTTTCGGCATTGGAATGTGTGTTGGTCTTTTCATCTTTTCCTTTGTCCCCCTCCTTCTAATTGAAGATTTGTGAGTTTTTAGGGTCCAACATGTTGGAATATAATACGCGGAAACGACAGGATTTTACAATTTACGTCAACGCGAAATTATCAGAGAAATAAACGAGAGATAATAAGGATACCAAAAATTTACGTTGTTCGGTCCAAGCATCGGTACCTACATCCACGGGGAGAGCTAGCAGCAAATAATAAACTATAATCGAAGAATTAGAGTTTACAATCGCTCACACACTCGAGTGTTTCCCATACCTAGATTTAACCCCAAACCCAAAGCGTTTATCTCACTTGAATATAAACTCACGGCACAAAATTACCGCGCATTCAAACTTTAAACAAAACGCTCCACGTACGTCAAAATCAGGAACTCCAACATTCGTATTTGGTCCACGTACGTATGGCTTCGCGTTCCTATTCAAGGCTTCGCGCGGCTTCTACGTGCAGCTCCTACGTGCGGCTCTTTTTCTCTTGTAGAACTGCATAGCTAAAAAAAAACCCCCTCCTCGAGACTTCCGCTTTTTCATATATGTGTGCCCAAACCTGAGCCCACCAACTTCTGGCTCCAAGTGCCAAGGCTTCTTTCTTCAATGGGAGGTGGGACGCTGCAGGTAAAAAGGTGTGGAAAAACCTTCCTTTTTTTCTTCATTTTTCTTTTATCTCCCTTAAAGATAAATAGATAATAAAATAATATCTCTTTTTTTAATCTTCTAGTGACAAAATATATCTTCCTTGTTTCGTTGCTTATTCTGCACGTCCGAAAGAAAGTCCAATAAGAAGAAATATTTCTTCATCTGATTTGTAATCCACTTGAGAAAATCTTCCTCAACAAAATTCGATTTAACAAATCATTATCTGAATTCAAACTCGACACATTAATTTAACACATAACTTGTACCAATGGAACAAGTTTCAACACATGATACTCGTTAGGACTGAAATGAGCACTTGTTACCAAATTCAATTTTTTGCCGATACATGTGTTTTTTTGACATCAGGAATCACACTAGCTCTCCATAGTAAAGGCTAATGAATGCTATTTTTCACTTCATTTCACATTTGAATATCGTCTTCAGTGGAGAGAGCTTGTTTCTTTTAGACCCAATCTTAGCTGTTGGAAACTGGAGAAGCCTATTTCTAGGGAGTTTTGTTTCAATAAGATAACTTGCACTTTTTATCTCCTTAAGAGACATAGTTTTTCTATAAGTTGATACTTTGATAGAGACAATTTGTTGTGATGTCATCTCTTTATAAACTTTCAATCACTGGAATGGGTTTCAATGTCCATTGTCCAGTACTTTTAACATTTCTCTCAACTCTTAGCATATGCGTGGGTAATACACTGAGAAGTTTGAAATATTGGTGAAAAGCTCCAAGTTACAAATGAATGTCATGTGACATATCTCTCTCTCTCTCTTTGAGAGGTTGGTTGAAATGTGGAAAGATAGGACAGACAAATGGTTCCTTTTTTATTTTCTTTGGTAAATAATGATTCCTATTTGCTTCCAAGGGATTTAATTCATCAGTGTATGAACTTAAAACACTCACTTACATTACCTGCCATTGTCCTTGCGAATTTCACCTACTCCAGAGTAGCATCTTTTGATATCTCACCCGATCGATAGACAATGCCAAATGAAGTTATCTTTAAATAATCCATTTTCAATCTACTATTTGTGTTTTTCAGTGGCAACTTAGGATTACCACGTTTTCCCATTAATCTTGACATTTGATTTATTACATCAATTAGTTGTTGTCTTAAACCCCCTTCCTTTACCAGAGAAAATGTTAAGCGTTTGAACAGAAGCGGGAAAAGGGTGACTTCTATGGAACCATCGAGTAGTTTTTGAACTATAATTTATCCTTTTGTAGATATCTTAAATGTAGTAAGTATTAGATGAATGGCAACCCCTTATGGAAGAATGAGAAGCAACTCAAGTGAAAAGTTCTTAATTCTTCATTCTGAAAGCTGATTACCTAATTAATCATGTTTTTCAAGTCAAGTGTACAAAGGGGCTCCTGTTGAATACGACAATCCAAAATTTGCGTCAAAGTGGAGTTTATTATGAACGTCATGTTTAATGCATTTTCCAATTTTACACTTGAGTGGATAGAAGAGTCATCTCAAGTAAGAAATTTCTAAACAAGTCAAATTCGAGAGGACCATTCATAATCCTGTTTATTAGCAATAAGTAACTCTGTTTTGCCGTTAGGATGTATACATCATTGCCACGCCTGGGAACATTTAGGTTCAACGACGGTGTAGATCGATTTCTAAGTCTCAAAGTCATTATTAGTTTGAGTTTAAGTGGATTGTAAAATTTATGTGAAGGAATTCGAAAAGTACACTTGTAAGAATGACTGAGGCGGAGAGTATAACAGGGGCTAAATAAATAAATAAAAATGGTTTGAACGGACCAAAATGTTTTAGACATTTGGACCATAGGCTTGATTGAGATCTTTCCTTAATAATTTATTTGGATCTTAAGCAGAAGCTTCAATTGTGTTCATCTCCAGCCAGACACTTATCGATGGACGTAAGTGATCGCGGACTCATTTTTTGTGGTTGCTTTTTCCACGTACTTTCAAATTCCATGCTTCTCAAGACTACCTTGGAAAAAAGAAAAAAAAAAAGATAGAGGAAAATTAGTAACTCGAAATGTATGTCAGTATTAGGTGTCAAATATTTATTTGACCTGACACTGCATATGTTTGGAGATTATTACACTGATAGATGAGTATTACACAAACTCAAATCGATGTGACCGCTATCAATAGTGACAATAAAAGCTCAGTTGAAGTGGCCTAATACAATAATATTTGAACTGGATTAGGATGCTGGGCGTTTGATCATTATTGGTAGGCTGGGCTGTTTCTCAACGCCAATTGATACTAATTGAAACAAGATCTTCAACTAATGAAATCAAATAGTGGCATTGGTATAACTCTTTTTTGGTATTTGATTCTATTAACTATCCATCCAATCATAATACAAAATCAAGGTAATGCATTTCAAGCATTCTGCACGTCTCAAATTAAAGGAATTTATTGAAATCTTCTCGAAGGACATGTGATTGTGGTTGTACAATGTGGACTCCGAGCAACAAGGTTTTATCCATGTATTAAAACTTTCAACGCCAAACTACTTTGAAATTTGTGTATGATACAACTTAATGGATTTTCTTTTCTTTTTATTTTTGGGATAAAGAACTAAGAGTGTGCAACAAGAATCATCCGAATCGAGAACCAATTTGACTAACTAGTTATGAGTACTTCCCAACGGCGCTAGTTCGCTTTCCGATTTCATAAAATTGAAATCAATGATGGACAGTCTGATTTCCGATTCTATGGTGGGAATCGGACCACCTAGATTGGACCAACTTTTTCATAAAAATAACATAAAAAACATTTTTCTTCATATTCTTCACCTCCATGGAGTCTCTACCTCTATAGGTAGGGCTATTCTCCTACCCAGCGCAGAGGCACGTGCTTCCGCACCTGGACGGTGGACCTCCGCCATCCCGGCCTCCCAAAGCGGACTCGCCCTCACCGTGTTCGTTCGTTTTGAGCTTTGAAAATTTGACCATTGTCATCTCCGTTTTCGAACTTCCGACCTGTTTACCGATTGGGTTTGCGTGTCCAGAATCTGTTCTCTCTTTTACCTGTACGAAGTGGTAATGTCTTTGGGCAGTGGAGCTCTGGCACTTAAAAGAGACATCTTTTGCCTCAAAGTACGTGTCTCCCACAGAAAGAGACGTTGGCTCTTTGCTTCAGCTTCGCTCTCCCCAGATTGTCCTCCCTCTCTGCCCGCATTTACATTGGTGATTTGTACCTTAGTCCATGAAAAATATAATCGGAAAAATAGAATCTCGCGCCATTCATCGAAAAGACGTTCCTGACAAAGATAGAAACGTAATTAGCTGAAAATGTTCCGGAGTTTTTAAATCACCTGCGGCCGGTGTGTACTTGCTTCGATATCTAAACCCTCTCCGCGCCCCAAACTCCCGCCAGACATCGGGGACGTCTGTGAAATCGGCCATTTCGACAACGTCCCCATCATCTCCGCCGTCCACTTCCCCCTCGCCCGGTGGCCATCCTCTCCAACTTCTTCCTTGAGTTAATCATCCATTAATTCTGTTGGACCTCCCGGAACCAGTCAGTCCGATTTTAGAATCAGATGGTCCGATTCTTAGTTCTAGATATGAGAAATCAATCCTCCTGATTTATTTCTCGATTTCTAAGTGAAATTGAATCGGACTGAGAGTTAATTTTCCTTATAATGAACATATCAGATTTCATTTTCTAATCATTTGATCCGTGTTACAATGTTCAAATTTGTTACTCGTAAGATTTTGATACTACAATGATGAGGTGCGGTTAGTCAATCACATACTAAGCCATTGAACTTTTTTATATACTCTAGTCATTTCAAGTTCTAAAGAAGGTTACGATTGTGCTAAAGAAAAAAATACATGTTAGTGGAGAACCTGTTGGCCGAGAATGTCAACATGAAATAAAAAGTTCAACCCAAAAGGAAATTAAAAGGCAAATGACATCACTGAATTATTATTCCAATGTGGAGAACCCGTAGGCCGAGAGTAAAGAATAAAGTTTATGCGAAATATAAAAAAATTATTAATTTAAGGAGAGAGATAAAAGCATGAGTGGGTTGGCGATGACTAGATAATCTTTATGTATAATGTATTACAGAGAAATCTAGTTTGAGAAATTGGTTTTCGGAGATATTTGTTTTGACAGTTAGTTTTCCACAGGAATCTCTTTTGAACATTAAATAAAAAAAAAGGTCAAATTGTAGATTGCAAATAATGAACTTCCCTTACTGGAATATTTGAACATTTACTAACACTAAGGTTTCGTTTATTTCGCGGAAAATGATTTTTAGGAAAATGTTTTCCGGATTTTCCGACATTTGTTTCATGAAAAATGAATTAGTAAAAAAAAAAAAAATCGTTTTCCACTATTGGAAAAAACACCTTCAAAAGTACAAAAAAAATTTCTGTAAGTTTTTCTACCTCACTTTCTTTCAATGAACAAATTTTATTTTTATTTTTATATTTTTAAAAATCGATTTTTTTTTTCTTTTCTTTCATTTTTTTCTTCTTCTTTGGATTTGGCTAGTGATCGACCACGATCGCTCGGCGGCGGCCACACGGGGAGCTAGAGCCTTGCCATAGGCCGGTGAGGCTTGAGCTCGCTTGACATTAGTGAGCTTGAACCCCACTAGATCTAGCCACCCGGGTGATGCTCGAGCCTCCCTGGAGGTTGTCAGAGCCTCGCTGACGTTTGGTGACCTTGAGCGAGACTCGAGCCCTGCACAATGACCAGATCTGGCGAGGCTGAGCTCGTTACGTGGTTAATGATTGACCAATGAAGAAGAAGAAAAAAAGGAAAAATAATAAAAATAATTAAGTAAATCAATTTTTTAAACTATAATAAAAATTTATTAAAATAAAATAAAAAAAATTGAAAATCGATTTTTAAAATAAAAAAAATTGAAAATCGATTTTTAAAATAAAAAATATTAAAAATGGGTGCGTGGAGGAAAAGATTTTTTTTTTTTACCGAACAACGAAAAATATTTTATGGTACATTTTCATATTTTAGCCGAACAACAAAAAATATTGTTATTTTATTGAAAAATGGCTTTTTAGAAAGTATTTTCCAAAAATATTCTATTTCCGTGAAACGAACGGAATCTTAAGAGAATATAAGTATTGCCTATTTTTTTTTTTCAATTTTTTTCTTATTAATAGAATGAGCAAGTCAAGTCAAGCTAGATTTCAAACTTCGATCAAAGCCCTTAGCTGTGCTCTCCTTAAAAGCAGGTTGTCTCGTCGGGAGCAAAAGTAGAGGAGGTCATATTCATAAGGTTGATTTACAGAGTTGTACATGCACATGCTTGAAGCTTTAGATCTATGAATTTCATTGTTTCCATGCTATCCCAAGATGTTAATCACAAAATTTTGATTGTTTTAGTTGGGGCATATATGGTATGGCATTAACATGTATTCTTAGATATAAACCCGAGATTCTGCCCGCTCTGGAAGAGCCAACTATAATGGCCTGTGAATTTGTGAAAAGGAAAAAAAGAAGCCAACAAAAAAATTCCATTTACATAATAAGATGAATTTAATGTTACGTTGTAACTCAATTAGTTATTGATTATGCAAACAAGATCGTTGTAATCGTTTAACTTGTCCAAGTAAGGACAAATAAAATCTCTCCTATTTACTATCAATCAATTGTCAGATACTATAATAATGCAATGCCCATATATTGTAGATTCTGTCATTGTATCATATATCCTAATATGCTCGTAGGCTTGTATCTTTATTCAAATCGGGACATGGCGCGTCACCCAAGTCTGGCCTTTCGTAAAAAATGTGTGCATTTAATCTTCAATTGACCTTAAGCAGCAACAACAAGATTAAATCTATGAATGAATTTGGTGGTCGTTCTCTTATTTTTCTGATAAAATAAGTTTCTTCCTCACAATTATATGCTAATAAACCTACCGTCATCATTGGTCCTTCATAATATCATAAAAATCGGATCGGTCATTAACCCTGTACATCCATCGTGGAAAGACAAGAAGGCATTATCACAATCTAATTAATTATTAAACTTTTCGGTGGAGAGTATGCTTTACCAACCAGGAGCATCGGTAAAAAAAAAAAAAAAACCAGGAGCATCGGTATTGCTGATTGGTTTTCTTTTCTATTTTTTAATCATTTGAAAAGGCAAGTCGGGTCAAGAAGCCCATCACGCAATAGGCAGGCTCCACGCAGTACGCACCTTCCTGCGGAATTTACGCCTGCGATAATTGACCTTTGCTTTTTATTTTCTAGTTGCTTTATTAATAGAAAAAGCAAGTCGCGCTCGCTTCCAAACAAAACGGCTGCGTGGGCTCTAAGCACCCTCCGCAGGATGCTGTGGAAACTAACTCTTGCAATAATTGCCCTCTCCGTGCAGCTTGAATCGCAACGTTCGATCAGTTGAAGAGTCTTGGACCGTTGAGTAGCAAGAACTCAGCATTATTCAAGCACTTGGGGGCGGGTAACTCAACGGCGAAGGTTGAGAATCGGGGGAGATCGCAGCAGTGGGTGGATTGTTGTTGTTTGAGCACTCTTCAGGTAATCTACGGCTCCTTTATCCTCTCCTCTTCTCACTTTCCTGCTTTGATTGCTCTGTTTTCCTCTGACGCGTTCTGAATTGAGTTCTTCTTTTTTTTGCAATTTCCAGATCTGGGATTCCATCTCTTTCTTCTTTTGAGACTCTGCTCTATCAATTCCTTTTACTGGCTATCTATTAGAATCAATCCTCTCGAGATGAAAAGGAAAGAACCCACTCATTCAGAAGATCCAATCTACGAGGCGTCTTCCTCATCCACCTCTCCACATGTAGATGAGTACGAAGGCGGAACCGAAACGCCGAAAGAAAATGAGTGCCAAGTGTTCTTGAGTTTTAGAGGAAAAGATACTGGTAAAGGGTTCACTGATTATCTCTATACTAGCCTTGTTGATGCAGGAGTTCGTGTGTTCAGAGACGACAATGAGCTCCGTGTTGGTACAGAGATTGGTTCGGAGCTTCTCTGCACTATTATGCAGTCTAAGATCTCGATCCCTATTATCTCCAAGAACTACGCTTCCAGTAAATGGTGCCTTCGCGAGTTGGCTCAAATGTTGAAGTGCAAGAGAAGCAAAGGGCAAATAGTGTTGCCCATATTTTACAAAGTGGAAGCTTCGCAGTTGCGACATCTCACAGGGAGATGGCGAGAAGCTATCAATGCACATAATGAGAATTCAGATGAAATGGTTGTGAAGGAATGGGAAGCAGTGCTCAAAGAAGTCGGTTCCATGCTAGGATGGGAATCAGAGAAAATTGATAATGGGTACATCATTCTCCACCAAAAAACTGTTTACTTTCTCTAACTAGATCTTACTTGAAAAAGAATATACATATTGCTATCATATATTGAAACTTATACTGTTATCTGGCAGGCATGAAGGAGCATTGGTTAAAATTGTTGTCAGAAAAGTTATGAGCGAGTTAAAAGGACTTTTTCTCTTAAATGTTCCTGCACAGTTGGTGGGAATTGATGATCATGTGGAACGGATTATGGGCAACATAGATGGTGAATTCAATGATACTAGTCTTATTGGAATTTATGGAATGGGCGGTATTGGTAAAACAACTCTTGCAAAGGTATTATACAACAAACTCTCTGGTCATTTTGAGTACCGTAGCTTCGTTGCAGATATTCGAGAAACATCTCGGAGAAAGGGTATTGAATGCATACAAAAGCAGCTTATTTCTGATATTCTTAGAAGTCAAGATGAAGTGTCTAATGTCGACGAAGGAACTGGTGTCATCAAATCTCAATTTACAAGTAAGAAAATCCTCGTTCTCCTTGATGACGTGGATGATAATACTCAGTTGAATGCTTTGATTGGAGATGGTAGATGGTTCAAGGCAGGAAGTATAATCATCATCACAACTAGAGACAAGAGAATTCTTGATGAGGCTAGGACAATCCATATGTATCAACTCAATGAGTTGCCCTTGGATCAATCGTTGATGTTATTTAGTAGACATGCATTTGGAAAGGATTCTCCTCCGAGTGATTATGAGTTAATCTCTCGTGATATCGTATCTACTACTGGGGGGCTTCCTTTAGCTCTTGTAGTTATTGGTTCACTCGTGTGTGGAAAGACAAAAGAAGTATGGAAAGAAACCTTAAATAAATTAAGGAATGTGCCCCATAGAAAAGTGCAAGAGAAGTTGCGGGTAAGTTATGATGCATTAGATTATGATGAGCAACAAATATTTTTGGATATTGCATGTTTTTTTATTGGATCATCTAAAAAAACTCCAACTTATATGTGGGATTCCTGTGGCTTCTTCCCAAGGAAGGGGATTGATATATTGAGCCAAATGTCTCTAATTAAAGTCGACAAAGATGGCAATCTAATGATGCATGATCAATTAAGAGATCTTGGAAGGGAAATTGTCCGTTTAGAAAATCAAAAGAAGCCTCAAAAGCGTAGCAGATTATGGATTCAAGAAGCCGTAGATGTGCTTGACAGCAACAAGGTAAGAATTTTCTCTACTTGTCTTAGTCAGTGAATGTGAGTTCATCTTCTCTTTCTTGTTTGAGATTAAAATTATTGCCGGTCTTCAGTCCACAGAACTTGCCATTCCTACCAGCGAAAGAGCTCTTTCAGTTCATTGCTGTTCTTGCCTGATTGTAGGACATAATTGAGGAGCAATTTCTTGTTTATTGATGATTGATATATATCTTTACCTGATAATATTGTGACGAGGATACTCCTTTGCTAACTTCAACGCAACAACAAATTACAAAAAATAATGTTTGACAGAGCACTTTCACCTGACATCTATAAATTGTTGGGGGCCATGCTTTTCCCACTAATTTGTTTGATGCAAATGTTTGATTTTGCATCCTTCTTCTGATTTCTTGTGAGGTCTTCTCATTCTTTATTCTTTTCTAATATCGACTTCTTATGGGTTGTTTGATATGATAAATGAGACCTCCATTCATTTGTGATGATTGGCTATCCTGGTTCCTATATTTTTTGAAGTTGGGTTAAGTACGAATTTTGTCCCCTAAGCATTACGGTTTGTGTGATTTAGTCTCCTATCCTTTGTCGTCAATTGTTAGTTAATGGTTAACACTGTCAAGTCGCTGATGTGGCTTTCATATTTATTTATGATATAAGTGTAACCGTGTAACAGAACCCTCTATACATAATTGATTTTTGTTCTACAGACTTTTCATAATAGAGGATAATTTACTTTACGAATGCTAATACTTCAAAAATGAAGTGTCTGATCCAGGCATATGACTTCCAAGAGAGGTATCTACTCATCAAATTATTAAGAATGGAGTATTTTTTTAATGACATTGTTCGAAATGTCTTTTCATGCAATAATAAAGTAGATAACACTAATTGATGGTCTACTTCTATCTCGAATTTGAGAAAGAAAAGAATCCTAAGTAGCATAACAAATGAACAGTATCAAAAGTCAATGGAGTCTAAGTTATAATTAAAAATGTGGAAAGTGATGCATATTTAAATGTACTATTTTGAGTAGAGGTGTTCGTTAATGAAAATATAAATAAGAGCTTTATTTGTCTACGTTATTTAAAACAAACGTACTATTTTGATAAAGTAAATGACATTAACAATAAATTATTTTTAAGATCCTATTTTTGGGATTAGAAAAATAAAGTATGTTCAGGAATAAAGACCACGAAACTAATTGACTTCATTTCAAAAGAGTAATTAAAATTTATCAAATATATTCATAATCACGAAATTGTATAGAAAAATAGTTATTAGATATTTATCTATAGATGATATATCTGAAAATTCATTCTCAGGTTATGATTTTGGTAATTTTTGTATACAAGGATTTTTAGTGTTGAGATAATAGATTTATTTACAACATCATAATATACATTTACAAGTATATACATTTGCAATGACATGTTTACCACTATATTTTTATAATCAATTCGGGAACCATGTATTTTCAACAAAATATGTAGTAAGAAACACATCTGGAATCACATAAAGAAAATTAAACAGAGACAATGAAACTTGTTGGAGTAAGGATTTTGCAAGAAAAAACAGAAAGGGAAAATGAGGGAAAGATTTGAAATTGATGGAGGGGAAACATACTTGTGCTTAAGCAATCTGTGGAACTTGACGGTGGTTCATCTTCTTCATCGGTGAAGTTGCCATGCTTGAGGTCAGGGCCTGGCTACTTTATCCACTGCACGACCCTCGCAACACCGACGTGAGGGCTTACCGACCCTCTCACAGTGGTGGCAATTAGTCACGCCACCATTGTGCAATTTGAGGATTGGCAACCCTTGATGGCGAAGGCGACCGCTCCTTTCTTCAAATACCCCACCTTGCATGTTGCTCTTTCAGTTTTTCGCTTGTTCGCGCTCTTCACATGACCGCGTCTGTGAAATCATCTTCAGAGGAGATATCAATGACGATTTGTGTTCTTGACCTCTCTATTGTTTATGCTTCTTGATTGATTGTTGGTGAGCAGAATGCTTTCATGGATCTGATTTTAAAGCAGCTAGCTGGTTGTAGAAACCTAATTTCTTTTGTTGCAGCGATTTCCGAAGGTTTCGCATGGTTTTTATGGCGACTTCGTCTTGGTTATGGAAATTTTTAGCCTTTTCTTTATGCGGCTCCCATTGGTTACCATGACAGTGTCCTGTTGCCTCAATTTTTTTATCTTAAAAGACACGTTAACATTTTTGTTAGACAAATTAGATAGAGCTAACAAAGGTACTTGATTGCATAAATTAAACAAATTTTAAGAGTTGATTGCATATTTTCAAAGTTTTAGTACTTGATTATACTTTCACGATTAATTTTAAGACTTTTTAGTGTACTTATTACTTTAACTTTTGTTGTCACGTAAATAAATATGGTTTGAAACTGCGTGATGATTAGTTTTTATTAGTAACGCAACTAAAAGCAATTATAACATATGAATGATTTGTACAAGTATCAAACAAGCATTTGCAAATGTCATGAGTATCTTTTAACTGAAAAACACTGAATATAAACATTAAATGCAAAATATAATGAAGTAACAAGATTATGGAAAAATACGTTGCCGATGCTTTTCGGCGAGTTGCTCAAAGGAAAATGTATTAAACTAAACAGTACATTGCTGGGAAAAGTGTTAAAAAAGTCATAAACCTTTTGTATTTGTGCTAATTTAGTCCTAAACATTTTTCTTGGTGCCTATTAAGTCCTAAATATTTTTACGTTGTGTCAATTCAGTCATTTCCGGTCAATTTTAACCGGATTTTGCTGATTAGACGCCGGCCTGACTGATGTAGCCGATCGACGCCGACATGGACAACTTCTAATAATATTTTAATATTTTTGAATTTTTTCTTTTTTTCTTCTCCTCCTTCCTTCAACCGATCGTCGGAGCTCAATGACCGGCCAGAGGCGACGGCCGGCGAGGTCGACCTTGACCTCACCAGTGGCCACGAGGGCAGCCTCGCGCGGGCCGGCGAGCCTCACCCACCTGGCGCGAGGCCGCCTCGAGGCCTAGGTGGTGAGGCTTGCTCTTGCTAGATCTGGTGAGGGTCGAGCCTCGTCCATGGCCGGCGTGAGGCCGGCGCGAGGCTTGATCCTCGCCAGTTCCGGCGAGGGCGAGTCTTGCCGCCTAGCGCAAGGCCGCCCTCGCGGCCACTGGCAAGTTGGTCGGTGAGGTCAACCTCGACCTCGTCGGCCGTCACCTTTGGCCGGTCACCGGGCTCCGGCGACCTGCTGGAGGAAAAAGGAGGAGAAGGAAAAAAAAATGAGAAAAAGAAAAGGAAAAAAATTCAAAAATATTAAAATATTATTAAAAGTTGTCCACGCGCCGATCAGACCACGTTAGCTGGTCGGTGTCCAGTCAGCAAAATCCGGCCAAAATTGGCCGGAAAGGACTGAATTGGTATAATGTAAAAAGGTTTAGAACTTAATTGGCACAAAAAAAAGGTTTAGGACTAAATTGACACAAATGCAAAAATTTTAGGACTTTTTTAACACTTTTCCCGTACATTGCTTAGAATTGGAAGAAGGGTATTTACGAATTTATTGACAAAAAATACACGAGAAACTCTTCAAAGAAAAATAAGTAGTGTCTCATCCGAAAGATTAATAAATTGAAGGAAAATTTGAAACCACCAAACAAATCTGCATTGCGACTCATCGAGTTCCTAGAATATTTGGTTACAAAATGTAAAAGACTTGAGTTTTTCAAGTATCCAATTTAATGAATTTTTCCATCCGATCATAAAAAAGATCTCATTAATCTATGGGCAAATTGATGAAAAATTTAGAAGACTGCTATTTCACTGCAACAAAATCACGTGACAATGAAAAGGTGAACCAAACCTCTGTTGTAATAAGAGGAGTAAAAATCATCTCTATAACCTTTGATATATGATTGGTTTTTCTTCCATTTACGTTGAAAACTCTATTGAAGCAAGACACAACAAAAAATGACTGCAACACACGTGTGTACTTTCTGGGATGACATTCTTGTTTTCATTTTCCTATTGACATTCTTGCAAACAAGATATATTGGAAATAGAAGGGGGATTCTACAATTGGGATTCTTCAATTTTGATACATATTTTGATGGCCAGTTTGATAAATGTGTCGGATTGTAAGTCATGTCGTTTCACATATAAACGATATGAGCTGGTGTTATGTTGTTTGACATATTAAGGGCATGAATGCTGCTAGATATATTTGAAATACTATGTGCATGAAGAAAGGCCTTCTTTTGTAATTTCAGTAAAAAAAAAGTTTTTGGAAATTCAAGGGACGCAAATTGTGAAGGGCAAATTGGAAGAGGAAAAGTTTGGGAACAACCTATTGAGCTTCATGTTTTTACATGGATTAGACATATAATATGCAAACACAACTTGTCATTTCACGAAGTTGAATTTAAGAAGCCTACACCATAATAGTATGACGACAAATTGAAATCATTACTTCTTATGCACAGTTGGTCTCATCTCATCATTCAAAACTTATGGTTCACAATGTTCCCTAATGACAGGGCACTAATAAGATTGAGGCCCTTCGTCTGGACAAATATGGCTTGGGAAGAAGGTACACAGGTGAACAATTCAAAAAAATGACCAACCTGAGGTTCCTTCAAGTGAGGGGGGCAAATTTTACTGGAGATTTCCAGAACTTGCTTCCTCAATTAAGATGGCTTCAGTGGGAGTATTGTCCCTCTGGTTTTGCAATGGACAACTTTCTTCCAAAAAACTTAGTCGTGCTCGAACTATCATGGAGTGAGATTTCAGAGGACTGGGGAGGATGGGGTCTACTCAAGGTAAGACATAGAAGGCATTGTGAATAATCAAGTGTTATCGAAGGTCCAATTGCACCAAGTTATCCATTCTTTCTTTCAAAAATGTTTAATATCCTTCCTCAAATTAAGGATTTTTGCCTAAATATAAGGGGAATCTGTAGGCACCTAAGTATACCATAAGCTTCTGCCCTTAATATCTTAAATCGGTATTATCTTAACAACCACTCAAGCTCAACATTAGACATACTGAAATTAAAGTTGACCATATTTAATTAAAATCTATTCAATATATAATTACAATATTTGTGCCTATCTTGATTTTTCTTAATCCAAATGGGTTGTTGCTTCGAAGTGAATTTCTCCCCATTTAAAAGTATGTCTTTTTAGCGATTCTTTTTATCTTTCTATATTGATCTTCTTTCATGAAAAATGAACAGTTACAACTATTTTGGTATTGTTTGGTTACGTTCATACAAAAGCTCTAACTGCTTTTTTCATGAAGTATCAGATGAATGGTCATAAATAACATCAACATTTTAGAAACAAAAGTTAACGCTGCTACTTCAAAGTAAGTGCATTGCTTTATAATATTAAACTTCATTTTGTGAGGGTGAATTCTATGTTATTTTGTGAGTGTTAACTGGTAAAAATGTATTTTAGCCAAATTGGAAGGCAAAATAATAATATATAGTTAGCACTTGTATATCCCTAACATTCTTTTGGCAATAGATATGCTCAAAAAAGGATATATATGTTCGGGACGTAGCCGAACACTACCACTTGAACAACGTCTAGATAAACCAACCGTGAAGTAGTGGAGCATCATAGCAATGATAGCATGGGGACTGAGCAATAAAACATTGGGATAAGTGTTCCAGAAGTCTTAAAACTTGTCACAAAAATGCATTTCAGTCTTAAAACTTGCAAAAAGTGCATTTAAGTCCTAAAACTTGTCAAATTATTTCAAACGAGTCCTAAAATCGACGCCGTTAGCCTTTTCCGTTAAAAATGCTGACGTGGCATTTTAAATAATTTTTTAATTTCCACGTGTATTTTTTAATTATTTTTTATTCATTTTTTTAAAAAAATAAAATTTTGAACTTTTTTTAAAGTTTTTAGTGAAAATAAGATAAAATGAATAAATCTAAATTTTTCAATTTTTAAATCTATATATTTTTTTAAAAATGAATAAAAAATAATTAAAAAATCCACGCGGAAAATAAAAAATTATTTAAAATGCCACGTCAGCATTTTTAACGGAAAATGCTAACGGCATCGATTTTAGGACTCGTTTGAAACAATTTGACAAGTTTTAGGACTTAAATGCACTTTTTGCAAGTTTTAGGACTGAAATGTATTTTCGTGACAAGTTTTAGGACTTCTGGAACACTTATTCCTAAAACATTTAACTTAGTTTTTTTCAAAAGAGTATAAATAGAAGAAGTAGCGGAGCATGGGTATTTTTGAGGAATTTTTAAAAATCTAAAAAGCACAAGGAGCTATGGAAAATTGCATGTTGAAGTGGTCTAATCTCACTCAGATGTCCTTTCTTTCTTTCAGATGGCAACCTCGCTCAAAGTTCTCAATCTCTCACATTGTCTAGCTTTAAGAAGAACTCCCGACTTGTCTGCTTTCAAAAGCTTGGAGATTTTGATTCTTGCATATTGTTGGAATCTAGAAAAGATTCATCCTTCCATCGGGGACATCAATACTCTAGTCTCCTTGAATGTCACAAGATGTAGCAGACTAGAGGAGTTGCCAGCAGGAATAGGTAGAATGGAAGAATTGAGGGAACTTATCTTAGATGAAACTGCTATACAAGAGATTCCTATTTCGAGAGGTTGTTTGATGAAGTTGGAAACTCTACGAGCCTCATATTGTGAACTTGCTCAACTTCCAGAAACCATGGGATCCCTTGTGTCGTTAACTCAGTTGGACCTATCTCATTCACGGATTGGAGAATTACCTGAATCTATGGAATTCCTTGTGTCGTTAACTCTGCTAGACCTATCTTATCTGGGGATTGAAGAATTACCTGAATCCATGGGCTCCCTTAAGTCGTTGAGTCAGCTGAACCTATCTCATTCTCAAATTAAAGAATTACCTGAATCCATGGGCTCACTTGTGTCGTTAACTCAACTAGACCTATCTCATTCGCGAATTGAAGAGTTACCTAAATCCATGGGCTCGCTTGTGTCGTTAACAGTGTTGGATCTATCTTATTCACAAATGGAAGAAATACCTAAATCCATGGGCTTGCTTAGGTCGTTAACTCAACTGGACCTATCTCATTCGGGGATTGAAGAATTACCTGAATCCATGGGCTCACTTGTGTCGTTAACGCAATTGGGCCTGTCTCATTTGGGGATTGAAGAATTACCTGAATCTATTGGTTTTCTAAAGGAGCTCAAGACTCTTGATGCCTCCAATTGTGAATCATTAGCCCGCATATCCAGCTCCATAGGCAATCTAGCATCTTTGCAGTGCTTGTTATTACGTGAATGTTGCTCATTGGGAGAGATTCCCGACTCAATAGGTAAGTTGGCATCATTGATTAAGCTGGATTTAAAATCTACATTGATTGTGGAATTACCTGAAAGCATTGGTTCTTTGAAGGAACTCAAGATTCTTGATGCCTCTTATTGCACATGGTTAGATCACATACCCAGCTCCATAGGCCATCTAGCATCTTTGTCTCTCCTTGACCTAAGGTATTGTCGAAATCTTGTTGAACTTCCAGACTCCATAGGCTCTTTGGTGTCTCTACAGCGGTTGCTATTACGGGAATGCCGCTTGTTAAGAGAGATCCCAAGCTCGATTGGAAAGTTGGTATCATTGACTGAGCTAGATTTAAAACATACAGCCATTGTGGAATTACCTGAAAGCATTGGTTCTTTGAAGAAGCTCGAGACTCTTGATTCCTCTTATTGTGCATCGTTAGCGTGCATACCCAGCTCCATAGGCCATCTAGCATTTTTGTCTCTCCTTGACCTAAGGTTTTGTCGAAATCTTGTTGAACTTCCAGACTCTATAGGCTCTCTCATGTCTCTGCAACGCTTGTTATTACGTGAATGCTGCTTGTTGAGAAAGATCCCAGACTCAATCGGAAAGATGACATCATTAACTGAGCTGGATGTAAAACGTACAGCAATTGTGGAATTACCTAAAAGCATTGGAAATCTACAAAAGTTGAGGATCTCAAAGGATCGTGGAACTCACATAACGAAATTGCTTGATGCCACTGAAATTACAAAGAATTAGTTGAAATTCATGGTCTTTAGGGAATTTCGCACTGCAAATCGCAAGAATCTAGTTGAAGTTTGAGGTCCCGGTTAGAATCTTTGGAAATTTTTTTTCTCCCTGGATGCAAGTTCATTGAAACCAGACCTTACAAGTTCAAAACGTCCAAAGGTCGACGTGCAAGCTGGAATCTAGTCAAAACTTTATGCCTTGACAGGTTGGGTTTATCGGTAAGATTGGATATCTTGAGGTGCACATGTATCGAAATACTACCCGGTCTCTCTAGCGTAAAGAATTCGAGGGCATTTCATGCTGCAAACTGCAAGAGTCCGTGGCCTTGACGGGCTAGAATTATTGGTACTATTGGATCTGGGGCTCCACTACCCTAGGAAGATTACCAGGATCTATCATGCTTGAAAACCCTATGCAATACATCAACCAGTGTTAGATGCTGCATGACAGTCAAAGCATAGAGAAATACTAATCCTGCAAAAGTTTGTGTTTGTGTATTCAAATATGCAAAGTCATTAGCAAAATTTTGAAATGTGTTGAAATTCGAAGATTTAAGGATTCTGAGAGTGACAGATTGTTGCGACCTTCCAGAAATCCCAGGGTTTGAAGGATAGATACCTATGAAGTACAGAAATTTCATGATGCTCGTCAATTGAGACGGTCAGACTTTTCAAGGTGTGAGAACTTGCAATATTTGGTCGAACAAGATTGCGAAAAACTAACTGAGCCTTGTGGGCTTGGCGACTTGGAGCTTCTACAAACTTTAGACATTTCCTGATGCAAGGTGCTAAAAGCAAATACCTGAATTGTCTGGAGCTTTCCTCATGCAGAATTATGAGCGGTTGTTACATCAGGGTGTTCATGAGATCACATTCTGGTGATAGTTCGATATTAAGACAATCCATGTCGGCTAACACGGCGAAATCTTAGTCTTGATAATGGCAGGAATAAAGCAGGCATTCCCAGCAAATCATCTGTGAGTGATTCTTCTTCGTACATTACTGAGTGATTCATGTTTCTTAGTTGGAATTGAATTCTTCATCTTGATCATGGTAGGAATATAACTGGCAGCTCTTGTTGGAGGAATAGATAATCAGACTGCCTTTTGAGAAAATAATCTGTCATTTGTCATCCACTATGATTCTTCATCTTCGACATGATATTGAGATGATCCATTTCCGCTGACAGGGCAAAATCTTAGTCTTGATAATGGCAGGAATGAAGCAGGCATTCCCAGCAAATCATCTGTGAGTGATTCTTCTTCATACATTACCGAGTGATTCATGATTCTTAGTTGGAATTGAATTCTTCATCTTGATCATGGTAGGAATGTAATTGGCAGCTCTTGTTGGAGGACTAGATCATAAGAGTGCCTTTTGAGAAAATAATCTGTCATTTGTCATCCACTATGATTCTTCATCTTCGACATGTTATTGAGAACCAGACTATTAGATTAATGATTTTTTGTGAGTTCTGTATTTGAAGGTCATCGTGCTTGCTAGCATGTCATGTCTAACTTGTTCGTTTGATGACAAGTTATACTTTTAATCTTCTGATTGATTTTTCTTAATGCCAGACATAGTGGTTTATCCGCAATGTAGATACGGTGGAAATTACAAGACGTTGAAAGAACGAGCAACCATTTAAGAAAATTTCTTTGACCATACTCATCTCAGTTTCTTAAGGTGGACGATTGAAATGCACAAAATAGTAATGACGTGAATTTGCTTGCTTTTCCTGATTGCTGGAAATGGATTTTTGTTGTTCTTCAATATTTCAGCTGTAGTTCTCTCTTTTTTTGTCCGTTTCCATATGACTGCTCCAAGTAATTTAATGATTAACATGTGGATAATTAAGGAAACTTCTGGAGGCAAAGTACAAAGACACATAGGCAAAGGAGAGATATCACACCGCTGGATTAATGGCGCTCTCAATCCCCAGAATTCATCAGAGCTCTTTCAAGCTAATTTCATAGACTGTGAATTTGATATGCTGCAAGTTTGCTAGAGTGAGTTCATAGTATCAGTGTCATTTTGAATTCTTGATCAACTGTTTATGTGTTGAGTTTGATCATAACAAGGTTCACACCCTTTATCTTGTCACCACATCATTTACTCTTCCATTCATTAGTCATTTTAATGCTGGGATTCTTTCACTATGCCAACTAGGATTTTGTTATAGGGATCGCTTTTGTCTCCTGCTGCTTTCTAACTTGTTAATGATCTTGGTCATCATGGTATATGAACTGCAAATAGAGGGGGATTTTAGAATTTCAGAGGAGAACTATATATGTATTCCGAAGAAACTTATGAGCTATTACAACTTCATTCACTTTGTGATGAGTAGCAATATCTCACAATCTATCAATAGTCCACCTATATATCTACTAGAAGTAATGAGCCTCATGTATTATGAACTGACATAATAAGCTAAGATTGTGACAACAGACATGAACAGGACAAGCAGTGTGACACCCAGAGATGAAGCATCACTTCCAGGTGGTGGTGGAGGTAGCGATGGTGGTCCTGCTGGACTGAAGATCAGGCTGGTGGAAGTTTCACTGACAGTGGCCAGTAATTTTTGGCCCTGAGAGCAATGGTCACCATTAGCAAAGGTGTAGACAAAGCAATACCCGGCGGCATTGTTGAGGGAAAAGGTGGCCGGTCATTGGTTAGGGTGATGGCCGGATAAATGGTGTTGCAGTTATCGTCACCTTTGGACACGTTTTCGATGTTGTGTGACCTTGGGTTGAAGCTGAACAGTGCAAAAATAATGGAAGATCATCAGCATTATAGAGTGAAGCTCACGATTGATGTTTTTTTTTTTTTTGGTAAAAGTCACGATTGATGTTTTTTGCCACTGAAACTCAAAATATTGATTGCACATATAAGTAATGGAGAATGGACTTGTCGGAGCGAAGTGCTTGAAAATAATAATTAGTATTTCATTCCTATTCCAAGAAGGCCAAACCGTAGAAGAGTGTTTCAAGTTAATTTTAACTAATGGTCATGACTCGTGGATGATGTTGATTGTCTAGCCAGAAAAAGTAATGATTTCCTAGCTAATTTTTCCCCCAAATATCAGGGAAAAATATAAAGACTACCTTCAACAATGGGTCGGAGAAAATATGCCGTACTTGTTAATTTTCATCTATTTGAAAGGCATGGCAGTGGAGATCAATTTACGTGATATTATGTGAATTTGAAAAAAAAGAAGGCGAGGAATAACCGATTTCTCGGAGCAAAGTGCTCACCTAAGACATCGCCGACCCTGAAGGTGTTTTGCCTAGCCCAGTCGGAGTACTTAGTGGTTCTAGAAGGGATCACACATCCTGCAGAATCTCCTATTGTTCCATCGTATGACTTGTTGCCTCTGCACTCGATAAAAATGTTGCTTAGCACCGACAGCTAAAACTATGATTATGTATTAGCCAAAGTAGCATGACTATCACAATGAGTGGAGGACTATGTCATAATTTGATATCCAACAACAAATTTCTAATCCATTCAGCCTCTTTTCCAATTGCTGCTAAAGCAAATGATATCATATTTCATTATTGAGCGGGTTTTGCAATTTTGTTTCTTGCTTGCCCTAGATACATCACATCCACCTAATGTGAAAATCTATCTAGAAATGGAAGGTTTCTCACCTACACTTGTAATCCAACTTGTATCGGTATGTCCTTCTAATATGACTGGATAATTATTATAGAATAGTCCCAAATTTTTAGTTATCTTATATAACAAAAAATTATGGTAATAGTTTTATGTGTTCTATACTTAGATTACTAGCATATCTACTCAACTTACACATGAAAAAAGCAACATCAAGTCTAGTACAATGCATTGCATATATTAAAGAAACTATAGCACTTACATATTTAAATTGTGCTACTGCTTTACCGGTATTATAATTTAACTTAATACAAGAATCAACTAGAGTCCTCATTTCCTTGAAACAAGAAGTTGAAATTAATTTAACCTTTTTTCAACGTAATCACTTTAACTTAAAAAATAACTCCTACTATATTTTTTTTACTTTAATACCCCATATAATATCCACTTCACCCAAATCTTTCATTTTGAAAATGGAAGTTAAATACTTCTAATCTCAATGACTCTAGTCATATTGGTTCCAAAAATATGCATATTATCAACGTATAAACACACTCAAATACCAGTCTTTAGTGAATTTAGAATATATACACTTATCAACACTATCATGTTTGGAACCATTAAACAATATAACTGAATCAAATTTTTATTGCCACTACTTAGGTGTTTGCTTAAGCCCATAAAGAGGATTATACCGAATTGTTTGTAGAACACACTAAGAGGTGCCTTGTCCCACATCGGAAAGATATGAGTGCGCACATGGATGAGATTTGACATTAATTAATGATTATTATTTTTTATTCATTAAATTTTGAATTTATATAAAATAACTGTTGCATCCTATTGGAACATTGGAGAGACGATTATTCTTTTATTATTGAATTTCGAATTTATTATTTTTGCTTAACGGTTATTAGGCGCTCTTATAAACTTTGGAAGGTTGTGTCTATTGTGTCTGTTTGGAAATAACTTTTTCATCTTGGAAAGGGTGTATAAATTCAAATATATTTATTATGTATTTCTATTCAGTTCTTACAACTGCCAATTTCATTTTTTCTCAAAAGATATAAAGCCATAATTTTTAATTGTTTCCTTTTGAGAGATCCTAAGAAATACTAGAATTGTTACATGGTATTCTTATTGAGACTTTGTTTTATCTTGAAGTGGGGCAAATAATTCTTTAAAGAGAGTGTTATCACATTTCTTAATTTGATTCCATTTCTTCCCCATCAGAAGCATTTTTTCAGAAACAGTGGTGCTAGAAGGGATCATACATCCTGTAGAATCTCCCATTGTATGATTTGTTGCATCTACACTTAATAAAAATGTTGCTTCGGACTGCGATAAGCTAAAACTATGAATATGCATTAGCCATTTTTGGTTGGGCTTGTGTTACGGTCTCAAATTAAGATCTCCACGCTTTCTTTTCTTGTTAAAGGTGTGGTTTTTGAGCGCAAACTTAGATGGTAAACTAATGTTGCAAACGCTGTATATGTACTGTGTAGTGAGGCATTAGCTTTGTTGCTACAACCGAGTATATAATAGTTTCCGGTGGTTGGTGAGTGAGAATTGAGATTGAAAATAAAAGAAAAAAAAGTCAAAATGACGCATTCACATCTGTCTTTCAATGGAAAGTAATTAGTGAATTCAATGAAATTGCCTGAATAGATTGGGGTATGTGGCGGCAATGAATGTGATGTCCTTTGCACAAACCATAAGTAATTGAATGAAAGGGGATGATTTGATCATGGACTACGATCTCCCAAATTCTCAGTCTCTATTATATTCGGTATCTAGATCATTCTAGCGATTAAGCAAAATATTTGTCTAATTGATATTCACTCAATTGGATCAAACATATATGACCAAACACCCACAAATTTAGATCATGTTACATGAGTCTAGGTCTCGATTTGCAAGTTTTAATGTCATGATCATGTATTTGTTACTTCATACTCTACAATAGTTCTTCAGGATAACTAGACTAGAACATATCACGGCTCAATCATTTGGGAAAAATTATCCAGAAAATCCTAAACTCACTGTGTGATGACTAATTCAACCACAAACTTTTTAATTTGATTAATTTAGTCATATATCTTTCAACATTTTTCATTGAAGCCCTTATGGCCAATTTTGGCCAAAAATGGCTACTGTGGAAGATTTTGTATTTTTTTAAAGAAATTTCTATTTTTTTTTCCTTTTCTTTTCCATTTCGCCAATCGTTGACCACAACTAGCCATAGGTGAGAACCGCCCTTGCCGATGACGTACTCATCCTTGGTTTCTTTAGATTCCACCGAGTTGACTCCTCATCACATTGACCAACCCCTCCAACAATGCCAAGCACATCAAGAAGCTCTACGAGTTCGATGAGCGGATCAACAAGTCCAAGGATAGCATCATGGCCCTCGCTTGTGAGCCTTGACCATTCCACTCCTTCATGTGCATTTAACAATAGCAGTTTACTAAAGCATCTTGCATCATAATGTTGGCACTAAACGCAGTTTAGTTTATGAGAATTCTTCTCACTTGTGGCATAAATATTTGGGTTACATATCCAAAGAAAGAATGGAAAGATTAGTGAATAATGAAATTCTTCCGAATTTGGATTTTATTGATCTTGGATTATGTGTTGATTGTATTAAGGGTATAAGCAAAACCCACTGAGAAAAGTGCCATAAGAAGCATAGAGCCTTTTAAAGTTATATACACTAATATATGTGACCCTTTTGATGCTCCATCTTTTGATAGAGAAAGATATACTATCACATTTATTGATGATTTTTCACATTATGGTTATATTTATCTATTATATGATAAATCTCGATTAGTGAATCCATTTAAGGTGTATATTAAAGAATTTGAGAGGTAATTAAATAAAAATGTGAAAATAGTAAGGTCGAATAGAGGTGGTGAATATTATGAAAAATATGATACGTCAAGACAATGTCCAGGTGCAATTGCTAAATTCCTTGAAAGATATGATATTTCTACTCAATACATAATGCCAGGTACACCACAACAAAATATTATATCAAAAGGGTGTAATCATACTTTATTGGAAATAATTAGGATTATGATGAGTTATTCTATTTTACACTTATTTTACACTTATCTTGTAGATGTGTATTCATCAAAGATTTCTATATATTTATTAAACATGGTTCCTAGTAATGAAGTTTTGAGGACTCCCTTTAAACTTTGGACGAGAAGGAAACCTAGTTTACGATATTTGCATGTTTGAGGTTGTTTAGCAAAAGTGAGAATTTACAATCCACATGAAAGGAAATTAGATTTTAAAATGACCAGTGGTTACTTCATTTGTTATACAGCAAAATCTGAAGTGTATAGATTTTACTGTCATAATCATAATATAGGAATAGTTGAATCTAGAAACTCTAGGTTAATTGAAATAATGACATTAATGGAAGTGCAAGAATGCATCATGCTTGCATTCATTAGTTAGGGTAGAAGTTCCTATATCCAAAACTTCCAAAGTTGTTGTTTACGATATTATAGTTCAACCAACAATAATCAAGAACAAAAAAAATAATCAAACACTCCATAATGAAAATATCAATATTGAACTTATAGCAATTGAGTCACAATAAATAACGTTAAGAAGATTTCAAAGAAAAAAGAGGTAAGCTATCTCTAGTGGCTATGTGGTTTATTTGCAAGAGTTAAAAATTGACTTAGAAATTAGTAATGATCTAAGTTCATTTTTGCAAACCATTGAATGTGATGATTCTAAAAAATGGTTTAATGCCATGGAAGCATGGTTAAGATCTATGGATCAATATAAAGTCTGGAATCTTATTGAATTTCTTGAAGAATGTAAAAAGGTTGGGTATAAATGGATTTGTAGACCAAGGAAGACTCAAGAGGTGATATCAAACGGTATAAGGTCAAACTTGTTGCCAAAGGTCTTACTTAGAAAGTAGGCATGGTTTATAAGGAGACCTTTGACTAGTCTCTAAAAAAGGCTCACTTGGAATCATTATGGCTTTAGTGGATTATTAAGATTTAGAATTACTATCAATATTAATGGCAATTCAGAGGAAGAAATTTATATGGACCAACTTGAGAGCTTTTCAGTTCAAGGAAATGAACACATGGTGTGTAAGTTAAAGAAGTTAATATATGGATTTAAACAAGCTTCATGACAATGGTATCTTAAGTTTAATGATACCATAACCTCTTTTTGGATTTAAAGAAAACACTGTTGGGTGAAGGTCAATAGGAACAAGCTTATTTTTCTAGTTTTGTATTTTAATGACATTCTGCTTGCTATTAATGATTTTGGATTGTTAAGGTCGTTTCAGAAAGCTTATAATAATAATAATTTTCTAGTTTTGTATGTTAATAACTTTTTGCTTGCTACTAATGATCTTGGATTGTTAAGGTTGTTTCAAAAAGCTTACGTTAATAAAATTTTAGAGAGATTCAATATAAATAGATGTTTAGTATGAGCAGTTTCAATTCAAAAATGTGGCAAATTTAGCCTTATGCAATGTTGGAAAAGCAAATTAGAATTAGAGCAAATGAAAAGTATTCCTTATGTGTCTAGCTGTTGGGAGTTTAATGTGTACCCATGCTTGCACCAAACCAAACATCAATTCAGAAGTCAAAATACTAGGCATGTGATGCCCCAAGTACATCAAGCACTACATGTGTCATATTTACTTTTTCTCTTATAGATTTATTCACAAGCGAAAGCACAAAAAACAGTTAGACATGTCATACAATTATTTCACAACTTAATAATATACATATGCATCACTTGCATGACAACATCTCAATACAAAACACGTAGGAAGGGTTCAATAACTCTTATTTCCACTACCATACCTCTGCTCTCAAAAGTCTACTTGTGCACCATCGATCCAACCATCTAAGGATCGATAACCTCCCCCAATATTAGCTCATTAACAACATAACCAAGAGGACCATCAAAGCCTCCAAACGGTCCCATCCAGTCACCATTGGGGATCACGTACTAGGCTACAAATTGATAGGAAACCCACTCAGCAAATCCTATGTCAACCCATACCGGTGTAGTATACTTGGTATACGTAAAAACCAAATTAGGCAACACAACCTCCTTATAATCATACTCAATGTGTGCTGGGGCTCCCAAAAGCGGTGGCGGCGGAATGGCCATCCTACAAGTTTAAAAATGAAGGAATCGGCCATAACCCAACAAGTCAAATCTCTAAGTTTAAAGTAAGAGTTCACATTTATACATGCCCTAGCATAAAAATCATAAATATATGAAGCAACATAATCAATATATGAGTACACACCTTACCTTCTTTGCAAGTTCTTCACATGAATGCATGGTATCATCTACACACGCACGCACGCACGCACGCACGTGCACGCACATGCACGCACGCCAATACATGCCATATTCATACATATTCTTAAACGTGAGGCATTTTGACTCCCAAGATATCCCGAAACACTCCCCGAGATATCCTAACATAGGGCAATGTCGTCACCCTCATGTGGACAACGTTCTTTTGTTTTTTATTTTTTAATTCAATGTTATCATGCAACATTCAATGTTATCATGTACCATTAATGCACCACATCATTTCACTTAATCATCATTCGATGAATATGTTCAACATCAACATTCTATGTATGCTTTTCTCCAAATTTAACGAATAGACATTTGTTAAATAATAATGCTTAAAAATACTTTGAGGATTAACATATCTAGAGAACTAAAAGTATGATTTTTTTTTTTGGATAAATACATTAAAAGTTCTAAAACTTGTTAATGAAGTGCAATTTAGTCCTAAAACTTTCAAAAAAGTGTAATTAAGTTTTAAAAGTTGTCACGAAAATACAATCGAGTCTTAAAACTTTCAAAAAGTGCAATAAAATCCTAAAACTTGCAAATTGGTCAAATCAAGTCCTTTTGTGGATATTACTTTTTGAAAGTTTTAGGTTCCGATTGTATTTTCATGATAAAAAGTGTAATTAAGTCCTAAAATTTGTAAAGAAGATGTAGTCGAGTCTTTAAACTTTGAAAAAAATATAATAAGGTCTTAAAACTTGCAAATTAGTCAAATCAAGTTCTTTTGTTGATAGTATTTTTTTGAAAATTTTAGATTTCGATTGCACTTTCATGACAAGTTTTAAGAATTGATTGCAGTTTATGAAAATTTTGGGACTCGATTCCATTTTTTGACAAGTTTTATGACTTAATTACACTTTTTGAAAGTTTTAAGACTCAATTACACTTTGAAGATAAGTTTTAGGACTTTTAGTGCACTTATCTCTTTTTTAATTGAAAACTGGCAATTTTCCTAATTCGATAACTTGCTAAAATCAATAACTCCACATTCAATAATTTTCCCGATTTGGTAATTAGTAACTTTCCCAATCTGATAACTCTCTCGAATTGGTAACTTTCTCATTTCTTGCCATTTTTACACTCTTTTCACCAAAATACCACCAATTATCAAAGAATTAGGTCATACTTCTTATCATGACAAATAAAATCATCAGCACACAACTCAACATACTATTACTAAACTTTCTCACACATGTTCATACAATTCACTTAAAGTAAACACTCATCAAGCAACCAAGTCAAGTACCATTAAGAACCTAGCTTAGCACTTAAAGTTTTTGCTTACCTTGAGAATAGCTTGGGTAAAATTAAAGCTTTAGTTTTCCTTCAAAGTAAAGCAAAACCAAAATCAATTATTTTTGTCTCGAAAACAACAAATCTATTTATGAAAAGTGGGGGAAACTAATGAGTTTACCTCATCTAAACCTAGAAACAAACTTGAGACTTTAATAAAATACGAATGTGGGATCTTTTGCTTTTATTCTTGGAATTGAAAGGGAAAGTTGGAGGGGAAGTGGAGAGTGATTGGTGAAGTAATGGAGTGGGGCCATGTCTTGGGAATTCTCTCTCTCTCTCTCCAATTTTAGACATGACCATAACAAAGAATGAAAGAGGAGATGGCTTAACTATGGTTAGAGAATTAAATGCTCGTAGGTTTAAATCATTGAATCAAAGAGTACAGAGGGTAAATGTTCCAATAGATTTCTTCATTTGACCCCTAGGTGAATAGTTTAGGCATGTGGCATATTCTCATAAATAAAGAAAAGAGATATTTAGGAGGGATTCATTTCCTTTGACCCAATAAAAAAGTGAGTCACTCCTTGCATTAATGAACTAGAAGTTAATATAGATGAAATAGGAATGACATCAACAAATGCTCAGTTCATTGTCTCACTTTGTCAATGGAGGAAAACTAGAAATGCATAGTTTAAAGTCTTACTTGAAATGGAAGAGAGAGCCAAAAGAACAACTTTCCAAAGTAACTTTTTCAGTTGAATAATTAAGGAATCAAGGGAATAGGTACATAAATAATAATAATAATAAAAAGTAGCGTCCATTCTAAATATTGATAGATTCGAAAAATATTTTGAACCCAACAAAATATTTAGAAAAACTTTCCGAACAACAGTTAATAATTAACTTAATAAATTTATAACCCATCGCTAAAAAATAATTTTCATATTAATAGATCGCATAAAATTTCTCAAGCGTGACATTGAACGCAATTCTTATGTATTAATAAATGAAGGAATTTTCCAGATGTCATAGGGTAGGTATCAAAGTAACCTAGGATTGGATCACCAGAAAGCTGCAAAGAGAGTTCTCAAATACTTGCAAGAAGTGAAGAATCATCTACCCACTTATAAAAAAATCCAATCTTCTTAAGATGATTGGATACTCAAATTTAAACTTAGTTGGATGTGTTGATACAAGAAAATCAACATTCGATTACTTTTTTTTTTTTTACTAGAGGGGCAATTCCATAAAAAAGTACGAAGTAGTCAGACATTGTTGCATTCGCAATGGAGGCTAAGTCTATGGTATGTTTTGAGGCCACTATTCATGAGTAATGGCTTTGAAACTTTATTTCAAGGTTTGTGATTGTCGATGGTATCGCCCAGCCGTTAAAAATTTATTGTGATAACTATGTGGTAGTTTTCTTTTCTAAGAATGACAAGTACTCTAAGGGTGCTAAACATGTGGGAATTAACTACTTGTCTGTTAAAGAAGAAATTCATAAACAGAGAGTATCAATTGAGTACATTAGCACCAACCTTATGATTGTAGATCCCTTAACAAAAGGATTGCCACCCAAAATATTTAATGACGATGTTGAAGGATGGGCATTATCGGATGTCATTAATGATTGCCTTAAGTCTATTTATTTGAAACTCTGAGCTCTTTTATGGGTTTATGATATTTCATGTTTTCTAGTTAGCATACATGATGGAAATAAATGAATGTTCAATAAGATAGTCTCTAATAGAAACATTATAGTTGAATCATAAATGTATTTCTCATTTATGGATCATATTAAATAAAGAGCTATAGTTGTAGTGCATAGAAGGGACTATGTCGATTAATGACATACAAACACTATAATTTGCATAAATTTTCTTTACTTAATTGTGGTTATTATGTGATAGCCAATTTAAATTGTTTTTAAACATAATGTTACTGTGCACATTATGGTATTTATTAAACCATGAAAGAAATGTCATATGGGTTAAGTGGAAGAATGTAAGAATTATTGTGGCCCACATTATATTATTAATTAATGGTTTAATAATTATTTAGATGCTATAAAAGAAATATTGGCTATGAGAAGTTGTAATTCTCACGAAAAGGTGCAATTCTTATGAAGTTACAATTCTTATAAAAAGATGCAATTCTTACGAAGATAGAATGTACTTTAATGGAAGGCACCTATCAATGGCTTATACAAGTAGAATCCGGTCCTCTCTCCGCCCAAGATAACAAACAGTTGTAGTATCGTCCATTAGATAAAATACTTTAAGAAAAAATGGGTTAAGAGAGAGAAATTGAATTTCTTCGTTTCTTTTTGTTTCTTTAACAATCATTCTTTTCAAAGTTTTTGCTGTGAATAAAGGCATGTTTTCTCCCCTCTTATTGTAAATATATCATGAAGATCTAAGATTCGTTGATTTTGAATTTCCACATGAAGAATTATATTATCACTTACGTTTAACTGATTAATTTTAAGATTCCATTAGAGCGTTCAATATGAACTTTTTCTCTATCGTTGCTGAATATAGTTTTCAAATGCTAAATATATGCTCGTTCTCTATGTTAGTGAACTGATGGCAATATCAAAACCATCACTAATTACACATCAAAAGCTGAGGTAGGAATAGTGCAAGTGCCATAACTTTTGTCTTTTTTTTTTACCGATATTCCTGATTATTAATTAGGAAACCGGCACTCACTTAAGTGTCATAATTTTTTTTCACTCACTTGAATGCCATAAATTTAAAAAATTGATCACTTAAGTGCCATTGGCGATTTGTCTAGTTGGAAAATCCGACGTGGACACCAATTGTCCTATGCTAGGAAGTAGCGACATTCTCCGAGAGCCTTTTCATGTCAGACACTTCGCCACGTCTGGCACAATCAACATGTGTCGAAAAATCCGACATCTAGTTAACTTTCTTGACATTCTCTTAAACTTGAGTCGCAATTCGACATGCAAGTTTCTGACACGCGAGGTCAATTTTAAAAATTTTCAATAAATAAGGAATCAAAATGTATATATAAAAAATAAAAAACAATAATAAAAATAATAAATGAGGAAAAAAAGAAAAACTTAGTCTTTTTTTTTTTTTTTTTTTTTTTTTTCTGATTCTCATTTCCCATTATACACAATTTACTCCCCGTGTTTTTTCTCTTCTCTTCCAAAGTACATCGACATATGAGTCTAGAATGTGAATTGCTTGTTTTTTCTCCAAGTTTTATAGATTGTTAGAATAGAGTTGAATTTATCAAATTGAAACAATGAATGATATTAATAAATGGTGGATCAATGTTTTTTTTATTTATGTAAACTCATTCTAGGCTTTTTTTATTATTTATTTATTTGTGAATTTGAATCAAATTAATCTGATTGAAATAATCATAAAAATGATAATTTATTATGTATATATAAAAATATATATTTAAAATATAACGTGTTCTAACGTGTCGGAATTCTCTGTTTTTTTTTTAGAAATGACATGTCGGTGTGTCATGTTGTGTTGTGTTGCATGTCGCGTGTCTACTTAAGTCCTACATGGTTTCGTCGATGCTAACATGAATATTTTTTTTTTGAATTTTGATTTTTTTTTCTTTTCTTTTTTGTCTTTTTTTAAGGTCGGCAACTCTCGTCAGCTATAAAACCCTTGCTCAATTTGGGGGAGGGCTACCTCACTTTCAGCCATGAAGGCCCTCACTAGCTTTGGGCGAAGGCCCACGCTAGATCTGGCGAGGTGACCACTAGTGAGGTAGCCCTCAGGGTCATGACCCTCGTTGGCCCTAAAAAATAAGGAAAAGAAAAACAAACAAAAAAATAATTAAAAAACATTAAAAATGCCACATATGATGATTTGCTGGAAATGGCACTCAAATATCGATTTTACTCTAATGTGACATTTCAAAGAAAAAAAAATTATGGCACTCAAGTGAGTGACATACAAAAATTATGACACTTGTGCTATTCTTCTTTCTCAAAAGCTTGATCACATGTCTAGCTTTTATGTCTAATGGCTAATGGTACATTTGGTTTAGCTTTCCCAATGGCCTTTCAGACTCCAGACCCCCTTGGGAAAATGCTGGGCGTTTGACAAGCATTTTGAAGTATTTTTCAGCTAAATGCTGGCCTTGGAAATGTCAAAAGCTTGATGCAAGTAGGAACTAGCTTTTCAAAGTGGCACTTGCGGAATGCTGAAATTAGGATTAAAATAATTGTTTCCTTTCAAAACTACCATCACAAATTCTTTAGTTTTTCAATTTTGCTCCTCATTATTGTACATCTCTTTGAGTGAGGGTGGCCAATGAGGGTCGATAGTGGCCTAGATCTAGTTGGCTAGGGTCACGTGACCAAAGCGGGGCCACTTGAGGTCACAAGATCTAGGCGATGGTTGCCCGGTGACCTTAGTTGGGCTCACCAGCGGCCTGAGCTCTTCATCAACTTAGGCAAAGGGTTTGACTTTTTATTAATTAAAAATATATATTATTGACTCAAAATCCATTGGAAAAGTTTTTTTGCCAAACACTATTTGAGCCCAATGTCACTTTGCAAAGAGTTTTCATTAACTGCAATTTGTATTTCCCCAGAGGACTTTAGCTTTCAGCATTTACATTACACTCTGTTGGAAGATACGCAGAAGTTTGGAAAGATTTGATTAGATCAAATCATAGGGATTTTATTGAATCAATTAAAATTAGATCTAATCTGTACATTGTATATTTTCCTTTTTTCTTCTACACATACTCTATAATATAATGTAACTCTGTACATTGAATGAAAGTCAGAGAAATACACAGAAATTCCTACACTTCTTCCTCTCGACTTACTTTTCCCTTCATATTTTGACATGGTATCAGAGCTCCAAAGACTCTGACATTGCTTCCGCTTCATCTCTATTGATTGCCTAGAGGAACCCTATCCTGCAAAAGGGTTGCCGAGAGGAATCAAAGTCTTTTTTGAAGGGAAATTTTGTCAAACATGAACCAACCAGAGAACCTCACCTTCAATCCAGATGAACCAACATCGACGACCCCACAGACTTCCAGTGCTATTTCCGTGGCCGAACAACAATTCGGCCAGATCCAAAATCAACATGCGTATTGGTAGAATGCTCCGACTCAGTTTAATTTGGGTCAGCCATTTTCGGCGTATCCCTACCAATGGATGCCATATCCATGGATCCCAGGGATGAATCCAGTCACATCATCGCCGGGATTTTAGAGTAATGTGCCGAGCGACGGAGGCCTACCAACTAACATTGGGGCAGACTTGACCATCGGCCCGGAGCAGACGGGCGGATCAAATCATTCTGGAGTGGGATCTCAGGGGCAATCTGGTGCGGGACTTCAGGGACAATCCACTAACCCTTACTAAGGAATACCACCTGGTTTTCTTCCTTTTCCTTTTGCGGCCGCCATGGGTCGACCAGAGCCCGGCGACACACTTTATGTCTCCACTTCCGATGGACCGGAGTTGCGGCTCATCAGCCACTCTCTCATGGGTCCAGAGAATTACTCAATTTGGGCGTGGGAATTTCGGCGAGCCCTAATCACAAAAGACAAAGAGGGGTTCATCGACGGGACTGTTCCGATCTCGACCGACGAGAAAATGGGAAAACATTGGAGAAAATGCAACCAATTGGTCAGAACATGGATCGGCAACTGCATCAACCCAGAAATCGCGGCTGGGTTACCACCCACAGAAGATTCAAAAATAATTTGGGATAGCATCCGAGAAATGTACGGCAAATTGGATCGGGCAAAAATATTTTCGCTCCACCAAGCGCTGAGCGAACTGAAGCAAGGAAACACATTGGTGACGACATGCTTCAACAGGCTTTCAGCACTCTGGAACGAGTTGGAAGCCGCTGAAGAAAAACTGGAAGGGCCCGAATCGACCCTCCAGCAGTATAAGGCTATGAAAGACAGGGAGAAGGCGACTCGTTTCTTACTCATTTTGAACGATTCGTATCTCACCTTCCGATCGCAGATCCTGGTGATGGAACCAGCACCAACCCTCGGCCGGATCTTCCAGCTTGCGGTGCAAGAGGAGAATCAAAGGCTTGCTTTGTCGGACAGCAAGAACTCCGAAACCCTAGTGCTGGCGGCAAGGGTGGAGAAGGAGAAAACCTAGAACGAAAAGGGCAAGAGAATAGAGAGTCGCTAGGGTTCGCGGAGAACCGAGGGCAGCTAGGGTTCGCGGATCAAAAGTCCTATAAATGGGGCAGCGCGGACGGCTCAGATCGGATGCCGCGATTCGACGGCTCCAGAGGCGTGGGAGCTTCAGCTGATCTGGATGGTGGAGATGCGTCCGTTTTAAGAGGATCCAACGGTCCTCAAAATCTGAAAGGATATGGGCCAAATTTGAAAAATAAAGGCAAATTATTTTGCGATTTTTGCAAGCGGCCCCACTACACAATCAACACCTGCTGGAAATTACATGGCAGGCTTGGAGAAAAAGAAAAAAAGGGGAAAAGAAATATCTGCAGCAGTCTATCAAATTTCAGGATCGATGAATTCTGCAAATCAGCCTATTACACATGGGGAATATCAGCAACTTATGCAGGCCTTGCAAAAATTGGATGTCCAGAAAAAAGGGGAGCAGCTTTACAGGTATTTCTTATTGCCTGGCAAGCACTATTTCTAGAAATACCTGGATTATAGACTCAGGAGCCAGTGATCATATAGCATGTGATAGAAGATTATTTTCTGCTATTCATGAAGAGTTAGAAGATCCTGTCACTGTGCAATTACCCAATGGAAACGCTGCCTATGTCACTACAACAGGAATAGTCGAACTTAATTCCCATATTGTCCTTACCAATGTCCTTTATATTCCAGACTTCCAATTTAATCTCATTTCAGTGTCTAGAGCCTGTAAGGAAAACTCTTGTCGAGTTCTTTTCAACACTGATACCTGTCTGTTTCAGGCCCTTTCGACTGGGACACTGATGGGCTGGGGTAGTCTCTCTGAAGGATTGTTTTTCTAGAAAAGCTTGCCTGTAAATTTTAACTTTTCTTGTAATAAGAAATCATTGTGTAACTCGACTTCCAATGATAGAAATTTCCTTTTGCACTCCAGATTGGGTCATAGCTCTCATTTTTCTTATCCTCAATGTCGAATTTGCCCGATTGCAAAGCAATCGCGTAATCCTTTCCCTTTAAGTCAAAGTCGTTCGAGAAATATCCTTTCCTTACTGCATATTGATGTCTGGGGACCCTACCATACAGTAAATCATGATGGGTCTCGGTTTTTCCTTACCATTGTGGATGATCACTCCAGAGCCACATGGATTTTTCTCATGCAGTCTAAAAGTCAAGTTGTGTCCAACTTAAAAACCTTTCTTTCCTTATCCAAAACCCAGTTTGGGAAACCTGTGCAAAAAATAAGGACAGACAATGGGAAGGAATTTTTTAATCATGAATGTGCGGATCTCCTTTCATCATAAGGGATCTTACATGAGAGCTCCTGTATTTATACACCACAACAAAATGGAGTGGTGGAAAGGAAGCATCATCATCTCTTGGAGGTTGCCAGAGCTTTAAAGTTTCAAGCTTCTATTCCAGATATTTTTTTTGGGGGGATTGCATATTGACTGCTGCTTATTTAATAAATCGAATGCCGACCAAGGTTCTGGATGGACAATCTCCTTTCCAGATACTCTTTGGAAAGAAGCCTGACTTGAGCCACTCGAGAGTTTTTGGCTATTTGTGCTATGCTGCAATTGTCGGGCCTAAAGATAAGATGGGTCCACGTGCTCGCCACTGCATCTTCATGGGATATTCTACCTTACAAAAGGGATATCGGATTTTTGATCCGAGTACAGGAGAATTTTCTGTCAGCAGGGATATTATATTCCAAGAAACTATTTTTCCTTTTGCCCACCAGAACAAAAGTGGCACTGAACCAGGGCATTCTCCAACCTATTCTGCTGAAGATAGATCTGCAGGTTCCGGATATATATTTCTTCCTCCGTTGATAGATACACAAGGTGTTTCCAAATCCACTATCATCACAACACCTTTAGAGGAAGTCCAGGATGAAAGACTGAATGATGATGAGATTCCTTTAGATCTGCCTACTTCTGACTCGCTTCCAGTGGAAATTCCAGACAATGCTACGTCTTCAGAAGATGATCAACCCAGACGTTTTGGACGCGCTACTCGACCACCTACCTGAACTAAAGACTATATGTGGAGTCAGGAATTCACCAGGTATTCCTTTTCCAATCTCATCTTATGTTTCCTTCGATCGTTTATCCCCAATGCATCGATGTTGCATTGCTCGTATTTCTGAAGAACAAGAACCATCCAACTTCCATGAGGCAAGCACTGATCCACGATGGCAAACAGCAATGGAGGCAGAATTGAAGGCCCTCATGGATAATCATACATGGGATCTTGTTCCCTTACCTCCACATCGTAAAGCAATTGGATGTAAATGGGTATACAAGATCAAATATCGAGCATATGGGTCGATTGAACGATACAAAGCGCGATTGGTGGCTAAAGGCTTCACACAGAAAGAGGGTTTCGATTATCACGAGACTTTTTCCCCCGTGGCCAAGGATGTCACAGTTCGTTCTTTTCTCTCTGTAGCAGCTTCTCAAGACTGGTCATTACATCAGATGGATGTTCATAATGCCTTTCTCCATGGTGATTTAGACGAGGAGATATATATGGAAATACCTCAAGGTTTACGAGATAGGGGGAGAATAAAGTATGTCGTCTCCGCAAATCCTTGTACGGACTCAAGCAAGCATCCAGACAGTGGTATGCGAAATTTGCTAAATCACTAATAGCTGCTGGTTTTCAACAATCTAGATTTGATTATGCTATTTTCACATGGACTCAAGGTACGTCATCTATCTACTTGATGATATATGTAGATGACATACTCATTATGGGGAATGATGAAATAGCTATCAAAGGCCTTAAAGGATACCTGCATTCTACTTTTCATATTAAAGATCTGGGATCGCCAAAGTATTTCCTTGGGATTGAAATTGCTCGATCTAGCCAAGGAATCTCTCTCAGTCAGAGAAAATTTGCATTGGAGATCATTTTAGAAGTAGGATTATCTGGATGTAAGCCAGCTGTGGTGCCGATTGAGCAAAATGTCAAACTGACAACCGCTGATTATGATGCTGAAGTACCTCAGGAGGCAGATCCTATTCTCAAGGATCCCTTGGGCTATCAGAAGCTTGTCGGGAAGCTCATATATTTAACTATGACCAGACCAGACATAAGTTACGCTGTGCAGACACTTAGTCAGTTCATGCATAAGCCAAAACAGTCTCATATGAATGCTGCGCTAAAGGTCGTGAGGTACTTGAAGAAATGTCCTGGTCTTGGGATTCTTCTCTCTAGGAAGTGTGACATGAAAATGACCGCATACTGCGACGCAGACTATGCAACCTGTCCTATGAGCAGAAGATCGATAACCGGTTTTTGTATCAAATTGGGGGATTCTTTACTTTCCTGGAGAACAAAGAAACAACCAACTGTCTCGTTGTCTTCGGCAGAGGCGGAATATCGAGCCATGGCTAAAACCACATGTGAAATAGTGTGGTTGAGAGGGTTACTTCAGGATCTTGGAGTGCAGGTCAAGGGACCAACAAGATTGTTCTGCGACAATGATGCAGCCCTCAAACTTGCATCCAATCCTATCGTGCATGAGAGAACAAAGCACATTGAAGTAGATTGTCATTTCACCCGAGAGAAAATCCAGGAAGGGATGATTGAGACATAAGGGATTGGAACACAAGAACAACCGGCGGATGTCTTCACCAAACCTCTGTGTCAAAAACAACATGCGTATCTCTTGAGCAAGCTAGGCGTCTTGGACATCTACAAGCCACCAGCTTGAGGGGGAGTGTTGGAAGATACGCAGAAGTTTGGAAAGATTTGATTAGATCAAATCATAGGGATTTTATTGAATCAATTAAAATCAGATCTAATCTGTACATTGTATCTTTTCCTTTTTCCTTCTACACATACTTTGTAATATAATGTAACTCTATACATTGAATGAAAGTCAGAGAAATACATAGAACTTCCTACACTTCTTCCTCTCGACTTACTTTTCCCTTCATATTTTGACACACTCAAAGTCTATTTCTAAAGTTGGACCAAATGCACCCTAAGTTTGCTTAACATATTTGTGAAAGACGTTGAGCTTGCATATTACAAGCGTGAAATTCTTCTACCATTGAGTGGCTCTCGAACTTTTAATTTGTTTCATGGACATGTTTAATTGGGAAAAAAAATATGAATTACTCATCAGGTTTTCTATTATATTTTTATCTAAATCAATAAGTGTAGTGATTATTAGATGAATGGCAGGTTGGCAGACCCTCATGGGACGATGAGACGCAACTTGAGTGAAAGTCCTCATCTCTTCACCCTGAAAGCTGATTACTTCCTTAATGTCTGTGTATAGAGTTTTGGACACTTCATTTCTTTCCATGCTTTGTAAGTTAAGTGTACAGAAACGATCATCTCAAATATGACAGTCCAAAATTTACGTCAATGCAAATACTATAGAAGAGACAATGCACAATTTTGTGTAAACTGACTATGAACGTCATTGTTGAATGCATTTTCCAATTTCAACAATTGAGTTGATAGGATAGTTGTGACATTCCAGATTTTCGACCCTGTTTTCTACTGAGTTAATCGGGCATTTCATTTATGCGTCTATAGGGTTGTTCTCAGAGCCGATCACTCTCGAGATAACTAGACTATCTGGGAAAGTCATTAAGGAATTTTAAGGCAATAAACTAGAGAATTCGACCAGGAATCGGCTACTCGACCGTGCTCATCTTTAGATGTCATTATAGCATAGATATAAATCGATTTGAGATCCGAGATAGGTTGAATCGAATGAGATGTGTGGCCGATCGTGGGTGACTCCACTAAATTGGAAAATTCTCATCGACCGGCACTAATCTGATTTTACTATCGTTTTGGTATCCTGTGTCCGTAATTGAATCCTCGAGATTTTCACAACAATCGAGAGTCGCCATTGAGTCGAGTGGGTTCATAGTGGTTCGAAGAAAATCGACCACGGGTCATTTGCCCTAAAAATCTCTGAAAACTACCCAGTAGTCTAAGTCACGCTAAAAACGCGCCGAATGGAAATTAACCGCGAATTCGAGTACGAATTCAGAAATTGAAGATTTCGTCATGTCACAATAAATTCTAGGAACGTTGACTCGGTCTCAGAAGATTTTTCAAAGATTCGGAAATTTTTACGGAAAATCGTTTCGGACGTTGCGGGAAATTGGACGGGCCAAATTAAGGGAAGTTTGGATTTCTAAGCCGAGCTATTTAATGGTGGGGACTTGTAGAAATTTTGTGAGCATTTTCCTTGGCGAAATTTGGACGTCAAATTGAGAATTTGTTGGAGAAATTGAAGTTCAAATGGATGAAATTCGGAGCCTAGGATGAGAGGTGCAACATTTGCATTGAAATTGGTTTATATTGGAAATATAATGCAAGAAGTATTAGGGGGAGACAAGGTTTTAATGCTAGATATTTATCTTTGATCTTATCCCCTTTTTGCTGCCAATCTTCACGGGCAAGCTGGCATTGCCGACCCCATCTCCATTAGTCTTTGTTTTACTTTTCATTTCTCCTTCAAGTTCAATCACCGAAACAAGCTCTCTCTCTCCGTGGGATTTCTCTCTCTCTGCACGCATATTTTCCTTCCAAATTCGCTGCCTTCCCTGCGAATTTTTGCTGCTCCATTTCGCTGTCTTCTCCTCACGCCAGAAGTCCACCGCTCGAGCACCGCCTACCACACGCGTCAGCCGCCAGCCTCCTTCTGTCAACAGCAACATTCACCGAAGCCCTGGTTGACTGCCCGTTGCTTCTCTGCCACGAATCAAGCTCACCGAAGTCCTGCCAGCGAAGCCCCTCACTCGCTCCATCCCATCTTCGACAGACCGAGCTGCCAGGCGTTTTCCACAAACCGAAAGCCCAGCTGAAGACCACCCATCTTCGTGTCTTCTTTTCCCTGCCGCCGAAGACTCAGCTGCCACGAAGACTCAACCTGCTCCCCTCTCCGTGCGATTCTTCCCACCGAAGCAGCTCACGGAGTCGCCGGTCAACAATCAAGTTCTCTTCTTCTTCGTGTGACCGAAGCGAGTCCATCGAAGCAGTCAGCGTCCGCGACTCGTCATCACCAGCAAGCTGCCCCCACGTTTGTCCTCTTCGATTTCTTCAATTCCAGCAAGTCTTCAACGCCAGTGAAGCTCGCCCACGAGCCGTGCCAGCCCAGCATCTCCGCTTCTTCTCCACGCTCGAGCAGCCCAGCTTTTTCAACGTTGAAGCCCACGAAATCTGCAAGCCCATCTTCGGTTGTATTCAAGCCCAGCAGTTGGGCCATTTGAAGCCCACAATTCAGCTAAGTTTTGGGCCCAGCAGTTGCACAATTTCAGCCCAAGTGAACTTCAGCCAGCAGCCCAATTCAGCAGCCCATCTTGAAGCCCAGTCCAACAATTCGAAGCCCAAGTGAGATCAGCCCAATCGTGAGGCCCGCGAAGCAGGCCCAAGCCCAGCTTTTTGCTGTGGGCTTGCGAGGCTTTTGAGCCCGGCCCGGGTGTCCGCCGATGTCGCCGAAAATTCGGAATTCGGCCACCGTCGCGTCGCCGTCGCGGTGTTCCGGTCTTCGCCTTGCTCAAGTGAGTTTTGCTCACTAATGCTTTCTTAGTTTGCTAATTATGCTTAAGGGTTGATTAGATTTAATTAAGTGCAATTAGGTTGTTAAATTAGTTTAGGGTAATTTAATTAGTGACTTAATGATGTATGTTAGGTGATTGATTAGTGTAATTAGCAAGTAGATACGTACTTCTATTTATCGAATGCATATCGGGATTTTTCCAGATCCGTTCCGGCCTTCAATCAGGCATTATGGGCCTAAATTGGATTTTTAGTATTTAATTATTAATTTTCGAAATTAATTTAGTTAATTAATTATTTTCCGGAAATTAGGTAGGGATAGCCGACGACCGGAATTTTATGCTGATTGTCGTGGCGCAATCCGTTTATTCAATTGAGCTTTATTTCGTGCTGAATTGAATTATTTGTGAAAGTGAGAATTATTCTTTAATTGGATAATCGTTGGTTATTAATTGAAAAATAATTGAGCATCGGCTGATAATGCCAAAAATATTTGAGTAGACTATAGAAAATGTGGGAGTTATGGAAAGGAAAATATTATATTTTGGCTAAGGCCGACCGTGTTCCCATACACGGCTATTTTTTCGGGTATGATAAAAAAGACGGAATTTGTTGTATGATTGGGATGGTATACTATATCGACCTACGAGCGATATGTCAGCTTAGCAGAGAGCAGTATACCGGTATACTATATCAGCCTACGGACGATATGTTAGCTTAGCAGAGAGCAGTATACCTTATTAGTTTTGATTGAATATGTCGGTATACTATATCAACCTACGAGCTCTGATATGGCAGCTTAGCATAGAGCAGTATACATTATCAGCTTAGATTGAGCACTGTCAGTATACTATATCAGCCTAAGGGCGATATGGCAGCTTAGTAAAGAGCGGTATACCCGATCATCTTAGAAGCGAGCTATACTATCTATTTATCAGCTTAGCAATGAGCAGTCCCGATATGAACGGACTTATAGATAGTATGAGATGAGCCAACCAAGAAAGGATCGAGATGACATGTAATCAACTAGGTCGATTGATCATTGCTTTGATTTGATGTCATGAATTGATTGATTGAATTAAAATGACCGATGAATGGTCCGATGACATGAAATCGACTAGGTCGATTGATCAAGATATCGATCTGTGATGTGATTGCTTAGGTGCCTATTGAACTGTGCTAATATGCGGGTGGAATCTGAGGCCAAGGTAAGTCCTCTGACCCGTGCATGCATAGGTAACCCAGTTAGCATATTGGTTTACTAATCGAGTCTTAGGGGGTAGAACTTGCTGAGACATGGTCTCAATGGTTATTGAATAACCATTTCAGGACTCTGATGAGGAGCCTAAGGAGGAGGAATCTGAAGAGGAGAACCCTGATGTGGAACCAGATGAGGAGGAAGATTTTGGAGAAGAAGATGGCCACGAGGAGGATCCTGAGTACGACCCGGATGAGGACTAAGATCCCATCCTGTTTTGTCAGATCTTGATTATATGTGGATAAGCGTTAGATCAGACCCCTGTGAATAGTATTGCATTATATAATATGAGGTGCTTGTATAAAAGTGTGGTTGTGAATTTCAGTATGAAAATTATGGCCCTGCTTTTCTATCCCATTGCTTTATTGTCTGGGGATTTATAACTGCTTCCGCATGTGCTATTGAAAAAGAAAGGGTCGGCGATATGTAGTCTTGGGATATCGCATTTTAAAATCGACCAAAGATGAAGGATGGGCACGTGACCGAGGATCGGGGCGTGACAATAGTCGTCCCGAGCAATAAATTTATTATCAATTCGAATCCAAGAAAGCTTATTCATAATCCTATTTACTAGCAATAAGTAACTCGATGAGATTGGTAGTTAGGATAAAATTTATAATGGGATGTATTTGGTTTTTGCCCAAAATAGGACAAAGTTGGATATAGGCTAGATAAAAATATCCTATAGGGAAAGTGGGATAACGGTGGATAGAATTTCTTATATCAATAATATAAAACCTATATTTCTCAAATAATAAACTTCTTAAGTTAATAAAATTGAAATGATAACTAATTATACATAATTTTGAATTTTAATATAAATTTCAAAATAACAAAAAGCATCGTTTTTCATTTTTAATCATTCTTATTTTTATTTATATATTCGAAATTTATTGCCAACCTATAATATATATTCAATATATATTTAGTATTTATATGTTACATATTTTGGGTATTTTAGTATTTTAGGTATATTGGTGGATTTTATAATTTATTAAAATTTTATTAAGAAAAGATGGAAAGGAATAAAAAAGAAAAAAAAAAGAGAAGGAAAAATAATAAGAAAAAAGTAATTATAAATAAAATAGACAAGAGTATCGCAGCATTATACTTTGACAATCCTGTGATCTCTCTCTTACTAGATTCGACATATATTGATTGATCTACCCCATTGATGTTGATGTAGCCCATTTACATTTCTTGTCATAGTTGAACCTGTGGTTTTGGAATGTTGCAATGAACTCTTTTACCACTTAAGATTTAGATCGTACAATAATTATGGACTTATTGGTGAAAGTCATCTCCATTTGTTCATTTATAGTTTCTTTAGTAGTGGATCATGAGAGTGTCTTTGGCAGTGCATTTTTAGGTTCATTATATAGATATGCCATTCATACTAAACAAAAGACAAGATAGGATATGGCAATATTTTGTTTTATTAATGCGATTCACCAAACGGTGAATTGGATATAGCAACATTCCTAGATTTCATATCCTATTCTTCTTCTTTTTTTCTTTTTCCTTTTTTGTCATAAGCAAGTGTTTTCTTTCATTCATCAAAACGAGAATTACATGAGAAAGGTAAATAAACTTCCGAACATAATATATCCCAAAGGAGCTAAGAGAGAAAGACACCCAATTTAATGGAAGGTTTTTACTTTGTTGGGTTTTTGCAATCCAGTCTACAACTTGGTTTGCAGCTGTACTTCACTCACGTGCATCCCCTGACTCTGTTCAGGGTGGTTTGAAATCACCACGTCATCCGCCTACGTGGCGTGCGTAAACTGAAGTGGTTCCACTCAAAGGGCGACATGTGGCGTGTGTTGTGGAATAAAAGAAAGAATGGGCAGCCTTTTTTTTTTCTCTCCTCTGGGTGACACACAAAGAAAAAACAGAACAATAAATGCGCACTCCCACTAAGAAAAACCTCTCTCCTCTTTAAATTTTCAAGGGTTGTCTCTCTCTTCTCACATTTTTACGTTGTTGGGATTTTGTAATCTAGTCTACAGCTTGGTTTGCAGTGCATTCTCTGTCTCTGATTCAGGGTGGTTTGAAATCACCACGTCATCCGCCTACGTGGCTTACGTAAACTGAAGTGGTTCCACTCAAAGGGCGACATGTGGCGTGTGTTGTGGAATAAAAGAAGAACGGGCAGCCTTTTTTTTCTCTCCTCTGGCGACACATAAAGAAAAAACAAAACAATAAATGCGCACTCCCACTAAGAAAAACCTCTCTCCTTTTTAAATTTTCAAGGGTTGTCTCTCTCTTCTCACATTCTTTTCTTCTCCTTCCTTTGTCCCCCCCCCCCCCCAATCGACGATGATTAAACCAAGAAGCTCGCTCAGAATTAGTAGCAATGGACCCTGGCTATCAAGGAATGCTACAACCCTGAGTGGAAGCACGAGGTGCGATTCGACCTGGCGAAGATCTCCTTCCGGGGACTGCAACCCCCTTCTTCTTACCTGTCAAGCTGTCTCGACGGAGATCTGCCTCTAGGACTACGATCCCATCTTCTTGCCCACTGATCTGTTATGTTCCGCTAGGGGTTAATAGATCGTGGTCTTCTTTTTCCATTTTGGTTGCATCTATCTGTCTCTCTTTCTCTTTGCATCTGTTCCTCCCTCCCCTCCCCCCTTCCTCCATACTTTCATAACTTCCTCCCTCCCTTCCTGCTTTTCCATTTTGGTTGCATCTATCTCTCTCTCTTTCTCTTTGCATCTGTTCCTCCCTCCCCTCCCCTCCCCCTTCCTCCATACTTTCATAACTTCCTCCCTCCCTTCTTGCTTTACCATTTTCCTCCCCCCCCTCTCTCTCTCTCTCTCTCTCTCTCTCTCTCTCAGAGTCAATGTGAGCTTGGCATGCATAACAATGGAAGCTATGGACAAGGCTGCAAAGAAAGCAGCAGCCGATTCTATCTCGCGTGAAGTGAACCCCATCTTGCAGAGGATGATGTGAGAGAGATATCGAATGTTGTGCCGATCGAGGAGGTTGCCGATGACAGCATTCGCGAAGGGTTCGCTCATTACTCGTGGAGATATGCAGACACGCTCCCGAGAGATGGGACATCGTCGGCCTAGACTACCTTCTGTTTCATGGAGCACCATTCGGCTCTCTGCATTGTTCTTTTCCATTTGTAACCGAGGTGTGAAATCGACCATGGGGATTTCAATGGAAAAATAAAACCAAGGATTCTTAAGTCCCTTGGATCTGGAAGGGAAAGCGTATAACTAAGTCCTTAAGTATGAAGAAATGTGCTGTTTTGTGAAATAATCATCAATAATAATGTTGCAATTTGCGGTTGCTATTTGTTACTCTTTTGCAAATTTCTAGCTTTATGGTACACAAAATATAGAATGCTCTTCCGTGACGATAAAAATGAACTTAGGTTGGCCCTAGTTGTCACTCAAACTTATACAAGATAAGATAAAGAGTAGATGAAATCCATAGTTTTTTGTTTTCTGGCAAGCTTCGCTCTGAAGAGCCTCCTTAGCCATAGTCCTTGTTCTGGCCAAACGTAACGCAAGAAACTATATCTTCTCATTGGCCGTTCATTCACCGGAAAGTGCGAGATGCATCATGGTGTGTCATGAAGAAATTAGCTGTCTTGGATCGTTTCTGGCTAATAAGGCTTCTCGCTCAAGCTCAGTTGGTTCGCCGGACAAACCACGGAGCAGTCGTTGACGGAAGAGTGAAGAGTAAGAAAACAACTGCTTGAAAGTGTCAAGGTTTATATAAAGGAGGAGTGGACCGTGTCTGCTCAGGCTTAATGAAAATGCGAGCTTTACAGATGATCGACAAGCTCAAGATGAGTCATTATGTTCAATTATATATTGCAAATGTTGAACATGTCGAAAGTTTCAGTTCTTTGATGTTTTTGTGAAGCAGCGCAACAGTCTAATTCAAAGCGTGAATTGAGCTTGCACTTGAGGTCGAGTTTTGACATGGAAAATGCACGGCCTCGAATCATTTAAGCGATCATTGAATCTTAAGCAAAAAAGGGAAAGGCAATCAACGAATTCAAGAAGGAAAAGATAATCAATATAGGAGCCAGAATGGCAAATAGGTGCAACTTATTATGATTGTGATCACACTTTAGAAATTGTGACAAAGACATTAAATCCACGCGTACCATTTTTGCCGCCGCCTCCACATGGTGCCACCATCCTAAACCCATCCCCAAACGTGACCCAATGTGAGACCAAAGCAGGCTCGTTTCCTCTCCCGAACGCCCCACCACTCAAGCCTAGACTCTCCAGAGTCACTTCACTTGCAACCATCTCACTCTTGACTGGAACAGAGCAGCTTCCGTTGTTATGCGTCCCAAGCTTGCTCCGCGAGAGAGAGAGAGAGAGAGAGAGAGAGAGAGAGAGAGAGAGAGGGTGAAGCAAGAAAGGAGGGAGGAAGTTATGAAAGTATGGAGGAAGGCAGGAGGGGAGGGGACCAAAATGGAAAAAGAAGACCACGATCTATTAACTCCTCGCGGAACATAACAGATCAGCATGCAGGAAGACAGGGTTGCAGTACCCAGAGGCAAATCTCTGTCGAGACAGCTCGACGGGCAGGAAGAAGGGGTTGCAATCCCTGAAACGAGATCTCCGCTAGGTCAAATTGCACCTCATGCTTCCGCTCGGGGTTGTCATCACATTCCTTGATAGCCGAGGTCCATTGCTGCTGATTCTAAGCAACCTTCTCGCTTGGGTTGTCGACGATGGGGAGGAAGATGAAGGAAAGAGAAGGAAAGAACGTGAGAAGAGAGAGAGATAGCCCTAGAAAATTGAAAAGAGGAGATAGGTTTTTCTAAGCGGGAGTGCACATTTATTGTTTTTTCTTTGTGTCAACCAGAGGAGAGAGAAAAAAGGCTACATGTTCTCTCTTTTATTCCACATCGAATGCCATATGTCGCACTTTGAGTGGAGCCACTTCAGCTCACGTGCGCCACGTAGGCAGATGACGTGATGATTTCGAATCACTGAATATTTTCTCCTGTTTCAGGTATCATACCCCTTGGATGAGTGCTAGGGCTTCTGCTTATGGAGGGGATGAAGCTCGGATCTCCTTCACGAAGCCACTTTCGACCATCCCACTCGAGTTTCTCAAGATTCTGGCGATTGATCATGGCATCTCACTTTCCACCTATGAGATATGCACGTTTAGCTTCAGGATATTGCCGATCTGGTATCCACTTGACAGGTTCTCTCAAGTTTCCGGGTTTTGTCTTTCCTTTCTTCAAATTCCACCGTTTAAAGCCTCTGACTAGTGCTTGTGCTGCATCTACTATGGATTAGGGTTCAGTAGGTCCATCCCGAAATATGCTATTATTTCGCGATTTTTAGATTGACCAGAGTACGGTCATGAGCATCTCTCCTTCAGATGAGTCACTCCTTTCTTCAAAAACATCTAGAAGCCATTTGTCTATTCTGGTTACGTTCAGGGAGCTGTTGTTGACATTGATTCTTGGGTCTGATCATATTTTTTCCATCCGTTCACAGAGCAGGAATAAATGTTCAATTGTCTTTGGGTCGCTTGAGCAAGGAGGGCAAAAGGGGTCAGGCATCACTTTTCTCTTAAAAAGATTTTCTCATGTTGGTAGGGTGTCTTGATAGATACTGATGGTTTTATTTATGTAGATGGGCCTAAGTTGGCCCGTCCGCCCATGTTGGGCCTAAGAACCCGGCCCGCAAGATTAGGGCCCATGGATGAAAGGGTGCGTTGAGGGGTTGTGTCTTTTTGGGGGATCGTATTACATTGAAGAGTTACGTCTCTTGGAGGAGACGTATTTAAGGGAGAAAAGAAAAAAAAAAGAGGAACGTACATTTTCAACGTACGTCAGTCTCTCCCTCTCCAAGAAGCGTAAGACGCTCTCTCCCACTCCAGACAACGTAAAAACATAAAAGAAAAGAACGCTCTGTTTTTTCTCCCCCTAATAGCAACAGCACGCCCCATTGGTAAACCAGGATCAGATTCTTCCTCAAATTCAACGTTGGTGTTTAATTTGTGGATAATAAGGTACGCTCGATTCCGTGGTGTGTCGTTGATCGGTGATACATGTTTGTTTTTGGGCTCGCCTTCCGCATTCATTTTAGGGGTCCGATTGAGTGTCGAACCGGTTTTAGGGAATCAGTAAATCCCAACATTGGTATCAGAGCCATCTTTCATGTTTTCCTGACCCCTTTTCATCTTTATGAATCAATTTTTGATTGAATTTTCGTTAAACACCGCTGTCGGCCGATCGGGAATGGACAATCCCGACACCCGTACACTGTTCACCTTATTTTTTGATTTTCTATAAGTCGAAATTTTATTCTGAAAGTGTAGGATCGAAGCCCTCGTCGATACGAGAAAATCGAGTGGCGGATCGTCGCCGGAGGCCGTTGGACACGCTGCCACGCACAGCCGGAACGAACGGGGGTCATCGGCGCGTGCAACGCACACGCCGATTTGGTCCCTCGCAAGCGCGTGCCTCGCATGCGTCGTTTCGACCGAAGGTGCGTGCGACGCACGCGCGGGAAGCTGGTGCGTGCCGCGGACGCGCTACCTGACGTCTGCGTGACGTCAGCCCGCGCACGCGGGCGGTACATGCCGGTCGGTTTGTCCGACCAGCCTGTCCGGTCCGATCGGTCCGACTCGGCCCGATCGGTCCAACCCGGCCCGCCCGATCCGACCCGACCGCCCGTTGACTCCGACCCAGCTGACCGTTGACTTTGACCGTTTAAAAAAAAAAAGAAAGGGAAAAGGGAGGAGGAAAAGAATGTGTTTCTTTTTGCCAAGTAATTCTATGTGAATTATATGTAATCCCTTATTTATTCTGCATTTGTTGCAGGAACAATGCCTCCCCTTAAGTTGCGCACACCTATTCGCGCAATTACCGATGATCAAAAGGAAATGCTTTTCAGCTTGATAGCTGAGCTGACTGATTATTGATGGGAGAGTGGCGATTTAATTGATCACGTTCTTAAAGTCAACGGGAAAATTCAAAAGGTCATATGGAATGGTCGTCCCATATCACAATCTGAGATGGTGCGATTTTTCATGAACACTCTTCCACAAGAATGGCAAGGAGTGTTGAATCGCTTATGGGAAGTCAACAGAGATGCTTCGTATTGGAAAATTGTGATGGCTTTTATTGATGATTATTACTAGATTGTTATAAAGGAAAAGATCAAGAAATTGAACAAAAAAGGATCTTTCCCAGTTCATATATTGACTTGGTGTTAGATGTTTTTTTTACTGGTCTTTATTTAGTGTGCTTTGAGGATATATTATGTAAATGTTTTCTACCTAGTTGTTATTGGTGTAGCAGCTGATATGTTAGTTGTATTATGTGAAAGCATTATTATTATATCATTGTTTGATATAAAATATTATTTGCTTTCGTTAATTGTTAGCTGTTGTGGGTAGTTCATAGAATTTTTTTTTGTAATTTCAAAGAATTTATTTTGCATAAAATATTATATTAATAATAATTCCAAGTTAGGATTTTGGATGATGATTGGAAACATAGTGACCTTTTGATTCTGAAACCTCACTTGAAATTATTCATTAATATGATGGTTTTGTGCAAAATGGATGCATAAATGATAGGCATTAATAATTCGTGCATATATGTCTGATATGTTCAGATCAATGGCTTCAGCCACAAAGAGCATAGTCACTGAGCTAAACAAAGGTGAGAAGCTCAATGGCGATAACTATGAAATATGGCACATGAAAATCCAATATGTGCTGGAAGAGCAAGAGGCACTGGAAGCTCTTAACCTGACCATGGTAGAACCTGAAGAAGGAAACACTGCACAACATAAGAGAGATAAGGATGCTTTTGCTGCATGGAAAATAAAGAACTCTCTTGCTCGCATTACGTTGCTAAGTAGCATGGAAAATGACGTCATGCGAGAGTTTAGGCATTTTGAGAATGCCAACGAAATGTGGGAAGCGTTGGCAGCAAGATTTGATCATACTTCGGTGACCAGACTAAGGCAGCTCACTATTAGGTTTGATTCTTATAAGAAGCCTCATGGTCAGACCATGAAGCAACACCTTAGAAAGATGTCAAACATGATTAATGAGCTGAAAGATTCTGGCCATGTCCTGACTGATAAGCAACAAGTGCAAGCAGTGATTCGTTCCTTGCCTCAGAGTTGGGAGCATATGAAGGTGCACCTGACCCATAATGAGAATATCAAAACCTTTGAGGATGCAATGCGTCATCTTGAGCTGGAAGAGGACCGCCTCTTGGCGGCTAAGCCAGAAGCTGAAATTTATCATGCTGGTTCTAGCTCACATGGAGCTTCGAGCTCTAAGCGCAAACATCCTAACTGGTTCGATAAGAGAAAAGGCAAGGGAGCAAGTTCTTCAAGGAAGAAACCGAAGCTTGACCAACATGAAAAAGGAAAGCGTCCTCGAATGAAGAAGCTGACAAGGGTGAAGTGTTACAATTGTGACAAGAAGGGTCACTATGCTCGCGATTGTCGCGAGCCAAAGAAGGTATACACCCCTTGTACTTTTAAGAACTTTGCTTATGTGTCAAGTTCTGTATTTTTAACTGAGTTTAATCCTTTGTGGACTGTAGATTCATGAGCGACAGACCACGTAGCGAAGGATAGAGAATCTTTCGTGGAATTCCGACGAGTACCAACGGGAACTAAGTGGATCTATGTGGGAAACAACTCCAGAGCAGAAGTAAAAGGAATTGGCATCTGTCAATTGAACATGCATGGTGGACGCACTTTGTTCCTACATGATGTGTTGTATGCTCTGGAGATTCGTCGGAATTTAGTGTCTGTTTTAGTGTTGGTTAAACTTGGTTTTAATATGAACTTCCATAATAGTGGTGTGGATTTGTAATTGGATACAAATTACTATGGTTGTGGTTATTTTCTAGATGGTTTTATTGTATTAAATGTTGATTATAGTAATGCCAATGTTTGTTATTCCCTTTTCACGTCTCATAATTCATATGATAATGATGTGAGTGTGTGGCATGCTAGACTTGGTCATATTGACCAACAACGTATGAATAGACTAGCCAAAGAGGGCTTGTTAGGCAATATTGAAAAAGTCGATTTGCCCATATGTGAGCATTGCCTAGTAGGGAAAGCGACAAGAAAACCATTTGGAAAAGGTAAAAGAGCTGAATTTCCTTTGCAATTAATCCATTCTGACGTTTGTGGTCCGATGAATGTGAGAGGAAGGCATGGGGCTGTTTATTTCCTCACATTTATAGATGATTATACTCGATTCAGATATGTCTATTTGATTTCTCATAAATCTGAAGCATTGGTTTGTTTCAAAAGGTTTATGAACTTGGTAGAAAATCAATTAGACAAGAAAATAAAAGTATTGCGATCTGATCGAGGTCGAAAATATTTATCTGATGAGTTCAGAAAATTATGTGATGAAAAAGGAATAGAAAGACAGTTGTCTATTCCATATACTCCTCAACAAAATGATGTTGCGAAGAGAAGAAACATAACCCTATTGGAAATGGTTAGGTCCATGATGGCACATGCTAACTTACCTATCACTTTTTGGAGTGATGCGTTATTAACTGCTACCTATATACTTAACTGAGTGCCTTCCAAATCAGTTACTTCCACTCCATATGAGTTATGGACAGGCAGAAAATCGGACTTAAGTTTTCTTAAACCATGGGGTTGTGCTGCCTATACTCATGAGCCCTCTCATAAGTTTGGGAAATTGGGTCCCAGAGGAAAGAAGAATATTTTCATAAGATACTTTGAACACTCGAAAGGGTATGTGTTCATAGGTGAGCAGGAAAGTGGAAGTATAACTGAATTCGAATCACGAGATGTCACATTCTTAGAGAATGAATTTCCTAAGAAGGGCGAAATAGGTGATGATTACTCCCTATTTGAAACCTTGGATAAAGATAATGAACTTAGTGGAGTTCGTCCAAGTAGGAGTAACATGAGAAGTAATGAATTTAATTCAACTCACTCTCAATTACAACCACATGATGAGATGATATCGTCATTATCTAATCCGAGTGAGAGCATGATGAGAACTAATGTGGAAGGTGCATAATCTCCCATACGGCGAACAAGTCGCAAAAGTATTCCCCGTCGACGTTTTGACATTGAAGGGGAAACTTTTATGGTTGCTCTACAAGATGAAGATGAGCCAAGAAATGTTAATGAGGCTCTAAATTGCCCTAGTAAGGAAAAATGGATGCATGCAATAGAAGAGGAAATTGAGTCAATGAAGTCGAACCAAGTTTGGGAACTGGTTGATCTTCCGAAGGGACGCAAAGCCATTGGGAACAAGTGGGTTCTCAAAATAAAGCGTAAAGCTGATGGCTCGATAGAAAGGCATAAGGCTCGCCTTGTGGCGAAGGGGTATAACCAACAGGAATGAATTGATTATGAAGAAACATTTTCTCCTATAGTGAGATTTACCTCGATTCGCATTATTCTGGCAATAGTGGCAAGTATGGATCTTGAGTTACATCAAATGGATGTAAAGACTGCTTTCCTCAATGGAGAATTAGAGGAAGAAATATATATGGAACAACCTGCTGGTTTCATTATGGAAGGCCAAGAAGGAAAGGTATGTCGACTTTTGAGATCGATATATGGCCTGAAGTAGTCATCGAGACAATGGTATATACGTTTTCATAATGCCATAATGGCATATGATTTTATAATGATAGATGAGGGTCATTGTGTATATATCAAAAGATTCAAAGATTAATTTGTGATCATATCATTATATGTTGATGATATACTAATTGCTGGAAGCAATATGGAGTTTGTTAATATTGTCAAGAGTTGGTTATCCTCCAACTTTGAGATGAAAGATATGGGTGAGGCTGCATACATTCTTGGAGTTAAGATTTCAAGAGATCGTTCGAAGAGATCATTATCTCTTTCGCAAGAAACATATATAAATAAGGTTCTTGAACGATTTCGTATGCAAGATTGTAAACCCATAGATACTCCTATTGCAAAAGGTGAAGGATTGAGCCATAGACTGTGTCCAAGGACTCCACAAGAGAATGAATAAATGAAACATGTTCCTTATGCTAGTGTTGTTGGGAGCTTGATGTACGCTATGATGTGTACAAGACCTGACATATGCTTTGCAGTTGGAATGGTGAGTAGATACCAATCCAATCCAGGTCAAGCACATTGGAAAGCCGTTAAAAGAATACTAAGGTATCTGAGGGGAACTGCTGATTACAAGCTGAATTACCAAGGAAAGGATCTGCGACTTGAAGGCTATTCAGATGCTGATTGGGGAGGAGATTTAGATGAAAGGAAATCTACCTCTGGTTTTGCTTTCTTACTGAACAATGGCGCCATATCTTGGAGCAGTAAGAAACAAATGTGTATAGCCTTGTCCACGATGGAAGCTGAGTTAGTGGCATTATCAGCAGCAATACAAGAAGGTGTTTGGCTTAAGAGATTTTTGGATCATTTAGGTGTTATTGGGTATGCTGCAAATCCATTATTGGTTAACTGTGATAGCCAAGCAGTTATAGCGTACACCAAAGATCCAAAATATCATGGCAAGACCAAACATGTAGATACCAAGTATAATTTTGTCAAGGATATGGTTACACGAAAGGATGTGAACTTACAGTACATATCTACGCATAGAATGGTAGTAGATCCTATGACAAAGCCAATACCTAGAGATGTGTTTTGTGGTCATGTGAAATCTCTAGGACTGCATAGAGGCTGATGTACTGAATATTGTAATTTCCCTAAAGTGTTCACATTTAATGAATTTGTGTTTTTTCATTATTAATGCCTATGAATCTTTGTTTGACGTTTATGCATCTTAATGCTCAGTGCATTATATTAAGTTGAGAAAGTATGTCGGACAGATAAAAGATTAGCCCACTCACACGGGTAATCGCCTCTATTTACTGTGTAATAAATAGAGATGAGACGTTTTTTTTTAAAGCTTATTATCTAGGTGATAATTGAGAGCTCAAGCTTAAAATATATATGTCACCTTAACTGAGTGTTAAGATGAGGACATGATATTGACTATGTCCGAAAGTAAAATAACCCACATATTTTACTTTATCTGTCTATGATGCCAGATGTGAGTTCTGATGAATTCTGTGTATGAGTAGATATGTGAACTCAAGTTAGACATTGGGTATGTCTGAACTATCATCTGTACGGTATTAAAGGTGTAGACATACGCTCCATGGGAAATGAGTTAAATACCGTAATACGTATTTCATACTACGTATGCATGAAACGAACAATAAGAGTGTCAAAAGTTTGATCTCAACTTTTATGCCGTGTGAGACTCTTGAGGAAAATAGTTCCTCAATTTAGTACCCTCATGACTCTTACTTATTCTCAAGATTTCTATTCAGTGTTTGCTATCTTAGTATGTTGCCAATGATCATGAATTGATTCGATCTAATGGGACATTTCTAGAAAAGTAAGCTGAACTGAAATTGAGAGTTTGAAGGAAAGAGGAAGATCGAATTTGGAGAATCACATTCTAGTTTTGTATTCACCGGTCGACCAATTATGATTGTTTTAGGGATAATCATAATTGTGAATACAATAAATCACTGTTTAAAAAGAGATCAAAAGAGAGATATAGATGTGATCGATCGATCTAGGGTACTGCATACTAAATCTACTAAAAGTGTGATGCCCATTAGGAGCTGCTATATATTCCTAACAGATGTATGGCAACGAGCTCTCAAAGTATGCTCGTCGCACGGATTATTCACCAGTATGAATGTTGCAGAGAGGTAAAGAGGATCTTGTTCGGCCCACCATGTACGAGTGGGAGATGATGGTTTTATTTATGTAGATGGGCCTAAGTTGGCCCGTCCGCCTATGTTGGGCCTAAGAACCCGGCCCGCAAGATTAGGGCCCATGGATGAAAGGGTGCGTTGAGGGGTGGTGTCTTTTTGGGGGATCGTATTACGTTGAAGAGTTACGTCTCTTGGATGAGACGTATTTAAGGGAGAAAAGAAAAAAAAGAGGAACGTACCTTTTCAACGTACGTCAATCTCTCCCTCTCCAAGAAGCGTAAGACGCTCTCTCCCCCTCCAGACAACGTAAAAACAGAAAAGAAAAGAACGCTATGTTTTTTCTCCCCCTAATAGCAACAGCACGCCCCATTGGTAAACCAGGATCAGATTCTTCCTCAAATTCAACGTTGGTGTTTAATCTGTGGATAATAAGGTACGCTCGATTCCGTGGTGTGTCTTTGATCGGTGATACATGTTTGTTTTTGGGCTCGTCTTCCGCATTCGTTTTAGGGGTTTGATTGAGTGTCGAACCGGTTTTAAGGAATCAGTAAATCCCAACAGATACTCCATAGGAAGATTCTCAGTTTGGAAGGAGGGGGGGTGTTTTCGATATTCCATATTTTGGTCCACAATTTTCTGGGAGGCTGATATGATGATGTTGCTCTGTTGGGGTTTGGTTTGGTTGTCCTGGAGCATTCATTGTTGTAGCCACTCTTCCATGCGTAGGTGCTAATTCTATTCACTGTCTAGCATAATCATCTTCCTTAGGGCTGGGGCTAAAGGGGATAGCCAAGATTTCTTTAACAATTTGATCAGCAAAAAGATTATGGAGCATTGGTTCGTTCTGTTCCCTCATTTCTTCATTGATTAAATCTACCACCGTGATTGGGTCATCCTTGTTTGTAGGACCCCCAATTCTTCTCGATAAAAGCCATTTATCTTCTTGGATATTGATAGATTTTCCATCTTCCACCATCCATTTAACTTCTGATTCTATTGTTTCTCTACCCACTAAAATTATTTGCCATCCCCGGATGGAAGATGTCCTTTTCTGGCTTTCCACAATAGTAGATTCCTTTAAGGACCTAGCTCCATAATGCCAAGGGGTTTTGAAATAGTCTCCAGACTTGTTTGCCTAACACGGCTTTGTTGAAAATTTTTTTTTGGATTTCAACACTTCCCATTTCTTCTATGCATTCTCCTTCTTGAATCACTTCGTTTCCACCAGAATGAAGCAATTCTTTTCTCAATGGCATTACAAATAGATTTAAGGATCTTAAAAATCGACATGGTATATTGAGGTAGAGCTTGTACCACACTTTTTATCAAAATTTCTTTACCTGCTTTTGATAGAATCTTTTCTTTCCAGCCCTCCATCTTCATGTTCACTCTAGCAAAAATCCACGAAAACATCTCTTTCTTTGATTGTCTCCATTTGGATGGTATGCCAAGATATTTCCCACTTTTTTCAATGATCGGAACATGTAGTTCTTGTGCCATACTCCTTTTCAAGTTCGGGGGACAGCCACTGTTAAAGGCTACTCTTGATTTGTTTAGTTTGATAGCTTAGCCCATAGCAAAATGGTACTAATTTAAAGTAGCTGCCAAGCTTTGGCTTTCCTTAATTGTTCTATCTAGAAAAAATATGGCATCATCAGCAAACAAAATGTGTGACAATGTAGGGCAAAACCTGTTGAGAGTGATTCCTTTAAGACTTCCATCCCCGTTGCTTTATGCAACATTCATGATAGAACATTTGTCATAAGTATGAATAGATAAGGGGAAAGTGGATCTCCTTGTCTAATCCCATGCGTGGGTAGAAAATATTGAGTGGGTTCTCCATCAACTTTCACGCAAAAAGAAACAACTAAGACACATGCAAAAATTTCCAAGTAGAAGAGGAGGTCAAACGGGGTCCAGCAGTACTTGGAACCAGACTAAAGGGTGAGGAACGGCTAGGGGTGGTTGAAATTGCTAATGGGTTTTGTACGGGTTTTTAGGGTTTGGGCGGAAGGTAGATTCAATTGATTAAGAACTTGTAAGGCAGAAATGTTGCTGCATCTTGGTGCTGGGGGAGGAGGTAATCCATTTGGGAAGAAGCAAAATCGGATTCAAGGGGGTTTTAGGGTTGTGATTTCACTACCCATGAAGGGGATAAAGGAAAGCTTTGCCCAAGGGAGAAAAAGGACACTCTATTGAGATAGTAAGAGAGATGCGAAGAGGAGACTCGTGGAATTCTCATATCCTATTTTATTCAATCATATTTTAACTAAAAATCCTGTTGATATATAATTTTTAGTTGACACGTCACTAGAGATAAAATGTCAAGATTAGGGTTTCCAATGGCGATGGAACCCTTTTCTCAAACAAAAAATGTCCTTTTTCATTTCATTTTTCTTAGCCCTTCATTTGTGAGTAATTACTTAGCTATTTTCATCGAAAGCTCAAAAAGTCAAAAACTTTTTGGTTGACTTTTGGGTTGACTATTTGACCAAAAAATCAACCTGGGTCAAAATTTGGCTCTTTACACAAAAAGTTTCCAAATAGTCCCAATTTCATTTTGGCCATAAAAATTTTCGAAAAAAAATCAAAGTTTTGACCATAAATCGACATTTTAGTGATTAAATCAACCTTTTAACCAAAAAAATTGAAAAATGTGAAAATCCACAAATCACCTTATTTTAGCTTCAATTTGACTTTGGCCACAAAATTTCTCAAAAAATCAATTAAGAATCTATTTTTTCTGATTTTTTTTGGATTTAGATTCGAAATCAACCAAAAAAAGTACTTATTTTCTAGTCATATTTTGGCTTAGTTTCTTTTATTACATTTGATCTAGAGATCATTTTAACTCCACTTGTTCGATTAATTTTGTGATTTAGCATGTCAGGATAAAAATTTCCGATTTTAGCCCTAATCAGGGATCTTGAGTCATTATTCATGATTAGTGAGATAACGCATTCAATGAGCACAATTTCTTAGTGGCTATCCATGGCCAACATTAATTTTGGCAAATTCATATGGGGACTTCTCAATTTGATGGATAAATTCCATCCAAAAGTTGCGAAATCAAGTCAATGGATTCCAATTGAGCCGATTCAAGTTGGCCCATTCTAGACTAACATCCAATTGAAGTAATCAAGTTTCATTTTGGCCAAACAAATTTCAATTACAAATGTTAGTTTAGCTTGCGGTCTCATTTTAGTGGAAATTAACCCAATTATGGCATTTTATGTATAATTCATCGCCCTGGATAATCCAATTACATTTGATTTGATCCAATTTGTACAAAATAATTTTAATTTCATTTTAATTGGAAAAATTCAGAAAAATAGGACAAAATTAGGCTAGTAACCAAAGCAATTCAACTCGGTCAAACTCGGGTCAACCTGATTCGATCGGATCCACCCGATTTTGACCGGCGTTGATCGGCCAGGAATCAACAGCCATTTCTGGCCAAATTCCAATGGCCCACAATATTTTTTAACCGGCCAAGGCCTGGCTGACGGCTAGCCCACCCTTTGTGCAGTAAAATTGCAAAAATGTCCCTTTCAATTTTTAATTCAAGAAGATATGCCATCCTAGCCATTCATCTAATATAATCTAGATTATTGGATGTGCCATCTCATTAACCCATGTGACAAATTTAGCCAATCACAAGATTGCTTAGTCCCAAGCTTGTTTGATCTTATCTTAAGAGATCAAACCTAGCCATTGATCAAACCAATTGCTATGATCAATTGCTAGGATTCAATTTCGACCGAACTATATAAGGTTTTCTCTCTGAAATTCAAAGAGGGGCTCATTTTCAGATTATCTTTCTCTCTCTCTCTTGCTAGCTTCACTACCGGCCACCGCCTTGCACCAGCCATTTTTCGGCGATCCCTTACCTCTTCGACATCCATCGATTCTCGCCAGTCACAAGAGTCACTGCTGTCATCTCTCGCCGAAGCTTGCCGATTGGCAGCATTTTCTCCTTGGGCCGAGAAGACGTGTTCCACACCGTCCTTCCTTCAGCGGTTGCAATCAGCTATTCCAGCGGTCCTTTGGTGATCTGACGGTGGTCCTAGACTTGCAACGGCAGTCCTCGACGAGTACTTGATCCTTCAATGGCCGAAGCTCCTCTGATTCTCTTCTAATCGGTGATCATCTTCAACTTCTTTTGATATCCATCTTTTGATTACTGTGAACTTGATCTGGATATTCATCTCACTTCAAGTTTTGTGATCACTATTCAGATCATTGGAGAGCTATTCTGGCCACGACTTGAGCTAGAATCCAGTGGCCAATGAGCTCATTGAGGTTGAGGATCGAAGATAACATAGGCAAAGCCCTTTAGACCTTCCAATGAAGCGAGATCACCTTAAACGATCGGGACTAGAATTCAACATTTACGTGACCATACGTGCTTATATTGATGATTTGAATGAGCTGAGATGAGTGATGGATGATCAATTGCTTGATGATGATTGATTGGGAAGTTCATAGCACTTCTAAAATAATCTGTTTGGAGCTAGGATATGAGCTAGAAAATGATGAAATCTTGCAAAAATGTGCTCTAGACATTCGAAGTACGCTTGCTGAGCTTAAATTTCATATATTATATGCCTAGATCCGATGTTGTTTGCTAGGTTAAACCTACTTCGAAATATCATGCTCAGATCTGAATTTTGAATGTGTTTTGAATACTCTCTTTAGGTTTCACTGTTTTGACTGACGTTTGCTGTTTAACTATTTTTTATGAATTTTCTAAAATATAAATTTTCATGAAAACTGAAGCTCATTTACTAGGTCGGATTATCCATGAATCGTTCATGTCTACTTCTGAGAAAACTGTTTTCCAAAAACTGACCTACATGCATTCATTGATTTTTGTAAAATCAGACATTTAGAATTTGTGGTTGATGTCTTCATGAGATTTATTCTTTTCATCCTGATCTAGATGCTGTAAAATTTTCATGAAAAAAAAAATACATTTGACGGATGCGATTAACATTGCATTTTACGTTTTTGTCTCTGGAAAAGCCATTTTACGGAATGACCTTCGGGTGTTCCGCAATTTCTATGAAATTTTGTGATTGGAATATGATGTCAGCGTCTTCATGAAAATTGTAGATCACATTTAGAGATATGACTTAAAATTTCCAGATCAAATCAAATTCATGTACTATTTTTCATGAATGTCATGAAGTTCCAGTGATGTTTTGTAAACTGTCTGCTCCGATCCGACCTTTGTCTGCTTCTCGATTTTTATAAAATCGTAGGTTTAGAATCAGATGATGATGTCGTCATGAGAAATGCTCCTTACACTTCATTCTTTGTTGTCAAAATTTCCAGAAAAAAAAATAATGTTGTTAGCTATTTTTAGTGGACTTCTCAATGTTGCAGTGATATGCTAAATTCTGTTTTCCAGAATAGCTGTTCAATCATTCTCAAATTTTTACGAATTCTGGTGACTGAAATTTCAAAACTCTAAAGTTGTAAAGGACATTTCAAATTGCGTTTTGACATTAATTTCATTGAATTTGGAACTCTTTAAGGTATCCAAATGGCCTTATCATTGCGGCGTTTATTCCGCATCTAGGTATTTTTTAGATACCTAAAGGTACTTTCGTAATTTCGATGAAGTTAATGTCCTTATTTGAAAATCTTCAAAACACGAAAGCCGAAGGTGATGATCTCAGCTTTCTTTTGACACCAATTTTGTTGAGATTGATGCACATTTGATCATTCAAGGAACTTGATTAGTGTGCCGACTTATCCACACCCAAGTTCTGGAATTCATTTCCCAAGAACATTACTGGTTTCAAAATTTCAACAAAATTGAGGTCCTTGTTTGTCATCATCCAAAACATGAAAAACCTTCTTTAAGGGACTCATTTACAATTATACAAAAGTATTGACCTTGATTGCAAAAATTGAAATGACATGACTTGTTCTATGTTGAGTAAGTGACCCATTTTAGTTCACTTCACATTGCTTGATTGTATGAGAATCAAGGCCTTTTTGGGCCTAAGTGCATGCAACTTGACTCTCTTCGCATGTGGATTTTAAATGTATGACTTAGGGACGATGCATGATTGTGGGTTACTCTGGGGGTGTACTTAGATCCAAATTTAGGACCAAATGGAATTGGCCACAGCTTGTGAACACAAGTATGGCCAATTACCATTGGTCGCAAATTAATCAAATAGGCATCTCAGGAAAGGGCCAATGTGTACAAATCAAAGGCTGCCCCCGAGGCCATTTATAACCATTTGCATGCAATTCCTTGATTCATTGAAAGCATTAGTTTGAATCCATATGGTCCTTCTTGCTTGTGCTGTATGAATTGTATGCTTAGTATTAGCATCATCAAAATGACCCTAAATGGGTATGGCCAAGAAGATTTGAAGATGGTGGAATGGCATATGTCCAATCCAGCCTTATCCATTCCCCGACATATGTCTCAGTTTCCAATTTGTGTCGTACAAACACTTGATAAGTTGCGGGTTTTATCTTCCTTTTTTGCTTAGTTTAATTCATCTTTTATTTTGCTTGTTGTTTACTTTTCCGCACTGCAATTTCATTACCTGTGTGATTTCTTTTATCCTTCAGTTAGCTAGTTTAGAAATGGCACAAATGAACCATCCATGTGCGATCGTTTAGTAGTAAGAAATTTGCACGAAAATGTAAAAAGATTGCACGACCACTTTAGATTAACAACTATACTCATAGGTACCGAAAATGCACTAACATAAATTTTTAATGTAACCCAAGTCCCCAAACTCACGAATCTCTGGTGTTCTAGTAATTAGGAGAGGTCTCTCAAACCCTTGATTGGGCATCTAGCCAATCCCAACAAAGAGGCTCAGTGGCGACTGCTAGGTCTATATTTAGGTTGCTTAAAGAACCTTAAAATGAACACCCGTTGTACAAGGTATGGGTTTGAGAGGACCCGCGTTCGCAATTAATGAACTGAGCATGGCTCATCAACTAGACGTTGCTTTTGAAGCCTTCTCTTATGAGAACGCCTATCTGGACTATTTTACGAATAGATACCCCCAAATCAACTAATCAGAGGGCGCCTTCCCGCCTCAAGGCGTAGGTCACAACAAATCCATACAACCAAAACACAAGCTTGAGGTTTTTGTTGTTAGGATTTGTACATCATTGCCATGCTAGAGAACATTTGGGTTCAACGGCATTGTAGATTAATTTAAGATTTATAGGTCTCAAAGTCAAAGTAGATTGTAAAATGTAGGTGAAAGAATTCGAAAAGTACATTGTAAGAATGATGAAGGTGGAGACAACATCGAGGGTGTTCATTGAAAAAAAATCCAGGTCGAAAGAAGTTAGGTTAATATCATAAAAAACCCAAAACTAGTACACATATGATAAATTTATCTTAAACTAATTTTTTTTACCACCAAAAATCTCAAATTGATACACATGAGATAAATTTACCCTCCGTATTTTTGTTAAATTTTACTATCAAATTACTGAATTGGATAACACGTGATAGTTAATAGATGTATCAATTTGGAGTTTTACTCTTCGTTTGTTATTGGTGTATCAGTTTGAGATTTTTACTAATATTAATTACATTTAATGAAAATTAATGAAGGATAAATTTGTCGCAAATATATTGGTTTGGAGTTTTTTGTGGTCAAAAAATTAGTTTGATGTAAATTTATCACAAGTGTATCAGTTTAAGATTTTTAATGTTCAAAAAATTAATTTAAGATAAATTTGTCATTCGTGTACTTGTTTGGGGTTTTTCTTGATATTAATTCAAAGAAGTTTTATCATGTCCATGTTTTTTATTAAAAAAAAATTCAATATTAAGGAAAAGCTTCGAGTGCGTTCAATTATAGCTCGAGATCTATAGATAGATATGTGACCACTGCTGACTCATTTTCTATAGTCGCTTGTGAGTGAATCCCTACCAAAATTGAGGATATTTTATCCCGCGATAGCAAAGCTCGAGTGGAGTTGCCTAATATAACAATGTTAGAACCAGGATTGGATGTTGGGTGTCTGATCAGTGTTGGCAAGATGGGCTGTTCTAACACCAATTAACACTATTTGAAATAAGATCTTCAACTAATGAAATCAAATTGTGGTATTTGGTACGGCTCTTGTTTTATATTTGATATTATTAATTATCCATCCAATCATAACCCTAAACTGGGGTCATGCATTCCGTACTTCTCTTATTAAAGGAACTTGTTTGGACCTTGCCATATGACATGTGATTGTGATCATACAATTGAGACTTTGTGCGATAAGGTTTTACCTGAAACTTTCAACTCCAAGTTACTTTTGAATTTGTGTATTGTATAACTTATTGGATATACTTTTCTTTCCTTTTTGGATAGTGATTATACCAGATCTCCGTTTCAAACCACTCGATCATGTGATACGATGTTGAGTTTTATTCTACTTGCAAGGTTTTGAATCCTAGAACGATGAGGTGTAGTTAGTCACTTGCATACTAAGCCGTCGTACTATTTATTCTCCTCTAATCATTTCAGGTTTTGAAGAAGCTTACAATTGTGCTAAGAAAAAAATATATACTGGTGGAAAACCCATTGGCCAAGAATGTCAACTTGAAATCAAAAGACAAAATGAAATTAAGATAGACATGGGGTCACTAAATAATTATTCGAATGTGGAGAACCCCTATGCCAAGAATCTATAGATTTTGACAAAATCTGAAGCAGAAGCAACAAGGGAAGAAAAAGAGACGTGGGAAACTTCTATATTCATTAATTGTGTTGTCAATGTACAAAGGAATCATTATATAATACAGAAAATAATCAATAAAAAGGAATGATTATATTTTATTAATCTACGTGTATCGAATCTAATCCTAGATTGATTCAAACAATCAATTACAATCAGAACAAATCTTCGATATCACTTAAACGGGTACCAACCCTGATTGGCGTACTACCCCAAGTAACTGGTCTAAAGGTTCTCTCTAGGAGACCTCTGCTCCTGATCACTCATCTACAGAATCTTTACAGAAACCTGCCTTCCAATTCACCTTGAATTAGAATTGAGTGACCTACCAAACAATTTACCAATCAACTAGAAATCACATGCACCAGCATGAAATCAAAGTTATTCCTACTAACTATCCCATAAACCATTGCACATTATCACTCCATTCACAGACCCGCTCTGATACCACTTAAACGGGGATGTCACGCCCCGAACCTCGAGTACATGAACATCCCACTTTGGTCGATACAAATGCGACTTCCCAGGACGCGTCGCTGACCCATTCATTTTATTAGGCATGTGGAAGCGAAACAAATCCCCTGACAACATTTAACTTGGGATAGAAAAGCAGGCAATCAATCACAACCAATCAAGCTTTCTTATAAACACATAGGTTTATATACAACACTAGATTGTCTATAAAATAGACCGGCTCAACAAAAAGGGAACTGTCCTATGACCAACTAGTTAGACACGTTCGCCGATTCATCGGTCTCCACCTCCACAAATGTCCATGGCTTCGAGTCCTCCATGACCGCCATCAAAGGACCTGAAAATGCTAAGCCTACAACGGGGTGAGACAATGTCTCAGCAAGTCCTACCCTCTAAGACTCGATTAGAAAGACAATATGCCCCAGGGCGCTCTAGCCACACAAAACAGACAGAGGACTTACCTCGCCTCAGTCCCTTCCTGCAAGTTAGTACAATTCAATTCTCAATCAAACAATTGATCCAACGATTCAATTCAATCATACTATCTATCAAATCAGTCGTCAATACGACATATGCTCTCCAAAGCTGTAATATATAGACAGTAGCTCACCAAAAGCTGTAGCTAATAGATAATATAATAGCTCGCCAAAAGCTGTAGCATATATAATAGTTCACCAGAAGCTGTAGCATATATAATAGCTCACCAGAAGTTGTAGCATATATAATATAAACCACTGCTCGCCAAAACTAATCATTCAATAATAAACCATAGAACTAGATATACAATCCAATAACATCCAATGATTCAAACTGGTCCTACAAACCAATTACAGTGCTAAAAGCAGACACAGGGTATTTTCAAGTTAAATACCAAAAATTCTCCAATTTCACTCAATTCCACACTTTGGAATTATTATTCATAATCATCATTTTCACTCAATTCTACAATTACACATACAATTAGCACAAACTGACCGCACTGTTGCGATCAGTGCGAAATTCTAACGACTAGGCCATCCCCGCAAAATTTTCGAAATTATTAAATAATTAAATTTAATTCGAAAAATTAAACAATTAAATAATATATTAAATCAATATAATTTAATAAAATAATATTTATAAAATTCGAAATAATTAATTAACTAAAATAATTAATTAGGGCTTAAACTAGATTACACTAATTTAAACATACAATTAGCCCTAATTAAACATCCACTAAACTAATCATACATCTAATCTAATTAACATTTAAATAATCTAATCTAACCACATAAATCTACTTAGACTAATCTAAACACCCCTTAAGCATAATTAACTCGCTAAGCAAGGATTAGAAGGCAAACTCACCGATTTTGCGTGTCGGTGAGTTCACGGCGACCACGACGCCAAGGCGGTCAATAATCCTCAAAGCGGAGACACCAACGGAGGTCGGGAAGAGCCCGGAAACGCTCCTCAAAGCCTCACGGGCTTGCTGGTCGGAGGCTGTTGATCTTGGGCTAAACCAGCTGGAACCGGCGACGGTTGAGGCTGAACGGCGAAGGAGGAGAAGCAGCGAGCATGTGGAGGTCATGCGGGTACAAGCGGTGGCTCCGGCGGCCTAACGGTGGCTGATCGATGTCCAGGGATCCTCGGGACAGCAACTTGTGGCGCGAGCTGGGCGAGACGACGCGTGGACGAGCTGGACATTAAGCGGCGACCAGCAGTTTGCAACAGCGGACGGAGCGGTGGTTTAGTGGCCGGACGGGCGAGATGAAGCTTCGGGCGGCTTCCAGCCAGTGCTGTGGCTGCCGAACGGTGAGGTAGATGGCTAGAGGACGCGGGACGAAGGCGGAGCAGCTCGCGAGCTGGCCGGCAAGGCGCACGCAGGCTTTCGCGCGCGAACGGATGGCGACCGCGACGGCGACGACTCCGGCAACGGTGACGAGCGGGCGACCAAGCTAGCGAAGGAGGTGGCGCTGAGCAGGCTGGCTGGTCCGGTCGGTTCCCTCTTCTCTCCTACAAATTCAAAAGCAAATCCAAGGTTGAAAATGGAGTTGATTGGTGAAGTGATGTCCCACCTTTTTGAGAGCCAATATCCACCATCCACTTGTCAAAATCCTAGACACTCAAGCCCCACCATGACATCACTTAATGATGTCAAACTCCACTATCTCCAATCTCCTACAACTTTATTCCAATGGTTGCAATTTCTTTTTCCGTCGTGGCATGAAATCTTGTATATCAATTTCATTTAATTTTCTTCTAATTGAATCAAATTGAAGTCCATAAAATTAATCCAATATCACTACACTTTAATTCACATCTTCTCTTGTCCATAGAACCTTCTTGAGTCTCAAAAGCACGACCAAAAGCGGGCCTACTAATTTCCCGAACCAAATTAACCATACTTTGATTATTTTGCCGAAAAACTCGGTTTGCATGAAAAATCTTCCAAAGATAAGTCGACGTTCCTAAAATGAACTGTGACATGACAGAGCTTTCAATTTCTAAATTCAGGTTTAAAATCACGATTAATTTCAATTTGGCGCAATTTGAGCGTGTCCTAATCTACCGAGTAGCTTTTAGGAATTTTCAGTGCAATTGACCCGTGGTTGATTATTTTCAAGCCACGACATAATCTTCGACACATTGACAACTCTCGGTTGTCGTGAAAATCTCGAGATTTCAATTACAGACACAGGGTACCCAAAACGACAGAAGAATCGGTTTAATGCTAGTCGACGAGGATATTGAAATCAGGTGGAATTATCCACACTCTAATCACATATCTCAGTCGAATCGACCTATTACTAATCTCTGTTCGATTCTGACAGTGTCGTAATGATCCTTACAGATTAATATGGTCGAGTAGCCGATTCATGGTCAGATTCTCGAGCCCATTGCATTTAATTTCCTTAACGGCTTCACCTGATAGACTAGTTATCTCGTGAGTGATCATCTCGGAGAATTGAACTATAAGCGCGTCGATGAAAAGTCCGTCTCATTTAATTGAAAGAAGAATCAGAAATTTTGGATGTCACAAAGCCCCATAACCAAACTAGCTCACAACCAATTTTGGCCATGGATCGATATTCAACTTCTACTGATGATAAGGATACAGTGGATAGTTTCTTTATCTTCCATGAAAGTAACGACTCTCCAAGTTTGACACAAAAATCAGTGATAGACCTTCGACTCATAGGACAAGTCATGTAATTCGCGTCGCAGTAAGCTATCATTTCCATGTTACACTTGCAAGAAAGAAGAACCCCTAGTCTCGAACATTTCTTCAAATACTTCACAACTTTTAAAGTAGCATTCATATGAGACTATTTTTGGCATGCATGAATTGATTAAGTGTCTAAACTGCATAGTAAATGTCGGGTCTAGTCATAGTGAGATGGATGAGTTTCCCAACTAGTCTCTAATAACTTGACGGATCCTTGAGTAATGGATCATTATCTGTAGACTGTAAACCTGCATCATAGTTTGTATTGGTCAACTTGACAGTTCAATGGGGATGATTGCTAGTTTGCATCTGATAGGCCTACCTAATACATATTTCCATTGGCTAAGAGAGATCCCTTGGTCTAAACGAGTTATGTCAATTCCAAGAAAATATTTTGGTGACCCCAAATCTTTGATATGAAAAGTAAAGTGCAGATTTTCTATAAGACTCTTCACAGCAAGTTCATCATCCTTCATCAACATATATCATTAAATAGACAAATGACATACCTTTCGGTCATGTGAAAAGAGCATAATCATGCTTGGACTGTTTGAATCCTACAGTTGTAAGTGCACTGGTGAACTTGGCGTACCATTATCGCAAAGCCTATTTGAGACATAGTGAGATTTGCGGAGACGACATACTCTAGACTCACCCTGTCTCTATAAACCTGAGGGAAGATTCATATAAATTTCCTCATCTAAATCCCCATGGAGGAATACATTGTGAACATCCATTTGGTGCCAATGACCAATCACGAAATGCAATAATCGATAAGAAGATACAAACTATAACATCTTTTGCCACTGGAGAAAAAGTTTCATGATAATCAAAACCTTATCGTCGAGTGAAGCCTTTAGCCATTAACCGAGCCTTATATTTTTCAACAGAACCATATGCTATATACTTAATCTTGTATACCCACTTGCAACCAATTGACTTTCGATAAGGAGGTAATGGAACGATGTCCCATGTATGATTTTCCATCAAGGCATACAATTCTTTTTCCATAACTTCTCACCAATGTGGATCTTTTGCTACCTCATCTTAATAAGATGGTTCTTGTTCCTTGGATACTCGACTAATGTAACACATATGGTTGGACAATAATCGATGAAAAGATACATGAGGAAATAGGATAATGAGCACTTGATGAATTCAAGGCTACACAAACATAATGTTTTGTCTAGGCAGGTGGACAGGTAATACGCCCAGATCACCGTGGCATATCATGCTATAGTATTGAAGACGATTCCTCGTTTTTGGCATTTCCTTAGTATTGACCGGTGCCAAAGGGGCTTCCATTGGAGAAAGATTGAGTTCATTTGCACTTGCCATAGAAAGATGCATATTTGAATGATCCACAAGTGTCGTGAATGTAGAAACCCCATCAGGCATTAGAAAATATTGTAACCTCTGGTTGACATTATGGATATGCAATAATATATGATTGTCCAGAAGGTAAGTCTTCATTAGATAAAAAATGATGAGGATTCATATCCCTGCCAGGATTCTTAGAAGATGGTAATTCATCATGAAAAAGGATATATTTCCTCATAAAAAATAACATCCCTGCTTACAAAGAAATCTCTAGTGGATGGTTCAAAAACTTGATACTCCTTTTTAGAGTCAGATATCCCATAAATATGCATCAATGAGCTTGAGGACTCATTTTATCTCTAGGCCACACCGTGGTCACGTAACATAGACAATCGAAAACTCTCAAGTGTTGAAGTTCTGGTTTCTTTCCATAGAGCATCTCAAATGGAGTTCTCTCGTTAAGAACACGGCTTGACATGTGATTAATCAGGTAAGCAACTGTGACCACACTGTCTCCTAAAAAAGTTTCAAGAATAGAGGCTTGGAATTTAATAGCACATGCTACTTCTAGCAGATGATGATGCTTACGCTCGACAATGCCATTTTGCTGTGGAGTGTAAGTGCATGAGCTTTCATGTAAAATTCCATTTGAAGAAAAGAATGATGCACATTCATTGCTAAAGAATTCTCTTCCATTATCAATGTGACTATGCTGAATAGACTTTCTAAACTAATTTTTGGATAGAGAAAAAAACATGTTTTCAAATGAGGGGGAACTTGGCTTTTTGATTGCATGAGAAATACCCATGTGGCTCGTGACAAAATATCCACGATCATAAGGAAAAATCAAGAAGCATCACAATGTTGTGTGTGGTGAGGGTTCCAAACATTAGCATGAATTAGAGAGAAAGGATTCTTTGCACGAGAACTACTATTTGGAAAAGATGCATGAGCCTGCTTTGCCAAAGGGAAAATGGGGCATTGAGGATAAGGAAAAGAAGCGATATGACCAAATCTTTGATGATTATTAGATTTTTATTGTGACATCCCGATTTTCCAATTCTATTTTCAGTAAAATGAGACGGGCATTTCATCTGCACGTGTATAGTTCTTTTCTCTGAGTTGGCCACTCACGAGGAGACTAGTCTATTAGGTGAAGCCGTTAAGAGATTCTAATGCATCAGACTCGAGAATTTGACCAGGAAGCGACTTTTCGACCGAGCTAATCTGCAAGGGTCATTACGACATAGTTAAAAATTGATTAGAGACCGGAGATAGGTCGACTCGACAGAGGCATGTGATCAAGTGTGGGTGATTCCACCAGATCGCACAATTCTTGTCGATCGGCACTGGACCGACTTTTCTATCGTTTTGGTACCCTGTGTTCGTATTTGAAACCTTGAGATTCTCACGATAACCGAGAGTCGCCAATGTGTCAAAGATGTACATTGTGGCTTGAATTGATCAACCACAGGTCAAATGCACGAAAATTTCTAAAAGCTACCCGGTAAACTAGGACGCGCTAGTATCGTGCTAGAGTGAAATTAATCATGAAATTGAAATTGAATTCAGAAATTGGAAGTCCGGTTGTATCACAAATCATTTTAGGATCATTGACTCATCTTCGGAAGATTTTTCATGCAATCAGAGTTTTTCAGCAAGTTAATCAAAGTATGGCTAATTTGGCTCGAGAAATTAGTAGGCCCGCTTTTGGTTGTGCTTTTGGGACTCAAGAAGGTTCTATGGACAAGTGAAGATGTGAATTAAAGTGTGGTGACATTGGATTAATTTTATGAACTTCAATTCGGTTCAATTAGAAGAGAATTGAATGAAATTGATATATAAGATTTCATGTCACGGCGGAAAAAGAAATTGCAACCATTGGAAGATGTTGTGGAGGATTTGGGTTAGTGGATTGTGATGTCACCTTATGTCATGGTAATTGGGGCCAAAGAGAAGGAGATGTGGACAAGTAGAGGGTGAGGATGTACTCTAAAAAAGGTGGAATGTCACTTCACCTTTCTCCATCATCTTCTTCCTTGGTTTGGCTTCTTGGAACTTGGAGGAGAGAGAGGGAGATCCGAACGAAACCAAGCTGCCCGACCGCCCCCTCCACTCACTCGTCCGGTCGCTCGTCGCTCGCCGGTAGCCGCTCCTTCGCCGTCGCACCACCCGCACACCGGCCCGCATTTTACTGCTGACCCGCGTGCGTCCTCACGCCAAGCTGCCGGTTTCGTGTTGTCTCGCTGTCCTTCGGAGCTCCCTAGACACCGTTGAAGCCGCGCCACCGCAATCCCGTCCTCGAAGCAGCCGAAGTCGCCGTTGCCCGCCCCGTGTGCCCGCTCGTCGGCCAGCTCACCGCTCCGCTTCGCCTTCGTTCGTGTGCCAACCAGCCGTCATCTGTCGTCCCGCAGCTGCTCGCCATCGCCGGAAGTCCCGCCTAGCCGCCGTGAGCCACTACCCGAACTGCAGCCCCTCTCCTCCGCCCTTTTCAACCCGAACCGGCGCCGGATCCACCCCCAACCAGCAGCGAGCAGGGAGCTGGAAAATGGGTATTTCAGCTTGGTTTTGGCCCGTTTCGGCAGGCTTCCCGACCTCAGAAGCTTGGCCCGCTTTGGAGACTATCGACCCCCGCGTCGTTCCCGTCGTTTTGGTCCGTTCGGTTTGTTAATCGGGTGAGTTTACCTTCTAATCCTTGCTTAGCGAGTTAATTATGCTTAATGAGTGTTTAGATTAGTCTAAGTAGGTTTAGGTGATTAGATTAGATTATTTAAATGTTAATTAGATTATATGTATGATTAGTTTAGTGGATGTTTAATTAGGGCTAATTGTATGTTTAAATTAGTGTAATCTAGTTTAAGCCCTAATTAATTGTTTTTGATTATTTAATTATTTCGAATTTTATAATTATTATGTTATTAAATTATATTATTATAATATAATATTTAATTATTAAATTTTCGGAATTAAATTTTATTATTTAATATTTTTGAAAATTTTGCCGGGATGGCCGGTCGTTAGAATTTCAATAGTGCAGTCAGTTTGTGCTAATTGTTTGTTTAATTTGAGGAATTGAATGATAGATGATTATGGTTATTTATTCCAAAGTGTGGAATTGAGTGATATTTATGAAGTTTTGGTATTTAACTTGAAAATATCCGGTGTCGGCTTTTGGCACCGTAATTGATTTGTATGCCAGTTTGTATCGTGGATCTGAATGAATTGTTTATCCAGTTCTCTAGTTTATTATTGATTATGCAATTATGGCGAGTAAATATTTAATTATATATACTACCGCTACAGCTTTGGTGAGCTATTATTTATGCTATAGCTTCTGGTGAGCTATTATTTATGCTACAGCTTCTGGTGAGCTATTATATATGCTACAGCTTCTGGTGAGCTATTATATATGCTACAGCTTTTGAGAGCTATTATATTAACTATAGCTTTTGCGAGCTATTATATTATCTATCAGCTATAGCTTTTGGTGAGCTACCGTCTATATATTACGGCTTTGGAAAGCATATGTCATGTTGACGAATGGATTGATAGACGGTAATGGTAGATAGATAATATGATTGAATTGAATCGTTGGATCAATTGATTGATTGAGAATTGAGTTGTACTAACGTGCAGGAAAGGACTGAGGCGAGGTAAGTCCCCTGTTCTATTTGTGTGGCTAGAGCGCCCTAGGGCATATTGTCTTTCTAATCGAGTCTTAGAGGGTAGGACTCGCTAAGACATTGTCTCACCCCGTCGTGGACTCAACATTTTCAGGTCCTTAGATAGCGGTCGTGGAGGACTCGAAGCCATGGACATTTGTGGAGGTGGAGACCGAAGAATTGGCGAACGTGTCTGACTAGTTGGTCATAGGATCGTTCTCTTTTTGTTGAGCCGGTCTATTTTGTAGACAATCCATTGTTGTATATAAACCTATGTGATTATAAGAAAGCTAGATTGGTTGTGATTGATTGCCTGCTTTTCTATCCCAAGTTAAATGTTGTTAGGGGATTTGTTTCGCTTCTGCATGCGTAATAAAATGAATAGGTCGGCGACGCGTCCTGGGATGTCGCATTTCTATCGACCAGAGTGGGATGTTCGCATGCTCGAAGTTCGGGGCGTGACATTTATCATTAGCAGCAGTGTTACATAATGATTGATTATTCAATTCAATACATGATAATTTGGACTCGTTGGAAAAATTGATCTAAAAATTTAGCCCTTACGAGATTCTGCCCAAACCCATCAGTTTGTCAATCAAAAGGACCTGAAAGAAGCAATTATCAAAATTGAATAGAACTCGGCAGGAATTTTCTTCACGAACTTGAGAGTATGATGAGGTTGAAGTGAAAATTTGGAACATAAAGTACATTCCATAGTGTGACGAGTGGGCTAAGATTTATTGTGCCGGTCATCATGATTTGTGTGATATTTCCATTCATAAGTTGCATTGAGACAGGAATGGGTAATTTTTGGATTTTTGAAAAGAAACTTGTATTGCAGACAATGTAGCTGGTAACACTTGAATCAATTATTCATGCATCCTTGGAAATTGAATTCATCAAGTGATATGAAGTACCTTTAAAAGTCTCGACTTTATCGGAAGCATCCAATTTCTTGAAAGTCCTCATAAGTTAATAATATTGCTCATGGCTAATTAGCTGATTGAATTTGTCGACATGTTGACTTGTGACTTGAAAAGCCATCAAAAAAACCCTTTTTTCCCTTTTCCCCAAGCTTGTCATGCAATTTTCAGCAGTTATCAATCGTATGATGTGGATGCTTATAATAATCGCAATATAATTTACTTTTTTCTTTAAAATTGCCTTTTGATGACGTAGCAGAAGATGGCTCGTTGGATGGTTTAAAAATGGAAGCTATCGTGGCTTCATATGGGCAGTTGGATTCTATTAATGGAGAAAGACCCCATGGGCTGTTCGATCCTGCTGATGGTAAGAAGACATGCAAACCATGCAATCTTGCTGAGAAGAATGTCCGTGAACCGTCGGATTGTGCGAATGGATCTGAACCATCCAACCCCCTCTTAAAGTTTCTAGGGTCTTCTCCAGAAATCCCTAGGTGCCCATTCTACCTCTTTCCTTGCCCTTGCTCACAACTCCCCTTTGTGAACCTCCGCATGAATAGCAAACACGATTCCATCTCCGACCTTGAGATGGTTGAAAGCAGCAAGGCGTTGGCTCTCCTCCTGAATGAGCTGATAGATCCGACCAAGTGTTGACATAAGCTCCATGGTGTGAATCTGCGATCGAAATGAAAGGCATGGTTCATTTAAAATAAGGAGAAAATTGGTAACTTTTTCCTATTCTCGGGGGTAAGTACACTATCAGTGCCAAAAGTTGTGTACGGCGCTCACTTTGGTGCCAAAAGTTTATTTTGAATCACTTAAGTGCCAACAAATTTGAAAAACGATCATTTCAGTGCCAACGCCGATCAATTTGGCCAGAAATCCGACGTGCCACTTTTTTATTAATTTTTGAAGCTAACGTGGCTTGTCGGAGACTTGAGTCAGCATCCAAACAACAAACCAACGTCATTTTGCGTCTTTCCCCCAACTTAGAACCCTAAATCCCCAAATTGAGAGAGAGAGAGAGAGGGAGAGAGAGGAGGCATGTCGTCTTCTTCCCCGAAGAACAACACCAATAGCGAATGGCACCACCACCACCACCAGCAACGTACTAGTAGCAGCACTAGCAATGGCACCAACGACGGCGACGGCGGCGCACCAGCAGCGGCACCTTCGACCCCTCTTCTTCCTCCTTCTCCTCCGCCCTCACCTCCTATTCTTCTTGCCACTTCTTGCTTGAGCAACAATCTCAGTCTCTCCTCACTCACTTGGTCGAGCAGCTACAATGGTGGCCGAGCGACGGCGGCCGAGCGATGGCGAGCAAACAACGGTGGCCGAGCGGCAAAGAAGAAACCCTAACCCTAATTTCAATCCACATATGAGCTATGCAGCGTCGTTTTTGCGAGGATGTCCATGTATAATAGCATAACGACGTCGTTTCTTGAGGAGGATGGAAAACGACGTCGTTTAAAAGCTAAGCAATTTTTTTTTAAATATAAAAGCCACGTAATTAATCTGGTCGGAATCTCTCGCTAGTGGCACCAAAGTGATCGTTTTTTCTCCGATTTGGCACTTAAGTGATCCGACGGAAACTTTTGGCACCAAAGTGAGCGCCGTACATAACTTTTGGCACTGATAGTGTACTTATCCCCCTATTCTCGTATGGCTTGATATTATTGTAAAGTCAATTCCGACCCCTCTAGTTTCTCCTCGACCGCTTCCAACTCGTTCCATAAGACTGAGAGTTTGTTGTAGATAGTGCCTACGGTCATGTTCCCTTGTTTCAAATTTGAAAGTTGTCGGGTTAGTGAAAAAAATCCTAACCTAATCTAATTTTCTATACATTTCTTTGATGTTTTCCCACAATCCTCCGTTAGGGTAGTCCGACCGCAACTTCGGGGGTGATGCAATTTATGATGCACATTCGGACAAGTTAGTTGCATTTCCTCCACAATCACGCCTAACGCTTGTTGGACGGAATCGGAATCATCCCATCGATAAATCCATCTTTTTCCTTGGTGACCAACGCTCGTCGGAATGCCGGTAACCAACTTGAATAGTTGTCGGCACCGAATGGTGGTCGGGTGACAAGCCGTAGCTCTGGTCTGTCGACCGTCGACGTGTAGAGCGGGTTGTTGTGTTCCGAGCGACCGTTGGCGGCAACAATTGAATATGGAAAAAATCCAGGTTGGGAAAATCAAGTAGGGATTTTGTCCCGAACCTGAATCACCCAATTCAGGCGTCTGACCCACGTGAAAGAAACCCGATCTAATGGCTGAGCTTGCCCCAAACATGGTTGGTGAGCCTCCACTAGGTTGGGCCTGCTCTCCGTGGCCTTGATTCATTTGTGTGGGCCCATAAAACCATTGGTTGGGCACCATCTAGACAGGCAACCACTAGATGGACTGGCCCGCAATAGGTTGTCTCTGGTTGGGCTGAGCCAAAGCTCCTTGTTCTTGAGTCAAGACCTCAGCAGACGGATCCAAGATATTTTCTTGGATGCTTGTATCTTGTTGCACGATCAACTCCTTTGGAGTTCGCTCTATCAATGTTGATGAAGGATCTTTAGGCATGGTGTCAATAAGTAAGAGACAATAAGGAAAAAAAAATGGTTTTGTGGTTCTTTGAAAGATATTCATATACCTACACCTGAGTGCTCACCTTATTTTGTAGGTTAGGGTTCCCACAACAACAAAGGTGCAATTCTATCTAGAGGGCAATCAAAAAAAAAAAAAATTGCGGAAGCTTGGTCAAAAGCGTTCGCTCTGATACTGTGACAAAATTTGAAGTAAAAGCAGCAAGGGAAGAAAAAGAGACATGGGAAACTTCGTATTCATTAATTGTGTCGTCAATGTACAAAGGAATCATTATATAACACAAACAATAATCAATAAGAAGGAATAATAATATTTCTCTAATCTATGTGTATCAAATCTAATCCTAGATTGATTCAAACAATCAATTACAATCAGAATAAATCTTCGATATCTCTCGAATATATCTTCCACAATCGATATCATATCTTTCAACAAATCTGACATTGAAAGAATAAAATGTATGAAAATTGTTGAAAATTATTTTAAGAGATAAAAGTGACTTGAGTGAGAGAGGCTAACAACTAGACAATAATTAGGCATAACGTGGCATAGAGAAATCTAGTTGGCGAAAATTCAGAGATTTACTCTGGGAGCTAAATTTTCTAAAGGAATCTCTTTTCAGAAAAAGAAAAGTCAAACTGTGGATTGAAAACAATAGACTTTCGTATTTGAATACTTGGACATTTACGACACCAGGAGGATGTGAGTATTGGTAAGTTTCTGTCATGGACTCGTGTGCATCAGCACTAGGAGCATGTGAAAATTGATCCCTAGTTTTCTTTTCTGTATGCACCTGTCGCATAATGCTGAGAATCGCTGGAGGATTACAGCTGGAGCATGTCGGTATGGCTCGTCTTTTTCTGTATCTTTCACAAATATAAAAAGCAAGTCAAGTCAAGAAGCGCATCGTGCATTGAGTAGGTTCCACGCACCTTCCTCATAATGCTGCGAAGTTTACGCCTGGAATAATTGCCTTTTGCTTTTCTCTTCTTTTATGGTGGCCGAGCCCTTCTTTTGTTAAAAGAAAAAGTGAGTCAAATCGAAGTCGTGTTCGCTTTCATACAAACCACCTGCGCAAGTTCTACACACCTTCCACCCAATGCTGCGGAAATTACGCATGCAATACTTGTCCTTTTCGTGCAGGATGCATCGCAGCGGTTCGATTAGCATAAACAGTCTTGGACCGCTACACGTTGAGAACTCAGCATTTCTCAAGCATGCACATTGGAGTGGTTTGTGTTGGTAATACAACGTCAAAGGCTGAGAAACGGTGGGGATCACAGTAGTGGGTGGATTGTGTTGTTTGAACACTCGTCAGGTAATCCTTGACTCCTTGCTCTTCTCTTCTCTCCTGTCCTCTCTTTCTTGCTTTGATTGCTCCATTTTCTTTTCACGATTAGAACTGAGTTTTGAGATACATTATGCAATTTTCTGATCTGAGATTCCTTATTTCTCTTCTTTTGCATCATCTCTTTTACTGCCTTTGTAATAGAGCCAATCCTCTCGAGATGAAAAGGAAAGAACCCAATTACTCAGAAGATCCATTTTATGGGGCCTCTTCCTCATATGAAGGCGGGACCAAAAAGCCAAAAGGAAATGATTATGAAGTATTCTTGAACTTTAGAGGGGAAGATACTCGCAAAGGCTTCACCGATCATCTCTATTTTCGCCTTGTCGATGCAGGAATTCACGTGTTTAAAGATGATAATGAGCTTCCTATTGGTGAGGCAATTTGTCCAGAGCTTCTTTGCACTATTACACGATCTAAGATCTCGATCCCAATTATCTCGGAAAACTATGCCTCCAGCAAATGGTGTCTTCTCGAGCTAGCTCAGATTTTGAAGTGCAAGAGAAGTGGAGGGCAAATAGTGTTGCCCATATTTTACAAGGTGCAACCCTCGCAATTGCGACACCTTACAGGGAGATGGGCAGATGCTATCAATGCATATAAAGAGAATTTGGACGAAAATGTTGTGAAAGAATGGGAAGAAGCACTCAAAGCCGTCAGTTACTTGAAAGGATGGGAATCAGAGAAGATTGAGAATGGGTACATAACTCTCCACTAAGACATTGTTTAATTTCTCATAAATAAATCTTTCTTGAAAAAGAATACAAATATTGTCATCCTATACTAAAATTCATTGTTACTTGACAGGCGTGAAGGAGCATTGGTTAAAATTATTGTTAGAGAAGTTATGAGCGAGTTAAAAAGAGCTTTTCATCCCAAAGAGTTTGTTGGAATTGATAATCGTGTGGAAGAGATTATGAGTTGGATAGGTGCAAAATTTGATGATACAAATGTTATCGGCATTTATGGAATGGGCGGCATCGGTAAGACAACTTTTGGGAGGGTCCTATACAACAATCTCTCTAATCATTTTGAACATCTTAGCTTCGTCGCAAATATTGGAGAAACATCTCTACACAAGGGTATTGAATGCCTACAAAAACAGCTTATCTACGATATATTAAGAATTCCACATGATGTGTCTAATGTCTTTGAGGGATTGGATGTCATCAAAAGTCGGTTTGAAAGTAAGAAAGTCCTCGTTCTTCTCGATGACGTGAGTGAAGATGCTCAATTAGATGCTTTGGCTGGAGATGGTAGATGGTTTAAAGCTGGAAGCATAGTCATCATAACAACTAGAAATAAAAATATTCTTGACAAGGCTAGAGCAGGCCACATGTTCCAACTCGACGACTTGCCTTTGGATCAATCATTAATTTTGTTCAGTAGACATGCATTTGGAAAGAATTCTCCTCCAAATGATTATGATGTTATCTCTCGTGATATCATATCTACTACTGGAGGACTTCCCTTAACTCTGGCGGTTATAGGTTCATTCTTATGGAGAAAAACAAAAGAAGTGTGGGAAGATACATTAACAAAATTAAAGAAAGTGCCTAATACTACAGTACAAGAGAAGTTGATGATAACTTACAAAGCATTAGATGATGAGGACCAACAGATATTTTTGGATATTGCGTGTTTTTTTATTGGATCATCTAAACAAAGTCCATCTTATATGTGGGATGCTTGTGGTTTTTTGCCAAGGAAGGGGATTGAAGTTTTGAGTATTATGTCCCTAATTAAAATTGACAAAGACAGCAAGTTAATGATGCATAATCAACTGAGAGATCTTGGAAGGGAAATTGTTCATCAAGAAAATAAAACGAAGCCTCAAAAGCGTAGCAGATTATGGATTTGTGAGGATGCTGTAGATGTGCTTGATGGAAACAAGGTAAAAATTTCCTCTACTTGTCTTAGTTGACGAATGTTGAGTCCATTTTCTTTCTTGTTTGATTGCCAATCTTGAGTCCCCAAAACTTGCTGCTTCTACCTACAGAAGAGCTCTGTGAATTAATTGTTGTTCTTGCATGATTCCATGACATAATTAAGGAGCAATTTCCTTATTATTGTTGATTGATTTATATCTTTACCTCGTAGTATTGTGATGAGGACACTCTCGTTTGGTAACTTAATGCAACAACAAAGCGGCATAAGCATAATGTTTGTAGGGCACTTTAAGAGAAAATCAGACATTTATAAATTGTTGGGAGCCATGCTTTTCCCGCGTCTTTTTGATGCACACGTTTGACGTTCGGATTCTTCTTTTGATTTCTTGTGAAGTCCTTTCTTTCTTCTATCTTTTTTTGAGTCGACTTCTTATGAGTTGTTTGCGATGATAAATGAGACCTCCACTCATTTGTTCACAATAAGCTATCCTAATTGCCCTATTTTTCAAGTTGGGTTAAGTACAGATTTAGTCCCCTAAGTATTATTGTTTGTGCAATTTAGTCCGCTATCTAATAGGCTTTTTGGTCAATGTAATCCTTTATCTCTCACAATTTGTGCAATCGAGTCCTTTGTTGTCAACCGCGAGTCAACATAGTCAATTAGTTAATGGCTTTCATATTTGTTTATGATATACGCGCAACTGTGTATAATAACCATCTGGACATAATTATTTTCATTTTTTAGACTTTTCACACTAGGGGTCGTTTCTATTAATTCGCTAGTAATTTATTATTATTATTTTTTGTGACAATAGATCATTTTTCTATTAAACCTCTTATTACAATTTTGGTCTAATATAGGCTTTAATGTTGTAATAATTATTTCTAAAGTATTCAAATTTTAGTCAGCATTTTAGTTAGCAAAAAGATTTATTTAATATTGGAGAAAAGAATAGCGCAAGTGTCATAACTTTTATACAGCACTTATTTGAGTGTCATAACTTTTTTATCACTCACTTAAGTGCCACATCGCAGTAAAATTGATCATTTGAGTGCTATTTTAGACAAGTTATCCTACGTGGATTTTTTTATTAATTTCCCATCATATGTGAATTTTTTTAATTTAATTTTTTTTTAAATTTTAAAGTTTTTATTTATTTTATTTTCTATTTTAATTTTTCTTTTTTTTAAGGGTCAACGAAGGTCACCAGCGACCCTCATAAGTTGCGAAGGCCTCGTCCAGACCTAGTGAGGGCCGCTTCACCCTTGGACGTGGAGGCCCTGGGCTAGGCCATCATTGACTCATCAACCGTAGCCAAAGATGAGGTGGCCCTCGCTCAATGTGGCCACGAGGGCCCTCGTCAACTCTGGGTGGCCGCGGGTAAGGCCGCCTTGCCCAAATATAGCGTGGGTTCCACAACTAGAAAGGGTCGCCAGTGACCTTTACCGATCCTGAAGAAAGGGCAAAAAAGAAAAAAAAAATTCAAAAAATAACAAAAAATAATTAAAAAAACATTTAAAAATATTCATGTCAATGCTAACGAAGCCATGTAGGACGACTGGTGTTCACATTGGATTTTCCGACAAGGCAAATCACCGATGACACTCAAGTGATCAATTTTTCACATTTGTGACACTAAAGTAAGCAAAAAGAAAAAGTTATAGCACTCAAGTTAGTGTCATACGAAGGTTTCAGCACTTGCGTTGTTCTTACCTCGTTCATATGGCTAATAACATCAAAAATTCCAACATGGCACATTTGTGCCACATTTACCCAAAACATATTTTTGTATAACAAAAACCCCCAAATTGGAACACTTGTGCTACATTTTCCCCAAACTAATTTTTGTGTTATATAAAAAAAAAAAAAACTATAATTGGTACATTCCTTCCACCTTTACACTAAACTAGTATATTCATGTCATATTTATTCCAAATTGTGGTAAATCTAGGATGTTTTTTGGGTATGTGTGATACATTGTACCAGTTTGAGGTAAATATGACATGTATGCATTGGTTTGGGGTTTTTTATAACACAAAAGTTAGTTTGTGATGAATGTAGTACAACTATACTAGTTTAAGTAAAATATGGCACAGATGTATCAGTTTGGAAATTGTAATGTAAATGTGGCACATGTATTTTAGTTTGAGATTTTTGGTATTGTTAATCATAGTTAATATATATATCACCATTTGTCAATTATGGGCTATCATATTGAATGCTTTCTGATTGATTTTTTATTGCCAAATGGAGACTACTACCTTATAATAGATATTTCTACATCATTTACTCATAGAGAGCATTTCATTACACACATATTTAGTATATTTATATCATTTATTTGTTAAATAGGAGCTATCATGTTCTATAGTTTTTATTATCAATTTATTAATATCATTTACTTATAAAATGCAACAAAATATTTTTGCATGAGTATCCATACAACTTTTCAATCAAAACTATCATCACTTAGTGTACATTTCCTTATATTCATTATGGAAATATATGAACTCATGTAATAGAACCCTCTAATTATACAAATTTTTTCCTTCTTCGACGGATAATGTTTTATATTCATTTTTTTGTATAGCATGTTAAATAATTATTTTGTGATGATGGATATCATTGTTAATGATCTGTCAAATATTAATCTGTCAAATATAAGTCCAATATGATATTATTTGGTTGATATTATTTTTTGAAAAATATGATTTTAACATAATATATTCGTCAAATGTGAGCCCATTGCATGGTAAATCCAAATATTGTTTCCATTGCTTTATATGTGTGTGTGTGTGTGTAACTAGATGACACTTGTTTTGGGCGAGAAATCTGTAGATTGAAACAAGATATTAGAAGAAAAAAGTCTAATCAGATTGAGTTACTCACTTATTCATATCTTTAATTAACCCCTCGAAAATTACGACCTATTACATTACAGTAGAAAATGTGACTCTGTGCATAGCACAAGACTTCTATTATTAGAATCTGCAACACTTGAAAAAAGAGAATTTAAACATTCTTTCCATGCAATATCAAGAAAAGGACGTTAATATAAAGAAGCAATCGCCAAGAAAAGAAAAGGCAAAAGAAGTTTCATAAAGAAGTACGTGTTATTAAGAAATAAAAATAAGGAAGTGGAAAGACAAGTGGAAGTAACTAAGAAATATTAATGAATAGTATAATAATGCGTAGAAGAAACACATTGTGGAAAGTCAATCAAAATTTTAAGAATAAAAATGGGAAAGCTATTTATGGTGGATGGAAATGGAAAAAATTCCAAATTTTGCTAGTAAAGATTAGGGTAAAAGCCATCGAACTTTTTTTGTGACACCAAATTTTTGGGGTATATGCGTCATGCAAATATAAATTTGGGGTTTTTGGTGTCACACAAATATAAGTTTGGGATATTTGGTGTAAAAAAAAATAGAATAAATCTATCACATGGGTATAAGTTTTGAGTAAATGTATTATAGTTCATAAAGTTTGGATTTTTTGTGTTCTTTTCCTTAACAATTACACATTCTTCTCTTTTTTGAAGGTATCTGAAAATCACTGAGTTATGAGTAATGACATTGCTCCAAAGATTTTATGATATGTTTCATCTAGCAAAAGAAGGAATTTCTGGTTGGGAGAATTTTATTGTACCCGTGAATTTGAGTCAATTGAACTTTAATTTCGTAGTGTGATGTGTTTAATTGGAGAAGGAAGATGAATATGCAAATCACATAATAAACATACTATTCCAAAAACAAACACCTTCTTATTTACTTAAAAATATGAAGAAATTTGTCTATTCAAACTTAATTTTTCCAGAAAGAAGAGTCTATTAATGTAAACATAAAGAAGTGAATATGTATCGTAAAAAAAGTCTGGTCCAAGCATATTACTTCCAAGAGAGATATATATTTATCAAAATATGAATATACTATTTGTTAAATGTTCATGCAACCATAAAGAAAATGACCCTAATCAATGGGGTACTTTTATCTCAAATTCGAGAAAGGAGTATCATAAGTAGCATAATCGAACAAAATCAAAAATCAATGGAGTCTAATGAGCCCTTTTTTTAGGTCAGAGAGTCTAATCAGTTTTCAAAAATGTGAAAAGTGATGCATATTTAAACGCACTTTTTTTTATTAAGGTATTCGTTAATGAGAATGTGGATAAAGAAAACAAACGTACTATTTTGATGAAGGAAACGACACTAACGGTATATTACTTTTTTTTTTGTCAGAAACGATATATTACTTCAACGATCCTTTATTTAACATTGAAAGAACAATGAATGGTCAAGTCAATAATAAAGACCACAAAGCTAAATGACATCGTTTTAGAAGAATAATGAATATTTCCCAAAAAATATCCATAATTCGTGAAAACTTTACGAAAGATTAGTTATTACGACATCTATACTTATACACATACATTTAAAAATAAATTACCAGGTCTTAATTTCTATAAAAGAAGTGTCGACAAGAAATTTGGGTGGTGAAATTATAGATTTATTTACAGCATTACATTATACCTCAGTAAGAATATATATCTGCAATGATATCTTATTGAGAATATTTTTATAATTTAATTTGCAAAACATGTATTTATCAACAAAACATATTGGCAGATCTCACCACATTAATACTAACTCTTTAATGTCAAAGAATTATTAAAACCAAAATTTTTAACATGATATAACTTGAATTTTTTATAACATGACTTCTTCTTTTTTTCTTTTTTTTATGGAGAATCATAGAAGTTTATACTTTAGTGATAGCAAATTGAAGTCAATATATCTTTCCTTATATACGGTTGGTCTCATCTCATCATTTGCGTTCCCCAATGTTTCCTAATTGCAGGGTACAAGTAACATTGAGGCCCTTTGTCTTGACAAAAATGACCGCACAAGAAGCTACACAAGTGAACAATTTAAAAAATTAAGTAACTTGAGATTCCTTCAAGTGAAGGCTGCGAATCTTGCTGGAGATTTTCAAGGCTTGCTTCCTAAATTAAGATGGCTTCAGTGGAAGGACTGTCCCTCAGATTTTGCAGCAGCCAACTTTTATCTGAAGAAATTAGTTGTGCTCGATCTATCATGGAGTGAGATTTCAGAGGATTGGGGAGGATGGGGTCCACTTAAGGTAAGATATGAAGAAAGCATACCTCATGTGACTAATGTCATGTTGTAAAAGTCCAATAGCACCAAATTCTCCTTTTTTTTCTTTTGAAAAGAAAACATCTATATGTTGGTCACATGGCTAAACACTGTTACTCAAGAAACATTTTAATAAAACAAACACGAGGTAGTGGAGCATCATAGCACTAATAGCATGGGGACTAAGCTACGAGACATATCTTTTTAAAAAGTCCAATTAAAAGGAGTAGTGTAGCATGGGTGAAGAATTTTAAAGAGTAACAAAACTAGGAGTAATGGAAAATCACACGCTTGAGAAGCTCTATGTCACTAAACTATCCTCCTTTTGATTCAGATGGCAGCCGAGCTCAAAGTTCTCAACCTCTCTGGTCATTCTTTGAGAAGAACTCCCAACTTGTCTAGTTTTAAAAGTTTGGAGATTTTGATTCTTGAAGATTGTGAGAATCTAATAAATATTCATCCTTCTGTCGCGGACATCAAGAGCCTCATCTCCTTGATTATTAGGAGATGTTGGAGACTAGAGGAGTTACCAACTGAAGTAGGTAGGATGGAAGAATTAAAGGAGCTTCTCATAAATGACACTGCTATAAAAGAGCTTCCTATTTTGAGGCGTTGTTTGAAGCTAGAGATTCTACGTGCCTCGTCTTGTGAGTATCTTACTCAACTTCCAGAATCCATGGACTCCCTTATGTTTTTAACTCAGCTAGACCTATCTCATTCGCGGATTGAACAATTACCTGAATCCATGGGATCCCTTTTGTCGTTAACTCAGCTAGACCTATCTCATTCACGAATCGAAGAATTACCCGAATCCATGGGCTCCCTTGTGTCATTAACTCAGTTGAACCTATCTTATTCACTAATTGAAGAATTACCTTAATCATTAGGCTCCCTTGTGTTGTTAGCTCAGCTTGACCTATCTCATTCACAGATTCAAGAATTACCTATATCCATTGGCTCTCTGAAGGAGCTCAAGACTCTTGATGTCTCTAATTGTAAATTGTTAGAGTACATACCCTGCTCCATAGGCCATCTAGCATCTTTACAACGTTTGTTGTTACAGAAATGTGATCCTTTGAGTGAGATCCCTGACTCAATTGGAATGCTGACATCATTAATTGAGTTCGATTTAAAATTTACGATGATTGCAAAATTACCTGAAAGCATTAGTTCTTTGAAGGAGCTCAGGACTCTTGATGCCTCTTATTGCACATTGTTAACCCACCTACCCAACTCCATTGGCCATCTTGAATCTCTATCTTTCCTTGACCTGAGATTTTGTCGAAAACTTGCTCAACTTCCGAACACTATAGGCTCCCTTGCATCTCTACAGCGGTTATTATTAGAAGAATGTCGCTCCTTGAGAGAGATTCCAAACTCAATCGGAAAGTTGGCATGGCTGACTGAGCTGAATTTAAAACATACAGCAATTGTGGAATTACCAGAAAGCATTGGTTCTTTGAAGGCACTTAAGACTCTTAATGCCTCTTATTGTGCATCGTTAGCTCACATTCCCAGCTCCATAGGTCATCTAGCATCTCTATCTACCCTTGACCTAAGATTTTGTCAAAAACTTGCTCAACTTCCAGATTCAATAGGCTCCCTCATGTCTCTACAACGATTGCTATTACGAAAATGTCGCTCATTGAGAAAGATCTCTGACTCGATCGGAAAGTTGGCATCATTAAGTGAGTTGGATTTGAGATGTACAGGGATTATTGAATTACCTGAAAGCATTGATTCTCTAAAGAAGCTCGAGACTCTTGATGCCTCTTATTGTGCATCATTAGCCCACATACCCAATTCCATAGGCCATCTAACATCTTTATCTCTCCTTGACCTAAGAAAATGCCCTAAACTTTCTCAACTTCCAGAATCCATAGGCTCCCTCGTGTCTTTGCAGCGCTTATTATTATGGGAATGTTGCTTGTTGAGAGTAATTCCTTAATCGATCGGAAAGTTGACATCATTGATTGAGTTGGATTTAAAATCTACAATGGTTGCGGAATTACCTAAAAGCATTGGGAATCTTCAGAAGTTGAAGAATTTGAACATTCAGGGAACTCACATAGCAGAATTGCCCGATGCCCGAATGCGGCAATTTGCCAAAATCTAATTGAAATTCATGGTCTTTATAGGTTGGAATTATTGACAAGATCAGATATCTCTGGGTGCAAATCTATCGAAAGATTACCAAACCATCCAATTCAAAAATTCGAGGGAATTTCTTGAAGTTCGAGGCCAGACTGGTAAGAAACTTTGGAAAGGTTCTCGATGCTTGTCCATAGAAAGATTACCAGACCTTTCTAGCTCAAAAGGTCTAAGGGAATTTTATGCTGCAAAATTACCGAGATCTAGTTGAAATTCATGGCCTCGACAGCTTGGATTTATTGGTAAGATTAGATATTTCTAGGTGCACATATATCATAAGATTACTGGAACTTTCTACATTAAAGAATTTGAGGGCATTTCGTGCTACAAACCGCAAGAGTCTTGAAATTCGTAGCCTTGACGGTCTCGAATTATTGGTAATATTGGATATCTATGGTTGCACTTTGCTAGGAAGATTATCGTGCTCGAAATCCCTGATGCAATTGAACATCAACTGCTGTGAGAACCTGGACATTCAAAGCCTGGAGAAATTTTCATCCTGCAAAAGTTGGTGTATTCAGGGATGCAAGTCGTTAGCAAAATTTCTAGATGTATTGAAATTTGAAGATTCGAGGAACTTGACGGTGACAGATCGCAGGAAACTTTCAGACATTCCAAGGCTCAAATGATCAAGATACCTAGAAAGTACAGAAATTTCAAGATGCTTATCAACTGAGACTTTACCAGATTTGTCAGGGTATCAGAATTTGCAATATTTGGTCGCACGAGATTGTGACAAACGAACTGAGCCTCGTGGGGTTGGCAACGTGGAGCTTATAAACGCTTTAGATATCTCCAAATACAAGTCACTGAAAGCGATACCTGAATTGTCTGGAGCTTTTCTCATACAAAATTATGGGCTGTTGTTTTGCCAGGGTGTTCATGAGATCACATTCTGGTGATACTTGATATTGAGACAATCCATGTCCCCTAGAAAGGCAAAATCTTAGTCTTGATATTGGCAGGAATGAAGCTGGCAGTCCTAGTGTATCATCTGTGAGTGATTTTTCTTTTCACATTACCGAGTGATGCATGTTTCTTAATTGGAATGAAACCTTTCTCTTGATCATCATGGGAATGTCACTGGCAGCCCTTTTTGGAGGACTAGATAATAAGAGTGCCTTTTGAGAAAATAATGTCATATTTCATGCCCTATGGTTCTCCATTCTCGACATGATATCGAGAATCAGACTATTAGATTAGTAATCTTTTTGCAATTTCTCTATTTGAAGGTTGTTGTGCTTGCTTGCAGGTCATCTAACACGTGTTTGTTTTATTTACACGGTGACTCAAACTTTTATATCTGATTCTTATCCATAATATTGATATGGAGGAAATTACAAGACATTGGAAGAACAAGCAGCTCTGTAAGAAAATCCCTTTGACCATAGTCATCTCAGTTTCCTAAGATGAGCGATCCTACACTCAAGAATGACATGAATTTCCTTTCTTTTCCCGATTACTTGAATTGGTTTTTTATTGTTCTGCGATACTTCAACTGCAATTCTCTCTTCGGTCTTTTCTCATGTGACTGTTCAAAGGATCTTAATGATTAATATGTGGATTATCAAGGAAGTTTCTGGAGGCAAAGTACAAAAACACAAGCAAAGGAGAGAGATCAATACAGCTGGACTTATGGCGCTCTCAATCCCCCGAATCTGCCTGGCTCTTTCAAGCTCCAAGGGTATAGTTTCGCAATTTCAAAGTCATTTCAAATTCTCGATGAACTGTTTATGTGTTGAGTTTGATCCTAAGAAGATTCACTTCGTTTCTCCAAATATTATGCGATTGACTCTTCTGCTCATTAGTCATTCCAATGCTAGGATTTTTTCATTACCGCAATAAAGATTTTGTTCTGGTGAGTGATGTTCTGTTTTGACTTTTCCAGTATGCAAATTTTCATCTCCAGTTGCTTTCTTTGCTTTTTTTTTACCTTTGATAATCTTGGTCTTCATGATATCGGGACTGCAAATAGAGCCAAGTTTCAAAATTTCAGAGGAGAACCATATGTATGTTCCAAAAAAGTATGAACTATGTTACAAGTTTGAGCAATGTTATATGAATCATGCTAGAATTGTGAGAAAGAAGCCTTTTAACAAGTTTGTGATGAGTAGCAACATCTCACAATCTATCTATAGTCCACCTGTATCTAGTAGAAATGATGATCCTCATGTATTATGCACTTACACAACAAGCCTATGGCATTGCACATGAACAGGACTAGCAATGCGACAGCGAGAGAGGAAGCATCACTTCCAGGTGGTGGTGGAGATATGTTGGGGTAGGTGGTTGGGGCTGGTAGTGACAGGGATCCTGCAAGACTAGAGGTTGGGCTGTGGAATTTAACTGATGGTGACCACCAATTTTGGCCGTGAGAGCAATGGCTGCCATTAGCAAAGGTGTAGATGTGAGTAATACTCGCCAACTATGGCGAACGGAAAAGGTGGCAGGTCCGTTGGCTAGGGTGGTGAACGGAGAAGCGGCGTTCCAGTTGTCTTTGTCATCCTTTGACACATTCGCCACATCATGTGAACCCTATATTGAACACTGCAATAATAATGGAAGATCATCAGCATTAAAGAGTGAAGCTCGAGATTGATTTTTTGGCCACTGAAGCTCAAGATTGATTGCAGTTACAAGTAATCGAGAACGGACTGATCGGAGCAAAGTCCTTAAAAATTATGATAAGCGAGTATCTAATTCCTACTCAAAGAGCGCCAAAATGAGAAGGGTACATTGGCTTGGCCCAATCAAATTATACGGTGCTGCTAGAATTGATCCTTCATCCTGCAGAAACTCCCATTGCATAATCCGTCGCCTTTGCTCTTGAAAAAACTGCAGTTGCAACTGCGAGAACGAAGACTAATTTTTCGCACTTGGCCATTTTGGCCGGGCTTGTGTTATAATTTCAGGTCAAGATCGCCCCTTAGATCTCCATGCTTTCTTTTCTTTGTCGAAGGTGTGGTTTTTTAGCACAAACATAGGTGGGAAGCCAATGCCGCGAAGGATACACATGAACCGTGTAGTGAGTCACTAGCTTTGTCGCTTCAATTGGGCATCACACTTTCTGAGTGGTTGGTGAGTGAGAACGCGATTGAAAATGAAGGAAGCCGGTACTGTCCATTCATTCTCTGTCGAAATGATGCATTCACATCCGTCTTTTGATGGGAGTGCAATTAGTCGATTCTAGGATATTGCCCAAACTGATTGTGGGATTGGGTGGGAATGAGCGTGACTCCGTAATGCTCAGAGCATTTGTAATTGGATTAAGGAGGACGATTTGATCATGGGCTGCAATATCGCACATTCTCTATTCTATTCAATTTGTCGATCATTCTGGCGACCAACCGCAATATTTTGATTGATCGATATCTTTAAGAACTCCACATTATAATTTGATTAAAACATACTGCCGCTCAGATTGCTTGTATATTATGTCATACTGCTTATATTCCGAGTCGCCTCTCGGGCCAGGTCTTGCAAGTACTACTACTAACAGGTTGATGAAAAATCAATTGCTTTCCAAGCTTTGTGACTCAGAAAAGCATTTTCGATTGATGTCATCTGAAAATTCTCAAGTGTATTTGTTTTGTACCGAGTGTCTAAACCGCAAGGACTAGAAAACCATGCTTTGGTTTGTAAGCTCAACATACATACATGAACATCGACTCCGACATGCAAAACACATTCATCACGGACGAACCATTAGAAACCACTCTCACGATGAGAAGAGATCAGCATTGCATCACACCAATTCTATATCTGCTCTTCCAGAATTCCAAGGATAGCTAGCGCCATTGCCCGTGAAAAAGAGAAGCGATACTATCAGTCTCCGAACTTTGGTCCAATGTATAATTTGGTCCTTAAATTTTTAATTTGTTCCATGTCATCCTTAAATTTTAGCTTAATGTACAATGTGATGCTTAAACTTTAAATTTGTTTGATATAGTCTCTGAAATTTTACTTCATGTTCAATATAGTCCCTAAACTAAATGAAGATGTTCAATGTAATCCCCGGTCTTGAATTAATGGCATGACTACATTGAACATTTTTAAGGATTGACATGGGATAAATTAAAAATTTATGGATTAAATTGCATGTTGAATTGAAGTTCAGGGACTATTTACGCCGATACCCTAAAAAGAAACGGGAAGAAAATGTCATCTCCATTTAAAAGATGGCTAGCCCAGCCCACGTAATTCTCAGGCTCGCCAGGCCGTCCCGTGGAGTTTCGGGCCGAACCTTTCCAAATTCCGGGTCGGATCCTTCGGTAAGATCCGACCCGGATTCGATCCTCTTCCTGCTTTCGGGGCGTCTCGGATCCCCGGATTCCCCCCTCCATTTTCATTCATTTTCCTTTTTACAAATTCGATTTTCTCTCTCATCAGTGCGTTCAAAGAGAAGAAGAAGAAGAAGAGAGAGAAACCCAAAGAGAGGAGTAAGGAAGTTTTCGTGAGTGAGGGTTCACCGAGCGCTCTTTCTCTCTCTTCGCTTTCTCTCTCTTAGGGCTCCAAACCGATCGTCGCCGGAGACTTTCGCCGGATTCCCCGACCTCGCCTTCCGATTTCCAGCACCGGATCGAGATGGTCGGTTCGCCGCCCCCGCTTTCAGATCTGGAGCGGCAATCTGGCTCCTTCGCTTGTCCTTTTTTTTTTTTTTTTTTTTTTTTTTTTTTTTTTTTTTGGGTGTGGGGATTGAATCGTCGTGGCGGCGTGGCAGGAGGGCGGAGGAGGCAACCTGGAAGCCGCCATAGAGCAGCGGCTGAACGTGGAGAAGCAGATGAGGCTGGCCGGCGAGGTCGCCGAGACGAAGAAGGCGGTGACGGAGATCCTGCAGCTGTGCTTCGAGGCCAAGGCCTGGAAGACCCTGAACGACCAGATTGTCTTGTTGTCCAAGCGGCGCGGTCAGCTTAAGCAGGTGAAAAGATTAGGCTTTTTCTCCTGCTTGTTTCCCGGTTGTGATCTTTTGGCCTGCTTGATTATGGAATTTTGGATTCCTGCTTTTCGGGTTGCTGGTTTTCTGGGTCCAGCGCCTTGCGGCAAGTGATTGGCTGGTTCGATTGCTGGCTCGCCTAATAGTCCTAGGTGATGGCATTGGGCGACTAAACGAGGGGGTTCTTAGTACCATGAGTATTGAATGTGCGTGACATTGTTGAGTTAGCGGATGCACTATCTTGTGAATGATTTTCTTTTAGGCTGACGCCTCTTTTTTGCATTATTTATTGAAGTTAACTTCTCATGGATAAGAAATTATTCAAGTTGGCAAGATTTTGGAAGAATTGATAAAAAGATGTGCTTTTGGAACTCTTTTATGAAGGAAGCTTGGGTTTTATTTCTTTGGAAGTTTAATATTGCACCTGTGTAAACGAAGAATGTGTGAAAAGCAATATATACCCTTCCTGGCAGGGTACTTGTATATTCTTATCAAGTGAAATTGATCAATATCGGTGAGTCTTCAGCACCTAGGTAGTAGAAAGTGAGTTTCCACCATAAACACTTAGCATTGTGGCTTGCTTCCGAAAAATGAAAAATAAAATACAGGAGACAGCAAAGTAAATAAGTAGAAGGTGCTGAAAGGTTACTTGGTTTCTTAATAGAAACTCTTATTCAAGATTAGTTATGGCTAAATATCTCCCAATCCATCAAGTCTACATGAAGTCGTGTGATGTCGCATCCTATCAAGAACACTAATTTGTAGGCAGTTACTAGCAAAATACTTTGAAATTATACTTTTGCAAGATGGACACTCCGTTTGGAATTGAAGTAAAACACGTGTGAGTGAAGGATTGAAAAATATTTATCCTTAGTCTATGATAGCATAGAGAAAAGGTACGTTGCTCAAGTTAAGTGGTTTTATTTTGTTTTATCATCTTTTTAGGGTTTAGTAAAGTCAGTAGGTGGTGCTACTCTTTGTTTTTATTCTAGTCATTAGTTTTGATGTAGGATTTGAATTATCTTGTAAAGGGATGGATTCTTTTTGTTGTATACGGATAGGTACTTCCTTGGTACCTTAGTTATTATATCTTTTACATAGCAAAGAAACCTGGGAGAAAAGAAATTGGGATTGGGTGCTACAGGAGTGATTCCAAATACTGATCCAGGGATTGATGTTTGTCTACCCACAGAAAACTAATATTCGTTCTATTAAAGATGAACTATGAGTATGGGTTGCACCTCTCCGTTGCAATAAGGGTTTGCTGTGGAGTATTTTTCTTGCATGAACACAGCATGTGTTAGGTTTACTGGTGGGAAAGGAATATCAGAAAGGGCGGAGCCAAGATTATTGTGTTTGGTTGTCTACCAAGTTCGTGGGCATGAACTTTGGTCTTCCCAGCTCAAAGCACTCTGTGTTCCTCTTCTTCAAGTGATATTAGAGGAGTGAAAATTAATTGATGACACTGATGCTTGGATATTAGTATGTGTTAAATTTACGTTGCTCCAAACTTTTCTGTGACACAAGTATGTGAGAAAGAATATACTACCTTGTTGAGAGTTAATTGGGTTGTTTATTAAACTATGTCCATATATTTGCCTTTTCATGCCTTCTTTGGGCGATAAGCTTGTGGAATTTTTGCTCTTCATTGATCTTATTTCGTTGGTATGCTGTGCTGAAGGTTGATAAGTTATTCTGGATAGTCAGAGCATTATGATTAGTGGCTATTAATTGTGTGAATACAAGTTTTTTACTTGAACATTGTTTTTAGGATTACTATCTTTATACAATGCAATTAAAAAATATGGAAAGTGGTCTTACCGAAAATCATTCCCAGTTGAGATCCCGAGTAGGATCATTGGATGTAGAATGGAATTCCTAAGCCCACTCCTAAATATCCTACTTTGCCTATTTAATTAGGACTCAACCTCATAGTACTCAAATTAGGCCCAAGTTCTGATTGTGCATGACGCATTGTATGTCTGAACAAATATCGAAAGGCCAGACCTGCTAATTAGGGTATGAAAACTGCTGGGAATTGAAATATAAGAAGATTATAAATGAGAATAAAATGCTGTGCTCATCCTGCATTAGATTGGATAGCCAGATAGTGGATTTAAGTGGTGGTTGTGGCAAGGTGGAAGATACTTTCTGTACAGACTTGGGAGAGTCCATAAGCTTTTGGCTGGAATAACAATAACCTTTAATTGCCGGATTTGGAAATGGACTCCACTTTCATGCGAGTTTCCGTTGGGATAAATGGGATGTCTGGTGTGCCTCCACAAGTGGCATTGCAGCACAATGCCATCATCTTTGCATGGCAACCATCTCTTCTGGGTGGGGAGGGAATTCTTCTTGTCATTGCATTTTGGTCTTTAGTTTGTCTATTTCTTTATGCCCCTGGTCTTCTTCTTATATTTCATCATCTGTAGACCTAATCAAGTTATTGGGTGGTGACGTATGCGTCCTTATTTTCTTATCAACAGGCTGTGACAGCAATGGTGCAGCAGGCTATGCAATATATTGACCAGACACCTGATCTTGAGACCAAGATAGAGCTTATTAAGACACTTAACTCTGTCGCTGCTGGGAAGGTGAATATGCGAACTCAAACTCTATGCAGCTTATGTTATGAGCAATCTGTTTAGTGTTTTGTGGTTTCTATAAATAGTTTCATTATGCAGATATATGTTGAAATAGAGAGAGCACGATTGATCAAGAAACTCGCAAAAATAAAGGAAGAACAGGGTCTTATCGCAGAAGCTGCTGATTTGATGCAAGAAATTGCGGTAACTGGAAGTTGACTTCTGTGATCATAGATCTTATAATTTGTTTTTCCTTGTCCAACATTATGATGGTTTTGCAATGCAGGTAGAAACTTTTGGAGCAATGGCAAAGACGGAGAAAATTGCTTTTATCCTTGAACAAGTATGGGTTTTTGGTATTGCTTTTGGCCGATTAGGCACTATTCCTATGATTGGTTTTCTGATCTATGGATTTTGCAGGTCCGTTTATGCTTAGATCGCCAGGATTATGTCCGTGCGCAGATCCTTTCCAGGAAGATCAGCCCTCGAGTCTTTGATGTAGATCCTTCCAAAGAGAAGAAAAAGCCTAAAGAAGGTGAAAATATTGTGGAAGAAGCACCGGCTGATATTCCGTCACTTCTGGAATTGAAACGGATATACTACGAACTCATGATACGGTATATTGGCGTTTTGCTTTTAATGCTGGGTTCATCATTTTTTAACTAAAAATTTTCGCCGATCAAGTGCTACCTGCCACTCAGGTTTCAGATCAAACTGTGAACTTGTATGGCTTTATTTATCTGGCACATGCTCTTCTTCCTTAATGGATTTGAGTTACACATCTCAGTTTACCTCACATTCATGTCGTTAACGATGTAGGTATTACTCACATAACAATGATTACCTCGAGATCTGTCGATGCTATAAGTCAATATATGAGATTCCATCAGTGAAGGAAAACCCAGAGCAGTGGATACCGGTGAAGCTCTTTCCAATAAGGATTTGTTAAGACTTCGCTGAGTTTTTTGAGGGACAGCTGTTCATACTGTGGTTTTATTAAGTGCAGGTTCTAAGGAAAATTTGCTGGTACTTAGTTCTGTCACCACATGATCCAATGCAGTCAAGCCTTCTTAATGCCACTTTAGAAGATAAAAATCTCTCAGAAATTCCCCAATTCAGGTACCTCTTTGATTTTGTTTTAGGTAATTGGTTGTACATTCTCTTTCATTATCCCAATAATGTGCCATAGAATAAGGTTGACAGTGCCTTCAATATTTTAATGCAGGCTGCTGCTGAAACAATTGGTCACAATGGAGGTTATCCAATGGACTGCTCTTTGGAATTCTTTCAAAGATGAATTTGTGAATGAGAAAAACATGCTTGGAGGTGCACTTGTTGAGAAGGCAGCAGAAGATCTTCGGCAGAGAATCATTGAACATGTAACTACAGAACTTTGTCATTTTTGTTCTTTTTATTGGATCATTGAATAGATGTGACCCACTCTATTTTCTGCAGAATATTATTGTCGTTTCGAAGTATTACTCGAGGATTACCTTGGAGAGACTTGCAGAGCTTCTATGCCTCAGCATCCAGGTCTGATTATGTTGGAACATTTGTCTATATTCTTTATTAATGTCAATCTTTATGAATGATTGGCGAGACCCCTTATTTAACTCTGAGCATCCTCTCTGCCTGTGATCCCTGATTGGGGCATGGTTGCCGCATTTGTGTACTAGTTCGAAAAAAGTGAAAAAGAGGTTTTGGAGCCTTGGAAGCCAAAGGTTTGTCATGGAAGTGAGAACGTTGTCTTTGTAGTTTTGTTCCAGAAACGTTTCTGACTGACATATATGTGTAAGCTCGGCTTGTCAACTTCTGCTCATAAATTTGGCATGGTTATAAGTGTCATTGTCTGGCATCTTGAAGCCATTTTTTGTCCCGTGGTTCCTGAAATTCTGATACCCTTTAGATGGGTGGGAGGAGCTCTGATATGTTTGCTAAAATAGCTGGGCTAGCTTTTCGGCTAGTATTAACCCTCGCTCTTTCCTGCTTTACACAAGTATATCTCACTGTTACAGCTTTCTTAATGTGAAAAAAAAAAAAAATATGTAGCGGGACCCTCAAGGAATACAGATCTGTTTTTGAGGTTCTGTTACTGCTGTTTTGGAGAGCTTTAATCATTCACATGCCTCAATTTGTTAAGTCAACAGTATCATCTGATAGAGAGACCATATAGCGATAATTGTACAGCTTGAATGATATTCTATCAGCGTGACCTGTTAGTTCTATCTTTCCATTTTAGGAAGCTGAGAAGCATCTCTCCGAAATGGTTGTTTCCAAGTCCCTGGTGGCAAAGATAGACCGGCCGATGGGAGTTGTCTGTTTCCAGACGACAAAGGACAGTAATGACATCTTGAACTTGTGGGCGACAAATTTGGAGAAGCTCCTCGATCTTGTAGAGAAAAGCTGTCACCAAATCCACAAGGAAACCATGGTTCACAAGGCTGCTTTGAGAGGTTGAAGATGTCTTAGTTGAATGAATGATCTCTCTCCCCTTGAGCCTCCCGCTCTCACCAAGAGAGAGAAGCTGACGAATGCTGTTTCACATTATGCTCTGGAGTGGGGACTGAAGATATCCGTCATAGAACTCTCTTGTAGCTGGCTTCAATTTGATTGCATATTTTGTAGGTGGACCAGATCTGGGCCTTGTTTCGGACAGAAATGATATACTGAATACACATTCTGCATAGGAATGTAATGTGGTCTTTTCATCTTTCCTCTTTTCCCCCTCGCTTCATTTGAAGATTTGTGGACTTTCAGTCCAGAACTTATACCAATGGAACAGGTATGAGCACAATATGTGCACTCAGTAGTACTGAAATGAGCACCTTTTCACTGAGTTCTGTTGCGCATTGCAAAGATTGCAGGTGCTTGTTTTTTTTTTTTAATAACATCCAAGATTACATTAGCTCTCCAGGAGGCTAGTGATCGCAATTTTTTTGTTTCATTAGCATTTGAATTTCATATTCAGTGGAGAGACCCTTTTCTCTTTTATCTAGACCCAGTCTTGGCTGTTGGCAATTCTAAAAACCTCTTTCTAGGAGCTTCATTTTCAATAGGATAGCTACACTTTATACCTCCTCAAGAGACGTAGTTTTCTTCCATGTCGATACTTGATTGGAGAGGGTCTTTGTTCTCCAGGTACAGTTTGCCGTGATGTCATTCCTGTCTAAACTTTTAGTCACAGTAAGGTGTTTCATTGTTAACTATTTTAGATATTTCTCTCAACGCTTGGCATGTATGTGGATACATCGTGAAGCATAAAGTATTGATGAAAAGCTCCAACTAAAAAATCGAACATATGACATTCATTCGCATTACCTGCCATTCTCCTTGAAAATACAACCTACTCCAGCATAGCGCCTTTTGACTCCTCGCCGGATCACTAGGTGCCGCCAAATGGAGTTCTCACATGATCACTTCCCATTTTCAATCTGCAGTTGTTGCTTTCGAGTGGCATGGCTCCTCCTCAAGGAAGGATGAGAACTAAATTGCGTGAAAAGTCCTCGTCTCTTCTTCAGTCTGTAAGCTGATTGATTCATTAATGTCGGTGTGTAGAGCTTTGGAAAGCTTCATTTCTTTTCCTGTTTTGTAATAAGCCCACAGGAAAGCTCATGTTGAATATGACAGTCCATCGATGCAGATAGTGTAGAAGAGAATATGCGCGATTGTGTATAAGTTGATTATGAAAGTCATCTCGAATGCATTTTCCAGTTTTACACGTGTTAAAGAAAAGTCATCCTGAGTAGTAACCTTCTAATCAAGCTGAAGAAGCCAATTTTGAGAAAGCCCATCAATAATCCTGTTTACTGGCAATAAGTAACTCTTTATGTTTTGTTGTAAGGACTTAACAATCATTGCAATGCCAAAAAGCATTTGGGTTCAACTGACGTAGATCGATTTATAGGTCTCAAATCATAATTTTTTAGTTTAAGTGAACCTTGGAATGTATGTAAAGGAATTCGAAAAAGTATGCTTGGAAGAGTGACCAAGTGAAGACAATATCTGAGGCATTCATAAAATAAAGATTGGGTTAAATGGAACGAAACTTTTTAGATATATGTATCATAAGTTTCATCGTATTGACGTTTTTCGTTAATCATTTATTTGGATCTTGAAGAGAAGTTTCAATTGCGTTCATTTGCATCTTGAGACCTATAGGTGGACATAAGTCATCGTTGACTCATTTTCAATGATCACTTTTTTCACATATTTTCATATTCCCAAGCCTTTTAAAAATAGTTTGACAAATAAATAAAAAAAGATAGTGAAAATTAGGAATTCAAAATATTTGTCAATATTAGGCATCAAATATCTATCTGATTCGACATCACCTATATCTGGATTATTACACCGCTAGGTAAGTATTGCACAAATTCAAAACATGACGCGATTTAAAGTGGATTGCTACCAAAATTGAAAATATTTTATCTATTGGCAGCAAGTCTCGTGTGGATTTGCCTAATGCAATAACACCAGGATTGGGATGTTGGGGATCTGAACAGTGTTGGCAAGCTAGGCTGTTAATTTAACACCAATAAATAGTATCTGAAACAAGATCTTCAACCAACGAAATGAAATTGTGGCATTTGGTGTTACTCTTGTTTATCATTGATACCATTAAACATCAATCGTAACCCTAAACGAGGCTATGCATTTCATGTGTCCCATACTTTTCCAATTAAAGGAATTTGTTTGGATCTTGTCGCGTGACATGTGGTTGTGATCGTACAGTTGAGAATTCGAGCGTCAATTTCATCTTAAAATCGCTTATGGATTTTTGTATTGCATAGCTTAGTGGATTTTCTTGTCTTTCTTTCTTGGATACCGAGCATAGTTGGGTTTCCTTTTCAAATCACTTCATCGTGTGATCCAATGTTCCCCTTTGGTCTATTTCCGGGTAAGCTTTTGATCCTAGAATAATGAGATGGGGTTAGTACTAAGCTGTCGAGCTTTCATATCGTCTCTTATCATTTCGGATTCTGAAGAAGCTCACAAGGCAAGAAAAGAACCTCCGCAACTATGAGTAAAGAAATGAATATTTGCTCTTGCCTTAGGAGGCTTTATTAGCTAAGCTGGTTTTCAGAGTGGCAAAGATAAGCAAACTAGAAAGCTACAATATACTAAGGGTCCGTTCATTTCGCGGAAAATATCACATTTTCGAAAAATAATTTTCTAAGAAATATGACTATATTTTTCGGTATTCACTAAAACTGAACTTTGAGTAGAAAATATTTTCCACCATTTGTTAGCTAACTTAATTTTTTGGAAAAAATTATCAAAAAATTGAATTTTAATATTTTTAATTGACCAAAAAATTAATTTTTTTTATATTTTTTTAAAAAAAATAAATTTTTAATTATCAAAATTTTTATTTTTTCCTTATTTTTCTTTTTCTTTTCCTTTATCCTTCCTCCTCATTTTTCCTCCTCCCTCCGCCATCGGAGGCCTGACGGTGACCGATTGCCCGACGACCGACCAAGACGCAGTCACCAGATCCAGCGAGCTCGAGATTCAACTGATCTCACCCAAGCTCGCCAGAGGTTTGCTGGGCTCTTGCGAGCCGCGAGCTCACCGGATCTGGCGGCAAAGCTCGGGCTCTGGCGAGCCGTGAGCTTGCCAAATCTGGCAGCAAAGCTCGGGCTCGCCTAGATCAAGAGCCCGAGCTCTGCCGAGCTCGAGCTCCGCAGCCAGATCCGGTGAGCTCGCGGCTTGCCAGAGCCTAGTGAACCTCTAGCGAGCTCGGGCAAGGCCCGAGCCCCACCCAACTTGCTGGATCTGGCAAGGCCCGAGCTCGGCTTTGCTAGATCGGGCTAGGTGAGGCCTCGCCGGCCTAGGGCGAGGCTCGATCTGGCTTGCTACCAGTCGTTGGCCACCGTCATGGCCAACGACCGGCCAAGGGCAAGGAAAAAGATGAAAAGGAAAGAAAAAAATTAAAAACTCGATTTAAAGCATAAAAATAAAACAAAAATGTGTTTGGTGAAAAGAAACAAGTGGAAGAAATTATGGAAAATTTTTTCCACTTTTGAAAAGTGAGACATTTTCCTCACTTTTAAAGGTTATTTTTTCCAATAATAGAAAACATTTTCCTTAACTAGTTCATTTTTCATGAAACGAACGCTGGAAAAATTTGAAAAACGTTTTCCTAAAAGTCATTTTCCGTGAAACAAACGGAGCCTAAGTGTCAAAGTGATCCCTCGTTGGCCTCATGTAAAATGCAATCTCTCTCCATATAATAGCTTCAATTTAAATCGCATTTTCTGACGTTAAATAAGTTAATATGTGAATTTCTCCTATATTGTGCTAAGAAAAAAGAACTTTAGATTTTGGTGGGGGTCTTCCGAATTCCATATTAAAGGCAAAAGGGTTAAGGACATCCAATGCATCAACCCTTCAAAGATTGGTTGAATGATTTAAGTGCGTGGTTGGTTGAATGATTTAAGTGCCTGGTTGAGATGTGGTAGTTTCAATATCCGAATGATAGTTCCTTTCACTCTTAGCAACTTTTAAGGGTGACGTCCCTCACTTTGTTTATAAGTGGACTTTTATCGGTGCACGTGGACATGGTGAAAGTGCGCCCGTAAAGATTATTTGAGCCTAAGATTTAGACTGCAAGAAAAGAAAGGTGACAAAAATTTTCTCTACTTTTGATTACAGGAAACAAGTTTCTAATTGGTTACAAATAATGAACATTACTCACGATGCAAACTTAACTAAATATAAATGTAGATACAATCCATATTTGTAATTCATCAATCGAAACTAACCGAGGAAGAAGTTGAAATGTAAAAAACATGATTTGAAATGAAAACGACATGTGATATGCCCACAGGATTTCTTTGTTTTGAGGACATTTTGATATATGTGACAAGTATATAAATTCCTTCTCAATGATCAACTAGATCAGCATTTCAATCCATTTATGTACTATAGGCGTGTTTTCCTCCAACCCAATTGAGAAGAAAGGCCAATTCAAGACATTCGGTTCATTTTTGTGACATTAATACTATATTTCAGTATACTTCGTACCTAAATATAGCCTTCTCTTGCTTATGTAGAGAAGGCCACATCCATATCCCTGAGCCTATGTGATCTCATTGGGAAATTAACCTAGGCCTAAGCGCCGCATGGACCTGCAATAATTTACCAATAAGGCTTCCAGATTAACTTTCCCAACACAGCTAAAAAGAACCTCTCAACTATCATGTTCGCATCTTCCGCCGCCGCCGTGAAGAATTGCTCAGAATAAAAGTAGATACAACGTGACAGACAAAACTAATTGCAACATACAACAATATTAACATTGTTAAAACATGATAATTTTTTAGCTTGTATACCACGAAATACATAAGAATGTGCATATGATACTCAGTTTGTGCGACCCATTTATCTATTATACAACCTACCTCCACCATCATTGATATAGGTAGTTTTACTTTGAAAATTTAACCAATTATCCAAATCAACGGTGATGGATATGAGTTTTACGCCAAAAAAATTTACACGGTCAGTGCATTTGAGTTTATTCCTTCTTATAGATACTTGTATATTTTTAAGTGTATAATTGACTTGACCTAACAACAGAATGAATCCACGCAATAATCTCTTGCCCATCATCACTAAAATTACTCCAAAGGGTCCCTTCCCAAACAATCATTCTTGTGGTCCATGCATCCACACAGGCAGACACACATACATGGCAGTAAATGCAGGCTATAACGAAGTGCATTAATGCATGTATGGTGCATGCAACGCATGGCATGCATAAAGAACATACCCAATTCATCAAGTGGCCCTTGCTCTATACAAGTCCACATCGAGGCATTATTTGATAGGGAGAGTCAGAGGGGTCGCCCCCCTCGTCCGCTGTAGAAAAAAGCCAGATTTGATGAGGCCGTGTGTGGCCGCTTATACTTTGCTTCAGTTGAAGGACATACGCAAGTGTATCTGCTTGGGAAAAAAGAAAGGACAAATCTGTGCAAAGATACTCTTTTCTTTCCCTCACCAGGAAAAAAAAAATTAATGAGTTTTTTTATATATGTGCTCCAATTGACTTCACAAGCTATGTAAACATCTTGTACACAACCTATATATACAACATTGTTAAAAACCTATGTTACTGAGATAATACTATCAAACAACAAAGCTACATCCTTCGAAGAAAACAAAAAGAAATTATAGTAAATACATGCCGAGCAAATCGCATTCACTGTACCATTTTTTCTACTATAGTTGAAAATTTCATTCTTAGAGATAGAGTATATAGATAGGACATCCATTCATAATATATAACATCTATTTTATCGTATAATATTGATCATGAATTTTTCACCAACAATGCTATACGATACAAAAATATTTGAGGAGAAAAATAAAAGAAACAAGAAACTACTCTAGATGCCTTCCCGGGCCAGTAGAGAAAACTAGTCTAGAAAACTGTTTCGAATTCAGAAAGCAATTCAAGTTGGATGGACATGATATCTATGGTAATGCATCCAAAACCACTTCTCTTCCTCCTCTAGCCCTAACCCTGCCTAATATCTGAAAGCTCTCTCCCCCACTTTATACTCTCTCTCTCTCTCTCTCTCTCTCTCTCTCCGTACCCAAACTCAGTTCTCAATAAATCCCAACTTTTTTCTGTTCTACCTTTTCCCGGACCCAGCATTTCCTGCCTGCCATGGCCACTTCTCATCCCACCTTTTTATCATAGAATTTCATCTTCTCTCTCTCTCTCTCTCTCTCTCTCTCTCTCTCATTTGTCACTCCATAAGATCCTCTCTTTTTTTCTGAAATTTTCCTCTATTTATACCACCCAGGACCATCTAGGCTTTCCTGTTGTGATACATCTCAACACCTCTCAGAAAGCAAGTCCTAGCTCATCTTTCTTCTTCTTCTTCTTCTTCTTCTTCTTCTTCTTCTTCTTCTTCTTCTTCTTCTTGTGCAATTGAGGAGCTTTATTATTATTTTTTCTGTGCGTGTAGAAATGGCAAGCTGCGTAGATGTCACACCCACAGAACAGCTCTGCTACATCCCCTGCAACTTTTGCAATATTGTGCTTGCGGTATTATCATCATCTCATCTCTTTCTGGGCTTATTAGTGGGGTTCTGCTTTTTCACTTCTTTTTAAGCCCCACCCGGAGCTCTGATTCATCCATAGCTTTGCAGTTTTTATTGCTTCTGTGTTCGTATGCAATGAGTCTAAGCACTAGCAGCTGGAAAAGAAAAAAGAAGCATAAGTTATTAGGTCCTGAAAAGATATGGAAGGGGAAGAAAAAGGAAAAAACATTGCACCTGTGTTATCTATTTTGTCTATTTTTGAGATGAAAACCCCATTGATCTCCTCTTTGAGTCTTCCTTGTTTTTTGGTGCAGTCACGTCTCCATCGTTCGACTGTACCTTTTTTTTCTTCTTTTCTCAGTCAAATGGAAGTCATTTCTTAAGGTCCTAGAGAGAGAGAGAGAGAGAGAGAGAGAGAGAGAGAGCTGTGTGTTGCTCCTGCAGATATACGGTTTTATTTTTAAGGAAAAATAAGATTTTCGTGCAAAAACATTCAAGCGCACAATGACAAACTGACGAAGACAACTCCAACATCTTAATTTCTTAGCAGTGTGACTTATCTTTCCTTCACCAACACAGATCTGATGCACTCTTAGCCTTGCTTCAGTATGTGTTTTAGGTCACCGGAGGAAATTAAAAAATAAAAGCTATTTCTCAAATCTTCCATTTACTTATTCCGTGCCCACCAAAGCACACTTCACAAGCAAAGCAGCAAGACATACTTTGTTTAGGGTTTTCTCTGAACTGAGCTCACAAAAACCAAACGGAGAAGAGAAGGTTTTCAGTTAATGAAGCCCCCCGTTTATTGTCATTCTAGAACTCTTTGGAAAAAGTAAGAACCCGAAAAGGAGAAAAAAAAAAGCAATAACTAACTAGACTGATCGCAACCCAAAAATTAGTCATTCTTTTCCCGATCTGGGTTTTCTTCCTTAGTTCTTGGTTCTTCTTCTTTTTGGCAGTGATTAAGTTTCACTGGGTAACACAATTTCCCTTTTGTATAGATTGACTTTGTGATTTGTGGATATTATGCAGGTGAGTGTACCATGCAGTAGCTTGCTCGACATAGTGACCATCCGGTGCGGCCACTGCTCTAATCTTTGGTCTGTCAACATGGCTGCTGCTTTTCAGTCCCTCGCTAATTGGCAAGACGCTCAGGTGTGCTGACAATAACTTCATTTTTTTTTTTTTTTTTGGGTTCCTTTAGAGAAAAAAAGGAACATTTCGAGTATGGTGTGTCCAAATTTATGACGATGTAGGGTTTTTCAATTCTTTATGGTCTCTGAAATGCGACTATAGCAGCCGTCATAGGACCAAAACCTATGTGTTTTTTCGCTTTTGTGTAGGAGAACTAGGTTTTGCGGCCGAAGTTGTCATTTTGAGTCAGTTTCTGTCCACTCTCTTCAAGGCAAAAGCATCATTTTCCACCCTCCGTAGGTTTTTTTTTTTGTAGCTACTCTTTTTCCATTAATATTTTGAATCTTGATTTGGTTGGGAATGGATTTGAGTTAAAAGCATCGGTTCTTTTCAATGAGATCTGCGCCCCCTGTTGTGGAAACAAATCTCAAGAAATGGGTTCTTTTCGTTTTCCTCTTCTTTTTGTGTTTTTTAAGATCCCGAAGAAAGAGGGGCTTGGCCTTGGTTTCGAAAGGACTGTCAATCTGGGTTTTATTTGCAATTATTATAATTATTATTGTCTTCTTTCCTCTGAATGACAGCCACCATTCTATGACTGATCCAGTCACTTCAATGCCGGTTTTTTCTCTCTCCTCTTCGCGTAGCTCGATCCCAGAAAACATCACTTCACCTCTCTCTCAAAAGACATTGCCCACATGAAAAATGTATAAAATATTGTCAACGCCATCCATATGTGCTAACCTAAGACCTCTTCTTTTTGCCCTCACTTTTTTTTCTCTCGTTTTACCTCAATTAGTACAATATTAAGGTAACTTTTTTCTTAAAGGAGACACCTTTTTACTTCCCTCCTAGCATAACTCCATAGGGTGAAAATTTTTACCCTTCTTCACCGGGGGAGTTATTAAAAGGACTTATTAAGCTCAGCTCCTAAGTCAACAATATAGCAGCAGAAATTTGAGGAAAAATGATCTAATAGCTAAAGCAACAAGCTTTTTTCTTTAATCTTGAACTACTAATCACAGCTAACTTAGGCAATCTCTCCTCTCTGAATATTTTTCTCATATAGGCTCCCAAGCAGGATTGCAGGATGGACATGGGTTCATCTTCAAAATGCAATAGCAAGATCACAATGCGAGCACCATCCACGAATGTCACTGAGCAAAGGGTTGTTAATCGACGTGAGTCTGGAATCTTTCTCCTTAGACAACCTAAACTTGGTGCTTTTCTACCAAAATTACAGACATTTCATATAATCTCTGGACACGAGCAGTGAGTAAAACCTGCATACTTAGAACAGTGTTTCCTATGAAAACTTCTATCTGAGGAAATGACATTTTCATGTTGCCATTTACAAGGTATTTACGTTCTTTCGACCATCAGAGGAGCTTATCCTTGCAAAGTGAAAAATCAATTCGGAAATCAATTTTCTTATATGCTTGACGAATTATATAATAAAGTTTTGATTGGGTAAAGTTAAAATATTGTTATAATGCATGATAACTCATGAGTTGTAGCTTTCTTGGATTTGCAGCTCCCGAGAAGAGGCAGCGAGTACCTTCAGCCTATAACCAGTTCATAAAGTAATGAAACAGAAATCGCTGCACAGCATGCGCTTAAAAAACAATGTCCTTTTTTTATTTTTCTTTTTCCATGATAAAAGAAAGAAAAGAAAGCTCTCAGCAATTATTGACATATTTGGTTATTGTCCTCTGGTCAAAATCATGGCGATATTTTTAGAGAGGAGATTCAGAGGATCAAGGCGAGCAATCCAGACATTAGTCACAGGGAAGCATTCAGTACTGCTGCTAAAAACGTGAGTTGATGATAACATATCAGAATGATAGATTTGAGTAATTTTACTTAATTTTTGTTGGGCAAATGTTAATGTCCATATCTTTTCATTTAACTTTGTTTCTGAATGATTTTTGCTATCTATACTAGTGGGCACACTTTCCCCATATTCATTTCGGACTGATGTTAGACAACAACAATCAGGCTAAAATGGATAATGTAAGTTCCTCTCTATTATAAAAAAATTGCTCAGTTCTTCTACTTTGCCCGCTTCACATTGCATATTTCGACGTTCTTAAATTTTATTTTTGTTTTACATTTTTTGGTAGAAACTTTGTAAACAAACTGTTTCTTAGAATATGTTTAAGCAGTGTGCTGTTTAATATGATAGAGCATTATCTGCAATAGTCTGTGCCTGACCTAACTGCCTGTAATCTAAAAGGAGATAGTCCTTCAGCTTAGGTGCAGTAACCTCTCTGAACTTGTTTGACGTTTAACCATTTCATTGTTGCCGATAATTTAGTATGGTCTTAAGAATAATTGTAGGAAAATGCTGTCTATAATATATATTCTGAACAGACTCGACAAATAATACCTCCAGAAACATGTGATGCCTGTGTTGGAATCCCACAGATAGAATGCACGGACCATGTATGTTTCCAGAACTGTATTGGCTGAACTTACACCAAACTAGGTTCAATGTACCAAACTGCATGTTGTGACAGTCCAATATCATCAAGCATGTGTTTCGTCTGAAATGGCCTGTGATTGGCAGTAGTACTTTGAGGTTGTTTACCAACAAATCTTGCAATGGATATTTTCATCTTGTCCATGTTAGTAACTACTGATTATTGCGATATGAATGTGTAAAGTTTGTATTAGAAGGCTTGATCATTTTATGTCTTTAATTGGCCCTATTTCTTCTCTGCGATCTCATTCATTCCTCGTTTCCCTCATTTTTCAACTTCGATGCAGCATTCCGAGAAGCATTTGATGTCAAGGGCGGCACTGCTAAACAAGTGAACCTGTGTTTGATTGCGCAGTACTACCTCCTATTTCATGTGAAGATGTGAAGACTCTCTATGAAACCTCTGCTTTATTATTATATATTATGTAAGAACGAAAGGGATTCTATCCCTTGACTGCAATCCTTTCAAATTTGCCCTTTTTATCTTTCATGTTTATTTCACGACTGGAAGTAAAGTTCAATTTCACCTCAGCAATTTTTGGTTAGATCTTATACTTTAAAGTGAATTTAATCATATGAGTGAAAATTCCATAAGTTTAAAGGTGTATTTGTTTGAGTGAAAGAAGTTTGCGAGAATTAGTTTCATAGACTTTCACGCGTTTGATTTGCTGAAAGTAATCAGATGATAGAAAAGCATTTACGGTCAATGAAAATACATATGCTTAAAGTTAGGAAAATCAATTTCCTTACCTGAAAAGGGGAAAACAGTTCCATAAAATGATTTCTCATAAAACATTTCCTTCATTATGAAGTTTTCCATGAAAGAAACACATCATAATAGAGTTTCTCTTTCAGCGTTACATAATTTACATAAAATGCACCCAAAAGTATTTTCATTTATTGCAAGTACTTTTGGATGTGGGAAGAATGCTCTGGAAGTTCTCAATCTTTCGTACGACACTTACAAGTTCAGTGCCGCAACTTCTACTCGTTCATTTCAATTCTCTAATTTTCAAATTTCATTCATTTAAGTTACTCCATTGGCTAAGATTGCCTGAAATGGTGACCTAGCATTTCTTAATGACAAAGTTATTTTTACATGGCTTTTTCAAATAGTGTCACATTAGTTTCTGGCAATGGTGAAAGCCACCAAAAACCCTAAACTATGCCCACTATAATATATTTATCCCAAACTTTTTTTGTGACACCAAAACCCCAAACTTATATTTATGTAACACATATACCCTAAACTTCTACAATATGATTACCTCAAATTTCTTCTTGTGACGCCAAAAATCCCAAACTTGTATTCTTATAAAATTTTAACCCAAAAAATTTGGTGTCAAAAAATTTTGGGATTTTTTGTATCTCAAAAAGAAAATTGGAGTAAATATGTCACACGTGTATAAGTTTTGGGTTTTTTTGTGTCATATAAAAAAGTTCGGGATAAATACACCACACAGGTACAAGTTTAGGATTTTTGTGTCATAAATAGTTTAGAGTAGATGTATCACAATGGGTGAAGTTTCGGATCTTCTGTAGTTAATTCCCTTTTGGCAAGGAATGAATAAAAATTTGAAAAGCTTAGAAAATTAAATGAGCATCCTGAATGTGAAACTTCTAATATACTTTTTTCTAAATCGTCAGAACCGCGTTATGCAAAAGTTGTGCCAAAGTTTCATTAACCAAGCTATAGACCTCCTTGGCTCAAGATGATTTTTTTTTTTTTTTTTTAAAGTAGGAATATCACTGTATAATATTGCGAGTGATCATCAAAATGACTTTTCTTCATCCGATGGATCATACCACCGCATGCAGTTTATTTGGGCATACGATTTCAAAATTAAATTGAATAATGCCAATCCCGAGAAGTTATTTCTTTTTTTTGTCAAACCAATCCAGATAAGTTTAAGCTAATAAATAAAAGCGTTATTTAATATACTTTGTACTGTGCAAACCCTTGCTAACACATTCATTTCTTGGACAACAATGGCATAGACAACGTATTTGATAGAAGCAACTTGAAAACGAGGAGCCTGTTTGTTGCAATTTCTGAGCTACTTTTGACTCTTGCTTATGATTTTCTCGCCAAATTTTAACAAAATATTTTAAGCAAATTTCAAAAAATTATGAGAATATTATTTCTAGATGTCAGTACTTGAACATATTGGAAGGCTTTAGGTGTGTCGGATTATATACAAATCAAAGTGTGAGTTTCGTAAAAATTTCCATAAAGTTTAAATGCAGAAATCAACAGAGGCAGTAAATTGTTAACGGATAAAAGAGTTGAATTCATCCTCAATTATTTTACACTTAGATGTAAAGGATCAAAACTAGATCAAATGAATAGCATTCTTCATATTGGCAATTTGATTTCTAACAACGGAACAAACACATATTTGATGACTCTGAAAGCTTTCTAGGTAAACTAGCACACTCCTATAAGTGTTTGCAACAAAAAGAAAACATTAAATACGTAAATAAAGAGAAATCTTAAGTTACAAATCATTTATGTTGAAGATTCACCTCCTTTCTTCTCCAATTAATTCTAGATGTTCTTTGAACCATTAATCTCCAGAATGAGACGGGTGAATCACTAATCTCCAGAGTGATTTAGGGGGAGTGAACCACCTCTTGCAAAGTTACAAATAACTGAGTACTCTCATTTGCATATGTGCAAGTTCTCCCAATCCATATTGCAGAAAGTATCTCAAAGAGAAGAGTGTGTTTTCCTTCAATTGAGTTCTCAATTTTTCTTAACAAGCGGTATCAGAGCTTTTGATGCACACATTCAACAAGCAGTATCACAGCTTATGTTGTGTACTCCCAAGTCCCAACATATGTTTGGATGGAGTGAATAGCAATGTGATAAGAAGAGACATGGTTAAAAAAATATCACCATGGATTGAAAAGAAGAAAAAATGAAATGACTTTTTTGTTATTGGGATGAAAATGTGGAGAACTAATTGAAATGAGAAGAAAAGAAGATAAAGCCACTTAATCCACGAGAAAAAATCTCAACTATCCAAATTTACCCCACTTTTGGAGGACCTCAAAATTAATATTGACTTTGTTCTCTTTCTTCCACTCAAATCAACTCTTCTCTTTCCTCCAAATCTCCCTGTCAAAACCGGGTATAGGTTGGAGGATGTAAACGAATTCTTTGCAAAAGATTTATGGGATTACACGATAGTTACTTAAATTACTTAATATTTGCGAGTATTTAACAAAATTCAAGAAGTGAGTCAACACATTGACACATGCATAGTTTTCTAGTGTAGTAGCCAACTACATTCATTAATCAGATAATATTTCCATTCCAAGACTTCCAATAGTATAATTTATTAAGCTCATCTTGCAATTACCTGTGACACTGGCTTTGTCTCGAGTAATTAAATTGGTTGCGTTGCTTATTAGGTAAATACCACAATACCTAAATGAAACATGACCATTTCCATCATCTCATTATAGTAGGAGAGACTCCTAGGTGCACCGAGAGCACGACATCCATCCACCCAATGCATCATCGACTCTCGGTTTTAGTAGCCCCATGCGGGATACTAGGGGTGAGCATGGTCCGGGTTGGGCCGGTCCACCCCCTAACCCTAGGACCAACCCGCACAGTGCTGGTCCTCAATTTTTGGGACCAAGAATCGACCCTATTGAGCTTGGGACCGAGGACCGGACCGACCCAATGGGTTTGGTCCGGTTCCAAGGTCAACCTGGGACCAACCAATAATTTTTTATTTCATTTTTTGTATTTCTTAAAAAAACGATTGAGGACCGAACTGACCCAATGGGTTCGGTCCGGTTTCAAGGTCAACCTAGGACTAACCAATAATTTTGTATTTCATTTTTTGTACTCCTTGAAAGGGCAACTGAGGACCGTACCGACCCAATGAGTTTGATGATGAGCAAGGTCAATTAAGAAAGGCAAGCGATGAGGGTCAAGTGGGGTGAGCGTCAAACAAAATGAACATCAAATGTCAAGCAGGAAGCAACAAGTCAAGCGAGCATTGAGTGCTAAGTGGCACGAGTGACCCAAAGCAAGCGAGGTGAGTGTCGAGTGGTGAGCGGAGAAGTTGTTTCTTTCGATTTTGGCAAATTGAAGACTAAGAGACAAATAAGACAAAAGAGAACGAATATTAGAGGAGAATGCCATAAGGAGTTGTTTATACATTTTTGGATGCCGTAAGGATTCCTTACAAAAACAATTTTCTCCTTCGTAAATTATGATTATTAATGCCGTAAAGAATATTAAAAATCTAAGATATTAAAGAACAATGTAAAATTACTTAAACTCCTCACTAAATAGCTGTTTAATGTTGTTGACGCCGTTTATTTTAAGGTTTTCTCTATATGAAACAATTATAAATAATATCTTAAATATATATATTCAGGGTTGGTCCGGATTAGACTGATCCGGAACTCTCAGGACCAAGGACCGACCCACACAGTGCTGGTCCTGAAATTCTAGAACCAGGGACCGACCTAATCTTCCTGGGAACCGGACCAGGACCGGTAGGGTTGGACCGGTCTAGAGTCGGACCTGGACCGATGCTCACCCCTACGGGATACGCACGATTCAAGAGTAGGGAGGTATATCGAAACCTTCGATTTACCTCGTGACATCATCTTTAAGTGATTAGATAGATCCTATCTATATGACCTTACCACTACACACCACTTAAATTCAATTTCAAATTTGTTTTAATTTTGCAATCAAGAACACCTAGTATGGCTCCCCCAATCTTATCCAATAGAAGATCTTTCACAGCTTTTGGGGGTGAAATTGCAGACAGCCATTTTTTATTTAAGCTGAATACACAAACTACTTAAGAAAGTCTTTGCTTGTTTTGTTGTGGAAATCCACATATGATGTAAAATTAATATTCCTCGAGCAGAAAACCTAAATTTACAGATGGTTAGACAGGACAAAAAAAGTACAAAGAATATGAGGGAAGCTAAGCTAATCCCATTGAAATGCACAGGGAAAGTGGATAGCGTGAGCGATGATCTATAGAGAAAGAAACAAAATTTCATCCATGGTTTCACAATCCACGCAAGCGCATCAGAACAGTTCTTCCATCGCTGATTAGCTAGAAATTCCTCCAATAATACCTCTTATTGGTGGTGATATACTTAATCATCACTTGCATGTGACTGTAAATAATTAATCGATTGGAGTAACTTTCCTCCAAATTTCATGGGAAAAAAGGGTCACATTTTTCTCTATCTACCGTTCTAATTAGTGAGTTACAACCATGAATATCACCTACATTTATCTTTAGTTAATTTCGCATGTGCATCACTCCAGATTGGAGGAAATTATAGTTCGGACATAGATATGGATATTTTTTTCTGTATTGTATGAGTGGATGTAAGATAAGGCTGCATTTAGGTGATGATTAAGCATATTGCCACCAATCAGAAGTCCGGTTTTAGGTACCTAGAAGGTAAACATCACCCAAACAAAAAAGTACTTCGTTGTGATGGTTAAAACTATGTTTGTTATATATAATGCATGATTAGGTTGATTTGATGATACAAACGTCCTGTATATTGTCTCCCTATGGTTTGGTTTGGATTTTAAGTTAATTTTTGCATAGAATAGAAGTTATCATTTAAAATTGGACCAAGGCGATAACAATTAAGTTTAGAGTTTTGATTAACATTCTTATTACAAAGCAATTAAGTTTGATTTGGACAGAAAAATAAGTCGAACCGAACTAAAGCAAACCATGATGACCCTAATAGAACCCAATACTTCCATTAGCTTCAGTAGCACGGACGAATATGTATACCACATCCAAAAGAACTTATCGATAAGGTTTATACAATTCCTTTTTTTCTCAAATAACACAGGGTATCTAACTTTCAGCTCTACTCATTCTCACATATGAATATAAACTGCACCGTTCAAGTGCATTAGGTAAGGTTCCACCAACAAGGTTTGAAGGGGGAATTATTACGTATCGACACAACTTTCGCCGCGCATATTACTGGCATGTGCTCATGTGTGCGTACACAAACAAATTGAGAGAATCCTGGCCGCTTCTCGAAAGAGAATTGTAACACATGATTCTCCATATAACGAAACTGAATAAGGTTCGAGGAGCAAGGCTTATTCGGCCGGAGGAGTCGTAGGCTTATTCTCCTTCTCATGTCGTTAGCAGCACATGGGAGTCGCAGGTTCTTACTTTATTCTCGCTGTCTACAAGGATTCTTGAAAAATTTTGTTTTACTACACATTGAATAATGTGTGCATGGATTCTAGTAAAATTACTAGACAAAAGGAAATTAAATGGTGTGAGAAAATGGCCATTAGTAGCGCATGAGAATGTTTTTGTTCCTATGTTCTTTTGTTCTTTTATTCCCCAGAACCAAAAAAAAATAGAAATCCATTTGGTAACGTTAATTGATTTTTATATTCCCCGAATAGAAAAGTAGCAGGGAAATAGATTTGGAACAGAACAATAAGTAGGAAAAAGTAGTTTCTTGTTCCCAATAACAATTTCTACAAATAAGTCATTTTTTTTAATTTTCTCTTTTTCTTTTCTTCTTCTTCCTTGCTGCTCCCTACGGATCATTGCCCGCCACCTGTTGCTGCCGCAGATCGGCCACCCGCCACCACCGATCGCCGCTCACCCCACCACCGCCACTACCCACTAACACTGCCGATTCCCCGCTGTTACCGACCGCTCATCACCGCCAACCGTCAACCGCCCACCACTACCCACCACCGTCAACTAGCCAATGGTGGTGATCAGCCAGTGGTGGCAACAATAGCAAGCAGCAACAATCAAATGCATTCATATTCTTTTTGTAGATCATACAAAATGCATTTTTATTCTTTTTCCATTTTGATAATATAAATTATATATAGTTATCAAATGCATTGTTTTATTCAGAAATTGTTCCAAGGAGTAGAAATAAAAAAAGAATTTTTTCTGAAAAGAAATTCTTCCCTCGAATAAAAATGTTACCATTCGCATCGTATGTCAGTTATGCTTTTTTTAACTCAAAAAACCTCAATTGAACTTCCATCCTATCTATTTAATATATCAAAGACTTTTAAAATGGTAATTTAGGAAGATAAAAAGAGGTTAATTCCTTGAATAGATGAGGATTCCGGACAATTATCTTGAATTGGAATTTCGAGATAATTCATGGGTCTAATTTACAGTGATTATAAAGTTATGGAAATCTTTACCATGAAAACTAAATTAAATACAAATATAAGTTATGTTCGTGTTTGTAAACCCAGAAGGCTAGTTGACCGGTCCCCAACTGAAGGTGGAGGAAAATATGCTCGATTTATATATATTTTTTAATATCGGGTTGAGTAATTTCCTTAATTTAGCCTAATTTTGCATACTGGGTATGGTGGACACTCCTAACGGCTGAACAGAATGACAAGGAGTTCACAGATACAACTCATGTGCCATCTGAAGAAAACATCGTCTTCCTAGAAATAGCATACTGTTTGAGCACGCAAGCATGCAACATAAGAATCAAGGCGCACGCAATACAGGTCAAGTTTCATAAATCAAGAAAGAAGGGAAGGTTGCATTTCTAAGAAAACCTAAAAGTTGCTTCTCCCTATCCATAAAAAAACTTATGTTATGTGTGTTTTTCATCGCTATCATCTCTCTCTAACACAAACCTAGATACGTATGTACATGTGTACAGTAATTTTGTAACAATTCAAGCCGTTCCAAACGGGCCAAGTTTTTAAAATGAGTATTCAAGTAACCATATAAGTTGGTGACTATTTGAAGTTGGATCTTACTTGCGAATTTTTTTAGCAGGGCCATCCCAATCCAATGTGATATTTTAGGATGTCACAAACTTCCCAACTTAAAGAACTAACATACTCATCAAGCGATACTTCCCTTAATGGAGAGTGATCCGTTCATTCCTACCTTCTCCACCATCTTAGAAGTTTTCCGAAAGCTGTACCTTGTCCAAGCCCTCTTGCCTTGATGAGTACTCTCTAATCTCATTGGACTAGGTATGGAACTAACCCATCCATGAACCACACATCTACTTCGGGAGTCCAACTCTGATACTATTTTAAGATCTTACTTATTCCATATGGACCAAAGGTCCAAAAAGAATGATTAAGTAATCACACCAAGCCGTGACAATTTAAGGGTAACTCTTAATTATGAATCACTTGACATAAATTCTCCTATTTGATGTGGGACTTTGGGATGTTATCATTATTGTTTTGTGATTTGAACTCCCTAATGTTGATCCTCTTTTGACCTAATCCAATAAATTTTGTGGCAGCCTCTTATTGACCAGTTTAACTGTTCAACTTTTTCCTAGGGCAATCATATAACTCTTCAACTTTTGATATTTCAGAATGTGTGAAAAATATCCATTTTATTCAGGGGCTTGAGGTTTTGAGAGTTTTATTTATTATATTGTCGTACTCCAAATTCTGACCTATTAATTGTCGCTTCTCCTTCGCTTGTGGATGGAGGTCACCGGCCAAGCCATATCAATTTCTTGTATTGCTCTTTTTACTCTCCCAATTTTATTTTTTGCTTCATCACCGCCTTTTTGCTTAACAACTAGATACTCCTAAATAGTCGAGGCAATGTTATCTAAGCCCATATACTTCAAAAAATTATTATATTGGACACAACATGGCCCCGACACCATTTTTTGCAAGGAAAAATCCTCCGATAATATTATCAAAAAATTCAAATACCCGATACTATTTACCATGACTAGGATTTATGGTGAGTAAGCCATTCTTAAATCACGATTTGGAAGTCATGGATAGCGACACCACCACGTTCTTCTCGCGAATAATGCCTTATACTTAAGAGATGCTATTCTTTTTGTGTTCTCATTTCTTTTCCCTTTTTCTTGTTTCTTTTGTTGTTATGAAAGTAGGTGTCTAGAAAAAGGGATCTAAGTGCCCAAGCATAGGCTGCAAATGGCAGACTCCTGATATTTTTTCATAAAGTGATTGGACCACATATCTGGCATCCAATCTCAGTGTCCAAAGATCCTCCTGAAAAGCAATAGCTAGAGAGAAAAGCTCTCTGTATAGCTTCATTCAAACTTGGCCTTATGCTGTTCTTGACTAATAATTGCAATTAGGGTTCACATTCCACTGCGCATCTACTTTCCTCTCGAGAGAGAAGTAGCTCAGCTAATGTGAGTCTCAAGCAACATGGAACCCTAGAAAACGCCACGCCCTTTCTCCATTCAAACAGCTCTTCAGTAAGCAAAGTTACCAAAAGGCTAGCACTTTAAAAGGGAACATCGCTCACTAGGATCACTTTTTCTATGGTCGAATTCGACTCTTCGAGTCATTATGTTGAAGTTGTGTCATCTACAAGCGTAGTTTCCTCATCATAGCAAAATCTATGTTCAGCAGCTTCATCACAAGACAACTCTAAATCTTTTTCTTTTCTTCAGCCAATTTCTTCAGTGTTTAATGAGATCTTTTGAGCAAAGCCGAATTTGATCTCAGGAGTGCACTCTACTCTTCGCTAGGTTAGCCAACTCGACACAGTGATATAATGCGTTGTCGCTTGGCTCTGTTAAAGAGGTATCAATCCGAAACAATGATGCTTTCCATCGGTATAACCACTAGACATCAAAATTCATTCATTGTCAAATGCCCCAGAAAATTCTGTTGTCTTCCCACTTGATAATAAAGTATCGACTGCAACATAGGCAGTTTCTAAAAAAGATTCAGGGATCAATTGACTGCGAAAAATTTTAAGGTTTAGAACTTGATTACCTACATTTCGCTCATAACTTAGGAATTCTTATGAGAAATCAGGTTTGTCCAACCTAGGTACTTGCAATTCTCGCGAAGTTTCAGATGCAGTTCAATAGCTTTTGCCGCATGTCAGGTTCATGCTTTAAAAGCTCAAAGCTGAATCGAATTTTCTCACTAAGCGACTGTAATTTCTGATTCACAAATCAAATCATCTACCAACAGCTTATGTAATTCAAGCCATTGAGTCACGAGTGAATCGCGAGCTAATTAATCAGTTGATGTGTCCAGTCAGAAGAGCATTTGCCCAGAAGAGGCAAAGTTCAGGACATCTTTAGTTAACTTGGCAAAGTTAATCTTGGAAAGATTTGAAGAACTAAGTCTCACAGAGCCTGTCAAGGGGAAAGGACAAACTTTGGACTCCTGATTGTACTAGTAAGATATTCTCTGTTAGCCTTCTTTTGTATGTCCATTTCTCCAACAATACAGAAGACTAAGAGAAACTTTCAGATCTTGGGTCATAGATGATATAATGATGGATATACACTAGTATTGTCAGGTAGGTTAGGCAGTTAGACTCAAGGATTTTAGTATAATTCGAGTACATCAAGTACTACTCGATATGTCACCGTATTTATCCCGCAAAAGAAGTTTCGAATGATCTCATTCTCATGCTAAATTCACATAGAGAGGCACAAATAAAAGCACAACCGTGAATTATAATGCACAAACACGCTTGTTCCTCCGATCAATTATTATTGATAGTTAACTAATGCCAAAGATACACAATGTTCATCAAGGTTGTCTTGTCATTTTCATAATGGGCAGTCTATTATTTGTAGTTATTTGTTAGATGATTACGACTCAACTGCAAGGATGGATGGTGTGTGCAACGACAATGACTTTTGATCCGGACTAACTTGTTATTTTCTCCCAAATGCCTCTTTTTGGCCCTTACCAAAACTGTATAAGCTGTCACTTCTTAACTTTTTGGTCCTACAAACCTCAAAATCCGTGAGCCAAACAAGACTAGCTGTGGAGAGAGAAGATACCAGTGAGATTGAGGGAACTTGAAGCCACCAAAATGCCTTGCAAAGAAGAGAGTCCGCCCTGAGTATATCTTCTGTTACTTTACTGCTAGGCTTTATCGACATGGTATTACTAGCTACTGAAATATTCTTCTTTATTTCACATTTTTCATAATAATATACACAACTTTCGAAATTGAGAATATCCATGATACTACATCATCATGCTATATGATTTATGTCCTGAAAGTTATAAGAAATTACTGTAGATGGGAGCAGGCAATATTGAGTTTTCCCAATTTTTATGAAGCAGAAATAACGCATTTTATTATTATGTATTTGTCCATAAACTCGCAAACTCATAACCCACAGCAAGTAAGCCTCGACTACATTGTGGACAAGGCCTTGCATAAACAGAAAATAACAATAGAAAAGGAGAAAGAAAGAAAAATCTCCCTCGCTTTAAGGGTTTTATGAACCCTCGACGGACTAATTCATCGTCTTAAAAATGTCATGTTCAAATTCATTTTATCGTACTTCCTATACAAAATGTTATTCTTCACAAACATTTCAAAAGTTTTCTATGAACGGCTGACAAAATCAAAATGTTGTAAGCCTAGTTCCCAGCAAACCAAAATATGGGGGAAGATATAAGCAGGTGCTTGTAGGTGAGACCGTACAGCTTTTAAATGGGAAAAAGAGAAAAAGGAGGGGTTAGCAGGGGAGGAGGAAGAAGAAGGTGGGAGAGAATAAAAACAATCGAGGCACCTCGGGATCAGCAATGTGGGATAACATAGCAGATTACAAGTTGGCATATGCTGCTTTTATCAGAATTCAGAAAGCGCCCAAAAAATGTTTTTCTTCCTCTCTTTTTTTTTTTTTTTTGAAAGAAAAGAGAAGCTATATATCATTTAACAAAAATACATAACAGAGAGTTTTTGCTAAGGAACGCTTCTAAGTAATTGTTAAAAGAACCCCTTCCTGAAACATTTTACATTTTCATCGCACCAATAATACAAGATAATAAACAATGCATTGACAATGATAAATTTTCCCTAGGAGTTCTATCTTCATTTTTATGTAGTGGATGGAGCCATGGCTCAACGGCCTTAAGGATGAGACATTTTTCACGTGTGTTCTTACATACGATTACGAGCATAATGCATCCCGATCTTTGATCATGTGAATTTTATTTAAGATAAATTAATTTCAAGGATTTACATGCACTGGACTCACGCCGTACTTCAATTATCTATAAAAAAAAATTTAGGTAGGAAGGGCTGCTCTCTCTCTCTCTCTCTCTCTCTCTCTCTCTCTCCCTCTCTCCCACTGCATTGCGCTGCCACCTATTTCTGACAATTAGAATCTGAAACGTCAAGCTCAATGTCTGATCAAAGCATTCAATTTCAATTCTGATGTCCCCCCGGCCCCCTCTCTCTGCTTCTCTCTCTCTCTCTCTCTCTCTCTCTGATTTCTCCCCCTTCCCTCACGCACTTGCTTGCTCTTTGGAATCTTTATATGCCTTGATCCCTAGTGTTCCTACAAGAGGACACAGCACCCTTTTGATTGGGACCCATCCACAGAATTGCTCAGACTGATTGCAAATTTCTGGTACAGGGCCCAATTACCCTCTCTCTCACCACATGGGTTTGGGTTTGTAGCAGAGACGCAAGGTGATAAGTTCTTTCCTCCCTCTTCCGTGAGTCATCGGATGGGAACATGTGACTCCCATGAGGCATCATGTTCTGTGAACGACAGCATGTTCGTCCCCCAGTGGTCGGAACCCCCGCCACGTTTCGCTCCCAAAATGCTCCTAAACCCTCCTCACGGACGGGCAAAGTGGAAACTTTGAGATATTGAAACACGTCGACTGGACCCTGCAGAAAGTTGACTTACCCCGCCAGTCTATCCACTGTTTCCTGCATGTAGGGTCAGATTTTACATTGTTCCAGGCCTTGGGCGGGCAAAATTTGTTTTTAAGTATTTCTTAACGAAACCAACGAGTGTGACTCTCCGTTCTATGAATAAGATGGAGAACCGGAGTCGTGAACCCAGTAAATCAACCTTCTAACCAGTAACCAGTTGGGCAAATCTCACAGCGTGAAATTTCATTATGGTTGAACTGAGCTCACTTTCTTATACCTTCCGCAATCACGAGAAGCAAGAACCGTGAGGCCCAGATAAGAGCGATGGATGACGACTGTGGATCATATCTTGAGTACTTAACATTAACTTCCCAGGCATCAAAAAAAAAAGCACGCCTTCACATGACGATCTTCCTAAAACATGGCAAAATCGTCTCAGCTTCCCATTCCTCCCCATTTTTGTCTTCCAGGGTAAAGAAATGAAGGAGAAGAAGAAGAGCTCGCACAATTTGCCTCAAAAGTTTGTGATGCTAGATTAATCTTCAAGAGCCAGAGACAGTCTGATTAATAATGTCGATGGCTGCTCGTGAAAATGTGATATTTGCTTTGATCGAGCATCGATACCCCCACAGACTACATTAACAATATATAAAAGGCCAATTTTGTGGCTCTGAAATGCACCCATGTGAAATGTTCAATCAAAGTCCTATGACCACGAACTAAGTAGAAAATAGATTCAAATGGCCGGGTAAACTCTCTCTTCGAAATGGAGAAAAATAAAGAAATTTGATGAAGGTAACCCAAAGATATTGTCTACACTCAAAAGCAAATGGCATCTTTTCCTACTGAACTAAAAGAAATCCTCTTCTTATCGGATCCAAATTTATATGTCAGATCTGAGGCGTCACTGGGAATTGAGGCATTGCTTGTTGAAGGGAAAGAAAAGACAAGAGCAGGTGAAGACCTCCTCAGACCGAACTTGTAAGAGGGAATGGCGGAATCCTCTTTTGGTTGATCCAGACTATCGACAAAAGAGGGAGGCGTGATGGATGGTGTTGGTGGCTCAGGAAACATCCCAGGCGAAGCAGAAATGGGAAATGTAAACCCAGCGCTATTATCAGAAGAAACCGCAGCCCTTACTTGAGGTTTATCAATGGAAATATGTGGAAGAGCTGCTTTAGATCCTGACGCCGGTTTCTTTGGTATCATATGTCCACGAGAGTCAGAAAACCTTGGAAGTTCCTTGGAGACATCCTGCATATGACCCAATCAGAAAGACATCTATATGAGAATCTTTCAGTATATATCTGTAAATACAAGCCGCTGTTCATATACTTGGGTGGAATCTACTTCCACATCAAAAAATGACTAAAAAAGGACAGCTAGTCTCCTAACATCAGTATAGTTTTAAAGAAGCTATTGGATACGAATTTCCTATCAATTTCACCATGGTAAGAAAGAGCTAATCAGTTAAGACATTAACCAAATATCATACCATAGGCACCTGTCAGCTCTAAATCAGAGCAAGCATCTAATATTAAACAACTCATGTCTTAACTGCCGCTAAAGGTCTAAATTGCTGATAAAAAATGGGAGGAAACCCATTCGCAGTTAATTTGATTGTCTCTGTGGTAGAAAAGCATTGAAAAGTTGAGGCGGTACCTTAACTGTACTCTTGGAGACAAACTTGTCAGCCACACCAGAGTCTAGTGAAGCAGTGTCATTAACTCCAGGAACCGGGATAGCATTGCAAATATCTTCATCAAAACTGGACAAGTGTCCTTTTGCAGCATTAGCAGTTTTGTTAACATTCTCTTCCACTGGAACTCTAAAAAATGGAGTTCCTGTACCTCCATTTGGAAGAGCAGCATTCATCTGGTTAGTCTCGTCTGCTTTGCCGTATTTAACAGAAGCAGACAGATACGATAAATTACCGCTACTCAACATTGAATGAGCAACATCAGAAGACTCAGATTTTTTCCTCAAAGTGGCTTGCTTCAACTCCGCAGCCTTATCCTTGGGAGTTGGAATGCTTCTATCAAGATGCTCCAGTATCTTTCTAGCCATCTGACTAGAATGTGTGGGAACAGTTGAGACACCAACCTCAAAATTTAGTGACTTGTTTTCTACTGATTGAGGTTTTGAACTGCTACTTGTTCCTCCAGCCTCCATATTCTTGTTGAAGGCAGGAAAATAAGGCATGCGAAAGTCAGTTGTTTCCCTCTGGGAAGAACCAACTAAAGAAGGAAAACTACTAAATTTTTGGGCACTTCCAGTGATGAACTTTTGCCTTGAACTACGAATGGGTCCTATGGATCCATGGTCACCTTGCAATTCATCATTTCTGAATCTAACCTGCGGTGTTCCAACAAATCTAATACAATCAATTTCAGTTCACCAGAATCATAGGTTTCACTCTTATAAGCATGAAAAAACACAATTTTAGTAACCACAAGAGTCAGCTTATGATGTACGTTTTGCATCTTAATGCTAATTATTTGATTACATTTGAATTATGACTAAAAACAAACAAATCCAAAAACAAAGATTCATATTCATCACTACTGCCGTAGGAGACATTCAACTTGATTCCATATTCATGAAGAATTTTCATTGCCATGATAACTGATCCAATTGCTTCCAAAAAAGCACGCACTTGCACCATGCTCGGCCAGAAAAAGTACTCACCCAGACCCAGCTTTAATTTGGATTAATGACATATTAGAGTGCAAAAGAGACAGTGAAACAGTACATAGGCATTCGTTTTCTACTTCACCATTACTCCTATCTGTCCTTTAAGTTTAACACCATCTTGATAAAAGATAAGACGTAATTAACCAGAACAATTAGCTCAGTTGCAGCTGCCTCTGGTGACTTTACTTCTCCCATTTGTCATTGGCGAACAATTAGGAGTATTCTATTTGCTTCACAAGCAGATGAGCATGTCCACATTGACAGGCACATATGTTACAGATCAAATCGATATTAAAGATTCACAGAACATGTTTCGCATACCGTAGACTTGGACATAGAATGTACAGGTCTTGAATATGGGGTTCTGCGGAAATTTGGAGTTGCATGTCTGCCTCTTTGAGTCTGTGGGGTCAAATACTGATCTTGTACTACCGAACCAGGCCAGCATAGAGATGACTTGGGTAGAGGCGATGGACTATAAGGTTTCTGTAAACAGCCATCCACACGAAGCAATGCTTTCGGATCTTCTGGCAGGTTACTTTTAAGAATAGAACCAACTTCTGATGCTCGACTTCCCATGTATGCTCTAGCAATATCAACAGGTGAGGCACCGATTTCGTCACGTAACTGCAGGGTTTTCAGAGCACCATAAGTATTGTCAGAACAAACATTACCAGTTTTCTAAATTTGGTTCAAGCCAACAGAAGATAACAACGCCCAGACTGAAGTGGAACTCTTAACACCTGAAGAAAACTTCATCCGGTCTAAGATGGCCTCCCCATATATATATATATATGGAGGCATCACCATCAAATAAATAAACAGAGTTTCACTGCTAACACCATATTAAAATTCACGATTGAAGAAAATCACTCCATGCATAAGATACAGTACTATTTGAGTAGCTTTTTCGAAAAGGAGACAGATATTTAGCTATTTATAAACATACGTGAAAACAACAGAAAAATTTCAGTAACTTATAAACTTGGGAGATGGCATCACAACACATTTAATAGGATACCTATGTTAGAATACCAAAGAGGCAATCTGATGCTCTTTATTAGACAAGATGGCACTATAAAATGCCTCAATGTTACAGACATCAAGGAGAAATCCACACTATATTTGGGAATGTCCCGACAGAGGGAGAATATTAAACATGTTAGACCAGTTAAATAATTAATCATGCCATGATTGAATAGTTTAAACTATTAGATCAATTGGTTGTGATGCTACAAAATTTCACAAGGTGCCATAGCATGGGATCCTGAATTCAAATCCTTCCACATCCCTCATTTGCCTCCCCATATATATTTCCAAGCTTTAGTCTTACATCAAAGTCACACCTAAGTGTAACGGGCACTGTTAAACCATTTAGGGGCTGTTTGGATTAAATTTTTAATTTTTCTATTCGCTTAATCTAAATCTTGCAACTGTTGCAACTCGTGCACTTTGACTTTTAGGAAATCCGATTCTCCTTAAACTTTCACATCGCTCAAGTGTTGCAACGATTTACATGACTTTTACATAATTTTTTGAACTTTGAATAATATTTTTCAAATTTTGGTAGGAAAGAAAAAGGAATCTTTTCATTTTTGTTTAAATGCAACCAAGCATGCCCTTAAATATTAAACCGCACCTTCATCTAATAATTAACCTTTTAGAATAGTTGGCTTTGGTCCCATAAAATTTTACAAAACAGCTAGCAGAAACTGGAAAGAAGCAAAAGGTCATCAACCCCAACAAAGACTCACTAATGCTATGTACCAAGGCACATTCGAATACCTTCTAATATTTCCAATAAAAGCATGGCGGAGGTGCAGGAAGAGCATTACTATACTTTTTACTTCATCAAACACACTTCAAAAGCACATAAAAGAAATTCCATTATGCTTCATGAACAATTTGAGGCAAAGTTGGGGCAAGGAATGCTAGAAAATCACATGTATCCATAGTCGTCTCAATAAGCTATTTAGATCCCATGGAAAAATAAGATTTATCCTTCAGCTTTTCCAATATTAAGCTACCTTCAACATTCTCTGTAAAAAAGATTTCAAACTACTGGAAACTCACAAATACAACAGAATTAGATGTAGGCCACGAACCTCATAACAAGACATCTTGATAGTTGCCGAACCATCAAGTGACCAAGCATCAGTTACCAACTATTGATGCCAATGGAACTTATCTGTCGTGATGGCCAAAATATGAATTACAGCAATCCAGTAACTTTCTCTTTAACTCATGGGATCTCTAGGTCATTCTATTCTGAGAATCCTTGGCTCACATCTAAAACAACAATGGCATTCTTAACAAGTTGCTTCGAATTCATTGACATTATGCCTGTGCACTCTGGCACAAACATTCGAGAAAAGATGTTCTGACAGAGAAACGTATTGAAGAATCTACTCTACTTACATTTGAATGATGAAGGGGCGTTGAAACTTCCCATAGAGCTCTGTTCAAAACTCCCTGCTCACCCCCATTTGTTTTGCTTGTAATGTGAGGCACAGTTGCATGGACCTCAACTTCACCCACAGCATTCACTTCAGAGTTGTTCTTCCTTTCCTTCGTCTTTGGTAGATCAACAGTCTTTGATTTTAATATCTCAGTCAGACGACTAATTTCATCCCTGCATGATGATAAAAACCATCAAGGCATGGAACAAAAAAGACATCTCCTGAATAGTATTACGTACAAATCTTGTTGGTTAACTTTCAGAGTCCCTATCAACTATACATTGTCAACCAGAATTACTGTGCAAGATTAATAAGCCATTAAAGAGTCAAGGACAAAGTAACTTCTAAAAAGCGGGTTGAAATTTTGCCAACAAAGCCAAATTTTCCTTCCACCATTTTCCACCTGCCCACTTTTAAGTTGTTGCAAGCGCATATTTGAAACAAACAATTTACCAGAAGAAAGAAGGAAACTCTCTGCAAAAGGTATACAATTCAGAACAAACTACAGAAACAAGGTTTGGCCTAGCGGTACTTCCCCCTCACCAACACCTAAGAGGTCATCATTCTGATCTTTACCCTTCCCCTCCCTCACTAAAGAACCTAAAGGTAAGACAACAAAACTTCTCAAAAGATAAAATTGCACAATAAATTATCGTGAATGACTTTTCAGAAAAGAGATATATATGCATGAACTCAAAAAGACGAAGCACTTCGCAGGTTAACATGCACCGGGACAATATAGTACATAGTACATTTAACCTTTAGACAAAAGATTGATTTACCTGGAGAACATTTTTCCTCTAATCAGCTGCTCAATTTCAGGAACGGTACCATCTTTTGGAGGGTCAGTTACTTTGTTTTCTGTTGTTTTGAATTCTTTGTCCCCATCAAACACAGTTCTTTTTGGTAGATCAGACGCAACAGCATTTTCTACTTTGGCTGATCTTGATAAACCCAGCTGCATATTATAAGAACATCATCAAGGTTATATTAAAAAGAAAGGTGCACCTATCAGAATCGGAACAGACCAATTACCAGATCCACCTATCATCACAACAAAGCCAATGGTAGAAAACTATGAGATTAAAATAAAACAACATCTGCCATTAGAGAGACGTATACCATTTCATTTGATGGAGATAAGCACATGTTGGAAGCTACTTTTGGGACAAGATAGTTAATCCAAACACCTGACCTCAAAAGCCATGTGCATATAGAGCCACACGAGCAAGGGTGTCATGTGTAGGAAAGGATGATTTCCTTGAAAAACATGACAGGAAAGCATGCATCTTTACCCAGAAATATATGGATAATGGTGCGCCACATATGTTATTTGACAGAATCACTTGAATTTTGGCAAAAAAAAACAGGAACAAAAATGACACGGCGATGAAGAACATAGGGACAAAGTTGCAGTACTTGGAGAATAATAGTTTTACGTGGCACCATCAGCCACTCTTTTTGTTCAGTAACTTCACAATTATAAAACTATTTCAGAATGAACCCAGTCAACCAGAACAACAAAGACCTCATGCAATATCCTAGAAAATGCAAGATCCAGAAATCATGAAAGAATTTGCAAGACTATTAACCAGAATACAATCTGGAGTGCCTCAACATGAACAAGAGCTATTCAGTAACTTACATCTGAATTGCCTTTGTGGTTACTGCCTCTAACATCTTGATCGATCTCTCTCTTCAACTTATCTATAACAGAAAATCACACTGATTGAAAATATGAACATGGCGTAGCATACAGAAATAGATATCTAAGCAAGTCTGAATATTGAAGTTACAAAGGTCACATTACAAGATATAACCAGAGGACGCACTAAAATAAAGGGAGGATGATAGGCGGTCCACATGCAAATCACAAGGAGGAGCGTACACTAAAACTGCCCGAAAGAGAATTGCATACTATGTCATAGAAACAGATATACATAAAAGAAACAAGAACTGAATATATGCAAAGTGAACATAAGAAATTATCTTGAGCAGGAAATGCACTCCACAGCTGCCCAGAAGGGAGTACATACATTGGACAAGCAGAGAATCGGTTATCTCAAGCTAGGGGCAGCTTAGGAACTTATTTTGAGTTGCCTAAATTAATATATATCTCAAAATCGCAAAGGAAAAAATCTGCATGAATCGGAATGTCAGCATTTATATGCTTTTAAAGAATTGGGGTGTTTGATATTAAACAAAAATCGAATTTTGAATATTTAAAGTAAAAATATACCTTGAACGCATAGTTCACCTTTAAACTTCCTCAACAAAGAAAATCAAGCTAGCAATATAAAGCAAATTCCCTCGCAATAGAAGAAAATCAATGCAAGATGGTGGCTGACAAGATCAACCATACAAAAACAAGCATTCTTGACAGTAGGAGTGCACAAAAACCAAATGAAATTTTTCTCGTTGTATAATTGATCCCTAATACTTTTATTCGGTCATACACCATCCTTTTTATGAAGACTTCTCATAGTCATAAACAACTTTTGTACATTAGAAGCACGTCCCCCGAAACAGAAACCACTCCATAGACAGATTCTAATAATGAAGAGAACATATCTATTTTTCATCATCAGATATTGCTGACATGGAAAAGAACATTAAAAAGACACACATATAATGGAGTCTAGATTTGTAAGGTGAGTTGTATGACCAAACTTTGGTTCTTACAGTTCCTACTCTATTTTCTTTAGTCCTTGAATACTGAAATAAATAATCTATGTATTAGATTAGGATCACAATCCGAAATTTCATCTACTTAATTGGAATATCGTAACACCAACAGTTGTCAATGGGGGGTCGGGGGTAAAGCACTGATTCTTGTAAATAAAGTTTCCCTTCAAAAATGGCTGTGGAGATTTAATGTGGAGAAAACAAGTCCTTGGAGGAGGGTACAGATTGCGAATTTGGTTTGGAAGATACAGAGAGGATAACTAAATCTAGTCAACGAGCACATAAAAATCAGGCTTTGGAAGCGCATTAGGCAAGGCTGGACGTTTTCAAAAGCAGAGTTTCTACATGCAGTGGGAGATAGTAAAGATACTAAATTTGAGACGCTACTTTCAAAGATTTATACATTTACTTGTATGCATAACAACAGTAAGCAATACATTTTAGCAAATTCCATCGCTTTTTTTTCTCTCTAATCATCTCAACACGTATTTCTCTTCTTCAATCACTGAAAAAAGAGCATAAACGCGAAAGAAATTACTTCACATCACCAAGGAATGGACAACGTGCTTCCATCACAGACCCAACTAGACAGTACCGGAAACCTCTCTTGAATAGAGCAGAAGCAAACGAAAAACCCTAATCACGGGAATCAACCAGGAAGCGGTAAAACTTGACCTCAATTCATCTGATCATCTATGCCGACTAACCAAAGCACACGAGAATAAGAAGAGGCAGCGAAGATTGGAAAAGCGCAAACTGAGGAGAGATTAACAGACCGTCGCCGTCGACGTCGCTGCCGTCGCTGCCGTCGCTGCCGTCGCCGCCGCCGCCGTCGTCGTCGTCGTCGTCGTCATGGAGAGGAGGGAGCGAAGCAGGAGCAGGCGACCTCGAGAAAAGCGAGGGCAATATGCGGGTGGCGCCGCCGGAGATCAGGCGGTACGCCGGATCCACCAGCTTCGACAACCAGCCGCCGCCGCCGCCGGCGACGGCGACGGCCTGAGGTTTGCTCGAATTGGGTCGGGCGTAGGGCGTGGCCCGCGGGTTGCGGTTCGGAGGCCTCCTCATCTTTCCTCCGGCGCCCCTGCCGGGCTCCGGCTGATGCGACGCCGCCGCCGCCTCCCCGTCGTTCTCCATCGGCGGCGAGCTTCTCGAGTGTAGAGAGAGAGAGAGAGAGAGAGAGAGAGAGAGCGGGGTTACTTTGGGTAGTCTGCGGCTAAATTATTTCGGTTTTTTCAAAATTATACGTTTTCAATCCGCCCCGAATTTTTAGCTTATCAGTTTGGATTATTACGTCATCATTTTTTTTAAAAAAAATTAAGAGCCGCCACATATGATTTTAACAATATCTCAATCATTTATAGTAATAAATTTTTAACCACCAGGAATTGCCAATTTGATTTGACACCTTCAAAAAGATTTTGTATTTAGTCAAAGTTGAATTCGCAATTTCTATTTTGACCAGTCTTGCTTCGGAAAAATGTGGAATCTATAATCTTGGTGTTAGCTTAAAACGAAGGATATAAATCCCAATGATTTAGGAAATTATTGCCAAATTAAGGAAACCAAATTCAAGAATATATTAACATTAAAGGAATTGACATAATTGAGCATATTTAAAACGTCTTCAAACTCGTTAATCAAAATAAATAAATAAAATATTTATCGATTTTCCTATGTGCATCAATGTATGATCGAAATGTGAAAGTAATACATGGTCTCAAGTTTCATTGGCTAGAAAGTTTTTCAAATTTATTCAATGAAACAAAATCAACCCCGTCCATATTTTTGTGGAAAATCGAAGCAATTTGGTAGGTCGGATAGTGATGCCTAAAAGTTGAAATTCATTGTCTCTAAAAATCTCTCCTCTTTCAAAGGCAAGTACCAATCAAAGAGGGAGCACGCAAGATCCGCTAAGATCCACATTCACTGTTCAGAGATAGTAGTAAAGACTTAGCATTCTTATTTACAAAGAAATTTGTCACGGCTGTGAGTGGGACGTCACAACCGTATCGTGGCCAATTGTGCCAGTATGTCCCAAGAATGACCACAACGATGATGCATAGTGGAAGCTGAAGAAAAAGGCCACAAGAAGCATATCATATGGTCTCACTATCAAGGACTCGCAAAAGACAACTTGTTTATGGCTATGATTTGCAAACAACTACCCACGAATGACCACTAGTCATGGCTATGATCGAGGCAACTACAATTCGCAAATGGATTTAGATTTAGGGATTTCAAGAAGAGGGAGAAGTGGAAAAGGATGCAAGAAAAGAGAGAGTAAATGGAGCATATGTACTGCACAAGGTGAAAATACAATGAAAAAGACATATGAAGTCTCCTTTGCCCTTTTCAATGAAATCAGACATCGATCTCAATCATGTACTATGTAGGGCCCGTCCAAGCAACCCTGTGTGGTCTCAATTGGTATTGCCCATCAAATGAAACTTTGTACAAAATGTATCTCACTTGACATTGCAACTCAAAAGAAAAACGAAATGAGTAGACTCGGGTCTGCACACACACAACACAATCGATGAATGAATTAACAAAATTCCCATGTCGGACTTGAGGAGCACCCAGTGGTCTCGTAGGGGTCTGTTTTCAGACCAGGCAAGGCGGAATCTAATTCCCAGTACAGGCTGAAGTAGCCGTTTTCTGCGCATGGCTGAATCTGATGCTGTTATTATTCTTTTTTGTTTTTCACTTTTCTGGCTATTACAATTTGTAGTGTTTACCCAAGAAGAAAGCTCCAGATCTTTTTTTTTTTGTTTTTAATTAACCCTTTTGCCTATTCACCAAAAAGATTCCAAGTACAAACGATAGCGTTACAGCAATCATCACCAACTACCCTAGAAGGAAAAAAGATAATGTAGCAAATGATGCCTTGGTGGACTTTCGAAACCAGAACCGACTTACCGAAAGATGTTCGTGATATGATCAGTTTGATTTGATGCAAAATGAAGACTCCCGTGAAATAAAGCAAGGGCTTGTCTGCCCCTCTTGATGCTTTTCTGTAGTGGGGGCTTTGGAAATGCCTAATCCCTAGGGGTTCATCATAAGCACACTTTCTTGCTGTGCCTGTCATCAAATGTCAAACCCATTGCTGTACCCATCACGTCTCCCTCCTGTCTGTGTCGCCTCATTGGCTAGAATTTTCCTGACTTACAGGGCCAAACTTTTTCCTATTCCTCAGGCTTCAACGACCATTTTACATGGCTAGTCTTGAACAGGAGCATTATTAGCAAACCAGCTATGCTTGTGCGGCAAACCGAGTGAAGCAATAGGCTGTGTGCATGATCTTGTTGTTTCTTGTTGGTGCGGTAACAATAAGAACGGCCACCTTAGAATGAATCTTGGTCTAAGTTGACATTGCGGGTCAAATAAGAATTTCAATCAAGCATGTGATCTTCCTCGATCCTAGGAGGGCATTTGATTCTACGCTGATTGGGATAGGGAAGTCAAGGTTTGGACCCAATATCCTAGTGCCATTCAAAGGAGTAAAGCTACACACGATTATAAAGGAAAGGTACCGATAGAATTGGGGGATCAAGGATAGTTTAATTACTCCGAATGAGCGAGTTGGCATTTCGACAAGGAAAAGTTTATTTGAATGCCCACTCACTGTATCGGAGTAAACAATCGAAGAGAATGACAATTTAATTGAGCAGTAGACTTGATAAGACAGGACTCTTTAGTAAAAGGGCTGTCACTGACATGGTAATATAGTGAATTGCCTAATCCTTAGGGGCTCATCATAAGCACATTTCTTGTCATGCCTATCATCAGGTGTCTAACCCATTGCTGTACCCATCACAACTCCCTCCTGTCTGTGTTGCCTCTTTTGCTAGAATTTTCCAACTACAGGGCCAAACTTTTTCCCGTTCCTCAGGCTGTAATAACCATTTACATGGCTAGTCTTGAACAGGAGTCTTCTCAGTAAACCAAGTATGCTTGTGCAGCAAACCAAACGAAGCAACAGGCTGTGTGCATGACCTTGTTATTTCTTGTTGGTGCAATAACAATGCCACCTTCCTGCATCCGATTATGATTAGATGCTGAAACACCGCATCGTGCAGAATGATTTCCAAGCGCAGATTTTTCCATATTTACCGCGGGAATTCCTATATGTTGGGCGACTAGACATGCCTGTTATTTTGTAGGTCCCATCCTTTAACATGGAAGATGAAATTTGAGTAGCAAATGGGAAGAAAGAAAGAAGGTCACGATTGAATGACAGGTGTCAAAGCAAGGTTGGTGGACATGGAGCTGTCTTTTGCCAAGGGAGATTCCCACGTCCATTATAAACAAAACAAAATAGCGACGAAATAGACAAAATCAATCACAATACAAACATGTCAGGGTCTATGCTCTCTGAAGTGACTCGAATGTTTTAAATGATTTCTTGAAAGCATATTGGCCTGTTTCAATGAAACGATTTGGATGATATTGTCATATTTGAGAGGTACAGAATCAAAGTTGCTCAAGCAAATCAACGGAGGCTAATCTTATCAACTGAGGCAACCTCTAATGCACGCCTAAGCCCCTCATTTGACGAGAACCTGCTTTTCGGATCTTTTCTCTTTGAATAATCTCTTCAAGATGGCGACCTATTTGTGTCTTTCCCTGAGCAAGCTCGGGGCCACGCCTAAGCCCTTTTATGTTACCTTGTGCAGTAGGAGAAAGTGACTGCAACCCTTTCGACAAAGAAAAAACATATATTGAAAGCCGGTCATGCCAAATGTAAAAATGAGCGAGGAATTGTGTAAAGATGACTCTCGTATAAATTGGGATTTAGTGAGAAGGTATCTGGGCACATGGAGCAGATGTTCTTTTCCATGTTATTGCCAAACTCCTATCCAAAAAAGTAGAGTGTCTACACAACCTCATCAGGCATCCTAATAACGTGACATTCGCTTATTCAAAGAGTTGTTGTTAAAGCAATCTTCTCTAGGAATATTGAGCTGTGAATGTGAAAAAGACTTTCACTTTCACGGTCGGTATATGTAATAAAGCTGATGATATTTTGGGTTTTCAACGACTCATAAACACGTGATTGGTGATGCCAAGGATGAACTCAAAAAGAAAGTAAGGAGGTATAACTTTAAATTCTTGTAGAGGTCAATTATTTTGACAATCATATTCCAATGTCTAGCAGGACAACTAGGACTCAGAGAGTACTTCTAATACTGCCCATCCATTGGTGACCCCACAGCGGGCACACACAATTCTTGTACATGCACCAGCGTGCACTTATTCCAAATCCTAACCCATCAATCAAATCCTTGGCCCAAAAAACACATAGACACAAGCTGTCAAATAGGGGCCTTACCGGCTCTTACTCTAATTCCCTCCTTCTGATTGTGGCTTACAATTGCAAGTATCACCATCCCAACATCTTGTCAAGACAGGGCTTTTCCTTTTTCCTCTAATGCCCCTCCAATCAAAGATCACTTTAAAAGTATGCCAAGGCTCCCTTACTTGTGTGTGCTCAAATTCCACTTCAAATTTCTAAAACTGTTGAGGGAGAGTCCAAGTTAAAAAAAAAAAGACATGGAGAGCTTGAAGGGTCCTGGAGATGATCTTCAGCCACTAGACACCTGCAAGCTTGCTTATATCATCCATTTCTTGCTAGGTGCCGGGAATTTGCTTCCCTGGAATGCATTTATCACTGCCGTGGACTACTTTGGTTATCTCTATCCTGCCGAGCATATCGAGAGGGTCTTCTCAGTCGGGTACATGAGCTCGTCGGTGCTGGTTTTGGTCGTGGTGGTGAGCTTGGGCGGATGGAGCAGGAAGTTGAGCCTCAGGACGAGGATGAATGTGGGGTTTTCGTTGTTTATTCTATCTCTGATGGTGGCTCCAATCATAGATTGGACTTCAGGTGGTGGCAGTGCTGCGAAAAGAGGAGGAAAAGTGGCGTATGCTGTCACAGTTTCATCAGTGGTCATGTGCGGATTAGCCGATGGGTTGATAGGAGGAAGCTTGATTGGATCCGCCGGGAAATTGCCAAAACAGTACATGCAGGCGGTGTTCGCTGGAACTGCTTCCTCAGGTCAGTTTTTGTGACTTCCTAATTTTGCTTCTTAATCATTAGCAGAGCCATTGTTTTTCCCGAGATCCAGGGACATTTCTATTAGCATTCAAAGGTTCCATGACTCAAGTCACTAGGATTAGCATTGCCCCTAACATGATTCATAGATACAAATCATCAACGAAAAATTGATAAATCATCGAAAGCAATTTTTGAACATGCAAGCGGATGTCGACTTCACCTAACCATATGCATCTGTTGGTGTCGACAGGAGTTCTAGTTTCAATCCTGAGGATAATCACAAAAGCCTCTCTTCCACAGAATCCGCAAGGTCTCCGGACCAGCGCTCACTTCTATTTCATAGTGAGCACCTTCATACTGCTCCTGTGCCTTGTGTGCTCCAACCTGCTGCACAAGTTGCCAGTCACTCGCCAACATTACACGTTTCATCAGGACAATCTCCAATACTCAAGGCTGAAGCTCTGGGTCGTAGCCGAGAAAATCTGGCTCCCTGCTTTCGGCATAGTCACGATATATCTAGTGACACTGTCCATTTTTCCTGGATTCATCGCAGAGGACTTGAAATCCAAGGTTCTCCAGGATTGGTATCCTGTTTTGCTGATCACGATATACAATGTTGCTGATTTAGCAGGGAAGTCCCTGACTGCGATCTACATCATGAAGAGCGTGAAGAAGGCGACATGGGGTTGCATCTCCAGGCTTCTATTCTATCCCCTCTTCTACGTTTTCCTCCACGGCCCCGACTGGTTGAAAACCGAAGGTCCGATGGCCACATTGACATTCATGCTCGGGTTAACAAATGGTTACCTTACGAGCGTCCTAATGATTCTGACGCCGAAGACGGTGCCAGCTTCGGAGGCAGAGTTTGCCGCGATCATGATGGTTGTGTTTCTGGGAATCGGGTTGGTCAGTGGTTCGATCGTTAGCTGGTTTTGGATCATTTAGGCTTTAGTTGAGAAAACTAGTCAAGCTGAATGCTCTTTGCACCAAGAATTGATTTGAGTCCTAGAATCTAGAATGTTATGGTCAACGGATGTTGAAAAATGCAGGAATAAACTCTGATTCATCCTCTCTATTGGCAAAATGCAGGTGACATCAAATATCAGCAACACAACTCAGATTTAGATGGCATGATACCATACATCTAAAGAATGTACAAAGTGAACTAGTATTACTAGGTTGAACCATATGGTTTGCAAACTAAATAGCAAGTATAAGGGTTGAAAATTTGAATTGGCTACGGATCACATCGACAGAAAAACCAGCAAAACAATACCGAGAGTTAGACCACGAGCACCATATCGAACTGCACCTCTTAAGTAGCTTTTAAAGCTTATGATTCACGGGCTCGAATTCAGCGAAATATTGCAATGAATCAGCAACGTTCAGCTGAAACCAGTCTAGTCACAGATATGCTCAAGGAAATATGTGATCGCGATTGATGATGTGAAGTAACACAGGAAGCAGCTCCAGTTAGTGAATAGTGATGACCTTTTCTTCAAAATTTAAAAAACGAAAGTAGCTTTTTGAGTCTAAGAAAACTGAATATTTACATGATCTTCGTACCCATCCATGGATTTGAGATGCTTCCGTGTTAGGTGAAAGTCAGAGGGTGTCAACCAGTTTGGAGGAAAACAAGCTATTTTACTGCTTTTATACGTGGCCTTTTCTCTATAATGAAAAAGAAATTTAAATATCGAAAGATTATTAATAAAATAAATATAATTTTACTGGTCAAAATTAGAACACCTTTTTCTGAAGGGTATCGAGTGCTTCCGCTACATTATGTGAAAGTGTAAAAGCCGCAATATTTAGAGAAAGTTTACAACTAAAAATAAATCATTCTAAAGAGATAAGAAATTGGAGTTTCCATTCATATTTCTCACCCTCCTTCTTGATTGAAAATGAAAAGGCGGCCCATGTAAGGTGCCGAGGCCATGGGGCCCCCTGAGTTATAAATTGTCTTCGTGAGTCATTTCATTTTTTTTAATCATTACTCAATACATAATAAAAGGAAAACTTCAAACATGGTATTATAAAATGAATTAATACCACGAAAAATTTTAAACTAGTATACATGTGACAAATTTAGCATAAACTAAATTTTTTATACCAAAAATCTTAAATTGATAAATATGTGACAAACCACTAAAAAATCCAAACTGATGCATTTATAACATATTTGCCCTCCATTAATTTTCATTAAATTGAATTATTATTATGAAAAATTATAACACGATAAATAAAGGGTAAAATTCTAAATTAATATACTTGTCAATTATTATGTCATCCAATTCAATAATTTGATTGTAAAATTTAATGAAAAATAATAAAAAATAAATTAATCACAAATGTATCGGTTTTGGATTTTTAGTGATCAAAAAATTAGTTTTGTAGAAATTTATCATGTGCACACCCATTTTAGGATTTTTTGTGATATTAGTCCTATAAAATATCGTAACTTACAAATTATTTTACCTGAAAAAAAAAATAAAACATTCCACAATTGTCAATATTGGACTGTAACAAAAAAAAAAAGGAAGATTTATTTATGATCGGTGACAGCACCAGATATACGTTGCCTTATTGAATAATCCCTGCAGCCTAGTCTTAGTACATAGATCAAAAGTTGATTTTTAAGGCAGAGATTCATCCGGGCACGGTGGACGGGCCGTCGAAACGACAAGATTTGAGGTTGTTTCGTTCTCCTGTGGCATCGCCTCTTTCGTTCGGGCACAGTCTCGATTCCACCTCGTCCCGTTTGTTCACTCCTCTGCAGCGCATTCATTTCTGCACCTCAGGTGTTCGCGAAAATGCCCGAGTGAAGCTGCTGGTCTCGGAGGCTCGTGTCTCGATCTGCAGCTGCTTCTTGGGTGTTTTCTTGAGGTGGGTCGATTTGGTTTTCGACGATCGTGCTTTCCTGATCAGTACAAAGTTGGCTACTTGGAGGGCTGTCGCAATTACACTGCTTCTTCCAACCCATTAAACTCCAGCTCAAACCTGAGAAAGAAGGGAAGTAAAAGAGACATCTTTGTATGCATAGCGTGATTGCTAGACGTTGCTTTTGCACCGGGGCTCCACGGCCTTGGCTCTTCGTCGGCCTGGGCAATCCCGGAGATAAGTACAGAGGAACCAGGCATAATGTACGTAGCTGAACCCAGTCACTGTGCACTAAAATATGTTTTTTTTCTTTTTTGGCTGGAATTCCTAGTTGCAGAACCGTTAGTTCTGTGTTTGGGTTTTGATCGAGCAGGTAGGGTTCGAAATGATCGATGCTTTTGCCGAATCGCAAGGGATTCCGATGAGCACGGTCCACTGCAAAGCTATGTTCGGGCAAGGCAGGTGCTCAGTGATTTTCGTTTCAGCTTTATTTTGTCAGGAGCGCGTAGGTTGCATTTAATTTGGTGGACGGAATATTGATGCAGGTTTTGTTGGTGATGTCCCTGTATTCCTCGCAAAGCCTCAGACTTACATGAATCTGAGCGGCGAGTCGGTAAGCCGTCTCAATGGTGTTTTTTTCCCTACTCTGGATACTTATTAAGCTGAATTGCGAACTGATTTTCCTGCCCTTTGTAAGATGGGCCAGCTTAAGTGAGAGATGGTTATGTCGTAGGAGAATATGAGGGTTCTAAAAGTTGTAGCAGTAGAATCGAATAGAATGAAATCACTTACTTGAAATTTTCTGTTTGTATGGGGATTGTGTAAAATTCAGTGAGGACTTGTACATCATAAATGAAGGTTGAAATGAAGATTATGTTGACACTAAGAACCAATGATGTCATGTGGAGTTTGCATTCCTCTTGAGGTTTTCAAATTCTGTTGATTGATGTTACTTTGTGCTAATGAATGGACTTGTTAGCTGTCCAACTTCAATGCTCTTTCGTCATTGTATTACGAGTTGGTTGGAAAATCGAAGTGTTGGTTTTCTAAGTGCTTCACATGGAGAAATAAGTGGGGAAGTTTAAAGAACTAATGTTGTTATTAGTGGGATGATTAGATGAGTCACCCTTTTGTCTTTTATTGATGATAAATCCTTTTCAAAATGTTTTTGAGTAAATTCATCTTTGCTCAAATCTTGGCCATGTGGGTCTTTCCAGAGTCATTTTATTCCTTGTCATTTGAGCAGATAGATTATCTCTTTTTTTTATAAGACTTCTAGATTTCGTGGTTTTCTACTGTTTACTTATACAACATAGCAAAGACCGTGGTCTATGAAGTGTATCACTTAGTAGGCTCTATATAACCATTTCATTGTCATGCCAAAGTCTTTGAAATCTGTTTTTTCTGTTGAAAAAAATTCATGACATGCTTTGATGAGATCGCATGAAAGATAAAAGTTCAATTTGGCTTCTAGTACAATTTTACGTTGACATTTTTACCTTTGAAGCTTTCTGGAGGTGCATGATATGGAAGGTTGAATGAATGGCATTATTGGATGGCAATTGTGGCAAGTAGTGCTCATCCAGGCTTAATAGTAATGCAGCATGTGTTCGCTTTGTTTAATTACAGGCTGGACCTCTGGCTGCTTATTATAAGCTGCCTCTTAATAGGGTGCTTGTGGTAATTTGCTCTTCCATATTGATGTTTTCCCTATTGGCTTAGATTGAATGAGTTTCTCTCTGTGTAATAATTGGTCATCTTTATTCAGTTTCATGATGACATGGACTTGCCATGTGGGGTGCTTCGGCTTCAACATAAAGGTGGTCATGGAAGTCACAATGGGTAAGGACAAACGATTACATTAGATAGCCATCTTTGGTTGCTCTTCAATTCGTCTTTGTTGTGCTAGAGTACATTGGATAGCCTGCAGAGCACACCTTTCGTGCATGCTTACTGATAATTTTTGTGTTCAAGGTATGCCAGTGTCATGAGACCTTGAATTATGTTACGACTCTGTCATTCTGTCATTAGCGTAGCTTCTCTTGACTGCCCAGCTATTCTCTAGATTCCTGGAGGACGAATACTGTGCAACTTAGCACTCTCAAACTATGGTCTTCTTATACCAGGGAGTTTTATGGGAATAAAAACTAAATTTGGGACTTCGTGGCTACAGAGAGGGATATCTTAGCCCACATGTAGAGAATGGTATTTTATTACTCAGTAGTTGCTGGGAACTTCTAAGGAATGTACAAGAGTTTCTAGAATGGAATGACTTGTGCAAAGGGGTTACACCCAGGTTCTAGGGGATATATTGGAAACATTAATGGTTGGACTAAAGTAGATTGGGCATGAGAGAAGAAATATACGTATCTAGTTGGTTTAGATGCCAAGCATACAGTGGTAGTTTGACTTGGAGGCTTCGGGAGATGGCAAGCAGTGAGCAACATGCTGTCAGAAACTCTTTATTGCAGATTTTGCCTGCTTCAATAAATGTACCACAGTGGTGTATCAACAAGAGGGCTAAGTATGGGATCTCTCCACTTTGCATTCTTGGTGAAGCAAAATGGTTAGATGGTTGGTTAGGTTCCCTCACATCATAAGGCCATTGGCATTGATATATCATGCTTGCAAATGACCCAGGAAAAAAAAAAAAAAAAACTCAAGCCCACCAGAAAAGGTCAGTGTGTATGGTGGCCTTTTCCGTATGAGCCTGACTTTGATCCCATCAAGTCAAAAGTGTCTCTAAAACTTCCTTAAAATTGGGAATGACCCAAGATCCTGCGACTAATACCAACTCAATGCTGCATGCAATGCAGGTGAGAATCTCCCTATCACAAGTTCTTTGCTAATAAATCTGATAAACAGCCAAGAACTAAATATATGTAGGATAAAATTTATATATAAAAAGAAAAAGGCATGTCCGCAATGCCTGGTTTACACCTCTACAATGTAGAAATGAATAAATCTAATGAAGCGTAAATTGGTTTCCTAGTGTTCTGGGAAGTTTCGGTTGTCTCCTGTTGGTGCAATTCTGACTGCCTCATATGACCTGCAATTCTGAAGGATTAAAACCAAGTGCTTTGACTTTTGAGGTTACTTATGGGATTTCTTTGAGGTTACTTATGGGATTTCTAGTAGTTTCATGCACTTTGGTTACGGAAGTACTGAAGTACTTCTCTCTCTCTCTCTCTCTCTCTCTCTCTCTCTCTCTCTGCATTAGGCTGAAGAGTGTAATATATCATTTTCGAGGAAACGGAGAATTTGCTCGGCTGAGAATTGGTAAGTTTCTGGCACTGTTTAGTTTACTCACCTCTTTCATGAAGTAAATCATTTACATCTCTGTGCATGTGGATGTGTGTAGGTATTGGGAGGCCTCCTGGGCAGATGGATCCCAAAGCATTTTTGCTTCAAAAATTCAATCAGACAGCAAGGGATCGGGTAAGCATGTAATTGCTTACTGGTCATATACTAGGCATCCTAATCCATATTAAACAACATTAGGTACAGGACAAAAGAAAACATGGTACAGCTATGAAACATGTTAGATAAACAAAAGCATTACTATCCAATGATATTATCTGATAATAATCAATGCTTCTCTTACTATGAAGTTTTGACAGGTTTCGATAGTGTTTCCTTTTTTTCTTTTTTTTAAACAAATCTATTTTTCAGTGGTGTGTATAATCCTACCTTGCTTCCACAATAGTCCATGATGATGCCCCCGGTTTTAAAACTTTATCAAACAAATAACAGCGGATTAATCTTTCTTTAGGTTTTGTTTCCATATCTTCAATCAGCATGCAACATTACTCAGTGATATTGATGATATGATCTGTGGTTTTGACAAACTAGATTGATGTCGCTTTGCAAGAGGGAGCTGACGCTCTGAAGCTTGTCTTGTCCAAAGGCTTGACAGAGAGTACAAGATGCTTCAATATGGAACAAAAGTACAAGCATATAAGATTGCAAACCCTGCCTACATAAAGAAGAATAGGTATCAACTGTAGCTCAGAGGAAATTTCTTCTTCAAACTTTTCTCTTGGTTTCACTTCTATTTCTTTCTTCAACAGTGCGTAAGTGGCTCATGTCTGCTGGCTGGTATCATTGGGAGTGAATTCATCTTCTGAATGTGAAAATGCTCGAGTATACATGGACGACCATAATTTGTAAGAATTGTTTTACTGATTAAGCCTAGTTAGTCTTGTGAGCTTTGATGCTAAATAGAGTAAACTATGGGAGCCTTCAGATGGAATAATTTCATTTTCCTTGTCTCCTCTACTTCCCATCATCCAAAGTGAGAGAAATTGGTAATTTGTGGTAAATTTAGCAGAGAAATTTTTAGGAAAGGCAATGTAGAGCTTCTTAAGCTACTGTTTTTCAGAGTGGTTTTTCACCTTTCCTAATGATTGCCACCGTAGATTGATTGTACATCCTTGATCATGACACGACATTGGATCAGACACGTGAAATATGATCCCTAATCAAAACGAACTCAATTATAAGACTATGATGCAATATGCTGATGCCATATTTCCATACCGTGCCAAGTTGGGTGTCTTTAGTTTGCTTTTAAATAGGAATCTATCGAATTGCATGTATCCCATTTCTTCTTTGGAACATCACTACAAATAGGATCGGTTTTTCTCAACCTATAACTCTGAGAAAAGAGCGTTCCTACACTTCGACTAAAACAGCTCGATAAATCTAAATGTGGGAGTGGATGGCGTGGTTATAATTCCATCAAAGATCCGGACCAACACCGACACCGGGTCAATCCAAATTCGCCTCGAAGTATTTGGACTATTGATCAATGTCGACTAACTCATTGGGTATACTACTAACAAGCTATCAATCATCTTCTTGTGGTCACTTGGGCTGCGTTTGGTAACGCTTTCGGGAGTAAGTCTTTATGTTCTTTTGTTCCCGAAAGCAAAAATATAACGGGAATACATTTGGTAAGTTTTTTGTTTTCGGGAACAGGTTTTGGAACAGAATAAACAAAAAAGAAAGTTACTTCTTGTTTCCGAGAATAACTCAAGAAACAAAAAATAAACTTTTTTTCCTTTTCCTCTCTTCTTCCCCTAGCTGGTTGTTGGAGCCTCGCCGGCCCCTAGCGAGATCGCCTCGAGCTCGTTGACCACCGGCAAACCCCCCCCGAGCCTCATCGTGGTTGGGTGGTTGAGGTCGAGTGCCTTGCCGGCCACCGACAAGGCCCCCCGAGCTCGCCGTGGCTAGGCAAGGCTCCCCGAAGGTTAACGACCTTGTCGGCCCTTATTTGACCGGCCGGAATTGACCACTAGAGGAAGGAGAAGAAAAAGAAAAAAATAAAAATAAAAAAGACTACCAAAGGCTCCCCGGAGGTTAATATGTCGGCCCTTACTAAATGCGTTCAAATATTTAGAAACGGTTTTCGAGAATAGAAATAAATAAAAAAAGTATTCCTGAAAAAGAAAATTATTCTCGAGAATTATTATGAGCACCCTTAGTCTTATTTTTCCCATCCCCTTGATGTCATGTTGATTGATTGATTAAAGGGATGATTGGTAGTTCTTCCCATGTGGTCCTCGAGCGGCCAATGATTCAAAAACTCAGTGCTCGCCACACAACCAAAGTGGAATTGGAACCTGATCTCATCAAAGGTCCACTCGTCACTGTGCTGACGAACGCAGATTCGTCTCCCTTGATCAGAATGCATGCCTGTGGAGTGCATTGTTTCAAAGGAATTGTCACTGAGGATGATTCTTTTCAGTTTGATGCACCTGCACATCGATATCTTTCGGCAGACTATTACGATACGCAAGCGAATAAATTAGCTATTTTAACCGAGACTTTATGCGTCTCGATAGGTTGATTTCCTCGCGTCGGAAGAACTTTCCGGTTTAAAAATAGATGCATATTTAAAATTTCATGAACTTTTCGCATGGAGCTAAAAGTATTTTGGGCATGAAAGGCTACCAATGTTCTCCACTAATCAAAACCGCGGTCTCTTTGGCCCTTTGGCCTCTTGTCAAGTGCCAAAGTGCCAAAATAGATGCATTTTATAATTGTAGGGAAAGTTACCCAAAAAAGTTTTGAATATGTTGTGTGGATTCCAATTTAATTCCAATTTTTTTTTTTAATTTGGTCAATATAATTTTAAATGTTTAATGATTTTTCAATGTAATTCGTCAGTCACTTTAGGTTGGAAATTGATGACCTGGAGGTTTACGAAGTGTTGGCCGTCCTACGTGGCATAGCTGATGATGAACATTGAAAAATAAATTGAAACATGTTTTTTCATTTTTCAAAAAAAAATTCTGAATTTTTTTTGTTTTGTTTTATTTCTTTTTTCCACATCAGTGTTCATTGTGTCTATCATCTCCTTCCACTTCATCGCCAAAAGGACATCACTATGGTGGGGCGGCGTAAAAAGAAGATGAACAATGAGAAAAAGGAAAAAAAGAAAAAAAAATCGGAATGGTAAAAAGTTTGGGGAAAAAAAGAAGAAGAAGGCCATGTAGAAAAAATGGGAAGGAGAAACAAAAAATTTATACAATTTCTTAAAGCCACGTTGTGTTGAATGAAATCAAATACATCAAATCGCCAATTGTATTACGCAGGACAATTGGCATTGACTGGATCACTACATCAGCGATTTCTAGCTTAAAATGGCCGGATAAATTATATGAAAAAATCATCAAAAAAATTTAGGATTACATAGATCAACTTAAAAAGTTTAGGACTAAATTGACATCCGTACAATAAATTTATGACATTTTGAATAAGTTCCCCTAAATGTGTATTGCCAGAAAGCTACCAATTTTTCTCTACTATAACTATTGTTGCTCGTGTTTTAAGCAATAAGACGACATAAGTGCGTAAGGATAATTTATCCACACAACATGTATCATCGCTACGTGGCAAAAGAGGGATTCCAACATAGGTTCTCAATTGGACGACTTGCTTAAAGCACTCTAAACCAAAACACGGAGTCATTAAGGCCATGTTTGGCAACGATTGTTTTTTTTTTAAATTTCCGTTTTTCTGTTCCTTGAACATAAAAAAAATTTATTTGATGACAGTAGTTAATTTTTCTATTTTCCAGAATAGGTCAGTGGCTAGGGAGTAAAGAAATAAGAAGTAAAAAGAAAAAAACCTATTTCCTTGTTTTTAGAAACAATTTCTGAGACAAGTTATCTTCTTTTTCTTTTTTGCCTTTTCTTCTTCCTGCCATAGTCGATCACCAGGCCTTGGGGGCCGGTCATCGACTTTGACCTCACCGTGGCCCGGCAACGGGCTAAAGGAGGAGGAAGAGGGGAGGAAAAAAAAACAGAAAAAAAAATAAGAAAAATCTCAGAAAATTATTAAAAAACTAAAAGAATTCTCTGTCATAAAAAAAATTCGAAACTCGTACCATATGCATTCTTATTCTTTTTCTGTTACAGGAATATAAATTTTATACAATTACCAAATGCGTTCAAATACTTATAAACTCCTCCAAGAGATAGAAATAGAAAAAAGCTATTTTTGAACAAAATTTATTCTCAAGAGCAGAAATATTACCAAACGCACTTTAATTTGCTCCGTTCGGCCAAACATTTGGATAGGGAAATGATCAGGATGGGCCAAAATACCCACATGTTCTTCTTCTTTTTTTCTAATAGGAATCGAGAAATTGAGTTGCTAGACTCTCGGCGACGCAGCTATCGAAAGAAAAAGACTACCTCGACTCGATGAGATTTAGTCGGATGCTGTATAAGCCCGTCCTGGCAAGCGAGCCTCATCGATGATGATTCGCGTGGTTGCGTGCAAAATACTCATCAAATTATGCTACTTCCCTCATCTTAAATCAGGAAATGACATACAAGCAATGATTAGGGCCATGGACCATACTAATCAAGGAGGGATTCTAGAGGCTCCTCCGATTTTTTATTTTAGTCAAGACAAGAGGAGAGTGGCCATTTCGAAGACTCCCGCGAATGGTTTTTATTGGCAAGGTTGTCTTGAATCATGATCTCACACCTTTCGTATCTTCTAAACAAATGCAGGGTTGGCTAATCGTTTTGGATTACGTCCCCCTATCAGCCTCCACAATTGACCCCATGATTTTATGCTATAAAAATGTTAGGAAATTGATTGGATCGTCTTAGGCAACTTCCCAAATCTTACATCTCGCGACGACCCAGCAAGTCTTGTCGATAGAAATTTACTAGGATATACTGTAGAACGACTTTTTTTTTTTTTTAATAATTAAGATGAAGAAGAGACATCGACGATAGTGCTAGTAAATTTATGAAAAGAATTTCACATATGCAATGTAAAATGAGCGAAGGACTTACATATTTCTAATAGATGGTTTCGGTATCAGTGTGTGAAATTTCTTTTGACAAAATAAAGGGAAAAAAAATAAAAAGCAAAGTGAGTTGCTTTGTTATGTAATCGTTCACATAAAAAAAATGACCAACTTTTGATTGTTATTGACATGTGACGGACTTAATCGATGAGAGCAAGATGTGGTGAAAACGAAAGGCGATGAATAGAATAAGCAACAAGTCTGAGGGCACTAAGAACTCACCAGTAAAATGATAAGACACCACAGGTTATAAACAAGAGCCTTCACTCGTTGATGAGGTCATCGACACTTTCGCTACTTGTGGATAATTGTTGCTGCATAGAGGATTAGGAAATTATTTCTTCGTTCAAATCCAATAGCTACTCGTAAGTAATCATCGACTATATATATATATAATTGGCCAATGGACACACACAAATCTTTTACCTTATCGGCCAATCATGCGAAAAAGCCAAGCCCCATTTCTGTGCACGCTCAAAAAAGTTTCCACTTCGAAAAAGCGCTTGCATCACCTGATCTTCTCGGTCAACTTTATGATACATACGACTCTATTAAATTGTAAAAAAAAGAAAAAATTACGAAAAACTTCAAACTAACATATTGAAGATAAATTTATCTAAAATTAATTTTTTGACTATAAAAAAATCCCGAATTGATATATTTGCAGATTTATCTCAAATGACCAAAAAAATTCAAATTGATATATTTGTAATAAATTTATTCTAAATTAAATTTTTTTTACCGTCAAAAACCTCAGCCAAATATACCTTCATTTAAATTAGATTAATACCAAAAATAATAATAAAACTAGTAAAACTGTGATAAATATAGAATAAAATCCCAAACTGGTATACTATTTAACTGTTACGTGTCATTTGACTCAACAAATATACCAATTTTGGATAAATTTGTTTTGATATATCAGTTTAGGATTTTTGGTAATTTAAAATCAGTTTGGGATAAATTTATCACTAATGTATTAGTGTATTAGTCTGGAGTTTTTCGCGATATTAACTCAAAAAAAAATCATTAGTACATCCTCCCTCATCCACACGCCCGAAATGTCACTTCCTTGACCAACTTTCGGACACGCGCACGTGCGTATTTGGTGAGTAATTTTCTCTGACAACCATTTTTAACGTGATCAATTAAGGTAAATTAATTGACAAAAATCTGAGCGGCGAATCGGTAAGCCGTCTCAATGGTTTTTCCCCCTACTCGGAATACTTATTGAGCTGAATCGCAAACTGATTTTCCTGCACTTTGTAAGATGGACCGGCTTTAGTGGGAGATGGTTAAGTCATAGGAGAATACCAGGTTTCTAAAAGTTGTAGAAACTTGAAAGTAGAATCGAATAGACTGAACTCCCTTAAATGAAGTATTCTGTTTTGTATGGGGATTGCTAAAATTTATTGAGGACTATGATGGTTGAAGTGAAGATTAAGTTGGCACTAAGAACTAATGATGTCATGGGAAGTTGCATTCGTCTAGAAATTTTTTCAAATTCTGTTGATTGCTGTTACTTTGCACTAACAAATGGACTTGTTAGCTGTCCAACTTCAATGTCCACTTGTCATTGTATTACGAGTCGCTCAGAAAATCGAATGTTGGTATTTTAAGTTACTTCACATGAAGAAAAAAGTGAGGGAAGTTTAAAGAACTAATGTTGTTATTAGTGGGAGGATTAGATGAATCGCCTTATTGTCTTTTATTGATGGTAATACTTTTTCAAAAATGTTTTAGAGCAAGTTCATTTTTGCTCAAATCTTGGCCATGTGGGTGAAATCTTTCCAGAGCAATTTTATTCCTTATCATTTGAGCAAATAGATTATCTCTTTTTTTATGAGACTTCTGGATTCTATTGTTAGGAGTAAGGAGGGATAAATGAGTCTTTGCCACTTTTAGGGTTTAGTTTTTGATGTATATATATTAAATTTTATTGAATAGTAGGCACTACGTTTTCCTCACATGGTATCAGAGCCTAGGGCTTAATCCTATACGACGGAGCAACCACTCGCCGCCGTCGACTCGCCGAAATAGTTGGCTATCACCGCCGCTCACCGGAATAGGGTTTCTCTCGCTTCTTCGTGCGGCTCGCTCGCACAGCTCACTCGCGCTGCTCGCGCGGCTCGCGTAGCACGTGCGGCTCACTCGCACTGCCCACACGGCTTGATCGTGCTGCTCGCGCGGCGCGCTTGCACTCACGCCGCTCGCTCGTGCGACTTGATCGCGCTCGCGCGACTTGCTCGTGCTCGTGCGATTCACTGGCTTACCAGGGGTTTTGACGATCCTGTGCTGATTGGACTTGGTGGCGTAGCTGTGCCGCTTCCTGTACGTGAGACGCTGCACCATCTCTCCCCGCTTCTCTCTCTCTGCTAAAAGGTGGAAGCAGAGGTCGGTGAACGAGAGGAAAAAAACCTAGAGAGAGAAGGCAGAGAGAGAGAACAGTAGCCGAGGGACTCGCTTGATACCTAATGGAGGAGAGCAATAGCGTCCCGCTCCAGTGCTAAGTCAGAATATAGAGCCATGGCACAAGTGACATGTGAATTAGTGTGGATTCGACAGTTATTGACTGAGTTAGACTTTAAAGATTTAGTACCCATGACTCTATGGTGCGATAATAAAGCTGCAGTGCATATAGCTTCCAATCTCGTGTTTCATGAGAGAACAAAACACATCGAGGTTGATTGTCATTTTATCCGAGAGAAGTTGCAAAGTGGAGTAATTCTTCCCAGTCATATTCGAACCAGCGAACAACTTGCAAACATTTTCACTAAATCCTTGGGTAATAGGAGGATAGAACATATTTGTAACAAGCTGGGCATGATTAATATTTATGCTCCAGCTTGAGGGGGAGTGTTAGGAGTAAGGAGGGATAAATGAGTCTTTGCTACTTTTAGGGTTTAGTTTTTTATGTATATATATTAAATTTTATTGAATAATACGCACTACGTTTTCCTCACATCTATCTTTCATGGTTTTCTACTGTTTACTTGTACAACATAGCAAAAATCATGGCCTATGAAGTGTATCACTTAGTAGGCTCTAAATAACCCTTTCATTGTCATGCCAAAGTCTTTGAGATCTGGTGTTTCTGTTGAAAAAAATTCATGACATGCTTTGATGAGATCATGCATGAAAGATAAAAGTTCAAACGTTGACATTTTCACCTTGAAGCTTAATAGAGATGCGTGATATGGAAGGCCGAATGTTATAATGGCATTATTGGATGGCAACTGTGGCAAGTAGTGCTCATCTTCAATAGTAATGCAGCATGTGTTCGCTTTGTTTAATTGCAGGCTGGACCTCTGGCTGCTTATTATAAGCTGCCTCTTAATAGGGTGCTCGTGGTAATTTGCTCTTCCATATTGATGTTTCTCTATTGGCTTGGATTGAATGAGTTTCTTTCAGTGTAACAATTGGTCATCTTTATTTAGATTCATGATGACATGGACTTGCCATGTGGGGTGCTTCGGCTTCAACATAAAGGTGGTCATGGAAGTCACAATGGGTAAGGACTAGAGATCACATTAGATAGCCATCTTTAGTTGCTCTTCAATTCGTCTTTGTTATGCTACATTACATTGGATAGCCTGCAGAGCACACCTTTTGTGCATGCTTACTGCTAATTTTTCGTGTTCAAGGTATGACAGTGTCATGAGACCTTGAATCATGTTACAACTCTCTTGTTCTGTCATTAGTGTAGCTTCTCTTGACTGCCCAGCTATTCTCCAGATTCCTGGAGGACTAATGCTGTGCAACTTGACTCTCTCAGACTACAGTCTTCTTATACCAGGGGTTTTTATGGGAATAAAACTAAATCTGGGACTTGGTGGCTACAGAGAGGGATATCTTAACCCACATGTAGAGAATGGTTGTCTATTACTCGGTAATTGCTGGGAACTTCTAAGGTATGTACAAGAGTTTCTAGAATGGAATGTCTTGTGCAGAGGTGTTACACCCAGGTTCTAGGGGATATATTGGAAACATTAATAGTTGGACTAAAGTAGATGGGGCATGAGAGAAGAAATATACAGATCTAGTTGGTTTATATGCCAAACATAGAGTGCTGGTTTGACTTGTAGGCTTTGGGAGATGGTAAGCAGCAAGCAACATGCTGTCAGAAAAGTCTTTATTGCAAATTTTGCCCATTCTAGTGAATGAACCACAGCAGTGTCTCAACGAGAGGGCTAAGTACGGGATCTCTCCACTTTGCATTATCAATGACGCAAAATGGATAGACAGTTGGTTAGGTTCCCTTACATCATAAGGCCACTGGCACTGACATATTATCCAAGTGTCATAAGGAAATGAGTCAACATAACGCTTGCAAATGGCAAAAAGGAAAAATAAAACTCAAGCCAACAAGAAAAGGTCAGTGTGTATGGTGGCCTTCTGCATACGAGCCTGACTTTGATCCCATCAAGTCAAAAGTGTCTCTAAAACTGCCTTAAAAATGGAAATGACGTGATCCTGCGACCAATACCAACCTAATGCTGCATCCAATGCTGGTGAGAACCTCCCTATCACAAGTTCTTTGCTAAAAAATAGGACAAACAGTCAAGAACTAAATAAATGTAGGATAGATGTAAAAAAAACGCATGTTCGCAAAGCCTGGTTTACACCTATACAATGTAAAAATGAATAAAATCTAATGAGACATGAATTGGTTTCCTGGTGTTCTGGAAAGTTTCAGTTGTCCTGTTGGTGCAATTTCAACTGCCTGGTATGACCTGCAATTCTGAAGGACTAGACTTTGAGTTTACTAATGAGATTTCTAGTAGCTTCATGCACTTCTGGTTGCTGAAGTACCACCCTCTCTGTCCCTCTCTCTCTCTCTCTCTCTCTCTCTCTCTGCGTTAGGCTGAAGAATGTAATATTTCATTTTCGAGGAAACAGAGAATTTGCTCGGCTGAGAATTGGTAAGTTTCTGGTACTGTTTAGTTTACCTCCTCTTTTGTGAAGTAAATAATTTACACCTCTGTGCACGTGGATGTGTGTAGGTATTAGCAGGCCCCCTGGGCAGATGGATCCCAAAGCATTCTTGCTTCAAAAATTCAATCAGACGGGGAGGGAGCGGGTAAGCACGTAATTGCTTACTAGTCATAGTCATATCCTTGGCATCCTAATCCATTTTAAAGAAGATTAGGTACAGGACAAAAGAAAACTTGATCCAGCTATAAAATGTGTTAGATAAACAAAAGCATATTATCCAATGATATTATCTGATAATCAATGCTTCTCTTACTATGAAGTTTTGACAGGTTTTGATAGTGCTTCCACTTGTTCCTTTTCTTATACAAATCTATTTTTGAGTGGCGTGTATAATCCTACCTTGTTTCCATAATAGTCCATGATGATGCCCCTAGTTTTAAAACTATGTCAAACAAATATTAGCAGATTAATCTTTCTTTAGGTTTTGTCTCCATATCTTCAACCAGCATGCAACATTACTCAGTGATATTAATGATACGATCTCCTATGGTTTTGACAAACTAGATTGACATCGCTTTGCAAGAGGGGGTTGATGCTCTGAAGCTTGTCTTGTCCAAAGGCTTGACAGAGAGTACGAGATGCTTCAACCAGGAACAAAAGTACAAGCATATAAGATTGCAAACCCTGCCTACATAAAAATAAAATAAAGAGGTATCTACTGTAGCTTAGAGGAAATTTCTTCTTCAAACTTTTCTATTGGTATGGCTTCCATACTTTTCTTCAACAGTGTGTAAGTGGCTCACGTTTGCTTTTGGCTGATATCATAGAGCTCATTTTCTGAAGAAGAATGTGAAAATGCTATATTGCCATTAATTCCATAATGTTTGATTCCGACACAAGACATGCTTAGCTTACTAGCAGCTTAAAGATGAAGATGCTTGAGTATACATGGATGACTATCCTTCGTAAGAATTGTTTTACTGATTAAGCCTAGTGAGTCTTGTGAGCTTTGGTGCTTAATAGAGAAAACTATGGGAGCCTTCAGATAGAATAATTTTATTTTCCTTGTCTACTCTACTTGTCATCGTCCGAAGCGAGAGAAATCAGTAATTTACGGTAGATTTAGTGAGAGATTTTTAGGAAAGGCAATGTAGAGACTATGATGCGATATGTTGATGCTATTTCCATATTGTGCAAAGTTGGGTGTCTTTAGTTTGCTTGTCCGGATTGAATAACAAAAGATGAGATAAAGAGGAATCTATTGAACTGCATATATCTTATCTCTTGTCTGGAAGATCCCTACTAATAGAACGGATATTCTCAATCTATAACTTTGAGAAAAAGAGCGTTCCTACACATTCGACTAAAACAGCTGGATTAATCTAAATGTGCGGATGGATGGCGTGGTTATAAACTTATAATTCAATTGAAGATCTGGACCAACATTGACACTTACAATTTCGCCTCGAAGTCTTTGAAATGTCAATCAGTCATCTCCTTGTAGTTAGTTACTTGGTCTTATTTCTTCATGGAATAGATTATGAAGCATTGTAGAGAGATTTCTGACGTTTGCCCATGATTCCAAATCAAGATAAAAGTGACCCAACCTAGTCCTAGGTTGTTCTAGTCTTCTTTTACCCTATTTGATTGACGTATCTTGATTGATTAATTGATCAAGGGATGATTGGTATCTTCCATGCATCCTCAAGTGGCCAATGAATTAAAACTCAGTGCTCGCCCCACGACCAAAGTGGAATTGGAACCTGATCTCATGGTCCTCTCATCGTTTTACTGACGAAAGCATATCGTCTCTTGGTCACGATGCATGCTTGTGGAGTGTACTGTTCAAAGGAAGTGTGACCAGGGATAATTCTTTACAGTATTATACACCTTAAATCGATATCTTTTGGCAGACTATTGCAAGACACGAGCGAATAAATTAGCTATTTTAACAGTCTTTACGCAATTGGTTAGGTTGATGTCGAAAGAACTTTCCCATTTAACAATAGATGTAAGTTAAAATTTTCATGAACTTTTTGTATGGATATATATAAGTATTTTGGGCATGACGATCGATCCCTAAGGCTGCCAGTGTTCTCCACTAATTAAAACCACGGTCTATTTACCCCTTGTCTAGTGCCAAGATAGATATGCATTTCATAATTTTATGGAAAAATTACCCAAAAAAAAGTCCTAAATCTGTTATATGGGTTCCAATGTAATTTTAAATTTTCCAATTTGATCAACTTAGTTGCAAACCTTTTGACAATTTTTCGATATAATCCGTTAGGTCACTTTAGGTCCAAAATCACTGATATGGCAGTCTAGTCAATGTCATCCATTCTATGTGGCAAGGCTAATGGTGAACATTAAAGAAATAAATGGAAACATCTTTTTGCATTTTGTAAAAAAATTTCTGAAATTTATTTTTTTCTAACTTTCTTTTATTTCTTTTTTCTACATCACTGTTCATTTGTCTTCATCTCCTTCCACTTCATCGCCAATAAGACATCACTACTCATCTTCTTTTTGTGCCGTTCCACCAATGGCGATGGTGAGGCGAATGGTGGGGCGGCATAAAAAGAAGATGAACAGTGAGAAAAAATGAAAAAACGAAAAAAAAATTCAGGACAGTAAAAGGTTTGGAATAGAACAAATAAGGAGACCATTTACAATAAAAAGATAAAAAATTTATAAAATTTCTCAAAGTGACACCGTGTTGATTGAAATCGTATACATCAATCATGCCACGTAAAATGATAGTCAAGATCGATTAAATCACTACATCGTGATTTCTTGCTTAAATTGGTTGTATGGATTATATGAAAAAATTGTCAAAAAATTTAGAATTAAATTCATCAACTCAAAAAGTTTAAGATTAAATTGATATACATATAATAAATTTATGACGTTTTAGATAAGTTTCCCTGATTGAGTATTGTCAGAAAGCTATAACATTTTCTCCTCAACAATCGTCGTTCCTTTTGTTCTAAGCAATAAGACGACAAAAGTGTGTAAGTATAATCATCCACTCAATATGAGGCAAAAGAGGGATTCCCACATGAGCGGGACCGATTAGACGGTTGCTTCTAAACAATAACATGGGTCCTTAAATTTGCTAATCCCGCCAAACCTTTGGATAGTGAAAATTGTCGAGATCAAGCTAAGAGAGCGAGGTACTAGACTCCTAGCAACGTACCTAGCGAGAGAAAAAGACCACCTCGACTCGATGAGACTGAGTCCAATGCTCTATAAGTCCATTCCGGAAAATGAACCTCATCGACAATTCACACGATTTTTATTTTTTTTTTGATATTTAGGATCTGGCCCGGCACATCTTACGGGTGCTCACGACCGCCGCAGGCCTAACAGGCCCAACGGAGACCATTGACTATATCTGAAGGAAGGCTGCACAGAACTCCACCACCATAGCCCTTCACTTAAGACGTGTTAGCAACGTGGAGAGTCGAATTCATTCTCTCGGTGCTGAGGTAGTAGAGCCCACCAATGTAGCTGCCCACCGGTGGGTAACGATTCATACGATTGCCCACGGCGTACTCTTGAAATCATGCTACATTTCCTTCACCGTAAATGAACTCCTACATTGCTTTTGAACTCATCTTCAACCTACCCAAAAAGGGTAAACGTCAGATCCTTTTCTTGGAGTGCTTTCGAATCGTCCCATCCGAAAGCCTTTTGGACCCTATAGTACAGTCAAATCTCCGAACACGACGTGTTCTTGGAGCACTAGGGCACGAGCGCTAGTGTCCAAACTGAAGAAGAAGAATTAGGAAATGACGTGCGAGCAATGACTGACTGACTGAGGGCCGCGGATTATACAATCGAGGAGGATTCTAGAGGCTCCTCCGGATTGATTTGAACCGACACAAGAAGAGAGTTTGGCAGGATTGTCTTGAATCAAAATGTTGCATAAACAAATGCTGGATTGGCAGATCAGTTTGGACTACATTCCGCTATATGCCTCCATTCTTGACCATGTCATTTCATACAATGAAATGTCTGGATTGGATCGTCTCGGTAAACTTATCAGATCCTACGTGTCACAACGTGTTGTTAAGTCTTGTCTCTAGAAATTTATGAAAATGTACTGTAGATTGACTTCTTCTTCTTCTTTTTTAATAATTAAAGTAAAGAAGAGACATTGACGATAGTGTAAGTAAATTTATTGACCAAAATTCACGTGTAATGTGAGATTAGTTGAGTGCTTACGTATTTCTAGTAGATGGTTTTGATATCGATGTGTAAAATTTCTTTCGGCAAAATGAATGGAAAACAAGAAGCAAAGTGAATTGACATGTTAAGTATTCGTTGACAAAAAAAATATCAACTTTTGATTGTTATCAATAGGTGACAGATTTAGTTGACGAGGGTAGAATTTAGCAAAAATAGAAGTCAATAAATATAATAACAAAAAATTTGGAGAATATCGACAACTCACAAGTAAAATGATAAGACATCACAATCGTGAATGAGAGCCTTCGCTGTTGATAAGGTCATCGATACCATTGCGTAATTACCAAGTGGTGAATCTGTAATTGCTTGTGGATAATCGTTGTTAGATAGATGATGAGATTGTAGATAGAGCCGAACTTCTTGTAACCACAAATAAAATTAGAAAAATATTTGTTCATTCAAATCCAATAGCCACTCGTAAGTAACCATCGATCACAGGTTATAAATACCATGCTTTAAAATCTCTAATCAACTACAGGACTCAACATTCCTCTGCAAATTTATCTTTACTTGCTTGCCATTTATCTTTTACGTATTTTTTTTTTGTTGGTTCTACTTTACTCCTATTCTAACTCTCACTTTTGCCTTGTCTCCTTGCAGAGCGTGGGAGTCGAAATCCACCCTTGAAACTAATTTGTCATCACTAGGGGATTCGAACCCCTTGAGAAGGTGGGGATTTGAACCCCCCGCCTTCTCCTTGGCCATTGGAGTATATCTCAGTAGTTTTTTCCGTAATTTACATCGTAGGCAATGACGGTTTCTTAGCGTTTGCACCCTGAATTTCGCGTCGTTCGCTTCCCCATGTCAAAATCAACGACCAATGACCCTCCACAGCCCGTCATTTCGTACTGATCCATCCACGTCCTGGAAAGCATTTCGTTCTAAGTTCTGACGCTTAAAAATTCTAGAAAGTGCACGAGTGGTGTGACTTTATTATACATGTAAATGGCCAATGGGCGCGCACAGTTTTTATGTCATCGCAAGGACCAATCATGTGCAAAGGCCAAGGCCTCTTTTTACACGCTCCCCTGGAAAAGATCCCACTTCCAAAAAGCGATTGCGTCACCTGATCTTCTTGGTCAACTTTATGTTATATTAGGTTGTAGAAAGGAAAATTAATACATCATCGCTACATCCCATGGCACACGCGTGAAATGTTACTTTCCTTAATCGACTTTTGGATTTTCGACGGGAGTTAATATCACGAAAAATTCTAAATTTATTTTTAATTAATTTTTTGATTATTAAAAGCTCTAAATCAATAATTTTATAAAAAACTTATCCTCTATTAGTTTTCGTTAAATTTTGACCTTCAAATTGATTAGTTAGATGACATATGACAATTGACGAATGTATCAATTTGTGATTTTTCGTGATATTAATCAAATTTAACAAAAATTAATATAAAGTAAATTTATTATAGAAGTACATGATTTGAGATTTTTTATGATTAAAATTAGTTTTGGGTAAATTCATCATAGAAATATCTATTTGTTTTTCTATAGTTAAAAATTAATTCAAGGTAAATTTTCATGGACATATCAATTTGGATTTTTACGGTATTAACGGAAGAGGGAGAAAAAAATAGTTAATATCCCGAAAAACCCCAAACTAAACATAGTACAAGTGTGACAAATTTACCCCAAATTTTTTTTTACCTTGAAAAGCCCCAAACCTGGTATACATGTTACAAATTTACCCCAATTGATCATAAAAAATCATAAACTAGTATATTTATGACAAATTTACCCCAAACGAATTTATTCGAAAGATTAAAAATCTCAAACCGATACATTTATAACAAATATACCGCATGTTATATTGGATTAATATCATAAAAAAATCTTAAAAATTATAAACTGTGACAAACAGAGAGTAAAATATCAAATTGATATCTGTCACGTGTCATTTAATTTAATAATTTGACAATAAAATTTAACAGAAACTAATAGAGGTAAATTTGTCTATCGGTTTAGGGTTTTTAAAGGTATTAATCCAAAAAAACAAAGAAACGAACTTTCGGACACACGCACGTGCGTATTCGGCGTGTAATTTCCCCTTTCTCGAAGTCATTTTTAAACGTGGTCAAATTAAGGTAAATTTTAATGTTGTTGTTTTTCTTCTTCTAGAAGAGTCATTTTTATATTCCCTTTCCCTCCCTCCCTCCCTCCATTGCATGCACACCACAAGATTGACCGCCACACCCCCATCGTTCCTCCCCTCCTCCCGAGCTGTGTCGAAAACCTTCGCTCGATTCCACCCTCTCTCGATCTCGATCTCTCTTCTCGGAATCTCGCTCTCGCCGGAGCTTGCGGCGGTGGCCGGCCGGCCGGTCGAAGTGGGGGGCTCCGTCGATTCCGCCGGCGATAATTCTTGGGGTCGAGCGCTGCTGGCAGGTTCTGTTGCCTTCGACTCCGCGTTCTTTGTTCTCGCGCGCGGTTCTTGTTGCTTCCGCGTGTGGTGCTCGTTGCGTCTGAACGAGGGTCGAGTGCGGAATTGGCCCGCCTCGTGATCTTTTCGGTGCCGGATTGGATTTCAATTTAGTTTGTGTGGTCGGATTATGTGGTCGGCTGCTGTTTGTGGGTAGGATTGGAGATAGTTGGGCATCGTCATTGGGTTAATTTAGTTCTGGGTGGTCGCCGTGTGGTTCGATTTCTTTCTGTTTGCTGGGACTTGCTGAAATCGGGAGTTCAGGTTTCGGATTGCGTGATTTCGTTGGGAAATGGTGTAATCGATGCTGGGATCAGTTTTGTTTTCTGGGTTTTACTGGGTTTCTGATAGCTGCTTCGGCAGATCGCTCGTGCAGATTTCCAGCTTTTTTGGACGGTGAATTGGAGGAAGGCGCTGGATTTGTACGGACGGAGTGGAAAGAGCATGCCAAGATGGTGACGAGGAAGGTGGGGAAGTATCAGGTTGGCCGGACAGTAGGAGAAGGGACTTTTGCAAAGGTCAAATTTGCGCAGAGCACGGAGAATGGAGAGTGCGTGGCCATGAAAATCTTGGCTAAAAGCACCATTCTTAAGCACAGAATGGTTGATCAGGTGCTCAGCTCTTAAAACTTGTCATGAAAATCCTACTATTTGAAAGAAAATGGTAATGATTGCTCTAGTAATAGCTATCTATTTTTCAGACATTAAGATATTTTAGAAATTGTTTTGTCATATATCATGGGGTTCATTCCTCAAAGATCAAGATTTTGATTGGCCCAGGTTAACTCTTTTGTTGTGCTTAAATCATTATCCAAGGGCCATGATTCATTTTGGCTTTGGCTCCACTTAGATCTCTAAGTGACCTTCACTTTTTCCTCCCTTGACTTTGGTTCCAGATCAAAAGAGAGATATCCATAATGAAGATCGTCAGACATCCGTATATAGTCAGATTGCATGAGGTATGACATATCATCTCTATTTCCTTGAAGTTCAAAAACTGAAATCGACGATGACCTTTGTTTAGCCACAGTATAAGTTCAGCGTGGCCACTGCCTGTAACTAATTTGATTTTCCCCTCATATCTTTTCTGGATTCCAGGTTTTGTCAAGCCCGACAAAAATATACATTATTCTTGAGTTTGTTTCTGGAGGAGAATTATATGATAAAATTGTAAGTATTTCCAACATCTATACATTGTAGAAAACGCCAGAAATTGTTTGTCCTCACTTTGCTTGGCCTGTTTTGAAAAAACTAGTTCTATTTATTTAATAGGTTCTATCAAATGCTGGGGCAGTGAAATGATCTTTTGGCTAGGAAGATTAAGGTGGGAGTGAGTAAATCCCCATACATCATTAGACAAATTCTAGGTTTCTAATTAATAGTCTTTCACCCTTAGCCTTGCCTAATCTCTCAACCACTGGGAGGATTTGCTGGATCACTTACGGTTATATTCTATTGAGAAGTTCCTTTCTACTAATTTGGTTTTAATTTTCAGGTTAACCAGGGAAAGCTTTCTGAAAATGAATCTAGACGGTTTTTTCAGCAGTTAATAGATGCAGTTGCCCACTGTCATAGTAAGGGTGTCTACCACAGGGACCTGAAGGTGCTTAGCTTTGCAACTGTGCAGCAATATTGCTGCTTTCTGAACTAAATCTCTTCCTGATTTTTTTTCTTCCTCCTCTTTCTTGACACAGCCTGAAAATCTTCTTCTTGATAGTCATGGAAACTTAAAAGTCTCTGACTTTGGATTGAGTGCATTGCCCCTTCAGGTAAGCATGATGATATGTGCACTTTTATGTGCAAAAGTTACTTGACCTGTGAGATTAATTTTCTTTGGTTTCTGTAGGAGCAGGGAGATGGACTTCTTCATACAACTTGTGGAACCCCAAATTATCTTGCTCCTGAGGTACAGTTGACAACTGACATTGTGTTTGATGTTTCTCATGCTTTTCTGTTGTCTTGAACATTCCACATGTAGATGATTACAGTCCATCATGAATAGAAACCATTATATGCGCTAGAAAAGGGAGAAACTCAATTACTTTTTATGGATCTACCTGTACGTCTTGGATATGTATGACAGTTGGGTTGAATAGAGGGATCTCGAGTTTCTCTCCATTTCAATCTGTTCACTGCCAAGATAAAAGATGAAATTTCATGTGTGCTTCTCATTTGGCAACCATGATGGTGCAAAATTCTGAACTTCTTCCTTCGCATCAAGAATAGAACTCCTACAATTTTTTCGGGTCATTTGATTAAGCATCTCTCAGAGGCCACAAACTTGTTCATTTCCCTTTAGATATCAAATATTTGCATCTTAGCACACTAAAATATCTGTTTCAGGTTCTCGGTCAGCGGGGTTATGATGGTGCCACAGCTGATATATGGTCATGTGGTGTCATTCTTTATGTTTTAATGGCTGGATATCTTCCATTTGATGAGACAGATCTTCCAACACTGTACAAAAAGGTTTGCTTTCCCCTTTTTGTTGCAAGCTTGTTCTTCTACTTCCACATGGCTTTTGAAACTCATTTCCTTTTCTCCTTAATTTATCAGTGAATGAGGGAAATTAATGGATGATTTCTTGAAGCAATGCAGCGAAATTCTTGATGGGTCTGCTGCCAAATTACCCTCATTTAGCCCATAATGTTCGAAAGTAGTTACCTGTTCAGTGTTTAATCTCTGGGTCAGATGTTGGTGCACACTATTGAGCTAATTTAAATGCAAGATTTGGGTCGGAATGGTGCACCAGCTTGTTGTGGATGGTTCTTTAGATTTCTCAGAATCCTTCATGATTTTTCTAGTTTTTCTTGTTTGTATATGTATTTTTCATGAACTCTTTACCCAATGGAGTGTTGCCTGGGGAGTTGCAAGTGACCCTTGTCTTTTCCCACACATATTGTCAAGGCTCATTTTTCACATCCGCATGTGTGTTTGATTGTATCCTTTGTATTAGTTTATGCAGTTCTCTGTCTTCTTCATCTTGCATACTAGGAGAAGATGTGTTTTCACAGCTGTCTTTCTTTTCTAACCTTGTTGTTGATGTTGGTTCAAGCATTTAGAACATGAAATATACTTGGAAGTTTCTGATCCCCTGCTTATGTGTAGATAACTGCTGCAGAGTATGTATGTCCGATTTGGTTTTCTCTGGGGGCAACGTCATTGATCAAAAGATTACTTGATCCCAATCCTAGAAATGTAAGTAGCTACTTTATCACATCAAAGTTGGCATCCTGCTTTAAATAAACCAACTGAACTTTTACCAGAAGTATACAGGTTATGACCTGGCAATTGACTGCAAAAATTGCTAGACAAAAAAATAAGCTAAGAGGATCTCAATTTGCTGAGCTCATCTTGGCTGTCTGAATAATGATGTTTTCAAGCCTGACATATTACTAATTTTCCTGGCAGCGCATTGGTATTGAAGGAATTAGAAAGCATTCATGGTTCCGAAAAAATTATATGCCAGCAAGATGTAAGGAAGATGAAGAAGTTAATTTGGATGATGTCCGCGCTGTCTTTGATGACATTAAGGTTTGTGCAACATTCCTGAATAACCCAGATATCCAGCATTTGTAGGTTCACTTGTTGTTTTATGCATTGTTGTAAACATAGTGACTTTTTGGAGGAATCGCTGTCCGTTGGCTTTTCCAGTACCCTTGATATTTTTGTTTTTGGTTTGTTGGTTATTGCTGTAATTTGCAGGAGCAATATGTAGCTGAGCAGTCAGAATCCAAAGATGGTGGCCCTTTGATAATGAATGCATTTGAGATGATCACATTATCTCAGGGATTAAATCTATCATCACTATTTGACCGGCAGCAGGTTGAATTTTGTTTTCCCAGCGGTTATTTTCTATCCTGATAATTATGTCTAGAGTGCAGTAGTTTGGCACTTTCACCAGTTATATTCCGTGAATTCTAGCCTCTAGGCCCTTATAAAAAAATTTGATATCATAGTTTTCTTGATTTTCTGCTGGTATGAAAATCACTTGAATACTGTTTGTAGGTGACTTTGTTCTTTGCCCCACCTGTGATTATATATCATCTGGATCTGCATAGTCCTTAAATTCAAGGTTAAATTTAGCACATAAATCAAAATTTTCTCCTCGTTGTGTGGATTATTTTTCTCTTTGCTTCATTAATGCAGAATCAGTAATTAGAAGGAATTTAAAGAAAACCAATGTGTAACCAGAAATCTAGATTGATCAAAAATTGTGTACTGAATAAGAACCTTGACTGTAATTGTTCAGTGCTAAACCTGTGAATTTTTTAGCATTGATTAAAAATCTCAGTCAAAACACAGAAATCGCAGTACAATGATCAGGAAGGCAGATGAGATGCTGTTGATTGATTGTCAGAACTTCTAAGTTAAATATTTCTTGCATTTTAGTTGTGCAGTTGGTTAATCTTGAATTAAAATCCCTATTTAACTGACTCCTAACTCCTACTCGTCCTGATCCATGAGGTTCATTCATAGTTAGTGATAAATCCAGATAGCCCGCACACAAAGAAGTCTCTCTCTCATTGCCGTTCATTTGTGTAGGATTTCATAAGGAGACAAACTCGTTTTGTCTCCCGGAAACCCGCAAAAGTGATCATCTCATCTATTGAAGCAGTGGCAGGGTCAATGGGTCTCAAGGTCCATACACGTAAATTTAAGGTATCTGTGTAATTTGTTTTGATTCATCCAAAATGGTTTACTGTCCCTTCGGTGCTTGAAGAATGGATTTAAATTTGACCTCACATTGGATTAGGGAGTATTGAATATATATAAAACTTTCTAAAATGAGTTCATGCGTTTGTAGCAAAAGCGTTTTCCTGAACATCCCTTTTCATATACTATATTGGACAACTGTAAACTAGACAGTGAGCATTAATCTGATGAAATGTTCTATGGTTTGGACAGGCTCAACTTCCCTGTATGTAGGATATGAGTTGTTTATTTAAGAAAATTGACTTAAATCTTGTCTTGCGTGAAGCATGTGCTGTGAAAATGTGTATTCAGCGTTATCCAGTCCCATTTGAGTGATATGTTTTCTTCACAGACGAGACTTGAAGGATTGTCTGCAAATAAAGCTGGCCAGTTTGCAGCTGTCATTGAGGTATATTTTGAGATCATCGTATGCATTTCTTCATTTGAAATATCTAAGGTATGGAGGCCTCATGCGTTTGAGATCCTTTTTCATTTGTAGGTTTATGAAGTGGCACCATCCCTCTTCCTGGTAGATGTTAGGAAGGCCGCTGGAGATACTCTTGAATATCATAAGGTGAACTTCAGAAAATATAAAAACTTCGTTATCCAAAATCTATCCCGGTTAACCTTCCTTAATAGCTTAAAAGAACTCCTAAAAATTTCTCGAGTGGTCTTGAAAGACATTTTAGTAGCTTTTCTTTGAGCATCGCACATGAACTAAATTATTTCATCTCGATTTGCAGTTTTACAGGAGTTTCTGTACAAAACTTGAGCATATTATATGGAAGCCAACAGAGAGTAATGCCAAGCCTGGTCTGCTTAGAACGATGAGTTGCAACTCCTAGTTTGTATTGATGTAATGCAAATCAATTAAGCAGACTGCGTAGAGGTGTAACCAACTTGCAAATCAAGGCAACAGCGTGCCGGAGCGGTCTTGTGCTGTATATAAACTTAATTTTTGACGATCTATATAGTGACGAAATCATTACATGTGATGTTTGTTTCTTGACCTGAGAATCATCATCTACAGTCTTATGGTCGTAGGCCTTGGAATTCAGATTTCAGATGAAGCTATGTAAACGAGCAATTCAAGACTATCTCAAGTCGCAAGATACATAGAAGCCCTTTTTTTCTACTCAATGGCGTGAGCGTCTATCTTTTTGTACGGATTCAATTTTCCTGGCATAGCGTAGAATTAGCTCACGAGCTCGAATTACTTGCTGGCGTGTCATCATAACATCGAGTCTAGAACATCTTGGCTAAAAAGACCTTGAATGCTGATGGCGTTCTGTTCTCTTCGGCAGCAGAACTTTGAATGGTTCGCTTAGCTAATTTTGAAGACATTGCCGTGTTATGTCATTCGAAATGAGCCTTCAAATTGTATTTAGAAAAGTTTACTTGCTCTAAATCTCAGAAGCGTTTTAATCTTTCCAGCATTTGCCTGTGTCCACCGTCCAGCTGTATCCTCCATTTAGAGACTCTCCATCGCAATCAAGGCTCGCTGAAGCTAAATGGCGAGTCGTGACAGGAGTTGGCTCTATTCTAACCTTTTTCCTCGAAAGCACTAATGAAATCTGTCTCGATTAGATGCATCTAGTAAGTCAGTTTATTCAAAATGATCCACCATGTCGGATTTAAACATGTTGTGGGGACCAAAGCTTCCATCCTATGTAGGAACTCGTGTAAGGGGAACAAGTCCTGAATTGGTTTGAGACACATTTCAAGATGAAGATCAAGCGGCGTTTGGTTCGGTTTGATGGCAGGACGAGGGGGACGAGGGATCAGCTTGCGGTTTGAATAACGGATGTCTCAAATTTGAAAAACCCCCTGGAGTTAGAACTTTTGAAAACCCATTTTAGTTATAGAACTAATGTAAGTGCGTTGCAGCATTGGGGTTCTGTTTGTGGGGCTCGATATTATATTGTAATGGTTTTGGAGAGATTCGAAAGCCAAACTCAACTTGAATTATGCCAGCAGAAAGATGACTTCGTCTTTGCTTGGACATAGTTTCTCCAAGTACAGATGAGGATGACAGCATCGACACAATCTCATCCCAGATTATCTAAAGCGTCTCAGTCACCGTCCAAAGCAGAGAACCATGAGATTAATCCCGTTTTTCTCGGTGAATGATGGAGTAATGTTAGCAAGTTAAAAGCCAGCGAACCCAACAGGCGCTGCGCACAAAGGCAGGGAAGGACAGAGATTGCAAAAATGAGAACAAAGATGACCGCTCTTTCATCAAGATCAAGCTCAAAAAGAAAATATGTAAGACAAAGGAATACACAAAATGCCCGACACAGCTAAAACATTGGATAAGAGCAACCAGCAGTACATGAACAGACCTTAGATTGTCGACCACAACATATCCACAAACAGGAGACATAACATCAGGGACTTGATGACTGACTTCTTCAGGAACAATGGCCACTAAAGAGGCGGTGGCCTTCCGCAATTGGAAGGAAAACAGTCGCAACAAGCATTTCAGACACGAAAGCTTGCAAAAAAGAGGGTATAGTTGGTGTACTAGTTTGCCAAAACTTCCCTAGAAAACAACCAAGCCACTGAACGCCCATCCCAACCAGACTATTTGGCCTAAAAAACCTACTCTACAACTTGCTGCTGTCCATCGCTATCTTTAAACCTAATTCCTTATTCTCTCTCGCATCACTACCAGGCCAAACTTCTTCATGTTCAAAGACCTTCATATCCACTTCCTAATCAGGTCGATGACCAGATTCGCTTTGACTAGGAGAGGATATCACATCTCCACAAGCTCTCTGCTAGCTGTTCAACCATGCCACTGCTGATGGAACGGCAGTGTTGCAAATTCAAGCCGATTAAACTGCCCGCCAACTTCTTCAAGAAAGGCACACTCTTATTGGAGACCATAGAACAACCAGCCAAAGAAAGTACTTGTAGATTGAGGTGCCCGGCTAAGGAGAGGACTGAGACACCCGAATCAGTAATGCTGCATTTCGACATGTCGAGGTCATTGAGTAACAAGCAATTGTCTGCAATTGCGACCAAGCTTGCATCTGAGACTTTTCTGCAACCATCAAAATTAAGCAGCTCGAGGGTCCCTCCATGTAGCCGGACCAAGGTGGAAACTGCTTCATCGGTGATGTTTAAACAGTTACTGAGGTTAACTTTCACAAGTCCTGCTTCTGAATTTTCCAGAAGAGGGGAAAGCCCAGCATCTGTTAACCCACAAAGGCCGGTTAAGTCGATGTGCTCCAGATGAGGGCACAACTTTCCCACCATGGCCAAACTAGCACTGCCAAATCCAGGGCAGTTTCGGATCGATAATGATCGTAGAGATGTGCAAGACGAGAGCATCAGAGACCCTTCTAGAAGGTCCTTAATTCCCATACACTTGGCAATAGATAGAGACTTCAGCTTCATTTCACAGTTTGAAATCACACCGATAACTCCTCTCAAGGATATCCTGTCCAATTCCTCGACTTGTAAATGTTCAAGAGAACTCACTGCCCTCGAAAAAGCTATCAACCCAGCATCAGATACAAAGAGACACTTACGGAGGCACATCTGCTTCAAGTTTGTGCAACCCTTTCCAATGGCCCCTAGACTCAAGTCCGTAATTCCATGACAGGAGGCAATTGTCAAGGACGACACTTTTTTGAGACCCTGGGCATTGCCCATGACCCAAAAGCCCTTCTCACTCGCATTTCTGAGACTGCCAAGGAAAAGACTAGTGACAGACAGGCCAAAGTGCCCAATCACCGCAAGAGAGAAGTCTGTTATATTCAATCCCTGAAGCTTTATCTTGCTCAGGACAGAAGAAGCAGAAGATACCAAACTTGCAACTCCATGATCTCCAACTAGAGGGCAGTCTTTAATGGAGATTGATTGCAGCCGAGGGCAACACCTTCCTATAGCTTCCAGGCCCTCATTCCCAATCTTTGGACAAGATTCGATGTTCAAAGAAATCAAATCTCGACAATTTTCTGCAATAGCAATCAGACCCTTGTTGGAAACGAAAGGACAATGGCTAAGATCGAGCTTCTTCAGCAGACAACATTCTCTGGCTATTTCGACTAGACCATCATCCCCAATTGAAGATAGATTCCACAAAGAAAGAGCCCGAAGAGAAGGGCAGCCACGGGCAATTGCGGATATCCCAATGTTTGTGACTCCACGAGTAGAACTGGTTCCCCGGATCGAAAGCTTGCCGAGACCGCCACGACCATTAGTTCCCACTGCTACAGCAGCAAGTCTGACATCCGTTGCCTTCTTCCCCTCCAGGCACCTTGTCAGGTACCCATCCTCCTCAAGTCCTCCACTTACATCGCATGAAACCATTTCGACATCACCAGATGACGAAGTCTTCATCTCCTCGTCCTCCTTTGCAGACTTTTCAACTCCACCTGATATTTCATTTCTGCGCATGCTACTCAAAAGGAAAAGCCAGTGCTTGGAAACACAGGCACAGGCGCTCCTTTCTCTACCGCCGGGGAGCCGTCTGAAGATCTCAAAGAGGCATTCATCCGGGAGTTCCCCGATGGACGATGGATGTTCCCCCTCATACTCGTACGAGCTGACGGCGTATGGGCCACATATGCGAGCCCGCTTGTGGGGAGGGTAGTATATGTCCATACTGGAACCCATCGAATACAAACGATCCAAGTCGATAGAACTTGTGCATAAAGATCCGCCGCCGAAGAATTGATCCTCACCTGCAAAACCAATTATAAACAAGTCTGATGAGTTAATCTGGCCCAAGTGTTCAAACATAAACGCAGTAACACAACCTAACACAGCAGTAGCAAAACCTTTCTACCTCCTATCAACCACTCAAGAAATCCAGTTTCGTCTTAATACATGGAGCCACTTCTTAATTGTTAGCTTTTAGCAGAAGATCAAAATCACAAATCGATCTTTACATCTACCAACAAAAACGGAAAGAGGGTATCGATATCTTAAGCTACAAGTCATAAAAGTCCTGATCTTCAACTTCTACGACACCAACCAACCAAAAACCGCGAGAACTCCCACCATTTCTTCAATCAAAACCCAGAAAACATTTCCCTTCATTTTAAGAGCTTACAAAAGCGAGGAGCTTTTACCTCCATAATTGACGAGAGTCGGCATGGCTGATCCCCAAAGCAAGAAGAACCTTTACCGAGCGCAAGGAGGACTAGACTGAACGCCAAGAACGAAACAACAATGCAGACGAAACCCGGTAGGCCTTCAGCGCATGAATGCATTTACAAGACCGAGCGAGTTCTTGAAGAGCATGGAACAGCCAAGAAACCCTAGCAAGCAGGGCAAAAAGAGAAGTAGAGAGGAGAGGAGGAGATGGAGAAGGAGGAGAAGAAGGAGAAGAAGAAGGGAGAAGGTGGGAGTGCCGCGTTCGGTCCTGGGCTGGGAATGTGTCACGCGAAGGAGTTATATTGGTGTCATCTGTCACTGCACAGAGAGATGGAGAGAGAGAGTACATGCAAGTGCAATGTATCCATCCTCAAAACCGGGCATTCATTCCTAGTCCAACCAACCACCTCAGCCCCCCAAAAAGAAAAAAAAAAGAAATAAAGAGAGAAATAAATCGTAGGAGCAACTGGAAATTTCTCTTCTTTTCCATAAAAAAATTCCCCCTTTTTATCTTTCTGCTCTTTTCCCTTGGGATTTTTTTATTATTATTATTATTTAGACGACGAGACGATTACCGCAATATCTGAACCCATTATAGAATGTTGAATTTGAATCATAATTACTATCTAGACCCGTCACGAATGTTAATTGTGGATCATGATGGCATTTGATTCAAGACAATAGTTATTGCAATTGGACGCGGTATTTAGGATCGCTTAAGAAATGAAAGCATTTGGTTTGCTAGGATCATTGTCTTATTGCTTATTAAGTTTTGAGTAAATACTACTAGAAATCTCAAACCATATATGAGTGCCACATTTACACACAATTAATTTTGGTGTCACAACAAATCCAAAATCACTAATATGGAGGATTAGAAAAATCTGCTAATTTTTTCCTAAGAGCTTATTGACGTTTTGAAAATCTGCTAAAATCCTTAATTTTACCCCATTTTGGCCCTAAGATTTTGGTGATTTTGGAGAAAGAGAAAGAGTGAATTCAATTCTATTTTTTAATTCTCAATCTCAAGTTTATCTACTTCATCTAGCTTTCTCTAAACAACGTAATTTAAGAGACCTATGTATGCTGAATTTTCACGTTGAATCAACCTCACACATTGATCATCTGAGTTGTTTGTAATGTGCTTCCACATAAACAATTTAGAGGGATATTGGTTGAAAGCTGATGGTGGTATATTTATTAGGCTTTTTGTGTACATGAAGATTAGTTTATGGTTAAATATGACACAAGTGCACCAATTTGGGCTTTGTAATGACTATCTTTTGTTTTCCTTTGCTTTTTTGTCTTTTCCAGGAAATATTTCCAATTTAGTTTGAGTGCGTTCATTGATGCCAATGTAAAAAAATGTCTTCATTTCCAACGCGTTGATTATATACATAATACAAGGAAAACATCGATTTAGGAATGATATAATCTTTCTTTATTCGAAGGTTCAATACATGTCCCCCAAGCGTTTGTGAACAAATTTTCTTTCTCCTCTTGATTTAACTAGAATCTATGCCAACTGTGAAGAAGGGTGATCTCTATCAAGTGTCAAAACTCGAATTTACATTTAAGTGGTGCGAAACAAGGGCCTTATTACATGCTTTATGACTATGCCCTATAGAAAAAGATTTCATCATTCAATAAACCACGCTTTAGTCTTAGCTTTAGCTTAACCAAGCATCAATTTAGGTGAAGGTGGGGCTGAGAGCTATTCAATTAATGAATCAACCAATTAATTTTTGCCAAATGAGATTAATAAAATAAAATGAAATTGCATCTCCATTGATGGCCTTGACAAGTTGATGAGAAATTATAATCTCATGGGAGATGAATTGGCAATTGGCATGCCAGATAGATGGGGACGGAGGAGCACTTGGGTTTTGGGGAATACAACTGTCTAAGCAGTGGAGATTCATCTTCATCCTCCCTCTCTTTTGTGTATCCTAACTTTTTCTCATTCAACTCACCCCTGCCTGCAACTTGAGCTGCGTCTGCACCAAGTGGGACTTCTTGGAAAGCAGGCGGCCAAGGAATTAAAATATATGTATTCCAAATTGGGGGTTAGGAGGGATTGGATTAGGGGAATCGATGAATTGTTATTCTTTAATCTCTTGTTGCTTTTATTGGTTGAGGGGGAATCGATGGGCTTGATTAGGGACAGTGAACACAAGAGGGGTTGCTTGTTTTAGGTGATTCTGCTCCCAAGACCGGCCTAGATTGCTAGTGCTTTGGTGGTTGTGCTAATGAAATCAAGACTGGTACTAACCAATTTTAATATAGCTCCCAATGACCGAGAAACCCGGTTTAAGTGAATAATCCCGCAATTTATGAAATCTTGTTCAAAATTTGTCAATTGGACAAGCAATGAGCCAAAACTCAAGTTAGGAATCTCGAAATCGAAGTCGGCCGGGCTTCTTTGTTCACAAGGGTCGCTAGTTGTGAATAGATTGAGCAATTTTGCGGAACTCTAAAGTGAATAGAAGGAAAATGAGTCGAAGATCATCTCTCATTGATCTGATGTGTTAGGTTGTATTGTCCTATTATTGTTCTTCCGAGGCTTGGAAGTTGCAGTCATTTCTTATGCCGTATGGTTTGATTCTACACAGCATATATATTGAGGGACATTTGTGGAAATTTTCTTGAAATTTTATTATTTTTCTTAGCGCAACACAAATGTATAGTGAAGAAGATTTATTAGAGGAAAATCACAAAGCAAAGGGAGAAAAATATTCCTAAAGATCTAAATATCTTGGGGAAACTTAACAGAATTAGAGGCACAATAAATATGAAAAAAAAAAAAAAACATGCTACAAAACAAAGAGAGTAACAATGCTAGGCATGAATGGAAAAGTTGTAAACAAAATGAGTGAGCATTTACAGGAGCAGATCATGTTTAATATTTAAATGGAATCTTCCATCACATAAAATATCAAATCTGTAGATCATTCTTACCATACTTAATATTATTAAGTGAAAAAAAAAAAACCCCAAAGTTGAGATTTTTCCGAGGCAATGGTTGAGTAACCATATAAAGTGATCGAGCTTTGAAAGTTAAACTTAATGCAAATCGGATTTTGTTAACAAGCACTTAATATTTTCTAAAATTCGAAGTTGCAATTTTTCTAAGGCAATTGTTGAGTAACCAAATAAAGAGACCGGGCAATTTCGAGAGACCAACCAGCCTTGCATTGTTTGTAATCAGTACTTTTTTCAGGTTAAAGTTATTCTAAATTGGATTTCGTTAACAAGCACTTAATATTTTCTACAATCCATAAAACCCGATTTCGACAAATTTCGAACCTCGATAATCAACATATTCCAAAGACCCTTAACAAATACTTTTAAATGAAAAATAATTCAATATTTTCCTTTCTAAAATTACGAACACGCTCATCAAGGCGGTGGTTAATGAAGATGATTATGCCGTGGTTTTAACTTCGATGACAATTCATTAAACTTCCAGCTGGAGTTATAGAGATGTTGAGCTTCGGAAGTTGAAGTCGACCCAAAAGCAGTTTTTGTCGTTTTTGCAGGCAAGCGGGATAAGCGTACGGTGCAGATGAGCAGGTCAGCCCGGTCGACTTTTCGTGCGGACACGATGGAGCGGTCAATTCCCTGTCGTTTCCCAAACGCGGACAGGAGCTCTTTCCCATGGATGTTCAATGAATTGGGTACAACTTGAGCATCGTACTGGAAAAAATCGACCAGAAATCAATTTGATTAGATGGAAGTTTCCTTCAGTTAGTGCGATGTGACTTATTTCTTTATAATGTTGGTTTAAATTCGGAAGAAATTCGGAACCACGTGATTCTGTGCAATGTTGAATGAGTCCTTTCATCAACTTTTATCGGCCAAGAGTGTTTAGTAAGAAACGTTTATTTGATGCTCGCCGAAATCCCGATGAATTTACACTACTTTAATGAGTTGGTTGTGTTGTCTCTTCTTTTTCATTTAATTAGTAGTAGTTGTTGCCCTTAGATTATCAATGAAAATTCGCAACAACGAGAGGATATGCATCAAACGTACATAACATTGCCTATCGTACATCAAGGCCAAGCCAAAAATGTCTATTTGCTGTCTAATTAAAAAGAATGCGTGGTTTGTTTAAATATTTAAATTGTGGTTACCCATGGTTTATGCTTTCCGAATGAAACGGAAAATCCATGAGTTTTACGCTTATCAATATAGGTGATTTTACGTCTTGATCTCTCCATCCTTTTATTTGTTATATTATATTATATGATCAGACTTTAAGCTTCAACACAAGATCGTATCGTATTTCTATCCTATAAGTGAGAGATGCATCATAAAAATTATCTTTAATAGTTTAAAACATTTCAAATAAAATTGTCAACAATCCTATAATGCTCCGCGCTAGCGATTATTATTGATAGTAAAATAACTTTCTTGTTTACCAGTGAGCGATAACATTAATACATATACGGAGCTTTTAGCCCTCTCCTTGTGAAGTGTCCGTTTTACCCCCATCCAATGAAGACAACACCAGCCTCCTCGGTACGAAGATTCGCCTTTCCTTTTGTTGTCCTTTTCCGTCTTTTGGTCAATCTGAAAGGGTGGAAAAGTCAGTTCCGCCCCTCCTTACCTTCTCTGGATTTGGCTCTCTTTACAGCCGGTTCAATTTGAGAGCTCTCCGCCTTTTTCTTCTAATAATAATACAAAAAAAAATTAATAATGCGATGGAAACGTGACGCGGGCGGCGAGATGAAGTTTCGCGAGAGCGCATCGGAGACGTCGACGGACGAACGGCCCGCGATGGGCCCACGTGGCGTGCGCCCCACCTTAAACGTGCGGTAGCCGCTTTTCCGTTCTACCGATGGGAACGCCACGATTTTTATTTCTTTTTTTATTTATTTTTTTCGGCGGTCGTAATGCCGCTGGTTGACGGGGCGGGGGCGGGATTTGGACGATGAATTTGGGAATCAGGGGGGCGGGACCCACCCGCACCCCCGGACCACGCTTGCGTGCCCGATTCCCATGCAAGGTCCATTGCACATTGCATTGAGCCGTCCGTAATAGGACACTTCATTAGGTCGTCGCCTCTGGTATTAAAAAAAGAAGAACAGGGTTAGGATCAATGGATTGTCTCCTCGATCTATCTTCGCCTTTTCTTCGCTTGAATGAGACCTTCTCAATCACATCCATAAATACCGTTCAATTTTCTTCCTTATGTTTAGGACGGATTGAAGAGACGGCTCGTGAAATTATCAATCTTGTTATTTTCTTTTTCGAATGAGACATCCTCGATCACATTTATGAATATCGGTTCCCGTTTTTCCTTGATATTTAGGTTGAATTGGAGACGGCACGTGAAATTTGACAAATAGAAATCTGTACATATCGAAGAAATTGAAACAGAATGCCACTATGATATCATGTTGAGAAGTCTATTTTTCAAGCCCTTCCCTTAGATTGGGGCTTTGTCGACGTATAGACCTCGGTGGCCCGACCCATCTGTTGACTGGCGAGTCGTCTTGCTTTGGTTTCCTGTCGACAAACGATGATTATTGCCTTGCCTTTAATTAATGAACCGATCGATTGACCAAGATGGGAGACTCACTGATTGATTGTGCAAGGATCTCCAAGCCCCTTGTTTTCCCGAACCTAGCAGCAGATGCGCGAGATGTGCATGAATCCAGATCGGAATTTTCTTTCTTTGTTTGAGCAGCTCCCACACGAGATATAAATAAACCCTACAAACGATCGACATTGGATACTTTAACGATTGGAATGAAATTGGGTTTTGTCATGGTGTTGGGTTGAGATACGTCCCCATCTATCGGCATCTTTCGTCCTTACTTTTTATCGCATGCATGCATTTGAATCCCACATAGTTGATTCTACACTTGAGAGGGAAAAAAAAATAGTTGGTTCTACTTTCATAAAAATAATTCTCAAGGTTAGTGTATGTCGAATATTTATACTTATCATATCTCTTTACAGAATTTCATGCAAGGCCTCCATATATCATCAATTTTCTTATTAGAGACAAAATTGTACTTCAAAAGTAAATGAAATCTCTAACTCATCAAATATTCTTAAATTCATTTTCTTGAATAGACCAAATAACTTAGCATCTTCCAAAAATGACGAACTATTATCTCTTTCTGAATAGAAAGCGTGTTTTCTTTTGATAGTGCACGATAAATGGCGGCCATTTTTGTCGCACTTACTGATAATGAAAAAGGAATCATGATCGTTGCTACTGGCAATATATCAACATTCAATTTGTATTTAGAGAGATAACATATAAAATTTTTGCATATCATATACGCATTCCATTGAACACAATCATATATTTTTTTTTTTTTTTATGCTAAGGATCCAGCCTAACTCACTGGCTTAGCTCAATTTCGGGAGCACGGCACAGACCATATCTCGAGGGAGATTGGCTCAGCAACCCACCGTCGGGGCCCCCCACTTAAATCACGGAACTACTTTGAGAGTTATGACGACTCACGGAACTACAATCATATATGTTCATCTCTATGTCAAGGAACAAATTGAACTGATCCAAAACAATAATACCCCATAATTTAGTTTGACCTCCCCATCCAAGTTATGAGGATTCAACAAAAGGAATCACATCGAGCCCTTCCGCATGACTATACACAAAACATTCATAATGATTTTTGGTGGTGTTGGTCGCGTTTAGTCATATTCTATAATTCTTTCATATTCTTGAAGGATACGGCCAGGGAATTAAAATATGTTCATTAATAATAATTTATATGTATTCCAAATTGGGGCCTAGAGGGGATTGGATTAGGGGAATCGATGATTTTATTCTTTAATTTCGTGTTATTTTTATTGGTTAAGGCGGGACCATGGGCTAGATTAGGGAAAGTGAACGCAAGAGGGGTTGCTTATTTAAAATGACTTTGTTCCGAAGGCTAGTCTAGATTGCTAGTGTTTTGGTGGTAGTGCTCATGAAATCAAGACCAGCATTAACCACTTTTAATATAGCTCCCAATGACCAAGAAACACGATTTAAGCGAATAATCCTGCAATTTATGAAATCTCTAAATATGTGGATTGGACGAGCAACGAGTCAAAACTCGATTCAAGAATCTCGAAATGGAAGTTTGTCAGGCTTCTTTGTTCACATGGGTTGCCAGTTGCGAATAGATCGAACAATACCATGAGACTTTAAAGTGAATTGAAGGAGAAGAAGAGTCGAAGATCATCTCTTATTGATGCGATTAAATAAGTTGTATTGTCCTATTGTTCGAGGCTTGGAAGTTGCAATCATATTTCTTATGCAGTTTGACTTGATTATATATATTACCCAGCATATATATCGAGGGACATTTGTGGAAATTTTCTCAAAATGTTGATATCTTTCTTAGTGCAACACGAATGTATGGTGAAGAAGATTTTTTAGAGGAAAATCACAAAGCAAAGGGAGTAAAATATTCCTAAAGATCTTAAATGTTTGGGGGAAACTTAACAGAATTGGAGGGAAAATAAAAATGAAAAAAACCTGCTACAAAACAAAGAGAGTAACAATTCTAGGCATGAATGGAAAAGTTCTAAACAAAACGAGCGAGCATTCATAGGAGCAGATCATGTTCAATATTCAAAATGAGTCTCGTATCACATAAAATGTCAAATCTATAGATAATTTTTACCATACTTAACATTATTAAGTGAAAAAACAAAAAAGACCCCAGAGTTGCCATTTTTCCGAAGCAATGCTTGATTAACCAAATAAAGAGATTGGACTTTGAAAATTGAAATTATTCCATATTGGCTTTTGTTAGCAAGTACTTAATATTTTCTAAAATTCGCAAAATCACGTCTCGACAAATTCCCAACGTCGAAAATGAATATATTTCAAAGAAACGACGTGCTTTTAAGTGAAAAATGCAAATAATTCAATAATTTCCTTCTACAACTAAACACGCTTATCAAGGCGGTGGTTAATGAAGATGATTATGGGGGGGTTTAACTATAATGACAAGATTCATCAAACTCCCAGCTGGTGTTATGGAGACGTTGAGCTTCGGAAGTTGAAGTCGACATAAAAGCAGTTTTTGTCGTTTTGCAGGCAAGCGGGTGAAGCGTACGGTGTAGATGAGCTGGTCAGCTCGGACGACTTTTCGTATGGACACGATGGAGGAGCGGGCATTTCCTGTCGTCTCCCGGACGCGGACAGGAGCTCTTTCCCATGAACGTTCAATGCACAAGGTACGACTTGAGCATAGACATCGGAAAAAATTGACCCAAAATCAATTGATTAGATGGAAGTTTCCTTTTTGCGATGCGATTTATTTATTTATAATATAGATTTACATTCATAAAAATTCTAGAAAAATGTTAATTCTGTGCAATGCCCAATGAGTCTTTCGTCAACTCGAGCGTATTTAACTAAGAGTGTTTATTTGACACTTGCTAAATTTTGATGAATTGATCATGTTTTTCTCTTTTTTTTTTCATTTGATTAACAATACTCATTGCCCTAAATTATAAAAAAAAAAAAAATTCACAATAGCGAGAGGATGATACATTAATCATATGAAACATCGGCTGTCATACATTAAGGCTAAATTGAAAATGTCTACGCAACATCTAATTCAAGAGGATGTATATTAGTTTCACGGTTGATACAAAAGCTCTTTGCATCATTTTCATTAGTTCGTTTAAATATTTAAAATTGTGTTTACCTATGGATTTTAAGCTTCACTGCGAGACCTTATCCTAAAGTGACATAGAAATTATCTTTAGTAATTTAAAACTTTTTTCAAATAAATTTACAACAACTTCGTAAGGCTTTGTGTTAGCAATTGTTATGAGCAAGAAAATAACTTTCTTGTTTATTAATATATATATATATATTTCGTCGTGACAAAAGCACATTTTAAAATTAGAAAATGACTTGATTTAAGGATAGCTAATAGATAATATATATATTTCCGTAGAGTGGAAATGTAAAAGGTTTGTCTTACCCGCGCGAGACAAAGACACGATCCTTTTTCTGTCTTTAGTTCAATGTGAAAGGGTGAAAAAGTCAGTTCTGCCCCTCCGTAACTACTCTGGATTTGGCCATTTTCATAGCTGGTTCACTTAGCCCTTCGCCTTTTTTTTTTTTTCAAATAACAACAATAATTTCGTCCAGAATAATAATAATAACAATAATAATAATAATAAGGGATAATTTCAAATAAAGGCTTGAAATATCCTTAGTTTTTTTAAATAAGAGTTTGAAATGAACATTATCTTAAATAGAGGTTTGAAGTGTTCTTATTTTCTCAAATAAGAGTTTAAATTAGATATTATTTTAAATAAATGCTTGAAGTAACCATGTCAATTTTAAAGAAAGATTTAACCTCACCGGGTCAAGAATATTTTCATCCTTTACCTTTTTTTTTCTCTTCTCTGTTTTTTCCATAAAAAGACGTACTTAAAAAAAGACTAAAACTAAAATTTAAAAAAAAACACAAATTAAATAGAAAGAAACCAGGCGGGAGGGCGGGGGTCAGCCCTCCCACTTGTTTTTTTTTTTAAAAGAAAAAGGACAAATGAAAAAAAATAAGAAAAAGTAAAGGAGGAGGGTGCAATATATTAGTCAGTTGCTTCTTTGAAATTAATATGATTATTTTAAGTTCTTATTTGAAGTAATATTCACTTTAAGCTTTTATTTAAAAAAATAAATATATTTTAGAGATTTATTTCGAATCTTTATTTGAGAAATAGAGAGCAGTGTTTTGAGTCCTTATTTGGTATTTTTTCTAACAACAATAGTAAAATAATGTGATGGAAACGTGGCGCACGTGGCGAGATGATATTTCGAGAGGGCATCGGAGACGTCGGCGGATGAACGGCAGGGGGTGGGCCCACGTGGCGCGTGGGGGGCCCCACCTAAATGTGAGGCAGCCCCCGTTTTGGTCCCGCCGCAAGTGGAGGGGCCGGGGGGGGGATTTGTACATTGAATTTGGGAATTAGGGTGGTGCCCACCCCGTCGACCCGTTTTGCATTGCCACGTTCCCATGCATTACATTAATTTAGTCGTTCGCCATAGCCGGAAAGCTAGAAGGACACTTAGGTCGTCTCAGATGGAAAAAAACATGAAAAACAGGGATTAGGATCAATGAATTGAGACCTTGTCGATCACATCCATGAACGTCATTGGTCCCTTTTTCTCCTTTGATGTTCGAGTCCGCACTAAAGACGGCATGTGAGATTTGACGAATGGAAGACCATCCATAAAAAAGAGAATGGAGTGGAATCATCCTGATACCGTGTTGGAAAGTCTATATTAAAGTGATTGGGATTGGGTAAATTTAGGGTGCCTTTCCGTCGGTACGGGCTTTGTCGACGTATGGCTTATGTTGGCTGGCTAGTTAGTCGTCTTGCGTTGCTTGTGGTTTGATGAACAGTGGTTATTGCCTGTTAATCACCGGACCGATCGATTGAACAAGGTGGGATACTCACTGATCCATCGTGCGAAGGTCTCCGAGCCACCTGTGCTCCCGAACCCGGCAACAGATGGGCAAGACGGGCCTGAATTCAAACCGGACTCTTCTTTCCTTCGTCGGAGCTGCTCCCACCGGCGCAATATGCATAAACCCGCAAGTAAATGACTGGTGGATACCCAAACGATTAGCATGGAGTTGGGTTTGTGATGGTGTTATTGGGTTGAGATATGTTCGATCGCCATCGATTGGTTATCTTTCGTCCTTACCTTTCATCGCATGCATGCATTTGAGTCCAATGTACTTGATTCCACACCAAGAAGGGGAAAAAAAAAACAATAGTTGATTCTACTTTTATAAAAACAACTCTCAGAGTTAGTGTGAATTAGATATTTATATATATCATATCTCTTTATAAATATCATGAAAGGCCATTATATATCATCCAATTTTCTTTCCAGAGACAAAATCGTACTTCAAAAGTAGTTGAAATCTCTAACTTATTAAATATTCTTAAGATCATTTTCCTAAGTAGACCAAATAACTTAGTGTCTTCCAAAAATAAATTTTGATAGGGCACAATATATGGTGACCATTTTTGTCACATTTATTAATGTTGAAAAAGAATTCATAGTACTTACCACTAGCAACATATCCACATTGAGAGTGTATTTAGATAGATAATACATTACATTTTTGCATATAATCGTGTGTTAATCTCCAAGAGGGCACACGTCAAAGAACAAAATGAACTTATCCAAAACACTAATACCCCATAATTTAGTTTAGACCTCCCCCATTCAAGTTGTGAGTATTCAACAAAAGGAATCCCATCAATTTCAGAAGCAAGCTGTGAAACCGAAAATGGGAAGAAGGGGAAAAAGAACGGCAAATTGGTACCTTTTCCCAAATTATCAGAGCCAAGTTGCGGGGAAATTGAAGTACTACCGACAATGTGGCCAATTAGGAAAAAAGAAGAAGAAAGAAAGATCAAAAACATATTGTTCTTGATTTTTATTTGTCTCCGCACACATCTAAATTTCTTTAATTGACCCCTATGGGACCATCGAGCCCCCATGGATGTACACAAAACATTTAAGATGATGTTTGGTGGGGGTGGTGGTGTGTAGTCACATTCTTCGGATTCAGACGGAACGGCAACCAACACGCCAAACGAGAGAGCGGGACAATCTTTGCAGTTCAACTACTCAACCTGCTCCGATTCCCTTCTAAAGGGTACCAATGGTTCCGCCTTTAAGGGAATGTCCTTGAAAAAAATACAAAGGCTTTTAAGCTAATGAATATAAGTAGTATTTCGCAAAGTATACCTTATAAACATATTGGAAAGCAATATTGATCTAAAAGCCATTTGGCGAAAATTGTAATTTGTAAAGTAGTTGATTTACAAAAGAAATAATTTAAGAAGTGCTTCGAATTATTATCATTTTGCTGCTTGTGTGGCACGACATAAGATGGGATCCATATTCAGCCACGTCAAGATAAATTTGTAGGACCAACATGCCAAGATTTTTTCAATGTCTTGATCATTTCAAGAAGTCAAATTAAGTAAACCAAATCTTGGTGGATTCGCAAGCCTTTAAATGTCAAAGATGGGCGGTCGAGAGAGCTGACATTTTGGGGGAAGAAAAGGTCGCGAATTGAAGTTCATGCATTTGCAATTCTTTGACACATCACGAAAAGCAAAATGCATGATATGCATCGAACCATGGACAAAGTCTTTAATCATACAATGCAGATGATCATTTTTCACCGTCAGTACATCTAATAAAATTGTAGCCCTTAATTTAAATTTTTCTTACCGTCCTTGGAATGTCAGTGCTCGTGCAGCGCCTGATTTGAAAGCATGGGATCGGTGATCACGCTTGATCAAAGGGGCTAATTTCTTCCAAACCCCCTCTCCATAAAAAAAAAAATACAATGCGTCAGCATCGTGATGATGCACTTGGCACCACAAGTCATGGGTTACATTCAGTCCCCCCCAATTGTCAGATGACACAGCAAATGTTGTCTATTTTATTACAAAAGTAAAACTACTCCAGTCCACACTTGGTCCTCAGAGCACGCAATTCTAGATGTTTTATAGCCTCAACATGGCAACTATGGGATAATAATGTAGGATTGTGTAGTTTGTATAAAAAAGATACAGGGCCGTGTGGTTATCATTTGTGGGTTTTTCGCCTACTGGTGTAAGAAAATTCTCCTGCAAAAATATTGTCAAGTCGTTGGACTGATTGAAATTCATAATAATTTATGCTTGTCGTCTCGAAACGATGGGTCAATGATACTACTTTCCATGAACGGCATAGCACTTCGTTTGATTCGATTTGTAACCGAACATTTATGAGTCCTGTAATCAAAGTAGTCTTGGCCTGCATTTAGCACATCGCTAATAGGCTTCTAAGTTCGATATTTTATACATACACATTTTAAAACCTACTACATCGAAGAACACGATGAAAAAACTATTTCCAAAAACTCCCGCGCCTATGCGAAGTTGTCAAATACTTTCTAGAATGTAATATCCTATTTTCTCAGAGCCACAATCATTGTTGTAATGTTTTGACAAACAAGTTCTTAATCTGCGATGTTAGGTGTCTTTCACTTGTGGGTGATTGAGGAACACGTAATTCACCAAAACTTTTTGGCTTCATGTCAAAATTATGGTTTAACAAAAAACAAATTTGAAATTTTGGAAAGAAAATTGTTCAAAAAGTCTATTAGGCCAATTATGTCTGGAAATCACAGACGTAGCATCTAGTCAGCAATGATCATCCTTATGGCACGATCGGCAATCTGCCTTATATGACTTCACTAGAAAATAATGTTGTTTTGAGATTTTTTTTTTTTAATTATGTTCTTTTCTTTCCTTTCTTTTTACTTCTTTTCATTTGTTTCCTCATTGTCATCTTTCTAGAAAGGGTCGGCGAGGCTGTCGGGACCTCCGTGATGGCCGGCAATAGGTGAGAGTCTCCGAGCCCCAACAAGCAAATGGGTGGGGGGTCTCGAAGCCCTTGATAGCAACTGAGCAAGGGGCTGCAAGGGCTTCCAAATCTTCGCCAAAATTGTGAGGTCCAAGCTGTGCTACGTGAAGGTGTTGAGGAGGCTGAAGGAGAGCCAGTCATAGTTTAGTGACCTCTTCCCCGGCAACTACCCTTTCCTCTGGGGGAATCCAATGCCTGTGAAGAACTTGATTTAGAAAGATGCGAAATTAAGAGTATTAATGGGAATTTTCCAAGAGTTAAGAAGACTTGTGACTCAATCTCAAGCTCTTTGTATCTAAAACGATCCAGAATTAAATTCATCAAAGGATGAATAAAAAGGTGAGGCTAACCTAAGGGGACTAATCATAATGATAAATGAGTGGACTTTCACGTCTCTAGAACCATGATGTTTTAGGCTATCAAGGAGTTTTTTTGGACATTTAGAAAGGTAAATGTTCAAGCGTCTAGTTAGAGAATATGATCTGTACATTATTCAGTCAGTCAATTACAACTTTTGATCATAGAAGAGTCGTGAGATCCGTAAAATCAATTTGGAAAACTTTTTCAGAAACTCTATACTATGACCCCCACGACCTTCAAGGTCATTTTTGGCCTCGAAATCTATCAATTTCATGCATTTTAGGACCATATTTCTACGTCTGGGCTATTTGAGGAAAATGTTATTGGCTCATTCGCTTTTGATCGAGTTTATTTTGAATATTAATTTCTATTCAAGGTTAATTACGAGCCGGTCAAATGAAAGGAAGCAATCCATCCACGCATCCCCTATCTATGTTATATGGATCCGCTAGGAGGCAGCTAACCCCTTAATGACATACCAACTTGGATTTTTTTATAGACCAAAATCATCAAAGTCTAGATGGATATATGAACACGTTATCTAAGTTTATAGCCACTAAATTGGGTATGATAATGGCTAGTGGCTCATCAATGACCACTTAAACAGCTCTGAAATTTTCCTCACCCGCTTTTGCCTCGTTGACTAATTGCACATACACGGTTCAATGCATAATCCTCGATCGAGAGTCCCTAGTCAACCCGATCCAATTTAAAAAGAGAGCTTATGGATTTGTCACCATCTCCAATTTTTTTTTTGAAGAAAATGATAAGATGTTGTAACAAAATCGATACACGACAGTTTCAGCCCGCTAAAAAAAGATATTAGAAAAATAATAACAGTGGTATGTAGATTCAGCAAATGGGTTTGTTAAAACACAATACTTTACGAAAGCCATGTTCAATGTTGTTCCTCTTTTGAACTTTAGTATTTGGAGGACCCTTTATTAAATCAAATTTGGACAATTAGATAAGATAGATGTTGGATGAATCTGGCGGTACACCTGCACGAACAAATGTAGCCTGCCCATAATCTTATGGACATTTAAATACTAAGTTAAAGGATTTCTCTGTTCATTCTTGTTGGAAAAAGTATTAGAATACATAAAATAATAATAATTATTGGAAATACATTACAAAAGATTAGAAAATAAAAAGAAATGTCTGAGGCGTGCAAACACTGTCCTCAAGAATAATTTCGTCCCTCGGAGTACGTAACTCGGTGCGTAAGGCTTCGGTGGCTATCCTCCCAAGATACAATAGACCTTCCTCTATACTCCGCACTGAATATTAGAAGGAAACAGAACAATTTTTGTATATGACCAGCAAAAAGAAAAGGAAAGATATGAGAACATATTGTATCTTCACCGATTGTGGTTTGAAATTTAATTTATATTTAAACAAGAAAAAGAGAGAGTCATAAATCAATTGGTAATTAAAAAGATGACTATTATAAAATAATGAAGAGTTTATGAAGTAACAAATCAAAAGTTATAAAGCCGTTAGATGACTGTTATACAACCATTAGAAAGCTGTTATATGATCGTTAAAAAAGCCGTTACAAAAATGATGACTTTTATGACGATCATAATTTCTAATAAATATTTCAAAATTGCTGAAATATCTAACAATTCTCATGTAATGTTCATTGCTTCAACGTTTATTTTATGGATTCCATGTATTCATGTCGAGATACAACCAATGATGGTGTGAGTTGGCAAGAAGGCTTGTCGTTATTTTGGTTAGAGACAGTCGAATAACAACCCGACCATAAAAGCTTTACTCAAAATGCATTTCATGATCTATTTAAGGGTCCGTTTGTTTCGCGGAAAATGGACCATTTCCGGAAAATATTTTCCTAGAAGTCATTTTCCAGGAAAATGACAATATTTTCCTAAAAATCATTTTCTAGGAAAATGACAATATTTTCTGGTATTCGACTAAAACCTGAAAATGTTTCGGAAAATATTTTCCGGTGTTTGGTAAGGAAAATATTTTCTAAGACTTTACCACTTAGGCATGCATCACTTACTGACTTATAAATCCATCAAATATGAATTTGTCTTTACCAGTCAAATTTACTTCATATCTTTGTTCCTTCATTGTCGCCAAACGCTCATTTATTCTAAAAAATGTTCGTATGGATTTTAAAAAGAAGCAAAAGAGAAAAAAAAAAGAAGCAAATCATATACAGCCCTCATGAGAATCTTCCAATTGAGTGGCATGTTCTCCCCCTGCGTTTTTTGTGTTCTAATAAACAAAAGAAAAAAGAAGTAAAGCATGTAGAGCCTTTTGCTTGAGCAATATACAACTGCAGGGTAAAATAAATAAAGAAAATGATAAGCAAAAGTGCAGAGTGTGAGCTTGAGATCGACGAGCTCGAGGTTCGCCGCGGTAACGGCCGACGACTAGCCAAGAAAGAAAAAGATGGGAAACAGAGAAAAAAAAAAAGAAAAAAAGAAAAGAAATAGAAAATATAAAGGAAATTAAAAATAATTCGAATTAAAAAAGAAAAAGAAAATTAAAAAATAATTCGAACAAAAAAAGAAAAGAAAAAAAGAAAGGGGAGGAGGAAATGAGGATTTGTAAAGGTGTGAGATAGGAGAGATCAAGTTAGAAAAATGTTTTCAACTTTTCAAAAGTAGAAAACATTTTCCTTTCATTTAGAAGACTTTTTTCCTTTCATGGAAAATATTTTTCCCAAGGAATTTATTTTCCGTGAAACGAACGCCGATAATCCGAAAAACATTTTCCCAGAAATTATTTTCCACGAAACGAACTTAGCCTAAAGAAGTGAAAATTGATAATACGTCCAAAGATATTTCAATTAATGCAACGGTATAAATATATTATATATAAATGCATTCATTCCTAAGGTCAACTAATAGATCAGGGTCATTTGCGCTGGTCACCCTTACTCGTTTGAGAGAATTATTTAAAAAATCCTACACTTATTGTATGACGGCCAATTTAGTCATGAATTTTCCACTAATACCAATTTATTTCTAAATCTTTTGATGATTTTCTAATATAGAATGAACGATTTTTCTATTTTTTTTTTTAAATTTCTGAATTTTTTCCTTTATTTTCCTTTCCTTTTCTTTCTTTTTCCTATCATGTTGCTTATCTTCTTCCTTCGTTAGTCGTTGGCCATAAGCGAGGATCGTCCTCACTGATCATGCCTCATCTAGATCTAGCAAGGGTGACCTTCATCGCCCTGGTCTAGATATGGGAAAGCGCAGCCCCCACTAACTTTCCTGCCGGCGCTGTGGCTGGGCAGTTGCCATCATTTTCTTATGGTGTATAACTTGACAATACACAGCATATTTATTGAGGGAAGTTTGAGAAAATTTTCTCAAAAGTTCGTTATTGTCTTAGCGCAACACGAATGTATGGTAAAGCAGATTTGTAGGAGGAAAATTATAAAGCAAACTAGAGCTCCTAAGATCTAAATGTATGGGCGGAAACTTAACAAAGTTAAGAAAAAAAACGCATTTCGACAAATAGTTTCCTTTTTTTTTTTTTCACAAAGATCTTCTTGACGAAGTATTAGTCGCTGGAATAAGATCAACAAACTCTCAAAAATGGAAATGAAAAAGAAAAACCGCACTGCAAAATAAAAAGGATAATGCTAGGCATGAATTGAAATTTACAAACACTGCTCCTATGTTATGTTATATCTCAAGTAATGAGTGAGCATCACGCGAGCAGGGCATCTTTGATACATAAGTTGAATATTACATATCACATAAATTATCAGATTTGTAAACTATTATTACTCTATGATACGTCATTAAGTAAAAAAAAAATGAAGTGGCAACTTTTTCGGGGCCAATTATCAAGTAACTAAAGAAATGGTGCACTTCTAATAAAGTGACCTGTCTCGTATTATATATGATCTATGTTTTGAAAGTTGAGCTATTCTAAGTTGAAATCTTTTTTATAAGTGCCCTAAGGACATCACTTAAAACTTATACGATTCATTAAAAAGAAACCGCATATCAACAAATTTTAAACATGAAAAATGAATATATATTTAAAATGAGCGTTTCAAATGAAAAATTGTTCGTATTTCTAAAGCACAATTAATGAACCTTGTCTCATTTTTATCGAGCCAACCCAAAAGACGGTCGTTAACATCAGATTTCTTTTAAGCATATGATTTTTGGCATTAATTTTTTTTGGTCTTAGGCATTAGTTAATGAAGATTAATGAGGTTTTAACTTTAATGACAGATTCATAAGTCTACAGCTGGATTCAGATGTTGAGCTTTGGAAGTTGAAGTCGAACCCAAAGCAGTTTTTGTCGTTTTGGTGCAGCAAGAGAAGCGTACGGTGAAGATGAGCATGTCACAACTTCGACGAACTTTTGGGTTAATGTGATGCGTGGTCAAATCCTGTCGTCTCCCAAGCACAGAAAATGCTCGTTCCGACGAACGTTCAATGCACTAATACAACTTGAGCATTATGTTGGGCGAAGAGAGGGAATCCACAAAAAGAAAAAAATGAAATAGACGTGAAAAATTGACCAAAATTAATTGATTAGATTAAGTTTTATTAGTTACTTAGGTGTGATTCGTATATCCAAATGTGGATTTAAGTTCAAGAGAGAATTGGATAAATGATAATTTCATGCCATGCCTAATGAGTCTTGTAGCAATTGAGAGTACTTGATTAAGGGTTTTTATTTGGTACACAGTCTTTCGTTGGGTTACGAACTCTATGATATAATCAAAATCTTCACAAAGATTATTATTTGGTGACTTTGATATCATATCCACTATATGAATGAATTGATTGTGTTTTTCTTCTTTTTCATTTAACGGAATTTGTTGCCCTAAATTATTAAAGAAAAATTTACAACAGTGATAGAATGTCTATTCACCACCTAATTTAAGATGATATGTACTGGTCTCATGGTCTTTACATAAGTATTTTGCATCGTTTTCATTAGCTCATTTAAATATTTAAATCATGTTTGCTTTTGAGTAGACATTTTCCAAGCAAGACAGATTGTTAATGAGTTTTACATTATATTGAAATAAGAGGAGGTACATTTTGATCTCTCCATCCTTTTATTTGCTATATTAACTATTATATGATCGGACTTTGAGCTTCAACACCTATCTTATTTCCATCCTATAAGGGAGAGATGCGTTTGTAGAAATTATCTCTATTAATTGAAAATTTTCAAATATATTGACAGTGATCTTGTAGTTGCTCTGTGCTAGCAATTGTTATTAGTAGTAAAATAACTTTTTTTATTTATCAATGATAAATAACATCATAAGAAAAAAATATCAAATTTTCAATGAGAAAATCACCTTTAAAATTAGGAAGTGACTTGATTTAAGGATAAATAAATATATACAGAGAGAGAGAGAGAGAGATTTGTTATTTAGGCAAATATCACAAAACATAAAACTTCCTTAAACTTTTTTTATGTCACAAAAAACTCTAAACTTATTCACTATGACAAAAACACCCTTAACTTTTTTTGTGTTGTGAAGTAAGTGAAACTTATACATTTGTACCACATATTAGTTATATTTTGGTTCCATTTTGGGTATCTCTATTACATTGATATTAGTTGGGGGCTTTTTATGACACAAAAAAAGGCTTGGGATATCTAGGTTACCATGTGTATAATTTGAGATTTCTAGTGATATTAACCATTGTTATTTTGGTTAATTGGAAAGGTGAATGACATAAATAAAGACACCAAAACCCTTCTCCATTTGAAGATTAACCTCTCCCTTTTCTTGTCCTCGGGTTAATAAATATCATGAAAAATCTTAAATGAGTATATCTGTGATAAATTTATCTCTAATTAATTTTTGGATTGTAAAAACTCTAAACTGATATACCTATTTGACCATTAAATATTCCAAATTCATGCATTTATAACAAATTTACTCATTGTTAATTTTTTTTAAATTGGATTAATATTATAAAAAAATCATAAATTGATACACCTCTGTGAGTATACGTAATTCAATTCAGTAATTTAATAATAAAATTTAATAAAAATTAATAAAGAAAAATAAATTTGATATAAATATATCAGTTAATAAGAATGCCGGTCACTTTCTGTCTTTTAATCTGAAGGGGGGAAAAAATCAGCCCTGTCCCCCATTAACTGATCCCGATTTGTCCGACCAAAAAAAGTAAATAAAAAAAGAAAACGTAAACGTAAAGCAGGCGGGGGAAATGATATTTCGAGAAGCATCGCGGACGTCGATGGATGGACGGTGGGGCCCCCACGCGGGTAAGCACTTTTCGGTCAGTGGTGGGCCCCACCTCCCTCTTTGCATGCCCGTTTCCCATGCAAGGTCCATTGCACATTCATATAGTCGTTCGTATTATAGCCTGAAAAAGCGCGAACTAGACTGCTTATTGGGTCGTCTCACAAAAAGATGAGGACAAAAAAAACAGGGTTAGGATCAATGGATCCTTCTTTAAACAGGGTTAGGATCAATGGATCCTTCTTTTTCTGCATAACCCGTCCATAAATCTCGGTTTTTTTTTAAAATCCTTTTCTTCTCTCTTCGGTGTGCGAGCCGGATCGAAAATGAAACCCTAATTTTGATATCATGTAAGGAATTATAGATTCCCTTCTATTGTATTGAGCTTTTGTCGATGTACAACCTTTGGTGGCCTAACGCCTCTCTGTTGGCTGGCTAGCTAGCTAGTCATCTTTCTTTACTTGTCCAGAAATGATGATTATTGTGTTAATTGACAGACCGATTAATTGATCGAGATGCGATGCTCACTAATTGATCGTGCAAAGATCTCTAACGCCCTTGTTCCCAAACCCAATAGCAAATGGGGGAGATGTGCCTGAATTCAGACCCGACACTTCTTTCTTTATTTGAGCTGCCCCTGCACTCTAATAAATAGTATGAAATTGAAGTCATGATTAGAAATTGCCGCTTCCATCAAACTTTTAAGTATCGAATTATTGTTCTTTTTTAGCTTGGGTAGCACGACAGAAGATGAGATCCATACTTAGCAACGGCAAGGTAAATTTATGGGACCAAGATGCCAAGATTTTTCCAATGCCTCGATCAATTTAAGAAGTCAAATGAAATTAACCAATTCTTGGTGGATTCACGATTCTTTAAATGTCAAAGAGGGAGGGTCCAAAGAGCTGACATTGTAAAGGGAGACGAAAAGGGCAATTGAAGTTCATTGAATAATAGGCATTGTCATGAATCATTCAATACATATGAATTTTTAGACCGTCAGTATATCCAATGAAATTGTAGTCTTTAATTTAAATTTTTTTACCAACTTCGGAATGTCAGTATCCGTGTAACGTTTAGTCTAAAAAGCATGTGATCGGTGATCACGCTTGATCAGACGGGCCCATTTTCTTCCAATCCCCACCTCCATGAAAAATACGATGAGTCAGCATCGTTATGGTCAACTTGGCACCTCAAATCGTGGGTTACATTCAGTCCCCTCTAATTGTCGGAAAACACAGCAAATGCTGTCTTTTTCATTACAAAAGCAAAACCAGCCTCTCCACTTTGTCCTTAGAACATGCAATTCTAGCTGTTTTATAACCTCAACATGGCAACTATGCGATAATAATATAGGACCGTGTAGTTTATAAAAAGACATAGGACCGCGTGGTTATCGTTTGTGCGTTTTTTGCCCACTGATATAAGAAGATTCTCCCGCTAAAGTTTTGTCAAGTTGTTGGACAAATTGAAGTTCATAATAATTTATGCTCGTCTTGAACCAATGGATCGATCAATCTAATCTTCATGAACAGCATAGTACTTCGCTCGATTCGATTTAAAGTTGTAATCAAACATTTATGAATTCCAAAATCAAACTAGTCTTGTCCCGTACTTAAAGCACTTTGCTAATCGTCTTCTAAGTTCTATGTTATATATGCATGTACTCCTGGCAAGAGGTTGTTATTCAAGCGCTATCTTCTTTGAATTGGAAGTACAGGGGTTTAAATCGTGGATTTCATGATGGAGCGTGAAAATAATTTTTTTTAGGAGGTATTGGGTCATTATTATACTGATGAAATCCTTCTCATCCATTCTCATCCTTATTCTAAGGCCTTCTTGTCTCCATATGATATCTTGGATGCAGTGTTCCTTAAGCATAGCCAAGACTGTATGTAACTGTGTCATGAAGTTTCATGATTTGCACATTGATAATACATATTTTAAACCTACTACATGTAAAACACGATGAGATAACTAATCATAAAGATTTCTGTAATCATGAGAAATTGTCAAACAACTTTTTGAATTGTAATATCCTATTTTCTCAGAGCTGCAATTATTACTACAATGTTTTGACAAACAAGCTCTTAGAATGCATTATTGAGTGTCTTCACTTGTGGGTGATTGAGGACCACATAATTTGCCAAAACTTTTCAACCTGATGTCAAAATTAAGGTTTGACAAAAAAAAAAAAAATTGTCCAAAAAGACCTTAATCTTAATTTAGTTATAAATTTTTCAATTTGAATAATGCATTCCTAAACTTGTTGACAATTTTCCAATGAAGTCCATCTAGTGATTTGACTTGTGCAACTTCACTAAAAAAACATCGTTTTGAGAAATTATATATTTTAAAATTCTTTCTTTTTCATTTATTTCCTCATTATCATCTTCCTAGAAAGGGTCGGCAAGGTTGTCGGGGCCTCGATCATGGCCAACATAAGGTGAGGGTCTATAAGCCCTAGCCACCAAATGGGTGGGGGTCTCGAAGCCCTAGTTGGCAACTTAGTAAGGGACTGCAAGGGCTTCCAAATCTTAGCCTTGATTGTGAGGTCCGAGTTGTGCTACACGAAGGCGCTGAGGATGTTGAAGGAGAGCCAGTCACACTTGGTGACCTCTTCATCGGTAACTGCCCATTCCTTTGGGTGAATCCAATGTCAATGAAGCACTTGGTGCGAAACTAAAAGTATTAATTGGAAATTTACCAAAAATAAAAAGGGTTGTGATTGAATCTCAAGCTCTTTATATCTAAACTGATCCAAAATCAAATTCATCAAAGGATGAATAAAAGTAAGGCTAACCAACCTAAAGGGATGCTCATGCTGATAAACAAGTGGACTTCACATCTTTGGAAACATGATGTTTCTATTTATTATTGAATTTTTTGAACATTATGTTCAAGTGTCTAGTTGTAGAATATAATCAGTACATTGTTCGATCAGTCAATTACAACTTTTGATTAGAGAAGAGTCATGAGATCCATAAGATCAATTCAGAAAGCCTTTTCAGAAGTTCTATATTATGACCTCACTGGACCTTCGAGGTCATTTTTGGCCTTGAGTTTTATCAATTTCAAGTATTTCAGGACCATTTTCTATGTTCAGGCTACTTCAGGAAAATGCCTTCGGCTCTTTTGCTTTTGATCGAGTTAACTTTGGATATTAATTTCTGTTCAGGGTTAATTTCAAGCCTGTCAAATGACAGGAAGCAATCCATTTACGCATCCCCTATCTATATTATATGGATCCGTTAGGAGGCAGCTAACCCCGAAATGACATACCAACTTGGATTATTTTTATAGACCAAAGTAATCAAAGTCAAGATGGATATGAACACGTTAATCGTAAGTTTATGGCCACTAAATTGCGTATGATTATGACTAATGGCCCATCAATGACCACTTAAACAGCTCTGAAATTTTTCACACCCGCCTTTGCCTGGTTGATGAATTGCATGCACGCGGTTCAATGCATAATCCTAGATTAAGTGTCCCCAATTAACCCGATCCAATTTAAAAAGAGAGCTAATGGGATTGTCGCCCACCAATTTTTTTTTTGAAGAAAATAATAAGATATTTTAACAAAATTGATGCACGATAGTTTCGGCTCACCTATTAAATTTTGTGAGACTACTGCCGACTGTTCTAAAAGTTTAAACTATTGTTAAATAAATGCATGGTCTATTATTTAAATATTCTAATAATCCCCCGCATGTTTGGTTTGGTCTTTTGTCATTTAGTACTAAGTGTGAAATGTTAACTGGGGAGACAAATGGAGCCTAGAAAGATTCAAACTCAGAACCTTCAGTTCTAATACTATGTGAGATTTTGTGAGATCACTACTAACTGTTTTAAATAATTAAATTGTTAGATGAATGCGTGATTTATTATTTAAATATTATAACACCATAGTAAAAATTAAATAATAATAATAATAATAATAATGAGATGGTAGATCAGTCAAATGGGTTTATTTAAACATGGCACTTTACGAAGGCCAAGTTCAATGTTATACCTCATTTTTCAAACTTTAGTATTTGGAGGACCCTTCATTAAATCAAATTTGGACAAATAGATAATAGATGTTGGATTCCTTGAATCTGATGGTACACCTGCATAAACAAATGCAGCCTGCTCATAATCTTATGGACTTTTAAATACTAAGTTGAAGGATTTCTTAGTTCATTCCCATGGAATATTCATTGCTTCCACGTTTATTTTATGGATTACATGTATTCATGTCGAGATACAACGAATGATGGTGTAAGTTGGTAGTAAGGCTTGTCGTTATTTCAGTTAGAGATGGTCAAATAACAACTCGACCATAAAAGTGAAAATTGATATTACATCCAAAGATATTTCAGTCAATATATTATATATAAATACATTCATTCCTAAGATTTGGGTCATTAGTGCCGGTCACCCTTGGCTGCTTGGGAGGATTGTCCAAAAAATCCTACACCTATTGTATGGCAGCCAATTCAGTCATGAATTTTTCCAGTTTTGCCAATTTATTCCTAAATCTTTTGATTATTTTCTAATATAGTTCATTAAGCTAATTTAGACTTGAAATTGCTAATACTGCGGTCTAATCAGTATTGGCCATTTTAAGTGGCATGACTAATGTGAACACCTTTTGCAATTTTTTCCTTTATTTTTCATTCTTCTTTTTTTTTGGTGACCGAGGATCCGCCGGGCCCGCCGAGCTTATGTTGGGCAGCCCACGGCCCGTAGAGTGCCTGAACAGCACCTCGAACCAAGCGTTAGTACCTTGGGGGAAGCTGGCCCAGCAACCCACCGCCAAGGCCCCCCACTTAAATCGCGATAACAATGCGGGGATTCGAACTCTCGACCGCATCGAAGCAGGGGAGAACGAATACCAACGGAGCTGCCCATGGGTGGGTTTCCTTTCCTTTTCTTTCTTCTTTTCTTTTTTCCTTTTTTTAACCTAGTATGTTGTTCATCTTCTTCCTTCGCTACTCATTGGCCACAAGTGAGGATTGCCCTCGTTGGCCACCCCTCTTCCAGATCTAGTGAGGGTGACCTTTGTCGCCCTTGTCTAGTTTTGGGAAAGTGCAGCCCTTGTAACTCACTTGCCATTGCTGAGGTTAGGCAGTTGTGATCATTTTCTTATGGCGTATACTTGATAATACGCAGCATATTTATTGAGTGAAGTTTGAGGAAAATTTCTCAACATTTTATTATTTTCTTAGCGCAACACGAATGTATGGGGAAGCAGATTTGTTAGAGGAAAATTATAAAGCAAACTATAACTTCTAAGATCTAAATGTTTGGGCGGAAACTTAACAAAGAAAACAATACATTTCGACAGATAGTTTCCTTTTTAATTTCAAAAAGATCTTCTTGACGAAGTATTAGTCGCTGGAATAAGATCAACAAACTCTAAAAAATGCAAACGAAAATGAAAAACCACACTGCAAATTAAAAAGGATAATGCTAGGCATGAATTGAAATTTACAGACACCATTCCTACGTTATGTTATATCTCAAGTAATGAGTGAGCATTTACCCGAGCAGAGCATCTTTGATATTTAAGTTGAATATTACGTATCACATAAATTATCAAATTTATGAACTATTCTTAGTCTTTGAACATTATTGAGTAAAAGAGATGAAGTGGCAACTTTTTCCGGGCCAATTATCGAGTAATCAAAGACATCGTACACTTCTAATAAAGTGACTGGTCTTGTATCGTATATGATCAATGCTCTAAAAGTCAAATTATTCTAAGTTGGATCTTGTTAACAAGCGAACTAAGGACACATCCCTTTAAACTTCTAAAATTCATAAAAGAAAATCTGTATCAACAAATTTTAAATATGAAAAATGAATATATTTCGAAAAATAACGCGCTCCAAATGAAAAATGTTCATATTTTCTAAAGCACAATTAATAACCATTAACAAATGTTTCAGTTTTATTAAGCATTCTTAAGACAATTGTTGATACGAATTTTTCTTTTAAGCATATTATCTTTGGCATTAATTTTTTTTGTCTTAGGCATTAGTTAAGGAAGATGATTATGAGGTTTAGCTTTAATGACAGATTAATCAAACTACGGCGGGAGTTAGATTTAAGATTCGGAAGTTGAAATCGACCCCAAAGCAGTTTTCGTCGTTTTGGTGCAGCCAGAGAAGCGTACGGTGCAGATGAGCGGGTCAACTCGGACGACTTTTTAAGATAATGCGATGGAGTGGTCAAATCCTGTCGTTGCCCAAACACAGACAAAAAGCTCTTTCCTACGAACGTTCGATGTACTGAATAAAACTTGAGCATTATATAGGGCGAAGAGAGGGAATCCACAAAAAGAAAAAAAATAAATCGACCTGAAAAATTGACCAAAATTAATTGATTAGGTGAAGTTTTATCAGCTACTCCGGTGAGATTTGTATATCTAAATATGGATTTAAATTCAGGAGAAAATCAGAAAAATGATAATTCCATTTTACTTTCCCTGGTTCTAGGGGGGCTACTTCAATGCCTAATTAGTCCTGTAGTGATTGAGAGTATTTGACTAAGGGCTTTTATTTGGTATGCAATCTTTTGGTGACCTCTGTTAATAGGGATGGTAACTTTGTGATGACCGAAATCATCACAAAGAAACTTTGACATCAAACCTACTGTATCAATGAATTGATCGTGTTTTCTCTTCTTTTTCATTTGGTTAACGATACTTGTTGCCCTAGATTATTAAAGAAAAATTTAATAGTCTCATGGTCTTTACGTAAATTTTTTGCATCGTTTTCATTAGCTCATTTAAATATTTAAATCACGTTTACCGCTGTTTAGACTTTTTTCAAATAAGACGGATGGTTATGAGTTTTACATTCTATCAAAATAGGAGATCTTACATTTCGATCTCTTTGTCCTTATATTCACTATATTAATTATCAGATGATCGGACTTTAAGATTCAACAAATCTCAAATATTTGTGTTGTAGTGATATGGTTTAGATTTTTTTGTGGTATTAATCTGTATTATTTTGGTTAATTGGAAAGATGAAATGCCCGTTTGGCTCCCATAATATAAAGACACTAATTCCCCCTCCCTTTTTTGTCCTTTTCTGTCTTTTTGGTCAATCTGAAGGGGGGAAAAGTCAGCCCTCCCCCCATTAACGAATCCGGATTCGTCCGGCCAAAGAAAGAAAGAACAGAAAGTTAGAAAAAGAGAAACGTAAACGCAAAGCCGGTGGGGGAAAATGACGTTTCGAGAAGCATCGGGGACGTCGATGGACGAGCGGTGGGGCTTCCACGGGGCGGAAGCACCTTGTCGTTTCTCTTATCGTGGACGCCGCGAGGTCGAGAGAAGGGGATTCATACAATGAATTTGGGAATTAGGGAAGGGGCCTACCCCGCTTTCCCTTTCCATGCCGTGTTCCCATGCAGGGTCCATTGCACATTCATTCAAAGTCGTTCGTATGATAGCCTTGAAAAAGCTAGAACGAGGCTCATTAGGTCGTCTCGCAAAAAGGAAAGAAAAGCAGGGTTAGGATCAATGAATTCTTCTTTGACGTGCGAGCCGGATCGAAAGCGACGCCTGAAACTTGACGGACGGAGGGGCTTGCACACGCGAAAGGAACCTGAACGGGACCCCAATTCTGATACCATGTTAGGTTGGATTGGGCTCTTGTCGATGAACAGCCTTCAGCGGCTTCGCTTCTGGTCGTTTTGTTTCGCTTCTCGTTGGTGAATGATGATTATCGCCTTAATCAACGAACTGATTGATTGACCGAGATGCAATGCTCACTGATTGGTTGCACAAAGATCTCCGAGGCCTTTGTGCATGAACCCAGCAGCACATGGGGGAGACATGCCTGAATTCAAACCAGACTCTTCTTTCTTTGTTGAGCGGTTCCCACACTCGCGATTTCCATAAACCCTTCAAATAAGAGATGTTGGATACTCTAACGAATAGTATGAAATTGAGATTTTTGATGGTGTTGGATTGAGATATGTTCAATCCCCGTCAATTGGTATTTTTTCTGAATACTTTCATCGCATGCATTCATTTGAATCCAATATAATTGATTCTACACCCTGAAAAAAATAGTTGATTCTACTTTCATGAAAATAATTGTTAGAGTTAGTGTGAATCAAATATTTATATATATCATATCTCTTTATAAAAATTCTTGAAAGGCCCCTTTACATCATTCAATTTTCTTATTAGAGACTAAATCGTACTTCAAAAGTAAATGAAATCTATAACTCATTAAATCATAATTATTTCTTGATCTCAAACACTTTCTTTATTTTTTGCGAAAAATTAAGCTCATTTTCCTGAATAGACCAAATACTCAAAAACTTAGTGTCTTCCAAAATTAAAGAAGTATTATCTCTTTCCAAATGGAAAGCACGTCTACTTTTGATCGTGCGCAATATATGGTGACCATTTTTATCACATTTATTGATAATCAAAAAGAATTCATAATACTTATCACTGGCAGTATATCCACATTCAATTTGTATTTAGATAGATAACATATAATATTTCTTATGATCGTTTGTTCATCTCCAAGGGGCACATGTCGAAGTCCCATTCAAGTTATGAGTATTCAACAAAAGGAATCACACCAATTTGACAATATATATAACTGAAAAAGGCAAAAGGAGCAAAATAACCTGCAAATTGGTACCTTCTCCCAAATTATCAGAGCCTATTTGTGAGGAAATTAAAGTAATTCCGACAATATGTGGCTAATAGAAAAAAAAAGAAAAAAGAAAAAAGAAAAGAAAGATCAACAACGTATTTTTCTTGATTTTTATCTGTCTCCGTACACATCTAAATTTCCTCAAATTGACCTCCATGGGACCCTCGAGCCCATCTCCATGAATGTACACAAACATTTAATATGATGTTTGGTGGTGGTGGTGGTGGTGGTGCCTAGTCATATTCTGTTACTCTTTAGGTTCAGATGGAACTGCAACTAACACGCCACAATTCTAACTGCTCTACTTGCTCGGATACTCCTATAAGGGGGATGTTTGGTTTGTTGTTGGGGGAAAGTCTCCGAAAAAATGCAAAGGCTCTTGGGTCAAAGGGATTTTTCAAATGCAAGTTGTATTCGTCAAAGTGTATTTTAAACACACATTGGAATCAACTTTGCACTAAATGTTGCTCGGTGAAAGCTATACTTTATAAAGTGCCTGATTTGCCAAAGAAATAATTTAAGGAATGCTTAGAATCATTGACATTTTGCTGCTTGGATAGCATGACAGAAGATTGGATCATACTTAGCCACGTCAATATAAATTTGTAGGACTTAGACGCCAATATTTTTCCAATGTCTTGACCATTTCAAGAAGTTGTATTAAGTTAACCAAATCTTGGTGGATTCACAAGCCTTCAAATGTCAAAGATGGAAGGTCAAAAGAGCTGACGTCCGTTTGTTTTTTTTTTTTTTTTTTTTTTTGGGGGGGGGGGGGGGGGGCGCGGGAAGAAAAGGGTTGAATTGAAGTTCATGCATTTGCGATTCTTTGATGCATCACGACAAGCAAAATGCATGATAAGCCTTGAATGATAGGCAAAGTCATGAATTATTAATGCAGATGATCTCTTTCACCGCCGATATTTCCAATAAAATTGTAGCTCTTAATTTAAATTTTTCTCATCATCTTTGAAATGTCAATGCATGTGCAATGCCTGGTCTGAAAGGATGTGATCGGTGATCACGCTTGATCAAAGGGGCTAATTTCCTCCAATCCCTATCTCCATAAAAAAAAAAAAAAATACAATGAGTCAGCATCGTGATTATCAACTTGCACCTCAAATCGTGGGTTACATTCAGTCCGCTCTAATTGTCAAACAACACAGCAAATGCTGTCCATTTTAATACAAAAGTAAAACCAGTCCACTCCAATTTGTCCTTAGAACACGCAATTCTAGATTTTTTATAGCCCCGACGTGGCAACTATGCGATAATAATGTAGGACGGTGTAGGTTATACAAAGATATAGGACCGTGTGGTTATCATCTGTGGGTTTTTTGCCCACTGATATGAGAAGATTCTTCCGTTAAAGTTTTGTCAAGTTGTTGGACATATTGAAGTTCATAATAATTTATGCTCCTCTCAAACTGATAAATCGGCCGATCTAATTTTCACGAACATCATAGTACTTCATTCGATTCGATTTAAAGTTGTAATCAAACAATTATGAATTCCGAAATCAAACTAGTCTTGCCCCGTAATTAAAGCACGTCAATGGACTTCTAAGCTCTAGGTTATATCTGCATGTAATCTTGGCAAGAGGTTGTTATTCAAGTGCTATCTTCTTTGAATTGGAAGAACAGGGATTTGAATTGTGGATTTCATGATGGAGCGTGAAAAGAAATTCTTTTAGGAGTTATTAGGTCATTGTTGTACTGATGAAATTGTTCGCATCCATTCTCATCCTTATTCTAAGGCCTTGTCTCTAGATGTTATCTCGGATTCAATGTTCCTTAAGTATAGTCAAGATTGTACGTAATTGTGTCATGAAGTTTCATGATTTGCATATTGATAATACATGTTTTAAACCTACTACTCTTAAAACACAATGGGATAACTATTCCTCCCGTAACTATGAGAAGTTGTCAAATACCTTAAAGAATTGTAATATCCTGTTTTCTCAAAGCTGCAATTATTGCTATAATGTTTTGAAAAACAAGCTCTTATTCTACATTATTAAGTGTCCTCACCTGTCGGTGATTGAGGACCACATAACTTGCCATAACTTTTCGGCTTCACGTCAAAATTAAGGTTTGACCAAAAAAAATTGAAAATTTGGAAAAAATTGTTGAAAAAGGCCTAAAACTATTTTACAGGTGCCGATTTGATTATTAAACTTTCAATTTGGATAATATAGTCCATTAGACCAATATTGTTTAGAAGTCACTGATATGGCATCTAGTCAGTGTCGATCATCCTTATGGCATGCTGACGATCTAACTTGTACAACTTCACTAGATAACAATGTTGTTTTGAGAAATATATATATATATATTAATTCTTTTCTTTTCTTTTTTCTTCTTTTTGGCAAGGTTGTAGGGCCTCGATGATGGCCAGCAACAGGTGAAGGTTTGCAAGCCTTGGTTGCCAAATGGGCGGGGGTTCTTGAAGCCCTTCCTAGCAACTAAGCAACGGACTGCAAGGGCTTCTAGATCCTTGCGCAGGTCATGAGGTTCCAGCTGTGCTACGCGAAGGTGCTGAGGAGGCTGAAAGAGAGCCGGTCACACTTTGATGACCTCTTCACCGGCAACTATCCGTTCCTTTGGGTGAATCCAATGTCAGTGAAGAACTTGATTTAGAAAGATGTGAAACTAAGAGTATTAATTGGAAATTTACCAAACATAAGAAGACTTGTGACTGAATCTAAAGCTTTGTGTATTTAAAACGATTTAGAATCAAATTTGTCAAAGGATGAATAAAAGTTAAACTAACCTAAAGGAATGGTCATGTTGATAGATGAATGGAGTTTCACGTCTTTGGAAGCATGATGTTTCAATTTATTGCTGAGTTTTTTGAACATTTAGAGAAGCCTCGAAGTCTATCAATTTCATGTATTTCAGGACCATTCTCTATGTCTGGGCTATTTTAGTAAAATGCTTTCGGTTCATTTGCTTTTGATCAAGTTAACTTTGAATATTAATTTCTATTAAAGGTCAATTACGAGCCCCTCAAATGAAAGGAAGCAATCCATCCATGCATCCACTATCTATATTATATGGATCCGTTAGGAGGCAGCTAACCCCTAAATGACAGACCGACTAGGATCATTTTATAGACCAAAGTCATCAGAGTCTAGATGGATATGAACACGCTAATCAGAAGTTTATGGCCCCTAAATTGCGTATGGTTATGACTAATGGCTCATCAATGGCCACTTATATAGCTCTGAAATTTTCCATACCCGCTTTTGCCTGGTTGGCGAATTGCATACACTCGGTTCAATGCATAATCCTCGATTAAGAGTCCCCAATCAACTCGATCCAATTTAAAAAGAGAGCTAATGGATGTGTCAACCTCCAATTTTTTTTTAAAGAAAATAATAAGATGTTTTAACAAAATTGGTGCACGACAGTTTCAGCCCACCAAAATAATAATAATAATAATAATAATAATAACGATGAGATGGTAGATTAGTCAAATGGGTTTGTTTAAACATGGTACTTTACGAAAGACACGTTATGTTGTTCCTCTTTTTTCAAACTTAAGTATTTGGAGGACCCTTTATTAAATCAAATTTGGACTAATAGATAAGATAGATGTTGGATTCCTTGAACCTAGGGAACGCCTGCAAGAACAAATGCAGCCTGCCCACAATCTTATAGACATTTAAATACTAAGTTGAATGATGTCTAGATGTTCATTCCCATGGAATATTCGTTGCATCGACATTTATTTTATGAGTTGCATGTGTTCATGTCGAGATACAACAAATGATGTTGTGAGTCAATAGGAAGGCTTGTCGTTATTTCGGTTAGAGATGGTCGAATATCAACCAGAACCACATAAGCTTTACTCATGACGGCCTTCACAATTTTTTAAAGAAGTGAAAATTGAAATTACATCTAAAGATATTTTATGGTATAAATATATCATATTTAAATACATTCATTAATAAGGTCAACTAATAGATTGGGTCATTAGCGTTGGTCATCCTTGCCCACTTGGGAGAATTTTCCAAAAAGTCCTAGACTTATTATATGATGATCAATTTAGTCGTAAATTTTTTAATTTTCTCAATTTATTCATAAATCTTTTGACGATTTTAAAATATAGTCTATTTAGTCAATTTAGGCCTAAAATTACTAATGTTGCAGTCTAATTAGCACTGGCTACATAATTAGTGTGAATGATTTTTTGCAATTTTTTTCCTCTTTTTTTTTCCTATTTTATTGTTCATTTTCTTCCTTCGCTAGTTGTTGGCCACAAGCGAGGATCATCCTTGCTAGCCACACCTCAACCATCTCGCCAGCCACACCTCATCCATTTCTAGCGAGGGTGACCTTTGTTGCCCTTGTCTAGATTTGGGAAAACGCTGCCCTCCCTAACTCGCCTGTCGATGCTATGGCTAGGCAGCTACGATCATTTTCTTCTAGCATGTAACTTGATAATACACAGCTATTTATTGAGGGAAGTTTTAGGAAATTTTCTCAAAATTTTATTATTTTCTTAGCGGAGCACGAATATATGGTGAAGCAGACTTGTTAGAGGAAAATTATAAAGGAAACTATAACTCTTAAGATCTAAATGTTGGGGCGGAAACTTAACAAAGTTAGAAAAAAATACATTTCGACAATAGTTCCCTTTTTAATTCATAAATATCTTCTTTAAGTTGAGTATTCCATATCACATATATTATAAGATTTGTAAACTATTCTTAGTCTATAAAAAATTATTAAGCAATGGAAATGAAGTGGCAACTTTTTCCAGGCTAACTATCAAGTAACCAAAGAAATCGTGCTCTTCTAATAAAGTGACTAGCCTGGTATTGTATATGATCAATGCTTTGAAAGTTGAATTATTCTAAGTTGGATTCTTTTTATCAAGTGCCCTAAAGATACCTCACTTGAAACTTCTAAAATTCATTAAAAAAACAGTCTATCAACAAAATTTTAAACACGCATGTCAAATGAAAAAGTGTTCATATTATCTAAAGCACAATTAATGATCCTTATCTCATTTTTCTCGAGCGTATTCAAAAGAAAGTTGTTAATATGAAATTTTCTTTTAAGCTTATGATCTTTGGCATTAATTTTTTTTTGTCTTAGGCATTAGTTAATGAAGATCATTACGAGGTTTAACTTTAATGACAGATTCATCAAACTACAGCTGGAGTTAGATTTAAGATTCGGAAGTTGAAGTCGACCCCGAAGCAGTTTTCGTCGTTTTGGTGCAGCCTGAGAAGCGTATGGTGCAGATGAGCTTGATCAACTTGGACGACTTTTTGAGTGAATGCGATGGAGTGGTCCAATCCTGTCCTCTTCCAAACACAGACAAAGTGCTGTTTACTGTGAACGTTCGATGCACTGAATACGACTTGAGCATTATATTGGGCAAAGAGAGGAAATCCACAAAAAGAAAAAAAATGAAATAGACGTGAAAAATTGACCAAAATTAATTGATTAGATGAAGTTTTATTAGTTACTCCGGTGTGATTTGTATATCTAAATATTGATTTAAATTCAGGAGAAAATCTGAAAAATGGCGATTCCATTTTACTTTGCCTGGTTCTAGGGGATTACTTAGATGCCTAATGAATCTTGTAGTAATCGAGATTATTTGATTAAGGGCTTTTATTTGGTACGCAATCTTTTGGGGATCTTGTCACTGTTGATAGGGATGGTAACTTTGTGATATGACTGAAATCTTCTTAAAGACTATTATTTTGGTGACTTTGGCATCAAATCTATTGTCTTAGTGAATTAATCGTGTTTTCTCTTCTTTTGCATTTGATTAACGATACCTGTTGCCCTAGATTACCAAAGAAAAATTTACAGTAGTGAGCATATAATTCAAGAGGATATGTATCAGTCTCATGGTTTTTATGTAAGTTTTTTGCATCGTTTTTATTAGCTCATTTAAAAATTTAAATTGCGTTTACCTACGACTTTTTTCAAATAAGACAGATGGTTTATGAGTTTTACATTATATCAAAATAGGTCTTACATTTCAATCTCTTTGTCCTTATATTTGCTATTTTAATTATTATATGATTAGACTTTAAGCTTCAACATAAGACCCTATCCCATTTCCATCCTATAAGGGAGAGATGTGTCGTAGAAATTATCTCAAATAATTGATTTTTTTAAATATATTGACAATGATCCTGTAATGCTTCATGCTAGCAATTGTTATTAGTAGTAAAACAACATTTTTGTTTATCAATGATAGATAACATTAATAGATAAAAAAAATGCACCTTTAAAATTAGAAAATTACTTTGATTTAAGGAGAACTATGAGAGAGAGAGAGAGAGAGAGAGAGAGAGAGAGAGAGAGAGAGAGAGAGAGAGAGAGAGAGAGAGAGAGAGAGAGAGAGAGAGAGAGAGAGAGAGAGAGAGCTCTTTGTTATTAGGATAAATATCACACAAAAACTTCAAACTATATCTATGATAGGACAAATATCCAAAAAATAAAATAAAATTATATCAACAAAAACTTTAAACTTATCCATCATAATAAAAATACCCTCAATTTTTTTACGTCGCGAAAAAACTTAAGCTTATATATGTATGACATGTACTCCCTCTATTTTAATTACATCCACAGTATATTTATCACATGTGTCATAGTGGGCAAATTTAGGATTTTTAGTGACACATAAAAAATTCGGGATATTTGTATTGTAGTGATTCAATTTGTGGTATTAATTATATTCTTTTGGTTAATTGGAAATGTGAAATGTCCGCTTTACTCCCTCGAGCTAAAGGACACTAAAAAGACCCTCCTCCGTTTGAAGATTAGCATCGCCCTTTTCATTTTTCTTTTGTCCTTTTCTGTCTATTGGTCGATCTGAAAGGCGAAAAGTCAGCTCTGCGCCCCATAAACCAATCCGGAATATTGTCCGACCAAAAAAAGGAAGATAGGAAGAACTAAAAAAAAAAAGAAGCAGACGTAAAGCGGGTGGCGGGGAAATGATATTTCGAGAAGCATCGGAGACGTCGATGCACGAACAGCGGGGACCCCACGCGTGCGTAAGCACCTTTTCGGTTCCCTTGCTGTGGACGCCACGCCAGGTCGAGATGGGGGGGATTCATGCGATGAATTTGGAAAATCATGGAGTGGGGCCACCCCCCCTTGGCCCCTTTCGTGCCCCGTTCCCATGCAAGGTCCATTGCACATTCATTCAAAGGCGTTCATATTATAGCCTGCAAAAGGTGGAACGAGACTACTCATTAGGTCGTCTCAGAAAAAGACAGAAAAAGAAAACGGGGTTAGGATCAATGAATTCTTCTTTGACGTGCGAGTGGAGATTGAAAACGAAGCGTGAAACTTGACGAACGGAGGAGGGGCTTGCACGCGCGAAGGAAACTGGGGACGGAACCGGATTCCAATACCGTGTTAGGAATTAGAGGCTCCTTTCCATTGGATCGGGCTTTTGTGACGAATGAAGGGAGTTGCGTAGGCGAAAGGAACTGAAACAGGACCAGATTCCGATACCATGTTAAAAATTAGAGGCTTGTTCCTTACTTTGGATTGGGATTTTGTCGACACGGCCTCTGACAGCTTTAACGCATCTCTGTTGGCTGGCTAGCTAGTAGCCTTGCTTCGCTTCTCGTCGGTGAATGATGATCATTGTCTTAATCGATGGAGCGATTGATTGATCGAGATCCAATGCTCATTGATCAACCGTGAAAAGATCTCCTAGCCATTTGTTCCCGAACCCAATAGCAGACAAAAGGGAGACGTTCCTGAATTCAGACCGTACCCTTCAAACAAGAGATCCTGGACACTCCGATGAGTATGAAATTGGGGTTTTTGATGGTGTTGGGTTGAGATATTTTCTCTTTATTTTCATCGCATGCATTCACTTGAATCCAACATAGTTGTTTCTACACCCGGAAAGAAAAAATAACCGATTCTACTTTTGTGAAAATAAATCCAAGGGTCAATGTAAATCAGATATTTATATATATATCGTAGGTCTTTATAAAAAAATCATGACAAGGCCCCCATACATCATCCGGTTTTCTTACCAAAGACAAAATTGTACTTCAAAAGTAAGTGGAATATTTTACTTGTTAAATCACAATTATTTTTTAATCTTTGAACACTGGCTTTATTTTTTGCCAAATATTAAGCTCATTTTCCTAAATAGACCAAACACTCAAAAACTTATAGTGCATTTCATTCGACTTTACATATGAGCTTTAAATGTAATGCAAATGTTAAAAACCGAAATCCTTTAGAGAAATACAAATTGCGTTTGATAAAGCCCCTTGTAAAGCAACTTTGAGTGTAAGAATGTTTGGTAAAATTTTTTTGTAAAGGGTTTGGTTGTAATTTTATTTTTCTTTTTTTATTATTAAAAAGAAATCAAACCTTTCATTGGCAAAGAGTTTGGGCTGCCATCGAGCCAAATCTAGCATTGGTGGTCAACAACCGAGGTTACATGACCTCAGGCAACTCCCAACAAATGTCGCAAGACCTTAGGCGGCCATTGCTTGGGTTGTGAGACCCTATGTGACGGTCGCTTGGGTTGCATGACTTAGACATCCCTCACTAGGGTCTCGCAATATTGCCGGTCCTTTGTTGGTTAGATCTGACCTCATCAGCCCTTGCTAGCTACCATCACAAAGGCAATGAACTACGAGTGGCAGGACCAAAAAACTAAAGAATTGACGATGGTAATTTTGAAAAAAAAAAATTATTCAACCATAGTTTTGGTATTCTGCAAATGCTACTTCAAAAGGCTAGTGTCTGCTTGCCTTAGGCTTTTAGCATCCCCAAGCCCAACATTTGACCAAAAATTGCTTCGAAAGGCTTGTCAAACAACCTAATATCTCTTAAAGGGGTTTTGAAGGCCGAAAGCACATTGAAAAATTTGAATCAAACGGACCATTAGTATTTCCAAAGTTAATGAATTATTATCTCTTAAAAGCATGTCCACTTTTAATTGTGCACAATATATGGTGACCATTTTAATCACATTTACTGATAATGAAAAAGAATTCATAATACTACTGGTGACATATTCACACTCGATTTGTATTTAGATAGATAATATATAAGATATTTGCAAATCAGATAGGCATTCGTGGGACGCAGTCGTAGGTTCATGTCCAAGAGGACTCATGTCAAATAACAAAATGAGCTAATCGAAAACGATAATACCCCATAATTTAGTTTGACCTCCCCATTCATGTTGTGAGGATTCAACAAAAGGAATCACCTCAAGTTCACACACAAATACGCACATATATACATATATTCTAACCTTTTTTGTTTTTTTGGTCGGAACATATATTCCAACCCAAAAAGGGAAAAAAGAGCAAAAAGACATGCAAATCAGTACCTTTTCCCAAATTATCAGAAACAAGTTGTAAGGAAATTAAAGTACTACCGATAATGAGGCTAATAGAAAAAATAGAAAAGAAAGATCAGCCACATATTTTTCTTGATTTGTAATTGTCTCCGTAAACATCTAAATTTTCTCAAGTTGACCCCTATGGGACCCTCGAGCCCCCATTCCACGAATATACTTAAAACATTTGTAATGATGTTTTTGTGGGGGTGTGGAAGTCATAATCTATTTTTCTTCAGGCAGCAACTAAACACACCACAGCAACATGAGCGGGACTACCTTTTGCAGTTCAACTACTCAACCTGCTCCGATTCTCCTACAAAAGGCGCGTTTGGTTTGGCACCAGGAGAGCGTCTCTAGAAAAGTACAAAGGCTTTAAGGGATTTTTCAAAATATACATAACGTTCAGTAAAATGTATTTTAAAAATAAATTAGAAGGCAACTTTGACCCAAAAACTGTATGGTCAAAACTACACCTTGTAAAGTAACTAATCTTAAAAAAAAAAAATTTAAGAATTTTGCCTCGAATTATTGTCATTTTGCTGCTTGGGCAGCCCAATGGAAGATGGGATCCATACCTCGTCACACCAAGATAAATTTGTTAAACCAAGATGCCAAGATTTTTCCAATGCCTTGATCTTAAGAAGTCAATTAAACTTTAACCCATCTTGGTGCGTTCACGAGTCTTTAAATATCAAAGATGGAGGGTCAAAAGAGCCAATATCGTAGGGGGAAAGAAAAAGGTCATGAATTGAAGTTCATGCATTTATAATTCTTGATACAGCACGAAAGAAAAATGTATGATTATGTGTCATGACATGTTGATTTGCAATTCTTAATACAGCACGAAAGAAAATATATGATTATGCGTCATGACATGTTGATGATCTTTTACATCATCACTATATCCAATTAAATTGTAGTCCTTCATATAAATTTTTGCTTGTCAACTTGGGAATGTGAGTGCATGTGCACCGCCTGGTCTAAAAGCTTGTGATCGGTGGTCACTCTCAATCAAAGTGGCTAAGTTTTTCCAATCCCCTAGAAAAACAAATGCGTCAGCATCATGATGATCAACTCGGCACCTCAAATCACGGGTTACATTCAGTCCCCCCTAATCCTCATACAACAAAGGAAAAAGCTGTCCATCTATTTCAAAAGTAAAACCAATCCACTCAACTTTGTCCTTAGATCACGCAATTCTAGATGTTCTATAGCTTAAACATGGCAACTATGGGATAATGATATAGGAGTAGGACCGCGTAGTTTATATAAAAGATATAGGACTGCATGGTTATCATTTGTGGGTTTTTGACCCACTGGTATAGGAAGATTCTCTTGCTATAGTATTATCAAGTTGTTGGACAAATTGAAGATCATAATAATTTATGGTCGTCTCCAAACAATGGATGAATTGATCTAATTTCCATGAACAATGTACTACTTTGTTGGATTTGATTTAAAGTTAGCCCCGCATTTAAAGCACGTCGCTAATCGGCTTGTAAGTTCTATGTTATACACACACACATCATTCTAAGTAAAGATCTAAGGAGTTTTAACTTATTCCATCGTCTGCATGTAATCTTTGGCAAGAGGTTGTATCCAAGTGCTGTCTTCTTCGCAAGGATTTGCATTGTGGATTTAAGATGAAACGTGAGAAGAAATTCTTTTAGGAGCTATTAGATCATCGTTATACGTGACCAAACTTTCGCATGCAATTCTCTTCCTTATTCTAAGGCCTTCTTGTCTCTAGATATTATTCCGGATTCAGTGCTCTTTAAGTATAGCCAAGACCGTACGTAACTGTATCATGAAGCGTAATGATTTGCATATTTAATAATACATGTTTTAAACCTACTATAACTAAAACACGATCAGATAACTATTCCTCTTGTAACTATGAGAGGTTGTCAAAACCTTTTAGAATTGTAATGTCCTATTTTTTCAGAGCTATAATTATTGCTAAAATGTTTTGACAAACAAGCTCTTGGTCTGCATTATTGAGTGTCTTCACTTGTGATCGAGGACCACATAATTTGCCAAAACTTTTCGGTTTCATGTCAAAATTAAGGTATGACAAAATGAAAATTGTCCGAAAAGTCTTAAATCTATTATATGGTCACTAATTCAATTTTAAACTTTTCAATTTGATCGATATAGTCCTATAATTTTTTATTATTTTGCAATGTAGTTCATTAGACTAATTTTGATTGGAAATCGTTGAAATGGCGTCTAGTCAATGCCGATCATCCTCATGGCACAACCGGTGATCTGACTCGTACAAATTCATTACAAAACATCTTCATTTTGAGAATTTTTATAACTTTTTTTATTTCCTCATTATCATCTTCCTGGAGAATGTCGGTGAGGTCGTTTGGGCTTTGCAATGGCCAACGACAGGTGAGGACCTTTAAGCCCTTGTTGTCAAAGAGCAAGGCTTTCAAATCCTTGCCTAGATGGTAAGGTCCAAGTTGTGATAGGCGAAGGTGCTGAGGTGGTTGAAGGAGAGCCAGTCACACTTTGGCAACCTCTTCGGCAGCAACTGCTTGTTCCTTCGGGTGAATCCACCGCCGGTGAAGAACTTGATTTAGAAAGATGCAAAACTAAGAGTATTAATTCGAATTTTACCAGAAATAAGACGACTTGTGATTGAATCTCTAGCTCTTTGTATCTAAAGTGATCCATAATCAAATTTGTAAGGGTAACCTAAAGGGAGTAGTCATGCTGATAAATGAGTGGACTTTCATGTCTCTTGAAACATCATGATTCAAGTATTGATGAGTTTTTTTCGAACATTTACAAAAATAAATGTTCAAGTGTCTAGTTGGAGAATAGGATTTGTACACTGTTCGACCAATCAATTACAACTTTCAATGAGAGAAAAGTCATGAGATCCATAATATGAAATTGGAAAGGCTTTTCAAAGTTCCATACCATGTCTTCTGACAACCTTTGAGGTCGTTTTTGGCCTCGAAATGAATCAATTTCATGCATTAGGACCATTTTCTATGATCGTGCTATTCTAGGAAAATGCTTTTGGTTTATTCGCTATTTATTGAGTTAACTTTGAATTTTAGTTTCTAATTCAGGGTTGATTAGGAGCATTTCTATGAAAGGAAGCAATCCATCCGTGCACCCATTATCTATATTATATGGATCCACTATGAGGCAACTAACCCCTGAAAGAAATTCCAACTTAGAATATTTTATAGACCAAAGTCATCAAAGTCTTGATGGATATGAACACGTTAATCAAAAGTTTATCACCACTAAATTGCATGAGATTTTGACTGACGGCTCGTCAATGACCACTTAAACAGCTCTGAAATTTCCACACCCGCTTTTTGCCTTGCCGGCTCAAAAGGAACCCGTCTCTGGACAAATGCATAACGCGCGGTTCAATGCATAATCCTCGATTAACAGTATGGTCTGTCACCATCACCATTTTGAAGAATATAATAAGATGTTGTAACAAAATTGGTACACGACCGTTTCAGCCCACCAAAAAGAAATATTTAAAAAATTAATGGGATGGTAGGTTGGTCAAAGGGGTTTGGAAAACGTGGTACTTTGCGAAATCCAGGTTCAATGTTGCTCCTTTTATTAATTTTATTATTATTTGGATGAACCTTTATTAAATCAAATTTGGACAATGAGATAATATATAGGTTCGGTTCCTTGAATTTAGGTGGTTAGCCTGCAACACAAATGTTTAGTGAAGCAAATTTGTTAGAGGAAAATTATCAAGCAAACTATAACTTCTAAGATCTAAATGTTTGGGAGGAAACTGAACAAAATTAGACAAAAGTACTTTTTGACAAATAACTACCTTTTTAATTTAACAAAGATCTTGACAAAGCATTTGTCATTGGAATATGATCAACGAACTCTTTAAAAAGGAAAAAGAAAAACGAAACTCCAAAATAAAAAAGGATGATGCTTGGCATGAATTGAAATTTATAAACAATATTCCTATATTATGTTATATCACAAGTAATGAGTGAGCATTCACACGAGTAGATCAACTTTGATATTTAAATTGAGTCTTATATGTCACATAAATTATCAAACTTGTAAACTATTATTAGCATACGCAGTATTATTAAATAAAAGAAATGAAGTTACAACTTTTCTAGGGCAATCATTGAGTAGCCAAATAAAGCAATTGTACAATTCCGATAAGGTGGCTGATCTTGTATTATATAAGATCAACATATTCTAAACTAGATTTTATTAACAAGTACCCCGGTGACATTAGTTAAAGTATTTAAAATTAACAAAAACCCATATCAACCATTTCTGAAAATTGAAGAGGTATATATTTAAAAAAAGGCGACACTCTTTTGATAGAAATGTTTATATTTTCAAAGCACAATTGATGATCCTTAACAAATGTCTCCCGTTTTTTCTTTTTTTCTTTTGGTTGGAAATGTCCCCCGTTTGCCAAGCGTTCTCAAGATGGTGGTTAATTCGATTTTTCTTTTAAGCATTGCGATTTGGATTTATTTTATTTTTCTTATTTTCTTAGGCATTAGTCAATGAAGATGTTAATGGGGTTTTAACTTTAAAGACAAGATTCGTCAAACCACGGCTGGAGTCAGAATTGAGCTTCGGAGGTTGAAGTCGACACAAAAGCAGTTTTTGTCGTTTCGTGCAGCAAGAGAAGCGTGCGGTGCAGATGAGCAGGTCAACTTGGACGACTTTTCGAGTGGATACGATGGAGTGGTCAAATTTTGTTCTCCCCAAACACGGACAAGAGCTGTTTCCCGTGAATGTTCAATGCACTAGATACATCTTGAGCACAGACGTGAAAAATTGACCAAAATCAATTGATGAGACGGAAGTTTCCTCAGTTATTCCGACGTGATTTATTCATTTATTTCAAATTTTAATTTTAATTCGGGAGAAATTTGGAATGACGGTAATTCCATGCAATGTTGAAGGAGTCTTTTTATCAACCCACAAGAGTTTAATCAAGGACTTTTATTTGGTACTCAATCTTTTGATTGGATGCTAGCCATGAGATGGGCTTGCATAAAATGAACCAGTTACCACAAGAATATGCAATACGATAAAAAAGACAACCATCCCATAACTTAACTTTGTATTATTCACACTGTCCTTTTGAATGGATAAACTGAAAATGCTCGAATTTGAGAGGATCACTATTAGTTTTATGGTCTTTGCTTAGGCTTTTGCATTTTTTTCATTACCTAATTTAAATACTTTAATTGCCCAACCGTTTAGACTTTTTTGATAAAATGAAAGGTCTGTGATTTTTTAGGATATATCAAAAGAGGAAGTCTAACATTTAGATCTCCCCATTCCTTTTTATTTGCTTCATTAACTATAAGACGATCGGACATTAAACTTCAATACAAGACCATATCCCATTTCCAAACTATATGCGAGAGACGCATTCGAGAATTCGAATTATTTTTTACAATTTGATAGCAATCCTCTAATGCTCCAAGCTAGCAACTGTTATTAGTAAAACAATCCTTTTTCTTTTTAAATCAAGGATAGATAAATTTAATAGATAAAAGGGAAAATGACACAGATACATTAAATTTTTGCACATGAAAATCACACCCTAGCACTACTACTCTTCCCATACCTGTCCACAAATTCGAACTTTATATGGCTAATTATTTCATGATGAAAATATAAATGCCCCGAGTTCAATACTATCACAGCTGGTGTGTCAATAATATTGTCCACACTTCCAGTTGATCAAAGAAAAACTCGAGATATTATGGACTTCCGGATAGTTAACTCTTTCATTTGTGCCCTAAATTATGAAAATATGTCATTAGGCTGCAAATAGGTGAAGATAAATTCGTCTTCTTTGGCACCCAGATTGCAATTCAAATTTGTTAAGTGAAGGATTGAATTCATTGGATTTCTTAGCTACAATGCCCACTTTATCATGTATATCTAACATCACGCCCAAATACATTTCTCAGTGCAACATGTACCATGTTTAATGAACAAAACTTAGAAAAAGTAAAAAGAATGATATTTACGTGATTAGTGAGGACCCATTGATCAAATGATTTGTATATTCTAGTTGTCCACTAGATTTATGCAGCATATAAATAATAAAAATTATCCAAAACAACTATACTCCATTCAGGTTGTGAGGATTCAATGAGAAGAATCACATCAATTTGACGAAAAAGAACAGGAAATTTCCAATCGAAAAGGGCAAAAGAGCAAAGAGACCTGCAAATGGGTAGCTTTTTTTCCAAATTATCAAATGCCAAGTTGTGAGGAAATTAAAGCACTACCGACAATGTGGCCAATAGAAAAAAAAAAAAAGAAGAGAGAGAGAGAAAAGAAAAGATCAACAACATATTTTTCTTGATTTTTATTTGCCCCCCATAGACATCTAAATTTTCTCAAATTATCCCCTACAAGACCCTCAGGCCCATCCCATGAATATTCACAAACATCAAGAATGATGTTTGGTGGTGGTACTGTGCGGTCATATTCTTCCGATTCAGACAGAACAGCAACTAGCATGCACCAACAAGGAGACAATCTTTTGTAGTTCCCCTACTCAACTTGCTCCTGTTCTTCTAGAACGTGGCCGATCTCCAAAAGAACTATAACAGCACAAGATAGCACGACAGAAGATGGGTTCCATACTAAGCCACCTCAAGATAAATTTTTTGGGACCAAGATCCAAGATTTTCCAATGTTTTGGTTAATTCAGGAAGTAGAATTCAGTCGACCAATCTCGTTGGATTTACAAGTCTTAGATGTGGGCATCAAGGTCACGCAGAAATGTTAAGGAAAGGAAGAGGCAACATTAGGGTTTTGGGGTTTGTCAAAGATGGAGGGTTCAAAAGAGCTGACATTGTCAGGGGAGGGGGAACGGAACAAGGGTCACGGATGTAAAGTGCATGCATCTGCAATTCTTGATACAACATGAAAAGAAAAATGCATTATGTGCATTCAATGATAGGGCATTTGTCATGAAATGCAGGTGATTTTTGAAGATGTCCATGAGTATGGGCTAGAGTCAGAGAAACCCTCCTCACCATAGCCCAAGTTGAGCCCTTTTTTTTTTTGGGAGGGGGAAGCATAATTCCCAGTCGAGCCTTCGTTCTAACGGAGAAAGGTGAGAATTCTGACCACATCCGCATCATTGAAATAATCAACAATTAATAATATGATTCATTTATCAAGATAAAAAATTGGGTACATATCAATGTGTAAATTTCACTCGGGTAATAATTTTTCTTCATGTCGTGAGTATATCCAATGAAAGTCCAGAAGACTTTGCTCTAGCCTTTAATTGATTGATCAACACCAGCTGTAAAACAATTTTTTTACTACTAGACAAAATTGTAGACCTTAATTACCAAGCAACGCGTGATGGGCGATCATTCTCGATCAAAGTGCTTATTTTCTTCCAGTCAGCATCTCCACAAAAATACAATGCGTCAGCATCGTGTTGATCGACTTGGCACCTCGATTCTCGAATCATGGGTTACATTCAGTCCCCTCTACTCCTCAGACAATAAAGCAAATGCTGTCGACTTATTACAACCAATCCACTCGACTTTGTCCTTGGAACACGCAAATCTAGACGTTTTATAGCCTCAACATGGCAACTATGCGATAAAGATGTAGGATCAAGTAGGTTATCATTGTGGATTTTTGCCACAGAAGATTCTACGCCTAAACTATACTCAAGTTGATGGACTATTGAAGATCATAACAATTCATGCTAGTCTAAAAAAGGTGGATCGATTGATCTAATTTTCATGAGCTGAATTGAGCTTTGGTTGATTCGATTTAAAGTTCTAATTGAGCATTTATGAGTTTTGAAATCAAAGTAATCTTACCCCACATTTAAAGCACGTCACTCACTGGTCTCTAAGTTCTATGTTATATATTCACCATTCTAAGTAAAAATTTAAAGAAGAGTCTAATTTATCCTGATGTCTACATGTAATCTTGGCCAAGAGGTTGTTGCCCAAGTGGTATTTTCTTTGAATTGGGGGTGATCAAGGAATTGAAAAGTGGATTTCAAGATGGTGCGTGAGAAGGAATTCTTTTAGGAGCCATTAGGTCATTGTTATATGTATCAAAATCTTTGTGTACATCTTCATTTTCATCCTAAGGTCTTTTTGTGTCTCTAGATGTTATCTTATATTCAATGTTCATTAGGTATAACTATGACTGTGTTTAACTATATCATGAAGTGTTATGATTTGCATATTTTATAACAAATGGTTTAATACACATATTTATTTGAACAGTCCAAGGTGTAGAAGAGCGATTAGCGTGGCCATCTTTGTTCAGTGATATCAAGACGGTTTTATGCCCATTTTAGAATGTTTGGATTTAATACCGACTTGGTTTGGAAAGATGCAAAACTTAGAATATTAATTAAAATTTTATCAAATATAAGAGGAGGTTGTGAATAAATCTCAAGTACTTTGTATTTAGAATGATCAAGTACAACTTTGTCGAAAGTTGAAGAAAAGTAAAATCGACCTAAAAGAAAGTGGAATTTGCATGCCTCTAAAGCGTGATGTTACGGGTTGTTAATTAGTTTTTCGAGCTTTAAGAAAGATAGATGTCATTGAGTCTGCAAATGCAATTTGCAAATTGTTCAACTAGGGAATATGACTTTTGATCGGAGAAGACTTAGGAGATCCATATTATCAATCTACAAAACTCCTTGGGACTTCTATATTATGCCCTCGAGGGGACCTTTTGAGGTCATTTTCGGCCATAAAATCAATCAATTTCATGTTATTTCACGACTAGTTGTTCATTTTCGGGCTATTTTTAGGCAAAGGTTTTTTGCTGTGTATTCAATCAAGTTCGAATTTTAATTTCTATATAGTTAGTGGACTGCCGATGAAAGGAAGCGATCCGTCCATGCATCCACTTTGTACATCATACCGTATCTGTCATCAGGCAACTAAAGCAATACCGACTTGGATTATTTTTTAAACCAAAGTCATAAAAGTTTAGATGGATATGACTACGTTAATCAGAAGTTTATGGCCACTAACAATGCGAAGATTAATGACGAATCCACGACTCATCATCGTCGTCATCATCATCATCTCTTCCTCCTCAAAGTCCACTGAATAATGCTGTCAAATTTCCACTCCTGCTTTTGCCAGGTTGACAAATTGCTACGCATGGTTCAATGCATAATCCTCGATTGAGAGTCCTGAATGAACCTATCCAATTTAAAAAGGGAGCTAATGGGTTTGTCACCATCTCCAATTTTTTGAAGAATATAATAAGATGTTGAGACAAAATCGGCACACGACACTTTCCGTCTACCAAAAAAGAAAATTTCAAACAATAATGGGATGGTAGATTAATCAAAGGTTTTGTTTAGATATGGTAATTTACGGAATCCAGGTTCAATGTCGTTCCTTTTACTTTAAACTTTAGTATTTGGACGACCCTTTATTGATTCGAATTTGGACAACTAGATAACATATGTATGTTCGATTCCTTGAATCCAGGGTTTAGCCTGCATAAACAAATGCAGATTGCCCATGATCCTGTGGACATTTAACCATCAGCTTGAAGGATTTCTCTTCTATTCCCATGGAATGTTCATTGCACCGGCATCTGTTTTTATGGTTTGCGTTGTATTCATGTGGAGATAGGAACGAATGTTGGTGGGAGTTGGTAAGTTGACAATTGGACTTCTCTTTTGGAGGGCTTGTCGCCGACGGTCGAATAGCAACTCGATTATATTCCATTTTCACATAGAAATTTATATTAAATATAAAGATATTTTACTAATTGAGACATCATAAATATATATTATATAGACGTACATACGATCCTGTGGTTGATCATTATGGATGCATTTGAACGAATAGACTTTCATATCGAAAAGAATAAAACCAGATAAGATAGAATTTTCTGCGTCACATATGATTTTTGATAAAAAGATACAACAATGCATAAAGATCTAGACTACCTCGCATCCGTGAGATCAAATTAAGCAGATAAACAAGCTGACGTGATTCAAAGAAAGAAAGATCTCGTGAGATCGACACTATTCATTGAACTATGGTCAAGCCACACATGAACTGCCCGGCATCTGTGCGACTGTCCCAAGGTGGTTGCTTGAGGACATGACAAGGTGATCATGGTTTTCTGAATTGAGAATCGGCCGCATGCACACCAGGAAACATTAACCTATTTACATAACTTTTACTTCCTACTTTTCAAAATATCCAACTCTTAAAACTCACATACTTTCGACTTTTTTTCAGAGGAAAAAAAACCCCAAACGGCTAAAACTTTCATGGCAGTCAAATTGTAACATGTAGATTCACTAATGAGTTTATTCATAATTTTCTGAAATTTAAATAATATTTTTAAGTTTCGGCGCAAAAGTATGGTGTTCCAAATCTCCCCACCTGTTGAGGTAAAGGATCGGCCCATTTTTTTTTTTCTGAGAGGATGTAGCTTCTCTTTGTATTAGTATCTCTAAATGGGTTTACAATTGCTGGTATAATGTGGTGGAATTCCCCCTTTTCTCACGGACTGAACTCAATGCGAAAAACAAGAAGAGTAAAATGAGCAGTCCGTGAGCAATGATCGCATCATGGGCTGCGGCACACAAGGCCCATTACGGCCCAAGGTAACAGCACAGCCCGTTCCATTGGCTATTCTAAAGCTCAGAATATGCAATAAACTGGCCAATTCCCATATCTGACACAAATTCGTTTCACAAAAAAAATATTTTCCGGAAAAATCTTCATTAAATGATTTCTTCTTTAAAAATCGGATATCATTTTTCAATTTATATAAACTTTTGGACTAGAAACTTTGTGTTTGGACATAGGAACTCGCTCCTAGGCCCTTGGTAGTAGGACCGAGTCTATTGAGAGCAAGCTTGGGTCCATTGAGGTAGGGCCTGGGACCCCGACGCTTGGGCCCCAGTCCATTGAGGTTGCACCTTGGATTCTCATGCTTGTGCCCATGACCTTGAAGCCCTACCCGAGTCCATCTAAGTCAAGCCTAAGTACATCAAGGCTAGGCCAGGATCCCCGTTCTTGGACTCAATCCTCAACGCAGGCTCCTTGGTCCATTGAAGACCAGACACTTAGGATTGTGTTCTTAAAGCTCGTGCCCGGCTCCCTAAGGCTTGGGCCCTAGTCCATTGAGATCAAGCTTGGCTTCTTAATGCCCACTCTGAGGTCCATTGAGGTTGGGCTTGGGACCCTGGTGCCTATGCCTAGGTTCCTAGCACCCTAGCCTGAGTCCATCAAGGTTGGGCTTGAGACCTTGGTGCTCGTGCTCAGGTCCATCGAAGCCAAGCCTAGGACCTTGGCGCAAGTGTTCGAGCTCCCAATGCTAGACCCAATACTTCTAAGGCCCCTACTTGGATTCCCAGTCCATGAGCTTAGGACCATCAATGTTAGGCTCGAGTCCAAGAAGGTTAAGCTCAGGACCCTAGTGCCCATGCTTGGATCCTCACCACTACTGTTGGGGTCTTAACCTTGCCTCATTGGACTTGTGTCTTATGCGCCAAGGACCTCCTTGGCATCAAGGCTCGAGGACCAGCTTCAATGGACCTAGGCATGGGTGTCACGTCGAGCTTCGATGGACCTGGGCATGGGCGTTAGGTACCCAGCCTAGGCCTTTGTGAACCAAGGACTGCTGTCCATGCTCGTGCTTAGGAGTTGGGGATCCAAGCCCAAGACCCTAGTTTTTGTGCTCGATTCTCAAACTACCCATGGCGCAAGTCATTAACACCCGGATAGTTTATGTTTATTTAGGAAAATAGATTTTTCTCATTAAATGACAGAAACCATTTTCATATCAATTTTCGTATTTCAGCTAAATACTGATTTTCTTTTGTTCTTTTCTTGGAAAATGACTTCATAAAAAATATTTTTTTAGAAATGTCATATTTTGCACAAAAGAATAGGAGCCAAAGAAAGAATATGTAATGCAAATTGTTGAGGAGCCAACTTCTTAATAGTTCGCTCATGATACATTGTAGCGAGTCTCGTGACGAAACTTCTCGCTGGCATGAGAGCAGTTCAAGGACAACTTAAGGTTTCATCCGTATCGGATCGATAATCCTGCTGCTACCGGACACCAGTATTCCTGAGTAAAAATTTTGCAGCGATGTCTCGTGAAATGAGTTAACGTCCGTAGTCGAAAGAAACAGCATACACCAAAGTGATTTCCAAAAGCATGGAACTTCTTTCTGGGAAGAAATCTCCACGAAAATGAAACGAGATCGCTTGTGCAAAGTTCAACTTTGGAAATGTCCAATGCAATTGCTGCCAGTGGTCCATCTCCCTCTGCAAAACCCCTTTCTGCGAAATGTTTCCTTCCCTTTTCTATGATGGTAAAACAACCTGTTTGCGACACATTCTGCGCAGTTCTCAGGTTGTAACGTAGCTATGAGCTAAACCACCGTTGAAAACCGGATTCAAAAGCCCTATTTGTTACTGGAGCAGCACTAAACTTTTGAGCTAAGTCTGACTCTTGGGTGACAGGGAGAGGGTTAGGCAATATATTGAACAGTTAATTCTATCTACATTGGATCTCCCCAGTTTGAAGAGTATTACAGTGAGATCCCTGGCATTACATGGGGCACAAGGAAAGATTATACCAGCAATACAAGTTATGAAGCAAATGTGCCAATCACCGATAACAAATAAACGTGATATCTCTCAAGGCATAAACAGAGCATGCCTACAACAGCTATATGTTCATAAACCCCAAGCAAAAGGTATCTGAAACAAAATGCCCTACTTGAATAGGAGGGATGCCAGGCTCGACCGCCATCCAAACAACATAGAGGGCTCAGGCTTCTTGGGCATAACAGCCATAATGCTGGTCCGCGCATTGGAGGTAGGTGAAATTAGCTGCTTCAAGCCTGTCTCTGATGACCTGTAATTAGAAAAGATAAATGCTTTTACAAATAAGTACGAAAAATGCAAATGAAATATTATCAAAACACGCAGAGGTATGTTCAATGAAATTTCATTTGAGTGCCCAATGTAGCTTACTCATGTAAGCTCCAAGAAAAGGAAAAAGGAAAACCTGAGGCACTCAAGATCAACAGAACCAGGTGCTCTTCAATCTAGTGCACATAAATAAAATGGCATGGTTTGCCTAAAACAGGTGCTTTCATCATCATGCATTCCAATTGGAATCAAGTAGCAGGACGAAGGTCATGTCCCTTACTTAATATGTGCTACTCCATCCAATAGCAACTTCAAGGCACACACTAAGACACCCGGTGGCTACTGTGATTGGTCTCCTCCGAATGGAGGGACTACTTAGGGATCCTATTATGATTTTACCAGTTGCCATCAAATTGATTGTAATTAGCAACGTTCTGGATTACTTCCAACTGACAAAATCACACACTCTTCAGAAAATACAAGAAAACTATACTAAGAACTCAAACGTAACCTTGCATTGCAAATGAAGATTGAAAATTATTTTGCCAAGCAACTCTGGTGTAGATTTAAGAGTAAGGGCCCATGCTATGCACTATAACAGTGGAGCAATCGATGGAAACCTCATTGGACGCTTTGCTGAGAATTGTAAAGGCGCAGTGGATTCCCGAGAGAAGGAAGCTGGGATTGGGTGATTGAGAGACAGCAAAGCTGATCCCAGTCGATGGAGAAAGCAAGGCAATGGAATGTAAGGCAGTACAAGCCATTGAGGATCAGCTAAAAGAAGAACCAGTAAAGGGGAGTGGTCGAAGTAGCCAATTCGAACTTCTGGTATAAAGCAGCCGAAGGCAACTGTGTAAATGGGAGATCAAAATCGCCATGGTAGGAACATCTAACGCAAGAAGGCTATTCCAATTTCCAAGTAATCGAGTTAAGGTTGACTAGAAGAGAAGCCCATGAACGAGCGAACGAATTAGCAAAACACAACACCAACTAATCGACAAGAAGAGAATCCCATGAACGTGCACAGCGCGAGGAAGATGCCCAACAAGCCACAATCCTCTCTCGAGGCCTAAACACAACACCAACCAATCCTCTCTCCTTCCCTTACGTTCCATCGCATGTAGTCATGCAGCTCCCGTAACATTTGCAGACCGAATTTAAAGCACGAATCACGCAAAAAATCGAAAATTTTCAACAGGGTTCGAGGAAAATCCGTACGCGGGAGGGAGCTGGCCATCGCCGGCGAACGTCACCATCCCCTGCCGCTGCTTGTGCTTGGGATTGGCCGAGCAGACGACGTACACGCGCCCGCGGCGCTTCACCGTCTTGCAGAACTCGCACATCTTCTTCACCGAGGAGCGGATCTTCATGGTCGCTGCTGCCGAACGGGGAAGCGAATCGACAGTAGCGGAGCAATCGACAGTGATGGAGGAAACCGAGGCGAAACCCTAGCCGAAGGAAGACGAAGACTCCCTCATGTGTTGTGGGCCCATTTGGGCTCTTGCTCGTTTTAAGGTTGTAAAGCCATTTGCAAGCTTGAAGCCTAGGCTGGGCCTTAGTATTCAAAAACTTTAAGAGGTAAATGCAACGGGAGTTTTTAAAACTTGTCATGGGAACGTAATCTAGTCTTTAAACTTATCATAAAAGTGTAATTGAATTCTAAAATTTTTAAAAAATATAGTTAAGTTCTAAAATTTGTTAATTTAGTGCAATTAAGTTCTAAATTTGTCAATTAGTGCAAATAAATTTTAAAACTTATTAACATCTTTCATTTGTTAGGTTGGAGAGGCTAATGGAAAAACTTAATTGCGCCAACTTGATAAGTTTTATAATTTGATTACATTTTTTGAAAGTTTTAGGAGTTAATTGCACATTCGTGACAAGTTTTACGACTTTTAGTACACTTATCATAAAACTTATTAGTATTGTCGATAGTTAATTTGTTACTTAGCCCTTAAGTATATCTAATTTATTGGAAATTTCCTGTTATTTTTAAATGTTTATGGTATGAATGGCTAAAATTATCGAAGTTCACTTTTAATTAAATAATGAGATGCTTATATTCTTTAGGGATCTCTTCTCTTCCTTTTCCCTAAAATGCCATCGACAACTTATTTTCGAATTCATTGATATGAGAATAAATGTATAAATGAATTTTTTGATGGTACTTCACACGTCAGCTTAACTCGCCAGTCTCATTCTTTCCACTTTCTTGCGTTTTCTCACTCGACTTTTGCTTTTCTTTTTAACTCTCACTCTCTATCAATCAAACACATTATTTTATAGGTAATGTAGATATGCTAATACATGCAACTTTTGAGCTTGCAAGTTCTATTTTATGGAAAATTATAGTTTTTACTTCAAACATACCCGTTGGATATGAACTTAAAGATCTTTATATGGTGAGTTTACATGCATGAGTAGGGGTAATCAATTCTGAAGTCAAAGCCTGGAATCAGTCCTGTAGTTCCGTAAAATCGCAACCAAAAATTAGACCAATTATATTTGGAACCAGCCTGTATCGACATACATTCTGCGTAAAAAATTAGTCATATGCCCTATCCTATTAATTCAGACTAATTGTTGTTGCTGCTGCTGCTATTGTTTCTGGGCCGGTCTTTTTGGACTCGGACATGCAAAGATCATAATCGAAGTTATCTTATGGACGAGACTGCTTATCCAGACTGCACTTGAAAAATTGTGCATGGAGAATACCATCCTGAAAGGGCTAATACTCGATTGCAAGTGAAATTGTTTGTGCTGAAGACTGTCCATCGCCTTCTCAATCTTTCATTCATGATTGTAGTAATTCCCTCCTTCGGAGATCTGCATGCTTTTCCATCTCACGTTGATGCTTCAATAACGTGTCAGTTTATCACTTTTGGTCTTTCTTTTGCTGTAAATGTTGGACGTGTGACTAAGCCCAGACGTCCAGAAACTCCGAACAGGAAGAGGGTCGAGTAGCTTGGCACAAGTTATGCTTGATTAACGGCCTAAGCTTGTCAGGCGACCGGTGGGCAAGTACTTGCTCATTCCGACAGCGCTGCAAGGGCATTTTTATCCAGAACTATTTCTTTTTCTTTTTCCTTTCCCTTTCCCTTTCCCTTCTCTATCCATCTCCTTTTTCGTATAAGCCATGGTTGACATCTTCTCCTTCAATCCCTAACATTCAACCCTTAATGGCAATAAGCTCGAATGACAAAATTGGCAGAGGAATCACAATTTTATATGACAATCCTCTACTGTGACAACATCACACATCTTCTTCTTTGATGACCACATTGCATCCTCTTTCCTACTGCGATTGCCTCAGTATTTTTTTTTTTCTGTCCGTTTCTCGCGGTCGGCGCTAACGTGAACAATTTTTAATAACATTTTAATATTTTTGAATTTTTGAATTTTTATTTTATTTTATTTTTCATTTTCTTTTTTTCTTTTTTCTTTTTTCTTTCTCCTCCTCCTTCCTCCAACAGGTCACCAGAACTCGATGATCGGCCTCGACCTTGCTAGCTGCTTGTGGCCGCGGTGGCGGCCTCACTCTAGGCGGCTAGGCTTGCCCTTGTCGAATCTAGCGAGGGTCAAGCCTCACCGGCCATGGCCACAGCTCGACCTCACTGGATTCGGCGAGGTCAAGCCTTGCCTAGCCTCCGGTGAGGCCTTGGCCATGAGGGCGGTCTCGCCAAAGGCTAGGTGAGGCTCGATCTGGTGAGGTTGAGCCTTGTCCATGGCCACCAAGGGTGAGCCTTGGCAGCCCAGCGTGAGGCCACCCTCGTAGCCTCTGGTGAGGGCTCGAGCCTCGCTAGTGGTTGGTGAGGCTCGCCAGAGGCCAGCAAGGTCAACCTTGACCTCGTCGATCGTCGCCTCTGGCTAGTCGCCGAGGTCTGGCGATTGGCTGAAGGAAGGAGGAGGAGAAGGAAAAAAGAAAATAGAAAAAAAAGTTAAAATATTATTAAAAGTTGTTCACATCAGCGTCGATCGTATCATGTTAGCCGACTTGTGTCCAGTCAGTAAAATCTGGCAAAAATTAACCGGCAAAGACTGAATTTACATAAAGGGAAAATGTTTAGGACTAAATTGGCACCAATAAAAAACTTATGATTAAATTGGCATAAATGTAAAAGATTTAGGACTTTTAGGACACTTTTCCCCGTTCTTTTTGGTTTGCTAATCACTCCCCTTCGTAATTCAATTTCTATTTCTTCAAAGTTTTCAAAGTCTTCAAATTTTTGTTTTTTTCTTGTTCTATTTCGTTAATGTTGTGCAGGTTTTTTTTTTTTTTAATGTATTTTGATGTACTTGATTGTCGGAATTGTGCTGTTCCAATGAGGTGTTTTTTTTTTTCCTCTTTTGGGTCTCCGATTCAGTAGGTTGGTTTGTGGCGTGGAAGCTAGTTTTGGTACCGCAGACCTTCAGCCTCCGTCGCACCACTCACAGTTTCTTACAACGTTAACAATTTCACCGACCAGTGCTTCTTCCCCTTCACGAAAAATGGTGAAGCTATCTTTATCTATGGAAAAATAAATTTTCCGGGCCCATTCCTACTTCTCCTGCAGAATTGGACAATTTAATCAAATTCAGCATTTCACGGAATAACTTATCCGATTCAATTCTAAGAGAGATAAGTGACTTGAGGAATTTGACTACACTTTATATTGACACCTAAATTTTGGTAATTCAGTCATTCAAAATTAAGGATTAATTTTTAATCCATAAACAAAAATATTAGAGTTAAATAGCATAACATATAGTTTTATGAGTTTATTATTATTATTATTATTATTATTATTATTATTATTATTATTATTATTATTATTATTGCATTTGCTTTGAACTGGCGATGGATGGGCTTGAACTGATGGTTCTGAGCTATAATTTGACGAGCCGGATTAGGCTCATGGAGAGAGGAAATTGGCCCAGGCCCGCTATTTTATGATGACCAAAAATTGATTTATAAGGAATGATGAGTTGATATATTTGATAAATCTTTTATATATTCATGCAATATACACACCGAAGGATATATTTCACAGCGGAATAGAAGATTTCGGATGAAATATTGAAATAATAAGAAGAAATATTGCACGTGGAGCATATATTTGGTGATGTTCAAGAGGTACCAACACAAGGAAATAAGTGGTAAAAGGGGTTGCACGATATTTCTGGATATATTTTGCAATATATCTTGAATAAAGAGGAAGACATCTCGTTGAAGAGGGGGTATGGGCCAAATGAATATATGTTTTTGGCGAGAAAAAGGAAAGTTGAACAACCTTATCAATACGCAGCCAAAGAACAAAATATACTCAAGCAAAAAATATATGAAGGAAGATTATTTTTTTCACTGAAGGGTCCCATCACTTGCCTATAAAAGAAGGGGTAAAAGAAGGGGGGGCCAAACGTTGAATGGGGGTGCCACAGTTCTGAGAAGTCAAAAGAAAGAACGTGAGAGAGAGAGAGAAAGGAATGCAGCTCTTCCTCCTGGTCTCTTGGTAAAAAAAGAGAGGTCTTCTCTATTCTGTCTTTGACACGCAAGAGAAGAAGCAAAAGAGAGAGAGAGAGTAAAGGGCATTGTCTTCTTCGGTAGGTGCCTTCGACCGCGACCAGCTTGACGCCCACAAGCTGCTGCTCGCAATGGCTTGATCGCCAATGACGACACCATTGTTATTCCGCCGTTGATGGCGCTGTGTTGTTCTGCCGTTGACAATGCTTGCGCTGTTCAGGCATCAACGACGCTACCCACTGCGTCGCTCTAGCCGGCATGACCTGACACCGCAAGCTGCCCTGCGACATCTCCGCTGCTGTTCTGATCGTCCGAGTTCCGCTGCGTCGAATCGAGATCATCGCCGCGTCACCACTTCCGTCACGCTCTCACTGTCACGCCCTGAACCCCGGGTACGTGCACATTCCTCAGCGGTCGATTAAAATTGCAACGTCCCAGGACACGTCGCCGACCCATTCTTTTTATCTTTCAATTAAACGCATGCAGAAGTGAATTAAATAAACCCCCGACCAACAAACAAACATAGGGAGTGTTGCAAACATTGCCGAAAACAACATATTCATTTATCAACTGTTAACCCTAGGAAGTTCAATACTTACAAGCCTTTCCACGGCTACTTCCTATTGACCCTCTCAAAAACCTTCAGGGACTAAGGTTAACCTAAACTTCACTAACGGCAGGCCAGCCAAAAAGTGTTGCATCTCGCGTCCACTACATCTGCACTCAGCAGATCTCCACGTTACAGCCCTAAAAAAGGTTAACCACGACAGGGTGAGATAAAATCTCAACGAGTCAACAACCAAAGCCTCGATTAGGACGCAAATTCGCCTCGAAGACGATCCTAAACACGCACCATACAAAACTCACATTGCCTCGGCACGTCCCTGCATATTAGTGCATCACATATGCCATTATAAATACAACAAGCATAATTAATAACCAAAACACAGGATTCCCATCCTCCAAATATTTACATGGGTTCGATTATAAGGTAAAATCGTTATGACACGTCCCATACCATGCCACACAATTTTGCCTCATAATCAGGCGCAAACTATCACAACCATTCAAGCGTGTTCTGGTTATTACGACCCATCGGCCACGGCCAACTCAACAGTCGGCAGTCATCCAACGTAACTGGGCATCATCCCACCCCGTCGGGCGCGGCAACATCTAGCATCCTCCGCCTAGTCGGCATTCCACAAAGGAGTTTCATTCCGAAATCCATCCGCGAACGGCAACGTCTAGCATCTTCTGCCTAGACGGCATCCGAACTTAATCGGGCATCATCCCACATAATCATACGCATCAAGACGGGTTCATTACCCCGCATAATCATACGCATCAGGGTATTTAGGTGATCACACGAGCATACCATCACTCAAGTCCATTGTTATCTTCCTCATTAGCCAAGAACACCAAAATCCCTTTTCAAATAATAAACTTTGCAACCCTTTTTTTTTGTTCGAAACATTCCGAAATAAATTCGTACGCGGTCTTGTACTCAAAATCAATCCATCAAACTTTGCACACTTCTACTATAAAACCTCATTTTTTTTAAGCAAATAAAATTTGGCGTCCAAATCCGACACCTCATTTATTTTCTAATTTCTTTTCCGACCACCTTTTTTTTTTTTTGAAACTGAACTTGGGTAATCCCCCTTTTTTTTTTCTTTAAAACTTTTGGGAAGAAATTCGTAGGTGCTCTCGTACTTAAAATTGATCCGTCAAACTTTGCATGCACCTAGTTTAAAATCTCATTGTTTTATTGAGCAAATAAGTTTTGGTGTCCAAACCCGACACCTCATTGTTTTTTTTTCTATTTAAAATTTATAAAACCATTTTTTTTTTTGCAATAATAATAGACAATCATCATAGAACAACAATCCACATAATGTTGTACGTGCAGCACACAAAATCACACATAAGTTCCCAGCATGCCAAACATCGACCAAATCATGAAATATACATTTTCTAGCAAGCAAGACACCAAGAACAACCACAAAACTACAACCGGCCCTCACCGGCAGAAACCGAGTACACTCGCACGTCTCCAAGATTAATTCCAGAAACATAACCAAACGAGTTCAGAAAATTCTCAAATTTAAATATGTTATAAAGGACACTTAAAAGAACACTTTTAATGAAGACATCTTGACCTAAATCTTCCTAGAATAAGAGCAGTATATCGCTCAAACCATTACCAAAACTATGTCCGTGTTCAGAAATTATGTTTTCCAAAACCAGCTTGGTTCGAGGTCCAAAACTCGTCCATTTACTCTGCAATTTGACTATGTTAAACTTCAAGATGTGATGAAAAACTTTTGTGAAGAAAATCTTTCGAAAATCGAACCCTAAGAGTTGATAAAGATCATTTAAACACCAAAAGGTCACTGGTTCCAGCACAAAATAAGATTCTGCCTTGCATGCAATGAAGTTGTAATCTTGTTCTTTTAAATCCAGAAAATCTTGAGTAAAACATATGTCATAAATAAAGATGTTAGAACATTTTTCAAGAGGGAAGCAACCTCAAAATCGTGGGGTAAGTACACTATCAGTGCCAAAAGTTGTGTATGGCGCTCACTTTGGTGCCAAAAGTTTATTTTGGATTACTTAAGTGCCAACAAATTTGAAAAACGATCATTTCAGTGCTAACGCCGATCAATTTGGCCGGAAATCCGACGTGGCATTTTTTATATTAATTTTTGAAGCTGACGTGGCTCGTCGGAGACTTGAGTCAGCATCCAAACAAGAAAACGACGCCGTTTGGTGTCTTTCCCCCAACTTAGAACCCTAAATCCCCAAATTGAGAGAGAGGGAGAGAGGGAGAGAGAGAGAGGAGGCATGTTGTCTTCTTCCCCGAAGAACAACACCAGCAGTGAATGGCACCAGCAGTAGCACCAGCAGCGCACCAGTAGCAGCACTAGCAATGGCACCAGCAGCGGCGGCGGCGGTGCACTGGCAACGGCACCTTTGACCCCTCTTCCTCCTCCTCCTCCTCTGCCCTCGCCTCATATTCTTCCTGCCACTTCTTGCTTAAGCAACAATCTCAGTCTCTCCTCGCTCACCTGGTTAAGCAGCTACAATGGTGGCCGAGCGATGGTGGTTGAGCGATGGTGGGCGAACAACAGTGGCCGAGCGGCGAAGAAGAAACCCTAACCCTAATTTCAATCCACGTATGAGCTATACGTCGTCGTTTTGCGAGGATGTCCACGTATAACGGTAAAACAACGTCGTTTCTTGAGGAGGATGGAAAACGACATCGTTTAAAAGCCGAGCAAATTTTTTTTTTTTAAATATGAAAACCATGTAATAAATTTGGCCGGAATCTCTCGCCGGTAGCACCAAAGTGATCGTTTTTTCTTCGATTTGGCACTTAAGTGATCCGACGGAAACTTTTGGCATTAAAGTGAGCGCCGTACACAACTTTTGGCACTGATAGTGTACTTATCCCCAAAATCGTAGCACATTATAACCCATAAAAATAACAAACATCGAGTGTCCAGTAATTAGATCTGAAGAGAAATCCCAACTCAGCTCCTATAACCCGAAAATCCACTAGATCGAGCTAAACCAACTTAATTAACTTAACCATGGTTAATTAACCTAACCATGATTAATTAATCTAACCATGGTTAACTAACCTAACCAAGCTTAGTTAACACTAATATAGGATTAACTAAAATTAATCCTCATCAAGACTAATCTAACCATGATTAGCACTAATCTAAACATCCATAAGCGTAATTAATGGCCTAATCAAGGATTAGGGAGTTAACTCATGGGATTAAGATGACGGTGGGCTCGCGGCGACGTGATGGCGACGAGAACTCGAGACAACCGTGTCTTGCACGGAGGCTCAACGGCGGCTGTGGCTGCCCTACAAGGTTCGGCCAAGGAGAGCTCTGTTCGGTGGAGCTGCTAGTTGGTGGAGGGCTGCAACCAGGCTGAGGTCGCTGGTGGCGCAACTGTGAGGTCGGGACGGGGTGGTGCTGGGCACGGGGGCTACTGGCCGTCGGATGGTGGTGGTAGTTGAGCGGCAAAGTTGATGTTGCGGTGGAGTGGTTTTGGATGGTTGAGGGCGTGGGGATGAGATGAAGATGTGGTGATGTGCGGCGTGTGGCAGCAAGGAAGAAAGAAAAGCTGGCGTGAGGAGAGGAAATGGAGAAGAAGAAGCTGAGGGAAAAGAAAGAAAATGAGGGCTGTTCTGCTGGGGGGGTTTGCACGCATGAGGGGGAGAGAGAAGGGAGAGAGAGAGAGAGAGAGAGAACTACAAGTCAATGGTTCAACCAATGAAAAGCCTAGCCAAAATATCAAGCACTCATCACATGTGCCCCAAAGTCAAATGCCCACCCAATCACAAAATTAGCCCTAATTTCCACAAATAAATCCTCTTTGGGCAGCAATTTCCCCATTTTTCCTCTTACTCTGAATTTCCTTTAATTTTTCCTTTTTGTCCGAAAATCGTTTTTCTGCAAAATTTCGGACTTGACGAAAATTCGTCGAAAGATGAGACGACGTCCTATAAATGAATTGTGACACGCTCGAACATCCGGATCCCGAAACCGAATTCAATTTCGTGGTTAAAATCGACCAAACGCGACTTTAGTACAACTTAACCTATCGGGTAGTTTTTAGGGATTTTAGCGCGTTTGACCCGTGGTCAATAATTTTCGATCCACGTTTGTGTATCTACGAATCGTAGACGACTCTCGGTTTTCACAAAATCGCGAGGGTTCAATTATGTATCCCGAATATAATATCGATAGAGAATCGGTTTATCGCCGTTCGACGCGAATATCGTAATCATGCGGAACCACCCTCAATTCAACTACGTATTTCCATCGAATCGGCTTATATCTGTTCACAAATCGATTTACAACGGTGCCGTATTGACCCTTGCCGATTATTATGGTCGAGCGGTCGAATTCTGATCGAATTCTCTAGTCTGTCGCGTTTATATCCCTTAACGGCATCACCTATTAGATTAGTTAACTCGAGAGTAATCAGTTCCGAGTAAAATAACCATAAGCGCGTTGACGAAACAACCATTTCATATATCCGAAACAGGATCAAATTTCGGGATGTTACAACTCTTCCTCTCTTATAAAAATTCCGTCCTCGAAATTTAAACCATTACAATCCTTCCACAAAAAAGGTGGGGGTATTGACATCTCATCGACTCCTTGCTTTCCCACATGGCTCCCTTTGTCCTGTGGTGTTATCAGACCACTTTAATCAAGGGAATCGTCTTGCTGCGTAGCACTTGCTCTTTTCGATCCATTATCCGAACTGGTCTATCCACATATGACACTTACTCGTCCACGTCTATTTCCTCGAAATTCAGCACGTGGGTTAGATCAGGTTCATACTTTCTCAACATCGACAGGTGGAAGACGTCATGCACTTGAGCAAGTCTTAGCGGCAACGCAAGACACTACGCCAAGGTCCTAACTCGTTCCAAGATTTCAAAGGGACCGACGTACCTCGGACTTAGTTTTCATTTCTTGCTAAAGCGCGGAGTACCCCTCATTGGTGACACTTTGAGGAATACATGTTCACCTACTTGGAACTCCAATGGTCTACACTGCTTATCTGCACAGCTCTTCTGACGACTCTGAGTGGTCTTGAGTCTTTCTTGAATGACTTCGACATCGTCAACTGACTGTTGAACTAACTCAGGGCCCGTAATCTTACGTTCTCCAACTTCGTTCCAACAAACAGGAATTCTGCAAGCTCTGCCATACAATGCTTCAAATGGTGCCATCTGGATATTCTGCTAATAGCTGTTGTTGTAGATGAGCTCAACTAGATGAAACTGTTCCTCCCAGCTTCATTTGAAGTCCAATACGCAAGCTCGCAGCATATCCTCGAGGGTTTGAATCGTCCTCTCAGACTGACCATCCGTTTACGAATGATAGGCCGTGCTATACTGTAGCTTCGTTCCCAAAGCAGTTTGTAAACTTTTCCAAAAAGCTGCCGTGAACTTTGGGTCTCGATCTGACGTGATCATCACTAGCACTCCATGAAGACGAACTATCTGTCGCACGTACAATTCAGCATATCTGTTTAATACAAAGTTCTTTCGTATGACGATGAAGTGAGCAGACTTCGTCAACCTGTTGACCACAGCCCATATGGAATCATTGCCTTGCTGAATCCTCGGTAACCCCATCACAAAATCCATTGTGATAAATTTCCACTTCCACTCGGGAATCTCAAGAGGTTACAAAAGTCCTCCAGGCTTGCAATGTTGCGCTTTCACTTGTTGGCACGTCAGACACTTGGCTACGTGCTTAGCTACATCAATTTCGATAAGCTTTTGACATAGTCTCTTCCTTGAGTTCTACGTTGTTTGGCACACACAGACGTCCACGAAATTCCAATATTTCGTCCTCGGTCAATTGAAAGTCAGGCTTTCTCTTTTCTACATCCCTTTACAGAATCTTTTGAATTGCAGGATCTACTGGTTGCAATCATTTAATCCTTGCCTGCACTTCAGGTTCAATTCTAAGGATCACTAAAAGACTCGAGAGGTGACTTACATCAAATTTGAAATCAAAATCCCGTACTCCTTCAAATAGAGTCCATTCCTTAATTCCTCAACCAACAAATTAACTATCATTGTCAGATAACCCTGGCAACCCTCATCCAATAGTTGGGTCACCTCAAGTGACAAAATCATAGGAATCTAAGGTCCTTGATTTCCAACAAATTCGAAACTACCACCCCTAACGGGTTAAATTGAATTACTGTATGACAACAATCAATTACAGCAAGATGTTCCTTGAGCCAAGCGACGATCCAATACAGCTCCTTGCTTCTTGTGCCAACCTTTTTCAATTATGACATCGAAGTCATACATAGGCAAAACAGCTAGGTCTAACTCTAGCCAATGGTCCTCCTTTCTCCGACCTCATTTCAATTTACAAGCTTGACCATACTATCGCTGTGCCACTCTAATAAAATTATCTCAGAAACACTGCCTCTCCTGTTTGGTGCATAGTTCGGTTCATTCATGCCCCCTTCGCCATCCTAGAAGCTTGTCAAGAGCCGCTCCTTGCTCAGGCCCTCTGGCCTCGGCGACCACTCCCCGCCCTCATCGGACCAGGTCGTTACAAGCCCACCAGCTTTTGCTTGGTTCGTCCCCGAGTTACACATCTACTGGAGGGGTCTCGCTTTGATAGGGACTAACTCACAGAGATATTGTCATTTTGGCCTATCCCATACTGAGCCTCGCGGTTTTATACTCTGGCACATAGGTAAGTACTTTCCTAAGAGGTCACCCATCCTAGTAGTGCACTATCCTAAGCTTGCTTATCCTTCAGGTTCAGGCACACCAACTGGCTTCCAATGTTCAATCTTAAACCATTTTGGAAACTCTTTGTTTTATCCACGGAATCCTCTTGTGTCATTTCTATTGGTATCCTTGGGTCATTCATCTGACATGTTTACTACGATTCCCAAATAGAGTCTCTAACGTCTAAATGATCCCATCCAACCTAGGATCACCTGGTGCTCCTCTTCCAACACCAGTCTAAGGCGGTACTCTTCCCTCCGTTCTAGTTTGAGCTGACGCTCTCCCTCTAGTACCTACTCGTCTCGGTGCCCTCCCTCTGGCACCTGTCACAGCTATTATGGCCCGTCTCCGAGGGGCTCTCTACTTAGGATCGCTCATCTTGCAGAATCTTTAAGGAAACATGCTTTCCAATTCTAACACGGAATTAGAAATCTGAGCGACCCGCACAAAACAATCAATGAATCACAAGCATCAGCGTAAGGAAAATGTCTTTCCTAGCTAACTATCCCTTGACCTATCGCACCTTATCACTCTAGACACTGACCAAGCTTTGATACCACTTCATGACGGGGATGTCACGCCCCGAACCCTGGGTACGCGCACATCCCTTGGTGGTCGATTAAAATTGCGACGTCCCAGGACGCGTCGCCGACCCGTTCTTTTTATTTTTCAATTAAACGCATTCGGAAGCAAATTAAATAAACCCCCGGCCAACAAACAAACATAGGGATAGTAAAACACGGCAAACATTGCCAAAAACAACATATTCATTCATCAACTGTTAACCCTAGGAAGTTTAATACTTACAAGCCTTTTCATGGCCACTTCCTATCGACCCTCTCAAAAACCTTCAGGGACTAGGGTTAACCTAAACTTCATTAACGGCTGGGCCGCCAAAAAGTGTCGCATCTCGTGCCCACTACATCCGCACTTAGCAAATCTCCACGCTACGGCCCTAAAAAAGGTTAACCATGACGGAGTGAGATAAAATCTTAGCGAGTCAACAACCTAAGCCTCGATTAGGATGCAAATTCGCCTCGAAGGCGGTCCTAAACACGCACCATACAAAACTCACCTCGCCTCGGCACGTCCCTGCATATTAATGCATCGCATATGCCATTATAAATACGACAAGCATAATTAATAACCAGAACACAAGATTCCCATCCTCCAAACATTCACATGGGTCCCAATTATAAAGTAAAACCGTTATGACACGTCTCATACCATGCCACACAATTTTGCCCCATAATCAGGTGCAAACTATCACAACCATTCAAGCATGTTCTGGTTATTACGACCCATCGGCCACGGCCAACTCAACAGTCGGCGGTCATCTGGCGTAACCGGGCATCGTCCCGCCCCGTTGGGCACAGCAACGTCTAGCATCCTCCGCCTAGACGGCATTCCACAAGGGAGCTTCGTTCTGAAATCCATCCGCAAACGGCAACGTCTAGCATCATTCGCCTAGACGGCATCCGAACTTAATCGGGCATCATCCCACATAATCATACGCATCAAGACGGGTTCATTACCCCGCATAATCATACGCATCAGGGTATTTAGGTGATCACACGGGCATACCATCACTCAAGTCCATTGTTATCTTCCTCATTAGCCAAGAACACCAAAATCCCTTTTCAAATAATAAACCTTGCAACCCTTTTTTTTTTTTTTTCTGTTTAAAACATATAAATTCGTACGCGGTCACGTACTCAAAATCAATCCGTCAAACTTTGCACACTTCTACTATAAAACCTCATTGTTTTTTTTTTAGCAAGTAAAATTTGGCATTCAAACCGGACACCTCATTTATTTTCTAATTTCTTTTCCAACCACCTTTTTTTTTTTGAAATTGAACTTGGGTAATCCCCCTTTTTTCTCTTTAAAACTTTTGGAAAGAAATTCATAGGTACTCTCGTACTCAAAATTAATCCGTCAAACTTTGCATGCACCTAGTTTAAAACCTCATTGTTTTGTTAAGCAAATAAGTTTTTGTGTCTAAACCCGACACCTTATTGTTTTTGTTTTCTATTTAAAAGTTTATAAAACCATTTTTTTCCTTTGCAATAATAATAGACAATCATCATAGAACAACCATCTACATAATGTTGTACGTGTAGCACTCAAAATCACGCATAAATTCTCAGCATGCCAAACATCAACTAAATAATGAAATATACATTTTCCAGCAAGCAAGACACCAAGAACAACCACAAAACCACAACCGGCCCTCACCGGCAGAAACCGAGTACACTCGCACGTCTCCAAGATTAATTCCAGAAACATAACCAAACGAGTTCAGAAAATTCTCAAATTTAAATATGTTATAAAGGACATTTAAAAGAACACTTTTAATGAAGAAACCTTGACCCAGATCTTCCTATAATAAGAGCAGTAAATCGCTCAAACCATTACCAAAACTGTGTCCGTGTCCAGAAATTATGTATTCCAAAACCAGCTTGGTTCAAGGTCCAAAACTCGTCCGTTTACTCTGAAATTTGACTATGTTAAATTTCAAGATGTGATGAAAAACTTTTGTGAAGAAACTCTTTCGAAAATCGAACCCTAAGAGTTGATAAAAATCTTTTAAACACCAAAAGGCCACAGGTTCCAGCATGAAACGAGATTTTGCCTTGCATGCAACGAAGTTGAAATCTTGTTCTTTTAAATCCAGAAAATCTTGAGTAAAATATATGTCATAAATGAAGATGTTTAGAACATTTTTCAAGAAGGAAGAAATCTCAAAATCTTAGCACATTTTAACCCACGAAAATAGCAAACAGTGAGTGTCTAGTAATTAGATCTGAAGAGAAATCCCGACTCAGCTCCTATAACCCAAAAATTCACTAGATCGAGCTAAACCAACTTAATTAACTTAACCATGGTTAATTAACCTAACCATGTTAACTAACCTAACCAAGCTTAGTCAACACTAATCTAGGATTAACTAAAATTAATCCTCATCAAGACTAATCTAACCATGATTAGCACTAATCTAAACATCCATAAGCGCAATTAACAGCCTAATCAAGGATTAGAGAGTTAATTCACGGGATTAAGACGACGGCGGGCTCGCGGCGACATGATGGCGACGAGAACTCGAGACAACCGCGTCTTGCACAGAGGCTTAACGGCGGCTGTGGCTGCCCTACAAGGTTCGGCCAAGGAGAGCTCGGTTCGGTGGAGTTGCTGGTTGGTGGAGGGCTATAGGTGGGCTGAGGTTGCTGGCGGCGTGACTATGAGGTTGGGACGGGGTGGTGCTAGGCACGGGGGCTGCTGGCCGTCGGATGGTGGTGGTTAGGGGTGAGCGGTTTCCGGTTCCTCACAAGTTCCGGCTGGAACCTGGAACCTACCCTCGGGTACAGGTTCCTCATTTTTTGGAACCTGGAACCTACCCGTCAGAACCAAGAACCTGGAACCTACCCTGTCACAGGTTCCGGGGTAGGTTCTAGGTTCCAACAGGTTCCTTTTTCTTTTCTTTTTTCGATTTCATTTTTAGTTTTAAAAAAGGGAAATGAATGCAGCAATAATGAGAATTATGCCACGAAAAACCATGTCAGCAACTTATGATGAGAATTAGGCAATGCTTAATCACCTTCTAATGAGGTTAAAAAAATAAAATCTTAAACAGTACTTGCAAAAAAATAATTTTACACTATCAACAATAAGGTTGATGCCCTGCTGTAAAACATAGAACTCACATGCTGCAGAGTGGCCACGAGATCCACTATTTGCATTCCCCTCCCATCCACTGCTTACTGCAGGAGTTTGCTTATTAGTCATTGAAGAGCTAACCATAGGTCTTCTAATCTCATGATAGGCTTGTCCATGACCATCCACTAATTACTACCATATTCTGATGGACCCATTTTGTAGTGGTTTGTATTCACTGGTGGATATATGCTCTCCTGCATAATATAAGAAGGACAGAATTAGTGCTAGACTAAGATCTGAAAATACAGGAAACTAGAAAGATGCCCACAAATGCTCCCACAGTTAGATTGGCAAGTATAAATTATGACAGAAAGTAGAGGAATATCAAGTCTTGCTGTGAATTGTCCTCTTCCCAAAAAAGAAAAAAATAATACTGAGAAGTGAAAAAAACTACACAGATACAGACCAGCCACCTCTCTAGAAATGGAAAACAACATAATCAACTAACAGGTACTTGAGCATGAGAACACCAGAAAATATGGAATTCACGTGTTCATACGGAAGACCCTCGAAATGCTCCATAAAACTTTTGGACGTATTGTATGGATAGCCAGTGTTAACATATTGAATATCCATGTTCCAACTCATCCTAGACCATTGTCAATTCCCACCTGGAATGTTAATGAAAGCAGATAAACATCCACCCCTATTAAAGTATCAAAGAGCACGAACACAAATGATCCATAAATGCATACCAAGCCTAATCTCTCGCAACTGAGGCTTGCAAATCCATTCAAATACAGTATGCACCATACATGATCCGGGTATCCTATCTTGTCACAGATCCTGCAATTGAGATGACAATAAAATCGAGCTCAGGCCAGGAAAGAAGTATCTCACCGTAACAGCACTTGCACCCCAATGCTAGCCATGCTTATAATGCAGAGATTACAATGATATCATAATTTTCTGCAATAATATGGTGACCCCTTAATGTTAGCCCTCCTTATAGTGCTGCTGCGCTTATAATGAACGGCAATCAAGGAAATTCGAGTCATCGCAAACAATAGCCAAACAATAGTCATCATATTGACTTATATAAGCTGATGTCCTCTGTGGTACAAACTCTTCCATCCCCTGTCCATTGTACGTGACTCTTCCTGAAAAAAGTGATTCACAAGCTCTGTGTGACTTGCACGCCAAAACATTTCACTCTTAAAGTGAGACAGCTCTAAAAGTACTTTCTATATGCTTACCTTCAAATCTTTGCCGAGCTTCCCAGCTTTAGCTTGGAAGTAAGGTGGTCTTTCCAGAGCCTGGAGGCCCCAGAAGTAATGTCATTCTGCAAAAGAGAAATAAAAATTGTCAGCAATATCTGAACTTCACTCCTTGAGCAGTGTATGCTGATAAAAATCTGTCTCTCTTCTTACCTACAAGGCTTGATGATTCCGTTGACATCGTTGAGGATCGGTAATGGTTTCTTTCTACTGGGAAGGATGTGAAAACAGTTGAGACACCCCTGTTGACATTGATTAACATGAGACGGGGTTCAATCAATTTGAGCAGAAACCTAGAAAGTGTAGATATGTTATGAATCGAATGTTAAATTACCTCAACTGAAATTGAATATTGTGGGTAGAGCTCGGCTCCCAACATAAGCTTTTGCCTCGACATTTAGATGCTCAAACGGACTAAACTTCTGCAAGAAAGGGGAAATCTCAGAGAATGTCCTGGACTACGATAATCAATTATCTAGAAGACAGGGAACTTCACGGAAAAAACCCAGAAAACTCGAGCAAATTTGGTCTTCAATTTCGAACGACAACCGAATCCTTCGTTCAAACAATTGACAAAATCCAAATCAGAAACGAATTGATTTGAAATCAGAGCTAAAAGAACAGATAAACTCGCATCAGTAGAAGTATAGAAACAACCACCATGACAACCCCTTCCAATAAAAGAAGAGAACAAGAAGGAACATATTACCCAAGTTGGTAAGGGCGGTGTGAGTCGAGGGAGGCAAGGGCAGAGCATTGTCGTCAAGGGCATCGTCGGGGGACGAGCGACATCCAGCGGCGAGACAAGCAGCGACCAGTGGCGGGATGAGCGGTGACCAGCGGAGGGACGAGCCGAGCGGCGACCAGCGGAGGGCCGAGACGAGCGGCGACTAGCCAAGGGACGAGGCGAGCGGCGACTAGCCAAGGGACGAGGCGAGCGGTGACTAGCGGCGGGACGAGCGGCGACCAGCTGCGGGACGAGACGAGCGGCGACCAGCAGTGGGACGAGGCGAGTGGCGACCAGCAGAGGGACGAGGCGAGCGGCGTCTAGCGGCGAGATGAGCAGCGACCAGCGGAGCGGCGGGATGAGTGACGACCAGCGGAGGGATGAGCGGTGACCAGCAGCAGGACGAGCGGCGCTAGCAAAAGGACGAAGCGAGCAGCGACCAGCGGAGCGGTGGGATGAGCGACGACCAGGAGCGGCGGGACGAGCGGCGTCGGGGACAAGGGTTGGGCAGAGAACGAGGGAAGGGCACAAATTAATTCGATTGAAGTGGGAACTGTGAAGTGGGTTTCTACCTTTTGGGTTTAAGAAACCCTAATCCGGTTCCCGGTTCCCAGAAAAAAGGAACTGGGAACCGGAACCGGTCCCTTTAGAACCGGGAACCGAACCGGAACCTCCGGTTCGGTTCTCCAGTTCCCGGTTCTACTCAGGAACCACGCTCAGCCCTAGTGGTGGTAGCTGAGCGGTGAAGCTGGTGTTACGGGTGGTGAAGACGTGAAGCTGAAGATGAATGGTGGGCTGGAGCTGGTGACATGGGATACTGGAAACACTGGTGGTGGGAGTGTTGCGGTGGAGTGGTGCTGGACGGTTGAGGGCGTGGGGATGAGATGAAGATGTGGTGATGTGCGGCGTGTGGCAGCAAGGAAGAAAGAAAAGCTGGCGTGAAGAGGGGAAATGGAGAAGAAGAAATTAAGGGAAAAGAAAGAAAATGAGGGTTTTTCTGCTGGGGGGGAGGGGTTTGCATGCATGAGGGGGAGAGAGAAGTGGGAGAGAGAGAGAGAAGTACAAGTCAATGGGTCAACCAAAGAAAAGCCTAGCCAAAATATCAAGCACTCATCACATGTGCCCCAAAGTCTTCATGCCCGAAGGTCAAATGTCAACCCAATCACAAAATTAGCCCTAATTTCCACAAATAAATCCTCTTTGGGCAGCAATTTCTCCCTTTTTCCTCTTAATCCGAATTTCCTTTAATTTTTCCTTTTTGTCCGAAAATTGTTTTTCCGCAAAATTTCGGACTTGACAAAAATTCGCCAAAAGATGAGACGACGTCTTTTAAATGAATTGTGACACAATTGAACGTCCGAATCTCGAAACCGAATTTAATTTCGTGATTAAAATCAACCGAATGCAACTTTAGTATGACTTAACCTATCAGGTAGCTTTTAGGGATTTTAGCGCGTTTGACCTGTGGTCAATAATTTTCGATCTACATTTGTGCATCTCCGAATCGTAGACGACTCTCGGTTGTCGCAAAAATCGCAAGGGTTCAATTACGTATCCCCAATATAATATTGATAGAGAATTGGTTTATCGTTGTTCGACGCGAATATCGTAATCATGCGGAACCACCCGCAATTCAACTACATACTTCCATCGAATCGGCTTATATCCGTTCACTAATCGATTTACAACGGTGTCGTATTGACCCTTGCTGATTATTATGGTCGAGCGGTCGATTTCTGATCGAGTTCTCTAGTCTGTCGCGTTTATATCCTTTAACGGCCTCACCTAATAGATTAGTTAACTCTAAAGTGATCAGTTCCGAGTAAAATAACCATAACCGTGTTGACAAAACAACCATTTAATATATCTGAAACGGGGTCAAATTTCGGGATGTCACACTCACTGCCACCTCAGTCACAGACCAGTTTCACTAGTGCTTCCATCTTGCACGAAGACACCGGGACCCCTGGAGTGCCAAAAGTTGGCACAAAAGGACACTTAAGTGCCAAAAGTTACAAAAATGACACTTAAGTGCCAAAATCAGAGCAAAATTGATCACATAAGTGCCAATCCGGCCAAAATGCTGACGTGACGATTTTCCAGTGAAGCAAGTGGAAAACGGCGTCGTTTTGATGCTGACATGGTAAAAAATTAATATAAAAACTAATTATATTAAATTTAAAACTAAATTTATTTAAAATGTTTAAAAATTAAAAAATTAAAAAATTAAAAAAAGAGGCGGCTGAGGGCTGCCCTTAGCCGCCTCTTTTTTTAAATATTTAAATATTTAAATATTTAAATATTTTTATTTTTAAATAAATTTAGTTTTTAATTTAATTTAATTAATTTTTATATTTATATTTTACCACGTCAGCACCAAAACGACGCCGTTTTGCACTTTGTCTAGCCACGTTAGCATGCAAAACGACGTCGTTTTGCACTTACTTCGCTAGAAATTGCGCACGTCAGCATTTTGGCCGGATTGGCACTGAAGTAATCCATTTTGCTATGATTTTGGCACTTTAGTAACTTTTGGTACTTGAAGCATACTTTTACCCTTGCACAAATCAAGGCAGCCCCTGGCAAAGCATTTCCCGTTGACCTGTTCGATCAATTGCTGGCGTTTTAGACCAGGCCTAGCCACGCCTATTGGCGCGAGAGCTTCAATACGTAATTCCAATTTTTCTTTGCCCAGCATGGTGCTTCTGCGGTGGTCCAGTTCGACGCTAAGGGTGTTCCATGCTTGAGAAAGCCCATCAATGTTGTCCAAGTCTTCTTGTGGTTGCCCCCTGCTGTGCTGGTCACCCTTGTTGACTTTGCCAAGCCAAGTCAGTGAAGCATGGACCACCATTCAAGATTTGCTATTGCTTACTGAGCGAGGTACCATCATTAAGCGGGGCGTCACTGTGATTCGCCTCTCGTCAGCCATCCCACGATCCGTCGTTCCTCTGAACCTGAAAATGTCATCCACGCGATAAGATGACTCTCTTAATGGCCCAAGAGGTAAGAATATTGTTTAATTTGATTTTCATATATATATATATATATATATTGCTTAATTTGTGAAATCATTATCTCGTATGAATATTTGAATGATGCTATCATGACCACAAAATATCGATTAGCTTTTTAAATTAGAGATTAATCCTTAATTTCACAAAGTGCATACGATTAATAGTCCGATTTCGTGTCCGAAATATGACTCGCAATCACACGGAAAAATCACCAATCCGATCTCACGCTCGAGATAAGATTCGCAATTTTGTTAAAAATTGGCCAATCCGATCTCATGCGCGAGATACGATTCGTCAATTTATTAGATGGATATCGATCATATCCTGCCTAATTTGCTGTCGTGTTTTTGAATCTATTTTATTTCCATAAAAGAAAACCTATATATATATATATATATATATATATATATTGGATTAGGTTCGTGTTAGAATATTGATAGTTTGAATGTTTAAGATTAGGAAATTTATTTATTTCGATTTTTTTAAATAAAAAATACCAAAAACATTAATTTAGGATGCTAGATTCTCTTTTCATTAATTTAAATTGCATGTTTAATTATTGGAAAATTTCAATTTCGAATTCTATAAAAATGAAAAAGAAAACCTAGAATTAGGGCATTCTTTGCACGTCATCTTGTTATTGCATATTAGGATAAAATTGCATGTTTAATTTAATTCTATCTAATATTTCTAATTAATTATGAGTTTAGACAACTTTTCCAAGATAGATTGCATTTTAGGTTAGGGATTACCTAGTTAAGATAACATTCTAGTTTAAATTAGGATTTTGCCTAATCTGATTCCTAATATAAATGGGATAATATCTTACTAGACAACTTTTGCTATTATCTAATTTTGAATTTATTTAAAATACCAAAAAGAACATTGCCTTAGAATGAATTAGTTTCTTTCTCTAGGATAGATTGCACGCTTATTTAAGAAAACACAAAAAATACTATACTTATGTCATGTAGTTTAAGTCATATTGCTATGTCATGTCGCACATCATGTTAGATTAGTAGCATACATTGCATAAAGCATAATTCTCATTAAACAAGTGAATAAAAATTAAGTAATTGCATGTTAACTAGAAATCATGAATAGGTTGTTGATGTAATTTTCTAATTAACAGCTTTCGTTGCTACGAGGTAAGTCCTGCAATTTATCTATTACTTTATTAGGTGTTAAATTGGTGGATTGTGCACTCACATGGTCACGTCACATGTTAGAAAAGAAAGTTAAAATCAATTTAGGTACTGAAAGGGCGCTAAAGAAATCCAACGTAATCAAGTCCTTGAACTCATAATCTCTAGTTCACAGGAGTAATGTAAATCATCCGTTACTTTATTTGGGTTTCTAATTAATCCACTAAAAATAAATTAGTGGCGACTCATAATTGAAAAATCCTTTACATGTTAAGAACTTGAATCTAAGTCACGAGTTGATATGGTCTTGAGAGAGTCCAAACTAAGTCTAGGCTTGGTAGTCCATTAGCCAAACTCTAGGTGGTGCACCCAAGGTAAGGTCGCGACACTTTATTTATGGCAAAATGGACTCTCACGATCCATACCTTCAAAAATCGGAAGGCTCACTTCCCTGATTGAACTTGACCTAGCAATCAATAGTCTTATTGGCTCAATTCCTTATTCCCTTGGAAACTTGACAAATTTATCTTTACTTAACCTCTTCCAAAATTATTCGACTAGTCCAATCCCTACGCGAAATTGGGCAACTTAACCTATCTAGGCATTTCAAGGAATTACCTTTTTGGTTCCGTGCCACAAGAAATATGCGACTTGAGGAGCTTGAAGGTTCTTAGCTTATGGGGAAATAGACTATCATGGTCCATTTCTTCATAAATAGGGAAGCTCACTTCTCTTACCAAATTTTACGTAGGACACAACAAGATCAATGGCTCGATTCCTTTTTCTACAGGAAACTTGACAAGTTTATCTTTCCTTTACCTGAATAGAAATGCACTCTTGTCCTTGATCCCTCAAGAAATTGGGAGATTGGTACCTCTCAAGGGATTGGAATTTTCATAGAATGATTTGGTCGATCCAATACCATCATCTGTGCAGAACTTGAGCAATCTAAAATTTTTAGACCTTTACTTAAGTCATCTTTCAAGCTTAATTCCACAAGAGTTTAGGAACTTTAGTATCTCTTCAAGCATTAGATGTAGCCACTAATAATTTGACCGGTCCAATCCTTGCATCAATTGGAAGCTTGGCGAATCTAACTGCATTAAGCCTTCATGACAATAAATTCATTGGTTCCTTGCCTTTTGAATTTAATAAGTTAACATGTTTGTTCAAGTTGGATCTATCTAATAATGAATTAGAGGGGGAACTACTAGAGGATGTGTATTCTGGGGGATCATTGTAATATTTCACCCTCTTCAACAATCATTTCAAGGGCCCCATCCCAACAAGCTTAGAGAACTATAGCACATTAATTAGATTGAGACTAGAAGGAAACCAACTAACTGGAAACAACACAGAAGCTTTTGGAGTATATCCGCATCTAAGTTATGTGGACTTGAGCCACAATCATTTGATTGGCAAACTTTCGTGGAAATGGGAGCATTGTCATAATTTGACGAGTTTAAGGATATCAAACAACATCATTTTTGGTGAGATACCCGAAATATTTGGAAGAATGGCTCAATTATAAAAATCGGACCTTTCATTAAATAATTTCATTGGGGAGATTCCAAGGGAATTGGGAAGCCTATCATTGTTGTTAGAACTCGATCTAAGCAACAATGCGATCATGGGAAATGTCCCAACTGAGATTGGACTGTTATCTCATTTGCCACATCTAAAATTGGCATCCAACAATTTGAGTGGATCGATATTGATGCAGCTAAGCTCATGCCAAAGCTTGTTGAGCTTGAACTTGAGCAGAAACAAATTTTGGAGAGACATCCATTTTGAGTTAGGCAACATACAGTTCCTTGAGGTTCTCAACTTGAGTCATAATATGTTGACTAAAAACATACCAAGAGAGTTTGGAAAGTTGAGAATGCTGCAAGTTCTAAATATCTCCCACAATAGCTTCTACGATTTTATTGCACATGTTTTTAGTGATATGTTGGCCTTGACTTCCATTGATATATCCTACAATGACTTGGAAGATCGTCTCCCAAATATCAATCATTAAGGCTCCATATGAGGCAATTCAACATAACAAAGGCCTCTGTGGAAATGTTGTTGGGTTATCAAAAAACAATTCTACCGTGAGCAAGAAAAACATTGGATGCATTAATACTAGAATCATAGTTGTCCTCTTTCTCTCACTTTTGAGGTTTCTCCATCTCTCTTGCACCTTGACTGTTCTTGTAATCATCAATCCCGTCGAATAAGGATTATTAAGAGAGAGAACAATGAATGGGCAAATGATTTGGATTTTATGTATATTTTGAGTTATGATGACAAGGTTTTTTATGATCAAATTGTTGAGGCCATGGGAGGATTTGACTCCAAGTACTATGTGGGTGAAGGAGCATATGGAACTGTTTATAAAGTCAAGATATTAGAAGATCAAACGATTGCTGTCAAGTAAACCTCGTCATCTTAAGAAGATAATGAGATCATTGATTTGATATCATTCGGAAGGGAAATTCAAGCCTTAAGAAATAGACGCCATCGTAATATCACGAAATTTTATGGGTTATGCTCTCATGTAGAAAGTTGTTTTTGGTGTACGAGTACATGGAAAGAGGGAGCTTGAGAACAACTTTAAACGATGATGAAAGAGCAATTGAATTCCAATGGGACAAGAGAGTAAATATGGTCCGAGGAGTTGTGGATGCATTGTCCTATATGCATCATGAATGTTTGCCTAGGTTGATTCATCAAGACTTGACCAGTAACAACATTCTATTGGATCGTGATTATGAGGCTTGTGTTTTCAATTTTGGCACTGCAAGACTTTTGAGGCCAAATTCATCAAACTAGACTGCTTTTGCTAGCATCATCGGATATATTTTCACAGGTACTTTGTAATTTTTACAATTTTTAATGACGTTGGTGTCAAACATCCCTTCCATAACTGAAATTCTGCTGGTATGGTGCAGTTCTTTAGTTATTTAATCTTCTTATAGAAATTTGTTTACTCCATCAAAGTTTTCAAGTTCAGTGCAGATAGAAAGCTTTTCGGTTTCCCCAATAAGTAAGAATTGGTAAATGAGGAAAAATATCATAACCGATTGAATTGGTAAATGAGGAAAAATATCATAACCGATTCACTTCAAAGATATTAAGCTCGTGTTACCTAAAGATGCTCTTACTTTAAGTGTCGGAACAAATTTCGTCAAACTTTGTCGAAACATAAACTCCCATGATCAAAGCAATGTTGTAAGTGTAGATTAATTATAAATTTGTACTTGTAATCATCACGTCATGGGAAGTAGCGTTATTAACTTGAATACAGCTAATGATCGAGGTGACAAAAACCTGTGAATTTTCTACTTGTAGAGCTGGCTTATTCTACAGTTCCTACCGAAAAATGCAACGTGTATAGCTTTGGAGTCGTCGTATTAAAGACAATCATGGAAAAGCATCCAAGATATCATGTCTCCTGAGAATGTTCATTGTCCTCCCAATCTGAGTCGCTGATAATGTTGAAGGATGTGCTAGATCAACATCTCTCACCTTCTAGATTTTGTCTTCAAGATGCACAAAACGTGATCTTGATCGCCAAGCTAGCGTTCGCATGCTTGCAAGCTGATTCTCGACTTCAACCCACTATGGGACAAGTCTCATGTGAGCTTCACGTTCAAGTACCCATGGAAATGCCATTCTCTACAGTCAGCTTGGAGCAACTTCACAATCTCAGTGTCAAGAAATTTGGAGCATTCACGAAAGATGGTATGTTTCGAAGTCACTTTTTCATGTGGTATTCTGTTTGGTTTTTAGTCATGACAATGATCGCCTTTTGAATATTTTGTAGGTTTCACTAATCCCAACCATGTGATTTATCATTTTTACTACAGAGCTAGCTTCTCTATGAACGTCATAAGAATAGTACAATGTCTATAGTTTGGAGTTGTGGCACCAGAAATAATTACAAGTAGGCTTTTGGGAAGATCTGATCTCACAACTATTTCCAGCATTTTGCATCGCGACAAGTAATTGAATTTGCAGAATGTATTGGATCGACATCCTTTTCCTTCTTTGAAGCAGGACGTAAATGCCATGTGGTCTCTATTCAAAGACATAATGATACTAGTTATCTATGAACTTTTATCGATATGTAGTGTCATACTATTAGAAGATATGCAATATCAGTCCAAGTTTGCAGTCGTTGAATGAATCAATTTGGGATTGGATTTCATTCCTTAGACCAGTCTAGAATATTTTCTTTCTATTTGTTATTAATACTTGTATTATATAAAGAGCTGTGTACATGTAATTGAAACAAGTCACAGAAATACAAAAAAGCTTTTCTCCATTTCTTCGGTTCTTCCTCCTTCCTATTTTCTGTCATGATATCAGAGCCACCGATCAAGGGACTGTATACTCAATCCGATCACTCAGACGCCATTGCCACGACCTTCATTGCTGCTCCGACCAGACTTTTTGAAGATTGCCGCAACCGTGTTGCGTCAATACGGGTGCCGCGCTGACAAATTCCATCCACATCATTGTAGATTGTCATATCCGCGCACTGACAGCATGCAGTTGCTGCGCCGTTTTATCCCACCTGCACTACCCACCACCACGTTTGTTTCTTGCCATTATATAGCCCTATGGCAAATACAAACCCGACCAGCGATGTTCTTCCCCTGATAGCACAAGGGGGGACTTCGAATACTGATGCTCCTATTGAGCGTTTGACCCAAGTCCCGTCCCAACATCATGTCCTACAATCTCATGTTAAAACTCTGGCTCCCCCGATTACTGTCAAGTTAGATGGAAGCAACTATGGTCTTTGGTCCCAAGTTGTCGAGATGTACATCTCTGGCAAAGACAAGTTGGGATATATTATTGGGGTTTTTCCCCAATCCTTTCCGAATGATTCTGGCTTTCAGAAGAAGACTAACGACTCAACTGTGAAGAGCAAGCTTACCAATTCCATGGATCCCACACTGATTGGCAACTTCATCCAATACCCCACCGCAATAGCGGTTTGCGATGCAAGTCTACGACGCTCTTTGATGGTATCGACATCCCCCAAGTGGACGATTTAAAACAACGCCTGACCCGATTGAAGCAGGCGAGAAGACCCATTGAAAAGTATTATAATGATCTTCAAGGACTTTGGTGAGAAGTTGACTTTGGCTGGCCTAATCCCATGACCTACGCTTGTGATATTGATAGATAAAACACCTCGGTTCAGGAAGATCGTGATTATTTGTTCTTGGATGGCCTGGATGATCGCCTCGACAAGGTTCGGGCCGATGTATTGCGGATGCAACCATTTCCTACAGTCGAACAAGCCTATGCACGAGTAAGAAGAGAAGACATGCGCCAGGCCGTTACGATGGCACACCCACAGTCTCCCACTACTGCTGCTATGATGTCGCATAGCAGAAAAATAGGCTGGCAATTTCCAGAATTCGGTCCTGGAAATGGTACTTTACAAATGGTGCCTATTTCTACTCCGCCCGAGGGAGGGCGCTCTAGCACTGGTTTGAAAGCCAAGTCGCAACCGCTAGCAGCAGGGGGTTGTACTCACTGCGGGAATTCCCAACATACAAAGGAGACCTATTTCAAGTTGCATGGCTATCCTGAGTGGTGGAAGGAATTACAGGCTAAAAAGAAGGTTGACAATCCGACGGGTAAGGGACAGGCTTCCTTGGCCATAGGTGATTCCTTCTTATCTTTGGTGCCGCAGTTAGACTCCATCATTGCACCTAATTCCGATCCTACAGATAACAATGGGTTTGTGCTTGTTAGTCCTTCTCAAGCTGGAGATAAAGATGGGTAGATTGTTGATTTAGGCGCTGCTAATCACATGACACCCCATCTCGATGATCTCCTGCGCCACGCCGCTCCGAGGAGACAACATATATATAATGCCAATGGTCGTAGTTTTCCTGTGTTAGGGGCTAGCAGTGTTGAACTTTCCCCATCTTTATCATTATCTCATACTTTGCTAGTGCCATCCTTGTCTAATCGATTGCTCTCTATGGGACAAATCACTAATGAGTTGAATTACAATATGTTCATGTATCCCTCCTTTTGTTTATTTCAGGATATCCTCGTGAAGGAGATTATTAGATGTGGTACTGAGAGGGAGGGACTATACTTTGTTGATGGCTCCATTGAAAGCCGGGCATACCACACCTGCAGTCAGTATATTGATAAGGAGAAAGAAATTTGGTTATGGCACTGTCATTTAGGACACCCTTCTGGTTTATCGAATTCCGAAATTTACTGTGAGACTTGCATTTTGTCGAAGAGCCATAGTGCTTCTTTTCCATTGAGCCCAACTCCTTTTTCATTAATACATTCTAATGTGTGGAGCGCTTCACTAATGGTTACCATGTCTGGCGTTCATTGTTTTGTAACTTTTGTGGATGACTGTATCAGGATAACCTGGTTATATTTAATGAAACATAAAGATGAAGTAGGGACAATCTTTCGTGTATTTCAATGCATGGTCACAACTCAATTTGGAACTCAAATCTGTGTCCTTCGCAGCGACAACGGCGATGAATATATTAACCAACCCCTCACGGGTTATTTTGAAGATCATAGGTTAATTCATGAGACCTCTTGCACTCAGACACCCTAGCAAATTGGTGTTGCCGAACGGAAAAACCATCATATCATCGAGACAGCAAGGGCACTCCTCATGGAGGTGGGCAGGTTCCGAATTGGTTTTGGGATGCGGCGGTGGTTACTGCTATGCATCTGATGAATCGCATGCCCTTCCGGGTATTGGCATTCTAGACCCTGCTCCAAGCTCTTTCAACGCTTGTCTCACTTCTCTCAGTCTTGACTCTACCTCCCAAGGTGTTTGGGTGTGTGGCCTATGTCCGCCTGCATAAGAATCAGCAAACAAAGCTCGACCTATGCGCTGTCAAGTGTCTTTTTCTTGGCTATGAACCCACCAAAAGGGATATCGTTGCTACAATCCAGACATGAAGAAAACTCATGTGACCATGGACATCGCACTTGTTGAATCTGAACTCTTCTTCCTACCATCTATATTACCTTTCAGGGGGAGATCCATGGTGAAAGGGTATATTAGTGAGGAAGTGTTATGATGGTAGGGGCTAGCGATGCATCTAACTCATGGTAGCATGGTCCAACAGCACCGATGGTAGGCGATTTGGTGGGACGGATAGCGGGTCTGGCTATAGATCAGGGTAGTGGACAAGAAAACTAGCAGCAACTTCATGATAAAGATGACCAAAAGAGTATTTTGCTCCAAGAGGCACAAGAACAACCTCAAGAACAGTCCTCTCTTCCGCAAAATATCCCCTCTTTGGTACTCCCCATTCCCTTGAGGATCTCCTAAGGTAAGCTCTCCTATCACACATGATTCTCTTGTTGATACTAATGAGGTTGTTGATTATAAATTGCTCGACAGACACAATCGAGGCAAGGCTCCTAATAGGTACCCACCAAATGTGGAGGAACGAAGGTCGAAATATCTGATTACCAATTATGTTTCAACAAGGAGATTGTTGAAACATTTGAAGGCATTTATGGCCAATGTCTCTATAATTCAAGTTCCTAATGGAGTACAAGAAGCCTTGAGGGATCCCAAGTGGGTTCAGGCAATGAAAGAGGAGATGGAAGCCTTGCAAAAAAATAAGACATGGAAACTGGTAGAGTTGTCGAAGGGAAAGAAGGCAGTAGGGTGCAAGTGGGTCTTCACTGTCAAATACAAAGTAGATGGGTCGGTTAAGAGGTACAAGGCACATCTCATAGCAAAGGGATATACCCAGAATATGGTGTGGACTACCAAGAAACATTCTCTCCAGTTGTGAAGTTGGATACCGTACGGGTTTTTGTCACTTACAGCGAACCTGGACTAGATTTTGTGTCACGCCCTGAACCTCGAGCGTGTGCACATCCCTCGGAGGTCGATAAAATTGCGACGTCCCAGGACGCGTCGCCGACCCATTCATTTTAATGCACATGTGAAAGTGTATGATAAATAATCCCCTGACAACACAAATATGGGATAGAAAAGCAGGACAACGAACTTCACAAAACACACTTTTATAAACAACTGAGTTTATATACAATACTAGTATATAAATGAGGGTCAACTCCAAAAAGAAGAGTCACTAAACCATCTAGGCACAAGACTCCTCAACCAAGACCTCCAAGGATTCCGAGTCTACCACGTCACCGTTAGGTGGGTCAGCTACCCCCTCGCCCGCAGCGGCATTGATCGCAACGACGGGGAAATCGAAACCTTGCAGGGGACCCTCCCGGACCCCATTAGGCCCATGACGAAACCACGCCCTGAATCGATGAGGTACCCTCTCTGGTAGGCCCTCATCGACCCAGATAGTGGTTACGATGAGCTCATGGAGCCAGGGACTCCCAGGGTCCCGGTACTCTACTCGCTAAACCCCTTAGACTGCTCAAAACGAATCGGAGGAGCCTCCATCTAAGGACCTATAAAGGTTAAACCCACGACGGGGTGAAACAACGTCTCAGCAAGTTCACCCCCTAAACCTCGATTAGGAAGGAAATACGCTTAGAGGTAGTCTAACCACACATCACAGAAGACTCACCTCGCCTCAGTTCCTTCCTGCATGTCAGTACAGTTCATATATCAGACATATGCAGTAGTAATACTCAATCAATTGGAACGCCATCACTCATATCTCGAACAACTATAGGGGTCTCGATTATAAGGCCAAATCGTTATGACACGTCCCATTCCGTGCCACACAATTTTGTCCCATAATCAGGCGCGGTTAAAACACTTATTCATGCGTTCCAATTTTATCACGGCCCAACGGGCACGGCCTACTCGACGTTCGGCAGTCTTTTGGCATAACTAGGCATCGTCTCACCCCATTGAGCACGGCAACGTCTACATCTAGACGGCAATCCCGAAGGAGCATCGGTCCAGTATCTACTGCGACCGGCATCCGTTGTCTAGGGGCATTCCATATAGGAGCATCGTCCGGCGTAAATGCTAGTGACGGGTTCTCATAATCAACACACGACCATCCAATTCTGGCCAAGGACATTGTGCTTTGCACTCAAATGCCTTAATTGAAATAACGAACTTCGCCTATTTTCTTCATATTAAAAACACTCGGTAAAATAGTCGTGTTTGAGTACACGGTCAGCTTGAACTGGAAAAAATGATATATTTCCTTTTAAAGATCCCACTATTTTATGTAGTACCTAAAAACATTTTTGGCATAAAAAATCGACACTCGGTATTTTCTAATTAAATACCAAAAATTCACAATTTTGAAATAATTACTCAAAATTAACAATATCACTCAATTGCACAAATTATCATTCAATTGCATAAACTAATTGCACCACGACAATCAGCACGAAATTCCGGCCATTGGTTATCCCGGTATAATTTCCGGAAAATATTAAATAATTAAATAAATTGTAAAATTAATTAAATAAATGCAATTTAATCCAATAAATGCCTAATTAAGCTAAATATGCTAATCTAAACACCTAATTGGATCTAGAAAAATAATGCTTTATACTAATTAAATACTACAATCTAATTAGCCCTTAACTAATCTAATCTAACAACCTAATAAGCAAAACGGTCCTCTGAATTTCCCGGTCCAAAATAGCCCAACTTTGATTTTTCGCCGAAAATCCCGATTTACCGAAAATTCTTTGGAGGATGAGTCGACGTTCCTAAAATGAATCGTGACATGACAAAACTTTCAATTTCTGAAATTGGGTTCAATTTCGTGGTTAATTTCAATCAGACGTGATTTTAGCGTGACTTAACCTACCGGATAGCTTTTAGGAAGTTTTAGTGCATTTGACCCGTGGTCAATTATTTTTTAGCCACATTGTACATCTTCGACTCATTGGCGACAATTGACTCGTGGTCGATTATTTTTAAGCCACATTATGCATCTTCGACTCATTGGCGACTCTCGGTTGTCGTGAAAATCTCAAGATTTCAAATACGGACAGAGGGTACAGAAACAATAGAAAAATCAGTCTAGTGCCATTCAACAGAAATTTTGCAATCAAGTGAAATCACCCACACTCTAATCACATACTTTTGTCAAATCGACCTATCTCTAGTCTCTGATCAATTTTTGACGGTGCAGTATTGACCCTTGTAGGTTAACAAGGTCGAGCAGTCGTTTTCTGGTCGAATTCTCAAGTCTATTGCGTTTAGATTCCTTAACGGTTTCACCTGATAAACTAGTTATCTCGTGAGTGATCAGCTCAGAGAAAAGAACTATAGGCGTATCGATGAAAAACCCAATTCATTTAATCGAAAACAGACTCGAAAATCAGGCTGTCACATTTTGCACCAGTTTCATGGGAAGAAAGTGGCTGCATATAGAGGAAAAAATATACATGAAAGTCCCACTTGGGTATGCGTGTGCTGATTAGTCAAATGTGGTGTGCAAACTTCAGCGGTCATTATATGGGTTAAACCAATCACCCCGCGCGTGGTTTGGTTGGTTTAGCTTAACAATGAAAAGATATAGATATACTCAAAGTGATTCTGATCATACATTATTTTTGTAGTGTAAACAGGACAAAACATCATCATTGATCATACATGTCGATGATATGATCATCATGGAGGATGATCTTGAAGAACTTGTAGACCTTCAAGGGCGGCTAGCCAATGAGTTTGAGATGAAAAATTTGGGAGGCTTCAAATATTTCTTGGGAATTGAAGTAGCCAAGTCAAAGGAAGGTATTTTCTTGTCTCAGTAAAAGTATGTGTTAGATTTATTAGCTAAGGTTGGAATGTTGGAGTGTAAGCTTACTGACACTCCTATAGTTCAAAATCATAAACTTGGAGAGTTTACTAATTAGGTGCCTACCAATAAAGATAAATTCCAAAGGTTAGTAGGGAGATTGATTTATTTGTCACACACTCGTCCATATATTGCATATGATGTAAGGGGTTATGAGCCAATTTATGCATGCTCCAAATGAAGAACATATGAATGCTGTGGTTCAAATTCTACGTTACTTGAAGTCAACTCTAGGAAAAGGGTTGTTCTTTGCAAAGAACGGTCACCTTGAGATACACGGATTTATGGATGCGGATTGGGTAGGTAGTATGTCTGATAAAAGGCTTACATTAGGTTATTTCAGATTTGTGGGAGGAAACTTGATAACATGGAGGAGCAAGAAGCAGAAGGTTATAGCCTTTTCAAGTGCTGAAGCACAATTCCAAGGGGTAGCTAAAGGTGTCACGCCCCGATCCTTAGGCACGCACTCATCCCTCACCTAGTCGATTAAATAGCGACGTTCTAGGATGCATCGCCAACCCTTTCATTTTAATATGCATGCGAAAGCATATAAAATAATCCCTAGACAATAAAACAATAGGATAGAAAAGTAAGGCTATATTTTTCGAACATGAAAAACCACAACCACACTTTTATACAAAGCAAACCTCATAGTATATATTACAATACTATTCACAAAAGTCTGATCTATCACTCATCAGTTCACAACTCAGGGTTTGCCAAACAAGGTTGGGTCTCAGTCTTTGTCGGGATCATACTCTGGATCCTCCTCTAGATCCTCCTCCGACTCCTCATCCGGCTCCTCCTCAGGTTCTTTTTCAGGGTCCTCTTCAAGTTCTTCCTCCCTAGGTTCCTCATCCAGGTTCTCCTCTTCCTCAACGATCTTTTCTTTCTCCATGCTCCAGCTGGAGTCTACTGTTGATTGCTCGGGAGAGTTGGGGTCATCACCCAGCTTGGGATCTTTTGCATCGATCACCGCTCCATCCTTGGGATCTGCAGTCCCCTTTTTGAATGCTGCCTCCAAGACGTACAAAGACACATCACCTTTCGGTACTGGACCCTCTCTTCGCTCATCATGGTAGTGACGATACCACGATCGATACTTGTGGGGCACCAAGCCGTCTCTACCCATATCAACCCAGACGATGGATTTCACCAAAACATACTCTAGACCTTCCGGGTGGGGATGTATCGGGAAGTGGTATCCTATCTCGGTGATCTCTTCGGGTATACCAAAATGCATGGGAGGATGAGGAGGTGGAGGTACTGCCATCTAGGGACCTGAAATGTTGTCCCACAATGGGGTGAGACTACGTCTCTGCAAGTTCTACCCCTTAAGACCCAATTAGGAAGCCAATACGCCTTAAGGGCTGCCTAAGCACAACACAGGTCAAAGGACTTACCTTGGCCTCAGTTCCACCCTGCAATTTAATATCAATTACAGATATCTCAAATCACATCAATTCATAACATCGAATCAAATCATTTATCAATTAACCTAATCGATTACATGTCATCACGACCATCTTATGGTCGGTCCATTCCATACTATCTATAAGTCCACCCATAATAAGGCTGCTCACTCGAAGCTAATCTATAGATAGTATAACTCGCGCTAAGCTGATAAATAGTATACTGCTCTCGCTAAGCTGACATATCAAACTCTTGAGTTGATATAACACACCAATAATGTTCTCTCTAAGCTGATCATATTGCTCTCGCTAAGCTGATTAGGTATACTGCTCTCGCTAAGCTGACATTTCGCTCGTAGGCTAATATAGTATACCATCCCAACTATTCGATCAATTCATTCTTTTTATCCTTCTCGATAAAATAGCCATGTGTGGGGACACGGTCGGCCTTAGCCAAAATATCATAATTTTACCTTTTTGAACATCCCACTAGTTTCAACAGCTCATAACATATTTTTGGCACTGTAGACTGACGCCCGGTAATTTTTCCCATTAATTACCAAAATTATTTAATTTAGGAATAAAATCCTAAAATCCCCATTAAATCAATTCAGCACAATTTAAAGTTCAAATAAATAAACAAATCACATCATCACGATCAGCATAAAATTTCGGTCGTCGGCTATCTCAGCCTAATTTTCGGAAAATAAATAATTAATTAATTAATTACGGAAATTATTAAATAAATGCAATAAATCCAATTTAGGCCCGTAAATGTAATGCCTAATTGGACGCCGAAACAGACTCGGAAAAATTCCAAGGTTCGTTCAATAAACAATATAGCGTGTCTACTCGCTAAGTACACTAACTAATCACCTAACAGGCATTGGTAGATAATTAAATTAACTAATCTAATCTAATCTAATCTATCCACCTACTTAATATAATCTAATCAACCCCTAAGAGTAATTAACCGAATAATTGAGGATTAGTGAGCTAAACTCACTTGTTCGACGAGCTGTTCGGTTCAAAACGTCGGGAGCGCGACAGGGACCGACTTTCTCCAAAGCGGGCCACACTTTTAAGGCCCGGAACCACCTCAAATCAGGCCTAGAAGGCGGCTGGAAACCCACTTCCTCAGCCTCTGTTTTGTACTGAAACAGAGGGGAAACAAGTTCGGTTTAGGCGGGAATGGACCAAGAAAGATAGAGGGGACCAAACTGGCCTTGGCGGGGACTCACGACAATCAGAGGCGAGCTGGACAGCTCTAGCTGAGCTCCACCAGATCCGAAACAGCAGCTAGACCAGAGAAACAGGCGAGATGGGGCGGAGACAAGTACGACAAGGCGCGACGGCTCGCGCGAGGAGGAGCGGCGAACGACGACGGCATGCGGTCCCGGTGGTGTGCTGGCTGCTCCGACGATGCTGCTGGCCTGTCTCTCCGGTTGTTGGCGTGCGAAAATGAAGGAGATGGAGGGGAGAGGAGGCTGGTTGACTGATCAAAAAGGAGGGGGAGAGAGATGGAGACAATAGGGGCCTACCATGGCCAAATCTTCCAATCCTTGGTCCCCTTGACCCTTCCCATCCACCAGCTACTCCTTGGCTCTCATTCAGCCAACAAAGCTCACCCTTGGATGCTTGAATTGGTCCAAAACCATAGGCAAGGGGGGATGCTACGAATTTTAAGGGTTTTGGCTTCAATTGGACACATATTCTCACTTGATTTAATCCCAATTGACCCTCAACAATTCAATTAACATCTCAATTATCAAATTGGTATTTTTCCTCACTAATTGATCCCACTTGCTTGCCAAATTTGCGATAAAAAACGGTCCTAGGACGACTTTTTCCCAAAAAGTCTCGGGTTGTAGAAAAATTTTCTAAGACTGAGTCGACACTCCTAGAATTTATTGTGACATGACAGAATCTTTAATTTCTGAAATCGGATTCAAATTCGCGGTTAATTTCACTCAGGCGCGTTTTTAGAGTGATTTAGGCTACTGGGTAGGTTTCAGAAATTTTTAGTTTAAATGACCCGTGGTTGATTTTCTTCGAGCCACAATGAATCCACTCGACATATTGGCGACTCTCGGTTGTCGTGAAAATCTCGAGAATTCAAATACGGACACAGGATACCAAAATGACAAAAAAATCAAACTAGTGCCGGTCGATGAGAATTTTCCAATTTAGTGGAGTCACCCGCGTTTAGCCACACATCTCAGTCGAACTGATCTATCTCCGATCTCTAATCGATTTTTAACTGTGCCATAATGATCCCGGCAGATGAGCACGGTTGAGCAACCGATTCTTGGTCGAATTCTCAAGTCTATTGCATTAAAATTCCTTAATGGCTTCCCTGGATAGTGTAGTTATCTCGAGAGTGATTAGCTCTGAGAACAACCCTATAGGAGCATTGATGAAATGCCCGATTTATTCAATAGAAAACATGATTGAAAATTTGGGATGTCACAAAAGGTCTATGCGAGCTACTATGGCTAAAAAGGTTGATGACATAACTTGGTTTCCCTTCTGGGTCCAAGATGAGACAATTTTGTGATAATAAAGTTGCGATTGAAATTTCTCACAATCCAATTCAACGTGACCGTACTAAGCATGTTGAGGTGAATAGGCATTTTGTCAAGCAAAACTTGGATGCTAATGTGATAAAGTTTCCATTTGTCAGAATTGAAGATCAGTTGGCTGATGTTCTTATGAAGGCCTTGTCGAGTCGAGCTTTTCACAGCTCACTTGTCAAGCTTGATATCAAAGACATCTTCTCACCAACTTGAGAGGGAGTGTTGGAAGATATGCCATATTAGCCAAAGATTGCAGTTGATTGAATGAATTAATTTGGGATTGGATTTGATTCCTTAGATCAATCTAGAATACTTTCTTTCTATTTATTATTCATACTTTGTATTACATTAAGAGCTTTGTACATGTAATTGAAACAAGTCACGGAAATACAAAAAAGCTTTTCTCCATATCTTCAGTTCTTCCTCCCCCCCCCGGCCCCATTTTCAGTCAGATACTTACATTTTTAATCAATTCAATAAAGTTACTTTTTGACAAATGTACAATGTCATCTTGGAACTTTTAGTTGGTCCTCTTAAATTCCTAATATAATTTAATATGTTTATTGTCATTTTTTCATTAATTGATTTAAATGAAGTGTGGCATGGACACCACAACCACAATTCAGGTTCCTTAATATGTGCAATATTCACTCAAACAACTTTTTCTTTTCTAACACACATTTGTCATCCGGTTGGCTCTCTTCAATAACGACTTTTGGTTTCTTGTCCCAAGATGGATGGGGATAATGACCTTGAAATCTCAGCAGCCAGAGTGTAGAGAAAACTAAATTGTTTTCTTTCGATGCACTGTGAAAAATCCCTCCTCTTCTACATTTGAAATGATCTTGATTGAAAGCTTGAAGAAGAATAAGACCACATTGCTCATATTGAGTATTCTTGTCCTAAGTTGGACGCTTTTCTTTTAACAGTGGTAGAATTTCTTAAAAATGTTCATTTGAATCCGAGTGTTGATTTTGGTCCTCTCACGCAGAGCTAATAATATACGAAACTATCCTTTCCATCTAATTCTTTTTTATATTTTATCATCTTGATTTTTTTTGTTGATTAATTTCTACAGAACCTTTCTCAGTATCGTGTGTTACAATGTGTAGTTTGACATTGGATTATGCATCTTTTTTCGTATATCAATAGGATACATGCAAATTGATAAATGGAGTGGGCATACAAAATCAAGAAGGAGTGAATTGGTTATCTAAGGAGTCTTGGGACTCCTTAGCAAATAAGCGTTGGACTGTGTAGAACATACGCTGGTGTTATAGAAACACTTGTGTGTATACAAAAAGAGTAATCTTCTTTAAACAAAATATAAGGGATAAAAGAAACGGATAATGACACAAATGACCCATGAACTTGGACTCAATGTGCAATGTGGTCTTCGAACTTTTAATTTGTCCAATGCAATCTTTGAACTTTGACCCAATGTGCAATGTGGACCCTGGATTTTTATTTTGTTTAATGTGTTTTCTCAACTTTTGGTGCATGTTCAATTTAGACCGTGGACTATATGAAAATATTCAATATTATCCCTAATCTTTTATGTGCAATATGATTCCTGAATTTTTAATTTATTTAACATAATCTCCAAACTCTTGGTACATATTCATTGTAGTCCATGAATTATATTAAAATGTTCAATTTTGTCCTTCCATTAATTCAAAACCATGAAAATTGAAAAGGTAAGTCGAGAACTTACTAGTTACAAAGGCAAAAAGGAAACGATAGCTTAAAAAATGTCATTACTTTAATAATTGAGCTCAATCAAATTATGAAATTGAACAACTTTGCACTAACACTAAAATAATCAGACCATTTGAAGGCTTGGAAGTAAATAAAAGGCGAAAAAGTTAAGGTCTTTATCATCAAGGTCCTCCCCAGGATTAAGACAAATTGATTGGAGAAAGAAAAGAGAGGGAAGCATGCAGAAATTTTCGAGAAAACTGGGGCAAAAGAAAGATAAAGTTGATGTTGACTTTGTTGTTTATGACGATTTCCTATGTTCATAGTTCATGAGTGATTTAGGGGGTGAAGACTTGTGAGCAGAAAAGGAGGCAGACCCGCACTTGTGAAGTGAATCCAATATTCACGTCTGCTATAAATAATTGTGCGAGAAGAGGGTTTTTAACTGGAGCCTGGATGAGCCACACTTCTTTCGAAATGTGAATTTTAAAAAAAAAATTACTTGGGGAGAGGGAGAGAGAGAGAGAGCTCCATTGAGGTTCGCAAAAAGCACCTGGTCGAGCTTCAAAGAACCAGTAGAAGAGTGCCATAAACCATATATAATGAAAATTATGAAAAGATTGTATGTGAATTCACATATTGTGAGGGAGAGCTCCATTGAGGCTCGCGAGAAGCACATGGTCGAGCTTCAAAGGACCAGTAGAAGAGTGCCATTAACCATACATAATGAAAATTATGAAAAGATTGTATGTGAATTCATATATTGTGCGAAAATTCATAACGTTTCAGATTAAGCAAAGGTGAAAGTGCGTCCGACCCAAAATTTAGATGAAGTAGATAGTAAAGCTTGGATATCTATTATTCAAGTGGTTTAAATTAAACTAAATGATCCTCATATGGGCATTAAAATTAGACTAAGACTTATATCCAATGCGTTGGTTAAGTGATTGAGTTATGTGAGTGAAAACATTATCTACTTATATATTCTGTCCATGAAGATGATCGACTGAGTTGTCGGAAATCGTAGAGAGGAAGCTGATGGGAAAGATCTTTTTTTTTTTTTTTTTTTAACCTTGGCTTTTCCGCTCCACAAGGCAAAATCAAAAAGGCCCCGCGCTTTCTCAATTTCCGCCCGTAAAGGTCGGAACTAAATAGCTTTACACTAAGAGTCAAATAATCAGACCATTTGAAGGGTTGGAAGTAAATAAAAGGCGAAAAAGTTAAGGTCTAGATTGTCAAGGTCCACCACATGATTAAGACAAATTGATTGGAGAAAGAAAAGAGAGGGAAGCACATAAAGAGAAATTTTTGAGAAAACTGCGGCAAAAGAAAGATAAAGTTGATATTGATTTTGTTGTTTATGACAATTGCCTATGTTCATATGTTCATGAGTGTTTTAGGGGGTGAAGACTTGTGAGCAAAAAAAAGAGGCAGACCCGCACTTGTGAAGTGAATCCAACATTCACATCTTCTATAAATAATTGTGCGAGAAGGGGTTTTTAACTGGAGCCTAGATGAGCCGCACTTCTTTCGAAATGTGAATTTTAAAAAAAGAAATTACTTGGGGAGAGGCAGAGAGAGAGAGATCCATTGAGGTTTCAAATAACTAGTAGAAGAGTGCCATTAACCATATATTATGAAAACTATGAAAAGATTGTATGTGAATTCATGTATTGTGTGAAAATTCATAACGTTTCAGATTAAGCAAAGGTGAAAGTGCCTCCAACCAAAATTTAGATGAAGTAAATAGTATAACTTATGTATCTTTTATCCAAGCGATTTCAATTAAAATAAATGATCCTTGTATGGGCATTATAATTAGGCCGATATTTAATTTTAATGCGTTTAAGTGATTGCGTTATGTGAGTACAAACATTACCTACTTAATTATTCTGTCCACGAAGATAATCAACAGAGTTGTTGGATATCGTAGAGAGGAAGCCGATGTCAAAGATCCATTCTTTCTTAACCGTGGCTTTTCCACGCCACAAGGCAAAATCAAAAAGGGCCCATGCTTTCTCGATTTCCGCCCGAAGGGTCGGAACTGAATTTCAAAATTTCCCAGTTAAAGTGATTAAAAAAAAAAGAAAAGATTTTCTCCTGCAATTTATCGTCGATGGGAAGGCCCCATTTGCTTGGAAAACGTTGTACAGCTGTAATAGGCGTTGGCTCCGACTAAGGCTTCAGGAGTGATATTCCACCTATAAATATATCATCAATCTGGTTAACCATATATAGACCTGAACCATCTCGCCTCCCATAAACCAACCATTTCCCGAATCATGGTTTCGTCTGTATTAGTGTCCAACCACTCTCCTTCAGCTACCTTCTTGCTCTTGTCGCTCTTCTTCATCTACACCACTTCATTTCATGGTGTAGGCGCTTTTGCGTCCTCCACTTCTTTGTTCACTGTCAACGCGACTGAGAATAAGGATGAAGCAAAAGCTCTCTTGAATTGGAAATCTACTCTTCAAAATCATAGCCAGTCTCTCCTCTCTTCATGGCACGGCAACAATCCTTGCGACTTTACTGGTGTCACTTGCGATGACTCTGGAGTTGTCACGCATCTAAATCTTTCCTATCTTGGTTTGAGAGGAACCTTAGACGGCCTCGACTTCTCGCTCATAACCAATGTGGTTAGCTTGGAACTTGGCAACAACTCAATCTATGGCTCCATCCCCTCAAGCGTCGGTAACCTTTCCAAACTCAACTCTTTTGATCTTTGTGGCAATGAACTGTCCGGGGGTATTCCTCCAAGTATAGCTACACTAGAGAGTCTTCATTATTTGTCCCTATGTGCAAACAACTTGAGTGGTCACATCCCTCAAGAGATTGGACGGTTGAATTCTCTTTTGAAACTTGATTTTTCCAGAAACACTCTCACCAGTTCTATCCCTACCTCACTAGGGAACTTGAGCAGCCTTATTTATCTTTATCTATGGAAAAATCAACTTTCAGGGCCCATTCCTACCTCTCTTGGAAAACTAGGCAATTTAATCGAATTTAGCATTTCACAGAATAACTTTTCTGGTTCAATTCCAAGAGAGATAAGTGACTTGAGGAATTTGAAGTCTCTTTATTCATGGCAAAATGGACTGTCAGGACCCATACCTTCAGAAATTGGAAGGCTCACTTCCCTTATTGAACTTGACTTATCATCCAATAGTCTCACTGGCTCAATTCCTCATTCTATTGGAAACTTGAAAAGTTTATCTATTCTTAACCTCTCCCGGAATAATTTGACTGGTCCAATCCCTATTTCTCTTACCAAATTGGGCAACTTAACCAAGTTAGTCATTTCAAGCAATACCCTCTCTGGTTTTATTCCACATGAAATATGCGACTTGAGGAGCTTGAAGTTTCTTAGCTTATGGGGAAATAGATTGTCAGGATCCATTCCTTCGAGTATGGGTAACCTCTCCAAACTTCACTCTCTCAATCTTTGTGACAATGAATTGTTCGGGGACATTCCTCCATGTATTGGTACGCTAGAGAGTCTTCATTTTTTATACCTATGTGCAAACAATCTGAGTGGATGGATCCCTCAGGAGATTGGACAGCTGAATTCTCTATTGACACTTGACTTTTCAAGAAACCATTTTAGTGGTCCTATCCCTATTTCACTAGGGAACTTGAGCAGCCTGAATTATCTTTACCTACGAGAAAATCAACTTTCAGGCTCTATTCCTAGTTCTCTTGGAAGATTAGGCAATTTAACCAAACTTAGCATTTCGTGCAATTACTTTTGTGGTTCCATTCCAAGAGAGATTAGTGACTTAATGAAATTGAAGTCTCTTTTGTTATGGCGAAATGGACTTTCGGGACCCATACCTTCAGAAATTGGGAGAATGGTACATCTCAAAGTATTGGCTTTGTCAAAAAATGATTTGGTCGGTCCCATACCATCGTCTTTGCAGAACTTGAGTGATCTAAAGACGTTAAGTCTTACCTTCAATCATCTTTCAGGCTCGATTCCACAAGAGTTGGGGAAATTGATATCTCTTAAAAAATTGCTTGTATGCTATAATAATTTGATTGGTCCAATCCCCGCGTCAATTGGAAGCTTGGTGAATTTAACTACGTTAGGGCTTGCTCACAATAAATTCATTGGCTCCTTGCCTTTTGAATTTAATAAGTTAACAAGTTTGGTTCAGTTGAATCTATATGATAATGAATTAGAGGGGAAACTACCAGAAGATGTATGCCTTGGGAGATCATTGCAATATTTCTCCGTCGACAATAATCATTTCAAGGGTCCCATCCCAACAAGCTTAGAGAATTGTAACACATTAATTAGATTGAGACTAGAAGGAAACCAACTTATTGGAAACATTACAGAAGCTTTTGGAGTATATCCACATATATATTATGTAGACTTGAGCCACAATAATTTGACTGGCGAACTTTCATGGAAATGGGAGCTTTGTCATAATTTGACGAGCTTAAGGATATCAAACACTAGCATTTCTGGTGAGATACCTGCAACATTTGGAAGGATGGCTCAATTACAGAGACTAGACCTTTCATCAAATAATATAAGCAGGGAGATTCCAAGGGAATTGGGAAGCCTATCATTGTTGTTAGAACTTGATCTAAACAACAACATGATCACGGGGAATGTCCCACTTGAGATTGGATTTTTATCCCATTTGACATATCTAAACTTGGCATCAAACGATTTGAGTGGATCGATACCTATGCACTTAGGTTCATGTCGAAGCTTGTTGCGCTTGAACTTGAGCGGAAACAAATTTCGAAGAAGCATCCCTTTTGAGTTAGGCAATGCACAATTCCTTGAGGTTCTTGACTTGAGTCATAATATGTTGACTGGAAAAGTACCAGGAGAGCTTGGAAAGTTGAGAATGCTAGAAGACCTAAATATTTCCCACAACAACCTCTCTGGTTCTATTGCACATGTTTTTTATGATATGTCGGCCTTGATTTCCATTGATGTGTCCTATAATGATCTGGAAGGTTCCCTCCCAAATGTGAAGGCTTTCATTGAGGCTCCATTTGAGGCAATTCAGCATAACAAAGGGCTTTGTGGAAATGTTGTTGGTTTACCGAAATGCAATCCTACTGCAAGCAAGAAACACCTTGGAACTAGAATCACAGTTGTCATCATTCTCTCGTTCTTAGGGTTTCTCCTCCTCTCTTCCACCTTGATCATTCTTGTAATCATCAATCACTGTCGAAGAAGGATTATCAAGAAAGAGAACAATGAGCGGGCAAATGATTTGGATTTTATGCGCATTTTGAGTTATGATGGCAAGGTTTTCTATGATCGAATCGTCGAGGCCACGGAAGGATTTCACTCCAAGTACTATGTGGGTGAAGGAGCATATGGAATTGTTTATAAAGCGGAGATATCAAAAGGTCAAACGGTTGCAGTGAAGCAAATCTCATCATCTATGGAAGATAGTGAGATCGTCGATTTGATTCCATTTGATAGGGAAATCCAAGCCTTGACAAATATACGCCATCGAAACATTGTGAAATTTTATGGGTTCTGCTCTCATGCCCAACGTTGTTTTTTGGTGTTTGAGTACATGGAAAGAGGGAGCTTGAAAGCAACTTTGAGTGATGATGAAAGAGCAAGAGAATTTCAATGGGACAAGAGGGTAAATGTGATTCGAGGAGTTGCGGATGCATTGTCCTATATGCATCATGAATGTTTGCCTTTGTTGATTCATCGAGACTTGACTAGTAACAACATTCTATTGGATCATGATTATGAGGCTCATGTGTCCGATTTTGGCACTGCAAGACTGTTGAGGCCAGATACGTCAAACTGGACTGCTATCGTTGGCACCATTGGGTATATTGCTCCAGGTACTTTGTAATTTTTGCAATTTTTAATGACATTGGTGTCTGACATCCCTTCCATAACTGAAATTCTGCTAGTTTGGTGCAGTTCTTTAGTTATTTAATCCTCTTAAGGAAATTTGTTTACTCCATCAAAGTTCTCAAGTTCAGCGTAGACAAAAAGCTTTTTGATTTCCCCAGTAAGGAAGAATTGGTAAATGAGGAAAAATATCATAATTGATCCATTTCGAGGTTATTAAGTTCGTATTACCTAAAGATGCTCTTACTTTAAGTGTTGAATAAAATTCTTCGAACTTTGTTGAAGCATAAACTCCCATGATCAAATCAGTTTTGTAAGTGTAGATTAAGTAGAAATTTGTACTTGTAATCATCACGTCATGGGAAGAAATGTTGTTAACTTGAATACAGCTTATGAACAAGGTTATAAAAAAATTGTGAATTCTCTACTTGCAGAGCTGGCTTATGCTATAGTTCCTACCAAAAAATGCGATGTGTATAGCTTTGGAGTCGTTGTATTAGAGATAATCATGGGAAAGCATCCAGGGTATCACGTCTCTCTCGAATGTTCATCATCTGCTCAATCTGAGTCACCGATAATGTTGAAGGATGTGCTAGATCAACGTCTCTCACCTTCTAAACTTTGTCTTCGAGATGCGCAAAACGTGGTCTTGATTGCCAAGTTAGCTTTTGCATGCTTGCAAGCCGATCCGCAACTTCGACCGACTATGGGACAAGTGTCGCGTGAGCTTTGTGTTCAATTACCCATGGAAATGCCATTCTCTGCAATCAGCTTAGAGCAACTTCGCGATTTCAGTGTCAAGAAATTTCGAACATTCACGGAAGATGGTAAGTTTCAAAGTTACTTTTTCGTGTGGTTCTTAATAATGATGATGATCGCTTTTTGAATGTCTTCATAATTTTCACTAATCCCAACCATGTGATTTATTATTTTTACTACAGAGCTAGGTCCTCTATGAACGTCATACGAATAGTGCGATGTTTATAGTTTAAAGTTGTAGCACCAGAGTTAATTACAAGAAGGCATTTGGGAAGATCTCATTTCACAACTATCTCCAGCTTTTTGCGTAGCGAGGGGGAATTGAATTTTCAAAATGTATTAAATCAACATCTCTTCCCTTCTTTAGAGCAAGATGTAACAATTGCAGTTTCTACTGCCAGAAGGCACAATGATACTAGTTATCTATGGACTTTTATTGATGTATAGTGTCATACTTGCATTTTTTATTGGTTCAATCAAATTACTTTTTGATAAATGTACGATGTCATCCTGGAACTTCTAATTGGTCCATTTAGATCCCTAATATACTTTAATATGTTTATTGTCATTCTTTCATTAATTACTTTAAATCAAGTATGGCATGGACACCAAAACCACAATTCACGTTCCTTAATATGTGTAACATTCACTCAAAACAACTTTTTCCTTTCTAACACACATTGTCATCCGGTCGACACTCTTCAATAACGACTTTTGGTTTCTTGTCCCGAGAAGGATAAGGATAATGACTTTGAAATCTCTGCAGTTATTGTTTTCTTGCGATGCACTGTGAAAAATCAGTCATCTTCTACATTTGAAATGATTTCGGTTGAAAGCTTGGAGAAGAATTAAGACCTCATTGATCATATTGAGTATTCTTGTCCTAATTTGGAAGCTTTTCTTTACCAGTGGTAGAATTTCCTAAAAATATTAATTTGAATCCTAGTGTTGATTTTGGTCCTCTCACATAGAACTTATAATTTACGGAACTATACTTTTCATCTAATTCTCTTTTATATTTTATCATCTTGATTTTTCGTTGATTAATTTCTACAAAACCTTTCTTAATACTATAACACGATAATGTGTAGTTTGACATCGGATTATGTATCTTTTTTCTCATATTAATAGGATGTATGTCACGCCCCAATCCTCGAGCACGTGTCCATCCCTCAGCGGTCGATTAAATAGCGACGTCCCAGGACGCGTCACCGACCCACGTCTTTTTAATGTGCATGCGGAAGCGAATAATTAATCCCCAGACAACAACAAAATGGGATAGAAAAGTAGGGCCATTTTTCACAAAACACCTTTTTATAACCACACAGGTTTATACACAGAAGCCTACAAAAAGGATCGGCTCTCAACAAAAAGAGAACTGTCCTATGACTAACTAGTTAGACACGTTCGCCGATTCTTCGGGCTCCACCTCCTAGATCCGAGCTCCGGTCCTCCACAGCTATCAACTAAGGACCTGAAAATGTTATCCCACAACGGAGTGAGACGACGTCTCAGCAAGTTCACCCCCTAAACCCCGACTAGGAAGGAAATACGCCCCAAGGGCTACCTAAGCACAAACACAGGTCAGAGGACTTACCTTTGCCTCTGATCATTTCTGCATATCAGTACAATTCATATAATCAACTAGTCATTTCAATTCAGATCAAACATTGATCAGTCAATTCATTAGACTCTATGGCATCAATACTATCCACACAATTCGATCAAGTCAAACATTGCTCACCCTAAGCTGACAACAACTGGTATAGCTCATCGAAGCTAATCAAGTATACTGATACTGCTCACCAGAAGCTGCTAAGGTATACTTGTGACATCCTGATTTTTCAGATTCTAATTTCGATTGGATAAGTTGGGCTTTTCATCGACGTGTCTATAGTGTTTTTCTCTTAGATGGCCACTTGTGAGATAATTAGACTATCTGGGGAAGTCATTAAAAGATTTTAATGCAATAGACTTGAGGATTCGACCAGGAATCAGCCACTCGACCGTGCTCATCTACAGAGATCATTTCGGCATAGTAAGATCGATTAGAAATCAAAGATATGTCGGTTCGATTGAGATATGTGATTAAACATGGGTGATCCCATTAAATTGCAAAATTCTCGTCGATCGACACTAGATTGATTTTTTTTTCTATCGTTTTGGTATCTTGTGTCTGTATTTGAAACCTCAAGATTTTCACGATCACCGAGAGTCGCCAATGTGTCAAAGAGGTTCATTGTGGCTTGAAGAAAATCGATCACAGGTCATTTGCACTAAAAATTTCTAAAAGTTACCAGGTAGCCTAGATCACACTAAAATTGCGCCAGATTGAAATTAACCGCGAATTTGAATCCGATTTCAAAATTTTAAAGTTCTGTCATGTCACAAGTTATTTTAGGAACGTCGGCTCAGTCTCCGAAAATTTTTCTGCAAACCTCGACTTTTTGGAAAAAAGTCGAGATAGGGTCTTTTTTGTCCAGAAAATTTCGAGGACCGTTTTTGATCGCGCATTTGGGATGCAAGATGGTTCAATTGGTTAGGAAAAATACCAATTTGATCATTGACTTGATAACTGGATTTATTGAGGCTAAATTGGATTGATTTATGCATGAATGAGTGTCCAATTGGAGGAAATCCTAAGCAAATTCGTATGCCTCCTTGCTTAGCCCATTTTGGACCATTTCAAATGTCCTAAGAAGAGCCTTGGTGGCTGAATATGAGCCATGGAAGACAACCTTGGCTGTGGTTGAGTCAAGGGAACAAAGGAGAGGAAAATGTGAGCTAAGTGGCCCCCTCCAACCCCATCTTGTTTCCCTCTCTTTAGCAGCCTTCTTCTTCCTTGTTTTGGGGCTTTCTCCATTGTTGTTGAAGGAGAGAAAGCTTGGAAAACCAGAGGACACAGCCAGCAAGCTAGCCGAGCAGCCTCCTTGGCCGTCCGAGCACCGCACGCCCGCCGGAGCAGCCACCTCGCCGTCATGCGTCCGCTCGCCCATGCTGCCTGTCCGCGCATCCCAACCCGCCGTCCGCCTCTATCCATGCATCCCAGTAGCTGTCCCAGCCCGTGCCGGAGTCATTTGGCCCACCTTCGACCTCCGTGAGTCCCTGTCAAGGCCCGGTTTGGCCCTTTTTACCTTCCCCGATCAATCCCCGCCTTTAACCAGCCTTGTTACCCTCTGTTTCAGTCCTTTGCAGCAGCAAACAGAGAGGGTTTCCAGTGGTGCTTCGGGCCTGTTTTGAGGTGGTTCCGAGCCCCGAAACCTAGGCCGGCTTTGAAGGAAGTTGTTCCCCGTTGTGTTCCCGTCGATTTGAACCGACCAGCTCGCCGAACAAGTGAGTTTGCTCACTAAACCTTACTTAGTAAGTTAATTATGCTTAAGGGTTGTTTAGGTTAGCTTAAGTATAGAATAGTGATAAGATAGGATGGTTAGATTAGCCTTAGAATGGATTAGTGTAACTTAATTAGTGAGATTTATACAATTGATGATGGATTAGTCGAATCCAGTAGAATTCCTACAGTTTTGGTTTCTGGACCCTCGTCGTTTGTCATTTTTGTGGATCGAAATGGGTTATGAATTTGAGGTTGATGTCTTATTGAGAAATGTTTTAGACATGCTCAGCTACAATATATATTTTTCTCAAGATTTTTAGGGATTTAAAAGAAGGAGATATCGGCTCCGTCATTTTCAAAGAGAGCCTCAGTTTTCGCTGGAATTGGTTACCTTTTAGGATTCTAGGGGTTTTTTATCAACTCTTAGAGTTCGAATTTCAAAATAATTTCTTCACAAAAGTTGTTTTTCATATGTTCTAGTTTAACATATTCAAATTTCAAATCAAATGGACATGTTTTGGACCTCGAACCAAACTGATTTCGGAAAACAGACTTTTTGAAAACGGACCCAGTTTTGATGCTGGATTGAGCGATTTACTGGGCCGAATCAAGAAGGATCTGGGTTAATGTGTCTTCATGAAAAAAAAAATTATGTGTCTATTAAAACATATCCAAATTTGGGAATTTTTCAAACTCGTTTGATTTGGTTTCTGGATTTAAACTTGGAGACGTGCAAGTAGGCCTATTCTGCTAGTTAGGACCGGTTATGATTTTGTTATGGTTCTTAAGGCTTTGATTGCTGGAAAGTGCATAATTGACGATGTATGGTTGGTTTGTGACATGCCTAGAGCTTAGGCTTGATAATCGTGTGTTGGTTAAGAGAATTCGTCATCTGCTATGTGTCGGGTGAACGATGCTTTCGGATGGAAAGCCATCTTGAGGTAAACGTTGTCGTGCTTGATGGGGTGAGACGACACTTGGTTATGTGATGGATAAATCCACTATGTGACGGATAGATCCGCTGTATGTCAGTTAAATCCGCTATGTGACGGATAGATCCGCTGTATGTCAGTTAAATCCGCTATGTGACGGATAGATCTACTATGTGATGGATAAATCCGTTATGTGACGGATAGATCCGCTATATGTCAGTTAAATCCGCTATGTGATGGTTAGATCCGCTATGTGATGGATAATTCCGATGTATGTCAGTTGGATCCGCCGTGTAACGGTTAAGTTGTGCTTGTGTGACCATAATTACTTGAAATGCATGATCGACTGAGGTGGGGTGATTGGTGGAGATGTGATTTGAGACATTCCAAATTGAGTGTGAATTACAATGTCTTCGGCCGTAGATAAAGAATTGTGTGAAAATGTGGGTTAAGTTGAGAAAGCCACCTGATAGAGGTAGCGCCCATTAAGGCTGTGATTTACCACCTTAGCTAGACTGTGCCTATGAGTGGCCGCGATTATAATTGAGACGAGTATTTGATGTGATTGGAGTTGGTAGCCATTACTAATTGGCTTGACTTATAAGTAATCTGGATGACATGAAATCGACTAGTTTGATTAACCTTTTTTGATCAGTTTGATGATTTGATTGAATAAAATGATCTGGTGAATATATAAATTGTGCCGACCTGCAGGAAGAAACTGAGACCAAGGTAAGCCTCTGTGATTGTATGATTGTGTGATTAAGACGTCTTAGGCGTATTACCCTCCTAATCGGGGTTTAGCGAGTGGACTCGCTGAGATTTATATCTCACTCCATCGTGGGCTTCATTTTTTTTCAGGACCGTAGGGTGGAAGACCTGGAGCTGAGTTGAGGGGATATGAAGTGTTGACAAGATAGGACAGTTTCTTTTTAAAAGTCAATCATTTGAAGTCTTGTGGCTGTAGACTTTTGTATTTGACTCGATGTGTATTTAAAAGCATGTTGTTTGAAAATTTGTTGTCCCGCTTTTCTATCGCGAGATGATTACTGTTAGGGAATTTGTTATTCGATTCCGCATGTGCAATAAAAAGAAAGGGTTGGCGACTCATCCTAAGAAGTCGCAAAATTTTAATCAACCACTGAGGGATGAGCACGCGCTCGAGGATCGAGGTGTGACAATACTGTTCTCGCTAAGCTGATATATCAAAGCCCTTAGGCTGATATAGTATACCGGTATACTGCTCTCACTAAGCTGACATATCAAAGCCATCAGGCTGATATAGTATACCCATGATGCTCACTCTAAGCTGATAAAGTATACTGCTTGCGCTAAGTTGACATATCAAGGCCTATAGGCTGATATAATATACTGTTCTCACCATCTGAGAATGCTACCATTTTTATCATTCCCGATAAAAATAATCGTGTGTGGATATACGGTCGGCCTTAGCCAAAATACAATATTTTCCTTTTCAAAAATCCCACCATTAAATATGGTCCACCAGAATATTTTTGGCGTTATAAACCGACGCTCGGTGTTTCTCAATTAAAAACTGAAAATACTCAATTTTGGAATAAATTCCCAAAATTACTAATTTCACTCAATTAGCACAAAATAGCAATCAATTAAATAAACAAAGCACATCATTGCAATCAGCACGAAATTCCGGTCACCGGCTATCCTGGTCTAATTTTCAGAAAATAATAATTAATTAAATAATTACTGAAATTAATAAATAAATACCAATAAATACAACTTAGGCCGGAAAAGCCTAATTAAATATCGAAACGAGTCCGGAAAATTTCTAAACCTATCCAGATAAATACTACAGCTTATCTATTTGCTAATTACACTACTCTAACCACTTAACATGCATTAACGATTAACTAAATCACTAATCCATTCTAACTAACCACCTAATCCAAGCTTAGCCTAAACTAATAAACCCTTAAGCATAATTAACTCCTTAAGTAGAGTTTAGTGAGTAAACTCACCGGATTTGCGAGCCGGTGAGTCCACGGCGATGGCGGCGCGACGGTGGCAAACAAACTCCGAAGCAACGACGCCAACGAGAGCTCGGACCGGGCCGAAATCGGCCACAAAGCCCACGGTTGCTGGGCTGACTTCGAGAGGCTGCTGGCCCCGGCTCGACGGGCTGGCTTCTGCTTGCTTCGAGGTGGAATTGCGGGCCGGACTGCAGGCGAGGAGGGCTGCTCGATTTGGTGCCGAGCTTGGCCGAATTGCTGGAGCGAGGGACGGCGCGAGATGGCTGGACATTGCTGCGAAGTCGCTGGTGGGGGCGTCACGGATGTGGAGAGGGCTGTCGGTTGGGACGTGCGGCGCTAGACTGGAGCAAGGGAGTTGGCTGGCATTGAAGAAATGCTAGGGTTGACCAGAGGAGGCTGAGCCACGGACATGTGGCCGCGAGCTGCAGGGGTTGTTCGGTTGGGGGGGTGTCGCGGATGAAGAGAACCGGTGGAGAGAGAGACCATGAGGAGCTGCAGTCTTCGACCAAACCAAAGGAACAAAAGAAAAAGCAGAAAAAAAATGAAAGAGAAGACAGCTAAGAGGGGAGGTCGGCCGAGAGAGAGGGAAACGTGCGAAAATGAAAAAGAAAGAGAGAGAGAGAGAGGGTGAGAGAAAAGGACGTGCGTGGATGGCTAAGGATGACCCCAAAAGTCAAAGGGGGCAAGGGAAATGGAAGAATACTGTAGAGGTTGTCGGATTGGTTGGCGGGCGGGGGGGGGGGGGGGGAGGAAGAGCGTGCAAGAGAGGGAGAGAGTCGTGCGCGAGAAGGAGGGGAGAGACATGGGCGTGAGGGAGGTCTGGTGAGGGGAAAAGAAAAAGAGATAATCAAATACCAAAAATCTTAAATACTTGAGTGCTTATTCAAGCTTATCTTTAGCTCACCTTCAACCAATAATATCAATTGGTCATCCAAGACTAATTTCAACACCCACTTGCATAATTTGAAGTCCAATTGAAGACCAAAATAAGATAGCCCCTCTAGCTTACGAATTTCCCTCAATTCCGAATTCTATTTCCTTTTTCCCGGAATCCGATTTCTTAACAAATCTCTCCGATTGATGTCCAATTTTATTGAAGAAAAAGCCCACACAATTTCCTTTCATCAAGTAGCTCACATAAGAGGCCAAAAATCCCTTCAAATTGGCCCATCCGACTTTCCGTTTTTTTCCGAATCGTCCGAATCGATTTTCCGTAAAAATCCCAAATTCGCCGAAAATTCCTCGAAAGATGAGTCGACGTTCCTTACATAACTCATGACATGACAGAACTTTCAATTTCTAAAATCGGGTTCAAATTCGCGGTTAATTTCAACTGAACGCGATTTTAGCGTGACCTAACCTACCGGGTAACTTTTAGGAATTTTTAGTGCAATTGACCCGTGGTCGATTTTCTTTTAGCCACAACATACCTCTTCGACACATTGGTGACTCTTGGTGGTCGTGAAAATCTCGAGGTTTCAAATACGGACATATGGCACCAAAACAACAGAAAAATCAGTCTAGTGCCGATCGATGAAAATTTTGCAATTTGATGGAACCACCCACGTTTAGCCACACATTTCAGTCGAACCGACCTATCTTTGATCTCTGATCGATTTTTAACCGTGCCGTAATGACCCTTGCAGACTAGCACGGTCGAACAGTCGATTCCTGGTCGAATTCTCAAGTCTATTGCGTTTATATTCCTTAAAGGCTTCACCTGATAGGCTAGTTATCTCGTGAGTGGCCATCTCAAAGAAGAGCACTATAGGCGCGTCGATAAAAGGCCGAACTTATCCAATCGAAAACAAAGCCTGAAAATTAAGATGTCACAATGTATGCAAGTTGATAAATGGAGTAGGCACGAAAAATCAAGGAGGAGGTGAATTGTTTATCTAAGGAGTCTTGGGACTTTTTCACAATAAGGTGTTGGACAGTGTGTAGAACATACGCCGGCGTTAGAGAAACAATTGTGCGTATACAAAAATAGTAATCTTCCTTCAAGAAAATATAAATGAGTTTAAGGGATAAAAGAAAAGGATAGCACATATGGCTCATGAAATTGAGCCTAATGTGCAATGTATTCTCCGAACTTTTAATTACTTCAATATAATCCATAATCTTTAGACCAATGTGCATTGTGGTTCTTGAATTTTGATTTTGTTTAACATGTTGCCTGAACTTTTGGTATATGTTCAATTTAGTTCATGGACTATATGAAAATGTTCAATATTGTCCTTGATCTTTTATGCACAATGTGGTTCCTGAATTTTTAATTTGTTCAATGTAATCTCCGGACTTTTCGTATATATTCATTGTAGTCCCTAAATTATATTAAAATGTTCAATATGGTCCTTCCATTAATTCAAAATCATGAAGATTGAAAAGGTATGTCGAGAACTTACTAGTTAAAAAGGGAAAAAGGACAAATATCATTACTTTAATAATTGAGTTCAATCAGATTATGAAATTGAATAGCTTTGCACTAATAATAACATAATTAGACCATTTGAAGGGTTGGAAGTAAATAAAAGATGAAAAAGTTGAGGTCTTCATGGTCGAGGTCTTCATGGTCAAGGTCCTCGACCTGATTAAGACAAATTGATCGGAGAAAGAAAAGAGAGAGAGAAGCACACAGAGAAATTTTCGGGAAAACTAGGGCAAAAGAAAGATAAAGCTGATGTTGATATTGTTGTTTAGGAGGATTTCATGTGTTCATACGTTCATGAGTGTTTTAGGGGGTGAAGATTTGATGAGCGAAAGAAAAGGCAGACCCGCACTTGTGAAGTGAATCCAAGATTCACGTCTGCTATAAATGATTGTGCAAGAATGGGGATTTTTAATCAGAGCCTAGATGAGTCGCACTTCTTTTGAAATGTGAATTTTGAAAAAAGAAATTACTTTGGGGAGATGGGGGGATGGAGGGGAGAGAGAGCTCCATGGAGACTTGTGAGAAGCATCTGCTTGAGCTTCAAAGAACCAGTAGAAAAGGGCCATTAACCATATATTATGAAAATTATGAGAAGATTATACATGAATTCACATATTGTGCGAAAATCCATAATGTTTCAGATTAAAAAAGGTGAAAGTGCATCCTGACCCAAAATTTAGATGAAGTAAATAGTAAAACGTAAATATCTATTATTCAAGTGGTTTTAATTAAACTACACGATTCTCGTATCGGCATTACAATTTTTCCGAGATTTAAATTCAATGCATTGGTTAAGTGATGGCGTTCAGTGAGCACAGACATTATGTACTTACTTAATCTGTCTATGAAGATAAACAACAGAGTTGTTGGAAATAGTAGAGAAGAAGCTGATGTCAAAGATCCTTTTTTTCTTTTTTTTCTTTCTTAATCGTGGCTTTTCTGCACCAAAAGGCAAAATGAGGAAGTCCCACGCTTTTTTGATTTCTGCCCGAAATGGTCGGAACTGAATTTCCAAATTCCCCAGTTAAACTGATTGAAAAAAGAGAAGATTTTTGTGTTGCAATTTATCGTCAATGAGAAGGCCCTATTTGCTTGGAAAAGGTTGTACACCTGTAGAAGGCACAGGCTCCGACAGAGGCTCCGACAGAGGCTTCAGGTTCCATCAATAACTATCTCATCAATCTGGTTAACCATATGTAGACCTGAACCATCTTACCTCCCATAAACCGACCATCCCAAATCATGGTTTCTTCCTTATTGCTGCCCAACCACTCTCCTTTAGGTACCTTCTTGTTCTTCTCGCTGTTCTTGGTCGACATCACTTCATTTCATAGTGCAGGCGCTTTTGCGTCCTCTACTTCTTCTTTTACTGTCAATGCAACTGAGAACAACAATGAAGCAAAAGCTCTCTCGAATTGGAATTTACTCTTGACAACCGTAGCCAATCTCTCCTCTCTTCATGGCACGGCAACAATCCTTACGGCTTTACTGGTGTCACTTGCGACAACTATGGAGCCGTCACCATCTAAATCTTTCCTATCTCGATTTGAGAGGAACTCTAGACAGCCTTGACTTCTCACACTTAACCAATGTGGTTAGATTGGAACTTTGCAACAACTCAATCTATGACTCCATCCCCTCAAGTATTGGTAACCTTTCCAAACTCAACTTTTTTTTTATCTTTGTGGCAATGAACTGTTTGACAACATTCATCCAAGTATAGATAAACTAGATGTTGAGGAAAATTCTCTTGTTAGTTTTGATGATTAATAAAACTCTCTTTAATCGTTCCTTGATTCTGATGATAAGATTTTTCCAGGTGCAAACTCTTATGAGTACTACCAGACATTACTCATTAAACTCAGAGAATCAGACTCTAGTCATGAAGAAATTCATATTCTTGATATTTGATTATTTTGGGATATTGATCAGGAAAATTATCTTTGTACAATGACTAGAAATTTGGTGGATTCCCTACTATAATGAAAAGATTGACACAAGGACACCAGAAGTGCCAAAACTTACGAAAGTGACACTTAAGTGCCAAAATCAGAGTAAAATCGATCAATTAAGTGCCAACGGTGAGAAAATCCGGCCAAAATACTGACATGGCAATTTTCCGGCGAGTTTAGTGCAAACGACGTTGTTTTGCACGCTGATGTGGTTAAATAGTGCCAAACCAACGTCGTTTTGGTGCTGACAGGGTAAATAATTAATATAATAATTAATTTAATTTAAAAAAAAATATTTAAAAAAGAAGAAGAAGAAGAAGAAGAAAAGGAGGAGGAGGAGGGAGGCAACCAGTGGTTGAGGGTTCAGCACTCGCCACCGCCGCCGTCTCCCCGCCGTTGCCGAAAAGGTAGAGGAGGGTCAACCGGGGCCACTGAGCCCAGGCTGTGGGTCGGCGACCCTAGTCGACCAGCGACAAGGGCCTGCGTACCCTCACCCAGATTTGGGGCGAGGGTCACGGCCCTCCCCTAGATCCGGCGAGGGCCACCGACCCTCGCTCGGCCGAGCCAAGGGTCACCACTCGTTAGGGGGCCGCTGCCCGCTCCTCGGATTTGGGGGAGGACCGCAACCTCTCCCCAAATTTGGGTGAGGGCACGCAGGCCCTCGCCATCGATCGGCTAGGGTCGCTGGCCCCCGGCCAAGGCTCGGCAGCCCCGACCAACCCTCCCCCACTTTTCCGGTGACGTCAAGGAGGCGGCGGTGGCAGCGAGAGCTTAGCCCTCAGTCGCTGGTTGCCTCCTTCCTCCTCCTCCTTTTCTCTCTCTTTTTTTTTTTAATTATTATTGATTTGTCTTAAAATTAAATTTAATTAATTTTTGTATTAAAATTCAAATTATATCAAAATGATGTCGTTTTTTTGTGTGTTTTGCTGACTCGGCCTTCCGGTGAGCTACGTAAGCAAGAAAATTAATAAAAAAAGTTACCACGTAGGATTTCCACCGGGGTTCGCCGGATGTGGCACTCAAGTGTCCCATTTTTCATAAAAAGTGGCACTTAAGTGTCACTTTCATAAGTTTTGGCAATTAAGTGTCCCTTTGTGCCGAGTTTTAGCCCTTGAGGTGTTCTTTTCTCTGAAAAGATCTATCCAATAATGGAAGTATATCAAATCCAATCTCTCAATTTGGATTTTAGCAAGACTTAGATAAATCAATCAACAAGAGGAAAAATATTTTTTTTCCAAATGAGACGTTCTTCTTGCGGAAACTCTATCTACTGTATGGGCAGTAGAATCAACGAGATACTTCAATCTCGGCAACCTTGAAGGTATCAGATTTTCTGACAACGTTCAAGTCCAATGGGTAGGTTGGATGAGCAATCCTCTAAGGATATGTCTAATGGTTAGCTTGGATAAGGAGGATTATAAAAGAAGGTCGAGATGCTAAAAGGAAACAAGAAGCCGAAATTCTGAAGTTTATAATTCATAAGTCTTAAGTGATCTTCAATCATATACATCCGTTTATGTGAGCTATACCGTGTAATCTTTTAGAGGTTGAGATTGTGTGAGGAATTATTCACACAAGTTTGAGTATTCATTACCCAGATCTTGTAATCTCTAACAAATTGATCTAGTGGAATCCAGCTTATCGACTGTCAGCACGAGAAAGAGGACGTAGGCTTGCAAAAGCCAAACTACTATATTCGTTTGTGTGCAATGCTCTTTCCCTTACTCTCTTTATTTTATTTGTGATAAGAGTTAATTGCACAATGATAAGATCTTACAGTTATTTGGGTTGTGATCAAAAGTTGTTTTCTTGCAATAACAATTTAAATTCTTTTTATTCCCTGCACTATCACTTATTCGCCTCCTCTAGGTGATCCATCTAGCCTTAACAATTGGTATCAAAACCCAATTACTCTTTATTGAAGTGCTTTATTACTTCTAAGTTAACAATATTTCGACAATTAATATTATTATGCTAGGACCTATAGAAGGACAGAGTGACACAAGGCTTCCATACTTCGATGGAAATGACTACAACATCTAAAAGAACAAGATGAAAGCATTCATTAGATCCAAGGATCCCTTGAAGTGGGATGTAGTTCTAAAAGGTGTTAGGCCTAAAACCTCTACTTTCCAAAAGGACACAAATAGCAAAAAACTTGAAGTCGAAGCCATGTCTGAGACAAAATTATCCAAGAGAAAAGCTTTAGATGCTACAGTAGTTTACTCTTTATATTGTGCTTTATCTCCCACTGAATATAATTGCATATCCTCATGTGAATCTGCTTAAGAAATTTGGGATGGGTTATAAGTGATGTACGAAGGAACTAATCAAGTAAAGGAGCCCAAGATAAACATTTTGCTCGGGCAATATGAATCCTTCAAAATGAAGACGGATGAATCGCTGATTGATATGTTCAGTAGATTCACTGACATCATCAACGGCCTGGCATAACAAGGACAACCAGTACCTGACTCTATGAAAGTGAACAAAATCCTTTGCCGGTTATCCAAGGAATGTAACAACATCAAAACATCCATTCGAAAACTTGGAGGATCTCACCATTTTCCATAGATGAACTCATGGGAACGCTTCAATCACATGAAGTGGAGTGTCTGAACGAGGAAGGAAGAAGAATCTAGAGGTAAGAAAATGATTGCATTAAAATCTAACTATGATTCTGATGATACAGATTCTAAGGATGAGGATGAAGATGCCGAAGAGATGGCTCTCATGGTGAAGAAATTTCGCAAGATGGCCAGAAAAGGAAGAAAATTCAAAGGGAAAAGAACCTTCTGAACATTTGATCAAAAGAAGAACTTCAGTTAAAAAAACAGATAGCAAAGATGTGATTTGCTTGGAATGTAAGAAAAAATGACACATCAAACCAAATGACCCGTTATTGAAGAAAAAGAAAAACAAACTTGAAAAAGGCAAGAAAGCACTGAAGGCTGAGACTTAGAGTAATATGAAATGTGAAGAAAGCGGTGAAAAATATGCCAACGTCTATTTGGTGGCAAATTCAAAATTCAAAGATAAAATCGAGGTAAGCAATTTTGATGTACATGAAGAAGTCGCAAATTACATAGATGAATTATGTTCTGATTACGAAGTTGCACTTAGCAAGATTTCTGAATTGAAAAAGGAAAATTCGAAATTGAAGCAACACGATCTTTTTCAAAAGGAAAGGATTGAAACTCTTGAGAATAATCTTTTTAAATCTCGAGAGAATCAAGACCCTGATTTGAAGGAAAATGAGTATTTGAAAAAGGAAGTTTATGATATTGCAAAAAGATTTTCCATTAAACCTTAAAACATATTATTTCAATTCAAATACCTTATTATATCAAGTCTAGTCTTGGCTGCAAAATCTCAAATGATCTTCAAAATGATATTCCAAGATTCAAAGAAAGAATAAGACAAAGACCTTTAAAAGTTGTTTACAAACATCATTTTCAAAAACAATTTGTAAAGCCTGTTGATCAAAATTTCCTCAAGTGCTTAATCTGCGAGAATCCAGATCATTTTGAAAATAATTGCCCATAAGGTTGGAGACCAATTCAGAAAAACTATCTAAGTATGTTCGAACCTTCTAACGAAGAGGACCCAAACAAGTATGGGTATAAAAAAATTCTTGAATCTATTTTTTTGATTACAAGTACCAAAGGAAAAGGGAAATAAATGGTACCTTGATAGTGGATGCTCGAGACACATGACAGGAGATCCATCCAAGTTCATTGAAATATCAAAATACAATGGTGGAAGTGTATTCGATGGCAACAACAAAGGAAAGATAATCGGCAAGGGCATAGTCAAAATAGGAAGTCTTACAATTAAAGACGTTTCACTAGTCAAAGAACTGAATTATAACCTTCTCAGCATTAGTCAACTTTGTGACAACAGTTTCAGAATTTGTTTCCAAGAAGACAAGTGCTCCAAAACAAGTCAAGATAACAAACAATCATTTACATGGAGAAGGCATGGAAATATATATCTATTAGACATAAAGTTTGATGATATACAATGCCAGGTATCCATCAAGGACGAGTCAAATCTTTGGCACAAGAAACTTGGGCACATCAGGACCAAACAAATCTAGAAGTTATCAGCAAAGAAACTCATACGAGGATTACTGGACATTAGATTTGAAAAATCTGAGACTTGCTCAATTTGTGCTTTTGAAAAATAGGTAAGAAGTACTTTCAAATCCATTAATTATGCTACTACTAAATGCGTATTGCAACTTCTTCACATGGACATCTTCGGGCCAACAAGAACTCAAAGCCTTTGAGGAAAAAGGCATTATCTAGTTGTGACATCCTAGATTTTCACTTTTGCTTTCAATTGAATAAATCGGGCTTTCATCGACGTGCCTATAGTGCTATTCTCAAAGCTGATCACTCATGAGATAACTAGACTATCTAGGGAAATCATTGAGAGATTTTAATGCAATGGACTTAGGAATTCAACCAGGAATCAACTACTCGACCGTGCTCATCTGCAGAGATCATTACGACACAATTAAAAATCGATTAGGGATCAAAGATAAGTCGGTTCGACTGAGATGTGTGGCTAAACGTGGGTGATTCCACTAAATTACAAAATTCTCGTCGATCGACACTAGAATGATTTTTCTGTCGTTTTGGTACCCTGTGTCCATATTTGAAACCTTGAGATTTTCACGACCACCGAGAGTCACCAATGTGTCGAAGAGGTTCATTGTGGCTCGAAGAAAATCGATCAAGTGTCATTTGCACTAAAAATTTCTAAAAACTACCCGGTAGCCTAAGTCACGCTAAAATCATGCCAGATTGAAATCAACCGCGAATAAAGTTTTGTTATGTCACAAATCATTTTAAGAACGTTCACTCAGTCTCCGAGGATTTTTTTGCAAACCGAGATTTTTGGCGAAAAGTCGGGATAGAGCCGTTTTCAACCGGGAAATTAAGAGGACCGTTTTTTATCGTGAAATTGGGATGCAAGTGGGTTCTATTGGCGAGAAAAAATGCCAATTTGATCGAGGGTATGATGGTTGAATTTATAGAGGCCGAATTGAGTTGATTCAAGAGGCAATTGAGTCCAATTTGAGGAAAAATGTTGTGAAATTCGTAGCTCCCCCATGGACCCAACATTTGAACCACTTCAAGGCTTCTAGAAGGAAGTTTGGCTGCTGGAATTTGGCTAAGGCAGCCAGCTAGGTGGTGGGGCCAAGTCAAAGGGAGACAAGAAGATAGAAGAAGACTAAAGGTGGTCCCCTCAAGAGCAAAGTTGTCCCCTTCCTTCTCCCATTGCTGCCGTCGACCACCCTCCTCCTTTCCCCTTGTTGTTTGAAGCTCCAACAACCCAGAAACCGAACCAGCAAGCCAACAGCCTCGCTTGGAGCCATTGCATTGCCACTGTCGCGTCTCCGGAGCCGTTCGTTATCCGCCCGCTCGCGCGCCAGACCCACGCGTCCCTGGCCACCGTTCCGCCTCCATCGTGACCCTAGGCCATCCCTAGAGTTGCTCGAGCTCGCTTCGCCGTCGCCGGAGCCGCCTGGACGCCCGCCGAGCTCCGTCGAGCCCCGCCGAGCCCCGCCGGTCTTCCTTGCTTGTCTCTGCCTCAATCGAACCACCGGCCAGCTTGTTCGGCCCAAGACCAGAAATCGGAGCCGTGGGTATTTCCAGCATTGTTTGGCCCACCTTGGTGCCCTTCCGGACCTCGCTTGGTGCTGCCGCTTTGGAATTTGTGGACCGCCTCCGCGTCCCCGTCGTTTTGATCTGAGCGGGTCATTAATCAAGTGAGTTTAACTCACTAATCCATGATTAGTAGGTTAATGATGCTTAAGAGTTGATTAGTTTAAGTTAAGCTAGGATTAGATGGTTAGTTATAATGAATTAGTGAATTAGTTAAGATGCATGTTAGGCGGTTAAATTAGTGCAATTAACAAGTAAATAGGCCGTAGTATTTATTTAGATAGGTTCGGAAATTTTCCGAACCCGAATTGGCATTTATTTAGGCATTACGGGCGTAGGTGTGCATTATTTGCATTTATTAATTATTTTTCGTAATTAATTAATTAATTATTATTTTCCGGAAATTAGACCGGAATAGTCCGTGACCAGAATTTTGTGCTGATTACAATAGTGTGATTGATTTATTTAATTGACTATTATTTTGTGCAATTTGAGTGTTGATTGCAATTTTGGGGTATTTATCCCAAAATTTTATATTTTCAGTAATTGATTGGAAAATAACCGAGTATCAGTTTACAACGCCAAAAATATTTTGTGGACTATTGAAATTAGTAAGATTTTCAAAAGGAAAAATATTGTATTTTGGCTAAGCCGACTGTGTACCCACACATGATTATTTTTATCATGAATGATAAAAATGATGGCATTCTCAGATGGTGAGAACAGTATACTATATCAGCCTACGGGCTTCGATAAGCACGAGCAGTATACTTTATTAGCTTAGAGTAAGCATCATGGGTATACTATATCAGCCCGATGGTTGGTATGTCAATTTAGCGAGAGCAGTATACCGGTATACTATATCAGCCCAATGGTTTGATATATCAGCTTGGCAAGAGCAGTATACCTGAGCAGCTTCTGGTGAGCATTGGCAAATGTACTTTACCAGCCTACGGGCTTAGATATATCAGCTTAGCAAGAGCAGTACACATTGACAGCTTTTGGAGAGCATTATTAGTGTACTATATTAGCCCGATGGCTTGGATATATCAGTTTAGCGAGAGCAGTGCCCTATTTATCAGCTTAGCACGAGCTATACTATCTATTTTCAGCTTAGAGTGAGCAGTCTTAGATATGATCGAACTTTATAGATAGTATTGAATAGCTTGACTAAGAGATGGTCTTGATAACATGGAATCAACTGAATCGATTGATCGATGATTCGATCCGATGTGATGAATTGATTTGTTTATATGATTCAATGAAATTGTGAATTGTGCTGACTTGTAAGAAGGATTGGAGGCAAAGGTAAGTCTTCTAACACGTGTTGTGCTTAGGCAGCCCTTGGGGCGTATTTCCTTCCTAGTCGGATCTTAAGGGGTGAACTTGCTGAGACGTCGTCTCACCCCGTTATGGGATAACATTTTCAAGTCCTTAGATGGTGGCCCCTCCCAAACGTTTTGGTAGACTGAAGAAGGTCACGGAGCATAAGTGCTTTATCTCGCTGCATGGGGACCCGAGGGGATGGGTTTATGAGTTGGTAAAAACCGTGGTCTAGGTTGATGAGGCCTTACCCCATAAGGTGCCTCATCAATACCGATCATGGTATTGTCAGGAGCAGAATGGACAGAGAGAGGGTCCTATACCTGAGTCTGAGGTCCCTAGGTATGTTCTGGAGGTTGCTCTTAGGAAGGGCATAGCAGATCCCCCTAGTGGTTCGATGGTGGACCTGGATCTTTCAGATCCAGGGACCCTAGTGTACTCAGATGGAGGCTCCAATGAAGATGAGAGTGAGGATGAGGATCCGTAGTTTTTGAAACCCCTCTTGTTTTGCAAACCTTGTTTTTATAAACTGGTATTGTATATGACATGGCTTGATATATGCATATATAAGCGTGTTGGTTTTCAAGAAAAATTTATGGTCCTACTTTTCCATCCCATATTGTTGTTGCCTGGAGATTTAATTAATTGCTTCTGCATGCGCATTAAAATGAATGGGTCGGCGATGCGTCTTGAAACATCACTATTTAATCAACCGAGCCGGGATGGGCATGCGCTCGGAGGATCGGGGTGTGACACTAGTCATATTTGATGACTACACAAGGTATACTTGGGTTTTCTTTCTTGCACATAAGCATGAAGCTTTTTTCATATTTTTCAAGATTTGCAAAAAGAGTTCAAAACAAAAAGATTTACACTATCAAAAATTTTCTAACTTTTGTCATAAAAATGGTTTTGAGCATCAATTTTTGACTCCCTACACCCCTGAACAAAATGGTGTTATAGAGAGGAAAAACCGTTCTTTGCAAGAAATAGCAAGAACACTTTTAATTGAAAGCAAAGTTGGATCATATTTTTGGGCAAAAGCTGTTTTTACTATTTGATATATTATGAATCGTGCTTTTCACAAACTTTCTTTAGATAAAACCCCTTATGAACTTTTCAGAGGTAGAAAGCCAAGCATTTTATATTTTCGAGTATTTGGCTGTAAGTGTTTTATTCTTAACAATGCTAACGATTGGCTTAGAAATTTCGATGAAAAGTCAGATGAAGGAATTTTCTTAGGATATTTGTCCACCAGCAAGACCTTAAGAGTTTACAACAAGAATTCTCAAATGGTGGTAGAATCAATCAACGTGAAGTTTGATGAGAATAATCGAGGCTCTGTAGAAGAATTTGAAACTCCTCAACAACAAGAGTCTCTTCAGCAGTTGCAAGAGCTTCAAAAGTTACCAGAATCAAAAGTTCCAATTCAAACATCTGAGGAATCTGAGAAGCAATCTGACGAAGAAGAAATTCCAAAATCTGATGACAAATACAACAAAAACTAGAAGCACAAATCCAGCCACCCAAAAGATCTCATCATTGCAAACATCGAGGACAAGATTAGAATCAAATCAACTCTGATAAATGCTATTAGCACTTTAACACTTATTTCAGAAGATGAGCCGAAAGGGATTGAGAAAGCTCTCTTAGATAAAAAACTGGATAGGAGTTATGCAGTGTGACATCCTAGATTTTTCACTTCTACTTTCAATTAAATTAATCAGGCATTTTATCGACGCGCCTATAGGGCTGTTCTCAGAGTTGATCACTCTTGAGATAACTAAACTATTTGGGAAAGTCATTAAGGAATTTTAAGGCAATAGACTTGAGAATTTGATCAGGAATCGGCTAATCGATCGTGCTCATCTTTAGAGGCCATTACGGCACAGTTAAAAATCGATTTGAGATTAGATATAGGTCGATTCGACTGAGATTTGTGGCTGATTGTGGGTGACTCTACTAAATTGGAAAATTCTCGTCAACCAGCACTAGTTTAATTTTTTTATCGTTTTGGTACCCTGTGTCCGTATTTGAATCCTCGAGATTTTCATGACAACCGAGAGTCGCCAATGTGTCGAATGGTTTCATTGTGGCTCGAAGAAAATCGACCACGGGTCATTTACACTAAAAATTTCTGAAAGTTACCCGGTAGCCTAGGCCACGCTAAAAACGCGCCGGATTGAAATTAACCGCGAATTTGAGTCCGATTTGTTCTGCCATGTCACAATTAATTCTAGGAGCGTCGACTCAGTCTCAGAAGATTTTTCTGCAAACCGAGACTTTTTGGGAAAAAGTCAAGGTAGGACCGTTTTTGTTCAGAAAATGTCAATGATCATTTTTTGTCGCAAATTGGGATGCAAGTGGGATCAATTGGTGAGGAAAAATATCAATTTGATTATCGACTCGATAATTGAATTTACAGGAGCCAAATTGAATTGATTTGAGAACCGATAAGTGTCCAATTGGTGAGGAATTCAAGCGATTCGTATGCCCCCTTGCCTAGCCATTTTGGACCATCTTAAGGGTTGCAAGAAGGGGCATTGGTGGCTGAATGGAGGCCAAGCAACCAGCTGGTGATGGAGGAATGGTCAAGGAGACCATTGTGGAGAAAATAAACCATTGGTGGACCCCTGGTCCCCCATCTCTCCCTCTCTCCCTCATCTATCGTCCAAGCCTTCTTCCTCCTCCATCCAAGCTGCCGTGCGAAGACCAGAAATCTAGAGGAGAAGCTGTTCGGTTCTTCCTCCGTCGCGCGCCACCGCCGGATCGCCGAACCGACGTCGCTCATGCTGCTCCCCTCCACGCACACCTCTGCGCCGTCTGCCCACACCGACATGAGCCCCGCCTCTTGCTCGAGCTCAGAGAGCTGCCGAGGACACCTGAACCGCCGTGAGCAGTCACCGGAGCTCCTACGGCCGCCGCTTGGACCCGTGACCAACCCCTGCAGACCTGCCAGTTCTTGTTCTGCTTAAACCGACCCGATTCAGCCCTCCACCAGCCAAGAACAGAGGCCTAGTTCAGTGGGTTTCTAGCAAGGTTGTGGCTCGTTTTGAGGACTTTCCGAGCCTCGAAAGTTAGGCCCGCTTTTGAGAAAGTCATCCCCCGTCGCGTCCTTGTCGATTTGAACCAACCGGCTCACCAAACAAGTGAGTTTAACTCACTAATTCTTGATTAGTAGGTTAATGATGCTTAGTGGTTAATTAGATTAGGTTAAGATGGATTAGGTTATTAGACTAGATTACATTAGTGAATTTAATTAGTTATCAATGCATGTTTGGTGGTTAGTTAGTGCAATTAGAGCCTAGACAAACTCTAGTATTTAACTAGAGTGGTTCGGTAATTTTTCGGGCCCGTCTCGGCTTCCATTTGGGCATTACCGAGCCTAAGTTGGATATATTGCATTTATTTAATATTTTTCGTAATTATTTAATTATCTATTTATTTTTCAAAAATTAGACCGAGATGGCCAGTGACCGAAAAATTATGCTGATTGCAGCGGTGTAATCTATTTATTTAATTGAGCCTTATATTGTACTGATTGTGTATGAATTGCATTTTTGGAATTTATTCTTAAATTGATTTAATTTCAATAATTGGTTGGAAAATAACCGAGCGTCTGTTTACAACGCCAAAAATATTTTGGTGGACCGTATAAAGTGGTGGAATTTATGAAAGGAAATTATTATACTTTTGGCTAAGGCCAACCGTGTACCCATACACGGCTATTTTATCGGGTATGATAAAAGGTGAGAAAGAACGCCATATTACGTCGGCTCGATGACTAAGTATGTCGTCTCGGAGAAAAACGTTATATTATAGTGGCTCGATGACTTCGTACCTCACCTTGGAGAATGCACGTGGGCTTGGTGATTAGGTATGTCATCTTGGAGAATGCACGTGGGCTTGATGATTAGGTATGTCGTCTTGGAGAATGCACGTGGGCTCCGTGACTAGGTATGTCATCTAGGTATGTCATCTTGGAGAATGCACGTGGGCTTGATGATTAGGTATGTCGTCTTGGAGAATGCACGTGGGCTCCGTGACTAGGTATGTCATCTTGGAGAATGCACATGGGCTCGGCGACTAGTTATGTCATCTTGGGAAATGCATGATGTTGATTAAAATGACTGGGGAATGGTCTGATTGACATGTAATCGACTAGGTCGATTGATCAATAAGTCAATCTGAGTAAATGATTTGATGTGTTGATGTGACTCAATGAGATTATGAATTGTACTGACGTGCAGGAAAGAGACTGAGGCCAAGGTAAGTCTTCTGACCCGTGTTGTGTTTAGGTAGCCTTAGGGAGTATTGGCTTCCTAATCGGGTCTTAGGAGGGTAGAACTTGCTGAGACGTAGTCTCACCCCGGTGTGGGACAACATTTCAGGTCCGTAAATGGCAGCACCTCCAGCTCCTCCCGAGCATTTTGGTATACCTGAAGAGATCACAGAAGTAGGATATCATATTCCGATACACCCCCACCCTGAAGGATTGGAGTATGTAATGGTGAAATCCACCGTCTGGGTTGACATGGGTGGACCCAAAAAGGTGCCTCATAAGTACCGGTCATGGTATCGTCACTATCATGATGGGTGAAGGGAGGGTCCTGTGCCGGAATCTAATGTACCTCGGTATGTTTTGGAGGTTGCGCTCGAGAAGGGCAAAGCAGATCCTAAGGGTGGATCAGTGGTGGATGCCAAGGATCCCAAACTCGAAGACAATTCTAACTCTCCGGTGTACTCAGCCGAGGGCGTCAATTGGAGCGAGGAAGAAGGAGAGGTCGTCGAGGAAGAGGAGGATCCAAAAGAGGATTGAAACCCCACCCCTGTCTCCAGACTTTGTTTTCTGAGCTTGTTTTAGTTAAATCTAACTTAGTCGTTCGCCTTGTATATATGTGCACTGGTTTGTAATGTATATAAGTGTGGTTGTTTTTAAAGTTTGAAATTTGAAATCCTACTTTCCTATCCTATTGTTTTATTTTCTGGGGATTATTTATATACTTCCGCATGCGTATTAAAATAAATGGGTCGGCGATGCGTCCTGGGACGTCGCTATTATATCGACCAAGTAAGGATGGGCACGTGCTCGGAGGATCGGGACGTGACATGCAGGAAGAACTTCATCAGTTTAAATTGAATGAAGTTTGGGAATTAGTACCGAGGCCAAAGGATCATCCGATAATTGGAACAAAATGGGTATTTAGAAATAAGTCAGATGACAAAGGCAAAGTGACAAGAAACAAAGCGAGGCTTATGGCTAAAGGCTACTTTCAAAAGGAATAGAATATGATGAGACATACGCTTGAATGGCAAGGTTAGAGGCCATTAGACTTTTGCTTGCTTATGCTTGTTTTCATTATTTCAGACTTTTCTAAATGAACAAGAAAAGTGCCTTCTTAAATGGCTTCATCAAAGAGAAGGTGTTTGTAGAACAACCTCCTAGATTTGAAGAACCTAGAAAGTCTAATCATGTCTTCAGACTAAAGAAAGCATTGTATGGTCTGAAACAAGCTTCCAAAGCTTGGTACAAAAGGCTCAACAACTTTCTTATCCAAAATGATTTTGTTAAAGGTAATGTAGACACTACACTCTTCATTAGAAGAGAAGGTAAGGATATCTTGCTCAAAAAATATATGTTAATGATATTACTTTTGGATCATCTAATTAAAATCTTTGCAAGACATTCTAAAGTCTAATGCAAGATGAGTTCAAGATGAGTATGATAAAAGAACTAACTTTCTTCCTTGGACTTGATGGAAGAATTGACTTTCTTTCTTGGACTCCAAATAAGACAAAAGAAGAATGGTACATTTATCTTTCAAGAAAAGTATGCCAAGGAACTCGTGAAGAAAATTCGAGATGGAGAACTCGAAGAAGACAGAAAAGCCAATGTCTCACTCATCAAAACTTGACAAAGATGAGAAGGGTAACAAGGTTGATCAGAAGTTGTATAGAAGTATGATGGGATGTCTATTACATCTTACAGCTTAGGCTTGAAGCCGAATATGTGGCACTTGAAAGTTACTGTGCTTAGATCCTATGGATAAAGCAACAACTAAAAGATTTTGGAGTTGAAGACTCGAATACTACAATCAAGTGTTACAACACCAGTGCCATTAATCTTACGAAGAAGCCTATCTTGCACTCTAGGGCCAAGCATATCGAGATCAAGCATCATTTCATCTTAGATCACGTTCAAAATGGTGATGTAAATATTCTGTTCATTGATTGGAAAAATCAATTAGCAGATATATTTATTAAACCTTTAGAAAAGAAAGCTTTTTAATTTCATTTGCAATGAACTAGAGATTATTTTAACCCATTTGAATGAAGTGTATAAGACAGGAATCTTCAAACAATGTCGTTTAAGATTTCACGGGATTCTAGTTCATTTGGCTAGTAAATTCTATGTGTGGCAAGAAATAAGGTATGAATTATTCTCTTAATATTTATTTATTTATTTAGAAACTTATTTACTGTTATTCCTTGAAAATCATATTTATTATTAAAATTTCTTTTTGGAAACCACTCATTGAAAAATCATGTCTCTTCAGTTCCTTTTATTTAGTTTCCAAAAATTGGTATTTGTATTTCTTCATCTTTTCCAAGAGGAATTCCTCTTTCTCTAAACCTGTTCTTTCTCTCCAAAACCCTTACTCTTCGCCTAGGTGGGCGAGGGCGAGGGCGAGGGCGAGGGCAAGGGCAACCCTCGCTTGGGCGGGCAAAGGTCACCCCTGCCTAGCCTTGCTTGCCCAACCCGGGCGAGGCAACCCTCACCCAACGCTAGTGAGGGCGACACTCAGGCGAGGGTTACCCTTGCCTAACACTGGCAAGGGCAACGGTGACCCTCGCTTGAGGCCAATGACCTTCACCACGTCCGGCAGAGGGAAGAAGAGAAAAGAAAACAGAAAAACAAGAAAAAGAATAAGAAAAGAAAAGAAAAAGGGAAAAATGAAACAGATTTAAACAATTAAAAAACTAAAATGCCCTTCGGCCAACAATGTTAGGCCCTTTTGTGATACCGTTCCACTTTAGGCCCGCACTTTAGGCTCTTATTTGAAATAATATTCACTTTAGGCCCTTATTTGAGAAAATGAGAGCATTTGCAACCCTTAGTTGGAATTTTCCCCTTTTGTTATGGCAATGACTTTCAAGACCCATAACTTCAAAAATTTGAAGGATCACTTCCTTTGTTGAACTTGACCTATCATCCAACAATCTTACTAGCTCAATTCCTCGTTCTATTGGAAACTTGAAAAGTTTATCTATTCTTAACCTCTTCCAAAATAATTTGATTGGTCCAATCTCTACTTCTCTTATGAATTTGGGCAACTTAATCAAATTATTCATTTCAAGGAATACCCTCTTTGGTTCCATTCCTCTCGAAATATGCAACTTGAGGGGCTTGAAGTTTATTATCTTCTGGGGAAATAGATTGTCAGGATCCATTCCTTTGAGTATTGGTAACATTTTCAAACTCAACTCCCTTTATCTTTGTGACAATGAATTGTCCGAGGACATTCCTCCATGTATTGGTATGCTAGAGAGACTTCATTTTTTATCCCTATATACAAATAATCTAAGTAAATGCATCCCTCGAGAGATTGGATGGCTAAATTCTCTATTGAAACTTGACTTTTTGAGAAATCATTTTACCGGTCCTATCCCTATTTCACTAGGGAACTTAAGCAACCTAATTTATCTTTACCTATGGAAAAATAAACTTTCGGGCCCCATTCCTAGTTCTTTTGGAAGATTAGGCAATTTAATCGAATTTAGCATTTCGCGTAATTACTTTTGTGGTTCCATTCTGAGAGAGATTAGTGACATAATCTTAATGAAATTGAAGTCCCTTTGGTTATGGCAAAATGGACTTTTATCTTCAGAAATTGGGAGATGGGTACATCTTGAAGTATTAGATTTGTCAGAAAATGATTGGTCGGTCCAATACCATCGTCTTTGCAAAACTTGAGCAATTTGAAGATCTTAAATCTTTACTCAAATAATGTGACCAGTCCAATCCCTGCATCAATTGAAAGCTTGGTGAATTTAATTGAATTAAGGCTCACTGACGATAAATTCATTGGTTCCTTGCCTTTTAAATCTAATAAGTTAACAAGTTTTGTTCAGTCCAATCTATTTAATAATGAATTAGAGGGGGAATCACCAAAAGATGTATGCCTTGGAAGATCATTGCAATATTTCTCTATCTTCAATAATCATTTCAAGGGTCCCATCCTAACAAGCTTAGGGAATTGGGAAGCCTATCGTTGTTGTTAGATCTTAATTTAAGCAACAACGTGATCATGGGAATGTCCCACCTAAGATCGAACTTTTATCCCATCTGACATATCTAAACTTGGCATCAAATGATTTGAGTGGATCGATATTGGTGCAGTTAGGCTCATACCAAAGCTTGTTGCACTTGAACTTGAGTAGAAACAAATTTTGAAGAAGCATCGCTTTTGAGATAGGCAGCACACAATTCATTGAGGTTCTTGACTTAAGTCAGATATGTTGACTGAAAATATACCAAGAGAGCTTGGAAAGTTGAGAATGCTGCAAGATCTAAATATTTCCCACAATAGCCTCTCCAGTTCTATTGCCCATATTTTTTAAGATATGTTGGCCTTGATTGTCATTGATGTATCCTACAATGATCTAAAAGGTCCTCTCCCAAATGTGAAGGCTTTCATTGAGGCTCCATTATAGCCAATTCAGCATAACAAAGGGCTCTGTGGAAATGTTGTTGGTCTACCGAAATGCAATTCTACTTCGAGCAAGAAAAGCCTTAAAATTAGAATCACAATTGTCTTCATTCTCTCGTTGTTGGGGTTTCTCCTCTCTCTTGCACCTTGATTGTTGTTGTAATCATCAGTCACCATCCTAGAAGGATTATCAAGAGAGAGAACAATGGGTGGGCAAATGATTTGGACTTTATGTGTATTTTGAGTTATGATGGAAAGGTTTTTTATGATCGAATCATTGAGGCCACGGGAGGATTTGACTCCAAGAACTATGTGGGTGAAGGAGCATATGGAATTGTTTATAAAGTCAAGATATTTGAAGGTCAAACAGTTGCGGTGAAGCAAATCTCATCATCTTTGGAAGATAGTGAGATTGTTGATTTGATTCCATTTGGAAAGGAAATTCAAGTCTGGACAAATATGCCATGATGTTGATTTCTGGTGTATGAATACTGTGACATCCTGAAAATTCAGCTCTGTTTTCAATTGAATAAATCGGGCATTTCATCAACGCGCCTATAGTGCTATTCTCAGAGCTGATCACTCATGAGATAACTAAACTATCTAGGGAAGTCAATAAAGGATTTTAATGCAATAGACTTGGGAATTTGACTAGGAATCGACTACTCGACCGTGTTCATCTGCAGAGATCATTATGGCACAGTTAAAAATTGATTAGGGATCAGAGATAGGTCAGTTCGACTGATGTGTGTGGCTAAACGTGGATGATTCCATTAAATTGCAAAATTCTTGTAAATCGGCATTAGACTGATTTTTCTGTCGTTTTGATACCTTGTATCCGTAGTTGAAACCTCGAGATTTTCACAACCACCAAAAGTCGCCAATGTGTCGAAGAGGTTCATTGTGGCTCGAAGAAAATCAACCACGAGTCAATTGCACCAAAAATTTCTAAAAGCTACCCAGTATCCTAAGTCACGCTAAAATCGCGCTAGATTAAAATTAACCGCGATTTTAAATCCAATTTCAGAAATTGAAAGTTCCGTCATGTCACAGGTCATTTTAGGAACGTTGACTCAGCCTCTGAAGATTTTTCTGCAAACCGAGATTTTGGCGGAAAAAAGTCGATATAGGGCCGTTTTTGACCGGGAAATTCAAAGGACCGTTTTTTATTGCAAAATTGGGATGCAAGTTAGATCTATTGGCGAGGAAAAATGCCAATTTGATCGAGGATACGATGATGGAATTTATGGGAGCCGAATTGAGTTAATTCAAAGGGGAATTGAAGTGGAATTTGGGGAAAATGTCTTCAAATTCATAGCCCCCCATGCCCACAACCTTTGGACCATCTCCAAGGCTTCTAAGACAAGCTATGGCTGCTGCAATTTTCTGAGGAAGACAGCTAGCAAGGTGGGACCTCTTCTAGGGGACAATAAGATAGAATTGAAGAAGTGGCCCCCTCAAGAGCTTGATGTCTCCTTTCTCCTTCCCCATACTCGATTCCTCCATTTCCAGACCAAAAGAACTCCCAAAAACCTGCAGAAACCAACCAGCAGCCTCCCCTTGCTCGTCCGAGCCCGCTGCCGCCGTTCAGTGCCACCGCGAGCTCGCGCCAGTCGCATGCCCGCGCTCATTGTCCCACCTCTCCGCTCGACGTTTGCGCACCTCCAGCCATCCTGATCACTGCCCGAGGTCGTCTAACCACCGTACATCGGCGCCGTGGTCGCCGAAGCTGCCGTCGAGCACCGCCAAGCCTCGCTGCAACCTTCGCCGGTTCTCCTTAGCCGTTTCCAGCCCAACCAGCCACCGTCTAGCTTTCCCCGGCCCATCGTCCAGAACCGAAACCCAACAAGATTTTTGGACCTTTAAGGCCCATTTCCAAGCCTTCCCCTGCCCCACTTGGTGCCCCCGCTTTGGAGTTTATTGCTCCTCTCCACCTCGCTGTCGCCGCAGTCCCACCGGATTGTTAATCAAGTGAGTTTACTCACTAATCTTTTCTTAGGGAGCTAATGACGCTTAAGGATTGATTAGTTTAAGTTAATTAAGGATTAGGTGGTTAGTTAGAATGGATTAGTGATTTAATTAATCGTTTATGCATGTTAGGTGGTTAGATTGGTGCAATTAGCAAGTAGATAGGCCATAGTATTTATTTAGATAAGTTCGGAAATTTTCCAGGCCCGTCTCGGTATTTAATTAGGCTTTTTCGGCCTAAGTCGCATTTATTAGTATTTATTAATTATTTTCCGTAATTATTTAATTAATTATTATTTTTTGAAAATTAAACTGGGATAGCCAGTGACCGGAATTTTATGCTGATTGCAATGGTGTGATTGATTTATTTAATTGACTGTTGTTTTGTGCAAATTGAGTGGGAATTGTAATTTTGGGGTATTTATCCCAAAATTTAATAATTTTTGGTATTTAATTAGAAAATAACGAGTATCCGTTTACAGCACCAAAAATGTGTTTGTAGACTATTGGAAATGGTGGGATTTATAAAAAAAGGAAAATATTGTATTTTGGCTAAGGCCGACCATGTACCCACACATGATTATTTTTATCGGGAATAATAAAAATGGTAGCATTCTTAGTTGGTGAGAACAAGTATACTATATCAGCCTACGAGTGTTGATATATCAACTTTAGGTGAGCGGTATACTTTATCAGCTTAGAGTAAGCATCATAGGTATATTATATTAGCCTACGAGCATTAATATATTAGCTTTGGATGAGCAGTATACTTTATTAGCTTAGAGTGAGTATCATAGGTATACTATATTAGCCTACGGGCGTTGATATATCAGCTTTGGGTAAGCAGTATACCGGTATACTATATCAGATTGAGGGATTTGATATGTCAGCTTTTGGTGAGCTGTATACCTTAGCAACTTTTGGTGAGCATTATTAGTATATTATATCAGCCCGAAGGCTTTGATATGTCAGCTTTGGGTGAGTAGTATACTCTATTATCAGTTTTGGGCGAGCTATACTATCTATCTTCAGCTTAGGGTGAGCAGTTCTTGATGTGGTCGAACTTGATAGATAGCATTGAGTGGATCAACCGGGAGATAGTCTTGATGACATGGAATCGACTAGGTCGATTGATCGATGACTCAATCTGATTTGATGCCTTGATGTGTTGAGATGATTGGTTGAATCTGCAAATTGTACTGACTTATAGGAAGGAACAGAGGCAAAGGTAAGACCTCTGACTCGTGCTTGTGCTTAGGCAGCCCTTGGGGCGTATTTCCTTCCTAGCCGGAGTTTAGGAGGCGAACTTGCTGAGACGTCGTCTCATCCCGTTGTGGGATAATATTTACAGATCCATAGATGGCCGCACCACCTGAACGTTTTGGCCAACCAAAGAAGGTTACCGAGCAGCATTCTCAGATTCCCCTCCCCGGGAGCCAAGGAGCCTTGGTCTACGAACTCGTACGATCCGTTATCTGGGTCAATGAGGGTCTACCCCATAAGGTACCTCATCGATACAGATCGTGGTATCGTCACGGGCCAGTTGGACCAGAGAAGGCCCCCTTCCAGAGTCTGAGATCCCTAAGTTGATCTGGAGGTTGCTTTTGGCAATGGCACGGCTGATCCTCCTGAGGGTTCAGTGGTAGACCCGGATCTTTCTGATCTAGGGACCCCGAAGTATTCAGTCGAGGACTCGAATGATTAGAGGACCTGTAGCCCTCCCTCTTTTGCAGACCTTATGTATAGTGGCTAATATTGTATGTGACGTGGTTTGATATGTATATAAGTGTGATGTGGTTTTCGAGAAAAATTTATGGCGTTACTTTTCTATCACATCTTGTTGTTGTCTGGGGATTAGTTATTCGTTTACACATGCGCATTAAATTGAATGGGTCGGCGACGCGTCCTGGGACGTTGCTATTTAATCGACCGCTGAGGGATGGGCACGCACTCGGAGGATCAAGGCGTGACATCCCTGTTTAGTGGTAACTAAGCAAGTTAGTGGTTGGAGTGATAAGGTGCAATAGGTTCTTGGAATAGTAAGTAGGATTGACCTTTATTTCTTGATGGTGCATGTCCATGATAGCTAATTGGTAAATTGTTTGGTGTGGGTCACTCAAATTCTAATTTGGTATTGGAATTAGAAAACAAGTTTCTATAAAGATCCTGTAGCATGAGTGATCAGGAGCAGAGTACTCCTAGTGCAGTAGCCCCTGTGACTCGGGGTAGCACGCTGACATGGGTCGGTACCTGAGGTAGAGCGTTGGCTAAGACCAGCACCAGTGTAAGAGTACCGTCGTAGGCCACTACCAGTGTAGCAGCACCGAACAATCCTAGGTTCAATGGGATCGTTCAGGTGCTAGTGTTCCTTGGGAGCTTGTTGGGTCAGCAAGCTCAGGACCAAGTCACCGCTGTTGTCGCTGTCACGGCCGCCACCAATGCCGTAACTGCTGTTGTTATCGCACCTGCTAAGGTCCAGCATAGAGATGCAATCTGGGAGCGAGCCGTTGCGTTCGAGTCGAGGTTCAAATCCAGTAGGGATGGAAATCGGTTTGGGAAGAAGCCCATGATCGAAGGAAGGTATTCTATCCCGCCAAATAGGCAAGGTGAGATAGACAAGTCAACGCCGAGTCAGAATGTCATATGTCGCTTCTGCGGAAGGTGACGTGGATTGGCCCAGTGCCATTTTAGGACTGATGATTATTTTGAGTGTGGCCAACAGGGTCACCTGGTCAAAAACTATCTTAAAAGGTCGATGAGACCACAACAGTTGCTTCCGTCACCGTTAATGGGATAGATCAGAGGGAATGCACCGCAGAACGCACAGTAGGGGTATCTGGAATAGGCCTTAGATGCAAGTAAGGGTGCATGTTGTCACCCGACAGGAGGCAGAGGACTCACTCGACAGGTGCCGAGTTTGTAGCAGGAAGCATGGACCAACCCAGTGTCCAGGTTTAACGGGAGTGTGCGTTGGATGTGGCTAGTACGGCCATCAAGCGAGGAACTGTCCACGTAGGTTTAGAGGAGCACAAGCACCGCTATCGCAATAAGGTACCACTGGGAGGACGAGAGGAGCACGAATGAACTAACCATGCATCCATCAGAGGAAAAATGTTTTGGGGTGAATTCTATCAGAGTAACCTAGCAGAGTTTTGGGTTAAGTTGGTAGAATTTCGGTTTGTTGAAATAAAGCTGTAGAAAGAGAATCACTGGCTATAGTTGTACTCAACTGGTTTGCTGATGTATAACTTTGACGTTATATATGAAAAGAGTTGGCTCCTGGAGCATCTTGTGGTAATTAATTGATGTCGTGGAGTAACCCAGCTTAATCCATTAGCATGTGGAAGTTTCGAGTTCATCGAGAATTGAGGAGGACCCTCGATTACCTTGATCTCATCGCTTGAGGCAACCCATTTGTTAGATGGGGGTTGTCAGGGTTACCTGGCGACTGTCGTGGATACAACAATTGAGGAGCCGAAGATTGAAGATATTTCAGTAGTTCAAGATTTCCAGATGTATTTCCGAAGGAACTACCGGGATTACCGCCAGAAAGAGAGATCAAGTTCGTGATTGAATTAGCTCCCAGGACAGAGCCAATTTCGAAGGCTCCTTACCGGATGTCATTGTCAGAATTGAAAGAACTGAAGGTGCAGATGCAAGAATTGTTGGATAAGGGATTCATACGACCCAGTGAATCACCTTGGGGAGCACCAGTTCTATTCGTAAAGAAGAAAGATGGTTCGTTGTGCTTGTACATCGACTATCGCCAACTCAATCAGGTGACGATCAAGAACAAGTATCAACTGCCAAGAATCAACGACTTGTTTGATCAGCTGCAAGGAGCGTCGATATTTTCAAAAATCGACTTGAGGACAGGGTATCATCAACTGAGGATCAGAAAAGAGGACATACTGAAGTCAGCATTTCGTACTCGATATGGCCATTATGAGTTTACTGTAATACCGTTCGGGTTAACGAATGCTCCAGTTGCTTTCATGGATTTGATGAACCGAGTGTTTAAGGAATACCTGGATCAATTCGTGATCATGTTCATCGATGATATTATGGTGTATTCGAGAAGTGCTGAGGAGCACGAGAATCATCTGAGAATAGTACTTTAGACCTTGAGGATTCATCAGCGGTATGCTAAGTTTAGTAAATACGAGTTTTGGTTGAGTCGTGTTGCTTTTCTAGGCCACATGATTTCAGGTGAAGGAATCTCTGTGGACTCGTCCAAGATCGAAGCAGTAATTAACTGGCCAAGACCGACTACCGTGACATAGATCAGAAGCTTCTTGGGTTTGGCTGGATACTACAGATGGTTCGTGGAAGGATTTTCAGCCTTAGCATCGCCATTGACCCGACTCCTGAAGAAAGAAGAAAAGTTTGTGTGGACAGACAAGTGCGAGCATAGTTTCCAAGAGCTTAAGTAGAAGCTGACTACCGCACTTGTGCTGACCATTCCATCTGGTCCTGGAGGATTCGCGAACTATAATGATGCGTCATTTAGAGGACTAGGTTGCGTGCTAATGCAACATGGTAGGGTTGTTGCATATGCCTCCCGTCAGTTGAGACTCTATGAGCTGAACTACCCGACACATGACTTGGAACTCGCCGCAGTCATTTTCACTCTGAAGATTTGGAGACATTACTTGTGTGAGGAAAGATTCCAGATCTTCACTAACCATCAAAGTCTCAAGTACCTATTCTCTCAGAAGGAGTTGAATATGAGACAACGCCGTTGGATGGAACTTCTGAAGAACTATGATTGTGATATTCTATATCACCCTGGAAAGGTGAATAAGGTCGCAGAAGCTTTAAGTCAGAAGTCTTCAGTCGCACATATGATGGTTAAAGAATGGGTCTTACTCGAGAAAGCTCGAGATTTGCTTTTCAAATTTGAGGTGGGCCACCTTTCACATCTCATGGCCACCCTCAAAATTGAGCCAGATGTTTAGATCAGAATCAAAGCACTTCAACCAATAGACCCAGATGTTCAAAAGATTTTGCAAGAGGACACCGATAAGAGAAAAGCTGACTTTCAGATTTCTGAGGATGGAACACTGAGGTTCCGAAGACAATTATGTGTACCTAACGATGCAGAGCTTAGAGAGGATATCTTATCAGAAGCTCATCGTAGCAATTATAACATTCATTCTGGCAGTACGAAGATGTATCAGAACCTGTGTCAACACTACTGGTGGTCTGGTATGAAAGCGGACATCGCCAAGCATGTCGCCAAATGTTTGATGTGTCAGCAAGTAAAGGCACAGCATTGTAAGCCAGGAGGACTTCTGCAACCTCTCGAGATCCTAGAGTGAAAATGAGAGCACATCATGATGGACTTTGTGACAGGATTACCGAGGAGTCAGAGGAGTAATGATTCCATTTGGGTAGTGGTCGACAGATTGACAAAGTCGGCTCACTTCATTGCGGTACGGAAGGATCTTGATTTGGATAGGCACACAGAGTTGTACGTGCGTCAGATAATTCGAATGCATGGAGTACCGGTAACGATTACTTCAGACCAAGACCCGAGATTTACAGCTACTTTTTGGAAGAGTCCGCAAGTTGCTTTAGGGACGAAGCTATAGTACAGTACGGCATATCATCCTCAGACGGATGGCCAGTCTGAGAGAACAATTCAAACCCTCGAAGACATGCTGCGAGCTTGCGTATTGGATTTTAAGGGAAGCTGGGAGGAACAGCTTCACCTTGTCGAGTTTGCCTACAACAACAGCTACCAACAGAGTATTGAGATGGCACCGTTTGAAGCGCTGTATGGCAGAGCATGCGTAACGCCCGTGTGTTGGGATGAAGTCAAGGAAAGGAAGATCACAGGCCCAAAGTTAGTCCAGCAGTCAGTGGATGTAGTGGCAGTCATCAAGAATAGACTAAAGACCGCTCAGAGCCGCCAGAAAAGCTACGCAAATAAGCGCCGGAGACCATTGGAATTCCAAGTTGGTGATCACGTTTTTCTAAAGGTGTCACCGATGAGGGGTACTTCGCGCTTTAGCAAGAAGGGAAAACTGAGTCCGAGGTACGTAGGTCTATTTGAGATTCTTGAGAGAATCGAGATGCTAGCGTATCGTCTTGCATTGCCGCCGAGACTGGTGCAAGTGCACGACGTCTTTCACGTGTCGATGTTAAGAAAGTATGAGCCTGACCCGACCCACCTGCTTAATTTTGAGGGATTGGACGTGGACGGCAAAGTGTTGTACATGGAAAGCCCGGTTCAGATTGTGGATCGAAAGGAACAAATTCTGCGTACAAAGACCATCCCATTGGTCAAAGTGGTCTGGCAACACCACGGTACTGAAGGAGCAACCTGGGAGAGTGAAGAGTCGATGAGACGATTGTACCCCCACATTTTTGTTTAAAGATTGTAATGGTTTAATTTTTATAAGAGGGGAAGAGTTGTGACATCCTGAAAAATTCAACTCTGTTTTCAATTGAATAAATCGGGCCTTTCATCGACGTGCCTATAGTGCTATTCTCAGAGCTGATCACTCATGAAATAACTAGACTATTTGAGGAAGTCAATAAGGGATTTTAATGCAATAGACTTGGGAATTCGATTAGGAATCGACTACTCGACCGTGCTCATCTACAGAAATCATTACGGCACAGTTAAAAATCCATTAGGGATCAAAGATAGGTCGGTTTGACTGAGATGTGTGGCTAAACGTGGGTGATTCCACTAAATTGCAAAATTCTCGTAAATCGACACTAAATTGATTTTTCTATCGTTTTGGTACCTTGTGTTCGTATTTGAAACCTCAAGATTTTCACGACCACCGAGAGTCACAAATGTGTCGAAGAGGTTCATTGTGGCTCGAAGAAAATCGACCATGGGTCAATTGTACCAAAAATTTCTAAAAGCTACCCGGTAGCCTAGGTCATGCTAAAATCACGCCAGATTGAAATTAACCACGAATTTGAATCTGATTTCAAAAATTGAAAGTTTTGTTATGTCACAAGTCATTTTAAGAACGCCGACTCAGTCTCCGAATATTTTTTTGCAAATCGAGATTTTGGCGGAAAAAAGTCGATATAGGGCCATTTTCGATCGGGAAATTCAGAGAACCGTTTTTTATCGCGAAATTGGGATGCAAGTTGGATCTATTGGTGAGGAAAAATGCCAATTTGATTGAGGATACGATGATGGAATTTATGGGAGCCGAATTGAGTTAATTCAAAGGGGAGTTGAAGTGGAATTTGGGGGAAATGTCTTCAAATTCGTAGCCCCCATGCCCACAACCTTTGGACCATCTCCAAGGCTTCTAAGACAAGCTATGGCTACTGCAATTTGCTGAGGAAGATAGCCAACAAGGTGGGACCTCTTCTAGGGGAATAAGATAGAATTGAAGAAGAAGTGGCCCCCTCAAGAGCTTGCTGTCTCCTTCCTCCCTCCCCTTACTCGGTTCCTCCATTTCCAGACCAGAAGAACTCCCAAAAACCTACGGAAATCGACCAGCAACCTCCCCTTGCCCATCCGAGCCCATTGTCGCCGTCCAGCGCCACGGCGAGCTCGCACGCCCGCGCTTGTCATCCCACCTCTCTGCTTGACGTCCACGAGCCTCCGTCCATCCTAGTCGCTGCCCGAGGTCGTCTAACCATCGTACGTCACCATCATGGTCGCCGAAGCTGCCGTCGAGCATCGCCAAGCCCCGCTGTAGCCTTAGCCGATTCTCCTTGGCCGTTTCCAGCCCAACCGGCCACCGTCCAGCTTTCCTCGGCCCACCGTCCATAACCGAAACCCAACAAGGGTTTTGGACCTTTGAGGCCCGTTTCCGAGCCTTTCCCGACCCCGCTTGGTGCCCCCGCTTTGGAGTTTATCACTCCTCTCCGCCTCGCCGTCGCCGTGGTCCCATCGGATTGTTAATCAAGTGAGTTTACTCACTAATCTTTGCTTAGGGAGCTAATGACGCTTAAGGGTTGATTAGTTTAAGTTAATTAAGGATTAGGTGGTTAGTTATAATGGATTAGTGATTTAGTTAATCGTTTATGCATGTTAGGTGGTTAGATTGGTGCAATTAGTAAGTAGATAGGCCGTAGTATTTATTTAGATAAGTTCGGAAATTTTCCGGGTCCATCTCGGTATTTAATTAGGCTTTTTCGGCCTAAGTCGCATTTATTGGTATTTATTAATTATTTTTCGTAATTATTTAATTAATTATTATTTTCCAGAAATTAGACCCGGATAACGGTGACCGGAATTTTATGCTGATTACAATGGTGTGATTGATTTATTTAATTGACTGCTGTTTTGTGCAAATTGAGTGGGAATTGTAATTTTGGGGTATTTATCCCAAAATTTAATAATTTCGGTATTTAATTAGAAAATATCAAGCGTCTATTTACAGCACCAAAAATGTGTTTGTGGACTATTGGAAATGGTAGGATTTATAAGGAAAATATTGTATTTTGGCTAAGGCCGACCGTGTACCCACACACGATTATTTTTATCGAGAATGATAAAAATGGTGGCATTCTTAGTTAGTGAGAACAAGTATACTATATCAGCCTACGAGCGTTGATATATCAGCTTTGGGTGAGCAGTATACTGGTATACTATATCAGCCTAATGGCTTTGATATATCAACTTTGAGTGAGCAGTATACCTTAGCAGCTTCTGGTGAGCATTATTAGTATACTATATCAGCCCGAGGGCTTTGATATGTCAGCTTTAGGTGAGCAGTATACTCTATTATTAGCTTTGGGCAAGTTATACTATCTATCTTCAGCTTAGGGTGAGTAGTTCTTGACATGGTCAAACTTGATAGATAGCATTTAGTGGATCGACCGGGAGTTGGTCTTGATGACATGGAATCGACTGGGTCGATTGATCGATAACTCGATCTGATTTGATACCTTGATGTGTTGAAATGATTGGTTGAATATGCAAATTATACTGACTTGCAGGAAGAAATGGAGGCAAAGGTAAGACCTCTAACTCGTGATTGTACTTAGGCAGCCCTTGGGGTGTATTTCCTTCTTGGTTGGAGTTTAGATGGCGAACTTGCTGAGACGTCGTCTCACCCCATTGTGGGATAACATTTACAGGTCCGTAGATGGCCGCACCACCTGAACATTTTGGCCAACCGAAGAAGGTTACTGAGCAGCATTCTCAGATCCCCCTCCCCGGGAGCCAAGGAGCCTGGGTCTACAAACTCGTACGATCCATTATCTGGGTCAATGAGGGTCTACCCCATAAGGTACCTCATCGATACAGATCGTGGTATCGTCACGGGCCAGTTGGACCCAGAGAAGGCCCCCTTCCAGAGTCTAAGATCCCTAGGTCAGTGCTGCAGGTTGCTTTTGGCAATGGCGCGGCTGATCCTCCTAAGGGTTCAGTGGTAGACCCGGATCTTTATGATCCAGAGACCCCAGAGTATTCAATCGAGGACTCGAATGATTAGAGGACCTGTAGCCCTCCCCATTTTGCAAACCTTGTGTATAGTGGCTAATATTGTATGTGACGTGGTTTGATATGTATATAAGTGTTATGTGGTTTTTGAGAAAAATTTACGGCCCTACTTTTCTATCCCATCTTGTTGTTGTCTAGAGATTAATTATTCGCTTCCGCATGCGCATTAAAATGAATAGGTCGGCGACACGTCCTGTGACGTCACTATTTAATCGACCACTGAGGGATGGGCACGCGCTCGGAGGATCGGGGCGTGACAAATACATTGAAAGAGGGAGCTTGAGAACAACTTTGAGTGGTGATGAAAGAGCAATAGAATATCAATGGGACAAGAGGGTAAATGTGATTCGAGGAGTTGCGGATGCATTGTCATATATGCATCATGAATGTTCACCTCTGTTGGTTCATCAAGACTTGGCTAATAATAACATTCTATTGAATCGTGATTATGAGGCTCATGTTTCCGATTTTGGCACTGCAAGACTATTGAGGCCAGATTCGTCAAACTGGACTGCCATCCCTAGCATCATCAGGTATATTGCTTTAGGTACTCGTAATTTTTGTGTTTTTTAATGACGTTGGCATCAAACATTTCTTCCATAACTTAAATTCTGCTAGTTTGGTGCAGTTCTTTAGTTATTTAATCTTCTTAAGGAAATTTGTTTGCTCCATCAAAGTTTTCAAGTTCAGCATAGACAGAAAGCTTTTTGATTTCCCAGTAAGGAAGAATTGGTAAATGAGGAAAAATTTTCATAATCGATCCATTTCAAGGTTATTAAGTTCGTATTACCTAAAGATGCTCTTACTTTAAGTGTCGAACAAAATCCTTCGAACTGGTTGAAGCATAAACTCCCATGATCATCAGTGTTGTAAGTGTAGAGTATGTAGAAATTTGTACTTGTAATCATCACGTCATGGGAAGCAAAGTTGTTAACTTGAGTACAGCTTATGAACGAGGTTATAAAAAAATTGTGAATTCTCTACTTGCAGAGCTGGTTTATTTCGCAGGTCCTACGAAAAATGCAATGTGTATAGCTTTGAACTTGTTGCATTAGAGATAATTATGAAAAAGCATCCAGGATATCACATCTCCTAGGAATATTCATCATCTGCTCAATCTGAATCCCCAATAATGTTAAAGGATGTGCTGGATCAACATCTCTCACCTTCTAGACTTTGTCTTCGAGATGCACAAAATGTGGTCTCGATCGCCAAGCTAGCTTTTGCATGCTTGCAAGCCAATCCGTGACTTCGACCAACTTAGGGACAAGTCGTGAAAGTACCCATAGAAATGCCACTCTCTGCAATTAGCTTAGTGCAACTTTGCAATTTTAGGGGAGCTGGATACTTGGAGTACCAAAACTTGACATGAAGGGACACTTAAATGCCAAAAGTTATAAAAGTAATATTTAAGTGTCACTTTTTTTAAAAATAAGACACTTGAGTGTCAAGTCCGGCAAATGTGACCGGAAATCCTACGTGGTAATTTTTTAATAATATAATCTGCCTACATGGCACGCTGAAGATTTTGAGTCGGTGACGAAAAACCAAAACGATGTCGGTTTGTCTTTTTTAAATTTTAATATAAATATTATTTAGATTAAAATGTTTGTACTTATAAAAATATAAATATAAATTTTAAAAAGAAAAAGGAGGAGAATGTAGAAAGCAAGGGCTCTACTACCTCCTCGCCATTGCCAGGAAAGGCCGGCGACGGTGGGGGGGAGGGTCGATCGGGGTCGCCGGCCCTTTTGGTGACTGGGGGAGGTGACGGCGAGGGCTCAACCCTCAGCCGCCTACTTCCTTTTTTTTTATAAAATAAATTTAGTTTTAAATTTAATTTAATTAATATTTATATTAATTATCTAGCCATGTCAATAAAACAACGTCGTTTTTGCATTTATCTAACCACGTCAATGTGCAAAATGATGTTGTTTTACACTCATCTCGCTGGAAAAGTCTCATGTCAATATTTTGGCCGGATTTTCTCGCCGTTGGCACTTAACTGATCCATTTTGCTCCGATTTTGACATTTAAGTGCCACTTTCGTAACTTTGGGCACTTAAGTGTTCCCCATGCCAAGTTTTGACACTCCAAGTGTTCTTTTACCACGATTTTAATGTCAAGAAATTTCGAACATTCATGAGAGATGATAAGTTCTAAAGTTACTTTTCATGCGGTATTGTGTTTGGTTTTTTATAATGATGATGATCGCCTTTTGAATATCTTCATATTTTCATTAATCCCAACAATGTGATTTATCATTTTTACTACAAAGCTAGCTTCTCTATGAACGTCATAGGAATGGTGGGACGTTTATAGTTTGGAGTTGTGGCACCTTAGTTAATTACAGGAAGGTATTCGGGAAGATCTCATTTCACAACTATTTCCAGCTTTTTGCCTAGCGAGAAGGAATTAAATTTGCAAAATATATTAAATCAACATCTCTTCCGTTCTTTGAAGCGAGATGTAACAACAAGCAGTTTCTATTGCCAGAAGGCACAATGATACTAGTTGCTTGTGAACTTTTATTGATGCGTAGTGTCATACTTGCATTTTTAATTGGTTCAATCAAGTTATTTTTTTATCAATGTAGGATGTCGTCCTGGAACTTTTAAATGGTCTACTTAGATTCCTAATATACTTTAATATGTTTATTGTCATTCTTTCATTAATTAATTTAAATGAAGAAAGCATGGACACCAAAACCACAATTCACGTTCCTTAATATGTGCAATATTCACTCAAACAACTTTTTCTTTTCTAACACACATTGTCATCCGGTCGACTCTCTTCAATAACGACTTTTGATTTGTTGTCCCTGGAAAGATAAGGATAATGACTTTGAAGTCTCTGCTACTAAAATGTAGAGAAAACTAAATTGCTTTCTTGCGATGCACTGTGAAAAATCCGTCGTCTTCTACACTTGAAATGATTTCGATTGAAAGCTTGAAGAAAAATTAAGACCAGATCGATCATATTGATTATTCTTGTCCTAATTTGGAAGATTTTCTTTAACAGTAGTGGAACTTTTTAAAAACATTAATTTGAATCCTAGTGTTGATTTTGGTCCTCTCACGGAGAACTAATAATTTACGGAACTCTCCTTTTCATCTAATTCTTTTTTGTATTTTGTCGTCTTGATTTTTTCGTTGATTAATTTCGACAGAACCCTTCTCAATACTATAAACCCTTCTCAATACTATAACACGATAAGGAGCCGTGGGACTTCTTCACAAATAAGCGTTGGAAAGTGTATAGAACACGCGCTGGTGTTATAGAAAAAATCAGGCATATACAAAAACAATAATCTTCTTTCAACAAAATATAAGGGATAAAAGAAAAGTATAATGACACAAATAACCTTTGAATTTGGACTCAATGTGTAATGTACTCTTCAAACTTTTAATTTGTTCAATGTGATCCCCAAACTTTTATTTTATTCAATGTGTTCCCTACACTTTTGGTACATGTTTAATTTAGTCCATAATCTATATGAAAATTTCAACGTTGTCCCTGATGTTGAATGTGCTATGTAGTTTTTGAATTTATAATTTGTTCAATGTAATCTCTGGACTTTTGATACGTATTCAATGTAGTCCCAAATTATATTAAAATGTTCGATTTAGTCCCTCTTTATAATTCAAAATTAGGGACAACTTTGAATATATTTATATAGTCCATGGATTAAATTGAACATATCACAATAAACAAAATAAAAGTTCAGGAACCATATAACACATTGGACTAAACTTTAGAGACCGCATTGAAAATATTAAAAGTATAAGGATCGCATTGCAAAGTTGGACCATTTGTATTAGTTTCCCTAAAAGACGTGCAAAACATTTTTATGGTTTTGGCCTATCCATTTGGTTTACTATGCTCTCCCAACTCTAACAGCCTACACAAGGCTATAATGCGCTATTTAATCTTTGAGATGTGACAGCCTCTAAAGATGCTTCATTCTACAAGTTATTAGTCGTGCTATAAATTCAATCCAACGGAAGTAGTTGAGTTGGGGGAAAACGAACAAAAACTATTTTTGTTCTCTGATTGTTCGTCAGGGAAGGGAGGATTAGCCGGTGCTGTGTCTAGGCCTCAAAACTAATTTATGCCGTAAGTGTCCGATCACATGTAGTTTTGCAGCTCTCATAACATTTGCGGACTGGTTTCAAAGCCCGAACCACACAAAAATCGCAAATTTTCAATAGGGTTAGGGGAAAGCAGTACGTGGGAAGGAGCTGTACTTCGCCGGCGAGCGACACCATCCCCTGTCGCTGCTTGTTTTTGAGATAGGCCAAGCAAACAGCGTACAGGCGCCCACGGTGCTTCACCGGCTTGCAGGACTCGCACATCTTCTTCACCAAGGAACGAATCTTCACGGTCGCTGCTGCCGAATGGAGAAGCTATCGACAGACTACCTCACGTGTTTTGGGTCCTTTGGGCTCTCGTTAGTTTGAAGATTTTTTAAAACGCCGGGCCTACGATACTTCACGCATCCCCCCCCCCCCCCCGGCGGGTCTTCCACTTTCCTTTGCATTTTCTCACTCTTGATTATTTTATTTTTTTGAAACGTCTTTTATGATCTGTGATAATCTCATTCGCTGTTAATCAAACACATTAGTTATATACATGCAACTTTCCAGCTTGCAAATTCTATTTTATGGAAAAAAAAATTACTTGAAATATTTACACCTCACCGTCGGATATCAACTTAAGGCGATCTTATGTGGTAATTTTATATGCATGAGTGAGGGTGATCGGCTCCAAAGGCGGAAGATGGAATCGACCTTCGAGTTCCAAAGAATCGGAACTGAAAATTTGAACTAGTTACATTTGAAACCAGCCCGCACCAACTGGCATCTCCCAATTCAACCCAAGAACTGAGTTTGTTTTGTGGAAATCAGTTTATGGCGATTGTTTCACTGAAAGTGTCAATGAAGCACCTTTCAAAATACGGATCGATATGGAAATTGTCAAAGGATACGAAGGGACATTTTGTTAATTCTTGGACTGGAAACGCTTATTGATGAAAAAGTTAAAGGTAGGAAAATTGGAAACAATCACAATTAGCCATGTAAAAGGGTACTATAATGTAAAGATAATGGGAAGATAAAATATGAACAACTAGTGTCTATTGATTGATTAATGGTCACTTGCTTGAATTACAATCCTAATATTAAAATGGGTTAATGCCCTGAAAACCCCAAACTAATACACCTGTGACAAATTTACCCCAAACTGATATTTTGATCACCAAAAATCCCAAACTGGTACACTTATACTATGATAGTTTCCATTAAATTTTAATGTCAATTTACTAAGTTGAATGACACATGACATTTTTTTTTTTTTTGGTTTGAATAACATGTGACAATTGACTAGTGTAACAATTTGCGATTTTACTCTTCATTTGTCATAATTATGCAATTTTTGTAATTTTTGTGGTATTGATCCAATTTAACGGAAGGTATATCTATAAAAAAAATGTGCCAGTTTAGAGTTTTTGGTGATTGAATAAATTAGTTTAGGGTAAATTTATCACAAGTATACCAATTTTGAGTTTTTTATGATCAGTTTGGGTAAATTTGTCACACTTTTTAGGGTATTAACCCTATTTAAATCCACTAGCGATCGTTAATAATAATTACAAAGAAAGCAAATAACATCTTACGTGACTTCTAGAATTCACCAAAACATGTATTTACAAACGGTTACCAAAGATCCACTATCGACGACCATGCGTTCATTACTCGCCCCACGTTGACGGTTTCTTATGCGACTTGCAACCCCTCTTTCTAATTTATAACAGCCCATGTTTCTCAGCCTCCACGGTTAGTGGCTTACAAGATTTATGGCTCCACTACTTTTGGATCATGTGAGCCTAGCAACCACATTGACTCACTCATGTGAATTGTATTCGATATCATCACTCATAACCTCGGTGGTTATTTAGTGCTCAGCTCGTCGCCGATAATGTGTTTGTGGTCTGTTTGCTGACTAAATTGAACTTCACTTACCGACACTCATGTCTTAGGACTTAATAATTTTTCTTTATGCACACTGTTGGCAATCGCTAATCACCTCGTTGACTATCCATGTTTGCCGACTAAGAACTCCCGACACTTAGCGGATTTAGATCCACCATGTCCTGCTCAGTCTTTTCTAATTAGAGTTGACAATCAAAGACTTGGGCTATAACTTTTTTCTGTAACTCATGATGGATCTCTTGTTAGCCAAGTGATATAGTGCGTAAATCTCATAGTCGAGGACGCGGAGTCCAGTCCTCTCGCAACTCCAATTCGCCAAACACCCAGAACATTATTTATAATGTCTTTTGTACTTATGAAATTAAAAAAAAAAATCAATTCAATTTTTTCAATAAAGAATTTAGATTGTTCTTGTCTCCTAAATCAAGTTGTGTTAAAGTAAAAAAAAAAAAAAATACATATTAGATGTGTACGGGCGGGGCAAATTAATTTCAGAGTATGTGGCGTAATGTATAATTAAGTACTTATTTATGAAAGAACTTTCTTTATGTTGTTTTTTCATATAACAAATGAATTAAAAAATCAAATTACATTTTTCAACAATGAATTTAGCTTGTTCTTGTCTCTTATATCAAGTTTTATTTCATTAATAAATTGCATATACTAATGTTACAAGTGTTCAAGGTAATATAGAGTAGGCGGCATAACATGGAGTGTATGGTATTAGAAGTGTTGAATGTGAATTAAGTATAGAGTAAGGGGCACCACTTATGATTGAGTAATTATTTATGAGCTCTTCCCCTATTATATGCATCGATTAAATCTCTTCATATGAAAAGTGGGAATTCCCAAGATTTCAAGCCGTTTTGAACTATAGAAGGCTACACTATATATGACCTTAGGCTATGTTACCGATTTAAGGAATTCTCATTACAAATCTTACTATGAATTATAAAACATCTCTTTTTTATTAGTCGATGTAGTAATTTAGTAATTTATTTTCCTGGGACATAGCGTGAGTTTCTTTGTAATTATTCCAATATGAGGATAAATCTTTCTCCGGAAAGACCATACTAGGTTTTATACATAGAGTTTCTAATGTTGTGGAGTACCTAATGTATTTTTTCTTTGCACTGACAGAGGATGTCTTCTTATTGGCAATCTTGTCTCAATCCTCTTTCTTTATTTTTGAAAAATATGCAATCTCCAATAAACTCATTACCAATGGGAGAGTAATCCTTAATGCCGAAAGTGACCGCCCATTTTTGCCAATTAAATAGTTAAATAAAAGAAATATGTGATCAACTTTTGCAGCATATGAAGGTCAGTTATTACCACAAATACTTCTGTCCTGGATCTTCCCAACATCTCGAGAAGATGCCCCAACCTACGTCACACCCACTTAAATTAACAACTCAATGTATGATTAATTATTGATAATCCTTATCTTGAAGTCACCTTTCTCGAACTTCTTAACGTGTGATGGACTGGAACTTACCATTCATGGGACATACAATGGCTTTCATCACCATCTTTTGCCACCTAAATTGCCATATGAATGTCATTGTCGCTTCTTTTGTTAGGTATATAAAGAGCACAAACAATTACTTGATTAAAAAATAGTAATTACCATTGATTAGGGGTTACTTCCTCTCTTCCCCTTCTATTTTTAAGTATAGTTCGAAATTAAATTCAATTTCGATTGACGCACAGTTTTTCACCTCATAACACATGGTGTGAAGAAAACGATTTTGGCGGGCATGTCCCGGTCATGTTTTATGCTAGCGAGTATCTTCATTCTGCTCATAAGTAAAGTTTGCAAGCGATTTTTTTTAGTATGATCCATAAAACAAACATATGAGTGTAATAATGAGATGGAGAATGGTAACATTGTTAGATGAATTCTATTCATGAACATGTATCGCTTGAGAGACTAGAATCGAGCAAAAGCATTGGCTCTTTTATTAATTAGTAATTAAAGAAAAATAAACCACTAAGTGGAGGCCTTGGACCACCTGCATCAGCAAGAAAACCTTATTTTTTTATCCCCCTTTTCCACAGAGTCAAATTTTCTTTTGCTTTAAAAATCGGATTAAAGTGGCTGAGGTTACAGAGAAAGTGGATCTAGGAAAGCATATATGAGATTTAGAGATGTCACCTAACTTTTTTCGATGTGTAGATTCTTGACTGGAAAATTGTGCATGCATGTGTCATGTTCCACTCAGCAAACATCATGACATTTTTCTTTTGGCAAATCCTGCTCTGGCTCTTTTTTAAAAGGGGAAAGTTATTATAAGTTTGCATTAAGTTGAGTGACCGATGATTTATTTGTTTTGATTGCCAGGAATAGGATCATGTCGTCCACCACAATCGCGAGATTAAAAGAGAGGTATACGAGAGATAGAAAGACAACGCATCGGGATATACGTTGCTCGGCCCTATGTCCACAGAGAGGGCGGAAGTAATCCACTATAGACGAAAGATTACATGCTCCAATCAATGTCTCTCTTTGCTCCAAACCTCAATTACACTTAATTAATCCTCACCTACTATTTTACAAAAGCTCTCATAGTGTTTCATATCAAAACTCAAAAAGAGAAAGCCTAGAAACATTCTCAATAGATTCTAACATGTAACGCCGCAAAGTACCTTCAAATATAGGCTTTTATAGATGTAAGTTAGGTCAAGCTTGTGGCACTTGCCGGGTCTTTCCGGGTGCTCAATTCATGCCCATTATGCCTGGACAAAACGCAAGCACCTGGCCAGGCGGCCGCTCGTCCGCCTTCTCGTCTGGCCAATTCGTGTTTGGGTGCTCGGCATGTGCCCAGTGGCCACGGGCCATTCCAAGCCTGTGGCCGGCAGCTTGGGACTATCTGATCGGATGTCCAGCCCTTCCCCTAGGTCGTGGCTTGACAGCTCTCGGTCTTTCATACCCAATGGTCGAATCCTCTTGGGCGCCTCGTCAAAGAAACTGGAAAAAAAAGAAGGCCTTCTTGTCCTTAGCCTCAACTTCGGGCTTCGATCATCGGTCGGATATTTGGTCATACCTCAAAACATCCACAACATCAATTTTATGGTATGGTCGAATTGCTAACGGGGCAAATAGAAGGCCACAACTTTTCTTTATAGAGTGAGGGGGTGAACCCCACATGGTATTGAGCGGTCCAAATACGTTTGGAGGTACCCTTTCCGACTATGTAATGACATTTCCATAGGAGGAAGTAAGCTAAACAGGTCATCTTCTTATGCGTAAAGCCATCTCCTCTTTTGCTATTGGTTGTAGTGATCTGGTCAAAAACCCTCAAAACGCCAAAACAATTAGCCGAGCGACCGAACTTTTCGGCATCTTTTTCAGGACGTATTCAGCCGTGTTCGGACACTGACGAAACCAACAACACAGGAGAGTAAACAAAGACCTCAAAAAGCCCCACAAGCAACCACGTCCTGGTGATGACCCATGGTGCTAGAACGCGACAAAGAGAAACCAAAAGGGACAGCAATTATATGTAGATGCGTGTGCATTCCGTTGTTAGAATCAGTGCAGTGACTCCGCAGCAATTTGTCTCAGCTGCCTATGCCGCTCGATTGAGGTTTTTGCTTCTTTCACTTGTCACCAACACATTCTCGACAGGTGGCCCGCGGGAAGTTTCATTGGCTCCTGTCGTTCTCTCGTGAAGAAACGGGAAATTATTGCGCCCCCTTGATTGGTTTACAAGATTCAACCAATGGTTTGTTAGGGAGCAGAGCTAGAACACCGAATCAAATTACAATTTCAAGTCGATAGTTATTGACCTTGAGTATTCAATTAAGAAATGAGAATGGGAAACCTGAGTTTTTCGGTGTTTTCATTCTTATGAGCTCTCGAAGTTGGTTTTAAATGTGAAGAGATACTCGCAAATAGTTAATCTAGACATTACCACACGCGAATGAGATGTTCACCGTCTTCGAGTGACTATTTAGTAAAGCCTAAAGCTCACTCTTGAGGTGATTGACCTATTGGATCAAGGTAGAGGATCCATTCTTCTTTCCCTTCTTTAAGTGATCGCTAACTCGGAATTGCTTACGACTAGACCTTATTAATGGCAGATTTAGGCATGGGCATTGGATGGTCGAGTCAACATGACTGCCTAAGAGTCCTTGTCCAAATCCTTTTACCAATTCAAAGTACTAATTTTTCTTTACAAAATGAATGATTCCGGGCAAGCTCAAGCAGCCCTCGGTTGCATGCACTTATTAAGAAGGAAATCGGTTAACCAAATCCCGCCAAATTATGTTTTTGGCATAGGCTGGCCCGACAAGTCGGTAGGTCAATGATCAGGAGTTTGCTAGGGACAGTGGTACTCAATGATCGCATGTTGTTGAGCAGATTTTGATTCTGGCAGAATCCTGGTGGAGTTGTGGGCTTACTCGTCTAAAGTTTTAGGCTATGGCCTCTCTTGGGATCGATTCCGAGTGACACTCAAATCATATGTTTATGTCACAAGCACACAATTCTTATGCCAATTTTAAGTAAAGGCCATCTACATTGGTCGATCCTACACGCTCTTGGTCTCTATTATCCATGTGAAAATTATCGGCTCCTATATGTAACTATATAGTGGTAAATACGCTACCGTGCTAAATAATAGTTGCTCTTTCTTTTCTTCTTTTTCTCAAAAGCAAGTACTACTTATAGGAAAAGCTACCTATCACGCTTCAATTATTGAGACCTTCAATTCAAATCGAATTTAATATTGTACCATAGGCGTGCGGCACGCGTTCTAAGTCAATGGGCCAAGTCTTGATGTTCATTGGATCGATTTGTTTTTGTTGTGTGCAGGCTTAGGAAGGTTCGAGGAAGATGCCTGTGTTCACACGCCAACCACGAAGAAAAAGAGAGACCGGTTCTCGTCCTTTGTTGTCGCAAGTGGTCCTCGTCCCGCCAGTTCTCCTAACGACCAAATTTGGGATAGGGCAAGACGTATCGATACCCTCTACTTCTCCACCCGTGATCCCGAGGAAGTAATTTAATTCTTTGCCGAACATACCCAATCGAAAATCCGCGATCATACGAAGGTACTCGAAATAGCAGGACAAAGCACAAGAGACTATTTCTTTTTCTATTGAGACATTTTAAAATATTCAAGTTAATTATTGTTAAGAAAATAAATCAAGTCTCGAAATGCCATAAGCAAAAAGTTTAAAAGAAAAGGAAAGAAAGAGTGATCATCATTCGAAGACATCCTAAAGTTTTTTATGTTTAAGTGGGTCCGATGGTGTCAAATTCTCAAATGGGTTAATGGTTATGCAGTTATTTTGAGATGACATGGCATGGAATTTGCTGAAAATATGGTGTAATTGATCCACACTTGGATTGTGGTTGAAGGAAGATGAACGGTAATTTATGCAAGGATAGTGACACTTCAGTTCCATATCAGACAAAATAGATATTCTTAGACGATTCACATAGGCAAAACTCGTCACTATGTGGTCATTGCTTGCAACTTGTGCGATTAGCAAGTACTCCTTTTGCAGACTTGAATCGTGTGGAACGAATCAAATTGTTACAAATTGTAGCATGGGACATGAATCAGTGAATATACAATTTGATGGCAGACTCTAACCTATCCAACGTGGGCAAATGTGATCATCGGAGCAAGAAAGTCTAAACAAGATGAGACTTCTGGCAACCCTCAACAACGACATAACCAAAGTGAGAGACTATAGCTATTGTTTAGTATAGGCCGACGCCATCAAGGGCATTGGCGCTTTAGGCAAGAGAGTTTACGGCACTCCAGATCTCATAGAAAATGGGAATCGGGTCGGGACATAGAAACGACGCCACCTTCCACACAAACTACTATGATAGACAAAGACCGACAGAACGGCATCTAAAACGACCATACGACCTACCGGATGCCGCACGTCCACGATTGTCAAAATGTGTGATTGGCCAGGGTAATGTCAAGAGCAAACGAAAGGGGTGAAAAACCCTGTAGTTATCACCTCCAATAATTGACGACGAATCTTTGCTTCACGCAAACTAAACCGATACGATTAGAGAAGCGAAAGCAAGGATCAGCCAATCTCACCAGATGTCGCCATCCCGGGACGGCGATATCAACGCAAGCAGCACAGCGGCACGCATTCGCTCTGCCCGATCAGCAAAAAAGAAAAAAAAGAAAAGAATTTCTTCAAATGGCAAGAACAGAAGCCTGAAAATTTCTAAGCAGCAAGACAGATTCACAGATTCGGCCATTGAAATTACCCCATCCTAAGAGGCTTCCGGGCCCATCTAGTTCCTAAATTCCATCACCTTCCGGGCCTAAACCGGAACTGCTGAACATCTTCCTCAGAGTCTAATGAAGCAGGAACTTCCGACAGGGCGAAAAAGGAACTAAAGAACAGGGGCGGCGAGAGGGGAATCTTTACAAGAATATACTGCAAGATTAGCGAGAATAGATTAAAATATCGACAGCAGCAACTTGGGGGGAGGAATAGGAGGGCAAATGGGGAAGCCCTTCCGTCAGCAGGAATAGGCCAATCTCTGAACGACACGGTCTTTGAGAATTCCGTTGTACAGAGCCATCCTGTTGGCAGGCATTCCTCTGGCTTTGCCGCTCGCATTCTTCTTGAACTTGGTCGGATTCGGGGAGGGGGAGGGAGGAGCGGGACCGGTCGCGATCCCGTGCTGCCTCCTGAACTCCTCGCTGTACCCGCACGGATCCACCACGTCCGCCGCGAAGTGGACTCTCTTCTTCTTGTTCTTCGCTCTCCGCTTCCCATCTTCGAGACGGTAAAAAAACAGGGAAACACCCACAACCGTGATCAGGGCAAAAAGAAGAAGAGAAAAAGAAAGGATTTTGCGACATGGGTAACTCGGGAATTCGGCCGGAGAGGGAAAGAAAACAGAGAGAGAGAGAGAGGTTCTTCTTTAGGTGTTCGTACCGGACAGCATGCAGGAGCGGAGGGCCCGCTGCGGGGGCTGCGAGACGTGATCGTCGACCGGCTTCTGGAGGCGGAGGGCGAAGAGGATTACGGTGCCGGAGACCGCCATGGCGGTGGCCAAGGCCATTCCTTGAGGGGTCAAGATGGAAGCCATGTTGAATTTGATGAAGAAGGACGAGAGAGAGAGAGAGAGAGAGAGAAGGGTGCTATTTGTTGGCTGCTGTGAGCAGAGGAAGATGACGGTTGCTTCTTGAGGTTTACTTGGTGTGGTCTGGTCTGGTCTGGTCTGGTCTGGTGTGCTTTGCTCTGCTCTTTACACACAGAGAAAGAGAGAGAATGGGATGATGGTTGCAGTGGAAGCTAAACAATGTGGTATTAAATAATGATGAGCCATATGATACGGTGACCTAAAAAAGAAAGGGCCGCAAATTGGCATTTTTTATTTATTTATTTGAATGACAGCAGTAGTAGGAACCTAATGTCAAAAGGAAGAGTGGGATTGGTGGGTTTTTCTATCTCTTGTGAAAAAAGAATGTTTTTTTATAGTATTGGAAGAGAGCAACCTCACAAGAAAGTTTCGATTTTCATGGGATGACGTAGTGGAAAGAAAATCATTATTCCATAATCTTGGTGAAATTTAGCGTATGCTCACGAGTGCGAGGAATTTGGATTTGGACAAACTCTTCGGTTTAGCTCAAGATTTATTCGATCTAGAAGGTTTTTCTAGAAAATCTTTATTTGGCACCTAAACTTTCTGTCTCAATTAATTTTATTTCCAATAAATATCTCAAGGCTTAGGATTTTTATGAATCCAAAATGAGCAGTTTATTCAACCGAACGACATGAACATTTAGGAGAGATACTTAAGGAAATGTTCATAATTATCCTGGAGAGGTATATTAGCACATAATCCGACCCTGATGACGGACTGGGAAAGGGTTTGGTGGCCTTGGAGATGCTTTATATGTCAGGCTAAAATAGACAAAAAAATCGGATATAGATTAAGTAGATAGGGCCTCTAAATAAATATGGGAGTAGGTGTTTTTGTGTTTTTATACAGTACCAAAAAGGCTGCTCACTATTAATAAATTTTGAAAAAGAAAATAAGAAAAAAATCTTTCAAAAATAAATATGTGTATGTGTAACAAGAATTCTGGTAATGTTATTTTACGATATAAATACAACATTTTCCCTTCACTTTTTAATTGAAGAATTTATATCTACGAATTTATGTAATTTACGCATGCACAAATTCTAGTCTCAAGAATTAACCGACATTTTCATTTTATCAGATTCGAAAGTCTTTACATTTCATAGAAAATTGTTTAAGCTTTTATAATCCTCTCAAAAAACCATATAGAAATATGGAAAAATGATCAGAATTTGCTACAAATGTTTTTCTTCCCGTAGGTATGTGCATATCATTACATCATTGTCTTTTCACTTACTTTCAGGCAGGAATTGAAACCTTCCACCTGTACTTATACAGACAGCCATTCCTATACCGACAAATACGTCGCATACGAAGAAAAGCGTTCGCAAGCAACCAAAAAAAAAACAGTTTACATTATAATTATTATTTTAGAAAAATAGAGACAACATGGAGCCAACAGAAGCAAGAATCACGAAATCGATTAACCTATTCCAGTCTAAAGTAATTAAAAAAAAAGTTAAAGTAATATCAGTAAAGAAAAAGCTCCCCGCGTCTACTTTTTGCACGAGTGACGCATATTATTCCCAAGGCCAATCAAGATTAATTAAAGTTAATCGTTAATCTTGAGAACATTAACAAAGCTTCTTTGGCACCCTGGGGACCACATGACGAACAATTAAGATGAAATCAGTTTACATGATCTACGGACCGTACAATTCTTTTAAATTTTTCTTTTTTTTAATTTTGGGGCCATCCCGTTAAGAAGTTTGGAGAAAATCCGCACATGATGCTTGTAATTTTTTAAAATTTTAATTAATAAGGTGCTACGAAAGGAACCACACATGGAACTAGATTCATTGCTCTGCCGCACCAATTAACATCGAGATTGTGAAATTCGTGAAAAAAACTTATCTTGTAATATAAAACAGAATAAGAAAATAATACCAAAATGACTAAAAAGTAACAAGTGAATCCAAGATCCGGCATCCCTTAACATACATAGATGGGGAGGGGAAGATGGATTCATTGCATACTCGAGAAACATAATGTTTCAAAGACAACACAATGACCTTGACCAAAAATCAAGATTTCTTTAATGGAAAAGCTAATTAGATCTTAATCCCCTTTAGACCCACTAAAGAAATGCACATTTTGGACGTATGGATATGATTACTATGAACTTAATACACTCCTTTTTACATGCATGTGGGCAATTGAACCTGCCTCGAAACCGAATGGTCTTTGTTTAGATTTTTCCCAAGTGCCTTGCTAGGATCCAAGGGACCATCATGTGTTTTCTTCAGCTTTCAATTTTTCTTTTCTTTTCTCCTTCTTGTCTACAAGTAAAGCGAGATAGTGGGAGCAACGTGTGCAGAAACAATTTCAAAACTATAGCTTTAGAAAAATCAATAATTGGTTCACATTGTAGCGTCCCCATGCATGTCACGCAACCATCTCCTTGAAGAGCTTAAAGTATGACCATTGACCGAGAATGTGGATAAAGTCAAGAATAATTTAAATATAGAAGATAAATAGAAAAATGGGGGTACTTTGGATCTCGAGTTGCGATAATGAATAAGTTCGATAAAAATCAATATCTAATATGTACGAACAAAGCGATGCCACAAATTTCAATGGGCAGGGGAAGGTGAACTGCTTTGGGTTTGATACGGCCTTTCATTTTCTCAGAACTTTTAATCAGATCAGAGCCTCATCCGCTTGGACAAATCAGAAGTCATTTTCTCCTAAATTTGGAAAAGTAGGATATCCATTTCAATTCTTGGCGGAGAAGCAGTACTTCAAAACCGCATTGATTTTTCTCTTATGCATTTTGTTCTGAGTGAATTTGACATTAACCCTTTTTTATTTAGGCTTATAAAGCCAATCGCAAATGTTTAAAATTTCACGTTACCTTAGAGATAGAGATGTATTTTATTGCCTTTTATTCACATAATCTTTTGTATTAAAATTAAAATATGCCCCGAAAGACGGGAAGAAAAAGGGGGTTTGAGGAAGCCGAACGTGCGACCACTTGAGTCGTCTTTTAGAACACTGACAGATCTGTGGCTAATAATTCACTTTGGACGAACGAGCGCCTCATCCTTAATACAGGAAATGGGACAACAACGTTTGCAGATTCCTGTCGGTCAAGGAATATTGCCTAGAAAAAGCCTACCCAAAATCCAGCCAAGACAGCATCTGCCAGTCAAGTGCTACCGAACATTATGGAATCATGGGTTTTCCAATTGACAATTTTGTAGTAATGGAATTTTTGCCTCCTCGAAAATGGCATCTGTTCACAAAAGGAAAGTATTTTGAAACATTAATGATGCCCGTATCAACGCATTTCACAGTGAATATGTAGAGAAGTTGACGGATCGGATCGCCTCAAACCAATATCAAAACCCACTTCATCCTTGCAAATCGTTTTGTGATACACAGAGAGAGAGAGAGAGATTCTGTACAAAGATTGGCAAATGTTTGTTGATACAGAGTCATTACAAGGACAAGCGATAGGAAGATGTGTCGGGAGTCAAATCCATCGCGACCTGGAGCAGGTGTTCAATGTTGATATCCGGGTAGTGCTGTAGAAGCTTCAAGTTCGCTATGAAGTCACCACTCATCAGTCTGCTCTTTATGCATAACAACATGGCACAACAAACTCGCAGCAGCATATCCTGTGCCACCAGACGTATTTCATTGTCATTTTCTCAAGTTGCCAACAAGTTGATCGATTGAAGAGAGGGGAATTCGCAAAAGAATTGTGTCCACCACAAGCATAATATTAGAGTGTATGTTCAATTACCAGCAGGAGGCAAAGTGAAATCTAAATGCTCTAGCTCTATGCACAGGAGAGGAAAGACTGTTTCCACCCCCAAAAAGCATCAGTCACCAATCAGACGGAAATGACCTAAACAGTATTGAGAAAATGACGAGCAGACTTGCACTCCTCCATAGAAATCAAGACATGGAGGTGAACGAAAATGACAAGAACAAAGCGAGCCTTATCCTAATAGATTGATTTAGCCCAGGATCAATACGCTTTCAAATGTTTCAGATCTCAGTCGCATTCAAATACTTATCAAATGCCTTTTTATGTCTTTCTTCATCCTTTTCAATCGGCATTCACATCGTCAAAAAGACTCCACGTGTAAAAGATTCACGATTCCTTTTTTTTTCATGTGCTGATCTTGTCCTTGATTGGTGTCACAACAACTTTTCCTCGAAAAGGACATTTTCAATCTCCTTTTCTTGATTTCCCATCGAAAGTATCCTTATGTCCGGTACACATTTCCGGTGTATCCATTACGTTGAATAAACTATTGTTGGCCATAACATCACAGAATTTAACCTTATATTTAAGTAGCATTCTTGTGTTCCATATGTTATAACACGCATGCTTCTCTATTAACTATTGTTGGCCATAACATCACACGGAATTTAACCTTATATTTAAGTAGCATTCTTGTGTTCCATATATTATAATACGCACGCTTCTCTATTTAACCTATCATGTGCATATATTGTGAGGGAAATGGTGATTGATTTAGACCAATTTTCCATTTCTTTTGCAGAAAGAATCCAAGGTTATGATCACCCTGCTCACTGTTACTTTATGATCTCTGATTCTTCCCACCGCTTCATTTGAATTTCTACCTATACCGAACTTAAAATGGAATGTATAAATTCAAAAATTCCTCCCAAATTTGAGCTTCTCATATTATCCTCCTTCGTCTACAAACGCTAGCATGCATCAGAAATATCATCCTAAATTGGCAAGTGGTTTTTCCTCTACTTATCAGGCATTACATTTCTACATCATGAAATTATGCCAATAAAAGAAAAGGCTATTCTCCAAATAAAACAGGTCTGTACATCCGATTATTTCCAACATCTTTCTCAGAAGATGTACTCAGAGAGTCCTGGTAGACCAAGAAACCCAGTCAGACCAAACCACTTCAAACTAACCCATATCGGTTCTTACTTGTTTTCATGGATTCCAATAACATGGATAGCATGCACAACTGTAGAAATTGAGAGTGCAGAGAGAGCAAAAATACCTGAACACCAAAAGGGTTGCCCAAAAGAGAATCCCATATTCTCAAGATGGATTGGAAGCTAAATTCTTGGGTAAGAAGCAGTGTGATCCATCTAAATGCATAGAATTGTGGTTCAACCTGCTCATAATAATCATGACATTAGCTGACCAACAAATCCCAAAATTGCAATGTCAGAAAGCAGAGCTGAAGAAGATGTGCAACCACAAAAAGTGGAACTTGTGGAATTATAGCTTGAGCCATTTGAGATTACCCTGGTTGTAAATTCAAGATGCCGCCATAATTCCTCATCGTTGGTCTTTAACAACTCAGATAAGCGGGAAAGGGTAGAGAGTATTCCCACTGAACTATTGTCTAACTGTTGACAGAAGTGGTCCACTGAGTCACCCAGGAGCCTAACAAAACATGAAAAACTATCTGCTTCAGCATTTGCCTGCACAGATATAAGACAACGTCTCCACATTAGATGCGAAAAGATAAACAAGTTCATTAATGGAAAGAAGAGTACAAGCTGGGCAACGTGGAGTGAACACATCAATACTTTGAAAGAGGTGAAGTTGCAATCACATTTGGTAGATTGACATGATTTTGAGACTTGAGAGACTATGATACAGATGTTAAAGTAAACAAATGACTGTAGAGGGTACCAGATGCACAACATGGAGCAAATGCATTAATTCACAAAAAGAGGCTGAAATTAGATATACATTTGACGCTATATTTCATGATTTCTTAGACTTGAGAGACTTATCACACAGATATCAAGCAAAGATATGTCCTGAGTGAGTATGACACGAGCAAGTAAAAGCATTGGTCAGAGAGAGAATATTTATAGAATGAAATTATAGCTTTCCAGTGGGGAAAAAACTGGAATTGTACCTACCTTTGAATTTTCCTTTACATCACCATGTTGACTAAAAAGAATCCAGCTCAATTGATTAGCGCAAGTTCGATAGACACTAATGTGAAAACAAGCATAGCAAAAGGCCTCAAAGACCTCTACACATTTCATTGCATATCGGAGCACGATAAGAGATCAAGATTCCGCAAAAACTCAGCTGATGTAAGATCGAAAAGTGACCTGAACATATATAAAGCTTGAGCTTTAAAAAAACATGACACCTAGGAAATTCCAAGCCATGTAAGTGTAAACTTGGACAATTTGCAAGCACGGAAATACAGTCATCCAAGGGCAAATGACATACTTCTGAAGACAAGAAGATTCAGTAACTCTTACAGCATTTTGCTCGTTAGGATCAGTACTGAAGACATAATATAAGGGTGCCAAGACCTCGTTCATTCCTTGCACATAGCGGATAGCAGGATTCAATTTTGCAAACAGGAGGAGAATATTTCTCATTGCTTCCTGTAGACACACAAAAATATACATCAGCTCCTCTTCACAAGAAAAGAAAGTAGCAACAATCTCATATAGAACAACATAAAAGATACCATACCCTGCGTCTTCTACTGATCGCTGTTTCTCCAGAAAAGAATTTCATATCTGGGTGGGTACGTTGTAAATCACGGTCTATCTGCTCTGCAACTTCTGTATTCTAGAAACACAGGTCTCTATTGTGGTAAACATCAGCTCAAGAATAGGGCAAGGAAGGACAAAGCGAACCCCAAATGGTGGAAAAGATATGCACCTCAAAGTACTGATTCCAAACGCTAGCTTTACCAAGACTCAGAGGGTGATCCTCCTGAGAGATTTGGTGCCGGCGAAGTGGCCCATCAACATCACTCCCTGCTTCCGTTTCACAAGGACTGAAATCTAAATTTTTCCTTCTAGCAAACTCTGACTGCCTAGAGTCAAGATTTTCATACATCACGAACTTCAGAGTCATATGATTCTGGCGATACAAGTTGATAAAAAGAAAGGAAGAAAGCAGCTTACAGGACTTATAAGAAGGTCTTCTTTCAGCTTCGCATACTTAAGTCGGTTCTCTGATAACTCCTTTTCCCACAAGTTGCGAGAAGGGGGAAGATAGCCAAGGAGCAGCTGCTTAAAATAGAGCAGATTAAATAAAGATTTCACAAAATGCACATCTTCAAAGTGCCTATCCTTGTTTATCCTTCCAAAGGCACTCACTCAATTACAGATCAAGTTCACACATTATAACCTCAGTTACAAGTAAATAGGAATTCTGTTAAAGGTTCAGGAACTCCCAGTCTTGCATATGCTTTTATCCACCTCATCGTTTTTGGTACATGGCAAACTAGATTGGATATGTTATCCACAATGTGCCGGAATCAGATGAGCTGCTTATGAAAAGTGGGTATGTTAGGGTAGGCTTACTTGGTTCTTTAATGGGGTTATGATACAGTTCAAAGCATGTCAAACATATGACCATAAGAATGGAACAGTCCTTGCTGAGAGTCTTTGTTTCAAGGTCACAAACAAAGTGCAATATTGATCACCTTTCAATCATGGAAGGTAAAAGGACTGGCTCCAAGCTCTCTAATTTCAAAAGCCTAAATCAGGCAATGAATTTGCCCTATATTGTTTTAGAATAAGATGATAAGATTAGACTGATGGCAGTATGTGTTGTCACACATATTCAAGGCATTGTCCATCAAATTGCCCTTTTGGTGAACTCGTATGTAAGAGCATGCACACTTGAAATAATGTACCCAGAAAGCAGTTAGGAATGGGGAATCCAGTATGACAATTTCAGTGACAAACCATTTATACAAAAATAGCACTTCCTCCAGACTTAGGCAATTTAAGTACATTCAAGAAGCTGAAAAATGAATTATCCTTCTCCCATCACAAGATGCGATTCAAGTTTTTGTAAGGTGTTATCTTGCTCCATACACATATCATTACTATGAACCGGCAAAGTGCTTGAGGAATGAAGATAATTAAGTTCTAACCTTCCAAGTCGTGGCACGCAAACCCCCCTCGTCAGGAAGCCCTTTACTCGCAATTCTCTGCAACTTCTCCAAATTTATTTCTTCCTGCGATATCTGCAGAAAGAATCCAAGAATTGAACCAACAAATCGAGAACTTCCAATCGACTACACACACAATGCTGCATCAGTTCACACAAAGTCACAACGTGAGCCTCAAGCATTCAACCATCCGAAGACAAAAGTCATCAATTCACATCAATCCATCATACCTCGTACTCAACATCAGACCTCTTCTCATCAGCTGCAATCACCTCCAACACCGAAACCGGAGCCGACCCTTCTCTCGCGGACCTCTGCCGGGCCCGAAACTCCGGCTCGCCGCCTCCGCCGCCGCTGCCGCCGGCCCCTCCGCCGGTCGGGCCCTCATCCTGCACGCGCCCCTCTTCCACTCCATCATCCGGCTCCTCGAACTCCCGATCCGACCCGAACCCGTTGGGCTGAATCGTCTCGAGCTCTTCCCCGAACTCGAGGGCCGCATCGGACCCTGCATTCTCGCCGTCCCGGTAGTCGAAACCGACGACCAAGCTCCCCAGCCGGTCCGGGAACGGCTTGCGGGTCTTGTCGGGGATCTTGAGCTTGTTCTTGAGCATGGCTTGAACAGAACTGTTTCTCCGAGTTTCAAGACAATCCGTGGGGCGCTTCTCTATACTTGCATTGAAGGTTTTGAGTGTGATGAAGGGTTTCTTCCCCTTTTTAAGGTGGGGGAATGCGAGAGGTTGACGCGGGGATGAACACAGAGAGAGCACGCCGGCGTTTCTTTTCTTACTGTTGGCAGAGGGAAGGGGGCAGGAGAATGGTAGTTAACGGTTGACTGGTAGTCCGTTGGCCCACGCTCCAGTGCAAGAGCAAAAAGCCCAAAGCATCTGCCTAGATTTAAGGTTACACAACTTTTTCCAATATTTTGGTGCAAATTTTTTTTTAAATATTGCACTTTAATTTATAAAACTTTATACAAGCAATTTATGTCCTGTCCCAGCATATTGCCACAGCTTTTATTTTTCCCATTTAAGTCTAATTTTCTGTATGCTTTATTGTTAACCATGATTAAATCGTGGGCCGATGCTTTAGATCGACCATATGACAAGTTAAGCTTCTTTTAATTCATTGATTCGCCTAAGTTTAAGCCTTTTTTCCTAAGATTGAATGTCCACTCTCTAATCCATTTAGATCGTAGAGAGAGAAAGTGTTTAGAAAGAGAAACCTTAGAGAATGTATTTCTACTGCTCTAAGTGCTAATCGATACAAATGAGGAGAAGGGCACCATTATTTATATATATATGGGAAGATCTACTCTTCTCAGTTACATCTACTCTATTTAATATAAGACCACCATCTACCCCACTAAATATCATAAATACAAATATACATTACCAAGAAACCCTCGACTTTTAGTAGTTTAAGGCTTATCTCATTCATAAGGTCATTTCTCGATATCAAGCGTTCAGAACCTTGGGATCGTGACATTCTTCTTCACCTAATCAAACAACGTCCTCCACGCTCTCAAGTTAGTGTCTTTTGCTTGAATTGTTGGTTTCTTTGAACATTGGCGATTCTTCTGTATCCGATACCACTTAGTCTTTCTCCTCTTGACTTGTTGGCTACATAGGTCTTGAATCCCACTTATTCCTCAAGCAACTCCTTTGATATGACCATTTACATGTTGCTTGGCAAGCTCTCCACTCCCAGAAAAAGCACGTGAATCAATATCTTTGAGTTGGCGTAGGTTGCCTCAACTCCTCCTTTGGCTTCTTCGAAGATTGTGGCTTTACTCTCAAATCAGCACTGAGTTCTCCAACTCTCATTCTTTTCACAAGTCAAATCATGTAGGTACCCTTGGTCTCCGTCAACCCAAAGATCATTAGTAGCATCAATCGAATGGGCATTTTGGATTGGTGATAATGATTGACTTTGTTCTTGTGTTGATCATGGCATTCGCGCTATTAAATAATTCCAAACCCAAAATAATATCATCTTCATGAAGCTAAAATACCTCAAAAGGGAATTTGCACTTCCAATCACCAATGTGTAGTTTCAAGTTACGAGCAATGCCAATGGCCAATACGTCATCCGAATTGATTGCCTTGAATTGATGTCCGGTTGATTTCACTCAAAGTCCTAAACTCTTCACTACTTTGCTCAACAAGAACATGTCCGACGCAATCATGTCCACCAAGACATGGAGCTTTGTGTTACTAACCTTGGCTTCCATGAAAGACAAACTTATACTTGGAGGCTTCTTGGGCGGACTTGAATCTTCGCAGAGTTCAGAATCTTTACAATTTCAAGCTGCAATTCTCTTTTCTCTTGTTTGGGTTCCTCCTCTCCTATAGCAAGTAATGTTGTGAGCTTGTTCCTCTTTGGGCAGTCTTGGCCAAATGAGGACCATCGCAAATTGGCATCCTTTTTTAACTAGTGATGTTGATGGTAGTCATTACGACACCTTACCCTCATTCATTTTCGTACAATTGTGTGGACCCGCTTGTATTTTATGAAATTTCAATCGCATGGATTAAGTTACTGTACATTGTAAGTCTCTCTCTTTCTCCCTCTCCCTCCTCCATGCGCAGCGAGAATTCGCCACCCGTTATTGTTAACAAGTATCTTGGATCGTTTCTTATATACTTATTTGAAAATATGTCATAATTTTCAATGTACCATCTCCCTCAAGTGAAGTATAATCGATGCATTTAAGTAAAAAGTTTCCTTATTAAACATACTTGACAAATGTCCCGAATGAACAAAATTTTATTTATAATATATATGAAATTGTATTTTTGCCATGTAGTAATTAAATAAACACTAATAGATTGCCTCGACCTTTAAGATTTCTAACACGTTGGCCGCGCCACCATTTGTAAGTTTGGTACTATGTGATGCAGTGATGAGTGGCATTGCATCATGAAATTGTTTGTTTGGAAAGAAATTATCAAATTCAAAAGCTCTCTTTAAATATAAAAAAGCTACTACAGCAGAGCTGCTGAGCACCAAAAGATTGTTTCTAGGCAAATAACTTGTAATCGCCGCTTAATTATGCTTCTTTTCAAGTAATGATGGCGCTACTCAATGCCATTCGCATGAAGTAATCCGTAACGATGGTGCTACTAGAAAATAATTTTTCTGTTCTTTTGAAGTAATGATACAGGGCTTTCAAGTAATGAAAAGTATATTATATACTAATATTTTAACATAACAGCAACCGCACAAACCTTGTTTAAACTAAAACCTGTGTTGGCAGTCCGGGCCGGGGCCCAAGCCTTATGCCTAGGCTCGGCCTGAACACCGATTGGGCCTAAAGAAAGGACCAAGCTCGCTCAAGAGATCCTAAATTTATGATTAAAGGCTCGTTTGGTAACGTTTCTATTCAAAAATTATTCCTAGGAACAGAAATAGAAAAAACTATTTCTATTCCAGAGAACAATTTTTGAACAGAATAATGCATTTGGTAATTGTACAAAATTTCTGTTCCTGGTAAACTTGTATAATTTTTTTGTTTCTTTTTAATTTTTTAATATTTTTATTTTCTTTTTTCTTTTGGCCAATAGCCTCGCCTAGCCACGGCGAGGCTTGGCCTCGCCGGGCCACCGCCAGGTCGGCGTCGCTCAGCGATGGCCCGACGAGGCCGAGCCTTGCCGATGGTTGGGCGAGCTCGGCCTCGTAGGGGGCCGGTGAGGTCGCTGGCCATGGCCGAGGCCGGTGACCGGCCAAAGAAAAAAAAAGAAGAAAAAAGAGAAAAAAGAAGAATAAGTGTTCTCAGAATTGTTCCGGAAATAAGAAACAAGTTTTTTCTACTTTATTTTTGTTCCAAATCTGTTCCCGGGAACAAAAGTGTAAACAAACGTGTTTCTGTTCTTTTTTTGTTTCCCGGAACAAAAAAACAAAAATTTATGTTCTGGGGAACAAAAACAAATTTAAACAAATGCGCCCTAAGTTTGATCATTTTTTAGGTAGGCTATCACGTCGCCCAACCCATGATCTAGTCTATCATAGTAGATTCCTGATTTGCTATGTATAGTCAAGAGTATTGCTATCTTGTTGTACAAATCAGAAAGAGGTTAAAACTAACACGATGGGTATGTGAGAACGCCTCTTAGGAATGCTAGATAAGTATAATAGATTGTTAGTGTGTATCTTAACAAGTTAATCGTATTTAACACCTAATAACCGGCTGCAGCATCATTTGAAAAAGAATAGTAGATGAAGTATAGGTATATATAAAGATCATAGGAATAAAGGGCACGTTTTGTAGAGAAAATTAGCTTTCTTCGTTCGTGTCAACTCATTTCATTGAGACACGAATGGGTAACTCAATAATTCTAGCATTGATAATAGGGTAGGGCGAGTCTTGTCATTATCAGAGATGCCCTGTCCCCGTCCGATTTGACCGCGGGGGGCATACTTGTGTAACTCGTAACAACCCCGGCGGATGTGCGAATCTTTCCACCCCACTTGCCCCATTCTACAATATTATCTCAAGTTAAATTATTCAACAAACATAACTTAAAAATTTAAGAATAATTATGGTGCACATGGTGTTATTAATTGATGGTTTAATAAATATCTAAATGCTAAAATGTATTGACTATGAAATGTTGCAAGTCCTATGAAAAGAATAAAAATGAACAATTATATTAAGAAATTACCGTTCTTTTGAAAATGTGCGACACAAAAGAAGTAAAAATGAATTTTAATGGAATGCATCTATTGATAGCCTACATAAATAGAATCCGGTTTTTTCTCCATCCATGGCAAGCAATGAATGAACGTTGTATTTTATCTTCCATCAAATCAAATATATTAGGGAAAAGTATGGGTTAAGAGAGAAATCAAATTTTATCATCTTTGCGATTTTCCAAAACAAATATTTTTAAGGTTTTGCTATGGATAAAAATATGCCTTTATCTTTCTTATTGTAAAAAATCATAAATATCAAAGATCTCTATTTTGAATTTTTGCATTAAAGAATTATGTTATATGTAACAAAAAATTGCAAGTTGAATAAGTCATTTATGGGCAGAAAAATACGAATTTCGAATTCCTAGATCGGCATAAAGTTTGGTTTAGAAAATTTTCATGACTAATTGATGAGAAAGTGAAAATTTTCAATGTGTAACGTAAGGTATGGACGTTATGCGAATTAAATAACTTTTAAGCATATTTTGTCATATACTCTGCAGTCCGTACCTATTATGGTGTTAGAGCCTAATCTATATCATGGAAGAGTTTTTTTTTCTTTGCCCTTGTGAATATATATGAAAACATTTATGGACCTGAGCAAGTCCTTAAAAGGTTTAAGGAGGAAATAGACGGGAAAACCGGCCTGGGTGGGAGACCTCATGCTCTCCTCCATATTCCCTCTCTTTCGGGAAGACAAACATATATATGAAAACATTTCAGAAACTATTAGGCTATTGATCATTTAGAGTATAAAGGTCCGTGGATTCAATGGCTCCACGACTCATCAATTTTGCACTTCTTATACAGCCATAATCAGCTTCAGTTTATACAGAAAAATTGTCCGAAAAAATTCAAAACTTATTAAATATTTATTATTTTAATTTTAATTTTTTAACAATTTACCAATTGAGTCCATCGATAAATTTTAGTTTAAAATTACCAACGTAAATCGATCGTCCTACATGACATGGTCTTTATAAAAATTTCTAAATTTTTATGGTTTTTTTCCTTTTTTTTCTTTCCCATCCCGGCGAGGGTCAACCAGCCCTCGACTTTAGAGGTAATCGATTCTTGGATGGGCAATTCCCACTCTGGAATCAGGAATTACCCACCAAGGACTGATTCCAAAAAATAAGAACAAGGAATCAAATATTGAACTAGAGGCTCAGTTTTTGGATGAGTCCATTGAATTGATCTAGTCCGATCTTTGAATGAGTCTATGGAACCAATAAAAAATGTCCCCATTTTGAGAGAGGTATAAGACTTGAGAGCAAGCAACAAGGTCGGAGACGGCCAAGATCAAGTGTGATAGAGGGAGAGACGAGGTCAAAGGCAATTAAGAGCAACAACGAGAGAGGGAGATGAGGCCGCAAGATGAGTAAGGCAAGAGACAGAGAGAAACTAGTGGAGTTTGTCGTAATAACCACCCTTCCCATGTGAGAAGAATGAGGTGGAAGGTTCAAATCTCTATCTTGGTTGGGGTGATGATGATTTAGTTTAAGTATGGATTTCGACTTTAATGCTCTGCAAAAAACAAGACAAAAGTTCGAGAATAAGAGTTAAAGTAAGAATAGAGTATGCTCGACAAAAAAAAAAAAAAAGACAGAGAGATAAAGAGAAAACGAGGGTTTTGATATGAAAAATAAAAAATTAACAATTAAAAAATATATATTTATATATGTATCGGTTCAATTTAAGTGAGTGGGTGGGTAGTTCTACACCTAAAATGGAGGTCCAAACTAGAACTCATGGTTTAAGTCAATTGGAATTGAGAACTGAATTGATCTCATGGGGATTGCCAATTTTATACCGGTTCAGTTTGGTTTCAAGCAATCTCCGATTCTTTTGCATATTTCTACTCACCTTGGTCGACGAGGGTCGATTGGCAACCGTCGTCAAACTTGGTAGAAAAAAAAAAGAAAAAAATTTAAAAATATATATAAGAAATAGTTCATGTTAATAGTGATTTCATATTAAAATTGATAGGATGAACTCGATTAAAATATTTTCAAAAGATTTAGAATTAATTGACAAAATTAAAAAATTAAAAATTGAATTAAAAATCGTAAAATCACGAGGGACTCAAAGCGGGAAAACACGCAAGTGCGGTGGTCAAAAGCGTAAAATCCTGCCCCCTCTTTAATTGGGCGCGCTGAACTCGGGTGACGAAAGCACAACAAGAAGAATCTAGAACCCTCACCGAAGCTCCCCCACTATATAATCTCCCTCCTCACTGCCCCCTCCGCACTCGCGAGATCCCAAAAACCCTAGTGCCCCTCCAGTCCCTTCCTCCCCGCTCCTCCTTCCCCGATCTGCGAATCCCCTTGCTCCTCGCGTCCCGTCGGCGGCGAAGAATCCGGCGAGAGAGGTTGCGGCGGCGGCGAGATGGCGGAGACGGAGACGTTCGCTTTCCAGGCCGAGATCAACCAGCTCCTCAGCCTGATCATCAACACCTTCTACAGCAACAAGGAGATCTTCCTCCGCGAGCTCGTCAGCAACGCTTCGGATGTGAGTTTTTTGTCATTTCCTTTTCTCGGATCGCGTCCTGTTGCCTGTTTTTTGAGTCTCGCGAGAGATCGCGTCGTTTGTTCGTGTTCTGGATGGAGAGGTTGCTTTCGTTTTCTGGATTTAGCTTTTGTTGTTGCGTGCGATTACGTTTTAGGCAGCTGAAGTGTTGCGCGAGATCTTCGGCGGGGATGTGGTTTTTTGTGATGTTGCTGCTGAATGTGAGCATGTGCCGTTGACTGTTGACTGTGTAGGAAGCTACGATACGTCTAGCAGTAAATTTCCTTTGATGATGTGATTAGGGTTTTGTAATTGTAGCATGTAAGAATTTCACACGCTAGGGCACAGAGTGATGAACACTTTTGGAAGGCGGATAAATCTATTGAACATGTTGCTGCTCATTATTGCGGTACCTCTTAGGTCGTTTGTTTGGTAAGCTTGTAGTCCGAACATAATTCATAAGTGTTGATATGAGAAGAAGAGTAACTACTGAGAATTTGTAGTGCGAACATTATTTAAAAGTGTTAATATGAGAATTCCTCTTACTTGTTCAATCGACGCTCTTGCTAACATGACCGTAATGATTCATTGAACTGAACGTTGTCTTGACCTGCATTATATGTAAAGATGACCGATCGTCCAAACCTGTTGATTTATTATATTCGATATATGTTATATCTCAAAAGTCTGTAGTGGGGCCAGCCGAATGCGGTATAAGTGGAATGCTGGCTCATCTATTTCTCTTTCTATTTCTTGGAACTGAATACAAACTCAAACTTCTTCAGGCTCTTGACAAAATTCGCTTTGAGAGCTTGACCGACAAGACCAAGCTCGATGCTCAACCAGAGCTCTTTATCCACATTATCCCTGACAAAGCGAGCAACTCACTGACCATCATCGATAGTGGGATTGGAATGACCAAAGCAGGTCTGTAAATTGGTGCTTGGCTTTGGGCATATAGTCCTGATTTCACCCTTACCTAATGTATAATTGTTTGCTAACTGTTGAATTTGTTTCTTCAGATTTGGTGAACAATCTTGGTACCATCGCCAGATCAGGAACCAAGGAATTCATGGAAGCACTAGCTGCAGGTGCTGATGTCAGCATGATTGGGCAGTTTGGTGTTGGTTTCTACTCTGCTTACCTTGTTGCTGAAAAGGTGATTGTCACTACTAAGCACAATGACGACGAGCAGTATGTTTGGGAATCCCAAGCCGGTGGATCTTTTACTGTCACCAGGGACACTTCTGGTGAGAATCTTGGCAGGGGAACCAAGATCACTCTTTACCTTAAAGAAGACCAGCTCGAGTACCTTGAGGAGCGGCGTCTGAAGGATCTAATCAAGAAGCACTCTGAGTTCATTAGCTACCCTATTTCCCTCTGGGTTGAGAAGACCACTGAGAAGGAAATTTCTGATGATGAAGATGATGAGGAAGACAAAAAGGATGAGGAAGGAAAGGTTGAGGATGTTGATGAAGATAAAGAGAAGGAAGAGAAGAAAAAGAAGAAGATCAAGGAAGTTTCGCATGAGTGGTCCCTGGTGAACAAGCAGAAGCCCATCTGGATGAGGAAGCCTGAGGAGATCACGAAGGAAGAGTATAGTGCCTTCTACAAGAGCCTGACCAATGACTGGGAGGAGCATTTGGCAGTGAAGCACTTTTCAGTTGAAGGTCAGCTTGAATTCAAGGCAATCCTCTTTGTTCCGAAGAGGGCTCCTTTTGATCTCTTCGACACCCGCAAGAAACCCAACAACATCAAGCTCTATGTTCGCCGCGTCTTTATCATGGACAACTGTGAGGAGATCATTCCTGAGTATCTTAGCTTTGTGAAGGGTATTGTGGACTCTGAGGATCTCCCTCTCAACATTTCCAGAGAAATGCTCCAACAGAATAAGATCCTGAAGGTTATCAGGAAGAATCTTGTCAAGAAGTGTGTTGAGCTCTTCTTTGAGATCGCTGAGAACAAGGAGGACTACAACAAGTTCTACGAGTCATTCTCGAAGAACCTCAAGCTCGGTATTCACGAGGATTCTACGAACAAGGGAAAGCTAGCTGAGTTGCTTCGTTATCACTCCACCAAGAGTGGTGATGAGATGACCAGTCTCAAGGACTATGTGACTAGAATGAAGGAGGGCCAGAGCGACATCTACTACATCACTGGTGAGAGCAAGAAGGCTGTTGAGAACTCCCCATTCTTGGAGAAGCTGAAGAAGAAGGGCTATGAGGTGCTATACATGGTTGATGCCATTGATGAGTATGCTGTTGGCCAGCTCAAGGAATTTGAGGGTAAGAAGCTCGTTTCAGCGACCAAGGAAGGTTTGAAGCTCGATGAGAGTGAGGATGAGAAGAAGAAGGCAGAAGAGCTGAAGGCCAAGTTTGAGGACCTGTGCAAGGTTATCAAGGATGTTTTGGGTGACAGGGTTGAGAAAGTCGTGGTCTCCGATCGTGTGGTCGACTCCCCATGCTGCCTGGTTACTGGCGAGTATGGGTGGACTGCCAATATGGAGAGGATCATGAAGGCACAAGCATTGAGAGATAACAGCATGGCTGGTTACATGTCGAGCAAGAAGACCATGGAAATCAACCCCGAGAACCCCATCATGGACGAGCTCAGGAAGAGGGCAGATGCTGACAAGAACGACAAGTCGGTGAAGGACCTCGTTCTGTTGCTCTTTGAGACTGCACTACTGACCTCCGGCTTCAGCCTCGATGACCCCAACACATTCGGCAGCAGAATCCACAGAATGTTGAAGCTGGGTCTGAGCATTGATGAGGATGCGGGTGAAGGTGATGCGGACATGCCTCCATTGGAGGATGCCGAGGCTGAGGCCGAGGCCGAGGGGAGCAAGATGGAGGAAGTTGACTAAATTCCGCACCGCAACTTCTGGATGTTCCGAACTCTTTTATCATCTCAGGGCTTTTTAGTATTTTGTCATGGATTCATCATATCGCTTAGGTCGATCGATGAAGCTTTAGATTTTGGGTATGTCTTATGCGCTCTTTGACTTGTCTCAACCGTTTCTTCTATCAATAGTAGCAACTGCGGCTCTTTTCGTGCACAGAGAGTTCTCTGTCAATCGACCTCGTTTTGCTTTGAGTTTGTGTTTTTACATGTTGGTTGGATCATGAGAAGGTTTGGCTTAAATGATTATATTCTCTTACTGTGATGAGAAGTGCGGGTTCGACAGGGACATCGGGATTGCCCCTCGGCGAATTGTTAGTCGACTTCTGCAGACATTTGAGGGATCACCACCGGGTCCATCGCATTCTTCGGGATCGGGGAGAGCAAGGATGTCGCGAAACGAAGGATTCTCTCCTTTCCGTACCAATCTCGACATCGTGGTCTTTTGCGTTTGCCTCTTCAAAAATAGTTCGATCCAGCGCGGAGGAACCTCCATGTTGGTCATTCTACTTTGTCAAACCTTTTTCCCGTTTATGTCCTTACTGAACTGAGGAGGAACTTTTAAGTTCCGGGATCAAATCGGGAATTACGGCAATTCTGGGGGTCAAAGTGGCAATTATAGATTTCCTTGTTAGTGTCTTCACTCTACTACTGTCGCCAATGCACATCCCGATCGTATTTTCGTCATCGCTTTTGCACACAACCTAAATTTAAAGAATTTTCTTCTTTTTCTCGCCGGCTTTGAGAATGTTTAAGTCAAGTTACTGAACCACATCGCGATCTCATGTTGGTCGCATGCAAGAATTGCAACTAGGATTGTTGGTAACTTAAGGTTTTTCTTGAAGATAATTAGCATCATCATTTCTTACGCAGGATAGTAATAGTTAGATAGCTCGACGCCAGCTATGTTACGATGTTGCTTCAACATAATTACATGTAAGAACTTTGCGATCTTGATATGACACAAAGAAGGGTGTTGAACCAGAAGCACATGAAACTAAAATTTCATGGGCCAAATAATAATCTCCAGACATCAAAGTTGGGACCATCTAACGTGGCCCCTCGCCACTGACACTTGTTTCTCGTCCTCCATTTAAATTTTTTTTAAATTAATTATTTTTCACGAGATAAACGAAAGTTTAGTTTAAATTCTCTTCTTTTTTAAAAAAACATTGTACCAGAAGGCTTCTAATACAATTTTGTTGTATTTCTTTGAATAGTTTGAAACCCATCTCAACTCGCCGCCATAATGATTGGTACAAATTAGACCTTTCGTCATTACTTTTGGTGGGAAGAGGGAGGATGGTAGTTGCTATAAGGGCGCAATAAAGGCGGGAAAATTACTAAAAAAAGTCCTAAATCTATTATGATTGTATCGATTTAATTTTAAGCTTATTTTTTGATCAATTGAGTTTTAAACTTTTTGTAATTATATCAATTTAGTCTATCCAATCAAATTTGGCTGGTTGACGCTAATATAAACATTGGGTGGCACCAGCAAATAATTTTTTATTTTTTCAAAATTTTCTTTATTTTTTTTAATCTTTTCTTCTTCTTTTTTTCCTTTTTTTTTTGCCTCCCACCTCCTTCCTCTTTCTTTCAGCCATCGGCCAGAGGGGAGGACTAGTTGTTGGATTTGGCCCCAAGCCATTGGCAAGGCTTGCCCTCATCGGATTTGGCGGGGGCTCGCCTCACCAATGGCTAGGTCTACCGTCGCATCTTGTGCAGCAATGATTGACAGGGTCTTCTTTGCCAACGGGGTCTTCTTTGCTGAGTTGAACGAGGTCTTAATCCTAGTGACACCCTCACTCAAATGACATCCAACCACTGGCGAGGCGAGCCCCCGCTAATGGCTGGATGAGCTCATCCTCACCCAGATCTGACAAGGTCGAGCTCGTCAATCCACTAGTGAGGCTTGCTTTCATCAGATCTAGTAAGAGCAAGCCTTACCGATGGCTAGGCAAATTTACCCTCGCCCAGCGAAGGCAATGCGAGCTCACCATTGGCCAACCGTCTCAATCCGGTGACCAACCCTCCCCTCTGCCTGATCATCGGAAGGAGGAGGAAGGAAGGGGGAGGAAGGAAAAAAAAGAGAAAAAAAGGAAAAAAAGAAGAAGAAAAAGATTAAAAAATTTATTAAAGATTATTTATTGGTGTCCATGTCAGTGCCACAACCAAATTTGACCGGATGGACTAAATTAATACAATTGCAAAATGTTTATAACTCAATTGATAAAAAAAATAAGTTTATGACTAAATCGACACAATTACAATACGTTTAAGATTTTTTTGGTAATTTTCTTCAATGAAAGCCATGTCGACAATTGCTATGGTGGAATTTGAAAAAGTTATTCTAATAAACGGAGAAGTGAGTTGTGACTTAATTAGGGTTAAGTTGCACACGCTGCACTTGCATCCATTGAAAGATGTACTCGATCGGTGTAGGACAAGGAAATTGCATCATGAGTAGATAATGTGTGACATCCTCAAAATTTGACCTTATTCAGGATACGGTAAGGGGTTTACTTCTATCAATGTGTAATTAGTAGAATTAGATTTTGAATTGATTCGTGAACCATTCAAGATTGTTAAACCTACTAGGAAATGCAATTTAAGATTTCGATATGCACGACTAGAGAACTCAACCATGGATTGACAATTCGACTATAAAGATCGATGAGGGATAATCTTAAGCCGTTTCATACCGATCCAAGAACGGTTATAAATTGATTCGATAATAGTATATAATCGGATTGCGAATGATTCCGCACAATTACTATATTAATTATAAATGACCTTAAACCAATTCCAAATGATCGTGTACTTTGGAGCGACCAATTGACCTTTCACGATTACATGAGAACCAATGATTATACATGAATTGAAAAGACTCAAACGTGGATTGATATCGAATCAATCACGGATCGAACTCGTGAAACCCCTAAAAGATGCTAAGTCACATTTGATAGATTTCAACCATAAATTCTAATATGGTTAAGGATATCGAACTTAAGAGGATTAAGTGACCATTATTGGACATCGCTTTATCAAATTCCTCAATTATCGGTAAATCGTGAATTATTAAATAAGTGAAATTGGGCTAGAAATTGAAAGCCCAATGGGCTACACACCCGAGTTAGGCCCTAATTGGATGACTCAAGCCCAAACCCAAGCTCTATGTGCGTGAATAGTGTGCGTACTGTATGACCTTCACTATTTTCCTATTTTGTAGAGCTTTTTGTGGTTTGAATCTCACAAAAATGCATTAATGAAATTTGTTCAAAACATCTTAATCTACAAAATAATTTAATTTTAGATTTTTCTGAGGTGAAATGGTTGGTACAAAAGCCTATTCTTTTACTGTGGAAAAATTGCTCAGTGCAATAAAAACGGTAACCTATTGGTCTTCTCGATTTTTTATAATTTTTTTCCTTTGGAATCTAAACATGCTTTCTTCAACAAAGTTGTAGAGGACATTTATATCTATAACATACTAAAATTTCAAAGTGTTTTATGAATATTTGGATATTAAAATGGATTTTTTTCTGTGATCATTGGAACTGTTCAATAGACGAGATTTTGGGTTGCCTTTGGTGATTTTCTGCTCTCAATATAAAACGAATTAGGCTTGGATTCCCCCATGAAAAATGTTACTTAAATTATTCTCTACAACATATTAAATTTTTATAATTTTTTGAATCCGTTTAATAAGGCAATGGCATTTATTTCCAAAATTATTTGAGACATTTATTTACATTGGAAGGAGAGGGCCACACACCCAAGCTTGAAGGACAAGCTTAGGCAATTGCATGATTGAGATCAACCCTCGCCTCCCAAGTTTGGAGCCATCATTGCAATATTTTGGCATTTAATGTATACAAGAACGTAAATAATGCATGAATAGTGCAAGATCTTGGTGAAGTGACCGAAATACCCTCCCTTTTGACTAAGGACAAAAGGGCAAGGATGGAAAATGGACTTGGAAGGGGCGGCAATTGCTTTGGACGGCAGAGAGGAGAATTTTGAAGACTAATCTAGCTTACCTAGCTAGCCAATCCACTCAAGTGCCTAAATCCTTTCATTAATGCAAGGATTTTTCTTCTTCCACAAGCTATCCTGACATCAAAAGAACTCTAGACTTAGGGTCCGTTCGTTTCGCGGAAAATATCATGTTTCCGGAAAACATTTTCCTAGAAATCATTTTCCAGGAAAATGACTCTATTTTCCGGTGTTCGCCGAAACCTAAACTTTGAGTGGAAAATATTTTCCACCGTTTGTTAGCTAATTTAATTGTTTGGGCAAAATTGTCAAAAATTAAAATTTAATATTTTTAATTGACCAAAAAATTAGTTTTATTTTTTATATTTTTTTAAAATGAATTTTTAATTATTTGCATTATTGAATTTTAATATTTTTAATTGACCAAAAAATTAGTTTTATTTTTTATATTTTTTTAAATTAATTTTTAATTATTTATATTTTTAAAAATCGAAATTTATTTATTTATTTTTTTTTTTTTTTGTTCCTTCCTCCTTCCTCCTCCTTCTTCCTCCTCCTTCTGCCGCCTCCACCTCCTTCCTACCTGACGATGGCCGGCTGCCCGGCGGCCGACCAAGACCCGGTGGCTAGATCTGGCGAGCTCGAGGCTTAGCCGATCTCGCCCGAGCTCGCTACGAGCTTCGCCGGGCTCTGGTGAGCCGCAAGCTCGTCGGATTTGGTAGCGGAGCTCAGGCTCGCCTGGATCAGGAGCCCGAGCTCCGCCGCCAGATCGGGCGAGCTCGCGGCTCGCTAAAGCCTGGCGAACCTTTGGCGAGCTCGGGCGAGGCCCGAGCCCATCCCAACTCGCCGGATCTGGCGAGTCGCGAGCTTCGCCCCAGGCCGGCAAGAGCTCCACCTCGCTCGATCTGGCGAGGCCTGATCTCGGCTTCGCCAGATCGGGCTAGGCGGAGCCTCGCCGGCTTGGGGCGAGGCTCGAGCTGGCTTGCGGCCGGTCGCCGGTTGCCGGCCGCCGCCAAAGAAGAAGATGAAAAGGAAAGAAAGAAAAGAAAAAAAATTAAAAACTCAATTTAAAAAAAAGAAGAAGAAAAAAAAGCATAAAAATAAACGAAAATGTATTGATAAAAAGAAGCAAGATGGAAGAAGTTATGGAAAATGTTTTCCTCACTTTTAAAGCTTGTTTTTTCCAATGATGGAAAACATTTTCCTTGACTAGTTCATTTTCCGTGAAACGAACGCCGAAAAATCCGGAAAACGTTTTCCTGGAAGTCATTTTCCGCAAAACGAAGGGACCCTTAGTAGGTTGAGAAATATAGAATGGGATGGGCATGGGATGTTCCTCTCTCTTCTCCCTCTCTCCCCCCACCCTCACTGTCAACCACCCTTCTCCCCCTCACTCTCACTTTCTCTCATTTTCCCTCATTTGCAACTCTAAAACTCACATATTCTCTCTCTCCTCACCACCAGCCGAACACCACCCGATTGTTGGCACTTTGGCAAGCTCGTTCTTCCATTTTTCCTCTTGTTTTACCTCACCGGCGACCACCCTTCGAACCCCGATGTCGAACCACCCTTCACATTGCCAAACCGCCGCCTAGAGCTGACTAACCAGCCTCCTCAAGGGATGTTCAGCACTATGCAGCCCTCACTCATGCACCCTCTCGCTCGTTTCTTCCCCGATCTAGTCCCTCGCAAAGCCCAGAGGCCATGCCAACGTTGAACCATCGTTGGACCGCCACCAAGCCGCCACCAGCCACCGTCTAGTTTGCTTGCGCCATGTAGACGCGTAACGAGCAGCCCTCGGCTGCTGTCCAACCTTGTCGCACCACCCCTGATGCCTTACGAAGCTTGAATTAGTTTGTGAGTGGCATTCTAACCCTTGATTATGGTTGTTATTACATTTTGAAAGTAGTTTAGGGTGAAATTAAGGTTAAATGATGATTTATTGATGTGATAAACGGATGTTGTGTGATAAGTGATTATTGGGCTTAGATAGGTTATTGAACGTTTACCAATAGGTTATCGAGTTTCAAAGCGATAGGTTATTGGATTGTGGATGATAAGCTATCGAGCTTAGGATGATAAGCTATTATGTTGGGATAATATGCTGTTATATTATGAGAATAATAATATGCAATAATAAATGGATAAGTTACATTGTAATGGTACATTGTTTCAATGTGCCTTAGTAGGATGGCATACTATTATGTGAGATACGCGTTTTATGGAGTACCGATTATACGTTAAACATGTTATTTGGATGATGTGTCATGTGGTTTAGTGGTTATCTATGTTATTTAGGCTATGTGCCATATGGTTTAGGAGTTAAACATGTTTTTGGATGATGTGCCATGTGGTTTAGTGATCATCTATGATATTTAGATTATGTGCCATGTGGTTTAGGGGTTAAACATGTTGTTTGGATGATGTGCCATGTGGTTTAGTGGTTATCTATGTTATTTGGGTTATGTGCCATGTGATTTAGGGGTTAAACATGATATTTGGATGATGTGCCATGTGTTTTAGTGATTAAACATGATATTTGGATGATGTGTCGTGTGGAATAATGGTTAAAAATGATAATTGGAATATATGCCATGTGAACTTAGTGGTTAAATATGATATTTGGATTATGTACCATGAGTTGGGAAGTGAATGGTGCATATGCGTGTGATATAAGTAATGCACGTGTATGGAATGATGGCAGTGTATTAGATGTGTTAATTGGAAGTAGTCGTTATACATAAGTTATGTTCATTGTCCATGGTCGATGCGTGAGAACACCCCGAGCCTCCGAGATGAGATATGCGATGGTTCTTGGACGTGCAAGGAAGCATGTCAGGTCAAGTCTTTCTCTTGGAATCAACGATATTGAGACGTATCGTTCCCGAACCAAGTCCAGTACTAAATCGGTGATCATGTCACAATGGGCCGATCTTTTTTCCAAGTTAAGTCTAGTACTAGGTCGGTGATCATGTCACAGCGGAGCGATCCTTTCTTGGTCTCGATGCAATATTGGAGCATATCATTTCTGATCCATATTGGACTTAGGTCGGTGCTCAACGTGACGGGCCAAGCCATGGATTTTCATTTCATGCTCGGCATATTTTATAGATGTATTTTCGATAGATCATGACACACACTTCGCTTGGCACGCCATTGAGGCATTCATACTTGGTTAATGAGAAAAATAACAATGAGCATGAGTGATGATGTACTCGTGTGATCATATAAAGACCCTGATGCGTTTTATGCGGGGACGATACCCGATTAAGTTTGGATGCCCCAAAGAACGGGATGCCGTTCGCGGACGGATTTCGGAATGAAGCTTTTTACAGGATTGCCCCCAAGTCAACGGGATGATGTGCTCAATGGGGCGAGACGATACCTGGTTACGTCGGATGATTGCAAACCTTTGGATTGACCTTGGGTCTTAAGCGGCCATAATAATTTGAAAGCATGGTTTCGAGGGTTGGATGATAGTATGTGATGCCATGCGATTCTCAAGACGTCACGTGTATAAAGTGCATGAATGCTGAGTGCACATGATGAGAATGATGCCATAGTCTGCACATGTGTAGCATGGATATATATATAAGTTACATGAGAAAAGTGCATGAAATAACTATCATTTCAGTGACTTATGTGGCACATGCATGCTTTGATCGATTCTGTTTATGAATTGAGAGGCATGAAAATATCCTGTAGGTCGATGTTTGAGTTAGAAAGACACGGGTAAGTTTGTGAATTTGTATGCCTTTGATTAGGACTCGAGAGATTTGAGTTGCTGCATGGTGCCTGGAATTATTGTTATTCATGCGTGATGATTAAATTGTGAACGTCGTATACTTAATGGAATGTTGCACTCATGTAATGATTGTTTATACTATAATAGGACACGTGATAGACTGTCACATGTTGAGTGGTCTAACTCCTACTCATAGATAATGCAAAGCGAATGCTTTTCTATTGAACTGTTATCGATAGATAACCTGCACGTTTAGGGCGTTTCTGAGGTGAATGGCTTTCCTACACAAGGTCTAAGAAGTTCACTTGCTGAGTTTTATCTAATTGTTGTTGTTTTAAATGTTTTACAAGCCCTAAGCATGTCTGAGCCGTACCACTATGTTCGTTTTAGTGTGCCTATGAATTAGGACACCGAGGTGACCTTTCATCCGGTTCCGAGTGCGAACACTAGTTATGAGAAGCATGTGACCATGATTTGGGTGGATGAAGGGTTGCTTAACCTAGTGCCCCATAGGTTCGAAGCCTAGTGCGTTTAGTTTAGAGAGGAACATTGGGGCCCTCTTCGAGGATTTGAGGGACCCAGATCTGGAGTTGGACACTAAGTCCAAGCCGAGGCTTTATAACCTAGACACGAAGGGGATACCACCCCCTTGAAGTTGCCTTGTAGCATAGAGGTGCTATGCTAATCCCAAATCCTCTTTGGAAGTGCGTGTATGGTTAAACTGCCGGGTGTAATTAGAGTTAACTTGTATTGGCTAATGTATGTGTTTATGAAAGTGTATGTTGATGTGTTCCTGGCTATCCGTGTTTGTTGGTTGGGTGAATTGTTTCTGCTTCCACTTGCGTATATAATCAATAATACGAATGGGTCGGCGGCACACCCTAAGATGTTGCAAATGAATAACCTAAGTGAAAAGTGATGGCGTGGGTTGTCGCGAGCCCGAAGCAGGTCGGGGTGTGACATAATGAGTCCGGTAAAATTACCAATTTAGTTCTAGACCTATTATATATATATGTCAATTTACTTTTAAACATTCCAATTTTATCAATTCAATCATAAATCTTTTGTTCATTTGTTAATGTACTCTTTTCAACCAATTTTGACTTGAAATTGTTGACATAAATGTCGGTTATTCTACATGGCATGGTCAGCATCGATGCCAACCCTCACCGGACTTGGTAGGGAAAAAAGGAAAAAAATTAGGAACTTTTAAAAAAGACTTACAAAAATTTCCTCCAAGATATTACGGTCATCATTCTTGCATAGGATGTAAATTACAACAGTAATTGTTAGATAACTCTACATCAGTTATGTTACTATATTGTTTTAATATAATTACACATGAGAACTTGTGATCCAGATATGATACAAAGGAGGGTGTTGAACCAAAAGCACATAAAACTAGAGTTTCATGGGCTAAATCATAAATCTCCAGATATCAAAGTCAGGACCATCGACCGTCGACCGCACCACTTCGACTTGTCTCTCCTCCCCACCATTTGGATTGCCGCTCGCCAATTGCCATGGCCATCTCCAGCTACCTCTCTCTCTCTCTCTCTCTCTCCCCACGCCATGTTAACCAAATCCTTAAATCTCACAACTTTTGCAAAAAATAAATAATTTAAAAATATTTTATAAAATATAATCACTTATATCATTTAAAATAATTAGTGAACAGTAAATATTTTCATTATCTATAACAGTATATATCTAAATATTTCCGGAACAATAAAAATATTTTTATTTATTTATTTTTATAAGTGATGCAAGCGATCTTTTTAATTTTTTTTTAAATCCTTCATTTTCTATGAGATAAATGGAGGCTTAATTTACATTCGTATGTTGGCCTGAACGTTAGGTGAAATGCATAATCCAGTTGTGAATGTCTGAAAAAGTACAATTAAATTCAAAACTACTTCCGGTGCAATCAATTCCTTCTAGCGCCACTAGATTAATTTTGTTGACATGGTTTGAGAAATCGGTGTGGCCCTTTTAAATGAGTTTTTTTTTTTGGTCGGTACCCTTTTAAATGAGTTGACTTTGGTCTGATGTGTGGCCGCGTAGAAAAGTCAAAAGAACTCAACAAAAAAAAGTTGGAGAAAGAAATCCAAAATTTATAATTATGAAAAATTAAAGAGGAGAACCGCGGGTTGGTTCCCCGGCCAATGCCACACCGACTCTCGCCGGACTTGGCAGAAAAAGGCAAAAAATAAAAAAAAATTATCTAAAAAAGTTAGAAAATGTTAAAAAAAAGACTTAAAAAAATTGTCCAAAAACATCGTAACAAACTTGTGTACTGTGAAGGACGGGTAGGGGCCATATTAGGTTGAGCCCGACTCAAGAAAAATCACATCTGACTAGGCTTGTTATGTAACGTCTTTTTCCAAGTCCATCCATTTAACTTTTGGTTTTGGATGGACGGTTAGATCTAAGTTATGTGCATGATGTATGGCGCGAAGCATTTCACATCATGTCGAATTCCTTTATTCTTTTATGGGAATTTAATGACAAATGACCAAATCTTTTTCAAGTCCATCCATTTAACTTTTGATTTTGGATGGACGGTTGGATCTGAGTTATGTGCATGATGTATGGCGCGAAGCATTTCACATCATGTCGAATTCCTTTATTCTTTTATGGGAATTTAATGACAAATGACCAAATCTTTTTCAAGTCCATCCATTTAACTTTTGGTTTTGGATGGACTGTTGGATCCAAGTTATGTGCATGATGTAAGATGCGAAGCATTTCACATATGTCGAATTTCTTTTTTCTTTTATGGGAATTTAATGACAAATGACCAAATCTTCTCTCTCTCTCTCTTTACTGGCTAAACTACTTCGTACAATTGAGCACCCCACAACATCGTGGAAAGATCAACCCTCGGCAAGAATTTTGAGGTTGCTTCGACTATAATTTGTCATCTCAATGCACTGGTGAAATCTTGAGTCCTTGCCTTCCCAAGAAGGATCCAAAACCCTGCGAAGATTTTTCTAGTGGGGAACGTGGACGGTGGGGGCACTGCCAGGGGGTGGTACAAAAAGATAATAAATTTCCGTTGCACGTAGAGAAGCCTTCAACGCAGGCCCATGTGGTTTGATACGAACCCATATGGAGTTGTTCCTTTCAAAATCGTAGCGAGTTCAAATGTAAAATTTAATGTGACCCCCACCCCGGCCAGCGACGTGGTGGACATCTCCTCCTCGGATCTCCTTTTGCCCTCCGCCGTCGCACGCGGGTCGATGCATGCACTGTCGTCTAGCGAATCGAGAGATCGACACGTTTTCGTTTCGGGATTATGCCACGACCAGGTTTCTCCGGAGTGCTCATTAAGCGACTAGTCCAAGGAAAATCTCCATGGTTGTCGACGCTGGTGAAGTGTACGATAGTCGTACGGTGTGCTTAATCAATGCCTAAGAGCAGCCGTCCAAATAAATTATTTAATTGTCGCGCCGACGCCGAGCGAGAGACGTGGAATTGGGAGGCGACGGTGTCGCGAGGCTCGCGAGTTGAAGTCGTGCGCTCGTCCTAGAAGAGTTACTAACGGTCGGTGGAAATCATTGCCTTTTACGGGATACTTTTAGAGCGGTTAATTAAGGAAATTGTCACAGCTCTCAGACGAATTAATTGCTCTCGTGGAGCGTACAATTGACGCCTCGAGAGGCGAAAATGTTCCCAGGAGTAACCCGTTAACAAGACCCTTTTTTATGTTTTTATTTTTATGAGGGCACCCAGCGAGACTGAGAAGGGAGGGACGAAATCAATTAGGCACGTGAATTGAAATCATCAAAAGCCAATGGGAAGTCATTCACTTTTTAAGTGGCCCCTTTGGGGTACTTGGGCATAAATAAGGTTGTGGTAAACTAAAGTTCGTCGTGCAATCGGTGAAACGATTTTGCCAAAACACGTCGGTTCAATTGACGCGTAACATCGAATTGCACTTTCAAAAGTTTAGTCATCATATAAGGGGGCCAAATTTCCATCCTTCGTCTTAAAGTCTCCCTAGTCCTGAAAATCATCGATTAAGACTAGACGATAGGCGTTGTCGCGGTCGTATCAAACTAGTCAGATGATTTAATTAGTCTGTACATACCCGATCATTGCCTTCTAGCGACCAGCGAAACTTCACCCATCGATGCCCACTTGTCGAGCTAGCATCGAATAGCTCGAGAAACGTGCATCATCATCACACACCCGAGAGGCGAAAATGTTCTCGGGAGTAACCCGTTAACAAGACCCTTTTTTTGTTTTATTTTTATGGGGGCACCGAGCGAGACTGAGAAGGGAGGGACGAAATCAATTAGGCACGTGAATTGAAGTCATCAAAAGCCAATGGGAAGTCATTCACTTTTTAAGTGGCCCCTTGGGGTGATTGGGCATGGATAAGGTTGTGGTAAATTAGAGTTCGTTGTGCAATTGGTGAAACGATTTTACCAAAACATGCCGGTTTGATTGACGCGTAACATCGAATTGCACTTTCAAAAGTTTAGTCATCATACAAGGGGGCCAAACTAGTCAGGTGATTTAATTATCGATTAAGACTAGACAATAGGCGTTGTCGCGATCGTATCAAACTAGTCAGGTGATTTAATTAGTCCGCACATGCCTGACCATTGCCTTCTAGCGACCAGTGAAACTTCACCTATCGATGCCCACTTGTCGAGCTAGCATCGAATAGCTCGAGAAACATGCATCGTCATCACACACCCGAGAGACTAACTGAAATTCGTGATGTCAAGTATTTCCAGTCCAAGACACTTGTTGAGCGACTAATTAAGGAAATTATTACCATTCTCGATGTGCATAAAAAACCCAAGCTTTTGCCATATGGTATGCTTTATCAATGTTGGGAAAAGTACCAAAAAAATTATAAATATATTGCGTTGGTACCAATTCAGCATTAAATATTTTAATTAGAACAATTTAGTTTTAAATATTTTCATATTGATATCAATTCAGTTCATTCATCTAGTTTAAGTTAGAAATTACTGATGTTGATGTTGCTCGTCTTACATGGCATCATTAGCTCACCGAATAGACTGAATTGATACTGATGTGAAAATGTTTAGAATTAAATTAGTATAATTGAAATGTTTATGACAAAATTAGTACTTACTCAATAGATTTATAGGTTTATGATTTTTTTAGTACTTTCCTTCGTCAATGCCTTCTGAAGGCTTGTTAATAAGATCCTTTTACTTTGGCGGGTGCGCGGGGCGAATTGCAAAATGGGGGTGATGAGATCATCCGGCTCATGAGTTGACGTCACGCCCACGTCAGGGAAGGGGTTGCGAAAAGTCAATGGAAAGAAGGCATTGACTTTTTTAGGGGACTTCTTGTGTTAATTGCTGGGCGTGAATAACGCGGCCTCAAGTGCACTAAAATTCACCGTGCAATTAGTGAAACAATAAAAAAGAAAAAAAAAATTAGTTAAACAATAATGCAAAGACGCAACAGAGCGGCCTGCAACTAATGAAATTCGATTAACCAATCCGGACGTGTCGTCCACGTGATTCACACGTAAGTCCGTACTATGCGCTTTCAAGAACTGTAGTCGACATATTTGGAATCTCTTGTCCTGGCGATAATTATCCAGCCCGGACCGCCACATTGGTAATTCATGACAAGAATTGACCGGAAAGACTATATTGAATTTTTCTACAAATGTTAAGGGTTAACTTGGCAAAATTGAAAAATATAAGACAAAATTTGTATCCATACAATAAATTTAGGAACCTCTCAACACCGTCCTATTAAATTGGACAATCGATGTGTCAAGCCCGCGTTTAGCAACTCAGGAAATTCGTGTGATTGCAAAAACCTCAATGTGTCCAAAGTCCACAGAAATTGACTTGTGCTTTGTTTCTCAAGTGAATTTCCAAGAGACACGTCAGGTTTGTACGACCAAACTAATTTATTTTGAGCCGCACAATTCAAAGGAGGATTACTTCCGATGAACTGGCATGACAACGCAGGGCAGCCTCCTAAATTTTCGTCTCTTCAGTTTTCTCTTGGCTTCGTGAATTAATGTAGCAATTAGATCAGTAATTGATCGTTTCATTAAAAAACTCTTGCCCCGGTATGAGATTAGAGCCGGAGAGAGACTTCACCAAACAAATGAAGGCTCTCACTCTCAGACTGATGCAACTACATTTGTTAGGTGAGAAGGTACGCATCGCTTAAACGAGAGGCCAAGGCTGGTTCTTGCATTTGAATCGGCCTTGGTTTCATCACACTCGGCAACTCGATTCGTCCCGTCCTCATCTGGGGAAGCACGGTTGCATGCTCTTTCAGAGGTTTCAAGTGACACTTCATGGTGATTTTTTTTTACTTTTTGAGGTTCGAGGTCTTTCCCGTTGTGACATTGACCACCTAAACTGATTGGCTGTTGTTACTGTTTCGTAGGTTGCTGAACTCTACGGGGCATTGAGGACGGTTTCGAGTCATGAGCAAACCACTGTACGACTCGTGTTGAGTAGTTCTAATACATTTCTTATGAAGAGACACTTTGACTGTTAGCATCTCAAGGGGATACGGAAACGTCTAGAGATGGTCACTAATACTAAATGCCTCTTCCCACCTTTTTAACTCACAAGGAAATGATTTTAAAGTCATCGTAATGTTTTCATAATTCATTTTATATAACTTGACGTGATCTTCACATTGACTGAAAATTACAATGTTACATACAAAATATCTTATTACTAAAGTAGAACTCAATTCTTCCATTCAAACAAACATGCCCCCATATCTTTTATCGTCCTCCTTTTTCACCAAGAAAATTACCAAAGAAGTCATAAATTTATTGCAATTATATCAATTCAGTCCCAACCTTTTTTTTTGCCAATTAAGTCATAAGAATTTGTATTTATATCAATTCAGTTCACCCAGCAAATTTTAGCTAGTCAATCTTGACGTTAATAATTTTTAATAATATTTTAATATTTTTTAAATTTTTTAAATGTTTTTTTAATTTTTTATTTTTTTATTTTTTTCATCTTCCTTCTTTCATTGTCTGGTGAGGTCAACCTCACCTGCCCTTGATGAGGTTTCCCCTCATTGAATCTGGTGGGGGCTCGCCTTGCTAGTGGAGCAACAGCGAGGTCGAGCCTTGCTGGTTTTCACCTCTGGCCATTTGCCCCAGTTTGACGACCAATTAGAGGAAGAAGGAAGAGCAAAACATAAAGAGCAAAAGGACAAATAAAAAATAATTTAAAAATTGGTAAAAAAATTAAATGTTATTAAAAATTATCAACAGTATTAATCGTACCAAGTTAGCGCCAATGAGCCAAATTTAGCCAAATGGACTGAGTTGGTACAAATACAAAAATTTTAAGACTCGATTGACAAAAATAAAAAAATTTAAAATTGAATTGACATAATTATAATAAGTTTTATATTTTTTTGATAATTTTTCTTTTCCACCGCATCACGCCACTACTGGTCTTTTTCTTTTCTTCTTTTTTTTCTGCACAGTAAAAACGATCCAAAGTGTAGTTACTACCTGAGGGAAGATCATGTACAATCGAAGGGGGTACTACGATGAGCTCACAACGTAGTCAAAACGAAGTAAATGTGTGTACAGAGGGAGGGGAGGCACCCAACCATGCGTCTCGGGAAGACGATCTCCTTCGACCTTTTTTTTTTTTTTTTGGACAGTCTTCTTCGACCTTATACGAGGAGAAATTCATGCTTCTAAGGCCACGCCTCAAAAGTCACCCCGGAGTTAATGGGCCCAAATTGAATCTCTTCCTCTCTCCCTCTCTCTTGTGAGTTGTAGTGGCACGTTGGTCCTGCTTCAGGGGTTCGAGGCTCGAGAGAGTTTCGTCCTTCTCGGAAGGGATCGTACCTCATCCATGGAGAAATTAATTTGGTTGAATCCGTTGAGGTGTGGTTCGTACTTCCCACTATAGGAAGACATAGGAATCCTGCTTTCGGGTGAGCGGGCAGGCTCGCGCTGCCAGAGAGTCACAAGAGCAACACCCTAAGTCTTAGTAATTTGGATCCGGGCCCATGACTAGGTACTGCATATATAATATCTTTCGTTTGTAATTAAGAGATAATAGAGGGGTGTGGGGTGTTGATTATAGTGGAATTTTTGCCAGATGTATCTTCATTTTAAGGATGAATAAGAAAAAAACCTTATGTCTCGATCTTTCTTTCTGTCTTTTACTCTCTATTTCCTTGTTATTGAGTATCGAATCTTAATAAAATCGTGGGCACTCTCTACTTTCAATGATGCTGGATTTTACTTCAAGACTACGGGTCATTTTGGACTGACAAAATACCCTCGCTAGAATTATGAGTCAGGCACGATTTATATCGCGTGCAGTTTGGTTTCGGTGACAGCGGTGTCAGTCACGGTTGCCAATCGATTCCGATGAGTGGAATCCAAAATGGCTGGCCTGAAATGGGGAAGTTGCGGGCACGCTATTTAGTGAAACAGATACGGAAGGAGTTACAAGACGGGTGAAATCGGCACGGAGAGCTCTTTCATGATGTTGCATAGTCCATAACTCGTTCGAGACATTTTTCGGCCTAAAAATCTGTCTTTTCTAATGGGTTCCTGAGGGTCCTCAATTGTTTTTTTTTTTTTTTAACTATTTATTCGAGCACTTTTTCACAATCTTTTTTATGTCTTTGTTTATTTAAGAGTTTTCTGACGTAAACTAGAGCCCCATTGAGATTATGATAATTCCGAGGGTTTCGTCTCTCTTGTATATAAGGGTTAAGACACGTGCACGTATTGTTGTACTTAGATGGTCGGAGAGTGATTATCTAAAATACCGGCCGGCCATTAGGTTTTACCCTGCTTGTTTCATTTGTTTGTACCTCGCCCCCATCCTTTCAGGGGGAAGGCGTCGCGAGTATCTACAAGTACCTTCCTTACCTCCCCGAAGGGAGGCTGTGGCCGGAAAAGCAATGGGGACAAGACCCCTTAACCCCGGGGTCTTCCGTCTGGGGGCCTTTGTTTAAGGTCCTTAGGCCGGACCATTTGTCTCTCTTGTATATAAGGGTTAAGACACGTGCACATATTGTTGTACTTAGATGGTCGGAGAGTGGTTATCTAAAATATGTGAGTGTGACTGAAGAGCAAGGTACCTTTAGAAGCATGCAAGTAGTGTCCATTTAGACAGGTTTACCTAGGAAAATGAAAAGGTCAGTCTCCTAACCTTCTGCATTATATAGAGTTTATGCCCTTGATCTTCAAAACCATCAACATAAGCACAGAAAATTGCAGTTCATAACTCACTCGAAATGTTGAAATGTTTTTCATGGAGAATCAGGCGTTTCCATTGGATATAAATTGGCAAAATTGATAGGATTGAACTATTAAAAAATTTCATGTTGACATAGTCAATATTTTGGTGGGTCAACCTTCGTAACCATACACAATAAATAATGCATGACAAATGTCGCCCACCACTTCAGTCTTTACTATCTTTCATTTCTTTTCCAACCCTTAATAAGGAGGGGTCCCATTCACCATTACAATGTTTACGTGTCGTTTTTTTGGTGGATTAGATCATGAATTTACGGTCAGAACAGTACAAAAAGGGATTAGAACCTTTTGAGTAACCCACCTTAAAAGCGTTCCTTAGATTTTATCACCAGGTAAGAGGGCAAAGCAAAAACTTTATACCTTTAAACTAGGGAAACCGCTGAAGGGAGCTCAGAACTTCTCTGAAAAATTTACATCAATGAATTAGGAGCTAACTAGGATATCAATTCTCTAATGTGATTTTCTCTAACACAATCCACGTATGCATCTTAACAATTACCTGCAGGTATAAGTTCAATGTTAAGTTTGCTCCGCTAATTTAGGTATGAAGAAATCTTTTTTCCAGACCGAACTATTAAACTGCCACCGAGATTAGATGTTACACCATGATACCTTTTGATTGGTGAGATCACTAAGAGAGACCTCTACTCTGGCTTGTTAATATATTCAATTAAACTCATTTTCATTCAAAAATTTAATCTTATGAGTTATGAGTTAACTAGGATATGTTGACTGTTTTATATCACACAAATTCTCCGATGTGAAATTTTTCTAGCAGAATTCACATGTGCATCATGACATCTTGATGAATGGATTACAAGGTAAGTATCGCCCATAAAATGATTCCTCCAATCGAAGATGTAGAGCAAAGCAATAAAAAATGAATTGTATTGGATAGTCATTATCATTGAGTTGGTTGTCGAGAGAGTTTTTTCTTTCTAGTTTTGCATCGATTACATAGCTAATGTGAATAAACAAATCAACCGCCCTAAAGATGACGATTAGAGCACGTGTAGGCATACACTTTTGGCATGCTTATAAGGTTTGGCACTAGCTACAAAATATTTGGATTGAGTCACCGATTACTCAATTGATCCGTAGGTATCCGAATGAACCCATCTCACCAACACCACGAGAGGATTATAGCTCCAAAAACCCGTCCAGCAACACAAGAATCCCGTATTACCATCGCAAGCGAGTTCGAACTTGCGACGAAAGAAGAGCATCCATCCGGTACCATTAAATTCACTTATGGTTACCGACATCTACGTTGAAGCTTGAAGAAAAATTACGCGGTATCGTCGTCCTTCTGTCCCAAGTCATTCAATCCAATCTATATACATCATCTACAGTGGTTTATAAATAATAAGGGGAGGAGGCACAAAGTCCCGTCCCATTAAATGGGTAGGTTTAACAATCTTGTTGTGGAGCCTCGGGAGAGGTAGGGGAGCTGACCCTTCTTGCAGGTTTTGCATTGCAAAAGCTGTGTACTTTGTCTCCCCTTTTAGTTCGCCGACAGATTACTCCTGTTCGGGAGAACACAGAGACCCACAACAACAACTTTTCCGAGCTTCCCCCTCTGAGTTCGCTCTCACCTCCCCTCCCTTTATATTCTGCAGTAAGATCCTGCGCTCCACCCTCGTCACCAGTCGGACCGCGACTTAGATTTCTCTCTCTCCGTCCCCGTCTGGACAAAGAAAGAAAGAAACAAACAAGACGGAACGAGATGAAGACGGTTCAGTCGAAGAAGTTCAGGGGCGTGAGACAGCGTCACTGGGGCTCTTGGGTTTCCGAAATTCGCCATCCTCTGTTGTATGTCGTTTCCTCCTCCTCCTCCTCCTCCTCCTCCTCCTCCTTCACTACCCCATTCTTGTTCTTGTTCTTGTTCTTCTTCGTCTGCGATGTTGCTTCGTTGCCAAATTTCTGGGTCGGCCTTATTCGCAGACAAGATATTGATGACCTAATATTCAAGCCCCCATAAGTTTCTTGTGATGTTCTGGTTTATAAAATAATTCGCGTCCGACAGTTGCGGACTTGACTTTTATTGCGTATGACGAGTCAATGACAGTCTAAAACCCTAAAAAAGGGGAGTTTCTCAATAGGATCGTGAATGTTTATCATACATCAGTTTCACTTCCCACCATGTGATCTATTCATCACGCAAGTAATCTCAAATTATAGGAAGAGAAGGGTGTGGCTGGGCACGTTCGAGACGGCTGAGGAGGCGGCACGAGCCTACGACCAGGCCGCCATCTTGATGAGTGGCCGCAATGCAAAGACCAACTTCCCGACATCTCAAACCAAGGACGGCGACCCCGCCGCTGCCAATTCCTTGTCTTCCTCGAAGCACTTGTCGGAGATCCTCCACGCGAAGCTCAAGAAATGCAGCAAGACGCCGTCGCCATCCCTCACCTGCCTAAGGCTCGACACTGAGAACTCCCACATCGGAGTCTGGCAGAAGGGCGCCGGCCAGCGCTCAGACTCCAACTGGGTCATGACCGTACAGCTCGGCAACAAAAATACCGATTCCATTGGAGAGTCTGGAGACCATCTTCCTCTTCCTCATCCTCCTTCCACTTCTTCTTCTTCTTGTTGCTCATCTTCTTCATCGGTGCCGTCACCATTGTTGCCGCTGCAGCCGCCGCCGCCTTCAGAGTTGATGGCGAGAGGCACCATGGATGAAGAAGAGAGGATTGCCTTGCAAATGATTGAAGAGCTCCTGAACAGGAATTCCGCTACCCCTTCTTTTGAAAACCCGGAGGAGGAGGATAGTTTTTTTCTCTAGACCTTTAAAAATGGTAAATTTAATGTGTTTTTATGATATAAGTAACAAATGTATTGTGTATAAAGTATTGCGAGAAGTCGTTATACTTTTGAAAATAGCAATTGTGATGTATCGGGGAACATAGTGCTCGAGATAAATAATGTTTACAGGGACCGAACATGGGGGTAGAGGAACAAATGTAAGGGAGTGCGGGGATGTATTACTAAATATGTAAAATTGTGGGTCCAAAATGTGTGGCTTGTGTTCACTGCGCAGGGAAGAAAAAGATTGGATCGTTAACACTTGACAGCATTTCTTACAATTTTGTTTCTTTTTCTGTTCTTTTTAAGAGTGGATAATTTGGGATCCTCCTATTTCTTATGTTGCAGGATGTCATAGGGTACATCTGGTTTACAGGAGGTTATATTAATATTTCCTTAACTCCAGCAGTTTTTTCTGATTCTCTATCCCACATCTCTTAACAACAGTTTTTATATGTTTTTTACATACATATGGTCTTCCTTTATCTATCGGTTTTAGGTTAGACTTCCTATCATCCGATTGTGTTTCCAATTGGTCGTGCTTATGCCGTGGTCAATGTTCACGTGCCGCTATTAATTCGGCTTACAGCATGTACGAGAAGTGTAGAAATATTATCTCACATCACCGATAACTTATTTTATTTGACTAGCTCTTTTTATGAGTGACATCATTAAGATTTATTTTATAATTTGATGCAACTATTTGACCGAAAAGTTGATCCAGTCTAGCCGCTACAACCTCTCTTCCAATTCATTGCTCTACTTTCTTGATCTAGATCTAGCTCTGAGAGTTTTGCTCTCTTGATCTAATTCTAAATTTAGGAATTTTAATGAATAAGTACTTTGCCTCAAATTAAATAGTGTTCACAGCAACTCTGGTGTAAGATCTACACTCGTTTAACATGTTTGTATTAGAAACTTTGGCATCTGGCACTTACTAAAATTTAATACTATTCACAATAGTTCCGGTATAAAGTTTGTGCTCGTTTAAGGAGTTTTGGCATTTCACCCTTACTAAAAGGCTTACTTTCATAGGTGCCAATTTAAACTTGTAATATATATTTTGTTGTCTTTGTACAGATGGTGTTGGGAATATTGAATCTAGGTGCACATCACCAAAATCCAAAGTTGTATCTACATATGGAGATCCCCACATGTGCTCATTACTGATGATGACATGTGATTCAATAATCGACCAATGATCTTTTTGCTTGGATGTAATTATAGAAATGTTCTTGAAAGACGATGGTGTGCGGAACTCTATCGATCATGCTCTAATGATATACCTTGATGGATTTGTATTTTTTTGGTAGCTCTATGGGATTGTGATTTCCAGGATTTCCTATACCTTCTTTCATGTATTATTTTGATAATGAATGGAAATTTCTTTTGACAACAAAAATTACTGCATTGACATTGCCGTGAAAATATCCTAATGAAGTTGATAATTAAAGACTAATTAGATGATTTGGTTTGCAAAAACAAAAACCAAAAAAAAAAAAACAAAGTTAGAACGAAAAAATTGCAAAATGCCATAAACTATAGGATTAAATCTTGACTTAATTTACTTTCATCGCCTCAGGGGAGGTATGCAAAAGTGACGTTATGTGCGACTTGTGTCTATTGATATTCGAGCGGTAATTTCGATCATATTAGATGAATTTAACAGTGGAATTTTGAGGGTGCATGCGGAGCCAAGTTCATGTGATGAAGGAGGGAGAAGAGCGTAAACAACTATATTATTGTAGATAATTGTTTTAACAAACATAGTAGGAACACTGGGTCCTTGTGAAAATCACCAGCTCGAACATAGCTTTTGTAGGACGAAGATCCTATATCACGCACGCTGTCTCCATTGATCGACAAAACTCTCAACTGTCAGTGCGTTGGGTCATAAATCTTACAGCTACCATTTTTTTAAATCGATCGATAATTTGAACAGATGGGACACCGGCAACAATGCGATTACTAAATAGCAGGGGATCTCATCCTGTTTCTGCATCATGATGAGCTCGATCGGTCGATCTGTATAACAAGTGCATCCAATTATCTTCTTCAATTCTTGATCTGGACCTCTCGGTGAATATATTCCAAAAGGGTTTCTCGTTGTTGTTGTGTGTACATGGAAAATGCGTAGGCAAACGTCCGAGGCCCCCGTCCCGCTACTGATGTAGAAATTGAAGTACGAGGATTGGGGGGTATACGGAGATTGATATTGACAGACGGACGAAAAGTCTCCCAGCAGCCAGTAGCAATCGTGCTCTCGTCACTTCACACTGCTGTCGCGTCTTTCCGTGTGCCTGCGTGCGTGGCCAAATTTAGTGCTCAACTTCACGGTTCACGCATATTTCCTTTCTCGTGCCTTCTCCTGTCAGGAAAGGGGAGCTCCCTCTTCATCGACTTCTCATCTCATGACTACAAAAAAGAAGAGGAAAAGGGTTGTTGCGATATGACTCGTTCTCCAGCACGAGTGGACAAATTCAAGCATGGAAATGGACATGGGTGCATGATAAGGGTTGCAAGAGATTCGACATTTATACTTACAGGAAGCGCAAAGTAGGAAGACACGGAGGATTGACACAAAATGGAAGATCTTAATGTAAATCGATTCAATTTTTCTTATATTCAAAATATACATATTCATACAATCTCCACAACTATATTCCTAAATCTACTTCTATTGATATGGTAAGTATAATTGAAAGATTGAATAAAACAACTCATAGGATAAGGAAGCCATGATGGTATATGATCATGCTAAGTGCGACTATCCTGAACAGTATGCTGTTTTTCCTCTTGTTTAGTAAGGCATATGCCTTATTGACAGTAGGGAGATGATCTATAAGGAAGATTGACTTTGTGTCATGGCATAAGATACATTAAGAGTTGGAGAAAATCTAGTAATGAATCTATTTTAAGAAATTATAGCAAGGTCGACTTTGCTCCACAAATGTAAGTTGGCAAGGCTGGTACAACCATAGTTATCTCGATAGGGTTTAATCACGATGTAATAGATAGATGTCGAAGCAAAACCTTATTGATGTGTAGAGAAAGCCTTATGGATCTCAAAAATTTGAGAAGCGTTACAAGTGGAGAAGTGCTCCTAAAGATCATTCTAGATATCATTTGCCAACTCATGCCAAAGAATACTATTTGAGATTGTTGGTACAGTAGAAAGGGATCAATCAGGACCTCACCATGCTATTGCAATGTATCCATAAGGGATAATCCAAGAGGTTGAACTAGGGCGCAACAAGGATCCATCAACAAAACACAATTTTTAGCCTCAAGGGCCATGAGCATGGCAGATTGCCATATTGGATAATTGTTTCCATCTAAAGGAGGAGAGACTAGAGGGGCATTCGGATGGTTACTCGAGTGAAGAAAAAATAGAGAAGTTTCAGCGATCTTGGAAGTTATCGCGGAAGTGTTTTGATCGGCCATGAAGAAGAAATTACATTGGGATCGATGTTTGCTCGATACCAAGAGAAAGGACACAAAAATGGAAGATCCCAATGTGAATTGATTCAATTTTTTTTGTATTCTAAATGTACATATATATCCACCATTTACAACTATATTTCTTGAATATGTTCTTAAAGATATGGTAAATATAATTGAAAGATTAAATAAAACAATTTGTGGGATAAGGATGCTATGGTCGCATATGATCATGCTAAGATTTCATAAGATTCGATAAGATTTCGTATGATCACGCTAAGTGACACGCTCAAGTTATGCCAAAACTCTCTTGAATTCTCATCCATAGTTACTTCTTGTTCATCACAATGTCTTTTGATTTCACTTTCGGCTTTCGAGTCAAGTTAATCATCCCATGATGTGCTTTGTGATTATCGTTGCAACTGTTCAGGAAATATGTCCATTTAGTTTCCAACATTTGCGTACAAAATTTCCAAGCATTTTACTTTTCTTTGTCGAATGAGGTTGATTTCCATCTAATGCATTCACACATTGATCTTAAGATTGTGAAGGGAGAGTTTCCGACATCATCCCGACACCCTTATTAATTTACATCCTCTGTATTAAAATGTGCTGTGGACACTACTCGAAATTTTGTGCACGTGAAAGGAAAAAGAGAGCGACTGGTAATTGCCCTGTCAATGAGGGTAAACAAGCTTTTCTTTTCAGGATAAATACACTAAAAGTCATAAAACTTCTCACAAAAGTGTAATTAAGTCCGAAAATTTTCAAATAATATAATCAAATCATATGACTTGTCATAAAGATGTAATTAAGCCTTAAAACTTATCACGAAAGTACAATCGAGTCTTAAAATTTTCACAAAATACAATCATGGAATGACTTAATTAGATTAATTTGATAAGTTTAAAAACTTGATTATATTTTTTAAAATTTTAAAACTCAATTGCAATTTCATGATAAATTTTAAGATTTCATTGCACTTTTAAAAAATTTTAGGTTTCAAATGTAAATGACTCCATGTTTGGGTCATCTACTCACAGGCCTAGGGTTAGAAAAGAAAAGGAAAGAGGGAAAAGAATTAATTAGAAAAATATATTAAAAATTATTAAAAATTATATATGTGGCAATCGGCCGTGCTTATATGAACAGCCGACGCCTATGTCAGTTATTTCCAATCAAAATTGGCCATATGATTTCTATTGACAAAACATGAAAGGGTTTAGGACTTAATTTGTAAAATTGAAAAGTTAATAATTGAATTGGTAAAAGCTTGACAGATTTAGAATTTTTTGGATAATTTTTTCAAAAAAAAAGAGCAACTAATGATTGCCCTTTCAATGGCCGTAAACAAGCTTTTCTTTTTTTACAACAAGAACTCCATTTAAGGTTCGAAAATACTAGACCTATAGAATACCCTACTAATCTTATGGACTCGGAAAGTGACGTGCAAAACCCGAGGAGATGGCCCGAACGTGGACTTGTCTACCTTTGGAGTTGTTGAACGTCGAGCTTGTGCCGTACACCTAATCCACATACAAGTTTCCGTTCCTTAGTACACAACCACGCGACTTTAGGGAAGATTATCATGTCTTGAAGCCAATTATCAGCATCATTCATTAATAACGCAGCCGCCGTCATCTGAAATGGACTCTCGTAATTAGCGATCCGAATTTTTCTATTGATCAAGCTTTGCATTTTTCCACAATGGGAGCTTCCAATTGCGACTCTTCTGCTTTCTCCTTTCTTGCGCGATAGGCTAAGCTGTGGCGTTTCGCAACTGATGGGAACCTCATGATCCTGACCAGCACCTAATTATTTGCTGTGAAGCATCGATCACGTAATTATATCTGAATGTCAAGTGGGCAGTTGTGGCATCACCTCAATGTTTAAACTCATTGAAGATTTCCGCAAGCGAGATGTCACGTTAACTTGCGTTCCACTTTCCCGCTTCTTATTATCATCCGTTAACATGCTCGTTTTCATTTATTTTGGGTTACATCGAGTCCCCATGCCTGGACCAGATATGAGACGGGGAAATAAGTGCTCCCGAAGACCTTGGGAAGGTCAGGGTCCAGGCGATAATGGCGAATAGACATTAGATGTACGCATGATATGAATATCCTAAGGGCATAATGATTCAAGAAACGAACCCAATGTCATCAAACTATACGTAGTAAATTTACTTCTTTTGTCTTATTAGCACGTACAAGGGAGCGATTCGTGCATTGTTATACGAGGTTCAGTTCCAACTTTGATGAAAGTGGGGGCTCTGGGTTCTGGGTTTTTTTTGCCTACTCCTCACTGAATTCGTTTCCAAAAGATTCTTAAATTATTATATGATGCACCTAATTTTGTACTCTCTTTTTTCAAAACCTAATTTTGTACTTCTCCTTTTCATTTTTCATCACTTTGTTTTTTCTTATTTCAATTTTTTAGTAAGTTAATTTAGAAACATAAGTTCTAACATTTGAAAGCATGACCACAATCGCTATTTCATTTTTCCCGTTTCTCATGTCGTAAGTCCGTAGTCATATAATTTATTTTGAGTTATATTGAGTACCCACGCCTAGCCCCAAATCTTCTACCGCAATTGCTATTTCATTTTTCCTGTTTCTTATGCCTTCCGTTCGTATTCGTTTAATTTATTTTGGGTAACATCTGAGTCCCCATACCAGGCCCCAAGTCTTGGACCATGGTACGAGGAAAATAGGCGCCCTGACTCCTGAGGACCTTGGGGAGGTCGGGTCCAGGTGATAATGACGAATAGACATTTCATGTACACACAATTCGAATGTAATTATGGAATAAAAAAATAATTCAAGAAACGGGAGCAAAATTATCAAACTGAGAAGTATTGTATATAGGTAATACTCCCACTTTGAATTTTTTTTCTTTCTTCTTTTTTCCTTTCTTTTCTTTTTCTTTTTTCCCTATTTTCCCTCTGTCAGCCTCAGGCAACAGCTGCCCTTTTGCTAGATCAGACAAGGCCCGACGATGGCCAAAGCAACACGAGATAAGGATATGAAAGATTTTACGGTATGTTTGGATGGTCTAATAAATCAATTTTATCTTTCACCCCCGATTTTTGGGGGATAAAATAGCTTGGAATCAAATACTATTTTTGCCCTGATACATTATGCGCATGAGTCATGACCATCAGATGAAATCAAGTTGAAACACTCTTCTACAGATTGAACCTATTGGAGTAGGAACCAAATGCTTGCTTATCATAATTTCTAAGCACTTTGCTCCAACCAGTCCATTCTCAATTGCTTGTAACTGCAATCGATCTTGAGCTTCCATGGCAAAAAAATTCAATCTCGAGCTCCATCTTTTGATGGCGGCGGTCTTCCATTATATTTGCAGAGTTCAACTTCAACACAGGGTCACATGACGTAGCGAACATATCGAAGGGCGACAACGACAACTACAACACCGCTTCTCCGTTCATTACCCTAACCAACGAACATGCCGCCTTTCCTTTTGATTACACCTGCAGGTGTTACTTCGTCTACATCTCTGTGACCACCTAGAAGTGATGCTTCTTCTCTCGATGTTACACTGCTAGTCCTGTTCATGTCCATTGCCATGAGCTTGAGAATCATTGTTTCTACTAGATACAGGTGGACTATTGACAGGTTGCGAGATGTTGCTACTTGTCATAAAGTGAATAAACTCGTTAAAAGGCTAGGCTTCTTCTCGCCATTCCAGCATGATCCATACAGATAACCTTGCTCAAAATTGTGATAGTTCATAAGTTCCTGTGAAATACATATATGGCTCTCCGAAATTCTGTATTTTGGCTCGCTCCTATTCGCAGTTCCTATGCCCTGCGGATCAAGATTATTAGAAAAAAAAATAAGAAAACAGCAGAAGACTAAAACTTGCATAGTCGAATCGGAGCATCATTGGCGTAGCGAAAAAATCCCAGTGCTGGAATGACTAATGACAATAAGAGTAACTCGCGTGGCGACAGGATAAACAATGTGAATCTTGTTAGGATCAAACTTTCAACACATAAACAGTTCAACGGGAATGTAAAATGACGATGAAACTATGAACTTGCTCTTGCGGACTTGCAGCATATCAAGCAAGTACAGAATGTTCTCAAGGCGACAACATGTTGGGAGGGTAGATCTAGAAAACCTGAAGTTGCAAAAATCTTACAGAACCAAGATGATATGTAACAAGCATGCTATGTCGTTGAGAGGGACAATCATCCTCCGACCGTGCCAAGTTTTTTTATTGTACGAGCGTGGTGGTGAGCTGCTTTGACGCATCATTGACTAAATATTCGCCCATGGGTTCAAATGTCCGTCGAGTACTTCAAGAATGCAAGGATCGAGCTTGAAGGTGTTATGGGTAGTGGGCATAAGTAGGGGTGATCGGTTTCAAGATGAACAGTTCCCATCTTGAAATCGGGAACTGTCTATTGATTTCATGGACTCATTATAGGATCCTTATCTAGAATATTCCATCATCATATACCCAATCAATTGCTATCCAAATTGTATGAAGAGACATTTGATAAGAGGTTTATATGATGTTGACCGCATATATTGTTCCTCTTTCTTTTGTGAGGCACAAATCCGCAATGCAACTATTCGTAAGGCAATGTGAATCCAGTGCATGTTTTAATTCAAGAATCATGAGATCTAGACTTAATTAGGTTTGAGTGCAATGGTAACCATTTAGGATCGCGTTGGGTTGGAGTAAATTCTCCTCAATCCCTTCTTGGCTCTAGTAATTCGTTGCATGAAATGACTGAAAAAAAGGGACAACAGATATGTGGCGTTCTTCTCCCATGTCGGGGTTTTGATCCAAGACATAAAAAATTATAAAAAATACATACTTATATATATACCGATCCAATCCGGGTTGGTGGATGGTCCGTTCCACACTTAGAACCAAAAACTAAACCGATACTCATCAATTTCAGTAAATTAGAACTGTGAACTGAACTTATCTTCATGGGAATTGCTAGTTCTAGGGATTCTAGGTGGTTCCTGATTTTTTTGCACACCCCTAGGCATGAGAGGCGAAAACAGAGAAATTGGGGCAAGTAGATGACCATCAGCAGCAGTCCTAGCAATGGTAGCGTGATTTAGCCAAATTGCCATTGCCTTCTCTAGTAGTCGGCCGGAGGGCTCGTGCTTGTTGGCGAGACATTGGTGATGTCCAAATCGAAGTCAAGAGGATTGACGCAAGAGAGAGGAATCTGGGTCGGGTTTCTTTCTTTTTATTTTTAGGTCTGTCATACGTAGTCGAACCCGTCTGCACCCCTCAAACTCCCTTACCACCGAGTGCCCAATGGGTGCATTTGGGTCATGTTCGTTGACGAGACGATGGACCGGAGGCCGAATAAAGAGGAGGAGGGGCAGTAGGTGGCGTGCTTGGACATGTTGTCCATTGAGGTCTTGAAGCCCAAGAGGCCCGTTTCCGTTGCGTGGTCTTGGACGATGGCGGGTCCAAGAGCGACACGGGCGGGTCGAGAAGTGGCGAAAAGCCGGGGCAAGCCGTCGCGCGAGAGACCGGTCGCGACCAGCGCTCCGATGCAACTGTCCGGGCCGTGACCAATGCCGCCACGAGATGAAGACAGAAACCCGGCGTATATTTTCGTAGGCGAGTTCTCGGAGAAGGTCGTCGATTTCGGATCATGGCATCATCATGAATGGGATTGTTATGCGTTTGATCTGAACACAAACGCGAGCATCATGACCGCATTCCACGTCGAGAGAAACGGTGCTTTGATATATACAATTTTTCGCTAGAAAGAGCTTCTCAAACACCCTAATTCCTTTAAAAGCATCAATTGCATGTTGGGTTATAATTCTAATCCGGTTTTTTTTAATTATTATTGTATAAAAAGATGTGACCTTTTAGCTTGTATTTTATGTTTAGCCCATTCTTTTTCTGATAATGCAATAAGACATAGTCGAGTTTCCGTCGTATATTACTCAAATTTTTGCTTTCTTACATAGTACTGAACGGTCTTACTGGACGGAAACTTGAGGATGGCCAAATCTGGGGGTGTCTTTTATGAGATGAAAAAGAAAAAATTTGAGTGAGAATTGAGACCCCAAGTTGAAGTTGACGTTTTCTACAAAGCATAAAAAAGGAAAATGGGCCAGAATGAACTCGAGTTAAAATGGGTTTTGTTTTAGGAGACAAGAAGAAGTTTAGATCGGGATTGAGGCCCAAACTAAATTAGGCGCTTCTAAGGAAATTAGGCCCTTGTAAAGTATTTTAATTTTCTGTCCTAATCCTTAAAATCTGATAGGCCCTTGTAAAGTATTTTAATTTTCTGTCCTAATCCTTAAAATCTGAAGGAAAACGTAAGATAACTTAAATAGTAATTTATGAGAACATAAGATACCAAATTTTATCATCTATATGACAAGGGAGGGTTCATCATACACATCCTTGTCTTGAGATATACGTAAGAATATTCTCTTATTCCAATTAAATAGGAACAAGTTGACTTATACGAATATTATCGGGAACAAGCTGACCCAAAAAAAAAATTCATTTTATCATAGTATTATTAATATCGAACGTGAAAAAATATGGGAGGTTAAAACTGAATAAAATAAAAAAATATTTCATTATGGTTTTTAGTTATTATCTCGAACGTTTTCAATTGCACAGGGTGAGCGCGAGTCGCGGCGGCAATGGCGCTTTGTTATATCATTTTTTTCATTGCATAGCTAGACAACCTTGTTATTATCATTTTATAAGACTATCACTCGAATCAAACGAGAAAAAAATACCCGAAACTGAAAGGAGCATTGGATTGAAGTAGTTGTCCATAATAGATAGAGTATCTATCTAAATTGAATAAAAAAAAATGATTTCATCATGGTTTTTAGATTATTTGATATCTTGTAACCTTTTAAATCAGACTACCGACCAAAAAAAAAAAAAACCTTTTAAATCAGACGGCCATTTCCGGTTGCGCAAACAACTCGTAAGCCCGTGGGACATTGTCAATTAGAGCATTGGAATCTTCCCATTCCTCGGAGATTTTTTCTCCTTCGTATAAGTAAACCAAAAGAAGTTTTCTAACTCAAGTTTAGTCATACAATATATTAAAAAAAAAAAAAACAACCAACTTTTATAAAATAACTCGACTCCTTGTTATATTTTATTCAGGATAATACACTAAAAATCTTAAAAATTATTACAAAAGTGCAATTGAGTTATAAAATTTTTAAAAAATGTAATTAAATCATAAAACTTGTCATAAAATTGCAACTGAGTTATAAAATTTTCAAAGAGTGCAATTAAGTCCTAAAACTTATAATAGAAATGCAATTAAATTTTAAAACTTTAAAAAATTGTTATTAGCATAAGGATTTAACTTAACCAATTTGAAAAATTTTAGGATTTAATTATATTTTTTGAAAATTTTAAAACTTTATTGTACTTTTGTAATAAATTTTAAGATTTAATTATAATTTTTAAAAATTCAAAGACTAAATTATATCACCATAACAAGTTTTTGAACTTCTAAAGACTTATCTTTGTTTTGTTTATTTGTGTGATCTAATGACCCCGTGAATTGGGTCAATAGAGGGCAACCGAAGTACTCAACAAGACCCCGTGAATTGGGTCAATATAAGGCAACCAAAGTACTCGACAAGAACCCGTGTGAGGGGGAGGCTCGAAATCAGGTGGGCCCCACGCCGACACGGCGGTGGGCCTCATAGGCCAGGCGGCCGTGCCTGCGTGGCGGGCACGATGACAAACTCCGGTGCATGGCTATGACGAGGAGTTAGCCGAGCTGGGAAAGCCGAGCCGTAGATAAACCTGGGTTAGCCATTCAGACCATCCCACTAAGATCTCGTGAGCATGCCGACACGCGACTTTTCCATAATGCGGAGAATCTGCGAATCTACCGAAGCATCAGACTACTGTTGTCGTTGGAACAAAGATTTAAGTCCCACGCCCTAAGTAATCAATGAATTTTTTACTTTGAAAAAGAATTATAAACATAGAAAAAACCTCCGAAAAGAGCACGACTGAATTGACTCTCCGGAGACCGCTCAGCGGTGGCTAGCCGCCGGCCTCCGAGCCAGCCACCCACCCGCCACCGGTCGGCACGGGGGAGGAGGCGGCGGCGGCTCCCCGGCGCTCGTGGAGACGGCGGAGCAAGGGGAGGAGGAGGCGGAAAAAAGGGGTTGGCGGGATGTAGCGTTCCGGACAACGGGAAAAGCGGGGGGAGAAAACAATAATGATAAATAATAATGAAAGGAAAAGGTGGGACTTGGAAAACCGAGGATGGGCGGAAGGGACAGAGAATATCCGAGGGGCATATCCGAATCTACCGAGGATGATGCTCCTCAACTCGTCGAACGTTCCGAAAATTCAACGTGTTTTCGAGGCGCGGCCCGCGGGCCCCGCGCGGGGTCTTTCTCCCCTTCTCCCGGTTTTGCCCCTCCAGCCCTTATTGACTTTCTCTTCGTTGTCTGAATTTTCATTAAAGAAAAAACAAGGACTCCTTCTCGCATGCTTAAGCCAAGCAATTGAATAAGAACGATGGGCAAAGACCACCGAGAATTCTAAACCCAGATTTATTTATGCGTGATACATTTGCTCTCTATAAAGATTCTATCAGTAAAATCAATGAAAATATATTTATATGAATACTAAGAAACCATCATTATTGATATAAATTCATGGAAGGCAGCTGCGTTGTTTTTTTTTTTGGGTATCTAGGGAACCTCCGTGCGCCGCTTTGTGACGGAGTAAACCCTGGAGGAGCAGTAGAGTCACCACCACTCTTGTTGCCCTAGGTAAATTATGGGTTCCTTTCTTGCAAGGCAGACGACGCAGCGATTCGAACTCAGGACTTCTCTCAAAAGGAACCTGCGCTCAACCACTACGCCGCCATCACGGGTGGTAAGGCAGCTGCGTTGTTGGTAAGGGCTTTACTCTTCATTGTTGAGGACGCAAGTTTGAACCTTCACATTGCTAACGCGTTGTAAGTGAGGGGTTATAGTGATTGGTTCCTGTGCTAGTCCTCCCGAGTTATAGGCAGTGGTCTGAAGATGCCATTGAGTGCTGGAGGGCATTGTAATCCCAAATAGCATAAGTGAAAGGGGCTCAAGTGGAATTTTTGGTAAAAAAAAAACACGCATTATTAGTTTCTTTGTGGCATTTCCCGTAAAAAAAGAAAAATCGTGATTTTTCCCAACATCGACCTTTTTTCCTTGACCGAATATTTTAAAAATGCGCTAATGTGCATTCGTTAAAATCGAACTTTCCGTGAGAAGAAAAGGGAGACTTCTCGGCGCCGGGTCCCTGTCGTGTATTACGAGGTGGTACACATGTGGCGAGAAGCCGTACCGAGCAAAGCTAGGGCCTTTTACGTCTTTTCACCTTTTATCTTAACCTTTTCAGAAAATTTTTGTTCTCGGGGATGATGGGACTGAGAAAGAGAGGGAGATAGGTGAGCTGTGCGGCGACGGATATTCCAGATCCTTTCGGGATTATACCATGCTTCATTAATATGCCAATCAGTTTCCCCCCTCCCGGCTCGGCTCGGCTCGGCTCGAGCCGCCAGCCGCGCCGTCAAGCTAACCCGCTTCCCTTAATTTTCACCTTGGTCCTCCGCTTTTCATATTTTTCCGAAACGGGGGAAAAGAAAAGGAAAAATTAGCTATCATCTCTCTCTTTACTAGGGCTTTTGAGGAGCTCGTTTTTGCAGTTGCCCCGGAGATCTAAATCCCGAATGCGAAAATGTCAATCGGCGAAAGGGAAAGTGAAGACCGCACGATAGGAAAATGCGAAGAACATTCCTTGAAATCGATCGCCATTGTCTTATTGTAACAATATATCCCGAAAATATCGTGATTCGAATCTGCCCGAATTGAAAGCTCGGGTCACCACCACGCTCCATGCAGGCGCGTGGCCGCCAACAGTCGGGCGGCTGTCAATAGTCGGGATCCGTACGGGACGTAACTATCCGATACAGTTATTTTCCTATTCCTCGATACAGCTTGTCACGCTTATATAAATAATTTCTGTTATCGAGCTTTGACCGGGAAACTTCACGCGAACTCTCACTCCACTTCCGAAGACACTTCTCAGTGCTTGCACTCACACTACTCGGATCTGAACGGAAAATCTTTGTCGTCTCGAAACAGTGTCGGTGCTGACGTGTCCTAACATCTCTAAAAAGGGGGAGAGAGAGAGAAAAACACAGCTCACAACCATCTGATGGGGTGGCGGCATGAAATGACCTTTATGACCTTCGCCCAGCCTTTCAATACCTCCGATTTTGCAAAGAAAAAAAATACTTCTCCCTCGTATAAACTTCGGTGACGCCGCGGCTCGTGAAATCCCAATTTCGCCCCCTCACCCTACCCTCCTTTTAAACCTCGGGGATCGCGTCGTATTTCGGGTCCACGACGTCACCCGAAACGGCAGAGGACCCCCAGGAAGGTAAAAAAGAACTCTTGGCAGGGGCTTCTCAGCAATTTACTTTATTGCCACTCGGGATTTATAAAATTTATCCGGCGAGGTCCCCCCACCGCCCGTGCGACTTTTTTCTCCGGAGGAAGATGAGGCTCCTCCCCGTCTCATTCGCCGCCCTCTCACTGTCGCCGAAACCAGCCAGTAGCCGCGCGTTGTCGAGCCACTGCACTCACGCCACCAACACCCAAAAAAATTATAATAAAATAAAATAAAATAACCAAAAATAAAAATAAAAATTCATCAACAGAAGCAAGTCCAGAATTTACTCATCATCAGTAACTAACCGAGAAAAGCTCCACGAAATAACTCGCGGCGCCACGTGGCATTCCGCGAGGCGCCGGGAACCACTTTCGGAAAAGCGGGGGGGAAAATAGGAAAAGGTTAATTAATTAAAATTTCTTTTTTCGGGAGGGATGGTGTTTTTAAGAAAATAGTAGGATATTCCTTGGCACAAGTTGACGAATATTCTCGTCTTCTTCCGCCGTTAAAATCACCCTCCCCTCAACTTCCGCCGTTCCTCTCTCATCTCTCGCTTCTCGCCTCGCCTCCTCTTCGTCCCCGGCGGAGAAATAACCGATTTTTCCTCTCTCTCTCTCTCTCGCTTTCTGCGTTTTTGCTTCCTTCCTTTCGTCGGAGAAGGGATTCTCGCCGGCGGCGGCGGCGGCGGCCATGAAATTCGGCAAGAGCCTCAGCAACCAGATCGAGGAGACGGTGCCGGAGTGGCGCGAGAAGTTCCTGTCCTACAAGGACCTCAAGAAGCGGCTGAAGCTCATCGAACCCAAGGGCGGCGACCGCCCCGCCAAGCGCCCCCGCCTCGACGCGGCGGAGGCGGCCGCGGCCGGCGGGGGTGCCGGCGATGGGGCCGAGGCGGCGGCGGCGGCTGGAGCGGTGGCCGGAGGGGCGGCCGAGGGGATGACGAAGGAGGAGGTGGAGTTCATCCGGTTGCTGGAGGCCGAGCTGGAGAAGTTCAATTCCTTCTTCGTCGAGAAGGAGGAGGAGTACATCATCAAATTGAAGGTACTCTCGGCCGGCCTTGATTCCCTGTTTTCCGGTTTTCCTGTCGATTGGATCTGTCTGCTATTCGTTCGCTTGATCCGAGCATCGATTGCCGCGAATTTTCGGTTTCCCTGTTTCGTTCCGTCCGATCTGTCTCGTCGGATGCGATTGATTTGCCTATCGACATGTGAAAACGAGCCGATTCGTGATCCTACAATCGTTTGAATTGTCGTAGTGATGGAAACGTAATATTTGGAACGGGATCGTGCAATTCTAGACATGATTAGCGCTTGAATCGTCGTGGAATCGTCTTTACCTCCTCGGAAAGTTACAGCCTTTATGGCTTTTGGTCGGTCGTTTTGTCCGTTATTGATCTTTTCACTAAGATTCTTAATTAGGAAGTTTAATGTAGGAAATTTACCTCGTAGTTTGGAAACGAGCAACTTATCGAAAGGGTCATGTTACACTTTAGTGGTCATCGTACTTCTTTAAAATATATAATGTGGAGCTGACCGGGACCACAGATTAGCTGACGAAATGTTGTGACTGATATGCCCGGTCTCGACTCTGGTGGGGCCAGATTCGTCGCGTGGTGCACTTTTGCACGCCCGCCTTAGTTTGGTCGCGTGGTGCACTTTTGCACGCCCGCCTTAGTTTGGGCTTGCACAATTTGGGTTAGGGGTGATACGTGAAATTGCGGAGTGCCCCTTTTGTAAGTATATTCCGGCTAGATTATCGAGGCATATGCCATATTTTGATCCAATAATATATATATTTATATATATAATGTGGAGCTGACTGAGACGACAGATTAGCTGACGCAAGATATTCCGCGAGTCTCTGACTGGTTTATCTTGCTTTATTCATGGGTAAAGGTAATTATTTTTGTCTATGACCATTGCCACGTGTTTAATTAGTTCAAATCGTGTATAGTGATACTGTTTTTGACACGAGACGTGCATAGTTGCTCTATGTGCTTAGAGAGATTTGGGTACTTAGAAGTTGGGTGGTTTTGGGATCATCCAAGTGAGACATGTCGTTGACGGAATGTGTATTTTACTTAGTGGTCAAAGCACGCGACATCTGACTGAGACGACAGATTAGCCGACACGAGATGAGGCGGCGACCAATCTAATCTCGTTTTATTTATTTATTAAGTTCCTCTGGCTATGTGTGTAAGTATGTATGTATGATCCGGGATGCGTACCTATGAACTGCTGCCACGTCACTCTTTTCCCCCGTAACGCATGTCGATCTTGAATTGCGACAAATTCTCATTTATTCAATTGATTTTTTAGAAATCATGCATGTAGACAGACTGTGCATCCTGCTCTCATGGATGCATATTTAAATCTTGGATCTAGAGAACCATGAAATGGCTTGGAAAGTTCAAGCATTCGGCACCTGTTCAGATATTGAGATCCTCACTGTTGCCACATGAAATGCCATGAATACTTGGATTCTCTAGTCAAAAGTTTGGCAATAGGGAAATGTTGTTGGGTTATTGTGTGATGCTGATTGTAGTGCCACCTCTTTCAGACTAAAAGGAGTTTGATGACTGATGTTGGTATTGTGGGTTATCACAGGAATTGCAGGATAGAGTAGGAAAGGCCAAGGATTCTAATGAAGAGATGATGAAGATTAGGAAGGAGATTGTCGATTTCCATGGGGAGATGGTCTTGTTGGAGAATTATAGTGCCCTCAACTATACAGGTACTGCAAATTTCTTTTTCTGAGTTTTGAATCGACAGATTTGTTTATTATTGGGGAATCTGCAACCTGCAGTTTTTTTTTCCATTTTTGTTTATGCATTTGGTTTGACTATCAGAAGACATCATTAAATTCTCAAAATCGAATGCGAGTGTAATACGGAATGCATTTTGACTTGTACAGACTGCAGCCTGTTGTCGCGTAGCGGTTTTTGGAAGTGTCATAACAGTGCTCCCTGTTAACTCTCTATCGGACAGAAAACTTGATGTTAAGTAGACTGCTTCAGATTAGTAGTACCATTTGCAGGCCAGTCTTAGACACAGTTGAAAAAGAACAAATAATCTCTCAACGTCTTCCTAGAATTGAATTGCTTATGGCATTTCTCTGTACTGTGTGTGTCTAGCGAGCTATTGGTTCAGCAATCAAGCAAACAGAATTATCGTCAGTTCCCATTGGTTGAGAACAAGAAAAGAAACTGTGATCTGATGATAAACTGACAGGGCTTTTGATTTGTGTTTTCTATTAGCCCCTCAAATTGTTTCCTAAGTCTATGTTGTCTCTGGTCACAGGGCTGGTGAAAATCCTGAAGAAGTACGACAAAAGGACTGGAGCTCTGATCCGCTTGCCCTTCATCCAGCGGGTCCTGCAACAGCCCTTCTTCACCACCGACATGATTTACAAGCTGGTGAAGGAGTGTGAGAAGATGATCGACCAACTCTTCCCTGCGAACGATCCTCCCCCGCCCTCAGCCGAGGAGCCTAGAACGGACGACGACGGCTTGGACCCCACGACCTCTGCCTCCACCAACACCGACGGTGTGCTCAGAGTGCCCAAGGACCTCGCAGAGATCGAGCACATGAAGGGCCTATATATGAAGAGCACAATATCGGCTCTGCGAGTCCTCAAGGAGATCCGGAAAGGGAGCTCAACGGTCAGCGTCTTCTCATTGCCGCCACTGCAACTGAGCGGGGTGGAGGAGGCGTGGAAGAAAGTCCCGCTCCTGGAACAAGAAGCTAAATAGCTGTCCTCTCAGTAGTTTTTTCTCCTTTTTTTTAACCTTTTACTCTTCATAGCTGCATACACTGTAATGTGCTACAAGATTTCCTGGGGAACTAATTCTATGTACAAGACGGCATGACTTGTGTACTAAAAGGGTTCGTGTCCCTGGCAGAATTCTTACTGTACTAAAAGGATCTGCTTAATGTCTTGATGTGAGATTCGAGCTGCATCAATATCGTTCTTGCCTTCATCTCTGCACATCATTGGATACATTATAATAATAAGATTCATTACAGGGCGCAACCCTTTACAAAAAGTTAGGTGCATGAAAAGGTTTTGTTAGTGACTAACCTAAAAATTATAAGAAAGTTGTGTAAAATTGAGTTTTGTGATGGAGCAACGTCATTATGAAACTTTTTTGTCTCTCCCATTATCTCTCTTCGCTCCCAAGCATATTCTGATTCGTGCCCTTCTCACATCTTGAAGGGTTGGCTTGTATGACTTGTTGTCGTCCCTTCGATCATAATAAGAAGATTCATTATAGGGTGCAACCCTTTACAAAAAGCGAAGCTTATAAAAAAATTAAGTTAGTGATTAACCTAAAAATAATAAGAAAGTTGCGTAAAATTGAGTTCTGTGATGGAGCATTGTCATTGCCAAACTTGAGTATCTCTTTCAATCTCTCTCTTCACTCCGAAGCCTATTCTGATTCGTGCCCTTCTAGCATCTTGAAATGACAAACTTCATTGTCTCTCCCAATCTCTCTCTTGGCTCCGAAGCCTATTCTGATTCGTGCCCTTCTAGCATCTTGAAGTGACAAAACTTCATTTTCTCTCCTAATCTCTCTCTTCGCTCTGAAGCCTATTTTGATTCGTGCCCTTCTAGCATCTTGAAGGGTTGGCTTGAATGACTTGTTGCTGTCCCTTCGATCTTGGCGACTATGACCTCGAATTGGTTTCAGTTCAACTTTGATTGTGATGCAACATCTCCCCTTTCCATCTACTTCTGGGCATTGAATCATTATCTATTGAAAGTTGAGTATAATCCTTAATTTCCCATTTGATTAACAACTATTACTTTTGACATTGATTAGATGAAAAAGAAAAACTTAATAATCCACTTATCTATCATTTGACGTTTCCAAAAATAATCAAAATTGGATTCATGCGATCCGTGAAGAGGTCATTAGTGATTATTTGAGTATCTTGCTTAATGCTGCTAATTTTTCGTGGAGCTGTTGCATGCCCTTGCACGGCATTGTCAAAGTCGTAGCAAGGGTTGGAGCGAGGGGGGAATAACAGAGCCAAATACAATTAATTATGTATGCCGACCAATAAGATTATACAAGCTAATTGAAATATTCTTTTAGGAAATATTAAAATAATAAGCAATTAAAGGCGCCTACTTTTTATTTCGGTCAAAAAAAGAGGCTACCTTAGATTACATGAGTTCAATAAAAGAAAAAACAAATAAATTTGGTACTCATCTAACAATGATATCCAAGAACGAAAATTATTGGAATGGATTCGACTCTATCTATAATACATTATGTAAATTTGAATTTTAAAATATTTCTTTAAGCAAAAGTCAGTCCAAAACAGTGAGGCTTTATAATATATTTGTGAGATTTTGTAAAATTATCGTGAGCTATCCCCAAAACTTAAGTTGTTAGATGAATGCATAATTTAACAACTAAATATTCTATTAAAATATTTTATTATATTCTTTATGTCAAATTGCCATTAGTGACATCATTAGCATTTCGTTTACTTATCTAATCTACCCCTTCTTAGTTTAGCTGATGAGATACAATTATTATAGTATTAATTCTTAAATGATTTCTTTCCAATTTTTATGTTGAGGAGATAACCGAGGAAATTCCACTTTAAATTATCTTTCTGTAGCATTCATTATTCAAAATTTTAATTTGATTTTTCTATATATGGTCCTCTCAAGAAGCCCACCAACTGTTCAATAAAAGGCCTCAAAGCATTTCTCAGCGGTATCTTTTTCTTTAATTTTCATTTTGGCCACTCCTGCCATAATTTAATTTGTTATCGGCAACCTTCTCTTGAAACATGTCTTCTACTTAATTTTTTTTGTATGGCGATAAAAAATTCTGCACTTTGATTACGCAACATTGTGGTTAAAATTAGATTTGCGCTATGTTGATAAAACTGCAAGTAACAAAAGATGCTTTAAAAATGAGATTAAAATTTATTTTTTATATACGGCCATGACTATAAATACAAAGAAAATTTGGTAGAAACAAAAAAGTAAAAACATTGGGTCTCCTAATTGAAGTCTAGCTATCATTCAAACGGTGCATTTGGTTCAGTATTGCCTCCAAAGCCCCTTAGGAAATCTTTTAACGCTTTGTTTAGCGATCATTTTAAAGTAGCTTTTAAGTAAAAGAAGAGTGAAAGCCCAATGTTAGTAGAGACTAACTTTGAGCTTTCAGCATTTGGTCAAATGCTGAAACTTATTTTTTTCTTCCAAAACTATTCTCACTCATTCTTCAAATTTCTAATTTTGCCCTTGTTATTATTTTTTAAAATGCCAAAATAATGGTAAAAAAATCAAAAAAAAATATATATAAAAATGCTAAAAAATTAAATATATTTGGTCTTTATAAAAAAATTATTTGTATATTTGATTTTTTAGCATATATATTTGATTTTTTTAGTATTATTGTCAAAATTTATATTTAAAAAGTTGCATACATTATTTTTTTTTCAATTTTAAACAATTAAAAATTAAAAAATTCCGACGAAGGGTTTGGTCTTTTTAAAAAAAAATTATATATATGTATTTGACTTTTTAGCATTATTTTCAAATTTATATTTAAAAAGTTGCATACAATATTTTTTCAATTCTAAACAAATAAAAATTAAAAAATTTCGATGAAGGATTTGGTCTTTTTAAAAAAAAATTATATATATGTATTTGATTTTTTTAGCATTATTGTGAAAATTTATATTTAAAAAGTTGCATACATCATTTTTTTCAATTTTAAGCAAATAAAAATTAAAAAATTCCAATGAAGGGTTTGGTCTTCTTCTTTTTTTAATTATATATGTGTTCGATTTTTTTAGTATTATTGTCAAATTTTATATTTTAAAAGTTGCATACATTATTTTTTTTTCAATTTTAAACAAATAAAATTAAAAAAACTAATATTAATCACCAAAAGAGCTTTTCAAATATGTTTTCTACCAAATGACATTTCTCTCAAAATTGCTTCTCAAAGCATAGTTTACCAAACGGCATTTGCATTTGTCTAAAGTTATTTAGGTTAAATTGCTTTGTATTTTCCCAATGAGCTTTCAAAATGCTGAACCAAATGTACCCAAAATCTGTAAGTCTATTACTTTGCCATTTTTAATCTAATCAACTTGCTCCTTGTTTGAATTTCTCACCAAAATGAATATAGCACATGGGCAAATTTTTTATATCTCAAGTACACGTTCAAACCAAAATAAATAAAATTGTCAATTAAAATCATGATTTACCACCACAAAAAGAAATTAAAATCATGCAATGCACGGGCAGAGAACTGCTTTTAACAAAACAAATGATAAATAATTTATGATTTATCTAATGTATCGGTTAATTGATATGCATCGATTGAAATGAAGAAAACTGTGCAAATCATGGACAATATATCTAGTGTTATAGTAATCACGTTTGGCTCATCGCATAAGCATAACATCACACTTCTCACTTGCGGTTCGTTCTCGTGGTAGATGACGTTGTTGTTGACTTTCAACAATGATTGGTGTATTTGTTCCAAAAAAAAAAAAAAAACAATGACAATGATTGGTGTAGGATCCTTTGGGTAATATCCAAAGAGGGCCATTATGGTTGGTCACCACTCTCCACCCTTTTCACTCACGGGAGAAACCATATGGCTCATGTGAAAACCTTGTTTTTTTTTCTACCCCATCCTTATTCATGCAAGACCGCATAATCAAAAGAGAGGGGGTTACTTATTGAATCTACCCCTATTTTGATTTTCATCTAATGGCAGCATTTTCCACGGACGAGAAACTCCCTCCGACCCTACCGGCTTATAGATTAGTAATATCACTTATCAGTAGAGCTATCAAATGGGTAGGGCGGGTTGAAAATAGGTTGACCCAAGTACAATTAGGAGCGAAGGAAAACATGGTCAATCTCATCATCATTACCTTCAATCTTGCGATCTCTCAGCTAAGCTTCTGTGTGGGTGGAGGATCCAAGCCCAATTCATTCATTAAACCCTCGTATCGCTCTAGCATTTCCTGAATCGGCCCATCATAGCAAGAGAGGTTTGCCGAACTTAGTCCAGCAATGAACTGCGCTTTTAAAAGCCTCATTAGACTCAGAATCCCTGAGGTCCCCTCCTCATCCCCAGGCCGTTCTAAAACTACCGTCGAAAAAAGAAGTGATAATATCACCAAAAATCTCAAATGAGTAGAATCGTGATATATTTATGCCAAATGAATTTTCGTGTCAATGAAGATTCCAAATTAGTAGACGTGTTATAAATTTATCCTTTGTTAGCTCGAGTCAAATTTTACTGTGAAGTTGTTGATGGCATTAGAAATCTACAAGTTTAATATGCGAAAAACCCCAAATCCCAAATTGATATACTCGTAATAAATTTACTCCAAATTAATTTTTGCGTTGCCAAAATTTCCATTGGCTTCCCTCAAATTTTACTTAAATTGTACTAATTTGGAGTTTTTGACGACACGGGCTAATTTTGAATAAATTCATCACGGGTCTCGGTTTGCAATTTTTCGTTGTATTAACTCAAAAAAGAATAAGCGATTGAGTTATAACGTTGTTTGAACGTTAGCAGCAGGAACGAGGGGAAAGAAACGCATTGACGCCGGACGATGCATTTGTGAATTTCTATGCTTTTACTTGGATGAGACGAGTTTGGGTCTCTGTGCTAATTAAGCAATAGCCATATACTCGACAGGATTCTCGGGTAGCAAAAGGAAGGCCCAAAGGCCAAAATTACATTAAACAAAGCAAAAAAACTCCATGAATGCCAAAACTTCCTACGTCGATCCGCTTACAAAAGGGATACTAGGATCCTTTGGTATGTTCTCCGGCTCAAATCGCAATTACCCAATTCAATCCGCACACTGATTGGCCTCCCACTAATCTTCATTCACAACGAGGAAAGATATCTCTCCTCCGTTCTTGTGAAGGAAAATGGCAGAGGCGATTTTGATTATTTCGCAGAAGATTAGTGAATCGCTTCGCAGTAGTTTCCGTGAAAGTGTTAGTAGCGGACGCAGGATATACGTATCAACCCGTACTTAGAGCTCACCATACGAGTCACTGCTACAACATAGTAGTTGACGACGGATTATTGTTCAATCAAAAGGTCGAGAAAGAGACGACTTCTAGGCATAATTTTAAGAGTCTGTTTAGATCGATTTTCACCGTCCACGAAATTATTTAGACATAAATTGCCGTCAGTAATGAAAACGATCTTCATTGACTAATTATTTCAAACTATACAAGTGATTATTTTAAAAATATATATATATTTTTCGAATAATTTATTGTTTGCAAAACAAACAAAGTTGAAAATTGTTTCAGTTAAGTAACACGGCAGGAGCGGTTCAGAGCTTTGTTTTAAACGTTAGTGATATTTTGGAAAAAAGCTAGACATGTCTCTCACCATATTCTTAATGCATATTTCAGAATTAGTGAAAGAAAAAAAGGAAATGGGCCGAATCCTGATACGAAGTAGCTGGTTCTTGGATGATATTTTTGGACGCATGCGGATTGAATTCCTTGCGTCTTTTTCATTTTCCATTCCTAACCTTTTTTGAAATAATGACACAAATAATCCATAAATTTTTAATTTATTTAATGAATTCCTTAAATTGTAGCTTAATGTGTAATGAGATTTATAAATCTTTAATTTATTCGATGTGATCCTTAGGATTTGAGTATATATTCAACTTAAGCAGGACATACGTACATTAAGTTAATGGTTGAACTTTGTAACATTTGCATTTAGTGACTATTGACCCATATTTAAAGTGCACCACACAAGTCACCGCTGTGACACTAGTAGTTAATGGTTTTTTTTTTTTCAATCAAAAGGTCATGGAGACATGACTTCTAGGCATAACTTTAAGTTGTCATATTTGTTATGGAGTGTTTAGATCAATTTTCATCATTTATGAAAATATTTACGTATAAACTGCTATAAAGATGAAAGCATTTTTCGTTGACTAAGTACTTCGAGCAATATAGGCAATCGTATTTTAGGATTTTCTTTTTTTAAAAGATCATCTTTCACGAACACAAACGAAGCTGAAAATTACTTCAGTTAAGCAATATAGTATGAGCGGTTTAGAGGTTTGTTTAAAACATTGGTAATATCTTGGAAAAAAAGCTAGACCCATCTATCTCTACATTGTTAACGCTTATTTGAGGACTGCCGACAAGAGAAAACATGGCTAAATCCTAATATGAAATAGGCGGTTGTTGGATGATGTAGTTGGACCCATGCTGTATTCCTTGTCTCTTTTTCATTTTCCTTGATCTTTTTGGGGATGATGATATAAATGGTCATTGAACTTATAGTCTTTAAACCTTTAATTTGTTCAATGTGGTTCCCTAGACTCTAACCTAATGAACAAATGGCCTTGAATCTTTAATTTATTCGATATGATCCCTAAAATTTTGATACATGTTCAACTTAAGTATAATTACAAATGTTCAACATTATCCTTCTATTAATTCAAATTCAAGGACAATAATACAATATTTTTATACAATTCGAGGACTAATTTAATAAGTACTAAAAATTTAGAGACTACATTGAATAAATCAGAAATTTATGGATCATTTTGTCATTGAACTTCAATATTTTTTTTTGTCATTTTCCTTTCTTGGTCCTTTTTCCTTCCACGGAACGGAAGTGTAGACGCCAACAACACAGTTCCACACGTTTTCCTCTCGCGTCGCTCGAAAGTGTAAAAAAGACCTCACCCTGAAACCACAAGTCGCTAAACTCGAGTTCTCTTCTCTTCTCCTTCTTAGCGTTTCCGCCCGACCGCCGACCGCCGACCTCCGCGTGCCGCCGCCGCTGCCGCCGCCGCCGCCGCTCCCCCCATTTTCACATTCTTGACATACGCAGGGCGCGTGTCCCACTTCCATCAGAGCTTTTGCAGATAAGCTTGCAGCACCACTCCGCCCATGCGGCCTGCATAAAGGCAACAATAGAATATTCCCACAAAACCCGACGCACATAATTGTCTTGTCATTCTTTTATTTGCCCGAATTGGTGCTATAGAGTATTATCCAGCCTGTTGTCCCTGCCTTGAAGATTACTCTTTGAATCCTCTCGTTCCAAGTTCAACCCCCCTACCCCCACCGTTTTCTCTCTCTCTCTGTTTCTGTCTGTTGGGTAATTTCCCGCTTGGGGTACCGTGCACTCTTCTTCAGTCTCCCTTGCCGCGTCAATGGCTTCTTTAACCACAGTGCCTCACTCCGCCTGCTTCTTGAGCAAGACCCAGTTGTCGGAATCGCGTCCTGCCCGGGTTTCCTTTCACCCTCGTCCGGGGACCGGTTTCTTGCAGAGGGGGTCTTTTCGGGCGGCTCGCGGGATCAAGAACATGGCCCGGAAGGCGGCGGTGGTCGCGGCGACGACGGCGGAGAAGCCGAAGAAGAGGTACCCCGGGGAGGCGAAGGGGTTCGTGGAGGAGATGAGGTTCGTGGCCATGAAGCTGCACACGAGGGATCAGGCCAAGGAAGGGGAGAAGGAGGTGAAGGGGCCCGAGGAGAGGGCGGTGACGAAGTGGGAGCCGAGCGTTGATGGGTACCTGAGGTTCCTGGTGGACAGCAAGTTGGTTTATGATACGCTCGAGAGGATTGTGGAGGATTCTGCTTTCCCTTTCTGTAAGTGTGGTTGATTTTGTTTGTGGTTTCTCTCGGGGGTGTCATTAGTTCTTGGTTTGTCGTTCGGTGTTGTGATCAGGTTTGATTAATTTTATGTGATTGTGATAATTTGTGATTATTGGGATGCTGGGTTTGAGTGGTTGGATGATGCTTTTGATATGGTGAGATGGACCTGTTAGAAATATGTGGCTGTTGAGATGTCAAGCTAATCTCAGATGCTGATGATTGTTGGATAGTTTTTCCTTTTATCCTGAAGGAGGATTGATGGTTTCACTCCTTTCTGCCTAAGCAGAAAACGGTTTCACTCCTTTCTGAGTTTCTTTGTGTGCCTTGTCAATTTCTTGCTTCTGTGTCACAATGCTGCAACCAGTCATTGTTTAAAATTTATGTTGTGAAAAAAGTTGGAATCTTGGCAGAGGAGGAATGATCGAGCCGCTAACAGTTTGAAACACACAATGGCATACTTCTTTCTGCCTGATGAATTCAGCGAATGCCTGCATCGGACAAACTTGTGTAAAAGCTCGACCTTTTCTTTTCTTGTGTATGATGGTGGACCACTTTCTGCAAGCTCTTGAACATATTAAATGTCTTCTTGGTTTAATTTTTATTTATTTATAGATTTCCAGCTCTTTCAATGCCATATTGCTGGCAGCAGTTAAAAACCTCTTGTTTTCATTCAGAAATAGAACTCCTCTGCGTTGCAGTCCACATTTGATGCTGAGATATTTGTAATGTCATTTTGTGTCTATTGCCAGCCAAAGCTGGTCTATTGTGGTTAAGGATCTTAAAGGGATTGTAGAATTAGGATGTTGGATTCTCGGTTCTTGAACCATTTTCTTTTTCGTGTGAGAATGCTGCAATTGGCTTGTCAATTGTAATTGTTTATTGTCACTCTGTTTAGTTGGGCTAATCAGATGTACTTGTTTATTATCACTTGCTGTTTCTCGGGAAGTGTACTCTTAACACGTGATTAGTAAAAGAACTTCTCTAATTTTTATCTACCTAATTCTTGTTTTAGCTTGTAGACACCAATGAGAAGTATTATGTAATACTGTCCTCATTCTAAGCAGCTAGTTCAGTGGTTTCAGAATATCTGGCTGTTGCATTTTCTTGGTCAAAAATCTCCTTGAAAACTGTTCTTCTGGTACTCGAACTTCAAACATATTCTGTGCATAATTTCCAGGATCCCTTTGGAATAAATCCTTAGTTTTTCAACTCCTCCCTGAACCCCCCCCCCCCCCAAAGAAAAAGAAAAAAACAAAAACACCACCACCCAAAAAATAAAAATAAAAATCCACTTAGTCTTTATTTAATTTTCGTGACTTGAGAATAAAATTTACCCATATTTAGGACACTATGAATTCACTGCAACCTGCTATATGCTAGAAAATTAGGACTGACTTTTGTTTTTTTTTGGTAAAAGGTAAGAGTAGGACTGACTTTTGTTGACATACATTTGCACGGGTTTTTCCTTTAAGTGTGCATTTGTTTTGACCTCAGTCATGACCCTGAGCCAATGGGAATCTTTGAATTGTTTTGAGTGTAGATGCTGAGTTCAGAAATACTGGTTTGGAGAGGTCAGAAAAACTGGCGAAGGATCTGGAGTGGTTCAAAGAGCAAGGTTATAACATTCCTGAACCTTCTTCACCCGGGGTGACATATGCCCATCATCTCAAAGAATTGTCTGAGACAGATCCTCAAGCATTCATCTGTCACTTCTACAATGTTTACTTTGCCCACAGTGCTGGTGGTCGGATGATTGGGAAAAAGGTAAAGTGCTAAGGCTTTGAAATCAGTTGGTTTATTTCTGTCCCAATTCATTTGTGCGTAAATCAGTGTATTAGATGGATATTCTTCATGCTTGAAGAGGTCAAATATGCTGTCTTGAGCCTAGTCCAAATGGAAGAAACTGAATCTCATGTCAGCTTAAAGTTTATGAATGCCACCAAATACTCAACCATTCTGCCTCCGCCTCCTTTAAGTGGATATTGAAAGCTGTGTTTATTCTTATGCGTTGTGGGTCTTTTAAATTCCTCATCTTTTTCTTGGATCCTATGGAGAATTTGTCGTGATATGTTGAATTGGAATTAGGTGGCAATAGGCAATTTATTCTTTGATCATAATATACAATTTAGTAGAGAGGCATCAGGAGGTTGCCAAAGCCACATATATAGCATTCCAAGCCCTTAAGAGCTCAGCCACAAAAAGAGAATCTATAGTCTGTCAAAAAAGCAGTTACCTCCATGAGCATCTTTCAACCGCGCCAAAAGTATAAAGCCAATCTTTTTTATTCATAGAATCTGCAGGACCCAATTCGACCATTCAAAAGTATAAAAAGTTTATCCATATCTGATCTGCCATGGCAAAGACAATTTGGATGGAGGTGAGTGACAGATAACCCATCCTTCATTCAGAAAAAGGATTGATATTCCGAAAACTTTATGAGATTCATTGGCGTTGTTATCCTACCTTGCTGTTTATTTTCCTGACCACGCTACCTGGAGTATCTTTTATATTCTTGATCTGCTTTTGGAAGTGATAATTCATTTATCTCTAAATTTTATCTTGTTTTAGGTGGCTGAGAAGTTACTTGATAACAAGGAGTTGGAGTTCTATAAGTGGGATGGTGAACTTCCCCAACTATTGCAGAATGTGAGGGACAAACTGAACAAAGTTGCCGAAGTAATTCCTTGCCCTCTTCTGCTACATCGTTTACTCATGTGACTGGATTTGTAAATGGTCTTCACTATTATATATTCACGTGGAAGAGTTAGTTCCATGGTTTGACATGTAAACTGCTTGTTTCGTTGTCTAACGTGTAAATTTCACATGTGGTGTTGCCAGAACTGGACCAGGGAGGAGAAGGACCATTGCTTGGAAGAGACCGAGAAATCATTCAAGTACTCTGGCGACATTCTTCGTCTGATACTGTCGTGATGCACATATGAAATCCTAAGTGTTGTACCGACCTGGTTTAAGTAACAGGGCAGAAAAGCCTTGACAGTTTACACCTGTGTTTGAACCTGCACAATTGATTTGCAACCGCAAGCAAGTCCCTGGATTTGTCGGTTGTTCCTGTCAAATGTGACATATGGATTCTTTTCTTCACGCGGAACAGAAAATAGGGTTCTGCTGTACATAACTTCTCATACTGAAACTTTGCTAATCTTTTCTTGATTTATGAAGCGGGAGACATGAATTTCTTTTATCAATGGTTTTCCCCCTTTAACTTTACATTAACGTATGCTAGCGTGTGGAGTACCTGGTTGGGATTTAGGATGTGGCTTCTCGGAACACGACTATGCGAGGTATTACTGTGCCTGTACTTCATTCTGTTAGGGTTGAACCCTAACCTCCTAAACTACTGCCATGTTGCGAATCCTATTCCGACTAGGCCGAGTCTCTGATGGCTCGCAAAGTGAGGAGGTTACGGTCGAGTCGAGTCTTCATGACGCATGTCCACTAGAAAGAGGCTTTAGGACAGCCTAATGCATTTTAGGAAATAACTGCATCTTCTTAAACCATTGTTTTAGGAAATGATTGTATCTTCTTAAGCCATTACCTTACCATAGGACTAGATTCAATGAAATAGGTTGATTGAATTCAAACAAGTTGGAATTTTGGGATAGTTTGAGTCATTTTGGGATGGTGGGGCCGTATGGATTTCGATGCCATTCGCACTGAAGTCGTGAAAATAATCAAAATGACCCGAATATAATCAAAATTGTATAGTGATTAGTAATATTATTAGCACTATTTGTGAAGTGATGGCCCATTTTTAAATACGACTTCCATTTTCTGGTACTGAAGGGAAAGGATAATCAAGAATCAAAATGGAACAGTTCACTTCGGTTTCATTCAAAACCATGGGATGTCAGCTTCCGCAAATGGCATTTTATTAACAATATTTGTGAAGTGACGGTCTATACGTAAGTACCACTTTCACTTTCTGGTACTGAAGGGAAAGGATGACCAAGAACTGAAATGGAACAGTACACTCCAGTTTCATTCAAAACCATGGGTAGGTCAGCTTTCCCAAATGGCATTTTCGAGTACAACCGAATCATCCAGATCCCCTATCCCCTCTTCCTGTCGCTCTCTGTTGGTACTGAAGGGAAAGGATAATCAAGAATCAAAATGGAACAGTTCACTTCGGTTTCATTCAAAACCATGGGAGTCAGCTTCCGCAAATGGCATTTTATTAGCAATATTTGTGAAGTGACGGTCTATACGTAAGTACCACTTTCACTTTCTGGTACTGAAGGGAAAGGATGACCAAGAACTGAAATGGAACAGTACACTCCTGTTTCATTCAAAACCATGGGGAGGTCAGCTTTCGAAAATGTCATTTTCGAGTACAACCGAATCATCCAGATCCCCTATCCCCTCTTCCTGTCGCTCTCTGTTGGTACTGAAGGGAAGGGATAATCAAGAATCAAAATGGAACAGTTCACTTCGGTTTCATTCAAAACCATGGGGAGTCAGCTTCCACAAATGGCATTTTATTAGCAATATTTGTGAAGTGGTGGTCTATCCGTAAGTACCACTTTCTGGTACTGAAGGGAAAGGATAACCAAGAACTGAGATGGAAGAGTTCACCCCGGTTTCATTCAAAATCATGGGGAGGTCAGCTTTCGCAAATGGCATTTTCGAGTACAGCCGAATCATCCAGATCCCCTATCCCCAATTCCTGTCGCTCTCTGTTGGTGCGTAAGAAACGCAAGCAAATATGAAATAAAAAAAATGGTGTGAGATCATATGTCAAAAGCAGCGCCTGTAGCTCAGTGGATAGAGCGTCTGTTTCCTAAGCAGAAAGTCGTAGGTTCGACCCCTACCTGGCGCGAGTTTCATTAACTTTTCCTTCATTTTCTTTTGGTAATCAAATTTGCCATTACTTTCACTTTTGCTGTTCCCCTTCAAGATTTTTCCACTCTGTATTTGTCAATGATTTTGCATCTGCCCATGTGACCGTGTCAAGGAAAGGCATGGAGCTTCGGATGGCAAAGCTCAAGAATCACGGACGACCGACGGACGAGCAGTAGCCCAAGAGAGCTTCGCTATGAATCAGTGACAAGGATGCTGTTGCAAGATCAGCGTCTCTTCTCAAACCACGACAGGGCGTCAACTCGATGCTGCCAATCACATTGGCTCGAAATTAATATGTTCCAGGAGCGGTTCTGGAGAGAGACATTTGAAGACCGGTATTATTGTCGCGCCTTTGCCGCTATATCAAAACCTCTTCCATATAAGCTTATCGAAGAGAACACTAAAGAACCGAATGTACTCGGTACAGAATGGACATCATCCTTCCCATTGGGACTTCAAAAACAGCACATTGCATACTTATCCTTTTGAAGGGCGATTGTACTCGAGGCTCGTGCACATTACTGAAAATAATGAAATTTAGCGAAAAGGAGAAATTCATTCGTCAAATGTGCTCATGAATCCACCAAGGAAGCCAGCTCCGTTGCAGTCCCCGCACAACATCTCCTTTTTGCCTCTGCAAAACAATTTAAAAGTTAAAACAACATCACGAATTGGAGGTAAAAGGAAAGAAACAGGGACATTGCTAAACCCTGGCCATAAGCAAGTGACTAAAAATGTGTGTGTGAGAGAGAGAGATTGCTCAAGTACCTGCAAAGCCAACATATCCCGCCGGCTTTAAACTGTCCGTTGAAGTGGTCTACAGAGTTTACTCCAGTCCCTTCACATTGAGAACACTGCACTGCACCTGGTAATTACAGAGGAAATCAAAATCTTCCATTCCAAATACTGCGCTGCATCCTACTAGAATACTAACACTTGGTAATAAAGCAAGCCCGACATTTTGCACAGAAATTGATCGTCGAAGTAGACAAGTTTCAAGTTTCTATGATCCGATGAACTCAACTAACAGACACACCAGATGCCACTTCCTTGGATTGTTTTTTTCCCTGAAAACTCGTCCTCAACCATAATGACAACCAGTTGATGGAAGATGAGAGAAACCAAGAAAACAGTTTGCCTTGTCTGTAAATGTAAGTACATCTCTCCCTAGCTATGGTACATTCAAAGGGACTTTTTATTTTTATTTTTATGATGAGCAGTGGAACAAGTAAGAAAACAGTTGTATGATGGTCCATTTATGATATGAACTTGCCATAAATAAGTGCAGAGAAAATCTTAACATTGTGATAGAAATTATAAGCCATACCCCAAAAGGAAAGCTTACTATTCAATGCTTGTGATATCATGTAATACAATGAATATAATTTGTGCATCAGGAGCAATAAGCTCATAAATGTGCATATCTGCAAAGAATGTTCATGTCGGGTATAAAATATTACATCACAGTATACAGATTGGCAGTGTAGTACACATAGTATTACGACAGTGGATGTGGATTATGGAGAGCACTCATGGTGATTTTCTGCAGAATGTAGCAAGTCTTGAACACATGGACAAAATTTAGGAGTCAGTAATCAGTACTCAAGAATCAATACTTGACCATTACCATTTCCATCACAATTAGCACAAACAATGCTTCGGGGTTTGGTGCCTCGACTATCCTCTGCAGCCTGTAAAACCAGGAGACAATGTTTCAAGCCAAAGGAATAAAAAAAAAACAGAAAAAAAGAAAAACAATCATGGAGAACAAATTCAATATGTATAAATTCAAAAGGTCATTGAAAAAGGATTTTGTTAAGAAGTGCACTCAAGTCACTTGTTAGAAAATTTGCATTTCCAATCTAAGATCTTTCTTGTGTTTTGTGTAATCCATGTATTGAAAATAAAGACGTTCCTTATTAAGTATGGTTAACAAGTGCTTCAAGGCCACTCGTTAACAAGACTCTTCTGAAAAATACCCATTAAGACATTACTTTGTTGTGAAAGGTTACTTCTCCATATTTTTGCCCTCTTGCTCAAGCTAACAAGCATGTGATTAATCCTTCTATGATCTACTAATCATTCAAGTAGCCAGAACATCAATGGCGCAACATTTTTCACTGTCACTGTGGCGTAATCCAGCTAGATTTCTCGCATGAAGTTATTACCACCCGATAAACTCCTAGCAACAAATTGCTCAAAACCAAATGAAATACCAATAAAATCCACCCCTGTTGCCCATGGATTACATTATTGCCCTGCCATGGGTTATTACATAATTTGCATGGGTAGTCCAAGAAAGGCGATTTCCAAAAGCTCCAATCGAACCCTCCTTCAGTATGGTCCAACTCAGAGTAATCTCATCACCAAACACCCAAGAAGAAAGATCAGCCTAAGAAGCTACCACCCATTTGCTTCAGCATTAAAACCCCTCATCCCCCACATACTAAAGTTCACTGCAATTTAAGAAGCAAAAAGATTAGCCTCAGAAGCCATCACCTTAACTTCCAAAGACCGAAATCTTGCAACTTTAGTCCCAATACACGCTTCATTCACTCTCAGAACTTTCCCAGCGACCGACCTACCAATCACCGCTCCTGCAATGCCCACCCGCAAAAACAATAGCAAGATTGAACGTCAAGTCAAGATTTCACAAACAAGAAAATCAAGAATCAATGTCACATCCACATAGGAGGAGGGAGGAAGAGAGGAAGAGGAAGTACCCACTCTGGGTGGAGGCTTGACAGAACAAGCCGGAGCGAAGCATATAGAATTCGCCATGTCCAGGAGATGCTCCAAGCTCCTGTCGTTCTTGGGTTGGACTGAGCACAACCGGAAAACTCAGCCTAAAAGGAGAGGAGATGAATGACAGAGCAGCTGAAGTTTTTGCCTCTGATCCCCCACAGATAAGGCCCTCATGGTTTCATGAATGGGGACAACTGTAAAAGGAACTTACCAAAATACCCTCCACACCAACTCTGAGCAACAGGTGGAGCTAAGGGGGTGAAGGGTAATATCAATCGTCTGTGGCGAAAGCATTTTCTTTTCTTGGGGGCAGTGGTTCCGCTTGGCGCTCGCAGAACCAGAACCCAATTTTTCTTATTATTTGTAAAACAGGAGAGAGAGAGAGAGAGAGAGAGAGAGAGAGAGAGAGAGAGAATGGCAAGCGCCCTCTTGTCCACCGGCCTCTTCGTCCCGTTAAAAAGTAAGCATATCAAAGCACGTTCATTTACAATTTTTTAAGGTTCAAAGTCTCATCTTTTGAGCTTTTCACTGTGATTTGCTATGCTACTTTCGTTGGAATTGAGAAACGGCTTGGGGTCCCTTACATGTGCCATTTTGAACAGATAGAGGAGAAACTGGTGGGTTCCGCGTGTGGAACTCCAGGAGCTCAATTCATGGCGTATTGCTTTCCAAAGCCAATCTAGTGAAGAGGGAAATTAGCAGCGACCCGAGAGGACGCCTTATGATTGCTTCCGTGGTTGGTTTGCTCTTCACCTGTTCTTGTCTGTTGTCTTATCTTGAAATCGGTCTTTTGCGTTCAAAACTTGACTCAGCACAATGATGTTGTATTGGACTTGTTGGTGATGTACAAGAAAAGGGCTTGCTTCGACCATTTTGGTAATTTTGGTACTTGTGGACTTGGAGCTCTCTGGGGAGCTATGGCCTGATACAGTTTGTCATTGTAATGTATGGCAGCTTGGGAGGAAGGTCACCCAGAGAGAGACTGTAGTTCCTGACCCTGATTATAGAATACCCATCGTCTTACTCGGTAAGTGCCCTATAGCATTGCTTTTTTCACGTTGAAGTTTGCTTCTACTCGCTCTCCACAAACTCAATTGTGATAGGATGATTCAGGTGAACCTTCAGAATTATGTAACCCTCCTGTCGTAATGTTTGATCTGGGGATTATCCTATTGGCTGCTGAGCTGATCTTGACCGATCATTTTTCCAAATCTTTAGAATTCGCTTCTTGGATGTTAGTAGTTACTGTCATTAAGAAAAAATAGATCAGTTGTTAGATGGTCAAATGGCGATGAAGAAGCTGACAGGAATATTGATATGAATCAGGTATGGCTGGTGGATTAGCCTATACAAACAATCTGTTACCTGCTGCCCCTGTTGGTCTACTTGGGCTGCTCTTACTATTTCAGGTGATGTTACAATTAAGGCACGTGGATCCTCTACTGGTACAGTGCTCCCCCCGGTGCCTCAGTAAATCTCAATCAATGATTCATGAAAATGAGACTTTTATCAACGGTTGAAATTTGTTGAGACATCAAGGGGAGCACGACAAGGAGTAGAGGATCCTCACCCATAATTAAGGATCAATTTTTGCAGGCAGGTTGTGAAGTGTAGTAGAAAATTTTTGTCTGACATGCCACCATAAACTTGCTTCCTTTCGCAATAACTAGTAGAAGATTTTGAGTTTACTTTGACAATGTCCGCTTATTACTCAATGCAAATTGTGATCTAGTTTGCCTAAATGGTGACTCTGTTTTCTTTCTCTTCCTTTTGATCCAGACTACTAGAGTGAGATTTGTCTTTGATGATGAGGCTCTGGTACGTTAATCGATCTTCATCGCAAGCTTCCAATTCATGCTTGAGCTAATTGGCAAGAAAACTAATTTGAGTGTTCTAGTCTCTATGTGTATTGTGATGGAAGTAGATTCTCCTCAATGTGATCTACATTTCTTTAGTCTGAATTTCTTGCACTCAAGCATTGTTCTGGCCCTTCACTATTTTGACTTTAAAAGTTCAAGGTGGACCTCGATGATTCTAATTCTGGAAGCTGAAGCTTCTGTTTTTGTAATACTCAATTTAAGCTCATCTGCAATTAGAGAGTACTTTGAGCTGATGTGTTAATCTTAACAGAAACTCCACCTACTATACAACTTAGATTCTTTTCTCTGATAATAATTGGAATCTGAAGATGGTTTAATACCATGATTCACTAGTTTCTTCATCGTATCTTTTCTTTCATTATTTCCAGAATTCTTCCTTTAGTCATATTATGTCTTAGTAACTGTAGTTTGAGGCTTTGAGCCATGTCATGGTGACTTTAGCTTGAGTCATGACCACCCTAATGGATTTCTCTTCATTTCAAGATCCCAATTAGATCAGTTAGTTGTTACAGGAGGATGATTCTTCTTGACAAATCATATGCTATGAGATTGACTCGAATTCATTTTAGGCTACCCAGCTCCCTGGTTTCACGGGCTTTGGATTTTATAAGAAACATGAAATAACTTACTGGTTGCATATAATTTCACTGCATGGTACTATTATATTTCATTATCTTAGGAGGTCAAAGTTGGAGAGGAGCTTCAACAATCAGGTGAAAATGTCTTCGTAGGAGGGAAAAATCGGTGGAAGTAAGTTTTTTAGTTGCTGCAGTAACTTCGGGAAAATTTTGCTTTCAGTGAGAATTACACAAGCTGCTGCTTTGCGTTCTGCATGTCTACAGATACTCTACCTTTGTGAATTGGGAGCTCTGGTGGCCAAATTTTCCTGTCCTTGTGTACTTCAAAGAGACACAAACAAAGCCTGAGGGACAAGTGCACTTCTTTCCAGTAATTTTTGTAAGTGAAAGATATAAGTAATTTGCGATTGCTGCAAAATCATGCCGCATCTTGTTCAGCTTCTCACTGTTTTTAGGTTGTGGAGCCAGTGAAGGTTCGAAATCTCATCTATGACTTTTTTTCTTGGAATATCAGAATGGGCAGCAACTGTATGATGTCATGGTGGAGAGAACTGGTCCTTCAAAAACAAGCGGGCCAAAATAATGCTAAAAGAGTTTATGCATCAAGCTATGCCATATTATGTGGGACTTCAAATTGACGAGGTATGGCATTGCATACTAAAAATTGTCAAAGTTTGTGAAATCCAAGAACGAGTGATGTCATTCTAGATTCTGTAGCAGCTGTATTTCTGTGTATTCTTTTGGTTGCTTCTTCATTGTGATTTTTGGAAGTTTGGAGACTGTCTTGGTTGTCTTTTATCATCAATCTCTTAGAAAAGATATTTATTTGGCCGTGTGATTGACTTTATGCTGCAATAACCCAGAGGCTTTCGTTTCTAACGGAATTATTTGAGTCACCTTATAACCTTTGAATGCAACTAGGGATTGTCGCACGAACGTCATCCTTTTCCCTCCTATGACATCTGCGATTCTTTCTTTTTCAGGAAATGCTTCAGAGTGCTCGGTTAATTGAAGATTCACTATGAGTTACGTGAAAGACAGTTTTCTCATGTGCATATGTACCTATGTATGTTTTCTTCCGGAATGGTAGCAGCCAGTTCGAGATCAATGTACCTTTGTACATCACAAACGAGAAAGAAATTTGTATATTTATAACGCTCCTCTAATTGTTTACATGGATCATGTCCTCTCGTATCTTGTAACTACATCCAACTTTTTTATGCATGGAGTTCTCGTGAGACTGAATTTTTGGTAGAATGGAGAATCCTCTAATCTCGTTCATGCATAAGCACAAACTCACAAAACCATAAAACTGTCAAATTTTTATACGTACTTCACCAATCAAACCAGACTATTATGAGGACATTCTAAATGTGGTCAGATAGCTTCATTCTTATGGAGATATAAATTCACAGGAAAAACGAGACTACTAGTGAAAAGGTGTTGAATATGCCTCTGTAAGCTCTGGTCAACAACTAACTCTACATTCACTTGCAAATCGCAAGGTCATTTGCTACAAATACAAAGCATGAAAGTATCTGTACTTCCTCACTTGCTCAATAACTGGCTCCTTCAATGGACGGCGTGTCTCACTACACATTCCAAATCTAATTCTCCATCTAGGAACTGAGTGTTCTGTCCAAGGGTAGGCAAAACTCTCACAAAGGAGTCTGCTAAAGTATTGTCCCTTTTCATGTTTGACTCGGTGATCTTACATCAACAAGGCTAAGGTAAATTAATCCACTATCAGCCATTCTTGGTGCAGTGTGCATCTGTACCATGCTGGGTGCAATGACGATACCCAACGGAGTGAAGAAATTCTCGAATCTCTTTAGAACTGCTGTTACTTGCCTGCAACAACCGTTCATCCTCCTCATAAATCAAATACGGTGCCTTGCCCGCCTCTCTCGACAGCAACTTCACGGCTCCCTTCAGAACATGATGCTCCCAGCCCTGAACATCTATTTTGATGAGAAGAACCGGTTCTGGCTCTGGTATCACTTCGTCCAGTGGGATGGACCTTACTTGAAGTTCTATTTCTTCATTAGACTTGAATGCCAACTTGGCACCAGCTGATGAGACAGCACTGTTGTCGAGCCGGCCAACCAACTGAAAACATCAGTCAGCGTGGACATGATCAGCACAGCAAAAAGCATAGCCAGATACCCACAATAAAAGAATAATTGTACTCTCAATCTTCTTATAAGAATGACTGCATCAGTATCGGGAACCCAAAACATGATCAGTTCATATGACATCTGGGACTGGAAGGAGCTCATGCAGATTGTCCTCCCTATTATTTCAATCTAATTATAGAACTCGAACACATATAGTTACTTTTTTATTAGCACAAAGCAGCACAAGTCCTAAATCATATAGTGCCACCATCTCTCTTGCACCAAGTTGCACAGCAATTCAGATAATGAGTTTAGTGAGAATTATAGATGCCGCATTCTTATTTCACAACATTATTATTGTTAGTTAACAGCTTCAATGTAAACAGAGAAGTTCGATGTTGGTACCCATTAATGGATACACCATGCCAACTATTGTCATTTAGAAATACAAGAGCTCAAGATGTTCACTGTTGAACTTGCAAATAGCGAATACCATTTTGAGAGTGTAAAATAGTTCGAAAATACGCACTATCTTCTAGTTCTAGCCACACCATTAAACAATTTCATTTACGCACAGAATGCATCAAAGCACTGAAATTTTCTTTCCAAGGGCATTACAATGATAGAGGGCCAAAGCCTACCACTCACGTTACATCCCATTCGTTAACCACTCAAATTACATCCCATTTGTTAGGCCAAACCAAGCCAAATAGAGCCACATTCTATTAGCATTCCATTGACATTACCACACAAGTTTAAGCAGAAACCCTATTGGATTGGAAAATTACCGCTCCACAGTTCAACCTTTGTCTCACATTCATATTCAGATCAAACCATGGAGTCCCTAGGTTAACTCTTTCAAGTGGCATATACACTAACTGACTGAATGATCAACTACAAAATTGGAAAATGCACGAACGTCACTAGCCTCCTAGGAACAAGATTCTCCCCCAGCAGACAGAATTCATTCTATTTTTTGCCAAAAACGGAAACCAACCGATACAGATGAAAAGCCTCAAACTTTAGAGCGATTCAAACAACTCAACAAGTATAAAGAAAACGCCACCTTGTGAAATGTGATGTTCCCAACCCGGTCCGACGCAGCCGCCGCGAACAAATCCATCAGCTCCCCGACCCGATTCATCCAAATCCCATCGCAGATCCGCTGCAAGTTCTCGAAAACCGGCTCAAAGGCCAAAACCCTGAACCCCATCGCCGCGGCGGCGAAGCTGGCCATCCCGACATTGGCGCCCACGTCCACGAAAATCCCATCTCTGCCCTCGTTCCGGAACCTCTCCAGGAGCTCCTGGACGGTCACCGATATGTCGGGCCGCCGGAAGGCCTTGCCCTTGAGGGTTCGGACGATGTTCTTGTGGGGCTTGTCGGGGAGCGACCCGAAATCGGAGAGGGAGTAGAGGAAGGGGTGCTTGACGCCCTCGACGACGTTGGCGATCACGGGGTGGGCCTGGGGCGACGCGAAGCAGTCGAAGGGGGAGATGGCGGGGGAGGAGAAGCGGGATTTGGTGGAGAGGGTGGTGACGGTAGGGGCATCGGGGGAAGGGGTGGAGGAGGGACGGAGGGAGAGGAAGTAGAAGATGAGGAGGAGGAGGGAGGAGGAGAAGAGGAGGAGGAGGAACCTGGAGGACAGGAACTGAGGCTGCTTGTCCCTCCTCCACGCGTTCGCCATTGCAGGGAGCTGCCGAGAGAGAGAGAGAGCGAGAGCTTCTGGGTAAATCAAGATTGGATCTTGGCACTGGGCCTGAACCTTGACTTTGGAAAAACTTGCCCCTTTTGCTTTTTTGCTTATTTTGCCCGGCTTCTTATTATTGGGTATGTTTTAAATTTTGCATCGAAGGAATTATCTTTTTTAATATATGAATTTTGCCCATTACTTTTTTTTGTAATTATCTTTTGAATTTAATATGGACAGTCACATTCAATTTTGAGTAGTTGCATATAGATATAATGTTCATAACTTAAGACTCCCAACGGAAAGCATGGTTGGAGGGAGGATTGCAAGAAAATAGCAAGTTAAATCAAGTTCATAGTTACTTCATTTAGATATATTTGATTTTGGAGTTCTATTTGATCAATGATTCTTCATGCCATCTCTAATCTAGCCATAGTTGTAGCTATTGGCAAGGTTTCGAGAGATACTACTATACCTAATAATTTCTTCGTACTTGATAAGTTGTCTTCATAGAGTGTCAAGTGAACAACTCTTGGTTAATTAATATATGTACAAGCGGGGTCCACTCTTCAAATTTTTCCACTACCGTGAGCCTTTTTCACATTTTTCTCTTCTTTCTCGTGTGATCTTGAGTTTTTTAATACCGAAGGATGGTGCATCCATGAGGGTATTGAGCGCAAGATGCATAATACGGTAGTTCTCTAATGACTCTTTGAAGAACAAAGAAGAAGAAAAAGGAGAAGGATCTTGAAAAAGGAGAAGGGCATTTGAAATTTTTGAAGAATGTATCTCATATGTATATGTCAGGGCTGATCGATCTAGCATTCCTTAACCATGCGATTTAGGATTTCTCTAAAGCAGCCTTTCTCATACTCAACTCACAAACAACCTTTCTCACACTCAACTCACAAGAATCTTTTAGAGAGAAACTCCTATGAATTTGTATTTCACTTGTGAAATTATACAATGAGGGAGAGGAGACCCCTATATATACAAGTACATGACAAGCTGTATCTGTAGATCTCTTCTCGATTTAACGGTGGAGATCGTATCTCCCAACTACCATCTACCCGCATTTATTACATAAGTGTACAATTACCGTATTGCTTGCCCCCAGAGTATTCTAGAACATTTGAGAAAACCTATGACTCACGATACAAGCCGAGGGTCACTTGTTCCACAGATGGGTCACGGCCATCGTTTAGAACCCTCTTGGATCGAGCTTTTCTTCGGGCCGTGACATATATATGATAATTAATCAATAGAGTTAAGTATGCTGACTTGGCACGTGTCAAGTATGAGATATGCTTCAATCTCATGATTTCTAAGAGACACTTTAGAGAAGACTGATCGGAGGGTTGGCATTTGGCATTAGAACATCTAAATCAAATGACTGGAAGAGACACCGCAAAGTTGCTATTTATATGCCCAAGGGACCGTAGAACAACCCTATAACAAAATTTTTCATGCCGGAGGATTAGGTCTATCACATCTGACAGGGAGCTTAGTGTGGCCAAAACACACAATCTATTGACAAACAAAAGGCATTACCGGTGAAATCTCAGGTCCTACTTCAAATAGAAGAGCAACTATTAAGTTATACATTAACATCCATCTATAATGCCATATTTGAGGCATCCGGGAAAATGCGGATCATGAAATTTTAAGTGGAAAATTTGAAATTTTTATATTTTTCGGGAGATGATAAAGGAGCGAAAATGTTAAATTGTGAGTATTCTTTTCCCCATTTTCTTGACTTAGAGGCTCTCAAACGGAATCTAAAATGGTGATTACCTTGTATGGGCACTCATAATACTTATTTTGAGGTTTAATCCCCCATAGTCGGATTCTTATAATGGTATCAACTCTTAACAAGTTTTTAGGAGGACGAAGGAAATTGAAATAAACAGCACCACACATCAAATAGGGGAGCACTAGGGAGTATCGTTGGGTACACGGGCCAAGCAGAAGGGGAAGAAATGAATTAAGTCACATCTACTAGGGTGGCAACCCAACGTCCTATTTTAGATTTTTTTTTTTAAATGCCCCACTGAATGGTATATAAATCAACACCCCGACCTCGAATTCCACCACCTTGTGTGCTTGTATTTCTTTTGGGGGCTGTGTCTAACGTTGAACAAGCCTGATAAAATTTCAATTCTGATTCTTGAACTTATGCCTAACTTTAAATCAAATCCCTTCAACTCCAAATTCACTTAACTAGAGTTAATGTATCCATCGGATTCAACAAGAGTTTGATGTGGTAAAACTCACTGCACCTTAGGCTGTCACCTAGTGGCTATGCATGGAATTGAAAACCTCGTAAGCACAAGAGAACTTTGAGTACTGAGATTTCTTAACATGAACGTTGCACTTGAGTTTTCCATGTGAAACTCTTGGTGGCTCCAATGGACCCATCCACAGTAATTAACAGATTTAAAGTGAGAGTGACTTCATTGCAAAAGTTATTCATGTTCAAAATTGGATTTGATGTAATAAATTTAGAGACAATGCTGAAATTTTACCTAATTTTGAACTAATCAGTCCACAGGCGAAGTTAGTCATCCACTTCTTCCAATCTCATCTTACTCTTTTCATAGCTCAAGGACACTAGCTCAGAGGCCTCACTACTTGGAGGTTAATGAAACACCTCGCAAACATCATGAACTAGCTTAATTTAGGCATTTGACTTATATGCTTTGAATCATAGTGGTTGTACGCAATTGGTAAGATTAAAATATATTTGAATTGTAAATCTCCTCAAAGCTCGACCAAGGTTGTTAGACAACCTCGTCACCTCGGGCGATACAAATTTGTGATCTATTATAGTATCTGAAAAATTATCAATGAAACTCCCGAATTTTACTACCATTTTTTCTTTTTTTGTAAGAAAACATATCTTCAAATGACCAAACCCGGATGAAGAAATTCGTCATGTCAGCTCACGGATTTTAGGATTTCGTCGTTGGGTTCAGTCCCAATCTAGAAAGAAGGAAAAATGTGAAGATCAAAGCGATTTCGTGGGACTTGGCGTGAAGATCATGTGGAAGGCCATAGCGCAGTCTAACAAAACTTGTCGTTATTGTTTTCCTTCTTCACGAGAGGCCCTCTTCTCGGGACTATCGAATTTTTTTTTTTTTTCCTGAGTGTTTCATGCTTATCTTTCTCTCTTCTTTTCGTTTCTTTCACTTTCACATGCATTTGCTTTGTTCAACCGGCAGAATTTGCTCTGAAATATCTCTCTCTCTGTGTAAGGAAATCCTGGCCTTCTCTCTAAACTCGATCTTTCCACTGATTTTGCTGAAGAAGGTCCAGTCGAAGGGGGAGACGGCGGCGGACGAGGAGCGGGATTTCGTGGCGAGGGTGGTGGGGACGGGAGAATCGGGAGAAGGGGTGGAGGAGGAACGGAGGGAGAGGAAGTAGAAGATGAGGAGGAGGAGGGAGGAGGAGAAGAGGAGGAGGAGGAACCTGGAGGACAGGAACTGGGGCTGCTTCTCCCTCTTCCACGCGTTCGCCATTGGAGGGGAGCTTCCTCAGCAAAGAACGAGAGCTTCTTGGGAAAATAAGATTGGATCTTGGCACTGGACCTGAACCTCGACTTCGGAAAAACTTCCCCTTTCGCTTTCTTTCTTTCTAAGCGTTTTGTTGGGTTTGCCCGGCTCCTTACTCCGACCTTTTTGGTATTTTTCAAATTTTGCATCGAAGGAATTATCTTTTTTGACATATGAATTTTACCCTTTTTTTTTGCAAATATTTTTTGGATAAAATGATATAAAAAGAGAAAGTGATTATTGCTTTTGAGAGGTAAGAGCAAACAGAGACAGGAGTGGAGATATGTTAAAAAAGGATACGGAACTTTCTCCAACCATATCTCTTATTGTGAATGACAAATACAGGCCTCACTTACATTCAATTTTGGGTAGTCGCATGTAGATAATGTTCATAACTCACCATGGAAAGTACGGTTGGAGGGAGGATTGCACGAAAATAACAATTTAAATAAAGATCATAGTTTATTCGTTTAGATATATTTGATTTTGGATTTTAAACCCATCAACAATTACATAGGTATTACAACATAAAATAGTAAACAGTTCTCACTGGCTTCTTTAAGAAGCATTTTGTGGACGATGAGCTGCAATCCATCGATGCAAAGTCACAATCCATCGATGCAGAATATGAGGATAGTAATTACCGTCAACAGATTCTGCAATGCATAGGATAGGTTGCCCGAGCAGGATAACGGACACCACCACAATCCACGCACAAATGGCAAGGCCGATGTTTTTGTATGGCTTCTTGCCGTCATAAGTTGTAAACAAAAGGGGGACTCCGTATGTTGCGGCGAAGAAAATTATAGCCATCCCGTATGGATAAAGGAGAATTTTGTAATAATTTCTCGCCTTAAAAAAATCATATTACCTGCCGAGAGTATATAACACGAGGTGTTGCAAATTAAGAAATATTTGTACGCCAGTGGGTCTCTGACACCCATGATTGCATTTCCTTCGACGAATCCCGGAGGATACTACTATACCTAATATTTGATTCTGGAGTTCTATTTGATTGATTCTTCATGCCATCTATAATCTAGCGATTGTTGTGCTGCTAATGGCTGACATTGCCAAGGTTTTGAGGGATACTACTATACCTAATATTTTCTTCATACTTGATAAGTTGTCTTCATAAAGTGTGAGGTGGACAACTCTATTGGTTGATTAATACATGTACAAGTGGGGTTCACTCTTCAAATTTTTCCACTACCCTTAGCCTTTTTCACAGGTCTCGCCATCATTATAGGCGAGGCCCATTATGACACATCTTTGAGTTTTTCAATATCGAAGGATGGTGCAGCCATGAAGGTATCGAGTGCAAGATGCATAATACGACAGTTCTCTAGTGACTCTTTGAAGAATGAAGAAGAAAAAAAAGGAGGAGGATCTTGAAAAAGGAGAAGGGCATTTGAAATTTTTGAAGAGTGTATCTCATATGTATATGTCACAACCCGATCGATCTAGTGTTCCCTAATCGTGCAATTTAGGATTTCTCCCAAGCAACCTTTCTCATACTTAACTACCTTTCTCACACTCAACTCACAAGAATCTTCACAAGAATCTTTTAGGGGGACAAACTCTAGAGAGAAGCTCTGAACTTGTATTTCACTTGTGAATGAGATGGGAAGGACACCCCTATATATACAAGTACATGACAAACTGTATCCGTAGATCTATTCTCGATCTAACGGTGGAGATCGTATCTCTCAACTACCATTTACCCGCATTTATTACATAAATGTACAATTACCATATTACTCGCCCTCAAGAGTATTCTAGAACACTCGAGAAAACTTAGGACTCAAATACAAGCCGAGGGTCACTTGTTCCACGGATGGATCACGGCCATCATTTAGAACCCTTTTGGATCGGGCTTTTCTTCGGGCCGTGACATATACATGATAATTAATCAATAGAGTTAAGTATGCTAGTTGGCACGTGTCAAGTATGAAATATGCTTCAATCTCATGATTTCTAAGAGACACTTATCAGAGAACACTGATCGGAGGGTTGGCATTTGGCATTAGAACATCTAAAATCAAATGACCGGAAGAGACACCGCAAAGTTGCTATCTATATGCCCAAGGGACCGTAGAACAACCCTATATCAAAATTTTTCATGCTGGTAGATTAGGTTTATCACATCTGACAGGGAGTTCAGTGTGGCCAAAACACACAATCTATTGACAAAGAAAATGCATTACCGGTGAAATCTCAGGTCCTACTTCAAATAGAAGAGCAACTATTAAGTTATACATTAACATCCATCTATAATGCCATATTTGAGGCATCCGGGAAAATGCGGATCATGAAATTTTAAGTGGAAAATTTGAAATTTTTATATTTTTCGGGAGATGATAAAGGAGTGAAAATGTTAAATTGTGAGTATTCTTTTTCCCATTTTCTTCACTTGGAGGCTCTCAAACAGAATCTAAAATGGTGATTACCTTGTATGGGCACTCGTAATACTTATTTTGAGGTTTAATCCCCCATAGTCGGATTCTTATAATGGTATCAACTCTTAACAAGTTTTTAGGAGGACGAATGAAATTGAAATAAACAGCACCACACATCAAATAGGGGAGCACTAGGGAGTATCGTTGGGTACACGGGCCAAGCAGAAGGGGAAGAAATGAATTAAGTCACATCTACTAGGGTGGTAACCCAACGTCCTATTTTAGATTTTTTTTTAAATGCCCCACTGAATGGTATATAAATCAACACCCCGACCTCGAATTCCACCCCCTTGTGTGCTTGTATTTCTTTTGGGAGCTGTGTCTAACATTGAACAAGCCTGATAAAATTTCAATTCTGATCCTTGAACTTATGCCTAACTTTAAATCAAATCCCTTCAACTCCAAATTCACTTAACTAGAGTTTGATGTGGTAAAACTCACTGCACCGTAGGCTGTCACCTAGTAGCTATGCATGAGATTGAAAACCTCGAAAGCACAAGAGAACCTTGAGTATTGAGATTTCTTAACATGAACGTTCCATTTGAGTTTTCCATGTGAAACTCTTGGTGGCTCCAATGGTCACATCCACAGCAATTAATCAGATGAGTGAGAGTGACTTCATTGCAAAAGTTATTCACGTTCAAAATTGGATTTGATGTAATAAATTTAGAGACAACGCTGAAATTTTACCTAATTTCAAACTAATGAGTCCACGGGCGAAGCTATTCATCCACTTCTTCCAACCTCATCTTACATTTTCTCATAGCTCAAGGACACAGCTCAGGGGCCCGACTACTTAGAGGTTAATGAAACACCTCGCAAACCTCATGAACTAACTTAATTTAGGCATTTGAGTTATACGCTTTGAATCATAGTGGTTGTACGCAGTTGGTAGGATTAAAATATATTTGAATTAGAAATCTCCTCAAAGCTCGACCAAGGTTGTCAGACAACCTCGTCACCTCGGGTGATACAAATTTGTGATCTATTATTGTATCTGAAAAGTTATCAATGAAACTCCGGAATATACTACCATTTTTTCTTTTTTATAAGAAAACATATCATCTAATGACCAAACCCGGATGAAGAAATTCGTCATGTCAGCTCACGGATTTTAGGATTTCGTCGTTAGGTTCAGTCCCAATCTAGAAAGAAGGAAAAATGTGAAGATCAAAGCGATTTCGTGGGACTTGGCGTGAAGATCATGTGGAAGGCCATAGCGCAGTCTAATAAACTTGTCGTTATTGTTTTCCTTCTTCACGAGAGGCCTCTTCTCGGGACCATCGAATTTGTCTTCTTTTTTTTTTTCGAGTTCATGCTTATCTTTCTCTCTTCTTTTCGTTTCTTTCACTTTCACATGCATTTGCTTTCTTCAACCGGCAGAATTTGCTCTGAAATCTCTCTCTCTCTCTCTCTCTCTCTCTCTCTCTCTCTCTCTCTCTGTAAGGAAATCCTGGCCTTCTCTCTAAACTCGATCTTTCCACTGATTTTGCTGAAGAAGGTCCGGTGTTTCTTGTTTCAACCCTGTCATGGATGGTATCTGTTCCCCTGTTTCTTCTTATGTAATGTGTCATATACGTGTATATTGGGCATTGACATAATTCTCTGATAGCGTCTTGAACTTACGATGCTGATTTATTGTAGCATATCTGCTCATGCATGCCTCCATGCCAGTTCAATCTGAATTGTTGATTTACTGGTCTTATGATGCTGATTTATTGTACATACTCTGTTCACGCATGCCAGCATGCCGATCTTGAAATGTCACTTTACTGATTAAGCCAAATATATAAAAAATTAATGCGTTTCTGTTACTTTACTGATTAAGACAAAAGAATTAAAATGAGTGCGTTTCTGTTAAGGAATGATGGGGAGTTATCGTTCTTCAATACATAGAGCATTCAAGTTGATTTTCTTTTGCTGAACAAGCAATTAAAGGCATAGGCTGTTACATGAACTAACTGAGTTCACGGATTATGAACATTTTAAAACAGTTAGCGTTTTGAACCGTATGATATACCTCATGCTTGTCCAATGGTGCATGGAGATTCCGTACAAGGAAGAAGCAGGAGCAGCTATGAGAACGGCGACAATGGAACATCGTTCCTTCAGCTAGTGCTCGCACTGAGTTCTGAAAACTTCATGGTGAGAGTCCTAACGCTAAGCTTTATGGTCAGGCCCACGACCGTGTTGTTCTGTATTCGCGTTTAAAGTACAATGTAAACTCATTTGTGGATGACTGCTTTGCAACTTTGCAAGGGTACATTAGCTCTTATTCTCGCCTTTGGATCGATCTCTTGTGGCTTTGGCTCTGTGATTGTCTTCGGAGACTCCGGGTTTTTCAGTGTCTGCGATTATGGAGCCGTTGGTGATGGCATTACAGAAGATACAGGAGTAATACTTTTTCCTGTTGATACTTATCCACTCGATTTCATCTATAACTTTTTCTCACTGTCTTGGATTTGACATTGTCTCCCACTGGTTGCAGGCATTTCTTGAAGCTTGGCAGGCTACATGTAGCACGCAATTAAAAAATCCGACCATGATCATTCCAGATAATTACACTTTTCTGGTACATCAGCTTACATTCAGCGGGCCATGCAATGCCAAAAAAATCACATTCCTGGTATAAATAGAATGACTTCACTCTTTTACCTGATTAGAACTGACCGTTCAAGTGTGCAATAGAATCATTAACAAAAAATGATTAACTTGATTAGACTACTCGCACTGCACGAGAGGAATTTCGTAGCCTGCTTGCAATGCAAAAAATGATTAGAACTGACCGTTCAAGAGTGCAATAGAATCATTAACTTAATTCTCTTTCATTTTTCCTCCATGTCAATTTCGACTCATCTATCATGCAATTCCATAGGTATTAGGGAATATAAACGCACCTACCTTGCCTAGAGCATGGACGGATCTCGACCCTAGCTCCTGGATCACATTCCATGGCATAGATCAGCTTCATGTCAGCGGTTTCGGTACAATTGATGGACAGGGATCAGAGTGGTGGAATCAATCCTGCAGATATCATCCACATTTGGTACATCAAGATTTCCAAATATATTTTTCATTCTACTTGTTTTTTCATGGCTCGGATCATGCAATGGACTGTTATTTTTTCAGGAAGGATGCACTTCTCTGGCACCGACAGTAAGTCCTCAACCTATTATCTTGCACTGTAACAAAAACATGCATCTAATCGACATATTGGCAGGACATTGACAAGTTTTAGTAGAACAATTGTGGAGATTTTGTAATTGGTTTGCAGGCTATGAAATTCCTTTCGTGCAGTGCGAGCAGTCTAAACAATATAAAACTTGTAAACAGTCCTCAAACCCATGTATTAATTAGGGGATGTCATTTCTTTGACGTCGGCAATTTGTTGATTGAAGCTCCGGGGACGAGCCCCAACACTGATGGCATTCACATTCATTCCTCGCAGCATGTGTCCATTGCAAATGCAGTCATTGGAACCGGTAATTTCTGCAATTCCTCTTTTGTTTGGTCTTCCTTATTGCAGTCAGAAGTCAGAAATGTTTGTGTCTGTGATTTCCGTTTTCCTTAAAGTTGGGCTTGTGATCACCAGGTGATGATTGTATATCCATTGGAGACTATACTTCGAATATTTATGTCTCGTTCGTCACATGTGGACCCGGCCATGGTGTAAGGTGAAGTCCAATTCTTCATGATATGTTTGTCAATGTGATTATATGATGGAATCAATCATGACAAAAAGACATCGGATCATGAACACAAACATCTCTTTGAGCAATCTTAATCTGGAAAATTATCTACATTGTGCTTTCCAAGACACGTGCATGAGATGGCTATAGTTAGTATTCAGGAATTGAGTACTGCAGATGGTGCACCAATCTTAAACCTAAAAGGGGGATGAACTTTGTGTTCGTCTAATAAAAATGCAGATTCTTTCGTTCTTGCAAAAGTCATGCAATTCCTACTCCACTTCTCGTTTTTGTCCTTACTTTGTTTATACTTTTCTACAGCATTGGAAGTCTTGGCCGAGGAGGGAATTTCGTTCAAGTTGAGAACATTCATGTGAGTAATGTACAATTTAAGCATACTACAAACGGTGCTCGAATCAAAACATGGCAGGTAATGAACAATGAGTGCAAACTGCATTCATCCGAGATAGGAATTTCATTTCATATTTCTATTCTATTTGAATTTCCTCAATATTCTTTTGTGTTGTTGTAGTGAAGGTCGGGAAGGGATATGTACGAAGAATCACTTTCGAGCATCTTAAATTCGACTCAGTTAAGAACCCCATTATCATTGATCAAAACTACTGTTCCATCCGGGGAGCATGCAAAGAAATGGTAAATTCCTTTTGTGAAATTGATGATTTTCTTTTTCTATGAAAGATGCAAATTGTTGAGGCAATTTCTTTCTCCCTTTGAAATTTTTGGACGAAGCCAACTGGAGTTCACATAAGTAACGTGGCATATATCGGCCTATCGGGGACTTCGAGCACAGATGTCGCTATTAATTTGAATTGCAGTCGGAGCGTCGCATGCACGAGAATAGTACTTGAATCAATAGAGCTGATGTCTGCAAATATGGATAGGCAAGTTACATCTAGTTGCCTCAATGCACACGGGAACGCCATTGGAGTGGTTCGACCCGATCCCTGTCTCCAAAGTTGACAAAAGCGCATTAATCTCTTTCTGTTCTACCGAGAGACTGGCATCTAACTATGTCAATTTCTCAAAGTTTCTTTGGCTGTTGCAGAGAGCTTCCCGTGTATCCTCAGGAGTTGTGCGGTGAAAGTTGTCTGGGTTGTGTCTCTACATGGAGCCATTTCTTGCTGAAAGTGCTTCTCTGCACTGGCACTTTCTTTCTGCACATCCATGTTTCTGCATTATCTTGTGATTGTATGTTCTGAATCACGATAGCTGAGCTTAGGAATCAATACCATACAAGAGCCCAGACACCAGTTGATAGTGATGGATATGGCTAACGTGTTCTCGGAAAACCCGACGGGAGGATGGTCCCGACGGCAATGGAGAAGGGAGAAATGACATTTGGACAACGGAGTCAGGCGGTTTTATCTCTGGTAGTACTAATAATCTGTAATGACCTATTAGAATTTTGCATAAGCATGGCGTATGAAAACCGAAATCTCCTTTAGTGTTGGCTCCTTATGCCCAATTGATAAATCCCCACCCTTATTGGATCAAATATGGGCCTAGCCCATTTATGAACTGCATACCTACTCAGAGTTATGTTTTGATAGCATTTGTAATGACCAGCCTAGTTTATGTGGACCAAACCTTCAAAAGAAGTAATTTAAGTAACCAAACAAGTTGGTGACCATTTTGAGGTGGGTGTCAAATAACTCAACAAGTCTTCTCCCAACTGATGTGAGATTTGAGTTGTCAGACATGTATTTATTTCCTCACATGCTAACTTAGGTAAGTGAGGTTCAGTCCGGGTCAAAACCCAGAACCCCTCAATCTGTTCTCATGCATGCAAATCCATTCCCGGCGAAAGTCTTCGCAGACTCGAAAGCATTGATCGTGCATTATCATCGGTAGTTACGTTGGGAGGAACAACAGATAGAATTGATCAAGTTTGAGCATCATCCACGATTACCTCATGCCCCCGAAATTTAGCACCACGAATATGCAACGTAATCTTCAGGAAATGATATCATTCTCATCCAGAGCTATGCAGACTACATCAATTTTTAGACCATTCGTACATTGATTATGTCATCGGTCTTCCATACGCCATGCCTACGCAATACAGCTTTCTCTTGCGCTGGAATAATACGCTGCAAGTCAGGGCAATCGCGACGCGTTCGGCATTAGTATCTGACCTGCTAAAGTGCAGACGAACTGCAGATTCTAGTTCTAGCGGCACAAGTTTGCCATTGTCCACAAGCATACATCTGAATGTAGAGAAGAGTTTTTTTTTTTGTAATCTATAAATATTTTTCCTTTCTTGAGAGCGAGGTAGGTAATGTTTTTTTACACTTAATTTGAACGAGTCATTGGGCATAGTGACACATTAACCGAAACGATCTTGACAGCCGCATGACATGAGCCATATGCAGTTCATGTGGCCGGCAATTGCTCTGAAGGCTTTGTTTTTGTTAGTAGCGGATTGTAACGAGGAATCTTCTCTTGATTCGAGTCCTACATATCTCTTGATCCCACGTCTTGTCTTTGTTGTTGATTATTTCCTCTAATATTCACTCGGAGCAAACATACCTTAACTTTCTCGAAATTTCAACACATAGTTGCTAAAAGAAATTCCTAAACGGGAGGACAAACGATTATTGATTGGTTGAGTCCTTATCTTGTTTTGGCAGATTAAGTTTTCAACATTTAAAATATGTGCAATCAAGTTTTAATCTCACTGTCGCGAGTTTCCCATGCTAGAAACCCCATTTATCTAAATGCCATGTGGCCACAAACCCATCAGTATTATAGGATTTTTGATGGCGCGTTTATGACTTGATAGCATCTTTTTTTTTTAATAATGTTTAACAGTTAATTGACCGAAATAATATGCTAAGATCTCAGTCTTTTTTATCCATGCTCCTATTTTTTTTCGTGACTTTATTCCTGTACGGGTGGAATACTAATTGATTCTTGAACTTAAATTGTAATTACGCAAACTTCAATGATGCACTAACACTGCCTCTGTAAGATGATTACTCAAAAGTTTCAGGTGAATAGGAGAAAAATTCCATTTTTTTTCCTCTTTTGTCTTTCCATATTTTGGCTCATGCAAGCATATCAGCAACGGGGATATTCCTAGGAGCTGGTAGGTGCACATTTCGTTTGGACGAGGACGGAGGAAATAGTCTTGAGAAATCAATCACCAGTGAAATCAATCAAAGGCATATCAATGCTGTGCTCTATAAATACAGGGACATAGATGGTCCACATTATAAAAATATCTACCCATATTCGGATAAGAGTTAGCTTTTGCCGCTTCTTCTTCTGCTTCTTCGCTTGTTTTCTTGAGCTTCTTCCAACAAAAGGAGGCAAGGCAACCATGGAAGTGATAAACAAGTACTGGACCATAAAGACCCATATAGAGGACGCACCCAAGGAAGATGACTTCTACCTCAAGACTTCGACTTTGGCTCTGTCGCTCGGGCCTGGCTCGAAGGAGATGATAGTGAAGAACCTGTACGTGTCCATTGACCCGTACCAGTTGAACCGGATGAAGAGTTCCAGCTCGTCACAGAAGACCGGTGGTTTCGCCGTGGGAATCGCTCCTGGCCAGGTTAGCCAATCTGTTCATAAAGTAGCTAAGTCTGCTTTGACATTGTTGCTGTTCTGTTAATCAAATTAAAGCACTATTTTTTGGTGAGTTTGTAATGCTTCCAATGCTTGCAATGATGACTTTTGTTGTTGGCGAGAAATAAAACGATATCATTGCAAAGACCAACCTACGCATCAATCACTCTCAATCAACGCAACTGTAGAAAACTCACTGTTTGTGTTGAAAAGATCGACTTGAATGGAAAAAACATGAGTCGGGCGTTTTGTTTTATGAATAATCTTTAAACAGGAAATTGAAGCTTTTGGTGTGGCAAGAGTCGTGGCCTCAGAGAATCCTGAATATGAGAAGGGCGATTTGGTTGTGGGAGTTGTCACTTGGGCAGAGTATAGCAAGATAGGAAGCAATGGAATGATCAGGAAGCTTGATCCAATGGGGTTTCCTCTGTCTTACCATGCTGGGATATTGGGTAATCTCTTTCACCATCTTATATCTCTGTAGCGAGTTCTGTCACTTGAGAAATGCCCTTTTTTGATCCTCCTGTATTCTTCCAGCATTTAGTGGGCTCACGGCCTATGCCGGGTTCTTCGAGATATGCAAGCCGAAGAGAGGTGAGAAGGTGTTTGTATCGGCGGCGTCGGGGTCAGTCGGGAACTTGGTTGGACAGTATGCAAAGTTGCATGGGTGCTACGTCGTCGGTTGTGCAGGAAGCAAGCAAAAGGTCACTTTCCCCGTTGTCCTACAATACAAGTATCCCAATGTTTGTCGCCAAAAGATCGTGAATCATGATGAACTTTTTGTTGTTACAGGTAGAACTGCTTAAGGAAAAACTAGGTTTTGATGAGGCCTTCAACTATAAGGAGGAAAATGATTTGAACTCAACTCTCAAAAGGTCAGATTGCGTCAGATCGTATCAAGAATCTAGATTGTATATTCTTTTCTCAAAAGAAAAATCTTGTCATTTTTCTTGCTTTTGTTTTTGTCAATTGACAGGTATTTTCCTGATGGGATCGATATATACTTTGACAACGTAGGCGCCGAGATGCAAGAAGCTGCGGTCGCTAACATGAATGCCTTTGGCAGAGTTGCCGTGTGTGGAGCAATATCCGAGTATGCAGATTCCAGGAAAAAAGCGGCGCCCAACATGTTAGATGTCATTTACAAGAGAATAAAGATCCAGGGCTTTTTAGCCGGCGATCACATGGGCCTTTTCCAGGATTTCTTCTCAACCACCAGTGAACATCTCCGCAGTGGCGAGTTGTGCGCACTCGAGGACATCTCAGATGGCCTGGACAGCATTCCCTTTGCTTTCGCAGGGCTGTTCCGCGGCGACAACATCGGGAAGAAAATTGTTAAGATTGCAGAAGTATGAGAGTTGGCTAATTGGGGTATTAACTTAGTCAGATCGGTGTTTCAATATCCGATTCATTTGAGTTCACATATCATAAATTGCCGGAAACTTTCTATAGCTTTTATGATGGGAATCTTGAAATGGAGAATGGTAAAACAATTTGATGCAGATCAGGCCATGAAAACTTCAGAAATTAGAAATACTGATAGTCCTAAGTAAGATATTGAAGTACAGAGTCTAGTTTTTGCATCAAGTTTATGCAGCATCTCATTGAGGTTAGAGATAGCTTAGTGATATTTCACACCTTAAATAATGATTCACGAGCTTAACACCTTGCAGATATCATTAGATAAGTAACATGAGCTTAAATTAACATAAACACTGTATTATGATTATTACTTTACTAGTCAATCATGAGTGTAATTATCCTGGTATGTTATTGTGATTTTACAAATGTATGAATAAGTTTTTATCTATTATTAAATAATTAAAATGTGATTATGATTATGCTTCACATTGACCCCACATGGGTTATGAATAATATTGTACTTTATTATAAAAATCCAGGTAATCGTACCTTGTAGAATAAGCAGCAAACATTATGCTAGTTATTGTAGTATATATAATCTTTTGTAAATAACTATGTATTATCAAGATATCATAGATAATCTGTAAAAGATTAATCATACGACATATGAGCATGCCAGAATAAGTACAATTGCGGTGATCAATACCAATATAATATAAGCAACTTAGTTGTAATTAACATAGATTTTAATGATAATTATTAATCTAATATTGACTGAGTGAGTAGAAAAAAGAAAAAAGAGGGCCACTTTTGGAGCCGCGATAACTATCACATTCCCCGTAATAGACCTGTATTATAAGTAAAATGTAGCAGCTACTACTACCGTAGACAAACACTATAAACTTATAATAGGCCAGTGACATAGCGGTCATTAGTGCAACTAAACATGTTGTTAATGTTGCATTTCCTCTAATGTTAGTGTCGGGAAATAAAACTTCGTGCGATAGATAGACAGGCCGTCAGAGGACAATCGCGATCCATCAATTACATGTGCTTAATGACGTCAATTTTAGCAATGAAAATGCAGCTTACCCCGGAGTATGGCAATCACATATGAATTGACTCATCTCCCATATTTAGAGGGTAAATTTAGAAGATTAAGATATTATGTATTTGATTATTAGGAGATGAGATTATCCCAAATCATGCAAATACATACAAGTTAAAGGTGAAATCTAAACCTCTTCCGATTTAGGTGTAAAGAGAGGCCAAAGGCAAGTGAAGAAGGCAAACAAAGAGGATTTCTATTTTTATTTTGGTCGAATCAGGGCTGGGTTTCTACTTTTTAATTTACACAAGAGAACCACATAAGAAAAAAGTGAGGCGAATGCGCTGAGGTTTGGACCGACCCTAAAGTCTCAGAACCAAGGCCAAGCTGCACAGTGCAAGTCTAGAAATCCTAGGACCGAGGACCAATCTAATCTCCTAAGAAACTAGACCAGGATTGGCCGGGTTAGGCCGGTCCATGGTAGGTCTCAGGTTGATTATGGACTGATGCTCGCCTCTAGAAATAGGTAGGAACTCAATAGAAAATTTTGTAAACGAAAAAATAAATAAAAGTTAACAACAAGCAACTCAAATTAGAGTTGCTAATTCAAACCTAATTGGTAACTAAACCAATAAAAAAATTAATCACTAAATTTGCTGTGAAATTAATATGGAAGTTAGTGAATCTTTCAATTTATGTTTAAGGGGAGAAGAAGAAAATTACTGGAGAAATTAACGAGAAATGATAAAAAGTACACCAAATATTTATGTGTTTTAGTCCGAGTATCAATAATAAGGGTGAGCAATTCCAAGGGGGTAGTGTCCAAATTTGGAAAACCCTATTATGACCAATTCTCAGTTTTTGAAACTTGGAATCAACCTTTTACACCATAGGTCAATCATGTCAATTCGATTCGATTCTAGGGTCTATCTAGGAATTGGTCTGTTCCTTTTTTTTTCTTTTTTTCTTTTTTGTTTAATTTGCTTCCCGGAAAGGACAAACTTTAGTAAATTATCCCCTAATTTACAAGAGACAAAGGCGACAATAATAGAAATACAAGATACAATGTAAAATTAAAAGGAGAAAATTAGGGTTTCTTGGTCCAATTCTCCAGTTTGGTTTTGTACCCAAAAGTGAGAACCGGTCAGGTAATAGGCAGCTTCAAAAATTGGGATTCAGGAATCGAAATAGAACTGATCATGTAGGGTCGTTGTGGTCCTATTATAAGGTCTACCTTGAACTAAGGCTCACCCTAATCGGTACCTACTAATAAGGAGAGCAATTGCCAACAACCTACTATAAATCTAGAGAGTATGGAGTTTAAAGTTCGGTCACTTAAAAGTTTCCCAAGTTTCCCAACCCTAAATTACACCCAATACAAAACCTGCAAGTGTGTCTTACAATCTCTTATAGAGAACTCACATGTAGGAAACACTAACATTTCTCTTATTTTGTTATTATGTCTAACTATTGAGGAGAATACACTCTTATATAGAGAATATATGCATACAAAATATGAAAGCTACTCTAACTAATAAATTGCTCATATTAGGAAATCTATGTGAATCGACATTCCTTGATGAGCTTAAACTCGAGACATAATCTCAATAATTTGTACTTTGGCTCGACATTTGTATCTTGGTAATAGTGCTCATCATCCATTTTGACTCTCTTCTAATACCTTAACGAGCACTCAACCATCATGCACATTGGCCATCGAGTAAATTCATAAATTTTCCTATAAATTAGAGAGTTCTCTCTCATTTTTACCTTCATCATTTTTTCACAAATTCTCAAATAAATTACCGCTTTTCATTTATGATTCTCTCGCTATTACAATCTTATAAAAAAAAAGAAAAATTTGGACCCAAGCCACTGTTGCCTTAAGGACACGTGAAACTCCTTACGTTGTCTGCTCCACCCGAAGAGCAGCAAGAATTGCACGATAACCAAGAAAACAACCAGACGATGATTTAGAAATGCAAGGGTGGTAGAGGGGGCTACCCGCTCCCGGCAAAAGCGCTACCCCCACGGTTGCACGAACCCAAAACGATGCCACTTTAATTTTTGTGAGGATGAACGTTTGTTGTTTATAAGACATTTGAAATTTAGGTCCTCCCAATGTTAAGTAGAAGGTTGTGTGCACAATATGTGGGGAGCACTAATTCGTTGAATCTAAAAGTGGGCTCAAGCCACTTGAATAGGTACCAAGAGAAACATAACATCGAAATAGTTTGGCTTGGGAGAAGTTCTGCAAAATTCTTTGATTATCTAACTCTTATCAAATGGAAATCAACATTTGCTCTTTGCTTTTTTCTTGCGGTCAACAATAATGTAGGGAGACTTAATTTTTTTCATTTACGATATAAGATCTACTTTCCAAAATTATCATTAATTTGAGAGTTTCTTATTTGATTACTACTGATAATATTGGATGTTGGTAAAGCCTAAGAAACATAAATCAAAAGAGATACTTAGGCCTACAAAGCCACAAGTGGGCCTATCAACACTCCCTAAACCTAGGAAAGACCAAGAATCCTATAATAAGGGGCCATCCAATCTCATGCCCAATCCAAGGGCGCTAGCAATAGCGGACACGGCCCGTTCGCATGACACAAGATAAAACATGAATCAATAGAGAGAGATTTCAAACGTGACATGATATGCTTGACTTTATTCGTCGATACAAATATATACAAATTAACATGTTGTCATCATAGTTCAATTACTTGGCACTTGGAGTCAAAATTAAGATATTCCAAGCCGATACAAATTGCATTCAATTGCGACACAAGAGCACGAATTGTTAGTTCTTCAAGACACTTGGAAGTTCTATGGAGGGAGAAAAGGCATGAGCATACGATGGACGATCAACCCTTTAATTGTTAATTGGTGATCTTTCAAATGGACTTGAAGGTTTACATTGGTTGTCTTTTATTTATTTATTTTTATCCAATTAAATCGTAAATGTTACATTTAGTCGTCTGGATTTATAACAAGTTAAGGATTGGATATGATATAATATGAAATTCAAGGGATTTTGTTATATCTTATCCATTGTTTGGTTAATTTGAGTAAATAAACCATATATATTCACATCATATCATGTACATTTTTTGATATAAACGGCTTATCGGTGTAAACCAACCTAAAAGTTCACAAACAAAAATAGTAAAAATCTCTTGCGACACTCTTACCTACTTTATTTATATTTATTTTTTATTTTATTTTTCCTCTCTTTTTAAATTTTTTTCTTTTTTTTTTTCTCTTTTTTCCCTTTCCATCGTTCTCTAATAAAATTTTATTAAATAGTAAACTATACCGATATACCTAAAATACTAAAATACCTAAAATATGTGATAGTTATAAATATATTATATTATAAGATATAATTGAAGTAGGGTATAGAAATAAATATAAGATTAAATTAAAAAATAAATTGTTATTTTTGGTTATTTTGAATTTCTTATATTAGAATTTAGATTTTATTTATATTGAAATATAATTTCATTTTTGTTAATTTAAGAAGTTTGTCGAGAAAAATAATTTTTTTATTATGAATATTAGAAATTCTATTCATTTTTATCTCACCCCTCCTAGATAATTTTGTCCAACATATATCCTTCTTATATCCGATTTTATCTTGTCTTGAGTATATATCAAATGCAATGTAAGATAAGAATTTTTATCCTTGTTGCCAATACATATAAAGTTCATGCATTTTTGCCCTTTACTTTAAAAATATGTAAAATTTAAAATTCACTGAATGCAAATGTTTGCATGTGACTTTAAATATTTTTTTTTTTGTAATTTTTTTTAAATTAGAGCGATATTTTAAATTTTGGTTGGATATTTTGCTTTTGCTTCCTCTTCCATAAACCCTCTAAAATATGCAGTGTTAGGAAGTAGAGACCAAGTGACAATGCATTCTTCCTATTTCATTTCGATTATTTTAATCACATCTTGCAATATAGATAAAAATATAAAAATCTTTGTCGACATATTAAATATTCATTTATTTTATAAAATATAAAAATTGATAAAAAGGTAAAAAGAAAAACAAAAGCAAATAAATAGATAAATAATGGATGAAATAAAAAAAAAAAAAAAAAGGGCATCGAGCGGGCCTGCGTATCCGGCTCACTCCTTTAATAAATTTTCGGCCCCCCTAAAATTCCTCTCCCTTGGCCCATCTTTTTTGTTTCTTTTTTGCCCATGTTTCTTTATTTCTTCAACTCCACAATTTGAGCCGAAGAAGAAAGAAAAGGGAGCCCAGGCCCATTCCCTCTCCTTCTTTCACGCGTGCTCACGTCCGTGAGCAAGTAGGACCGTGACGCAAGAAGATGAAGGCAACAAACGAGCGCCCTGAGCGAGAGGAGAAGTCACAAGCCGTGAGCGAGAGCAACTTGAAGCTTCTACAATCGTGAGCTGGCAAGGGGAAATAACGGAAAAGATTCGCCCGAGGCAGACGTGCGAGGAGTGCGCGAGCGTGAGTGGGGCTCGGCCAAGCGGAAGAAGAGGAAGGTGTAGAACGTTCTCCACGTTCGGAGAGAGAGAATCAAGGAGAATGAGAATCAGACAGAGAAAACTAGAGAAAAAAGAGCGTGCTCGACCAGAGAAAATGGTGAGCAGCGTGGATTCGAGTAAAGAAGGGCAAGCGTTATCGGTCGAGAGGAACCGCTATCTGTACGTGCGCTTGTTCCCCGAGCTGTCGAGGATTTCTAAAGAACAGCCGCCCCTCGCGCGATTCGTCGTGCGCGTCTCGGTCGCTGGTACCGGCCGCAAGCTGTTCACTTCTCATGGTGAAGTCTTTTCCTTCAATCTGATGATTCTATTGTTCTGGTTCTCTAGGGAAGATTCCTGAATGCTCGATGATATGCTCTTTTTGTTGTTTCACTTCTGGCTTGCCTCTGGGAAGTGTATTGAGTGTCAAGATTTCTTGGACCTGTTAATATACTGTGTACAGCGAAGCGAAATAGCGAAATCTGGTTAATTTAAAGGGAACAAGAAAAAGGGTTGACATTTTTATGACTATTCGAAGGAATGAAGTCACACCACGCTTGTCAAAGCTTCGCTAGGGAGAGAAAAAGAGGGACATCGGCTATTTTGGGGTTGGCCGAGGGCTGAAGATGAGAGCAGAGGGCTTCGGCCATGAGCGAAAAAAATCTTTGAGAGAGAGAGGGGTTCGGGCATTGGTGCTTGCTCGAGAGAGGTGCTCGACGGAAGAAAAAAATACAGAGCAGAGATTGAGGGAGCTTCCAAAGGAAAAAAGAAAAACAGAAAAAAGAGTGACAGTGAGCTTGGCTAGAGAAAAATAAAATACGAGTCAAGAGAGGAGAGAGGGACGTTGGCTGAGGGAATTTCAGCCACGGAAGAGTTAGGGCTAAAGAGAGGTTCTCGGAAGAAAAGGGAGAGAAACACTCCTTGGGTGGTTCTGGCGGAAAAAAGAGAGGAGAGGGAAGAGATTAAAAAAGGAAAACCAGAGAGAAAACCAAAAAAGAAAAAGAAAAGGAAAGAGAGAGAGAGAGAGAGAGAGAGGGGTTCGTTCCAGACAAAAAGGGAGAGGAGCACAACGATCGCGCAACTTGGGTAGGGGAGGATGACTCAGACGGAGAAGAAAAGCTAGTGAGGCACGCCGCGCAACGCCTCTGTGGGCCAAAGTTGTTTCGCCATTGTGTGATCGGTCATCTTATCCTTGTTCCCAGATATAAGAGTCCGAGGAGTGGAGTTCTTCCCCCGCTTGAGAGGTTTTGGTCGATGTGACGACTCCATTGTCGACAAACCGAGGATACTTAGTCTTCGTTTTGAAGCAAGGTACGGTCTCATTTCTCTATGGCGAATTTGAATTCTCCTGTGCCTAAAGGAAATGGTCGTCGGCTGAATGTTGTTTGATGATCCGAAGACGATTTTCGTTGTTGGTGATAACTTGAGATGAATCCCTCATTTGTTGTTAAATCAATGTTCCGCCTCATGTCGTCTCATGAGAATTGAGTTTTCGAGATTGTTAATGTCTGCAATTCGAGTTGAATTCTCGGTATGAATAGAGTTGAGTGTTCGACATTGTTACGTATTGTAAATTTTTACTTCTACAAAACAACCCCAAACAATTCTCGTACTATGATTATGACAATAAAATCCATACCTTTTAGATTTCTATACATAACGAATGAAGTAATCACTTGCCATTGTTAAATCTATTTTTTTTTTCTTTTTTTCATGTGAATTGTAAATTCTTATTTTTGCAAGACAACCCAAAACATGTAGATGTCGTAAACTAAGTTTTCTTTCCGTCCACAGTTCAAAGAGAATCTTTGAAACCGCTTTACTAAGAACCCTGTTTAATAAATACATTGAAGTTTTTAATACATAATCTACAAAAATAATGATAAAGATGAATGACTGATCATACTCTTAACCATTTTCATTAAAGTATGATTAAGCCTTTTTGCTCACCATTTTGCAATGGTGTATCCAGTATCGTGTATTGAGCACAAATGTCATGTCTTTCAAGGAATTTAGCAAATGGACCTGGACATTGTCCCGATTCATCATATTTTCCATAATATTCACTACCTCTTCTCGACCTTACTATTTTCACTTTTTTTTTAATTTAATTACCTCTTGACCTCTTTAATATACACCTCAAGTGCATTCACCAATTAAAATTTATCATGCAATAAATATAATCATAACGTGAAAAATCATTAATAAAGGTAATGAAATATATTTGTACATTGGTCTTTTGAAAAAATCAATGTTTACCTTATGGATGAATCAAAGAGATAAGACTTCAACCAGCGCCCTCGCTTGGCTGTCATTCCACATGTGATGCAATGCTGATTTCTCGGGGATGGAGGCATTTCATTGGACCTTTTGACCATTTCATAACATTCCAACGAGGAAGGGCTCGAGATGGAGGGCAAGTCATTCGGGGGCATATTATCGTATTTCTAAATTTTCTTTGGCACCAATTAAACGATGTGAACCACCACCAAAAACATTAATGTACGAGTATATTCTTGCATATTTACAGTATTTGTGATTGTTTCACTTCATTCGCATGCTTTGTCTATTCATTTGTTTAATGGAATGAATTTCTCTGATTAGAGTAAACAAGTTCAGTTTCACTTAGGTGTCTTGAACCTGAGATGGAAAGCTCTTGATCAGACAGTGCCTTAGGCCATATGTGCTGGGGCAGAAGATATGCCTTTGGTTACTCATTACTTGACTTTTTGAATTTTCTTTGGCACCAATTGAACGGTGTGAACCACCACCAAAAACATTAAGGGAAAATTTCAAATAAGGACTTAAAGTGGAGCTATTTTCTCAAATAAAGACTCGAAGTGAACGTTGTCTCAAATAAGAACTTAAAGTGGTTAGATTTGTCTCAAATAAGGACCTCAACTCGCCAGTCAGCCAAATGTTTCTTTGGCCGACAAGTAGTGGTTAGATTTGTCTCAAATAAGGACCTTAGCTTGTTGGCCGGCCAAATGTTCTCCGGCCGGTGAGCAAATGACGTTTCCAGTGACTCGAATGGGGACATTTTTGTCCAAAAAATTACAATTGCTAAAAAAAATCAAGATTTCATTCTTAAGAACAAACATCATTCTTTTTCCTCCCCACCTACGTTTTCCCAAAATTTTTGCGTAAGCTCTCGAACCTCGAATCCATGTTGCCTAGCAATTTCCACAGATGAATTTTTGCCTTGGTTGCCACGCTGTCGCTACGACTGTTCCTCAAAAGCCTCGTGCCTTCTTGTCCTCATCCTGTTCACTTCCTCAAGAGCCCCGTGCTTTCACCTTCCTCATCTCGTGTCAAGCAATCGATTAAGTGTAAGTCGATTTATTCACTTGGAACTTATCTAATGTTTGTTTCTCCAGAATTTATGGTGCGGTGTTATTGCTGGGGAGAGTTGAGTACGACTTTATGCCTTGTTTCATTTCTCAATCAAATGCATGTGATGCATTCGAGGAAATGCCTCAGAGGCACGACTGAAAAATGATCCATGAAATTCTCAGATCTGAAAACGTTTTGACATAGATTGGTCGTTTTCAATTGATTTGTTAAGAACTTAGATCCAATGCCAGTTATATGTCATCGTATTCAAATTGGTATGTCAATTTGTTCTAGTGTTTTTATTTTATGTTTTGCATATGTTCTTATGACTTTTGGGCCTTGGTGGTGTGAAGTCAGAATAGGGAGGGAGGAACTAATGTTGGCAGATGATGCGCCCCCACCACCTCAATTCACTCGATCAATCTATGTCAAAACATTGATTGATTGAGTAAATACGACACAAAAGATAGGGAGGGAAGAGACGGGGCTGAGCTCGACCTCGGGGGGCATAGAAGTAAGTATTAGCACGAAGATCACTATGGCGGGGCCAAGCATAGCAAATATGGCACAAAAGATACATAGAAAGATGATCCGCTCGTGCTGGTCGTGGCGGTCTGTCATTTTTAGTTAACTCTTTTTTTCTCTTTTTCCTTGTCCCTACAAATTTTTGTGGGTGAGTTCTGTGAGGAGAGCGGAGAATTTTTGATGTTTAGAAAAAATTATGTAAACTGTTTAGAACTAAAACTGTTTTGATCTGTTCGTTTAGTTCCTAAACAGTTTACATGACTTTTCTAAACATAAAGTTCTAAACAGTCTAGAAATTTGAGAAAATTCCAAACTCACCGTTCCTAAAAAGTTCGATTTTTGAAGAAGTATACGTCCATTACATTGAGGTAAATATTGAGATCAAGATGATACTTACACACTTTGCAGACTGAAAATGCTGAAAGGGAGGATAGGTAGCACTCCTCAAACTTGCGTGCGTTCCAACCTTCTGAAATTGGTAAAAGGTATACAGCTATTATTTACTTAGAGATCTTCTATCTATATCTTTAGAAAAGGGGAAAGAGATGGCTAGTCTGAAACCCACAACCAGAAAATGATGAAGTGCCATGTTTCATTTCAATGGGGCAGGGAAGATTGGGAAACGTTAAATGTTGTCAAAGACTGTAATGTTGGAATCCATGAAAGTAAATATATAGATAGGTGAATAGGATGATGCCGACGGCTGGGCATCGATCTTCCTTGCTGGGGAGACTCATTTATTGATCGTCCAAATGATGTTCGGCAGCCATTCCATCGTATGGAAAGCCACCAAGAACGCGATCACCACTCTTGCCCATATATTTATGCCGAGCTCTACATTGTTGGCGAAATCCTCGGGCGCCCTGGCTCTTACCACATGGACATGAGCGAAGGCTGACAAGAGAATGGCAAAGTAGAGTAGCACCCTCATCGTAAAGAGAAAGATTGCGCGCCTCGAAGGGAGGCCTGTTAGCAGCAATGACACGGCGATATAGGTAGGAATAAAAATCGTCGTGATAACCAGGAAGTCGGATAATACGGCAAATTGTGGATCGAGGCCGGCCTTGAATGAAAATGCGGTGAGCACCGCTCCTATGAGCATCAGTGGTCTCTGTTCTTGATGTTTGGTCAATGAAGAACAGAGACCACTGATGCTCATAGGAGCGGTGCTCACCGCATTTTCATTCAAGGCCGGCCTCGATCCACAATTTGCCGTATTATCCGACTTCCCGGTTATCACGACGATTTTTATTCCTTCCTATATCGCCGTGTCATTGCTGCTAACAGCCTCCCTTCGAGGCGCGCAATCTTTCTCTTTACGACGAGGGTGCTACTCTACTTTGCCATTCTCTTGTCGGCCTTCACTCATGTCCATGTGGTAAGAGCCAGGGCGCTTGAGGATTTCGCCAACAATGTAGAGCTCGGCATAAAAATATGGGCAGAAGTGGTGATCGCGTTCTTGGTGGCTTTCCATACGATGGGATGGCTGCCGAACACCATTTGGACGATCAAAAAATGAGTCTCCCCAGCAAGGAAGATCACTGCCTAGCCGTCGGCATCATCCTATTCACCTATCTATATATTTACTTTCATGAATTCCAATATTACAGTCTTTGACAACATTTAACGTTTCCCAATCTGTGTCTTTTGTCTCCACCAATTCGCTGCAAGTCCCCCCTGCCCCCATTAAAATGAAACATGGCATTTCATCGTTTTCTGGTTGTGGGTTTCGGACTAGCCATCTCTTTCCTCTTTTCTAAAGATATAGATAGAAGATCTCTAAGTAAATAATAGCTGTATACCTTCTATCAATTTCAGAAGGTTGGAACGTAGTTGGAGGAGTGCTACCTATCCTCCCTTTCAACATTTTCAGTCTGCAAAGTGTGTAAGTATCATCTTGATCTCAATATTTACCTCAATGTAATGGAGGTATACTTCTTCAAAGATCGACCTGCTCCAGTGAATCGACTAAAAAGTTCTGAGTTCGGAACTTTTTCAAATTTCTAGACTATTTAGAACTTTATGTTTAGAAAAGTCATATAAACTGTTTAGGAACTAAACGAACAATTTAGTTTATGTTTAGAAAAAAGTTATGTAAACTGTTTAAGAAGTTTTAGTTCTAAACAGTTTACATAACTTTTTCTAAACATCATAAATTCTCCGCCCTCCTCACAGAACTCACCCACAAAAATTTGTAGGGACGAGGAAAAAAATAAAAAAATAAAAAAACTCAAAATGACAGACCGCCACGACCGGCACGAGCGGATCATCTTCTTATATATCTTTTGTGCCATATTTGCTATGCTTGGCCCCGCCATGGTTATCTTCGTGCTAATACCTACCTCTATGCCCCTCAAGGTCAAGCTCAGCCCGGCCTCTTCCCTCCCTATCTATTGTGCCGTATTTACTCGATCAATCAATGTTTTGATATAGATTGATTGAGTGAATTGAGGTGGTAGGGGCGCGTCATCTGCCAACATTAGTTCCTCTCTCCCTATTTTGACTTCACATCACCAAGGCCCAAAAGTCACAATAACATATGCAAAACATAAAACAAAAACACTAGAAAAAATTGATATACCGATTTGAATACGATGACATATGACTGGCATTTGATCTAAGTTCTTAAAAAATCAATTGAAAATGACCAATCTATGTCATAAACATTTTCGGATCTGAGAATTTCATAGATCATTTTTCGGTCCTGCTGTCGCGACCCGATCTTGCCGCCCTCGAGTGTCCAAGGTGGGAAAGGTCGGGTTTAGGGGTACTCGATCTCAAGATCACAAGCTCTCCCAAGCTCGTACCCCGCGTGACAGCGGATTTTGTACAATCTAGTTGTTTACAACAACCTAAAAATAGACAGGAGTCGCCACTAGCCTTATTTTTGGGGTTGGCTAGAAAACCCAATCGAGAGTCGGGAGTGTTCCCTCGATTCCTACGCAACCAAATATCTAGGTTCGGGGACTTGGGTTACGCTAATATTTCTATTAACGCCCTTTCGGTACCTAAACAGTATGTTGTGTTTTTCCTAACATGTCGATGCGTTTTTTTTTACATTTTCGGGATCATCAATTCTATACTAAGTGATCATGCGTGATGGATTACTTTAATTCTATTCTATTTCTAAAAAGAGAACAAAAAAGAAAAACAATCAATGAAATTGAAATTGCAAGACATGAAGTAAACAATCAAGGAAAAGCAATAAGTCTATCATGCCATCCTAAAACAAAATAAAAGAGAAACTCAATCAATTAAAAAGAATGAGGGAAAAAAGAGAAAAACCCACAACTCGTCGGGTCTCATACAATGAATGGAACTCGAGACATATGTTGGGAAAAAACGAATATTACATAATAACGGTCAGAATGGACATCGACCTCCACCATCTTCGTGCTTTCTCCATCTTTGGGGTCTAATCCGATCCTAACCTAAGAAACTTACAACTAGGTACACACAAATGAGCGAAACAAACATGCATATCACAACATCCAAGAACAGGACCTCATTGGTGTTCACAAATGGTGACTAAAGTCATGAAGTCCTTAGGTCAAATTCTAAGTGAAATCCCAAGGTTCAACATCATTATGTATTACATCGAATCATTCATCTAACAATCACATGCATTACAAAGCATTTAAACATGCACGTAAGATATTCTAAAAGAAATCCTAAAATGGAATCCTAACAAAGAATCACAATAGAAATCATCAAACATCACAAATAAGATCAAAGCACTTGGGATAGAACCCATGGATGATTGGCCCTAAGAAAAAACACAGAATATTAAGCACACCAAGAAGAATCACTTTCATGAATGGAGTTTCCTAAGATGGGTTATGTATGAATTCAAGAACACATGACAACACATCGGAAACATAACAAGACAACAAGAGATCATGGCAAAACAGAAAATGATGCATGGTGATTGACTTGTTAAGCCACCTAATCAATGCATGAAAATTATGAAATTGAACATGACATAGGGCTAAATGTGAAGAACAAATTTGATTAAGACATTTAACCCTAAATCTATGTGCAAAAAGTCACACAAATTCATTAACATTGATATGTGACTTATCATTAGGGGCAAAATGCATTACAATTTCAGTTGCGACACATTGATTATTTCATTTCAAAACTAACAGCAACTAGCCACAGAAAAGACAGCAAGCAAAGAAATATCAATACTAAAGAACAACATAACTCCGGACATCTTTACAAACAAAAACACACAGAGGTCATTCTGGAACAGCAAACTTTCAGACAAAAACAAATTCAGTTCAAGGCAGTTCTCATCAAACTAATGAGTTTCATTTGACTTAACAATTTCACAAAAACACAGACCATGATATGAGAAGCAGAATTCATGAAGACGTTGACTTCTATTTTGCAACAGATATATGACAGGGCAAACTATTGCCAAATCAAGCATATTATATGTCTATGAAAAATTCAAGAAGTCTACTTCAAATCAATAGAAGACCTTGAAGTCAAATAGGGCGATCTACCAGCTTTGATCAAAATGAGAAGTAAAGCAATCACAATAAGCCTCATGTATTTAAAGCGAGCGTCTGTATAGATGAGGAAAATTCAGGACTTCTCTGGACTAAGATGGATATGCTGAAAAGCTTGGGTAACACCAAAATATGGCACTAGCATCAACATATAAAAAGAGGTAAGAAAAGCAACCCACCTTTCTTATATCTATAAAAGTGGAAGTTAAGCTTGCCACCTTTCTTACATCTCTGAACATGACCAAACAGGAAAGTCAAATGCAGGGATATATCTATCAGTCCTATGAAGCCTGAAATGACCATTGAATGAAGTGAACAAGCAAGATGACATGCTTCCTGTTTCAAGACATTTAAATTTCTTTATTGCTGTGGCTAACGATATATCTCTACCCATCTAAGTTCTAATACCCAATCATGCCGATTGTAACAACTAGGATTCAATGCATCTTCAAATTTGAAAGAAATATGCTGGAGATAATACTTATAATCCCAACAATGTCCCTCGCAGGTCAGCATCTGATATAGGTAAGCTCGTAACTATTACAATTACAAAAATGCTAAGAACAACCAAGAGCAATTCCAACATCATCATCTTTTCTGTTTATCTGCATATATTACATAGAGAACTATATATTCCAACCGAAAAAAAAAAATGCATCCGTGAAGTTCATCGTCATGACCATCATGTTATTACTCGGTATTAGCAGCGTGCCATACCATGTGCAAAGCAAACAGTTCAAGAGAGCATATATATAAGACAGCCTAGAGAACTGCTCCGTCGACTGGTTTCTGATGATTCTTCTAAATGTTGGTATAGGTGGTACAAATAGGCCAATAGCAAAGATGTTACCTAATCGAACCAAAGACAGAGCCGAAAGAAAAACAACGCGACAGATCGTGCGCGAGACAAAGCAATCGAGCCACAGAGAGCAATCCAAGAGAGAGAGCGACAGATCGTGCGCGAGACAAAGCAAACAAGAGAGAGAAATAGAGAGAGAACCTGATCCAGCAAGCCCGATCCAGAGAGAGAACCACCGATCGAGCAAGCAAGCGTCCGATCGCTGAGAAAGAATCAGATCCTCACGATCTCCAACCGCCGACGCTTGATCTCCAATCGCTCACCAATGGAGGAAAATCTTCGCCTCCGACCGGAGCGATCCGGTGAGCCGATTCTCTGGTTTCCGCCGGAGATTCGAGACCCCGTCGAGAGAGTGATCGAGAGGGAGAAACCGGTTCTCTCGTTTCCGCCGGAAATACGAGAAATCTTCAAGAGAACGCCTCCGATCCGGCGAAGAGAGAGACGCTGGTGTCGTCGCCGTTGTTGTAACCGCCACCGTCTTTCCTGATGTCCCCGCCATCGAGCGAACCCGAGAGAGAATCAGAGAGAGCCCGAGAGAGAGAGAGAGAGAGAGAGTTTTTGAGCGAGCGCGGGAGAGAGAGAGAAACGGTTGTCCAGAGAGTAAAAAATGGATCAGTCGAATTGCCCCCCTTCTTTCTTCTTTCTTTTTTTTCTCTTTATATATTTTCACGCCAGATCAGATCTCAGCCCTTGGATTGAACTAAGGGCTAGGATTTGATTTTCCTAGTTTAATAGTTCCCCTAATTGAGCACATGCCTATTTCAACAGCCACGATGCATTATTGATGAACGGCGATGATTAATTGCGAACTAATTGGGGTTTTCTCTCTATTTATTTATTTATTTATTTTTATTTTTTTATCGAGTAAAAATCGGGTGTCAACACCTGCCTCTAAGGCATTTCCTCAAATGCATCACATGCATTTGATTGAGAAATGAAACAAAGGCATAAAGTCGTACTCAACTCTCCCCAGCAACAACACCGCACCACAAATTATGGAGAAACAAACATTAGATAAGTTCCAAGTGAATAAATCGACTTACACTTAATTGATTGCTCGACACGAGACGAGGAAGGTGAAAGCACGGGGGGCTCCTGAGGAAGTGAACGGGATGAGGACGAGAAGGCACGGGGCTTTTGAGGAAGAGTAGCGACAGCGTGGCAACCAAGGCAAAAATTCATCTGTTGAAATTGCTGAAGAAATTTCAGAAATACGGTGATCATGTCCTTGAATGCCCCGCCCTCCATCTCATGCCCTCTTCATTAAAATGTTATGAAATGGTCAAAAGGTCCAATGGATTGCCCTAATCCCTGAGAGATCAGCGACGCATCACACGTGGAATGATAGCCAGGCAAGGGCGCTGGTTGAAATGTTGATTTTTATAAAAAGATCAATGTACAAATATATTTCAATTTTTAGGTTACATGCAACCTATCTAGATAGTAAAATAAATAAATGAATAAGAATTCGATTAAGTTATGCTAATTCATGTAATTTGAGTATGGACTTGTGTCCTTATGTGACTTTTAAACTGAAGCTTCCTCTCAGCCAAACTTTATAAAGCAATCTAAATAACAATTTAATTTTTGTAAATAAAAAAGTAGACTCCGGAACTTAAACCACTTTTCTTGCACTTTCAGTTTCAGTATTTTTATTTTTATTTTTGTGAGGAATGATTAGGAAATAAGACGCTATTTAAAAGAAAATATTGTTTCTCTTAAATTAGTTACTTGATTTGAATTATGATTCATTTTTTTTCATTTTTTATTTTCTTTATTGACGGTAGAAATACTAGATTTGTATTGCATGAAAATGAATTAATTTGGGTCTGACCATGTTTGGCCCAGCTCAACCTACCCATTTGATAAGTCTAGGTGTGGGTGATGCTAATAAAGTATTATATAGACTTACTTTGTGGGCGAAGGGGTTGAATGAAATGCTATTCAAATGGCGTGAACCATCACCAAAAACATTAATGTATGAGTATATTATTGCATGTTTACAGTATCTATATGCCTGTTTCACTTCATTCGCATGCTTTGTTTGTTCCTTTATTAAACATTAGTACAAAAACACCATAAAAATTTGATATACTGATTTGAATACAATGAAAAATGACTAGAATTGGATGTAAGTTTTTAACAATAATTGAAAATATCTATGTGGAAACGTTTTCGGATGTGAGAATTTCATGCATCATTTTTCGGTCGTGCCTTTGAGGCATTTCCTCAAATGCATCACATGCATTTGATTGAGGAATGAAACAAAGGCATAAAGTCGCACTCAGTTCTCCCTAGCAACAACATGGCGCCACAAATTCTTGAGAAACAAACGTTAGATAAGTTCTAAGCAAAGAAATCGACTTACACTTAATTGATTGCTCGACACGAGATGAGGAAGGTGAAAGCACGGGGGCTCCTGAGGAAGTGAACGGGATGAGGATGAGAAGGCATGGGGCTTCTGAGGAAGACTTGCAGCGATAACGTGGCGACCAAGGTTGAAATTCGTCGGTTGAAATTGCTAGGCGGCATGGGACAATGTCCACTTCGAGTCCTTATCTAAGACAATGTCCACTTCGATCAAGAACTTCTACCCCAACGCACATGGCCCAAGGTATCATCTGATCAAGAACTTTCCATCTTCAGTCTAAGACATTTAAGTGAAACTGGACTTGTTCACACCAATCAAAGAAATTCAATCCATTGAACAAAGGAACAGACAAAGCATACGAATGAAGTGAAACATGCACAAATAATGTAAATATGCAATAATATACTTATACATTAATGTTTTTTTTTTGTGGTGGTTTGTAGAGGAAAACTTCTTTTTTTTCTTGCGAAATAAACGAATTCATTTTTTCATGGTGTCGTTACCGTTAGACCGGAGTCCTATGTTAGCCTACTAAAAACTAAGGGGAGGGAGTGTATTGGGATAAGTAAGGTACTATAATTCCACCATCTTACCTTAGGTCCTTTTTGAGAGGGTACCCGGATACGGAAGGAAAGCAAGAAAACTCCTCTACAATATTTCTAGTGTATTTTCATGAATTGTATTGGGCTCGCTTGGTAGAGGCTGGCGTCAGCTACCCGAATCAAGACCTGACTTGATGATGTCATCAACCTTACCCAACTGGAGACCCGACCTAGTCAAATTGGTTGGATTGGCTTAAGAGCCGGATTTGACTTGCAGCGTGTGCGCCACATGCACTGCGCACTTAGGTTGTGCATATGGGTGCGTGGAAGCTCCAATTGGAGCATAGTTGGTGTCGTTGTGTTCGTATTGAAATTCTCTACATTGAGGTACAACTATTTTACATGTTTATAGCTTTTCACACCACGATTAATTTATCTAGAGTACCTAGGAAAAAGAAGAAGAAAGCATACGATATAAATATCTCAATTAATTCAGAAATCCTAAACATGGGTTTGAGGAGGAAATCAAATTAGATAAGTAGCGAAATGATATCTCAATTAATTCATATCACATATATACTGCCATTTGAGCAAAAGAAAACACTTGGTAAGTGTCCAAAATTTCTATTCTCGGAACAGAAATGCATTTGGTAGGATTCTTAAATTTTTTTTGTTTCTTTTAAGTCATATCACATCAGACATTTAAAATTTTGATCAATTAAGCCTATGCAAATTTAACAAAAGAGTTGCCACTAGCATTTTTGGGGTTGGCTAGAAACCCAGTAAGATACATGAGAATATCTTACTATTCATGCAATTAGAGATTCTAGAATTGGGGACTCGATTACATTAGCCCTAAGAATAATTCCCCCTCGATACCCAAATTGATCATGCTAACTAATGCCATAGTAGCCTATCGAAAAAATCTAAAATTTGTCTTAACCATTCTAGAGCAGGAAAGTAACATCGAAGATATTGAAATATACATTTAATTATAATCATAAAGGAAAGCAAACAAGCATCCTAATATCGTCCTAAAAAAAAAGCAACACAAAACAAAGAACTCTATTGTAAAGCCCTAAGGGTGTGTTTGGTTGTCTAGATTTCTAAATTTGATATGATAAGAAATTCATGGATTTTTATATATCCTATCAATTGTTTGGTGAACTATGGATTTAAAGTCGAATATATTCACATTATATTATGTATATTATTTGGTATAACAGTACATCAGTATAAATGAACCTAAAAGTTCACAACTGTAGATGATAAAAATCTTTCGCAGCACTCGTGCCTACTTCATTTTTATTTGTCATTTTTTCCTCTTTTCTTAATTATTTTCATTTTCATTTCTTTTTATTAAATAGTAAACTAGACTAATATACTTAAAATATCTAAGATATGTAATAAATATAAATATATTTATATATTTATATTAAATTTATAGTATAAGATATAGTTAAATTCGAATATATAAATAAAAAATAAGATTTAATTAAAAATCTAAATTGTTATTTTTTGTTATTTTGAATTTCTTATATTGGAATTCATATACTATTTATATTGAAATATAATTTTAATTTTATTAATTTATGAAGCTTTTTATTTGAGAAAAATAAATTTCCTATTACGGATTGGAAAAATCCTATCTTTTTTTTTTTTTTTATCAAACCTCTCTCATAGGATAATTTTATCTAGTTTATATCATTCTTATATCCGATTTTGTTTAGTCTTAAGCATGCACTAAATATATGATATGATAAACTTTATCATATCATAAATTTTATCCTAATTGCCAAATGCGGTCTAAAGGTTCTTCCAATTTTGGGTTTCAACATTTTTTAGGGTTTTTCAATTTTTTATTTTTAGAAATTTTCTGATTTTTATTCTTAATATTTTTTAATATTTTCGAAATTTAAAAAAAAAATGATGAATTTTCGGGATTTTTGGTGTTTTAAAGGCTTTTCTGAATTTTTGGAAATTCTTTTATTGTTATTAATATTTTGGAATTTTCTAATTTTCCTAATTTTTTGAATTTTTGGATATTTTTGAGTTATTTTTTATGAATTTTGAATTTTTTAAAATTTTAATTATTTGACAATTTTTATGAATTTATTGACCTTTTATTAATTTTTAGGGATTTTTTCGAATTTTTAACATTTTTAGGATTTTTAAGAATTTTTAAATATTTTTTATTGTATTATATTTGGGTAACGGGTTCGGACCGGGTTTACCTAATTTGATCCGTTGAAAACCGAACCCCCGTCCACCCGAATCCGACCCCGGTCAGATAAAAAAAATAATCTTTTAACATTTTTTGGTTTTTCTTTGATTTTCCTATTTTTTAATGCTTTTTCTCCCTTTTTTTATCTTTTTTTTTTTGTCTTTTTCCTCTGCAAGTTTCTTCTTCTCGAACCCTTCGCCTACCTTCTGCAACTCCTCTTCATCAAAGACCCCCATCACAGAAACCACACAAATCCTCAACAAAACACTCTACGCAAATGTGTCAATACAACTCAGCCACGAACTTCATTAAAGCGGAGCAAAAGAGGGAAAATGTTACTAATCAGTGCAGACTTTTGGACGGTTACCCAGTCGACCTTCATCATTTTCCATAATGTGGGCTCCTGAATAAAGAAAGGCAGAGAAATATTAAGATAAAAGAGGATTTTCATCGACAGGGATGTTGAGGCAACTACTTACACATCTGATGATTAGCGCATAGATCCCGATTTTGCTCTTTTTAGCCCTCCTCGTTGAATACACGTTTTAGCCACTGCGAACGCAGAAAGAGAGAGAGAGAGAGGGAGGGAGAAGAGGAAGAGGGGGGACGGTTATGGATGAGGAGGACGTGGGTGGTGGCGGAAGAGAGACGGGTGGGAGCGCACGCACAGAGAGACTGAGAGAGAGAGAGGGCGGGGGAGGGAGAAGGTGGGGGAAGGGGCGGTTTCGGCAAGAGAGACGTGGCACGTGCAAATTGGATGACCAAATTTTCAGGGATTTCAGTTGCCTTTGCACGCACCTCATTGCCCATTGGCGATACCGTCTATGCCTAGCAATTGAAACTCTAGTACGACTGAATAGACAAAAGAAGCCTCTAGGATGATCTAATTAAAGACGGAAGTTGGGACTCAATAGACCCTTCCAGGAGCTGCCTACTAATCACGAAGTTCATCCTTTCTCTGAGCATCGATGAAATGTCATCCCGTCGCCCCCAAAGTACTCTAGAATTTGCACTGTCGCTATCTCCGGCCTTACATCTATAGAAGGTCAAGGCCACTCCCAAAAACCGAGACAGAGCATAAGTCACAGAGAGAAAGTTATGGCTATTTCTTTTCTTTTCTTTTCCTGTGCTCAAAACCTTTGCTAGCACGCAAAATTGCCGCTTGGTTATTAGCTCATCATATTAAGTCTGGGATCCAAGGGAAAAATGAAGAGGAAAAGATAAAGGGGAGAAGTCGATGGGCACACGAGGAAGATTCCTATGTGTTCTCCATAATGACAAACAAATGAATTCTCTGATCTACGGTAGAACAAGACCGAAAAGGGATAATACTTGCACAAGGCACAAACCTCATTTGACCAAATATTTAACAAGGATTATTTTCGAAAGAAAAAAATTATTCAATGAAATGAGCAAGTACTATCTTATTTGCCCTTTATGCTGACTAGGACAATGCATTTGAAGGTGCCCTACTCTGAAGTAAGATGAATTAATGATAGCTGCTGGCTGAACTGGCAGAAGCAAAGAAATCAGTGAAAACACAAAGTGTAATCTGAGAGCTCCGATCTTTACTTGCATTAGTTGATCCAGAACCTATACGCATCCATCGACCCGTATCAGTTGAACCTGATGAAACGTTACAGCTCATCGCAAAAAACAGGTCTCAGTTTCAAAGGAATTACCCTCGGCGAGGTGAGTGTGATGTGTTCATAGCAGCTAAATATATGTTAAGAGGACAATCATGTAAATTTGATGGGAATTAGAAAAGAGGAATTGGGTTTTCTTTGATGTTTGTCTTAATCTATGTGCAGGAAATTAAGGCATATGGGGTGGCAAAAGTTGTGGCTTCAGACAACGTTGAATTTGTGAAGGTGATTTGTTGTGGGAGTTGTTAGTTGGGCAGAGTACAGAAAGATAAGAAGAAATGGGATGATCAGGAAGCTTGATCCATTGGGGTTGCCTTTGTCATACCATGCTGGAATATTGGGTAAATTTCTCATTCACGAACAATTTCCTATTATCATAAAAACCATTGGGATCGGTCAAGTTTTGTCAAGTTCTTGATCTCAGCCTCTCAGGAGACATCAAACTAAAAACCATTTGTGTGTACCGATGCTTCAGACTACCAACGTTTTTTTCCCCCTTCTGGTTGCGTTTCTTTATGGGCTTTTGGTTGTTCTTTCAGGATACAGTGGACTTACAGCCTATGCAGGGTTCAAGTTATGAAAGCCAAAGCGAGGTGAGAAGGTGTCTGTATCAATGGCACCGGGGTCATTTGGGAACTTGGTCGGACAGCACACTAGGTTGCACAGCTGCTGCATCGTTGGTTGTGCTAAAAGCAAACGAAAAGTCACTTTCGCCAATGTTTCCGTCACCAAAAGTTCGTGAATCATGATGAACTTGTTTTTGTTGTTACAGGTACAACTGCTCAAGGAAAAATCTAAGTTTTAATGGGGCCTTCAACTACAGGTAGGAAATTGATTTGAACTCAACTCCCGAAAGGTCAGATCGCTTCAGAGCGTATTAAGAATCTAATTGGACATTCTCTGCTCAAAAGAACAATCTGGTCTTTTTTCCCCTGTTTGCTTTTCGTCGATTGACAGGTATTTTCCTGACGAAATCGATATATACTTTAACAATGTGGGTGCCGAGATGCAAGAAACCGCAGTCGCCAACATGAATACCTTTGGCAGAGTCACTGCGTCCGGAGAAACATCCAAGTATACAGATTCAGGGAAAAGAGCCGCCCCCAACATGCTATAGGCCATATACAACAGAATAAAGACCCAGGGGCATTTAGCACAGATCATGTTGGTCTTTTCCAGGATTTCATCTCGGCCACCATGAACCATCCCCACAGCGGCAAGGTGTGCCCGCTCGAGGACATCTCAGATGGCCTGCAGAGCATTCCTTGTGCTTTCACAGTGCTGTTTCGCGGCGACAACATTGGGAAGAAAATTGTTAAGATTGCAGAAGAATGGGAGTTTGCTAATGGTTTGTGAGTTAGCCGGATTCAATGCCTCAATATCGGATTCCTTCGAATTTACCACATGAACTTGATGAGCGTTGTCATCTCTAATGGTACTATTTTACTCACATTACTACATATTATCAAAAGTATACGCACTGCATCGGGTAATATATTATCATATTTCGCAAAAAGGAAAATTTTACATAAAGTTGTACCCGCATCACCAGATGATATAAAGCAAATCAATTGACATTCTCGTTGCTCCCTCCGTCATATAACTTCCAATCTGAATGTTGGGGCAAAGGTTGCAATTAAAGGTGATCATCGGGGAGGCTCATGCTGGATGGGCATCCAATTGAGGCCTAAGGCCCAGCCTTGCAACACGAAATAAAAGAACAAAAAGCTTGATAAATGAAAAAATCTCAACACTCCATGATTTGATTACATGCTTGATTATGATTCTTTTCTTAACCAAATTAAGTTTTAGCTTCTTCAAGTCTATGGCATCTCTCTCTCTCTCTCTCTCCCTCTCTCCTCGTCATCTCCTTCAACCATCAGCCATAGGAGAGTGTTTGAGCTAGTCTCACCCTCTCCCCTCCCTCTTTTATTGATTTTGTTTGTGTTTTATTGTTCTTTTCTTACTTTTTCTTCTCTCCCAATTTGGATTTGAGAGCTTTCTTCTCTTGATTTAGTTCTCTATTTGAGAGTTCAAACTCTCACAATCTAGTTGTAGATCTGGGTAACATCACCTCTTGATTTAGATTTGGAAGTTTAATAAATATACTTTGGGGCCAATCTCATGACTCGATCCGGAATCAGATTGATTAGAAAAATCATGGTAAAATCCATTGATTCATCTAGTGTCTAAATATATGTTCCATTTACAAGTTTACTAGATCGAAAAAAAAAATAACTAAAAAAGGGAATATTTTTTGGGAATGCTTAGTCGGAAGGGATGTCTTTTTCTGTTTTAAGAAAAGAAAAATCTTATCTATCAAATCGTTGTAGATTTCAATTGGAATTAGGAATTCTGTGTAAAAATACAAGCGGTCCTTAACTACTTACATATATATTATATCGGACATATATGTATTAACATTAGGCATTACAATAAGAATTTGAGATGATGAAATTGACAAAGTTTGATTGAAAAACGAAGTTGGTGTTGTTCATATTTATAACGCCTATCTATTTTAAAAATTTAAGTAGTTATTATATGCAGCAAAATACATTTTAGAGCTCAACACATAAATAAATCACAATCGTACTTATATATTGAATAATTACCCACCAATTAAGTTCTCTCTCTCTCTCTCTCTCTCTCTCTCTCTCTCTCTCTCTCTCTCTCTCTCTCTCTCTCTCTCTCTCTCTCTCTCTCTCCCTCCCTCTCTCCCTCCCTCCTCTTGTGCTTATATTTCGAACTACTTTGTAGAATAATCACCCATGAAATCGGGTAATTATGCAGTTGGATATTAGTGATCACTTGGCTTAATTTGGCCAGTAGGCCTTAAGGAATTTTCTCTACGCATGACTATTCCATCATCTTCATTTAATTAATCGCCACTTGTCTGGCCATTGAAAATGGCATCTTCTCTTGTTGCGGGTACTACTCGTTCTTGATCCTGCCCTTGTCTTTTTGCTTTTTGTATGTCTTCAAACATATTTAGTATTCTTTTAATTTTTTTGGAAAAGACAAAAAATAAATCGCAATCACAAAACAGGCCTCTTACCTTGAATGCAGTACTGAGTTTATTAAAACCGGTCTACATAAGTAGAATATCGATTTTTGCGGTATAGTGCAAGCTGAGATTTGACAGAGTGAACATATTTATAACCTAATGAGAGTTTGTCTTATTTTTAGTGTATTAAGTTTAGAAATCTTTCTTGTCAATATACATGACCTCACTTTTTATTTAAATAATTCTAAAAAATATTTCAATTAATTTTTGGAAGGAAAAAAACTTTTATGACTTCAAAAAGGGCTGTGGTATTCCCCTCCCCCTACATGACTAAATCCACTCAATTTCTATTAAAAAGACAAAATTATCGTCTATCATGTAATTGCAATTTAAATTAATGGTCTCAAATTTATTTACTTTCCTTTTTTTTTTTTTTTAGTTTTTCTATTTCTGTGTAGGATCTACTTACCATAATTAAGAATTTAATATGTTTAGGTTTTTTTTTTTTTTTTTTTGTAGATTTTCCATGTACATTAAAGGCACTATGTTTTTTTTTTTAATTGCTAGATATTACCTCCATAATTGTTTATTTTGTTGAAAAGAGAGATTTCCTAGAATTCTAATTCTTTTTCATGTTGTCGATTATATTTATAGATAAATTGTTAAGTAGATGAAATTTAATTACATCAAAATATTGCACAAAGTAAGAACTTTAAAAAAAAAAATGCTAGTGAAATATCATTATTTTGGATTAACAAAAATTAATATCATTTATGAATTGTACAAAAAAATATCAAGAGACCTTATTGCATATAATGATTTTAGTGTTTTCCTATATATTCATATAGCGTCTTACATGCTTTATATAAAAGTATTTCACTAGTATAATAAGGAAAAAGGATAAATACGTTGATATTGTAAAGAAAGAGATTTAATATACATAGTAGACTAATGAAATTAATAAAAGTTCACCAAGAAAGTGAGATTTTGAGATAAGAGGGACAAAAAATAGATAATTTTTTATAAGATCAATAATAAAGAATAGACCTTTCAGTTTTATACTATATCAAATAATGTCTTTTTTTTACTATTAGTGAGATGATTTTACACAAAGTATGTAAAATCTTATAAGAATATCTGAGAATGCATGCTTCTTTAATATGCTAAAAAACAAAATATGTGAAATGCTTAATTATGGACCTATCATATAGAAAAAGAAAAAATAGAAGAAATGATTGGGGCCATCACTTTAAACTGCAATTGAAAGATTAAAGACAATTTTGTCTTTTTAGTGTAAATAGGGGTAGATGTAGTCACTTAGAAGTGGAAATAGCGCCGCCCTTTTAAAATGTCAATAACTAAACATGTTGAAACTTTTGAAATAATCTTATTTAAATTAATCAAACTTTAGACAAGGAAAATAAAAAAGTGAACGGTAGAAGCCATCAACTTTTTTTGCGAAGTACCACCGTGGTAAATTCCCACTGCAAAGGTCAATTTCATGCAGATGTTTGATGTTTTATACATATATAGTCCTATAATAATAGGGCTTGTCAATTTCCCCCAGACAAGGATCTGTCTTGTTTCCTATCTTCAGCTTCTTCCTGTTCTTCTGCAACCATGGAAGCGACCAACAAGTATGTGACCCTGAAGACCCACATAGAGGGTGCACCCAAAGAATCTGATTTTGAGCTCAAAACCTCACTTTTGGCTCTAGCGCTCAACCCTGGTTCAGGCGAGATGATAGTGAAGAACCTTTATGTGTCCATCGACCCATATCAGTTGAACCGGATGAAGCGTTACAGCTCGTCACAGAGAACTGGTCCTGGTTTCGAAGGAATTACTCTTGGCAAGGTGAGTGACTTGGTCACAGCAGCTAAATATATTTTCAGAGGACATCATGTAAATGTGATGAGAATTAGAAAAAAGGAATTGGGTTTTCTTTAATTTTTGTCTTAAAATCTGTGTGCAGGAAATTGAGGCATATGGTGTGGCAAAAGTTGTGGTTTCAGACAATGTTGAATTTGAGAAGGGTGACGTGGTTGTGGGAGTTATTACTTGGGCAGAGTACAGTAAGATAAGAAGAAATGGGATGATCAGGAAGCTTGATCCTTTGGGGTTCCCTTTCTCCTACCATGTTGGAATATTGGGTAAATTTCTCATTCACAGACAATTTCCCATTATCAAAATCTTTTCAATGATACATAAATTTCTTCTTAATCAAAAAAAACTTTACAAGACTCTGCTGGAACAGGGAAGAGAGCTTTAGAGGCGTGCTTCGGATTTTGGCGCAGGCCTGCGTAAGTAGCAGAGCTATTCCGGCAGAAAATGTTTTAGTTGACTGATTCTGACAGAAAAAACATAAGAATTCAAAATGGTATTGAAGTCATATGGTTTATTACAGCAATTTGTCACAGAAGCTGCACGTTTGAACAAGGACAGGTCTTCTTGATCGGATCAAGAAATGATGTTAGGGTTTATCTGACCTTGGATCGACATCATGCAAAAATGTGCTATAGTTGGGTGATACAAATGATGTCTCAACCTATGTCAAGTTCTTGATCTCAGCCTATCAGGAGACATCAAACTGAAAAACATTTGTTTGCACTGATGCTCCAGGCTACCAAACGCTTTTTCCCCTTCTAGTTGCGTTTCTTTATGGGATTTTGCTTGTTCTTTCAGGATACAGTGGACTTACAGCCTATGCTGGGTTCTTCGAGGTATGCAAGCCGAAGCGAGGCGAGAAGGTGTTAGTATCAGCGGCATCAGGGTCAGTCGGGAACTTGGTTGGACAGTATGCAAAGTTGCACGGGTGCTATGTTGTCGGTTGTGCTGGAAGCAAACAAAAGGTCACTTTCCCCATAGTCCTACATTACAACTTTCCCCAATGTTTCCTTCACCAAAAGATCACGAATCATGATGAATTTGTTTCGTTGTTACAGGTACAACTGCTCAAGGAAAAACTGGGTTTTGATGAGGCCTTCAACTACAGGGAGGAAACTAATTTGAACTCAACTCTCAAAGGGTCGGATGCTTCAGAGCGTATCAAGAATCTAGATTGTATATTCTCTTTTCAAAAGAAAAATCTAGTCATTTTTCTTGTGTTTGTTTTTGTCAATTGACAGGTATTTTCCCGATGGGATCGATATATACTTTGACAACGTGGGCGCTGAGATGCAAGAAGCGGCGGTTGCTAACATGAATACCTTTGGCAGAGTTGCTGTGTGCGGAGTAATATCCGAGTATATAGATTCAGAGAAAAAAGCCGCGCCCGACGTGTTAGATGTCATTTACAAGAGAATAAAGATCCAGGGCTTTTTAGCTGGTGATCACGTTGGTCTTTTCCAGGATTTCGTCTCAACCACCAGCAACCATCTCCACAGCGGCGAGTTGTGCCCGCTCGAGGACATCTCAGATGGCCTGGACAGCATTCCCTTTGCTTTCACAGGGCTGTTTCGGGGCGACAACATTGGGAAGAAAATCGTAAAGATTGCAGAAGAATGAGAGTTTGCTAATGGGTGTTATAACTTAGCTAGATTAATGCCTCAATATCTGATTCCTTCGAGTTTACTGCGAGTGCTGTCATCTCTTTTCGTACTAACTTACTCACATTACTGCATATCATCAAAATATACGCATTGTGTTGGATAATATATTATCATATTTTGCAAAAGGTAAAAATTTACTTGAGGTTGTACTGGCATCACAGGATAATATATAGCGAATGTTGTGATTAATGGTGATCATCTGGCAAGTTCGTGCTGGATGGGCGTCTAGTTGAGGCCTAACTTACAGCCCGGGTTTGCAACACGAAATAAAAGAACAAAAAGTTCAGGCCCATGGAACAAAAATCTTGGCAAATGAAAAATTCTCAACGTGCCATGACATTATTAGGTGCTTGATTATGATTGTTTTCATAACCATTTAAGTTACCAGCTTCTTCAAGTCTATACATTTGGTTTAGCCTTACTCTTACGGTTGCTTGAAATTTTGCTTAAAATAGAGAGATTTGCATGACTCATGCTAAACTTGCCACAGTTGTAATCATATCACGTAGAGTTGTCATTCATATAGAGTTGTAACCAAGCTGAGTTGACGCAATTCAATGATCAAACTCGACTCGACACAAACCTGTAAGGCATGATACCCAATTTCCAGCTTAATCGAGCTTGACTTCTCAAACTCGAGCATGATTTAATTTACTCTTTAATAGGCTTATAGTTCAACTCAACTTTATTCAATTAGCCCAGTACTTTTTGTTTAAGCTCGGATTAAGCTTGGACTTGAGCTCGAGCTTGAGTTGGATTCTAAAAGTACAATGCAATTGATCAATAATACGACTTTTTTTTTTGGTAAAAATAATACGACTTTTTGTGTGTGCATAAAATGTAAAAAAGCAGACATTGTTGGGCTTGCGAATTACTTTGATCCAAGTAATTTTTAACTCATGCTTGACTCAATTAGATATTCGAGCTACCCAAAAAGAATTTAGCCAATTTTAGATATTAGTCGGGACTTGTCATTGTTAATATTTAAATAATAAACTATACATTCATTTAACAATTTAAGCTTTTAGAATAGTTCGTTGTGGTCTCACAAAATCTCATATGGTATTAAAGTTGGAGGTCTTTGAATTCAAATTTTTATAGGCCTCATTTGCCTCCCCAATTAAAATTTTCATACTTAATACTAGGAAAAAGAAAAAAAGACCAGACTAAGCATACTTAAACTTTTAGAATAGTTGGCTGTGATCTCACAAAATCTCACAATTATTCAGCACACATTTTCAGTCCAAGTAAATTTCCACTCTTAGTACATGTAAAAAAAGACTAGACTGAGTTGTTTGTGAGGGTTTCTTCTCCACAGGTCGGTTGTTAAGAGAAATCAACAACATGATTCTAGCTCTGGTGCCTAAGGTTCCTAACGCCTGTGCCGAATCTGATTTTAGGCCCAGAGCTTGTTGTAACACTATATATAAAGTAATCACCAAGATCTTGGCCAATCGTATTGCGGCCGTGCTGGATGATCTAATAAGCTCCTCCCAGAATGCTTTTGTCAAGGGTAGGAGGATTAGGGACAATATTCTCTTAGCCTAGGAGTTGTCTATGAGGTTCAATCTTGACCCTTATCTGCCAAAGTGCGCTGTTAAAGTTGACTTCCAGAAGGCCTATGATACAATCGATTGGGATTTTATCGAGCTCACCCTGTCAGCTTTTGGTTTTCTTGTATGGATAATCAATCTCATTATGACTTGCGTTCGCACCCCGAAATATTCCATTTCCATCAATGGTGAGTTGCATGGTTTTTTCTCAGGTGGACGGGGGCTTCGGCAAGGAGACCCTATATCCCCCTATCTCTTTACCCTTGTCATGGAGGTTTTCTCTAGAATTTTGAGGTCCTGCACAGCTTAGAAAAATTTTAAGCATTATTGGAGATGTAAAGCCGTCGATCTTTCTCACCTTTTCTTCGCCGATGATGTGTTTCTATTTTGCCAAGCTGATTGTACATCGGTGAATCTCCTTAAGAGAGGTCTTGATATCTTCTCATCTTGGAGCGGATTGCTTCCTAATAAGAACAAAAGTGAGGTTTTTCTTTCAAGGGGACCTCCTTCCCTACGGAGGAATATCATTTTGGCTTTTGGGTTTCAGGAAGGGAGACTTCTAGTGCGGTATCTAGGAGTGCCTATCATTTCTTCTAGGCTGGGAAGATCGGATTGCGTTGCTCTTGTTGACCGGATCATTGCTCGGGTCCAGTCCTGGACCCTCCATTTTCTTTCTTTTGTAGGAAGACTTCAGCTGATCAGGTCAGTGCTTCATTCTATTTAAGCCTTTTGGGCTAGTGTTTTTACCCTCCCCTGTTCGGTATTAGACCATATTGAGCGTATTTTGAGGCAATTTCTTTGGAAAGGCTCATCCCTTGGCCGTGGAGGAGCTAAGGTTGCTTGGGAAGATGTTTGTGTTCCTAAGGAGGAGGGTGGCCTTGGTTTACGTAGGCCGCGAGAATGCAACAAAACAGCCATTCTTAAACATATATATATATATATATATATATATATATATATATATATATATATATGGATTTTGTTTACAGACAAAGAGTTACTTTGGTGCTGATGGATCCACTCTAACTTCTTAAAGAGAGTTAATTTTTGGGTCTCTTCTACTCCTACTGTGTGCTCCTGGGCATGGAAGAATATTCTAAAATTGAGAAGTGATTTTAGGCTCTCTTTCTTTTGGAAAGTGGGAAATGGTCGGTCGGTCTCACTTTGGCATGACAATTGGCACCAAAAAGGCCCGCTATGCCTTTTCCTTCCGGAGTCTCTTATTGCTATTTCAGGTCTTTCTCCACAAGCGACAGTTGCTGAATTACTCGCACCGGTAGGCCAGCATCTCCGATATCTTCTGGACTGTTGGGATCTTTCTCTTCCGACCCTTGCTCGGACCCCTGACAGGTTCTCTTGGCGTGAATCGTCATCTGGGATCTTCTCGGCAGCCTTAGCTTAGGTGGTTCTAAGAACCAAGAAGGACCGAGTTCCCTAGGCCCACCTCATTTGGAATAGGTCAATGGCTCCTAGGTTTCAATTTAACCTTTGGTTAATTACCAGAAATCGCCTACCTACTAAGGTTTTTCTTTTATCCTATGGTAGAATTAACTATGAAGTATGTGCCTTTTGTAATGCCACTTCGGACTCGATTGATCATCTCTTTTTCGAGTGCCATGTCCCTGCGACTCTTGCGTTCTTCTGGGCTGCGCAGTGTAATCTTCCTTGGCGAAGTAGGCCTTGGGCAGAAACCATCTGTTGGGCTCTGAGGTTCCTCTCTAGCAAGGATTTTTTCCACTCCATTGCCCGGTTTTCTTTTGGGGCCATGTGCCACTTAATCTGGAAGAAAAGGGACAGCATCATCTTTCAGGACGAAGCGCTTCATGTCTCTGCTTTGAAGAAGCACCTTATTAAAGTCGTTAATGGTAAAGTTCTTACCTATAGCAACGTGCCGGACAACCCTAGGAACAAGCGGCTTCAGCGTGGATGAGGCTTCGACCCTTCTATTTTTGACGGAATCAACACTCATCTCACCTAGTTAGGTGGTTTGCTAGGTTGTTTTCTCTGCCTAGTGGCGTTTTTTACCTAGGCTTGTGCTGCTGGGTGTTTAGCTGTGTTTTCCTTTTCCTTGTTTTTAATTCGGCTCCCTTCCACTCATCCTGCATGTTCGCATTATGTATTTGGCGCCGGATTTTGTGTATCTTGACTTTCTCTATTTAATTATACTTGCCTTTACCAAAAAAAAGAAAAGAAAAAGAAAAAGACTAGACTAAGTATGAGGGAGGTGTTTTTCATTGGGAAAAGTGCCAAAAAAGTCCTAAAATTTTTGTATTTGTGCCAATTTAGTCATAAACCTTTTTTTGGTGCCAATTAAGTCCTAAACATTTCTACGTTGTGCCAATTCAGTCTTTTCCTATCAATTTTGGCCGGATTTTGTTGACTGGACGCCGGCCGGCTGACGTGGCCTCATCGGCGGCGCGTGGACAACTTTTAATAATATTTTAATATTTTTGATTTTTTTTTTTTTTTCTTTTATTTATTATTATTTTTCTTTTTTCTTTTTTTGTTTTCCTCTTCTTCCTCCAGCTGGTCGCGAGACCTCGGCGACTGGCCAGAGGCAACAGCTGGCGAGGTTGACCTCGACCTTGCCGGCCACCTTGCCCATGGCCAGCGAGGCTCAACCTCGCTAGATCCGGCGAAGGCGAGCCTTGCCCGCCCGGCGCGAGGCCGCCCTTGAGGCCTGGGCGGTGAGGCTCGCCCTTGCCGGATCTGGCAAGGGTCAAGCCTCGCCCATGGTCGGCGAAGGCGAGCGAACCTAGGGAGAGAAGGGAAAGGGTCAGATCTGGGGGACGAAGGACCCGCCGTCGCTGCCCCATCACGACCGTCGCTCCCTGCAATCGCCTCCACCCCCTCGACGCCGTCGCCTTACTGTCCTCGCCAAACCCCGAGCCATGGGCGAGGCTTGCCCTCACTGCCCAGGCCTCAAGGGTGGCCTTGTGCCGAGCAGGTGAGGCTCGCCCTCGCCACTGAGCGCGAGGCCGCGGCGAGGTCGCCGGCGATGAGCAACCTCGACCTTGACCTCGCCGGCCGTCGCCTCTGGCCGGTCGCCGAGGTCTGGCGACAGGCTGGAGGAAGAAAAGGAAAATTAAAAAAATAAAAAATAATATAAATAAAAATAAAAGAAAAAGAAAAAAATTCTAAAATATTAAAATATTATTTAAAAATTGTCAACGTTAGCACCGATGAGGCCACGTCAGCCGGCCGGTGTCCAATCAGCAAAATCCGGCCAAAATTGGCGGAAAAGGACTGAATTAACACAATATAAAAATGTTTAGGACTTAATTAGCACCAAAAAAAAGTTTAGGATTAAATTAGCACAAATGCAAAAGGTTTAGAACTTTTTTGGCACTTCTCCCATTTTTCATCTAATAGCTACAAAATTTACAGTTATTCAGCACACATTTTCGGTCCATACCATTGCTCTGTAATTTTTAGTTAGTTAACAAATTTGTTATCGGATCATTTTGTTTAAGTTATCATGCGCAATTTAGGAAAAATCAAGAGAAGGGTTTCCCTTAAAATAGGAGCTATTGGTCACATAACAGATAGACTAATGTTTGATTTCAACCGGCTCCTAGTATTCCTTTGGTGCTCGTTTATTTTGTTCTCAAGTATTCTTCTAATGCATCTTTTTTCAGTCTTGCAAATTCAATAAACGTGCATAGCGAGAAAAACAAATTTATTCAACAAAATAAAAAAATGAAGAAACATCTATGATAATACATTTTTAAGTATCATGTCATCTACTATGTGTCATGAGAACAAAAATGAGTGATGCAACAAATTATCTATCAAAATCTCGAGATTAAGAAATTGAAAAAGTTTGATTGAAAAATAAGGTTTGCATTGTTCGTATTAATAATGACTAATATGCAATAATCTATTCTGAAATATTGAGCTGTTATTATACATTTTAGAGCTCAACACATAACGAAATCTCAATTGTGTCCACTTTTGTTTATATTTCTAACTACTTTGTAGAATAAATCACCCACCAATCGAGTAATTATGGAATTGGATACTAGTGTTCACTTGGTTTAAATGGCCAGTAGACCGAAAGGAACCTTTTCTACGCATGAGTACTCCTTCATCTCTATTTAATTAATCGCAACTTGTCTGGCCAATGAAAACGGCATCTTCTCTTGTTGCGGGTACTCCTCGTTCTTGATGCTGCCCTTGTCTTTTTGCATTTTTTTTTTTTTTGTATTTATCTTCAACCATATTTAGTATTCTTAATGTTTTCGAAAAGGACAAAAAAATCACGATCACTTGACAGGCTCTTACCTAGGATGCAGTACTAAGTTTATTAAAACCAGTCTATAAAAGTAGAATATCGAGTTTTGCGGTACTATACAAGACAACATTCGACAAAGTGATCATATTTATAATCGAAGAGAGTTTGTCTTATTATCAGTATACTAAGTTTAGGAATCTATCTTATCAATGTACTCGACATCACTTTTTATGTAGATAATTCTCAAAAATATTTTAATTAATTTTTTTAAGGAAAAAAAACTTTATGATGTTAAAATGTTAGTAACCAAATATGTTGAAACTTTTGAAATAATATTATTTAGATTAATCAAACTTTAGATTACAAAAATAAAAGGTAAAAGGTAGAAGCCATGGACATTTTTTGCGAAGTACCACCGTGGTAGATTCCCACTGCAGGGGTCAATTTCATGCAGATTATACATATGCGGTCCTATAGTTATAGAAAGACTTGTTAGTTTCACCCAGACAAGAATCTGTCTAGTCTTCAAGCTTCAGCTTCTTCCTGTTCTTCTGCAACCATGGAAGTGGCCAACAAGTATGTGACCCTGAAGACCCACATAGAGGGTGCACCCAAAGAATCTGATTTTGAGCTCAAAACCTCACCTTTAGCTCTATCACTCGACCCCGGCTCAGATGAGATGATAGTGAAGAACCTTTACGTGTCCATTGACCCATATCAGTTGAACCGGATGAAGCGGTACAGCTCGTCGCAAAAAATGGGTCCTGGTTTAGAAGGAATTACTCTTGGCAAGGTGAGTGTGACTTGTTCACAGCAGATAAATATACGTTCAGAGGACAATCACACAAATGTGATGGGAATTAGAAAAAAAGGAATTGGGTTTTCTTTGATTTTTGTCTTCAAATCTGTGTGCAGGAAATTAAGGCATATGGTGTGGCAAAAGTTGTGGCTTCAGACAATGTTGAATTTGAGAACGGTGATGTGGTTGTGGGATTTGTTACTTGGGCGGAGTACAGTAAGATAAGAAGAAATGGAATGATCAGGAAACTTGATCCATTGGGGTTCCCTTTGTCATACCATGTTGGACTATTCGGTAAATTTCTCTATCACCAACAATTTCCATTATCATAATCTTTTCAATGATACATGAATTTCTTCTTAGTCAAAAGAACTTCATAAGACTGCCGGGGCGGGGAAGAGAGTTTTACAGGCGTGCTTTGGATTTTGGAATGGACGCGCCTTGTTCTGGCAGAAAAATGTTGTGATTAACTGATAATAACACATTTGAACAAGGACATGTCTTAACGGGGTCGAAAAATGATGTAGTGCTTATTTGACCTTGGATCAGTACCTTGCACAATGCGCTGTAGTTGTGTAATACATCGGATGTCTCAACCTATGCCAAGTTCTTGATGTCAGTCTCTCAGGATAACATCAAATAAGAACATTTGTTGTCGCCGACGCTTCAGGCTACCAAACGGTTTTCTTCCCTTCTGGTTATGTTTCTTTATCAATTTTCTGCTTGTTCTTCCAGGATACAGTGGACTTGCAGCCTATGCTGGATTCTTCGAAATATGCAAGCCCAAGCAAGGCGAGAAGGTATTTGTGTCCGCGGCTTCAGGATCGGTTGGGAACATGGTCGGACAGTACGCGAAGTTGCTCGGCTGTTATGTGGTTGGTTGCGCCGGAAGCAAGCAAAAGGTCGCTTTCACGAGCTCCTGTGTGACTAGTACTTGACGTGTGCCCACTTATGAATCTCCCAAGTTTTGGACTTGTGTCACAGGTAGAACTGCTCAAGGAAAAACTCGGCTTTGATGATGCTTTCAATTACAAAGGGGAAACTGATTTGAATTCAGCACTCAAAAGGTCAGGTTCTCCAATTTTAATATGCACGGATGCACTGACCACCTTCTTCTCCAGTGTTTTGGGATAATATAAATTCTAAAACAATCCCACAATCATTTTGCTTCCTGCGTTTCCGGTAACAGGTACTTTCCCGACGGAATCGACATATACTTTGACAATGTAGGTGCTGAGATGCTAGAAGCTGCAGTGGCTAACATGAATACCTATGGCCGAGTTGCCGTCTGTGGGGCAACATCTGAATACACGGATCCTGGAAAAAGAGCCGCACCCAATATGTTAGATGTTATCTACAAGAGAATAAAGATCCAAGGTTTTCTAGCCTGGGACCACATGGACGTCTTTGAGGATTTCATGTCAACCACCGGCAACTATCTCGGCAGCGGCCAAATGCACCCCCTCGAGGACCTCTCGAATGGTGTGGAAAGCATTCCCTCTGCTTTTGTAGGACTATTTCGCGGAGATAATATTGGGAAGAAGATGGTTAAAATCACAGAAGATTGAATTTGCTTGGTTAAACAACTTAACCAGAGAGCCGGTAATGTTTGTGAGACTCATTATGGCTTTCGTATAATGATTTGCAGTTCATCTAATCTTAGTCACAACTTTTTAAATGGCTAACGGCAAATTCACTTACAATCAAGATGATCCTGGCAAAGCAGGAAAGATGCGGACGCAGAATTAACACTACGGCTAGTAATTGATGCCGGGTTGCTTGGTAAAGTAGGCTAATACAAGTGATAGTGAATAATAATTTATCCAAAAGGCTCGAATCTCTGAGGCGAGGCCAATGCACAGGAGCATTTCTAATGCTAATTAGAGCACTAAGATCACAGTATTCTTTCGGGCTACCGTTTGAACTCTATCCAGACAGTCAACAGAGGAACTTCCATTCTCAGAGTGATGACTGGGGACATTTATCAGAAGAAATTCCATTCTCGGAGCCATGACGACATCCATAGTTTACTCGAGCATGGAACATCTACAAAAAATAACACGAATTGCACAAGAAAAAATATCTCGTTACATAGAAAGAAATCAAGCAATCTTAAATAGATCGCAAGAACTATGCCATCACAAACGAATGAATCCTAACTTAATTAGTGTAACTAGTCTCTCTTACAATTAGATTCCCCAAGGGAGTCCGTCAGTGGTAACATGGTAGGATGACCAAAAAAAGTTATAAAGCGAAGGATCCCTGTGAAGCACTCAAAATAGGGATGACACCACGACAGAGGGTCTACAGTAATATACTCCACAATATGTGAAGATAAACCAGCATACATAGTACTGATATATACAATCAACATTCCATGCACAAATTTAATCTTAATTGTATTGAGATACACTAGACATGTATCAAAGTTAGATCTTCCATACCCAAAAAACCATATTTACTCTGCCTCTAGCAATGGATTAATCACCTTGTAACCCTTCCATGTTAGTTCCTTGAAATTCATTGGCCACATTTCTGCCATGATACTCATAAGAGTTTGCTGATCTCTGCAAAAGAGAAAAAAAGTAGCATAAATTCTCACATTTTGCTTAAAAATGTCACATGAAAATGTCAAATTTCTCATGACGCATATAGTACCTCGCTCACTACACCTGCATATGCCGTGTCGCAACATTCAAACAGCTACATTAATCAGTAGCAACAAAAATCAAAGGAATATAAAAGAATGCCATGACAGTGGGACTATAGAATAAGTTTACTTATGTAGTTGGCTCAGTAAATGGGTAGAAGCCACTTGCGAACCAAGGTGAATGGCGAACACTTCTTACATTAGATAAGTTAAATGGTCTCATTAATCAAATGAAAAAAAACACATCTCAGGCCAAGAGAAGATACCCCATTATAAAGACTTGGATTTGTAGTAGGACCCCAAAAATTGCGAGGAGAAAAGACACTTGACAGCTGATGTGAATGTGCCAAATGAGTCAGTAAATGGGCTTCGTCCAGAGTAGCGCCAACAACCAGCTCTTCATTACAGAATGAAATCGTAGTTACATGAAGTGTAAAGTAAAATAGCTCACATAATTAATGGAAGTAAACTCATTATGCAATATATTACCAATCACCTCGACTCTGTATTGCAGTTGAGGTTGCTCCTTTGGATGATTTCTTCTTTTTTTTCTCCAACTTACTCTCAACCCCATCACCTGTTACTCCCTTCGCTTTCCTTCGAGGGTGATCTGTTATTGATGTCTCACTAACGGAGTAAGAAACCTCATTAGCATTCACAACCCTATCGCTGTTATCTTCACCATCTTTGGTCAAAAGATTGGATTTGTGCGCTAAAATTTCCTCCACCGTCTTGTCCAAATTTTGCATTGCAATTCTCGTTGTATCTTCATCTTCGGCAGCCAAGCTCATAACAGCAAAAGCTTTTCGCATCAGTGTGGAATAACGACCAATCTTTGATGAACATGGTGACACATGTGGAGAGTCATCATGCACAATACAATCCTTGGCACCCTTAGTCCATCTCTTTAAAACATAAGCCGATGGGATTTTTGTAACCTTAATATTCCCGTTAAGTACATACAAAGCATGACGGCACAACCACCCATTTGATTCAAATAATTTACATCCGCAAGAGACTGAAAAATTAACAGAATCAAATTTCACAACATTTTTCCCTTGAATCCCATGGCAAACTAGAGTATATTCAGAGACCGCCCCATCACAACTACAATCCAAAACTCGTTCTGACATACTTTGCAAAAATTCCTCATAAAACTTGGAAAATATGGTACGAGTGTATGCCACTGCAGCATGTGTCAGAATCGCATTATTTGACACAACCAATTCTGGCTTACCTCTAGAACTGTGATCATCTCGAACTTCAATCTCCCTTATATATTTTAACTGTTGTTCATAGTGGTGGACAAATCCAATAAGGTCCATGCTATTAGCAGGCATCAGCCGGAAGATATCATTTGTGCCCTCACTCCTCTGAGTTGATCTGATACCACATGAAAATATACCCCGACCAAAGGCCGCACTCCATTTATTTCTCGATTCATATAGTCTGTTAAGCCAAGAGTTGTCCTTAGTGCCCCATTCCTCTTCCATTTCCTTCCAAGTGGATTCGAATACAGACTCTGTTTCACATCCATACAGCAGTTTTGAGAAATATCTATCCCTAAACTCAGGCCTCTCATAAAGATTGGGGATCTTTTTAGCAGCATTTTTTGCAATTTGTGACGTGCATAGACAATGTTGTGCATTTGGAAACACCTTTTCAACAGCTTTTTCTATAGCTTGGTCTTGGTCAGTGAAAATTGTTCTAGGCGCTCTATTTCCCATTGCCTCCAAAAACGTCTCAAATAGCCATATAAATGAATTTACCGTCTCATCTAACAGGAGAGCGCACCCAAACAAGGTATTCTTCCAATGATGATTAACCCCAAAAAAAGGTGCACATATCATGTTATATTTGCTAACGTGATATGTGGTATCAAGCATCACCACATCACCGAAACAATCATAATCGAATTTAGACAAACTATCTCTCCAAAATAGGTTCGTCAATTTACCGTCTTGATCTACTTGTACAGCATAGAAAAGCATAGGATTTTGCATATGCATGCACGTGAAATGATTCAAGAGGTTTTGCCAATCTTCCCCCCTCGCGATGCTTGAACTTTGAGTTGGCAAGAAATTATGGCTATGACGCAAACTAAACCCCAAATTTCTACTTGCTCCATCTTCATTTTCCAAAAAGTTAAATGACCTGAAATTTACAATGCCAGCTTTTGCCATGTCAGCTAAGACACCTTTACTTGGATCAGAAACTATCCTTCCACATCTGATCAAATGCCTTTGATTTTCCGGAAGAAATGCATGGTTATGCTCAGGCTTGTACTCTATGACTTCATGAACACCATTTTCAACCTTAAATTTAATATGCGCTTGACAACCGCACCTAATCTCAGTCCTTTCCATCTTTTTTTGCTGGTAGGGTGGAGTGCAAGAGAAACCCTCACAATTACACAAAAATGTACGCCGAGTGATTTCTCCTTTGGAATTTCTAACTTTATTACCCTTCCGAATTCCAAATCCCTTACGTAATGCATATGCCACATACGTGTGATATGCTTCGAGTTCACTTGAAAAGACCATCCCCACTTTAAACTCGAAATTTTTGGGGAGATTGTGTATTGAGTGGCGAAGATGGGCATCGTCATCTTCTACAGTCCAGAAAAGTTCACGTAGCAAATCATCAAAACATGAGATTCATAAGTTGTAAAAGCACAAGTTTGATTAACAAATTATCGCAGGTCATTAAAGATCTTCATTACAAAGAAGAGATCTACACACCTTCTGCTATCTCCTTGTTTGCATTCTCTGGTTCCATATTATCTCCCATCCTGGTACTAAATTCACAAAAATCAGACACAAAGCCCTTGGTAACCCACAAATACAATCCATAAACACAACCGTCCCATAATCTGTATAGCGACAACTACTGAACAGCAAAAATTGAACCTTCTCTTTCTAGAGAGAACCCAATTTCTCATCCACTATTAACCAGTCACCCACATATCACCAGCTCATGAAGTATCAACAGATGCTCTAATTTCATTGTTTAAAAAGAATGCAATTCCAGATACCAACTTAAGGGCTATATCAGAAGCGGAAATCTCATTGCTGTACAGAGTAACAGCAAGGAACTCTCACTAAACTACGAGAAAGAGACAGAAACAGAGACAGAGAAGCAAAACCCTTAAGAAGAAAGACAGCAAAGTGGAAACCAGCACATTTATTTGCCTTTTCTGGCTCAGAAAAATTGAAACTTGACAAGTCTAACAGTGAAATGAACTCGAGACGTGAATGCTACGGAGAAGAGAGAGGAGTAACCTGGGGCTCCTGAGAGAGAGAAGAAGCTGGAGAGGCAATTGGCACCCCTAGAACGACGGTGGCGACGCTCGACCGTCCCGCTTCCGGTGATCTTCACGGTGGCACCGCCTCGATATCCGGTCTTCTCCGTTCGACCAGAAGGAGAGAAGGATCGGACATGGAAGGAAACTCTAAGCCCCAGCTCCAAAAATGGTCGAAATTGCCCATTACTTGTATTCACTAGTCACACGTGTGAATGTTTATAAATTTTTATGGTATCAATTACTAATTTCTTGTCCGAAAACTTACCAGTCAGGTAGTCAAGCCGTCATTGATAATACTCTTTCATATTAAGATTTGAAATTGATTGAAGAAATTACTAGTTATTGAAATGGTCTAAGATGTTTTTACATGAGAAATCGGCGTCAATTTTAACAAGTTAGCTGGCGGCCATAAAGATAGGTTCGAACATAATATTCTCAATATAAAAGTACTAGCAAAATAATGAGAAAAATTACTAATTGGTCGGTAAGCACTTATTTTGCCAGCATATAACCATATTAGTCCAATGAAGAAATTACTTCTCATAATCACTAACCAAGAGGAAGGTCACCAAGTGCTAATAAATTGATACACATTTTTCGGTAAAAAATTACTAATGATATAGAGAGCTACTACTTACGTATACATATTTAGGGCGGCGCTATTTCCACTCCTTCCTTATATGACTAAATCCACCCAATTTTCACCAAAGAGGCAAAATTACCCTATATTATTCAATTGCAATTTAAATTGGTGGTCTCAAATTTGTTTACATTCCTTTTTCTAAGTTATTCTATGTAGGAACTAACTACCGAAATTAAGTTTAATGTATTTAGTTTTTTTATTATTGTACATATTCCATGTATGTTAGATGTACTATGTCTTTTTTTATTGTTAAAAATTACTTTCATAAAAATTTGTTTGGTAAAAAAAGAAAAAGAAATTTCCAAGAATCTACTTCTTTTCTACATTGTTGATTATATTCATGGATACATTGTTAAGTAAATAAAATTTAATTAAATCAAAACATTGCATAAAGTAATATTTTCTTCGAAAATGCCAAATGAAATTTTATTATTTTGAATTAACAAAATTTTAATATCATCGACAAATTGTTTAAGAAAAATATTAAGATATCTCATTACGCATAATGTTTTTAGTGTGCTCTAAGATATTTCTCTAACTTCTCACATGTTTATATAAAAGTACATCAATATAGTAAGGAAAAAAAATATAAATTCTTTGATATAGTAAAAAAAGAGAGTTGATAAATATTTTAGACTAATGAAATTAATAAAAATTTCACCAAGAAAGTGAGCTTTTGATATAAGAGGAGAAAAAAATAGATAGGTTGTTATAAGAATGATAAAGAAGAGATTTTTTAGTTTTATACTATATCAAAGAATGCATTTTTTTTCCTTACTGTTAGCATGATAATTTTACATAGAGCATATAAAGCATTATAAGTATAACAAAGCTAAAAAAAAAAATGTGAAATTCTTAATTATTGAACTATCCTACATAGAAAAAGACAAAAATCGAAAAAAAGTAGTGTGGCCATTATCTAAAATTGCAATTAAAAGGAGTGGAAATAGTGTCGCCCTGTGTGTGTATAATAAATGGTTACTAAACACTTGATATATGTTTTCTCAATATAATTTGATTCGCATGAACGGCTCAATGATAATTACAGCCATTTATCGTGAGGGTCTCGGTAAAAATATTTTGATTAGCCATGACTTGACTTGAGAATGAGATCAACTATATGGGGATATATTCTTGTCTAGACTCGAATGGATGGATCGGGTGTAATCTCATTAGTTTTATCTAAGTCCAAAATATTCAGTACTGTGATATGATTTACAAATCTGGCTGCGAACAAGTATTCCATGGATGTAGCACATAACTCATTTTTTGGGTCGGACTTGATGGGATTTGCATCGGACCTACCATACCAGTCGCCATTATCAGGATTTTGGAATGTGTGCGCTTAAGTAGCTGTGTTATTCTGGCAAAAAAATGTTACAATTAACTGATAATAACAGAAGAAAGATAAGAACCCCAAATAGTTCTGAAATCATCTCGTGTATTGCAGCATATGTCAGAAAAGTACACGTTTGACTTAAATAGGGGAGAACATTTGAACGAGGATACGTCTTAAGAGGTTCAAGAAATGATGAAGTGCCGACCTTGGATCAGTATCTTGCAGAACGCACGATAGCTGTGAGATACAAATGATATCTCAAGCTATTTCGTGGAGAGCATTCCCCCTGCTTTTGTAGGACTATTTGGTGGGGAAAATATTGGGAAGAAGATGGTTGAAATCACAGAAGAATGAGTTCGCTTCGTTAAAGAACTTAAACCGGACAATCGGTCACGTTTGTGTGATTCATCGTAGCTTTCATGCAATAGTTTTTGGTTTCTCTCCCAAATCTTGGCAACAAAGCTTTTTAAATGGTTAACAGCAAATTCACTTCCGATCAAGCAGATCCTGGTCGAGCAGGAAAGGCGAGGATAGTGAAAAAATCTATAATTAGTAAATGATGTTGGGTCACTTGGTAAAGTAGTTTGATACGAGTGAAATGGAAAAGAATTTATCCAAAAGGTTCGAATCCTTGTGGCCAATGCACAGGAGCATCTCTAATGCTAATTAGAGTAAGATCACAGTATTTTTTGGGCTACCGTTTGAACTCTGTCCATACAGTCATCAGAGGAACTTCCATTCTCAGAGTGATGACTAGGACATTTATCAAAAGAAATGCCATTCTTGGAGCCATGACATGCATGGTTTATTCAAGCACGGAACTTGTACCAGAAATAAGACGAATTATGCGTGAAAAATATGCTGTTTACATGTAAAGAAACCAAGCAATCCTAAAATAGATCAAAAAGAAGTGCGCCATCACGAACTGATGAATCCTACTCAAACAGTTTGTGTAACTAATTTCTCTTACAATTACATTCCCCAAGGGAGCCTGCCAGAGGTAAACATCGGATGACCAGAAAAAAAATATACAGCATAGGATCCCTGTGAAGCACTCAAAACAGGGGTGACACTGTGACAGAGGGTCTACTGTAATATACTCCGCATGTGAAGATAAACCAGCATACATAGTACTGATATATACAATCAACATTCCATGCACAAATTGTCTTACTTGTCTTGAGATATACTATACATGTATCCAAGTTAGACCTTCTATACCCACAAAACCATATTTACTCTGCCTCTTGTGATGGATTGGTCAACCTTGTAACCCTTGCATGTTAGTTCCTTTAGATTTATTGGCTACATTTCTGCCAAGATATTGATAAGAATATGATGATCCCTGCAAAAGAGAAAAATATTATAAATTCTTACATTTTGCTTAAAAAATGTCGCATGAAAATGTCAAATATCTCACCATGCATATAGCAACTGACTCAGCACACCTGCATATGCCATGTTGCAATATTCAGACATCGCATCAATCAGTAACATCAAATATCAAAGGAATATAAAAGAATGCTACAACAGCAGGACTGTAGATTAAGTTCACATATGTACTTGGCTCACTAAATGGGTAAGAGCCACTCCCAAACCCAGGCGAATGGTGAACACTTCTTACATCTAGATAAGTAAAATGGTCTCGTTAATCAAATGGAAAAGCACATCTCAGGCCAAGAGAAGATATATTGAGACTTAGATTTGTAGTTGGACCCCAAAAATTGCAAGGAGAAAAGACACTTTAGTGCTGATTTGAATGCGCCAAATGAGTAAGTAAATGGGCTTCATCCAGAGTAGCACTAACAACCAGCTCTTTAATGAAATTGTTGTTACGTGGAGTGTAAGGTAAAATAGCTCATATAATTAATGGAAGTAAACTCATCATGCAATATATCCCAATCACCTCGACTTTGTATTTTGGTTGAGGTTGCTCCTTCGGATGATTTTTTATTTTTTCTCTCCAACTTACTCTCAACCCCATCACCCATTACTTTCTTCGCTTTCTTTTGAGGGTGATCTGCCATTGATGTTTCACTAACGGAGTAAAAAACCTCATTACCATTCACAACCTTGTTGCTGTTATCTTCACCATCTTTGGTCAAAAGATTGGATTTGTGCCCTAAAATTTCCTCCACCATCTCGTGCAAATTTTGCATTGCAATTCTCATTGTATCTTCATCTTCAGCAGCCAAGCTCACCATGGCAAAAGCTTTTCACATCAATGTGGAATAACGACCAATCTTTGATGAACATTGTGATACTTGTGGAGAGCCATTATCCACTATACAATCCTTGGCACCCTTAGTCCATCTCTTTAAAACAAAAGCCAATGGGATTTTTGTAACCTTAATGCTACCATTAAGTACATACAAAGCATGGCGGCACAACCACCCATTTGATTCAAATAATTTACATCCACAAGAGACTACAAAATTAACAGAATCAAATCTCACAACATTTTGCCCAGGAATCCCTTGGCAAACTAAAGTATATTCAGAAACTGCCCCATCAGAGCAACATCTCAAAACTCGTTCCGACGTACTTTGCAATAATTCCTCATGAAACTTGGAAAATATGGTACAAGTGTATGCCAATGCAGCATGTGTCAAAATTGCAAACTAAAGTACACAACCAATTTTGGCTTACCTCGAGAAGTGCGATCATCTCGAACTTCAGTCTCCCTTATATATTTTACCTGTTGTTCATAGTGGTGGACAAATCCAATGAGATTCATGCTATTAGCAGGCATCAGCCAGAAGATATTATTTGAGCCCTCGCTCTTTTGAGTTAATCTGATACTACATGAAAATATACCTCCACCAAAGGCCCCACTCCATTTATTTCTCGATTCATATAGTCTGTTAAGCCAAGAGTTGTCCTTAGTGCCCCATTTCCTTCCAAGTGGATTCGAATACGGACTCTGTTTCACAGCCAAATAGTAGTTTTGAGAAAATGTCCCTAAACTCAGGCTTGTCATAAAGATTGGGGATGTTTTTAGCAGCATGCTTTGCAATGTGTGATGTGCATACACAATGTTGTGCATTCAGAAACACCTTTTCAACAGCTTTTTCCATAGCTTCGTCTTGGTCAGTGAAAATCGTTTTGGTTGCCCCATTTCCCATTGCCTCCAAAAACGTATCAAAAAGCCATATAGATGAATTTACTGTCTCATCTAATAAGAGAGCACACCCAAACGAGGTATTCTTCAGATGATGATTAACCCCAACAAAAGATGCACATATCATGTTATATTTACTAACGCGATATGTGGTATCAAACATCACCATGTCACCGAAACAATCATAATCAAATTAAGACAAACTATCTCTTCAAAATAAGTTTGTCAACCTGCAATCTTGATCTACTTGTACATCATAGGAAAACATGGGATTGTGCATCTGCATGCAGGTGAAATGATTCAAGAGAGTTTGCCAATCTTGCCCCCTCGCAATACTTGAACTTTGACTTGGCAAGAAATTATGGCTACCATGCAAACTAAACCCTGCATTTCTACTTCCTCCATCTTCATTTTCCAAAAATTTATATGACTGAAATTTACAACGCCGGCTTTTGCCATGTCAGCCAAGACTCCTTTACTTGGATCAAATATTATCATTCCACATCTTATCAAGTGCCTTTGATTTTCCGGGGGAAATGCATGATTATGTTCAGACATGTACTACATGACTTCATGAACACCATTATCAACCTTAAATAGAATATGTGCAAGACAACCGCACCTGTTCTCAGTCCTTTCCATCTTTTTTTGCTGGCCAGGTGGAGTGCAAGAGAAACCCTCACAAGTACACACAAAAGCACGCCAAGTGATTTCTCCTCGAACTCCAAAACCCTTACATAATGCATACGCCAACATACGTATGATATGCTTTGACTTCACTTGAAAAGACCATCCCTACTTTAAACTCGAAATTTTTCAGGAGATTGTGTATCGAGTGGCAAAGATGGGCATCGTCATGTTCTACAACACAGAAAAGGATGTGTAGGAAATCATCAAAACATGAGATTCATAAGTTGTAAAAGCATAATTTTGATTTAACACATTATCGGAGGTCTTTAAAGATTTTCCCACAAAGAAGAGATCTACACCCCTTCTGTTATCTCTTTGCTTGCATGCTCTGGTTCCATATTATCTCTCATCCAGGTGTTAAATTAAAAAAAATCGGACCTAAAGCCCTCAGTAACCCACAGACATGATCCATAAACACAACCGTCCCATAATCTATATAGCGACCACCAGTGAACAGCAAAAATCGGACCTTCTCTTCCTAGAGAGAGCCCAATTTCTCATCAAATATTAGCCAATCACCCACAGATTACCAGCTCATGAAGTATCAAGAGATGCTCCAGCATCATTGTTTAAAATGAATGCAATTCCAGATACCAACTTAAGGGCTACGGAACTCTCGCTAAGCTACGAGACAGAGAGAGAGAACCAAAATCCTTAATGAGAAAGACAGCAAAGTGGAAACTCGCACGTTCATATATGCCTTCTCTGGCTCAGAAAAAATTGAAACTTGACAAGTCTAACAGCGAAATGAACTCGGGACATGAATGCTGCGGAGAAGAGAGAAGCAACCCGGGGCTCCTGAGAGGGAGAAGAAGCTGGAGAGACAATCGGCGAACCCAGAACGACGGCGGCGGCGCTCGACCGTTCCACTTCCGGCGATCTTCACGGTGGCGCTGTCCTGATCTCCGGCCTTCTCCATTCAACCAGCCAGAGAGAAGGACCGCAGTTGGAAGGAAACGCACGGCCGGCATTGCCCATAACTTTACTGGTCACACGTGTGACTCTGCTAAATTTTACTTATTTCGTGTGATCAGCTATATATATTTATAACTTTTCATATTAACATTAGTAATTGATTGAAGAAATTACTAGTTACGGAAATGGTCTGAGATATTTTTTTTTATAAGAAATTGCAGTTTACAAGTCACCCGCCGACCACAAAGATAGTTCGAGTTTGTTGTTCATAGTATAAAAGTAATACCGAAATGATGAGAAAAATTACTAATTGATAAGTAAGTACTTATTCTGCCCATATATAATCATATTAGTCCAATGAATAAATTACGTCCCACGATCACTATCAAGGAGGAAGCGTCACCAACTGCTGTATTGCAAAATCTTTTTTAGCTATAAGCTATTAATGATATAAAAAATTACTAATTACGATATATACATATTTACCTTTTCTTTTATAAGTAGCTACTAAACACTTGATGCATTAATTTATTTTTCAATATGATTCGATTCACTAGAATGAGTCTGTAAAAATCATGTCCGTTTATCGTGTGGATCTCCATGAAAATTTTAAATTAATCAATTCCGATGTGATTGAGATCCATTACTGGGAATATGTTCTTTGTCTAGACTTTAATCGATAAATTAAGTGTAATCATGTGAGTTCTACCTGAGTCCATAATTTTCAATTGTCATGATTTGATTTATGGATATGGTTGTGAGCACATATTCCATGGATCTATTACTTATGTTAAACTAAATTTGTATTCGACCGGAGAAGATTTACATAGAACCTATCAATTTTGATTATGCAGATTCGACTTAGTATAAACACTATGCTCATATCATAAAAAGGCAAATTAATTAATTACATCTGATACACGTGGACCTAGTACATGCAATTTATTTAAGCATATGATTCTCATTTGTAGAGTAATGCTTTGTGTGCACATAGAAATATGAGATAATAACACAAATAATCTTCAAATTTTGGTTTAACACATAACGTGATCTTAGAACTTTTAATTTGATCAAGATGATCCGAAATATAAGCCCAATATGCAATTTTATCTTTGAATTTTTAATTTGTTTCATGTGTTTGCTAAAATTTTGGTAAATGTTCAAATTAGTTTCTAAATTATATCAAAATATCCAATGTTATCATTTCATTAATTTAAATTTAGAGATAATATTGAACATATGTAACCATATTGAATCAGTGACGATATTGCATTGAGTTAAAGTTCAGGAATGACATTCAATAATTTAAAAGTTTAAAAAACACATTTGAGTTAAAATTTAAGGAGTATTTATGCAATTTTTCCTAGAAAAATTATGGGACAAATCTGAGGTCAAAGCCGCGTCATTCAATGACGCGAACAAATTCGCCACGTAGATACGAAGGAAAAAAAATGTAGTCTCTTCGCGTTGGAGTGACACCAAGAAGATGAACCAGGCTTGACCATTGCCAATGACTCAGAAGGCCATCACGGCCAGCCAAGCCGCCACCCTCTCTTCCCTCGCGAGGAAATGCACGACTCTGAGCCAACTCAAGCAGCTCCATGCCCACATCCTCAAGCTCCACCACCCCGAAAGAAACCCATCCGCCATCGGCCCTCTTCTCTCCGTCGCCGCCACTTCCGGCTACCCCTGTTTCTTCTCTTACGCCTGCTCCATTTTCGAGCACCTCCGTTGCCGCAACACCTTCATGTACAACACCATGATCAGGGGTCACGTGCAATCCGGGTCCCCTGTTGCGGCGGTGTCGTTGTACGCGGCTATGTTGAGTTCTGGGGTCGAGGGCAATAACTATACTTTCCCGCCGTTGATCAAGGCTTGCATCTTTTTGGGTCCCGATTCGAAGTCCATTGGTTTGCTGGTCCATGCGCATGTCGTTAAGTTCGGGTATCATGTCGACCCTTTTGTGGTTAGCGCGTTGATCGAGTTTTATTCGTCGGTTTGTGACTTGGAGAATGCGCGGAAGCTGTTTGATGGAACTACCGTGAGGGATGTGGTCACATGGACTGCACTGGTCGATGGGTATGGGAAAGCCGGGGACTTGGAGAATGCGAGGCTCTTGTTCGACGAAATGCCCGAGAGAAATGTTATATCGTGGAGTGCGATGATGGCAGCTTACTCTCGAGTCAGCGACTTTAAGGAGGTTCTCTCTTTATTCAGGCAGATGCAAGAAGTGGGTATTGAACCTAATGAATCTGTTCTCGTTAGTGTACTCACTGCTTGTGCGCATCTCGGTGCTGTCACTCAAGGGTTATGGGTGCATTCATACGCTAAGCGGGTGAATTTCATTTCGAACCGCATCTTAGCTACAGCACTGGTCGATATGTACTCAAGATGTGGTCTTGTGGATTTGGCTTTGTCGGTTTTTCACAATATATCTGATAAGGACGCCGAAGCATGGAACGCTATGATCGGTGGGGTCGCACTGAATGGAGATGCAGAGAAGTCTCTTGAGCTATTTGAGAAAATGATTGCACATGAGACTCAACCCACAGAGACCACGTTTGTTGCTCTTCTCACGGCGTGTACTCATGCCAAGATGACTAAAGAAGGCCTTAGGCTTTTCAAAGAGATGGGTAATGTCCACGGTGTTAGGCCAAAGTCGGAGCATTTCGCATGCATTGTCGACCTTTTGGCCAGGTCGGGTATGGTGGAGGAAGCTGAAAACTTCATGGAGGAGAAGATCGGAGGACTAGGAGGAGCGGATGCTAACGTGTGGGGAGCATTGCTGCATGCATGTCGCATTTATGGGAATGTAGAACTTGGGAATAGGATCTGGAAGAAGCTTACTTATATGGGCATAACTGATAGCGGGACTCATGTACTCTCGTACAATATATATAAAGAAGCTGGTTGGGAGAATCAGGCCAATCACTTGAGGAAGTTGATCTCGGATGCCCAGATGAAGAAGCTACCCGGTTGCAGCATGATCGAAGTGAATGGCATTGTTAAAGAGTTTCGTGCCGGCGATTTTTGTCATCCACAGGCACTGGAGATGTGTAAACTACTCAATTCTTTCCTCAGAATAATAAATTTGGAGGAGTTATACATTGGCTGAAAATATTCTCCAGAAAAGTGAATTGGGCTAGGACTTTCAGGAGTTTTGGTAGGATACCCATTCTTTTGATCTGTAACGTTTTGATTCTTGTATCAACCTCAGCGAGTTAATCAATCTTGCAATCATCCATAAGAATTGCATCTTTGATGGATTATTGTCTTCCAAATCAAAGCAATACCAACCCAATTGCAATCTCCCATGATCATTGATAAATTTGACATTCTTTTACCTGGGAGACTCGTAATCTAGCGGGACATGGAAAGTCACTCTCAACCCCCAGCTACAGCTTTAAAGGAGGCCCTACCCAAAAACTAAAAGTAGAAAGAAGCTCAATAATCTTGATTGGACCTAATCTAATTGGAAAAGTTTTAGGAAAAGATTCTTGTTACTCTAAGCAGAATCTAATTACTGCTGAAAGTACCAAAATATTTACTTGCTCAATGTAATGGATCATAGTATTAACAGAAAAAGACATGAACCCTGTAGATTACTCACATCATGTTAAATACCACGTTGGTGGGCCTCGGTTCGTATTCCTCCAAATTGAAGAGAGCTTTGGCTTCGTTCTCTCTCACCAACCTGAACCTTCATGATCACCCGCCACCTCAAAACCAGGACACTCCGCAGAGTAGCAAATCCACGTTCGTATCATTCAAATCAATCTCTCATCGCTAGACCACCTTCGTCTCCATCGTTCGACCAAAGTCCTCGCTCCAATAATGCATTCTCCATCAACCGTTCGATGGTCGATTCCATCCGCAAGAAACACCCAACTCAAGCTCTTTCCCTCTTCAAGAAACAGCTCCAGCTGGGCTTTCCCGGCGGCGTCGATGAAGCCACCGTCTCCCTGGCGCTCAAGGCCTGTGATGGAGACCTCGGGCTCTGCCGCCAGCTCCATGGCTTCGCCATCTCTTCTGGATTTGTTTCGTTCACCACGGTTTCGAACTCTCTGATGAACGCTTATACTAAAGGTGGGAACTTTGACCGAGCTCTGTACATTTTCGAGAACTTGGAGCGGCCCGACACCGTTTCTTGGAATACCGTTCTGTCTGGATTCCCGGATAGCGAGGATGCGTTGAGTTTTGGCTACAGGATGAATATGAGTGGGGTTGGTTTCGATGCAGTGACATACACTACTTTGCTTGCTATTTGCTTGGACTACGAAGGGTTTCTGTTCGGACTGCAGTTGCATGGTCTAGTGATTAAATTTGGATTGGATACTGAAGTTTTTGTAGGCAACGCTCTTATAACTTTGTATTCGAGACAGGACATGCTAGAACATGCCAGGAAGGTGTTTGATGAAATTCCCAGTAGGGATATAGTTTCGTGGAATGCGATGATATCAGGCTACACGAAAGAAGGAAGTTATGGGGCGGAGGCAATACGTTTGTTTATTGAAATGGCGAGGGAAGGCATGAAGCTTGATCATGTCTCATTTACCAGTGCTGTTTCGGCTTGTGGCTACGAAAGGAATTGGGAGCTTGGGAGACAGATTCATGGCCTGACAATAAAAGCTGGATATGAGAAGCACGTCTCGGTTGGTAATGTCTTGATCTCTAATTATTTGAAGTCTGAGACCATGGAGGATGCCAAATTGGTATTCATGAACATGAGCGAACGTAATGTTGTCTCGTGGACTACAATGATCTCCATGGATGAAGATGCCATGTCTCTTTTCAATGAGATGAGAGTGGACGAAGTTTACCCAAATGATGTTACATTTGTTGGACTTCTGCATTTCATAACAAATAACAATTTGGTCAAAGAAGGTGAAGTGATTCATGGATACTGCTTAAGTACTAGTTTTTGCTCAGAGTTGAATGTTTCGAACAGCCTCATCACGATGTATGCAAAATTTGGAACCATGGAAAATTCGTTCAAGATTTTTGAAGCGCTCAACTATAGAGAAATCATATCTTGGAATGCTTTGATATCTGGGTACACCCAAAATGGACAGTGCCAGGAAGCAGTCGAGACTTTCTTTTTGGCGACGAAAGAGCTACAGCCTAATGCATATACATTTGGTAGTGTATTGAGTGCCATAGGGGCTGGTGAGGCTATTTCTCTAAGGCGTGGTCAAAGATGCCATTCGCATTTAGCAAAACTCGGACTGAACACCGATCCAATTGTTTCAGGTGCTCTTCTTGACATGTATGCGAAGCGTGGGAGCATTTCTGAGTCTCTTAATGTTTTCCACGAAACTCCTGTAAAGAGCCAATTTGCATGGACAGCAATAATTTCTGCTTATGCAAGACATGGAGATTGTGAGTCAGTGATAAGACTATTCAAGGAAATGGAGAAGGAAGGCATAAAGCCTGACGAAATAACGTTCCTTTCGGTGCTATCTGCTTGCAGTAGAAAGGGAATGGTTGATATCGGCCAAGAACTCTTTGACTCGATGGTCGAGGAGTACTTGATCGAACCATTGCCCGAACATTATTCATGCATGGTGGACATGTTAGGCCGTGCAGGGAGGTTGAACGAAGCAGAGGAGCTTGCTAGCCGCATTCCAGGAGGCCCAGGATTGTCTGTGCTCCAGAGCTTGCTCGGGTCGTGCAGAGTGCATGGGAACGTCGAGATGGCAGAGAGGATCGTGGATGCTCTGATGGACATGGAGCCCACAGAATCAGGGTATTACGTGTTAATGTCGAACTTGTATGCCGAGAAGGGACTGTGGGAGGAGGCGGCGAGGGTGAGGAAAGGGATGAGAGAGAGGGGAGTCAGGAAGGAAATAGGGTTCAGCTGGGTGGACGTGGGTGATCCTGATGGTTCGTTGTGCTCGCACGGGTTCTCATCGGGTGACATGTCGCACCCTCGGTCGGAGGATATATTCAGGATGGTGGAGTGCCTGGGATCGGAAATGCAGTTCTTGAGAGAGAGACAGAGACGGGGAGAGACTGAGAGGATGTTTGCAATGTGATTTCATCAACTCACTCAATGCGCACAGGTAAATTTTCATCGAACTGGATGATGGATGATAAAGACTGAGCACCACTGCTTCATGTCAATCGGTGTCGCGGCGAGAAACATGGAAGAAAACAAGATTTTGGAAGGAAATGCGTTTATCTTTACTCGCCGAGGAAAAATTCAGTTTCAGTTTCCATGTCCAGCAGAAGCTGATGAGACCACGACACATCGTTTGAGGGTCTGATGAGAAATGATTTCTTGCTTAGAGATGGCAAAAACTTGGCGTTAGAAATCACTAGTCTTTGCTTTTCATTGTTTGAGCAATGGAATGCTCTACATTATTCTTCGACTATACGGAATTTTTCATACATAGTAAACATTGAATAACCATTTTTCGACCAAAGCTTTAGAGATAATTAAGAGATTCCTCACATCTCCCTTAATTCTCTATTTTTCTTGCGGTTATGCATACGAGATTCTCCACATCTGTCTTAATTCTCTATGTCCATTAGGATTGTGCATGTATCTCCTGTGATGGTGTACATACATAATTGATCCTAATTGATTGTGATTGATAATGTCTTGTTACCTTAAATAGTTATTTTAGTTATTTTATAAAAACGATAAAATCTCGTGTACACTACATCATAAGGCACACAAAAATTAAACAATTCCCTTCAGTGAATTCTATCTTGGTGTCGGAGCTCTTGTTGTTTGAAGAAGCGTTGCAACATGAGCTCTTTAGTGTTATTTCCAACACTTTCCATTCGCTTGAAAGAAAAGGAGCCCAAAGGTACCATCCGACTCGCCGCACTCAAAAGAGTCATATCCTTAAATTTTGAGGCGTCCGGACGGACCTCCATATTTCGCTGTATCAGGGTTTCACGCACCTCTCTCGCGCTAGAATTTTTTGCGTGCATGATTGTGGAAACCATCAGCCAAGTCACCCTGTTTTCGTGTTACCTGCCGTGTCAACAATCACCTTAAACGACCAAAAAGAAGGAAAAAACAGCCACCTTAAGACTCAAACGCGTATTTGCCATGTCAGACTCAAATGTGTATTTGCCATCCCTTGTTTTCTCGTGGCATGCCATGCCAGGAGCCACCAAACTCAAATTGGCATTTGTCACGTTAGACTAAAAAATTCTGCCACGTTAGGTCAGCCTATTGTCTTGTAGCCCATTTAAATTAGTCGCTTCTCTCTTCAGCAGACCAAATTGGTTCGCCTAGCCTACCCAACCAATCCTCTAACATCGGTTGATCAAACGGAAAAAGAGTTAAAAAAATTCTAAATTTTTTGTATTTGTGCTAATTTAGTCCTAAACATTTTTTTGATATCAATTTAGTCATAAACATTTTTACTTGGTGTCAATTTAGTTATAGCCGGCTAATTTTGGCTGGATTTTGCTGATTGGGTACGGACATCTAACGTGGCACAATTGGCATTAACGTCAACAATTTTTAATAATATTATAATATTTTTGAATTTTTTATTTTCTTTTTCGTTTTCCTTTTCTTTTTTCATTTATCCTTCTCCTCCTCCTTCCTCTAGCCGGTCGTTGGAACTCAACGACTAGCCAGAGGCTTTGCCGCAAGGCTTGCCCTCACCAGCCTGACGCGAGCTAAGAAGCACTGACACTCTTTGGAAGCTTTCGTGTCGTGTTCGACACTCCGACACGTGTCTGACACTTTTCGACACGCTCCGACACGTTCCGACACGCGGTTAACGAGTGTCGGGAAATCCGATACGTGATCAACTATTCCCGACAAGCTCCGACACGCGAGTTCGAAATTCCGACACGCGATTCAGATACACACGGGGTCAATTTTAAAAATTTTCAATACTTGAGGGGTCAAAATATAAATATATGAAAAAATAATGAAAATAACAAAAATAAAGGGGAAAAAAGAAAATTCTTAATTTCAAGTTTCTCAATTATAAGTTTTGACATTTGTGTGAGTGACAATGAAACGCCCCTCTTCTCGTTGGCGTCGCTCCGTCGCCCCCGCAAACTAAAAGTAGTGATTTTTTTTTCCCTTCTTTCCACCTCTCGCAGGCGTTGCCTGTGAGTTATCTCTTTTGGTCTATGTCATTAGCTTGTGAGTTATCTCTTACATATTGCATGACGAATTTAGTTATTTCCTTTTCTTTTGGTAGAGTTCTTGTCTTAGATTTTCATTTTTCTCGAACCTTGTTTTGCAAAGGAGCTCCAAGCTAATCTATATCATGAACTTCGAACTCTGTCTGGGACTATAAGAAATCTCACTAATTTCCGATAAGTGTAAGAAAACATGACATGTTCCTTCAAATTACTTTTTTGTGTTTGCAATTTTTGAATTTCTTATTCAATCTCTGTCAAATTAAAATAATGAATGATATTAACAAATGTTAAATTTAGTATAAATTAATTCTGTGCTCTTTTTATAATTTTTTGTGTGTTTATATATAAAAATATATATTTAATATATAACGTGTCGGAACGTGTCAGAATTCTCTATTTTTTGAGAAATGACATGTCGGCGTGTTGTGTTGTGTTGTGTTGCATGTTGCGTGTCCGTGTTGGTGCTACATAGGACGCGAGGCTGCCCTAGCGAGATCACCTTGCCCATGGTCGGCGAGGGCAAGCCTCGCTACCTAGGTTGTGAGGCTCGCCCTCGCCAAGGCGATAGAGCCTCGCCAGCTGTTGTTGGAGGAAGGAAAGGAGAATGAAAAAAGAAAAAAGAAAAAGAAAAAGAAAATAAAAAATTCAAAAATATTAAAATATTATTAATATTTATCTACGTCAGCGCTAATCATGCCACGTCAGCTAGCCGGCGTCCAGTCAGCAAATTACGACTAAAATTAACTGGAAAGGACTGAATTGACATCAAGTAAAAGGGTTTAGAACTGGTATAAATGTGACATCCAAGATTTTCAATCCTGTTTTCTATTGAATAAATCGGGCATTTCATTGATGTGCCTATAGGGCTGTTCTCAGAGCTGATCACTCTTGAAATAACTAGACTATCTGGGGAAACTATTAAGGACTTTTAATGCAATAGACTTGAGAATTCGACCAGGAATCGGCTACTCGACCGTGCTCATCTTTAGAGGTCATTACGGCACAGTTAAAAATCTATTAGAGATCAGATATAGGTCGGTTCAATTGAGATGTGTGGCTAGTCGTGGGTGACACCACTAAATTGGAAAATTCTCGTCGGCCGGCACTATATTGATTTTTTTTATCATTTTGGTACCTGGTGTCCGTATTTGAATCCTCGAGATTTTCACGACAATCGAGAGTCGCCAATGTGTCGAGTGGGTTCATTGTGGTTTGAAGAAAATCGACCATGGGTCATTTGCACTAAAAATTTCTAAAAGTTACCCGGTAGCCTAGGTCATGCTAAAATCGTGCCGAATTGAAATTAACCACGAATTTGAGTCCGGTTTTCTGTCATGTCACAATTAATTCTAGGAGCGTTGACTCAGTTTCAGAAGATTTTTCTACAAACCAAGACTTTTTGGGAAAAAGTCGAGGTAGGGTTGTTTTTGTCCAGAAAATGTCGGGATTGTTTTTTATCGCAAAATTGGGAAGCAAGTGGGATCAATTGGCGAGGAAAAATACCAATTGGATCGGTGAGGTATCGATTGAATTTATTGAGACCGAATTGGATTGATTTGAGGGAGAATAAGTGTCCAATTGAAGAAGAAATCAAGCAAATTCGTATGCCCCCCCCCCCCCCCCCAAAAAAAAATCCATGACATTTGGACCACTTCAATTGAGCTTCTAGAAGGACCACGTGGCTGATTTGTGGCCATGGAAGCCAGCTAGTAGAAGGATAAGGTCAATGGGACAAATGGGGAGAAAATAAGACCAAGTGGCCCCCTTGTCTCCTCTCTCCTCTTCCCTCCTCCAAGGCTGGTCGATCAGCCCCATTTCCCTTTCCATTTGTGTTGCTCGACACCCCCAACAAACCAGAGAGACCACCGGAGTAGCCCCCGCCTGTCACACGCCATCGCCAGACCACACGCCGTTGCTGGACCACACGTCGTCGCCGTTTGTGCCATCGCTCGCCGCACGCTGCCCCCGCGCGCTTGCCAGTCCACAACGTCGCCTCACCGCCGTCCTCACCTCCAGCAAGCTGCTGTGGTCGCCCAAACCACCGCCAAAGCCAGTCGGAGCTTCCACCGCCACCGCTTGAACCCGGTTTGGCCCCTTTAACCTTCCTCGATCCATTCCCGTCTCAACCGAGCCACCACCTTACCGTTTCAGCCACCAACCAGCACCAAACAAAAGCTGGAAGTGTGGGTTTCCAGCAGCCTTCGAGGCTCGTTTTGTGGTTGTTCTTGGTCCCGAAAGTTAGGCCTGCTTTGGAGAGAAGTGAGCCCCGTCGCGTCCCTGACTATTTGAGCTGATCGAATCGCAAAACAAGTGAGTTTAACTCACAAATCATCGCTTAGTAGATTAATGACAGTTAAGGGCTGATTAGATTAAGTTAAGTATGGTTAGGTGGTTAGTTAGATTAGATTAGTGAAATTTAATTGTTTACCGATGTATGTTAGGTGGATAGTTAGTGCAATTAGGGCCTAGATGAGCTCTAATATTTATTTAGAGTGATTCGGAAATTTTCCGGGTTCGTTTCGGTGTCCAATTTGGCATTATGGGCATAAGTTGGATTTATTGGCATTTATTTAATATTTTCTGTAATTATTTAATTAATTTTTTATTTTTTGGAAATTAGACGGGATAGTCAGTGACTGGAATTTCGTGCTAATTGCAGTGGTGCTCTCTGTTTATTTGATTGGGTACTTGATTGTGCAAATTGATGGTAATTAGTATTTGTGGGTATTTAATTCTAAAAATGGATAATTTTGGTAATTAATTGGAGAATTATCGGGCGTTGGTCTACAATGCCAATTATTTTGGGACTGCTGAAAATAGTGGGAGGTTCAAAAGTGAAATCCTTGTATTTTGGCTAAGGCTGGCCGTGTACCTACACACGTGTATTTTTATCGGGTATGATAAAAATGGTAAAATGACTGTACGATCAGAATAGTACACAATACCAGCTCGATGACTCTATATGTCGTCTTTGTTAACACCTGATTTTTAGTTGATACATCATTAAAATAGATGAGTCCCCATTCGGGGTCAATTTTGGGAGATTTGCTCGGATACTTTTTAATTTGGTCGATTTGGCGTGTTCAAAAATTAGAAAGCCCAGCTAAGGTGGTTCAATCTACGTAATTCGACTTGGCTCATTTTAGACTAGAGTGCAATTGAAACAATTGAGCTTCAATTTGGCCAATTGAGATTCAATTGAAGATATGAGACTAGCTTGTGGCCTCGTTTCAATAGAAATTCAATGAATTTGAATGTTTTGTGCATAATTTTCGACTTGAGATAGTTCAATTGCATCTCATTTGACTCGATTTATATAGAAATATTTGATATCATTTAAATCGGGCAAAACTAGAAAAAAATATAATAAAACAAAAATCGGACAAAAAAGTCAACCCGGTCAATCTGGTGTTGACCAGCATTGACCTGCGTTGACCATATTTGACCGTCGTTGACTGGCATTGATCGACGAATTTTTCCGGCTATCTTTTGGTCGAAAACCACCATCAGCTGGCCCACTTCATGGCCAATGCATCCACGCCCTTTAATTTTTGAAATTCCAATTTTGTTACAGATTTTATGAAATTCGTAAATCGACCCCGCATGTTATGAAAAAAAAAAATAATAATAATAATAGAAAGAAGACTCCAATTAGTTCGCAATTGATCATTGCCGTTCATCAAGAATGCATCATGACCATTGAAATGGGCATATGCTCAATTAGAGGTGCTCTTAACAAACCAATTAGCTAGGAAGATCAAATCCTAGCCCTTGGATTAATCCAAGGGCTAAGATTTTGCTCTTGTCCATGACTACATAACCAACTTTCCCTCCAAATTTTGGAGGGGGAGGCCATTCGACGGATCCGTTTCTCTCTCTCGAGATCCACTCTCTCTCTGGCTTTTCGGTTTTTCTCTTTCACGAACCCTCTTCTCAAAGCCGTTTTTCCGGTGATTCCCCCGCGGCGGCGAAGCTCGATTCGGCCTCCTCCGTTCATCATCTACTGCCCGGCCTCCTCCTGATCATCCCTTCCTGGCCATCGCATCTGCAACATCGCCTCGAGCCTCGAGCTTTGAGCCTCGCGCCTGCAAAACCTAGCGGCCTTCGCTCGCCCCTCTACGCTCGCAACAACGACCGGACGAAGACACTGTTGCTGTTCGGAGGGAATCTGCTTTTGAAGCCATCGGCTCGATTTCGACCTCCGGGAAAGAGCGAAGGATTTCTTCGCCGGTGGTCTCGCGCGCAAGAAGGATCCCGACGATTCTTCTCTCTGGATCGAATCATCCCCGAGGACTCTCTCTCTTAGATCTCGGCATGTTTCACTGAGATTATCGATTCGTCCTCTCTAGCAGATTTTTTGTTAGAATCAGCTCTGTACCTCTCTCCCCTGAACTTCTCTCTTGCTGGCTTTGATCTCGTCGAGCATGTACTTCTTCTCGCCGACGGACAATGGAGGATTTTCCTCCTGCCGATTCAACCATTGAAGTTGCCGTTCGTCTATTGAGGTTGTTGATTTAGCCATTGAACCAACCGAATCTGGTGATTCCCGAAGCAAGACCGAAGAGTAGATCCACTGTTGTTGAAAGGCGGAAGTCTCTGGAGATTGATTCTTCACCGATTCACTCAAGGTAAACAAAACGAAACTCCTTTTAATAGTGTCCGATGAGGCGAGAACTTCTTGTGTTGAAGTACATTCTCGACAATGAAGGTTCGAGACCAGGATGCATTATTATCTGAAATTTTTGGTTTAAGATGGATGATGACTCTTTACTGATATGCATTGTTCAACCTTGCCTATTTTTCCGATTTTCTACTGGATGTTATACTTGAATTCATAGATCGGTGCTTTATGAAATGTCTTTAGTTGCAACATACATTTTTTTTAGAATTTTTGGAGTTGAGTTGATTAGGAAAATGCTCATTAAATCATCCTTAGTATGTGCTGTCTTTTCTGTGGCTTAGTTGCTGTTAGTCTTGAATGAGATTGAACATGATTGAACATGTTTTACTTAGTTCCACAAAAATCGTATGCGTTGGAGTGACTTTCTGTTAGGGCTGATCTGAGGTCCTAAAATTCGTTATATGGCCTCAAGGTATTCTGAATGTGTGATCTATGTTCGATAAGCTTCAATTTGATATATTACAAACCTCGAACGGAGTTTGTTTGATGCCTGAATTCCATCTCGAAAGTTAAATGATGCTGCTGCATTATGTGAAGTGGATTGTAACGTCCTGTGTTGTCTTTTTTGTGTAGCTTTTTGTGAATCAAACTAGATTTAGGTGTCTTCACAGAAAATAACCATGACGTTGCATGATACATGTAGAATTTTTCATAAGATTTTAGCAAATGGTTAAATCTTTGAAAATGACTCATGTTCTGTGATACTCTTGCTGTGGTTGAGGCTGATCACGAACCCATGAAAACATTTTCTTTTGAGCCCCCTTAAGAGATAAATTAGCACATCGTGTCTTCTAGATATGTCTAGAGCATATCATAAACCTCGCGATGATGTATAGCATGCCTCATTTGAGGATCATTTACTATGTAAAAACCATGTATCAAGTCGATACGTCGCAACTGAAATTGTCATGCATTTTGCCTCTAATGACAAGCCATATATCAATGTTAATGAATTTATGTGACCTTTTGCACATGGATTTAGGGTCAAATGTCTTAATCAAACTTGTTCTTCACAGTTAGCCTTACGTCATGTTCAAATTTCATAATTTTCATGCATTGATTAGGTGGCTTAATAAGTCAGTTACCATGCATCATTTTCTGATTTGCTTATGATTGATTTGCATGCTTTAGCGATTGTTGCTTTTCGGCCATGAATTTGACCTTACTTGAACCTGACACGTCTTAGAAAGTCTTAGTGCACGTCTTAATTTTTCAGATGATGCTAATTTTGCATCATTTGCATGTCATTTGGCCTCTTTTTTTTTTTTTTGTCAAATTTGTCTAGAAATCTGTTTCTAGTGAAATTCGGAATGCCTGCTTTGCTTTTGTTGAGTCAACCTTTTGTTATTTTTGTATGAATTTTTCGATAAGAATTCTAAGGTTGGGTCCTCAATGAAGTTTGTTCATCTTTTTCATGTCTATATTGTGGTAAAATTTCAGATTTTTTTAGAATTTTTAGACAATTGTTTACTAGGACAAATTGTTGTTGATTTGCCATGATGTCTTGCTGTCCTGTTATGTTTCTGATGTGTTGTTATGTGTTCTTGAATTTTTATAAATTCATGTGTAACCCATCTTAGGAAACTCCATTCATGAAAGTTGTTCCTCATGGTGTGCTTGATGTTCTGTGCTTTTCTTAGAGCCAATTATCCATGGGTTTTACCCCAATTGCTTTGATCTTATTTGTGATGTTTGATGATTTTTGTTGTGATCTTTTGTTATGATTTCATTCTAGGATTTCTTTTAGAATATCTTGCTTGCTGAATTGAGATTACTTATCTTCCTGATTTTGATCCTTACTTTCTGAACTTTGTACACAAAAATTATTGGAAAATAAAAACCATTTTTTTTTTCATGCTTTTCAGACCTTTGAATGTGTGAAACAAATCTGGAATTTCATATTCTAGTTTATTTGAGCTTGATTTTCGTATTGCACTTCTTTTAAATGATTGATCTCAATATGATGTCTTGTTTTTTGTTGTTTTTATGTGTATGATTGCTTCTTTCATTTGTATGCACCTAGTTATAAGTTTCTTAGATTAGGCTTAGATTAGGATCCCAAAGATGGACCTTCGTGTGAAGACGGTGGAGGTCGATGTCCATTCTGATCATTATCATGTACTATTCGTTTTCCCGACATATGTCTCGGGTTCCATTTGTTGTATAAAACCCGACGAGTTGCGGGTTTTCTCTCTTTCTCTCATCTTTTTCAATTGTATTTCTCTTTTATATTTTTTAGGATTGCATGATAGATTTACTGCTTTCCTTGATTGTTTACTTACTGTCTTACAATTTCAATTCCATTGATTGTTTTCTTTTTCTTGTTTTTCTAGAAATAGAATAGAATGAAAATGACCAACCACACATGATCACTTAGTTTAAGACAAATGATCCCGAAAATGTAAAAAGAGACGCATGGACATATTAAGAAAATATAACATACTGTTTAGGTACCGAAAGGGCGCTAATAGAAATATTAGCGTAACTCAAGTCCTCGAATCTAGATATTTGGTTGCGTAGAAATCGAGGGAACACTCCCGACCCTCGATTAGGTTTTCTAGCCAACCCCAAAATGAGGCTAGTGGCGACTCCCGTCTTACTTTTAGGTTGACATAAACAACTAGATCGTGACATTTCGCTGTCACGCGAGGTACGAGCTTTGGGAGAGCTCACGATCTCGTGAGGGAACTCCTGTGATCAAGTACCCCTAAACCCGACCTTTCCCCTTTGACTCGAGGGCAGCGAGATCGGGTCGTGACAGTCTTGGAGAAAGAACGATAGACAATACCATGTTGTCTTGGAGAAAGAAGGGTATGCTATAACGGCTCGATGACTCTATATGTCATCTTGGAGAAAGAACGTTATACTATAATAGCTCAGTGACTCGATATGTCATCTTGAAGAAGTAATAGTATTTTATACCAGCTCGATGACTTTATATGTCATCTTGGAGAAAGAATGGTATGCTATAATAGCTCAATGGCTCAGTATGTCATTTGGAGAAGGAACAATATTTTATATTGGCTCGGTGACTTGATAGGTCCTCTTAGAGAAGGAACGATATACTATTATTTAGCCCTTGAGGCTAGCTATTATCTATTTTTTAGCTTAGACAAAGCTGTTCGCAAGGTGGTCGGACCTTATAGATAGTATTGAATAATATGACCGGGGAATGGTCTGGTTGACATGGAATCGACAGAGTTGATTGATCGATGATTTGATCTGTGGTGATTGATTGGATGTCTATTTGAATTGAATTGATTTGCAGGGAGGAACTAAGGTCAAGGTAAGTTCTCTGACTTGTGTTGTGCTTAGGCAGCCCTTAGAGTTTATTTGTTTCCTAATAGAGTCTTAGGGGGTAGAACTCGCTGAGACGTCGTCTCACCCAATTGTGGGATAAAATTTCAGGTCCTTAGATGGCCGTCCCTCCAAACCCTCCTGAATATTTTGGGCAACCCAAGAAGTTTACTGAGACTAGTTACCACATTCTGATACACCACCACCCTGAGGGACTCGAGTATGTGTTGATAAAGTCCACAGTCTGGGTCGATGTGGGAGGACCCAAAAAGGTGCCTTATGAGTACAGGGCGTGGTATCGCCATTAATCTGATGGGTGCAGGGAAGATCTGATATCAAAATTGGAGATACCGCTGTATGCGTTGGAGGTTGCGTTCGGGAAGGGTACAACAAATCCTAAGAGTGGATCAGTGATAGATGCGAAGGACCCTAAGCTCGAGAGTGATTATGACTCTCTGGTGTACTAAGCCGTGGGCTCTAGCTGGAGCGAGGAAGAAGGAGAGATCGTTGAGGAAGAGGAGGACTCGGAGGAGGATCCAGAGGAGCCTTGAGACCCCCACCCCTGTCTTACAAACCCTATGTTGTGAACCTATGTTGTGATAGAATCGACTTTTGTTAATAGTATTGTAATATATACTGTATGGGTTGCAATGTATAAAAGTGTGGTTGTGGTTTTTCAGGTTTGAAAAATATGGCCCTACTTTTCTATCCCATTATTTTATTGTTTAGAGATTTTATATCTGCTTCCGCATGTATATTAAAATGAATGGGTCGGTGATGCGTCCTAAGATGTCGCTATTTAATCGACTAAGCCATGATGGGTGCACGCTCGAGGATCGAGGCGTGACAATAAATGCAAAAGGTTTAGGACTTTTTAAACATTTTTCCCTTGATCAAACTACTGATGTCTTTAGATACATCCACCCAAACATCTTTTGCATCTTTCCTCCAAATTTCGATAGACATTTCTATGTCAGAGGATGTTAGAGATAATTAAGATTACTATTGTAAAATCTTTGCCTTAGACAATCATCTTGCCAAGCCAATAAATAGCTTATGTGCTATTCATTATCATCTTGTAAAGTTGATGTGTTGTTCATTATAAAAATTCACTGAAATTACACAATTCTCTTTGGCATATTCTTATCTTGTAAACATTTTACAATGTAAAAAAACAAAGAGGAAATACTCAAAGGCTACATCTTTGCTTAATAATTTTACCTTTTAACGTGTTACGATCAAGAATATACGAATGTAGGAAGGAAAGTAATCTAATCTAACAAGAAAATTAGTTATCTTAATCTAACAAGAATACTAGGCACCTATGAAATAACAAAATATTAAACATAGTCTTTGAATGGAACTACATACCCAACAACATTCTTTAATATCTATGAACATACTTCGAAAATCCCTCTTAAGCTGGCGCATTCATCTTGCATATAACAAGTGCAACTTTCTTTGTGACCAAGTGTCATGTAAGCCGAACTAGGTCAGGTATATGGATACATCAAATCAAACAGAGACAATGATAATTGTGTAAGTTAGACCTTATATGTCAATTCGAATATAATCCATGTCATCATTAGAATTGTCAAACGTTGAATAAGCACATGATTTAAATATCGACACCTCTTTTTCAAACAACTTTGAAACCGTTTGGAAACCCAAATTTAATTGTGGCAAACTAAGCTACATCGCCTCATGGTGCTCAATTTAACTTGCTCAATTAAGTAGTGCTTGACTCCAACGCTCATGCCTATCAAGACATTTGACAGCGACTTGGTCGTGGTTGATGCACGCAATTGACAGAGCCCTGCAACAAATAATGTCTACGGTTGACCTTGTTAGGTGTTGACAAAATTGGGAGGATTTCGAAGATGAGGTAATTTGACGACAAGAAAAAGAAAAGGATAAAAATAGGGTTTTGGTTTTGGTTTTGGTTCCTCTCACTTGGTTAAATATTTTAGAATCTTAAAAAACTCGGAGAAAAAGAACACGGCTGCATCATTACTCAATAACTTTACTATCTAATGTGTCAAACAAAGAAAGTAATCTAATATTATAAGAAAATTAGCTATCTTATTCTAATGAGGAAATTTGGCTTCATTTATTTCACGAAAAATGATTGATTTGGAAAATACTTTCCTAAAAATGATCGCTTATATCCCTTAAAATAATTACCCTATGAAAAATATTTTCACATTGATAACAATATATGTCTAAATATTTTCATAGATGACGAGAATATTTTTCATTTATTGATTATCGTAAACGATATAAGCAATCATTTTAAGAAAATATATTCCAAATCATTGATTTTTTTTAAACAAACAGAATCTTGGTAATCCTAAAAAATAATGGAATAAAAAATAAGATTCCTAATATGTATTGGTATCTCTAACAGATTTTTTTAAATATACTTAAACATAAAGAAAACGTCAAACTATCGTTTTGCTATTCCTATATAATAAAAAAAATTTATTCAAGATTCAGAATAAGAGAGAAGCATTAAAATTTGCTCGCATCTGGTGCGAGGAAGAAGTTGTAAAAAAAAAAAAAAAAATTATTCTTGATCTTCTCTTTTCTTGTCACTTCTTTTTTAGTCTCTCTCAAGATTTATAGATTTGAAGGAAAAATCAAATTAAATCCTCAATTCGACCTTTTCTTAATTGTTTCTTTTGGCATTTTTTTTGGAAGAAATAGTACATGGTTTTCTTCAAGCTTAGTTCAAGAAAGAATAAACTATTGAAATTTAGATTTAAATCGAGATAGGAAAGTAGAAACTCTAAATCATTAGTTTTCCTTAAAAAAAAGATGTTTGTAGATCAGATACATGCTTAATAAAGTTGAAGGCTAATTTGATCAACAAACATAAGAAGATATGCTTCAGTAAAAAAGATGAGGAAATAGGACCATCCCGTTTAACTAGTATGTCTTTATCCAATTTGTAATTCCTTTACATCCATTAATTAAACATATTGAACGATCATATTAAATTGGATTAAATAGTAGTCATCTGCACAATAAAATTTTTTACAAATTTCCTTCATGTGTAATCAATATTAGTATTAGTAGAATTTTCTAGTAGAATTTTCTGTTGATATAAAAATCCAGTCAACTGGACGTCAAAATTTATGTGTAGTTAAAATTTAGTCAATTTTATGAAGGGTTTTTTTTTTTTAAAAATATCAATATAATTAATTGGTTAAAAAAAAATACAAACGGAGACTAATGAGACAAGTGGAAGCGTGGATGATTAATCATGTGTTGTCATGGTTGTTATAGAGAGAACGTGGATGAAGCGGTTATTGGTAGGAAATTTTGAATTGATCTGTAGAAAAGTTACCTTTACTAGTCAAGTTTTGGGTAAATTTTTATCAGTGAGCATAATTATGACTACTAAAGAAAAGTTGTGATCAAACATAACATTTAATTAACTCGTACTTATGTGGTTACAGCTTTCACAACCACAATTGAATCCTAAAACCATAACCTCTAGTGTGTGCAAACACTGGATGCAAACTTATGCAACAGTGTCCATTAAGATTCTTCTTGGCACTTTGCACACTTGCATGTGAAATCATAGTCCGTAAGCAGTGCCCGCCTCCCTTCAAAGGGTAAACCCTCCTCTATGTATGAAATGGTCACCTGCAAGATTTCAGAATTTCTCACATCTCAGCTACGCATATGCTCACTATAAGAGAAAGAGCTACATTGCTTTTCACCTAAACTGGCATAATTTCATCCGAGCATATGCTAACTAGCCAGACTAAGCCGCATGTAATTACCTCTTCTCCCTTCTAAATGGGCTTTAATGCCACTATCGTTGCTTGACCATCCCTATCCTGAAAAGGCGGAAACAATCAAAACACTTCTTTCGCATATCATTTGCAGTCTCCACCCACTCAGGTGTCCATGAAAAGGAATAGGTTCAACGTAGCGTAGAATAGATATAGATGATGTTATGTTGTCAACACTCATGGGACGGTTATGGGATAATGGAATAGTTAGTGCAAAGAAATAACTGTTCGAGGCGTAGGAGAAACCGCTTGAAAGTAATTCCGAATTGGTTGAGATGAGCTCATTATACCAGTGTCCCAAAGTCCTCTCCTCTCTCTCCTCTCTCCTTTACCGGTCTTTGTTACTCTCTTTCACCCCCTCTCTGTCTCCGTTACCCTTTTTCACTCACCTCTGTCGTCTCTCTCTCTTCACTTTCTTTGACAGCCTCAACCGGCGGCTTTTCTGGAAAGGAAGAAGCAAACCCATCAAAAAGTGCCAAGACACTGAGACCGTCGCCTCGACAACGCTCAATATGGTGGCCGCAAGCTCTGCTTCAGGGACTGGTCAATAATTTGGTCCACGAAGAATATTGCGATTCTCTGTTTTCCCGTCTTCCTTTTTACCGGCCAGAAAAGACAATCTTTACACATGCTCAGGAATTGGCGACAGTTTTCTTGGCAATGTTGATTATTCCACCAAAATGGAAAACTCCATTTTAATCCTCGAGATGGGGTTGCCCTACTACCCCAGTTGGTTTGTTATTCTTCGCCAAGAAAATTCAGATGAAAATGGAGATTTAAAACCCTAATCTAGTACCCCAGTTGGTTTGTTATTCTTCGCCAAGAAAATTCAGATGAAAATGGAGATTTAAAACCTTAATGAGAGAGAAGAGACAAAAGGGTAACGGGGAGAGGGGGAGAAAATATTGGGTGGTCCGGGAGCGCCATGTCAGCGTGGTCCCCGACCACTCACGCGGCGCCATGTGGAAAAGTGGGCCCCTTGCTGTCTTCTGCATTTTTTCTTTCTTTCTCCTCTCTGTAGCTCCTTCCTACCCTCTCCTCCCGCGCACGTCTTTCTTTCTTTCTCCTCTCTATAGCTCCTTCCTACCCTCTCCTCCCGCGCACGTCGATTCTCCCCCTTGCCTGCACTGCCTGCACATTCTCTCTCATCTGTAATACATTTATGATGGCACAGGGGCTTTTCTCTTTCCTCTTCAAACGAAGGAAAGAGAAGCAGAGGCTCCGCACGGTTACTCTCTAGCAGCTGCGAATTCTTTCACTCGACAGAGGTTTCAAAATTTTGAATCCCAAAATCTCTCTACGCTTGTCACTGCTCCGCCATGCGTCAAGTGGCCGTTCCCTGTGGTTGCCGACAACCTACATTACAAGTGCCCCTGCTCTGGCACCGCTTGCTTCTCTCTCCGCTCTCATTGCTACTTTGGCGTTTGTTTCGGCGTTCGTCAAGCGGCCATTCCCCCGTCGACATCAACAAACCACATTATGGCCGCCCCTACTCCGGCGCTCGCTTGCTTCTCTTTGCGCGCTCCTTGCTGCTCCGATGTTCGTTCAAAGTTCGTCAAGCGGCCGTTCCCCTACCGTCGCCGGCGAAGCAGGGGCCCCTACTACGGCGCTCACTCGCTTCTCTTTCCGCGCTGCTCTGGCGTTTGTCAAGCGACCGGAGGAGGAGGAATGGCCATTTCTTCCTAAGGCGGAGGAACGGGGATAGAGATTTGGCCGTGGTTTTGCAGGAGCAGAGCTTGAGGCACATATCGCACGCTGTGGAGCCGATCGGTGACTAGGCTCGATGATTACACGCTGCTCTCGAGACTCAAGTGTGACATCCTAGATTTTCAACCCTGTTTTCTACTGAATAAATCGGGCATTTCATTGACGCGCCTATATGGCTGTTCTCAGAGCTGATCACTCTCGAGATAACTAGACTATTTGGGGAAACCAATAAGGATTTTAAGGCAAATAGACTTGAGAATTTGACTAGGAATCGGCTTCTCGACCGGGTTCATCTTTAGAGGCCATTGCGGCACAGTATAAAATCGATTTGAAATCAGAGATAGGATGGTTCGACAGAGATGTGTGGCTAATCGTGGGTGACACTATTAAATTGGAAAATTCTAGTTGACCGGCACTAGACTGATTTTCTTATTATTTTGGTACCCTGTGTCCGTATTTAGATTCTCGAGATTTTCATGACAACCGAGAGTTGCCAATGAGTCAAGTGGGTTCATCGTGGCTTGAAGAAAATCGACCACGGGTCATTTGCACTAAATTTTTTTTGAAAGTTACCCAGTAGCCTAGGTCACGCTAAAAACACGTTGAATGGAAATTAACCGTGAATTTAAGGCCGATTTCAGAAATTGAAAGTTCTGTCATATCACAGGTCATTTTAGAAACGTCGACTTATCCTTTGAAGAATTTTCAGAGATTCCGAGATTTTTACGGAAAATCGGTTCGGATATTGCAGAAAATTAGCAGAAATTCGGATCAGTCGAAATGAAGAGATTTTCACCTTGCAAACCGAGCTATATGGTGAGAGGGACTTGTAAAAATTATGTGGGCTTTTTTTACATCAAAATTGGACGTCGAAGTTGGGAAATTGTTGAAGAAATTGAGGTCCAAAAATTGTGAAATTCGGAATTGGCAAGGGCAGCATTATTTTGGCATCAATTTGGTGAATTTATGGGTATAAATTGTTGGAAAGTAACGGGGGACAAGCATTAAATTAAAGAGATAACTTTGCTGACTTTAGGCCCCATTTTTCCAAGCTTGCCGAGCACATCTTGCCAGCTGCTTCCCATTCTCTTCGATCGGACGTCATCTCCATGAAACAGCCACTCTTGCCTTCTTTTCATTGTTCTTTGGACGGACAGCTCTCCATTTTCTGCCCCATTCCTCGACGCCAACGCATCCGCAAGACCGCCCAACCTTCAAGAATTCACGAAGCTGCTCTTCTCTCTCTCTTCTTCGCCCGTGGTTCGCCCAGCAGCTCGTCTCTCTCCATCCACATAGCAGTCCAGCACCACCGATTGAAGTAACTCACGGCAGAAGCTACTCCATCCAGTGTTCTCCTCGCTCAGCTCACGCTAACACACCTCACGCTCGGTCAACCACAGCTCACTTTGCGCCCACGCCGTGGACCTTCGAAGCTCCATCATTGACTGCCCTTACTTCTCTTTTTCCCATTTGAGCAGAGCGAAGCCCCCACCGAATCCATCTCTGCCACTCGTCCAGCGTCGACGACCATCCGGAGTAGCCCCTCGTGTCTTCATCTCCACAAAGACAACCCCAGCATCCGACACCACCCACTGAAGCTGTCAGTTGCCGTGTCCTCCGTTTCCTTGAGTTCACGAAGCCAGTGAAAGTCATGGCCTAGCTCCATCGAAGAAGCCCAACACACCGAAGTCCATTCCCAGTCGCAAGTCCAGCCCATTCTCTGCATCTCAGCCCACTTGAAGCCATTTGAGGCCCACAAAGTTCAGCCCATTTGAAGCTCAGCCAAAGAAATCGGCCCATCTTCATTTTCAGCAGCAAGCCCAAGCCCGCGATTTTGAAGCCCAAGCCCAGCGTCTGCAGTAAGCCCAGTCCAACGCAATAACAAATCTCAATTTGGGCTGAGATTTATTGGGCCGGTTTAAGGCCCGGTCCAAGCCCGTGGGTGTTGTCGCGAGCCCAAGTTTGGCCGCCGTCGCGTCGTCGTCGCGGTGTTCCGGTCTTTGCTTTGCTCAAGTGAGTTTTGCTCACTAATGCTTTCTTAGTTTGCTAATTATACTTAATGGTTGATTAGATTTAATTAATTACAATTAGGTGGTTAGATTAGTTTAGAATTATTTAATTAGTGACTTAATAATGCATGTTAGGTGTTTGGTTTGTGTAATTAGCAAGTAGAGACGTCTGGTATTTATTGAATGCATATCAGGATTTTTCCCGACCCGTTCTAGCGTCAATCGGCATTACGGGCATAAATTGGATTTTTAGTATTTATTTATTAATTTTCGAAATTAATTAATTATTTATTTATTTATTTTTCGAAAATTAGGTAGGGATAGCCGACGGACCAGGAATTTTATGCTGATTGTCGTGGCGCAGTCCGTTTATTTAATTGAGCTTTATTTCATGCTGAATTGAATTATTTGAAAGTGGGAATTATTCTTTAATTGGATAATCATTAGTTATTAATTGAAAAATAACCGGGCATTGGTTGATAATGCCAAAAATATTTGAGTGGATTACAGAAAATGTGGGAGTTATGGAAATGAAATTATAGCATTTTGGCTAAGGCCGACTGTGTCCCCACACACGGCTGTTTGTACCGGGTATTTTATCATGAGGGTATTGGGTCAAGACATAATTCTTAAATGAGGAATATGATTGTGGAAGACAATGTCTTTGGCCGTAGATGAAAAATCGGGTGAGGTTATGACGCAGATTAAGATTGACCACCTAATAAAGGTAGTGCCTATTTGGGGGCCATAATTAACCACCGACGTATGGTTGTGCCTACGAGGCCGTAATTCTCCACCTATTAAAGGTTGTGCTCGTTGAGTCGTAATTCAGCATTACCACCTAATCTAGGTTGTGCTCGCTGAGTTGTAATTCAGCATCTCCACCAAAGTACAATTATGTCCATTGGATAATAGGTTACCACCTAATCTAGGTTGTGCACGCTGAGCCGTAATTCAACATTTCCACCGAATTTGGAATCGATTGTGCTCGCTGAGCCGCAATTCAGCCTTAACCGCCGAAGAAATAGTAAGCCGTGCCCGCTGAGCTGTAATTCAACATTACCGCCAAAATTTTAGTAGGCTGTGCTCGCTAAGCCGTAATTCAGCGTTGGGGTTGAGTATTTAAGATGAGCGTGTAAGCCGTGCTCGCTGAGTCGTAATTCAGCGTTGAGTTGGAATATTTGAGATGACCGATAAATGGTCTGATTAACATGTAATTGACTAGGTCGATTGATCATTGCATGGATCTGATGTTGTAAATTGATTGATTGATTGAATGGAAATGACCGATGGACGGTCCGATTGACATGTAATCGACTAAGTCGATTGATTGAGATATCGATCTGTGATTGCTTGGGTGCCTATTGAACTGTGCTAATATGCAGGTGGAATCTGAGGCCAAGGTAAGTCCTCTGACTCGTGCGTGCATAGGCAGCCCAAATAGCGTATTGGTTTACTAATCGAGTCTTAAGGGGTAGAACTTGCTGAGACATAGTCTCATCCCGGTTGTGGGACAACATTTCAAGACCCTAATGAGGAGCCTGAGGAGGAGAACCCTAATGTGAAGCCTGAGGAGGAGGATGAAGATTTTGAAGAAGAAGATGATCCAGAGGAGGATCCTGAGTACGACCCGGATGAGGACTGAGATCCCATCCTGTTTTGTCAGACCTTGATTATATGTGGAAAAGTGTTAGATCAGACCCCTGTGAATAGTATTATATTATATGCTATGAGGTGCTTGTATAAAAGTGTGGTTATGAATTTCAGTATGAGAATTATGGCCCAGCTTTTCTATCCCATTGCTTTATTGTCTGGGGATTTATAACTACTTCCACATGTGCTATTGAAAATGAAAGGGTCGGTGATACGTAGTCCTGGGATATCGCATTTTAAAATCGACCAAAGATGAAGGATGGGCACGTGACCGAGGATCGGGGCGTGACATCAAGCCCTAGAGGGAGGTCGTCGACTAGCTAAACTTCGTCATTCAAGGTGCATTTAGGGCTTTCACGATGAAAAATTTGTTTGTGGGGGTTCAACAGAAAAGTTGCATACAAAATTTGTTTGTGGGGGTTCAAAATTTGTTGGCTTTGAACTTTGAAAGAGATACTCTGGAAAATACGCTCGAGAAGTAGCTACTACTAACTTTCACAACGATGTCCTTCAACAATTAGTATTATTCAGAGTAGTTTGACCCCTCTTCATTGTGAGCTTTTTGAGTCAATTAACATGACGGGCTCCCTAAACACAAACTAAATTTGCTGCAGCCTCTTAAAATTGAGCCAACGATTGACTTGATATTGTTTGGTAGGTTTGGTCCTTGGTAGTAGAAATCTCACGCCTCGTATCGCTGTAGGTCATAATAATTTTAGTTTTTTCCATTAAGAAAGGACCGTTTACGCACAGATACCGCATGAAAATTAATCTAGTGAAGATTGACTATTCAATTCCTCGTATTCAAGTTAGGTTTTATAATGAAGTCTTCTAGGCCGATAAAGCTTTGGGTAATATTAAAGTGAATCAAACATCTTAGGTTCTTAACGCTTCTGATTGGAGTCGCAGCGGCTTTGCCAAAGTTGAATCGGGTCCCATGAACGGCAATTGGGGATAGGCGCCTTCTATTGCTTTGATCGTGGCTCGACGGGCTTTTGATCGACTTACTTTTTCTGTCTTAAAACGCCCGGTGTCCAACATTGGGTAAGCAGATAAAATGTGTTCCACGTGGGCTGCTTTCATTTGCTCATATGCCACACCAATTGATCTAGATAATCCTAAAAAAAAATCAAGAAGTCCAGTCCTGGTCCGTTCCTTCCGTTTTGGCTCAACAATGCCTCGGCGGCGGAAGAACAGATGTCTGGGGAGAGTGGGAACGATGGTCCAGCCAATTTCAATCCGTTTTGATTCAGTTTTGGGAAGATCCCAGATTTGAAGTAGAGATTGTTTTGTGACGAGTTATGCTGATATAGAGGTTGATGCATCATATTCAGATTGAAGATAGCACTAAACTTGCTTCTAAAACTCATATGCAAATACTCAAGATGATCGTGAATGTGACAAAGATTTATCTTTTCCTTTAGTGCAATGTATTAGCCATTCTATTTTTTTTATATATGTTTCCATGAATTCTGTTTTAATGGTTAAGTGATGTCATGCTTTGATGTTTTATGCCTATAGTCATTGAACTGATTTCGTGTTATTTTGCTTCTATCCATTAGATCCCTTCTGATCAAGTAAAGCCTTTGCGCCCGTAAATTCGCAGTGTAAGGTTATTAGATGGCTGAATTAGAGGTAATTCTAAACTTATACTATGTGAAAGATATTTGCTTTCTCAAAAAATAGAAGAAATTTTATTTTCCTCGTAAAAGCACTATGTTAAAAACCTTTTGTTCTTTGCTTGCAGCTTGAAACTGCTCATCTTGCACATGTAACCCGTGATTTGGAAAAAAGATTTTGAGTTTACGATAGGAATGGTTTTTGCAAGCGAACTTGAAGCATATCATAAATATGTGGCCTATGCTATAGGCAAAGGTTTTGGAGTGAGGAAGTCTAAGACTAGAAAAAACAACAAAGGAGAAATAACTCGATGGATTTTTGTGTGTAATTGTGAGGAGTATTCTGTCAACTCATCTGATCAAGAAAAAAAAAATGAAAGACTTGAAGTTAGATGTGGTTGTCCTGCTTTTATCAAATTTAAGGTTGAGAATGGCGTTCATGAAGTCCTTTGAGTATGTTTTGGAGCACAATCATGAGTTTATACCAGAACATCAAAAGCACTTAATAAGATGCGGAAGAATGATTTCTAATACTTGCAAAGGGGTTTTAGTTGACATGGCTAAAGCTGGCATTGGGGGGGATAATGGCATATAAATTCTTGGCCAACGAAGCAGGAGGAAGCCAAAACTTAGGTTTCATCCTACGTGATTGTCAAAATTTTCTACAAAGTGAAAGATCAAATCTTATCAGTGGGGGTGATTGTCAAAATCTTTTGAATCATTTTCATTGCATGCAAATGCAAAATCCAATATTTTTCTATGCACAACAGCTAGATCAAGATGGTAGATTGACAAATCTATTTTGGAGAGATAGTTTGTCCAAATTTGATTATGACTATTTCGGTGATGTTATGGTTTTTGATACCACCTATCGTACTAACAAGTATAACTTGATTTGTGGGCCTTTTGTTAGAGTTAATCATCATTGGAAGAATACTTTGTTTAGTTGTGCACTTTTATCGGATGAAACCGCAAATTCATTTATGTGGTTATTTGAGGTGTTTTTGAAGTCTATGGGAAATAAGGCTTCAAAAACCATTTTCACCGATCAAGACCAAGCAATGGCAAAAGCCATTCGAACGGTGTTCCCGAATACTCAACATCGTTTATGTACTTGACATATTAGTAAAAATGACAATCAAAACATTCCACATCTTTATCATAAGCCGGAGTTTAAGGATAAATATTTTTCAAAACTTATGTATAGATGCAAATCAAAAGATGAATTTGAATCTACTTGGAGAAAAATGGATGAGAAGTGGGGCACTGAGAATCATAGTTGGCTTCAGAGGTTGTACGACTTGAGACAAATGGAGTTCAGCTTTTGGTCATGATATTTTTACTTGTGGTATAACATCAAGTCAAAGGAGCGAGAGTACTAACAATGTCTTCCAACGAATGTTGACTAAGACATCGAGTCTTGTACTATTTGTCCACCACTATGAAGAACAATTGAAACATATGAGAGAGACTGAAGGTCAAGATGATTATAGTTCTTGTGGGCAGCCCAAATTGCGTATTTTGCATAATGGGATATTGACGCATGCTGCTTCGGTGTACACTCGTGCCATTTTTAAGAGGTTTTATGATGAATTTTTGCAAACTGTCTCCCAACAGATTTCAAGTACAACTTTCAATGGGTTGGTTTATAAATACTCTCTCAAGTTTATGGGGATTCAAGGTGAACATATTGTCAGATTCAATCCTGTTGACTTTTTTGTTTCTTGTGAATGCAAGTTATTTGAATCAAAATGGTGGTTGTGTCGCCATGCTTTGTACGTGTTGAATGCGAACCCATCAATTTTAGTCATTCCATCTGCTTATATTTTGAAAAGATGGACTAAATGTGCGAAGCAAGGATATATGAATGATGAATTTCATGAAATGTCAGCAGGTCCATCTACCTTTAATAGATTTTCCACATTAATGCAAAATGCTTTTGAAGTGATGAGTTTGGGAGCCCAAGATGGAAATACTATGAGAATAGCGAAGAAGAACTTAGATGCAACAGTAGCTGAAATTTCATCATACAACTCAAGCGTGGTTGTGACAAATGGTGCTAGTGATGATAATGATAATGAGGCTTCTTTGTGTGAGATGTCGGTATTGGACCCCCTTCAAAAGAAAGGAAAGGGAACAAGTTATGGAAGGCTTAAAGCCTCAAGTGAGAAAAAAAGAAAAAGAAAACTAAGAAAGTAATACCCTCGATGCCAGTAGAAAGTCGAGGTGAGCTGATTCTGATTGACATAGAGTCCTAGTTAATATGTTTAGTTTATTCTTCTGCTACATGATGCCAATTAATATATTTCTTATTTTGTAATGTAGAGCTGGTTGTTCAAGCAACACATGTTGAAACTCATTTATCGGATTATTTAAGAAATGCAAATCAAATTCAAAATGCCTTTTGTCCTAGCAACATTGGTGATCCTGTAGTAAATCTTAATTTTCATAATCAGGTGTGTCTCTCTAAGTTCAACATTTGGAGTCAACACCTAATATGAAAATGAGTTAAGTTCTAGTTGGACTTTGCCTCTGATGTGCCTACTTATTCCAGTGAGAATGCTGGATATTTAAAGGCGGTGATTAAAACCCTGAGAGAAGAACTCTTGAGAGCCTTCTTGTTTCAGTCGCATGCAAAAGAAAACGAGAGACGAGTTTTGGTTAAAATGTCAAAAGAAGCAAGTTTAACTTGCTAAGGAGATTGATTGGATAAGGTTTTTTCACTGCATGAAGTCGGCAAAGGAAGACTAGCTGGCGACTATTTGGCACCTGCATCTTGCTCACTTGCCCAAGAAGTAAACGGAAGTCCATTATGTATGAAGTCGGCCATTGGACATGAGACAGTGAAGCTTCAGCCTATATATAAGGCTTAGAGGAGAAGCATCTGAAGACGAGTCACCAGATGAAAGAAGGGCGAGCTTCAAGAGAGAATAGAAGCAACGCGGCCTGAGAGAAAGAGTAGCTCTTGTGGAGGAAAAATAGAATAGCTGAGTGTCTGCTTATATCAACTAGTTTGCTTTGAGTGTTTTGAGTGTGGTGAGAGAAGGTAAATTGGAATAGTTGGCAGAGAAGAATTGTTTGAATGTTATACTTATCTCACCATTTAGTATAACGAGTGTCTTGAGCTGTTTGTTACAATTCTCCCAGGTTACCATCACAACGCTTCTGCATATCCTACAGGGGTCACAGACCCTATAAATGGTATTAGAGCGAAGCTGCGCACTCTACAAAGCATGAGCCAAGAACAATATTTATAGTACATTCAAGAAAGACCTCCAACAAGAGGTTTAAACAATTCATTATTGAATTGAGTTTAGCAAAACTTGTTCTAGCTTGTCCAAAAACCGGTCATGTACATGTCAGGTCCCAAATCAAGTATATAGGGGAGAGAACTTATAGAAACACCAGGTTCTATAGAGATCCGATGGAATCTGTTATTGGACCATAAAATTCGCAATCAACCAGGATTCTTGCATTTTGAGATGAAAAGAAGGGTTGGTCATTTTCGACTTTGAAAGTTGGGGGACACACATATTAGAAATGCTAAGGTATATATAGCTCACAAACTCGTGAGCTTCATCAAGTTTCCAATTTGTATAGGAAGAGATCCAGTCAGACCCTTGTTGTAAGACGGGTCCCTACACGAAGGGCTTATTATACTCAGCAACAACTTACAGAGGCCATTTCAGGCAGCTAAAACAGATTAAAGGACCAAATTCTAGACATGAATCCCCCTACTTGCGCATCATTGATAGCTTCACATGCAATTTAGGATGCACGGGAGAGACGACAGTACAAGAATCTAGATGGGAGGATTACTTACATGACAGCAGCAAAATAAAAAACGTAAGCCCTTCTTCTCAATAATTGCTGTATTTTGCCAATTACTCATAAGCCCCGTGATTGCACTGACTGCTTTCGAATATGACCAATTGAACAATGAGAAAATAATAAATAGATCTGAGGATTGGAGAAGTCTCTGAAGCAAGTTGCTAAAAAGTCGTCGTTCATCTATATTCCAAGAGTGCGCAAGCAGGAAATGGCAGATAAATCATCCGACAGAAGCTGCTCTAATAATTCCAGAACTTTGGCTGCTTGAATAGCCAACCAACATCATGATCTTTTTACCAGAGGAGCTAAAACCCTTAAAATCTTTGTAACCGACTCCCTTATCAAATGAAAGAAACATGATTTCGTACCAAAACCAAATCTTTGAGAATGACCCGAATGTAAGATAATAACTTCCAAGGCCAAAACATGCTTAAAGAAAAATCATGACACCAATTTATGCGTAATAAATTTCATTGTCATGACCTACTTTAAAAATAGAAATAGTTAGATTTACTCCGTCGATGCATTGCAAAATTTGAGATCTCCAGCTACTTATCTTCTGAAACTTTCTCAGGCAATAAAGCCACCTTTGATAAAAGAGGCAGGCAAAATGGGTAGAAAATAGACTTAGATCACCCCAAAAATGACATTAGCATTGTTGATAGGAATATAGGAAACATCGATATGTTCAGTGCAGTAGGATTCTTATAATTGGTTGTGGACAAATGGTCTACTCTAATTCCTGTAAATGTTGTGACATCCTCTGACTAGGAGGCACCTTAATTCATCTAATCAGTAATGGCTCAGAAACATGCAAAAAGTCCAGGTGAGCAGGGTTGAGGAATTTGTAAATTCACCTGTGTGAACAATACATTTAGGGAAATAAATGTCAAGAAAGTGGTTGAATTGAGGTTACAATCATAAGGATTCGTAGCTGGATCTCTAATGGGATCTCCAAGGAGAACAACTAGTAGATTCACCAGAACTCGCACACCCATGACTCAGAATCTCAAAATTTGGAGAACTCAAAGTTTTTCTTTCAGCTTCGGCAGTTGCATCACATTGAGTTCTTCATCAAGAGACATTTGCAACTTGGCCGACATGATGGCAAAATGAAAAGGCTGGCTGCCAACTCCCAGTATATCTTTCTTTCCTAGTGATCTTTTCTTTTTTTATCAGGCAAAAGAGCAGGCATTGTCTGTGACAACTATGAATTGTAGTCTCATTCATCCAATCGACACGCAATGGAAACATCAGCACAGCAAAATCTGAATTTCTTTTCTCCAAGTGCTGTATTTATTTTAATTGGAGGCGCCTCGTTGCTCGTTGGGGGGGGGGGGGGGGGAGAGTTTACTCAGTCAGTACCAAGTCACAAAGTACCAATAATCAAGACAAGAGAGGATGAGCACCGAAACATAGGTTGAAGATGAAGGAGAAAAGTTAGAGAAAACGACAAGTTGACAAACGAAAGAACCCGTACGCGCCGACACTGATGGCCTCCATGACAATAGCCAGCAAAGTCAACGACCATGTGGTCGTTTTCGAAGAAACATTCTACTGAATTGGGCCAGAATAAAGAAATGGATGCATACGTTGCTCGAAACATGCAAAGACAGGGACGTAATAGAGATTGGATAGGGTAGGAGGAAGACCAAGTTGCCAAGTTTTGCTCCCACCAACTACAATCAAGTCATAATATAACAAAAATTTATTTTTAAGTGGAGACTCTAGAGCAGTCCTCATCTCCAAGCATAATGTTCAATGCAAAGTGGAACTTCATAATGGATAACTATTAAGTCAATAACAACATATTAAATGAAAGAGTAATTATATAGATAAGTGAACCCTTGGGCCACGGGCGCTGGGCAGCAGATGTTCCTTCCTCCAGTCTCCTTTACTGACATCAAAATGTTCTTCGGCAACCATTGATGGTGTGAAACACCACCAAAAAGATGACCATCACTCCCGCCCATATCTTTATGCCAAATTCTAGATTGTTGGCCCCATCCTTGGGCGCGGTGGCTCTTATCAGAAGGGCAAAACTGAATGCGTAAGATATTACTGCCGTATACAGCAGTACCCTCGTAATCACCATGAAAAATGGTCTTTTTGATGGGAGACCACTTAGAATGAGAAAGACAACGCTAAAGGAATGAAGAAAGACCGTCATGATGACCTCAGAGAAACCAGTATCGCGTTGTCAAAGGATGGTCGGACGATTCATACTCAATTTGGCTGCGTCGCCGCGTTGCTTGGCACGTTTGCAGCCAAATTGACTATGAATCGTTCGAGCGTCCTTTGGCAACGCGATACTGGTTTCTCCAAGGCCACCATGACAATTTTTCTTCCTTCCTTTAGCCTTGTCTTTCTCATTCTAAGTGGTCTCCCATCAAGGAGACAATTTTTCATGGTGATTACGAGGGTACTGCTGTATACGACAGTAATATCTTGCGCATTCAGTTTTGCCCTTCTGCTAAGAGCCATCGCTCCCAAGGATATGGCCAACAATCTAGAAGTTGGCATAAAGATATGGGCGGGAGTGATGGTTGTCTTTTTAGTGGTGTTTCACACGATCAATGGTTGCCGAAGAACATTTTGACGTCAATAAAGGAGACCCGAGGAAGGAACATCTACTGCCCAGCGCCCGTGGCCCAAGGGTTCATTTATCTATATAATGACTCTTTCATTCAATATATTGTTATTGACTTAATAGTTATCCATTATGAAGTTCCACTTTCCATTGAACATTATTCTTGGAGATGAGGACTGCTCTAGAGTCTCCACTTAAAAATAAATTTTTATTATATTATGACTTGATTGTAGTTGGTGGGAGCAAAACTTGGCAACTTGGTCTTCCTCCTACCCTATCCAATCTCTATTACGTCCCTGTCTTTGCATGTTTCGAGCAACGTATGCATCGATTTCTTTATTCTGGCCCAATTCAGTAGAATGTTTCTTCGAAAACGACCACATGGTCGTTGACTTTGCTGGCTATTGTCATGGAGGCCATCAGTGTCGGCGCGTACGGGTTCTTTCGTTTGTCAACTTGTCGTTTTCTCTAACTTTTCTCCTTCATCTTCAACCTATGTTTCGGTGCTCATCCTCTCTTGTCTTGATTATTGGGACTTTGTGACTTGGTACTGACTGAGTAAAACTCCCCCCCCCCCCCCCCAACGAGGCGCCTCCAATTAAAATAAATACAGCACTTGGAGAAAAGAAATTCAGATTTTGCTGTGCTGATGTTTCCATTGCGTGTCGATTGGATGAATGAGACTACAATTCATAGTTGTCACAGACAATGCCTGCTCTTTTGCCTGATAAAAAAAGAAAAGATCACTAGGAAAGAAAGATATACTGGGAGTTGGCAGCCAGCCTTTTCATTTTGCCATCATGTCGGCCAAGTTGCAAGTGTCTCTTGATGAAGAACTCAATGTGATGCAACTGTCGAAGTTGAAAGAAAAACTTTGAGTTCTCCAAATTTTGAGATTCTGAGTCATGGGTGTGCGAGTTCTGGTGAATCTGCTAATTGTTCTCTTCGGAGATCCCATTGGAGATGCAGCTACGAATCCTTATGATTGTAACCTCAATTCAACCGCTTTCTTGACATTTATTTCCCTAAATGTATTGTTCACACAGGTGAATTTACAAATTCCTCAACCTTGCTCGCCTAGACTTTTTGCATGTTTCTAAACTCCTACTCCTTGTGCAAAGGCTTTCATGTCAACCAGCACTTCCTTATAAAGAGAAAGAGAGGATAATCACCCTATTGACCACCGTATCGGCATTTAATATCTTCCCCTTGGGGCTTGAGTCACAAGAGCAATGCGTAGTCATCGAGCCCAATCACTGACCGACTTCGCAGCATGCAGTGGTAGGACATGTGCCTTCGACTTCACTCTCACCCCATTATGGCCTAATCTCTGCTCCCCTCCCTCCACCTCAGGAAGAAACGACCCTCCCTCCTCCTCCAGTCGGTCGACGAAGCATAATTATTACGGCCTTAATGTGCTTCGTTGGCGGCGGCGGGGGAATGACTGCTCAACAAATGACGGAGCAGCAACGAGCGCGGAAAGCAAGTGAGTGCTGAAGCAGGGGCGCATGCTTTATTGACGACAACGGGGGAACGGTCGCTCCACAAACGCCAGAGCAGCAACGAGCGTGGTGAGAGAAGAGAGTAAGTGCCGGAGCAGGGGCACCTCCTTCGTCAGTTCAGGCATGGAACGGCCACTTCATGAATGCCGGAACGAACGTCGGAGTAGCAACGAGCACAAAGAGAGAAGTGAGTGAGTGCCAGCGCAGGGGCGGCCGTAGTGTGGTTCGACGGCGGGGGTTACGGTTGCTTGACGCACGGCGGAGCAGTAACGAGCGCAGAGAGAATTTGGGATTCAAAATTTTGGACCCTTCTCGAGGAGAAAGAAATGGGGTTCGTAGCTGTTGGAGAGGAACGAAAAATGTCTGCTTCTTTTTTTTTTCTTCCATGCCATAATAAATGCATTGCAGAAGAGGCGTGCAGGCTAAGGAGAGAGAAATCGTGTGCAGGCTAGGAGGGAGGAAAGAAGGCTAGGGATCGGAGGGAAGGAGGAGAGAGGGGAAGAAGGCAGAAGAATTAAGTGGGCCCACGCTTCCATGTGGCGCCGTGTGAGTGGTCGGGGACCACGCTGACATGACGCTCCCGGACCACCCAATATTTTCTTGGAAGGGGGAAGAGAGGGGTTCAAATCCTCACATTCCTAGGAGGGGTTGGGGCAGGGACGAGTTAGTTTCAAGTGTGGGTTTTGACTCCCATGCCCTGTAAGAAGGCAGGCAAAAGTCTGAGAATAAGAGTCAGAGTAAGAGTAGAGTAAGACCGACTAAAAAAAAAATCTAGTCAAACAACAATGGTTCCGGAGCCATTTAACTCATGACCTTTCAACATCAGATTTTAAAGATCACATCTTTTATCATCTCCAGAAGTATTGATGGACTCACAAGTAAAAGATACATAACTAACAATGATGCCTAATTATTTCGTTCACCGAAATTGAAGTAAAATTTCAGTATTCACAAGCATCGTATCGATACTCTCGAGTCTTCACTGATTCTACTGCCATCTCACCCGCAACGGGAGAAAACACGGCGGTTGCATCGTGACGATGCAAATGCGAAGGGACGCGAAAGCGACTCGTTCCTTCTATTCTAAGATTGCATTAACTTGCTCGTTCGAAAAAGGATCAATGAAGGAGTAGAGGAGCATTACCTGGATTTTGCGAGGAGGAGGGGGTTGGAGGAGGGCGGAGATTTCAGGAGCGCACTTCTCGTCGATCGGGCAGACGACTTCCATTTGGAGATTGCTTCTTCTCTCAAGCTCGAGAATGCTCTACGCATTTTTCTGGCAAAGGCAGCGACGGCGAACTCTCAATCCCGAGTTGTAGTCCACGCTTCTCCTGCTGCTCTTGATTTCATGGTGGTGGCGCGGCGCTACTTGGCGTCTATACCTGTACTTAGGGGCAAAAAAAAAAAAAAAAAAAAAAAAAAAACGATCACTAAAATATCTAATTCAATCATAATACATTCAATTTTGTAAATTTAATATTAAATCATTTAATAAAACTTTAATGTAGTCACTTCAAGGCTAATTTTAGCCTAAAAATGCTAACGTGAATATTTAATTAACGCCATCAATCCGACCCACATTAATTGAACAAATTTATGAAAAATGGCATATGAAAGTGATTTTAGCTCATGAATAATTGGAAACTTCTCAAAAATTTATGTATTTATGAGGACATGCTGTTGCAAACTGAATGCATAAATGTAAAATCAGTACATCCTATTTTTCCTAAATGATGTACGGTTTTATCTATATAGCTAGAATAAAAAATTATGTTAATAGCAAGTAAATACAAAATAAAATAAAAAATTGCATCGGACGTCATTAATGCATTTGGGGTTTTATGAGAAGATTTCTATACAAGTAAAAGATCAAATTGGTCCTGACCAATCTCAGGTAAACTCATCATTCACCAACTTCTCTCTGATGAGAAAATAAAACGCTTTGTTTAACACACGACTAATTCTTCCATTCTAATGCGCCTAACCATAAAAATTCATTCTGCAACGTGATCGATCTAAAATAAAGGTAATTATATAATGTGTCGTGGCCACAATCCAAGACCACCAAATTTGCGCAAGCAAATCTTTCAAATAATCAAAATCGTTGACAAAAAATATATATCTAGCGTGGGCTAGAATCCTCCTCGAAAATCATCAGTAGCATTTCTAACCTAAATAATACATATGTGTTGCATTTCTGGAAAGTGAGAATATCCACCACGTAATTTTATGACCTTCCTCACACGGGACTCGGTTCCTAATTGCAAAGACTCTGCACCTATCCTAAAAGGAAGGACTGCATCATGCCTAGAAACTCTTCTTTTCAAACAATTTCTACGAAGCAAAGAAACCACTGTAATTTTCTTCCAAGGCTTATGCCTATGAACCCAACTGATGTTGCAAAAATACACAATTACTCTCAACAGGTCCAGACCTTCTGAGTCGCTTGCTTACGCTACATATCAATTCAACTGAGACAAATCATAAAGCCTTTACTATTGCCTAATCATACAGTGCAGCTTTAACTCAAAATGACAGACCGCCACGACCGCCACGAGGGGATCATCGTTCTATGTATCTCATGTGCCATATTTTCTATGCTCGGCCGCGCCATGGTGATCTTCGTGCCAAAACCTACCTCTATGCCCCCGGAGGTCGAGCTTAGCCCCGTCTCTTCCCTCTTGTCCCTCGACATCTCCACCTCCTACGTCACCGGCCAATGGAACATCTCTCTCTGTCAAGAACTCCAGCATGTTCATTGCCGTCGAGTACACTCGCATGAAACTCTTCTTGAATTTCGATCACCACCTCCCCCTCTCTCATCCCATGCTCATTCCTGCTTATGTTGAGAAAGAAAGTTATGTAAACTATTTAGGAACTAAAACTGTTAGTTCCTAAACAGTTTACATAACTTTTTCTAAACATCATAAATTCACTGCCCTCCCCACAGAACTCACCCACAAAAATTTGCAGGGATAAGGAAAAAAAGAAAAACAGAGTTAACTCAAAATGACAGACTGGCACGATCGGCACGAGTGGATCATCTTCCTATGTATCTTATGTGCCATATTTTCTATGCCCGGCCCTGCCATGGTGATCTTCGTGCCAATACCTACCTCTATGCCCCCGGAGGTCTAGCTCAACCCCATCTCTTCCCATTCATCCCTCTACATCTCCACCTCCTACGTCACCGACCAATGGAACATCGATCTCTCCATCAAGAACACCAACATGCTCATTGCCGTCGAGTACACTCTCATGAAACTCTTCTTGAATTTCGATCACCACCTGCCCCTCTCTTGTCCCATGCTCATTCCTGCTTATGTTGAGAAAGAAAGTTATGTAAACTGTTTAGGAACTAAAACTGTTAGTTCCTAAACAGTTTACATAACTTTTTCTAAACATCATAAATTCACTGCCCTCCCCACAGAACTCACCCACAAAAATTTGCAGGGACAAGGAAAAAAAGAAAAAAAGAGTTAACTCAAAATGACAGACCACCATGACCAACACGAGGGGATCATCTTCCTATGTATCTTATGTGCCATATTTTCTACGCTCGGCCATGCCATGGTGATCTTCGTGCCAAGACCTACCACTATGCCCCCGGAGGTCGAGCTCAGCCCCGTCTCTTCCCTCTCGTCCCTTGACATCTCCACTTCCTACGTCACCGGCCAATGGAACATTGCTCTCTCTGTCAAGAACAGCAGTATGCTCATTGTCGGCGAGTACATTGGCCGGCAATGAGCATGCTGGTGTTCTTGATGGAGAGAGCGATGTTCCATTGGCCGATGACGTAGGAGGTGGAGATGTCGAGGGACAAGAGGGAAGAGACGGGGTTGAGCTTGACCTCCGGGGGCATAGAGGTAGGTATTGGCACGAAGATCACCATGGCGCGGCCAAGCGTAGAAAATATGGCACATAAGATACATAGGAAGATGATCCCCTCGTGCCGGTCGTGGCAGTCCGTCATTTTGATTAACTATTTTTTTCCTTGTCCCAGCAAATTTTTGTGGGTGAGTTCTATGGGGTGGGCAGTGAATTTATGATGTTTAGAAAAAGTTATGTAAACAGTTTAGGAACTAACAGTTTTAGTTCCCAAACAGTTTACATAACTTTCTTTCTCAACATAAGCAGGAATGAGCATGGGACGAGAGAGGGGGAGGTGGTGATCGAAATTCAAGAAGAGTTTCATGCGAGTGTACTCGACGGCAATGAGCATGCTGGTGTTCTTGACAAAGAGAGCGATGTTCCATTGCCCGGTGACGTAGGAGGTGGAGATGTTGAGGGACGAGAGGGAAGAGACAGGGCTAAGCTCGACCTCTGGGGGCATAGAGGTAGGTATTGGAACGAAGATCACCATGGCGCAGCCGAGCATAGAAAATATGGCACATAAGATACATAGGAAGATCATCCTCTCGTGCCTGTCGTGGCAGTCTGTCATTTTGAGTTAACAATTTTTTCTTTTTTTTTCCTTGTCCCTGCAAAGTTTTGTGGGTGAGTTCTGTGGGGAGGGCGGTGAATTTATGATGTTTAAAAAAGTTATGTAATCGGTTTAGGAGCTAACAATTTTAGTTCCTAAACAGTTTACATAACTTTGTTTCTCAACATAAGCAGGAATGAGCATGGGACAAGAGAAGGGGAGGTGGTGATCGAAATTCAAGAAGAGTTTCATGCGAGTGTACTCGATGGCGATGAGCATGCTGGAGTTCTTGATGGAGAGCGATGTTCCATTGGCCGGTGACGTAGGAGGTGGAGATGTCGAGGGACGAGAGGGAAGAGACGGGGCTGAGATCGACCTCCGGAGGCATAGAGGTAGGTATTGGCACGAATATCACCATGGCACAGTCAAGCATAGAAAATATGGCACATAAGATACATAGGAAGATGATCCCCTTGTGCCGATTGTGGCGGTCTGTCATTTTGAGTTAACTCTTTTTTTTTTTCTTTCTTTCCTTGTCCCTGCAAATTTTTGTGCGTGAGTTCTGTGGGGAGGGCAGTGAATTTATGATGTTTAAAAAACTTATGTAAACTGTTTAGGAACTAACAGTTTTAGTTCCTAAACAGTTTACATAACTTTTTTTCTCAACATAAACAGGAATGAGCATGGGACAAGAGAGGGGGAGGTGGTGATCAAAATTCAAGAAGAGTTTCATGTGAGTGTACTCGACGGCAATGAGCATGCTAGTGTTCTTGACGAAGAGAGCAAGGTTCCATTGGCCGGTGACGTAGGAGGTGGAGATGTCGAGGGACGAGAGGGAAGAGACGGGGGCTGAACTCGACCTCCCGGGGCATAGACGTAGGTATTGACACGAAGATCACCATGGCGCGGCCAAACATAGAAAATATGGCACATAAGATACAGACCGCCACGACCGGCACGAGTGGATCATCTTCCTATGTATCTTATGTGCCATATTTTCTATGTTCAACCGCGCCATGGTGATCTTCGTGCCAATACCTACCTCTATGCCCCCAGAGGTTGAGCTCAGCTCCGTCTCTTCCCTCTCGTCCCTCGACTTCTCCACCTCCTACGTCACCAGCCAATGGAATCTTGCTCTCTCTGTCAAGAACATCAGCATGCTCATTGCCGTCGAGTACACTCGCATGAAACTTTTCTTGAATTTCGATCACCACCTCCCCCTCTCTTGTCCCATGCTCATTCATGCTTATGTTGAGAAAGAAAGTTATGTAAACTGTTTAGGAACTAAAACTGTTACTTCCTAAACAGTTTACATAACTTTTTCTAAACATCATCAATTCACGGCCCTCCCCACAAAACTCACCCACAAAAATTTGCAGGGACAAGGAAAAAAAGAAAAAAAGAGTTAACTCAAAATGACAGACCGCCATGACCGGCACAAGAGGATAATCTTCCTATTTATTTTATGTGCCATATTTTCTATGCTCGGCCGTGCCATGGTGATATTCGTGCCAATACCTTCCTCTATGCCTCCGGAGGTCAAGCTCAGCCCCGTCTCTTCCCTCTCCTCCTTCGACATCTTCACCTCCTACGTCACCAGCCAATGGAACATTGCTCTCTCCGTCAAGAACTCCAGCATGCTCATTGCCGTCGAGTACACTCACTTGAAACTCTTCTTGAATTTTGATCACCACCTCCCCCTCTGTCGTCCCATGCTCATTCTTGCTTATGTTGAGAAAGAAAGTTATGTAAATTGTTTAGGAACTAAAACTGTTAGTTCCTAAACAATTTACATAATTTTTTCTAAACATCATAAATTCTCCGCCCTCCTCACAGAACTCACCCACAAAAATTTGCAGGGACAAGGAAAAAAAGAAAAAAAGAGTTGACTCAAAATGACATACCGCCACGACCGGCACGAGGGGATCATCGTTCTATGTATCTTATGTGCCATATTTTCTATGCTCGGCCGCGCCATGGTGATCTTCGTGCCAATACCTACCTCTATACCCCCGAAGGTCGAGCTTAACCCCGTCTCTTCCCTCTTGTCCCTTGACATCTCCACCTCCTATGTCACCGGCCAATGGAACATCGCTCTCTCCGTCAAGAACTCCAGCATGCTCATTGCCGTCGAGTACACTCGCATGAAACTCTTCTTGAATTTCGATCACCACCTTCTCCTCTCTCGTCCCATGCTCATTCCTACTTATGTTGAGGAAGAAAGTTATGTAAACTATTTAGGAACTAAAACTGTTAGTTCCTAAACAATTTACATAACTTTTTCTAAACATCATTAATTCACCGCCCTCCCCACAGAACTCACCCACAAAAATTTGCAAGGATAAGGAAAAAAAAAAAAAACAGAGTTAACTCAAAATAACAGACCGGCACGACTGGCACGAGAGGAACATCTTCCTATGTATCTTATGTGCCATATTTTCTATGCTCGGCCCCGCCATGGTGATCTTCGTGCCAATACCAACCTCTATGCCCCCGGAGGTCTAGCTCAGCCCCATCTCTTCCCTCTCGTCCCTCTACATCTCCACCTCCTACGTCACCGGCCAATGGAACATCGCTCTCTCCATCAAGAACACTAGCATGCCCATTGCCGCCAAGTACACTCTCATGAAACTCTTCTTGAATTTCGATCACCACCTGCCCTTCTCTTGTCCCATGCTCATTCCTGCTTATGTTGAGAAAGAAAGTTATGTAAACTGTTTAGGAACTAAAACTCTTAGTTCCTAAACAGTTTACATAACTTTTTCTAAACATCATAAATTCACTGCCCTCCCCACAAAACTCACCCACAAAATTTTGCAGGGACAAGGAAAAAAAGAAAAAAAGAGTTAACTCAAAATGACAGACCGCCATGACCGACACGAGGGGATCATCTTCCTATGTATCTTATGTGCCATATTTTCTACGCTCGGCCATACCATGGTGATCTTCGTGCCAATACCTATCTCTATGCCCCCAGAGGTCAAGCTCTGCCCCGTCTCTTCCCTCTCGTCCCTCGACATCTCCACCTCCTATGTCACCGGCCAATGGAAAATCGCTCTCTCCATCAAGAACACCAGCATGCTCATTGCCGGCCAATGTACTCGCCGGCAATGAGCATGCTAGTGTTCTTGACGGAGAGAGCGATGTTCCATTGGCCGGTGACGTAGGAAGTGGAGATGTTGAGGGACGAGAGGGAAGAGAGGGGGCTGAGCTAGACCTCCGGGGGCATAGAGGTAGGTATTGGCACGAAAATCACCATGGCGCGGCCGAGCGTAGAAAATATGGCACATAAGATACATAGGAAGATGATCCCCTCGTGCCGGTCGTGGCAGTCCGTCATTTTGATTAACTATTTTTTTCCTTGTCCTAGCAAATTTTTTTGGGTGAGTTCTGTGGGGTGGGCGGTGAATTTATGATGTTTAGAAAAAGTTATGTAAACAGTTTAGGAACTAACAGTTTTAGTTCCTAAACAGTTTACATAACTTTCTTTCTCAACATAAGCAGGAATGAGCATGGGACGAGAGAGGGGGAGGTGGTGATCGAACTTCAAGAAGAGTTTCATGCGAGTGTACTCGATGGCAATGAGCATGCTGGAGTTGTTGATGGAGAGAGCGATGTTCCATTGGCCGGTGACATAGGAGGTGGAGATGTCGAGGGACAAGAGGGAAGAGACGGGGCTAAGCTCGACCTCCGGGAGCATTGAGGTAGGTATTGGCACGAAGATCACTATGGCGCGGCCGAGCATAGAAAATATGGCACATAAGATACATAGAACGATGATCCCCTCGTGCCAGTCGTGGCGGTCTGTCATTTTGAGTTAACTCTTTTTTTCTTTTTTTCTTTGTCCCTGCAAATTTTTGTGGGTGAGTTCTATGGGGAGGGCAGTGAATTTATGATATTTAGAAAAAGTTATGTAAACTGTTTAGGAGCTAACAGTTTTAGTTCCTAAACAGTTTACATAACTTTGTTTCTCAACATAAGCAGGAATGAGCATGGGACAAGAGAGGGGGAGGTGGTGATCGAAATTCAAGAAGAGTTTCATGCGAGTGTACTCTACGGCAATGAGCATGCTGGTGTTCTTGACAAAGAGCGATGTTCCATTGCCCGGTGACGTAGGAGGTGGAGATGTCGAGGGACGAGAGGGAAGAGACAGGGCTGAGCTTGACCTCCGGGGGCATAGAGGTAGGTATTGGAACGAAGATCACCATGGCCCAGCCGAGCATAGAAAATATGGCACATAAGATACATAGGAAGATCATCCTCCCGTGCCTGTCGTGGCAGTCTGTCATTTTGAGTTAACTATGTTTTTCTTTTTTTTCCTTGTCCCTGCAAATTTTTGTGGGTGAGCTCTGTGGGGAGGGCGGTGAATTTATGATGTTTAAAAAAGTTATGTAAACGGTTTAGGAGCTAACAGTTTTAGTTCCTAAACAGTTTACATAACTTTCTTTCTCAACATAAGCAAGAATGAGCATGAGACAAGAGAGGGGGAGGTGGTGATTGAAATTCAAGAAGAGTTTCATGCAAGTGTACTCGACGGCAATGAGCATGCTGATGTTCTTGACGGAGAGAGCGATGTTCCATTGGCCGGTGACGTAGGAGGTGGACATGTCGAGGGACGAGATGGAAGAGACAGGGCTGAGCTCGACCTCGGGGGCATAGAGGTAGGTATTGGAACAAAGATCACCATGGCCCAGCCGAGCATAGAAAATATGGCACATAAGATAACATAGGAAGATGATCCGCTCGTGCCTGTCGTGGCAGTCTGTCGTGTTGAGTTAACTATTTTTTTTCTTTTTTTCCTTGTCCCTGCAAATTTTTGTGGGTGAATTATGTGGGGAGGGCAGTGAATTTATGTTGTTTAAAAAAGTTATGTAAACTGTTTAGGAACTAACAGTTTTAGTTCCTAAACAGTTTATATAACTTTCTTTCTCAACATAAACAGGAATGACCATGGGACAAGAGAGGGGGAGGTGGTGATCGAAATTCAAGAAGAGTTTCATGCGAGTGCACATAAGATACATATGTCAAAAACGTTTTCGGATCTGAGAATTTCATGGATCATTTTTCGGTCGTGCCTCTGAGGCATTTCCTCGAATGCATCACATGCATTTGATTGAGAAATGAAACAAAGGCATAAAGTCGTACTCAACTCTCCCCGGCAACAACACTACACCACAAATTCTGGAGAAACAAACATTAGATAAGTTCCAAGTGAATAAATCGACTCACACTTAATCGATTGCTCGACATGAGACGAGGAAGGTGAAAGCACGGGGCTTTTAAGGAAGAGTCGTAGCGACAGCGTGGCAACCAAGGCAAAAATTCATCTGTTGAAATTGCCAAAGAAATTTCATAAATACAATGATCATGTCCTCAAATGCCCGGCCCTCCATCTCATGCCCTCTTCATTAGAACGTTATGAAATGGTCAAAAGGTCCAACGGATTGCCCTAATCCCTAAGAGATCAGCGACGCATCACATGTGGAATGATAGCCAGGCAAGGGCGCTCGTTGAAGTCTTATCTCTTTGATCCATCCATAAGGTTGAAATGTTGATTTTTATAAAAAGATCAATGTACAAATATATTTCAATTTTTAGGTTACATGCAACCTATCTAGATAGTAAAATAAATAAATGAATAAGAATTCGATTAAGTTATGCTAATTCATGTAATTTAAGTATGGACTTGTGTCCTTATGTGACTTTTAAACTGAAGCTTCCTCTCAGCCAAACTTTATAAAGAAATCTAAATAACAATTGATGAATCCTTTGCTGCTCACCGCGAAATTAATAAAAGGTTAATAAATTCATAAAAATTGTGAAATCATTAAAACATCCAAAAATTTTAAAAATTCGTTTATAAAAAGCTCATGGATAAAAAAAAAAATCCAAAAACTTAGAAAAATTTAAAAATTACAAATTATTAATAGCAATAAAGATTTTGAAAAATTCAGAAAAGCATTTAAAACACCAAAAATCTAGAAAATTCATAATTTTTAAATTTTCGAAAATATTAAAAATGTTAAAAAATAAAAATCAAAAAAATTCTATAAAAAATAGTTAGAATTGGAAAACCCTTAAAAATCTTGAAACCCAAAATTGGAAGAACCTTTAAGCCGAGTTTGGCAATTAAAATAAAATTTAGGATATGATAAAATTTATCATATCATATACTTTGTACCTACTCAAGATAGGATAAGGTCAGTTATGAGAGGGATATAGACCAAGTAAAATTATTTCATGGGAGAGGTTGGATAAAGATGGATAAAATTTTTAATATCCATTATAGGAAAGTTATTTTTCTCAAATAACAAGCTTCTTAAATTAATAAAATTAAAATTATATTTCAATATAAATAATATTTGAATTCCAATATAAAAAATTCAAAATAACAAAAAATAACAATTTAGATTTTTTCATTTATTCTTTTTATTTAAATATTCAAAATTAGTTATATTTTAGGTATTTTATTTATATTTATTACATATCTTAGGTATCAAAAGGTGGGAGAAAGGCAGAGGGAAAAAATGCGAAAATCTAGTGAACCATCTAGTCAAACGACAACCACTAGGGTTTGTCCCAATGGCCATCATTCCAATATGGAAGGTGGAGGTGAGGGGTTTAAATCCTCACCTTCCTAGGAGGGGTTGGGGCGAGGACGAGTTAGTTTCAAGTGTGGGTTTTGACTCTCATGCCCTGTAAAAAGGTGGGCAAAAGTCTGAGAGTAAGAGTTAGAGTAAGAGTAGAGTAGGACCGACTAAAAAAAAATCTAGTCAAATGACAATGGTTCTGGAGCCATTTAACTCATGACCTTTCAACATCAGATTTTAAAGATTACATCTTTTATCATCTCCAAATGTATCGATGGACTCACAAGTAAAAGATACATAACTAACAATGATGCCTAATTATTTCATTCACTGAAATTAAAGTAAAATTTTGATATTCACAAGTGTCGCACTCGATACTCTCAAGTCTTCATTGATTCTACTACCATCTCACCCGCAACGGGAGAAAACACGGCGGTCGCATCATGACGATGCAAATGCGAAGGGACGCGAAAGTGACTCGTTCCTTCTATTCTAAGATTGCAACAACTTGCTCGTTCCAAAAAGGATCAATGAAGGAGTAGAGGAGCATTACCTGGATTTCGCGAGGAGGAGGGGTTGGAGGAGGGCGGAGATTTCAGGAGCGCACTTCTAGTTGATTGGGCAGACGACTTCCATTTGGAGATTGCTTCTTCTAGCAAAGGCAGCGACGACAAACTCTCAATCCCGAGTTGTAGTCCACGCTTCTCCTGCTGCTCTTGATTTAATGGTGGTGGCGCGGCGCTACTCGGCGTCTATTCCTGTACTTAGGGGCCAAAAAAAAAAAAAAAACGATCACTAAGATATCTAATTCAATCATAATACATTCAATTTTGTAAATTTATTATTAAATCATTTAATAAAACTTTAATGTAGTCACTTCGCAGCTAATTTTAGCCTGAAAATGCTAACTTGAATATTTAGTTAACGCCATCAATCCGACCCACATTAATTGAACAAATTTATGAAAAATGGCATATGAAAGTGATTTTTAGCTCAGGAATATTTGAAAACTTCTCGAAAATTTATGAGGACGTGCTATTGCAAACTGAACGCGTAAATGTAGAATTAGTACATCCTATTTTTCCTAAATGACATTCGGTTTTATCTATATAGCTAGAATAAAAAATTATGTTAATAGCAAGTAAACGAAAATTTTTAAAAAAATTTTTTTGCATCGGACGTCATTAAAAGGCTCTGGAAAGTGAGAATATCCACCACGTAATTTTATGACCTTCCTCACACGGGACTCGGTTCCTAATTGCAAAGACTCTGCACCTATCCTAAAAGGAAGGACAGCATCATGCCTAGAAACTCTTCTTTTCAAACAATTTCTACGAAGCAAAGAAACCACTGTAATTTTCTTCCAAGGCTTATGCTTATGAACCCAACTGATGTTGCAAAAATACACAATTACTCTCAACAGGTCCAGACCTTCTGAGTCGCTTGCTTAAGCTACATATCAATTCAACTGAGACAAATCATAAAGCCTTTACTATTGCCTAATCATACAGTGCAGCTTTATCTTTATCAACATATTCTTCACCTTCGACACGCTAGGAGTAATAAGTCAATTGTGCTGCTAGGTCGAACGTGCGTTTGGCTATGATGAAGATCACAAGGAAACAGAATTATATTCTCGTGGTGTAGCATCTGATGATAGACTGCTAACAGTGTTCATAATATAGTTTAACTAGAAAAATAAATGCCATGAAGAAGTTCCCTCCAACCCAGAATCCAATTAAATTAAAGAAAGAAGAAATGCTTGGGATAGACGATCATGTAGGGTGTAAAAATTATTAGCATATTGCCCATGCGACAATCCATAGACCAGCTTAGGTTCATATCAGATACTTGTGTACCCTCTCCTCGATCAGACCACCTGAAGTAAAGACTCCAGCATACTCCAAGGCCTGAAGAACTCTTTTCTGCACAAATGAAGAAAACAACTTCAACACGCAGCACAACTGGCTGAAATAACACAAATTGAGGAAATTGCCCCAGCAATACAATTGCTATCTTAAGAAACAGAATGACAAAAACGAAGTGCGATTAAGAAAATATATATGATGCTAATACAAAACATAATCAAAATGACAGAACCATGGGATGTTAACAGCAATTCTACATGAGCAAATCTAAAGCTAAAGCTTGGTTATACCAACAATTAACAAGGTCCAAAAACCAGAAATAACTAAGGCAAAGTGGTCCACACAAAACAAGCACATTGTGTGCAAAGATAGCCGTTTGGTAAAATCATTAGTGCAACAATCATACACTGCTTACTAGGAGTATTCCAGCAATGGTACTGGCATTCACAGTGCACGAATGAGAAAATACTCAAGCAGAAAATGATGAATTCTCTGGTGTTGTCCAAACAGATGCAATTCAGTGTTTTGCAATTATCTCACTCTCATCATCAAGAACTGTTTCCATGCGATAAAGATCAGAAAATTTGGTGATTTGCAAAAGTACTTCCGACACAGAGGATCTTACAGTTGCTCGTTTCTGCAAAAGGAAGTACTAAATCAGGCAACACTCATGCAAAACACATGAATATGGTAATGGGACCCCACAAAGGATTCTACTACCTGAAGCTCCTCAGGACTACTTTCCTCAAGAATAACTACGAGCGAACGACATGTGACCTGAACAAATAGCTTAAGCATCAATGCATGACTTGATGAGGCAAAGAGAAGTGGGAAAGCTTGGTGCTTAGCATAGATCCCGATTTTGCACTTTTTAGCCCTCCTCGCTGAATACACGTTTTAGCCACTGCGAACGCAGAAAGATAGCGAAAGGGAGGGAGAAGAGGAAGAGGGGGGTGGGGGGCGGTTTTTGGAAGGGAGCGCACGCACAGAGAGACTGAGAGAGAGAGAGAGAGAGAGAGAGAGAGAGAGAGAGAGAGGGAGGGAGAAGGTGGGGGGAAGGGGCGGTTTCGGGAAGAGAGACGTGGAAGGGAGCGCACGCACAGAGAGACTGAAAGAGAGAGAGAGAGAGAGAGAGAGAGAGAGAGAGAGGGAGGGAGGGAGGGAGAAGGTGGGGGGAAGGGGCGGTTTCGGCGCGTGCAAATTGGATGACCAAATTTTCAGGGATTTCAGTTGCCTTTGCACGACGTTCTCACGAAGTTCATCCTTTTCTCTGAGCATCGACGAACTGACATCCCATCGCCCCCAAAGTACTCTAGAATTTGCACTGTCGCTATCACCGGCCTTACATCTAGAAGGTCAAGGGCGCTCCCAAAAACCGAGACAGATAAGTCACAGAGAGAAAGTTAAGGCTATTTCTTTTCTTTTCCTGTGCTCAAAACCTTTGCTAGCACGCAAAAATGCCGCTTGGTTATTAGCTCATCATATTAAGTCTAGGGATCCAAGGGAAAAATGAAGAGGAAAATATAAAGGGGAGAAGTCGATGGACACACGAGGAAAATTCCTGTGTGTTCTCCATAATGACAAACAAATGAATTCTCTGATCTACGGTAGAACAAGACCGAAAAGGGATAATACTTTCACAACGCACAAACCTCATTTGACCAAATATTTGCTCAATGAAATGAGCAAGTACCATCTTATTTGCCCTTTATGCTGACTGGGACAATGCATTTGAAGGTGCCCTATTGTGAAGTAAGATGAATTAATGATAGCTGCTGGCTGAATTGGCATAAGCAAAGAAATCAGTGAAAGCACAAAGTGTAATCTGAAGCTCCGATCTTTACTTGCATTAGTTGATCTAGAACCTATACGCATCCATCGACCCGTATTAGTTGAACCTGATGAAGCGTTACAGCTCATTGCAGAAAATAGGTCCCATTTTCAAAGGAATTACCCTCGGCGAGGTGAGTGCAATGTGTTCACAGCAGCTAAATATATGTTCAGAGGACAATCATGTAAATTTGATGGGAATTAGAAAAGAGGAATTGGGTTTTCTTTGATGTTTGTCTTAATCTATGCGCAGGAAATTAAGGCATATGGTGTGGCAAAAGTTGTGGCTTCAGACAACGTTGAATTTGAGAAGGTGATTTGTTGTGGGAGTTGTCAGTTGGGCAGAGTACAGAAAGATAAAGAAGAAATGGGATGATCAGGAAGCTTGATCCATTGGGGTTGCCTTTGTCATACCATGTTGGAATATTGGGTAAATTTCTCATTCACGAACAATTTCCTATTATCATAATCTTTTCAGCGATACATGAATTTCTTCTTAATCAAAAGAACTTTGCAAGACTCTGCCGGGGTGGGTAATAGAGTTTTACAGGCGTGCTTCAGGTTTTGGCATGTGCGGCTTAAATAGCCGTGCTATTCTGGCAGAAAAATGTTTTAGATAAGTGATTTTGACAGAAGAATGGTGTTGAAGTCATATGGTTTTTTAGAGCAATACGTCACCGAAGGTACACATTAGAAGAAGGACAGGTCTCAACAGGGTCAAGAAATGATGTAGGGGCAATTTGACCTTGGATCGGCATCTTACAGCAAGTTTTGTCAAGTTCTTGATCTCAGCCTCTCAGGAGACATCAAACTAAAAACCATTTGTTTGTACTGATGCTTTAGACTACCAACGTTTTCCCCCCTTCTGGTTGCGTTTCTTTATGGGCTTTTGGTCGTTCTTTCAGGATACAGTGGACTTACAGCCTATGCAGGGTTCTTCAAGATATGAAAGCCAAAGCGAGGTGAGAAGGTGTTTGTATCAATGGCACCGGGGACAGTTGGGAACTTGGTCGGACAGTACACAAGGTTGCACAGCTGCTACATCGTTGGTTGTGCTAAAAGCAAACGAAAAGTCACTTTCGCCAATGTTTCCGTCACCAAAAGTTCGTGAATCATGATGAACTTGTTTTTGTTGTTACAGGTACAACTGCTCAAGGAAAAATCTAAGTTTTAATGAGGCCTTCAACTACAGGTAGGAACCTGATTTGAACTCAACTCCTGAAAGGTCAGATCGCTTCAGAGCATATTAAGAATCTAAATTGTACATTCTCTGCTCAAAAGAATAATCTGGTCTTTTTTCCCCTCTTTGCTTTTGTCGATTGACAGGTATTTTCCTGACGAAATCCATATATACTAAAACAATGTGGGTGCCGAGATGCAAGAAACCGCGGTCACTAACATGATTACCTTTGGCAGAGTCACTGCGTCCGGAGAAACATCCAAGTATGCAGATTCAGGGAAAAGAGCCGCCCCCAACATGCTATAGGCCATATACAACAGAATAAAGACCCAGGGGCATTTAGCACAGATCATGTTGGTCTTTTCCAGGATTTCATCTCGGCCACCAGCAACCATCTCCACAGCGGCAAGTTGTGCCCGCTCGAGGACATCTCAGATGGCCTGCAGAGCATTCCTTGTGCTTTCACAGTGCTGTTTCACGTCGACAACATTGGGAAGAAAATTGTTAAGATTGCAGAAGAATGAGAGTTTGCTAATGGTTTGTGAGTTAGCCGGATTCAATGCCTCAATATCAGATTCCTTCAAATTTACCACATGAACTTGACGAGCGTTGTCATCTCTAATCGTACTATTTTACTCAAATTACTACATATTATCAAAAGTATACGCATTGCATCGGGTAATATATTATCATATTTCGCAAAAAGGAAATTTTTTTTACATAAAGCTGTACCGCATCACCAGATGATGTAAAGCAAATCAATTGACATTCTCTTGCTTCCTCCGTCATATAACTTCCAATCTGAATGTTGGGGCAAAGGTTGCGATTAAAGGTGATCATCGGGGAGGCTCGTGCTGGATGGGCATCCAGTTGAGGCCTAACTTATGGCCCAGCCTTGCAACATAAAATAAAAGAACAAAAAGCTTGATAAACGAAAAAATCTCGATGCACCATGATTTGATTACATGCTTGATTATGATTATTTTCTTAACCAAATTAAGTTTTAGCTTCTTCAAGTCTATGGCATCTCTCTCTCTCCGTCCCCCTCTCCTCGTCATCTCCTTCAACCATCAGCCATAGGGGAGTGTTTGAGCTAGTCTCACCCTCTCCTCTCCCTCTTTTATTGATTTTATTTGTGTTTTATTGTTCTTTTCTTACCTTTTCTTCTCTCCCAATTTGGATTTGAGAGCTTTCTTCTCCTGATTTAGTTTTCTTTTCGAGAGTTTGAACTCTCATAGTCAAGTTGTGACTGTGGGAAATTCGAGATGAAGATTTAGATTTGGAAGTTTAATAAATATACTTTGGGGAATTCGAGATGAAGAAATTGACAAAGTTTGATTGAAAAATGAAGTTGGTATTTTTCATATTAATAGCGCCTATCTATTTTAAAAATTTAAGCATTTAGTATATGCAACAAAATACATTTTAGAGCTCAACACATAAATAAATCACAATCGTACTTATATATTGAACTACTTTGTAGAATAATCACCCACCAATCGAGTAATTTTCTTTACCAAATTAAGTTTTAGCTTCTTCTAGTCTATTCCCTAAGTAGCACCGAAACCAATACGCGACATGATACAACACAACACGCCAATACGACGTTTATAAAAAATAGAAAATTTCAACACGTTGGAACACGTTGTATATTATGTGTATATTTTATATATAAATAATAAATTATTATCTTTATGATTATTTCAATCAAATTAATCTGATTTAAATTCACAAATAAATAAATTTTGACCCTTCATTTATTGAAAAATTTTAAAATTAACCTCACATGTCTAAATCGTGTGTCGGAAACTCACATATTGAAATTCCGACTTGAGTATCAACGAGTGTCAAAAAAATTGATCAGATGTCAAATTTTTCGACACGTGTTAACCGAGTGTCGAGAGTGTCGAACACGTGTCAAAGTGTGCAACACCCAGAGAGTGTCGATACTCTCTCTCTCTCTCTCTCTCTCCAAACCCTCTCTACCCTCTTTTGTTGATTTTGTTTGTTCTTTTCCTTTTTTTTTCTTCTCTCCTAATTTAGATTTGAGAGTTCTCTTCTCCTAGTCTAATTCTCAATTTGAGAATTTGAACTCTCACAATCTAGATCTAGATTTGGGTGCCATCCTCTCCCGATTTAGATTTGGGAATTTAATAAATATACTTTTGGGAATTCAAGATTAAGAAATTGACAAAATTTGATTGAAAAATGAAGTTGGTCCAATTCATATCAATAATGCCTATTACGCAATATTCTGTTCTAAAAATTTATGTTGTTATTATATGCGACAAAATACATTTTAGAGCTCAACACCTAAATAGATCAAATCATGTCCTTTTGTGCTTATATTTCGAACTACGTTGTAGAATAATCACCCACGAAATCGAGTAATTATGCAATTGGATATTAGTGATCACTTGGCTTAATTTGGCCAGTAGGCCTTAAGGAATCCTCTCTAGCCTCGACTATTCCTTCATCTTCATTTAATTAATCGCCACTTGTCTGGCCATTGAAAATGGCATCTTCTCTTGTTGCGGGTACTACTCGTTCTTGATCCTGCCCTTGTCTTTTTGCTTTTTGTATTTGTCTTAAAACATATTTCAGTATTCTTTTAATGTTTTTGGAAAAAAAAAAAAAAAAAAAAAATCGCAATCACAAAATAGACCTCTTACCTTGAGCGCAGTACTAAGTTTATTATAACTAGTCTACATAAGTAGAATATCGAGTTTTGCGGTATAGTGCAAGCTGACATTTGACACAGTGATCATATTTTTAACCTAATGAGAGTTTGTCTTATTTTTAGTGTATTAAGTTTAGAAATCTTTCTTGTCAATATACTTGGCCTCACTTTTTATGTAAATAATTCTCAAAAATATTTCAATTAATTTTTGGAAGGAAAAAAACTTTTATTGCTTCAAAAAGGGCGGTGGTATTTCCACCCCTACATGACTAAATCCACTCAATTTCTATTAAAAAGAAAAAATTATCATCTATCATTTAATTGCAATTTAATTACTGGTCTCAAATTTATTTACTTTTTTTTTTTTTTACTTTTTCTATATTTGTGCAGGATCTACTTACCATAATTAAGAATTTAATATGTTTAGGTTTTGTTTGTTGTAGATTTTCCATGTACATTGAAGGCACTATTTTTTGTTTATTGCTAGATATTACCTCCATAAATGTTCATTTTGTTGAAAAGAGAGTTTTCCTAGAACTCTAATTCTTTTTCATGTTGTCAATTATATTTATAGATAAATTGTTAAGTAGATGAAATTTAATTACATCAAAATATTGCACAAAGTAAGAACTTAAAAAAATCCTAGTGAAATATCATTATTTTGGATTAGCAAAAATTAATATCATTTATGAATTGTACAAAAAAAAATATCAAGATACCTTATTGTGTATAATGTTTTTAGTGTTTTCCTATATATTCATATAACGTCTTACATGCTTTGTAAAAAAGTATTTTGCTAATATAATAAGGAAAAAGGATAAATTCTTTGATATTGTAAATAAAGAGATTTAATATACATATTAGACTAATGAAATTAATAAAAAGTTCACCAAGAAAGTGAGATTTTGAGATAGGAGGGACAAAAAAATAGATAATTTTTATAAGATCAATAATAAAGAATAGACTTTTTAGTTTTATACTATATCAAATAATGTCTTCTTTTTTCTTTTTCTTTAAACTATTAGTGAGATGATTTTACACAAAGTATGTAAAATCTTATAAGAATATCTGAGAATGCATGCTTCATTAATACGCTAAAAAAGCAAAATATGCGAAATGCTTAATTATAGACCTATCATGAATAGAAAAAGAAAAAATAGAAGAAATGATTGGGGCCGTCACTTTAAACTGCAATTGAAAGATTAAAGACAATTTTGTCTTTTTAGTGTAAATAGGGGTAGATGTAGTCATTTAGAGGTGGAAATAGCGCCACCCTTTTAAAATGTCAATAACTAAACATGTTGAAACTTTTGAAATAATCTTATTTAAATTAATCAAACTTTAGACAAGGAAAATAAAAAGTGAACGGTAGAAGCCATCATCAATTTCATGCAGATGTTTTATACATATATAGTCCTATAATAATAGGGCTCGTCAATTTTCCCCAGACAAGGATTTGTCTTGTTTCCTATCTTCAGCTTCTTCCTGTTCTTTTGCAATCATGGAGGTGACCAACAAGTATGTGACCCTTAACACCTACGTAGAGGGTGCACTGTCACGTCCCGATCCTCAGGCACGCGCACATTCCTTACTTTTGGTCGATTTTAAAATGCAATATCCCAGGACTATGTATCGCTGACCCTTTCATTTATAAATGCACATGCGGAAGTAGTTATAAATCCCCAGACAATAAAACAATGGAATAGAAAAAAATGGTCATATTTTTCATGCTGAAAATTCACAACTGCACATTTTTTGCACGCATCTCATAGTATTCTACAATACTATAAATACGTAAGTCTGATCTAACATCTATTCACATGTAGACAAGGTCTGACAAGACAAGACGGGATCTCAGTCCTCATCCGGGTCGTACTCGGGGTCATCCTCAGGGTCTTCCTCCATGTACTCCTCTTCGAGTTCCTCATCAGGGATCTCCTCGTCAAATTCCTCCTCCTTAGGCTCCTCATCCGGGTCCTGAAATGGTTATTCAATAACCACTGAGACAACGTCTCAGCAAGTTCTACCTCCTAAGACCCGATTAGTAAACTAATACATCTTAAGGCTGTCTATGCACAACACGAGCCAGGGGACTTACCTTGGCCTCAGATTCCACATGCATATTAGCATAGATCAAATAGGCACCCAAGCAATCACATCACAGATCGAAGCATCAATCAAATCAACCTAGTCGATTACACGCCAACAAGACCACTCACGGTCATTTCCATTCAATCAATCAAGTTACAACATCAAATCAAGGCAAAGATCAATCGACTTAGTCGATTACATGTCAGTCGGACCATTTCTAGGTCATTCAATCAGTACCATACATTCTCTACAATGTATAACTAGTCATCGAGCCCACGTGCATTCTCTTAGGCGGCAAGTCTACCAAAGTGATGCATCAAATCACCGAGCCCACATGTCTCTCCCAAGATGCCATGCTTAACTCACTGGGCTCACGTGCATTCTCCAAGGCGATGCATTAAGTCACTGAGCCCACGTGCCCTTTAAAATGCCATTTTGAATCTGCGAGCCCACGTGCATTCTCCAAGTCGATGCTTCAAGTCACCGAGCCCACGTGCCCTTTAAAATACCATTTTGAATCTGCGAGCCCACGTGCATTCTCCAAGGCGATGCATCAAGTCACCGAGCCCACATGTCTCTTCAAGATGCCAAATGTACTCATTGAGACCACGTGCATTCTCCGAGATAATGCATCAAATTACCGAGCCCACGTGTCTCTTTCAAGATGCCACACTTAATCACCGAGCCCACGTGCATTCTCCCAGGTGATAGACCAACTCACCTAGCGCACGTGCCTTCTCCAAGGAAATATATAACCTATCATGAATCCATCTTACATACTCACTTTCATTTCCACAATTTCTAGTATGATCGGCAGTCTACCACAATACATTTGTCACTGGCAACCGATACTCAATTATTCACCAGTCAATTACTCAAATTAATTCAATTTAGGAATAATCCCTAAAATCCACAATTAAGTTAATTCAGCACAACGTAGAACTCAATTAAATAAACAGACTGCACTACGACAATCAGCACGAAATCCCGGTCACTAGCCATCCCAGTTGAATTTCCGGAAAATTAAATAATTAAATAATTAATTTCCAAAAATAAATAAATAAATACAATAATTCCAATTTGGCACAACGTAAAGCTCAATTAAATAAACGAACTGCACAACGACAATCAGCGCGAAATCCCCGTCACTGGCCATCCCAGTTGAATTTCCGGAAAAATAAATAATTAAATAATTAATTTCGAAAATTAATATTTAATTCCAAAAAATTCCAATTAGACCCCAAATTGCCTAATTAACACCTGATAAGGGTCGGGAAAAATCCCAAGAAGCATCCAATAAATACTATAGGCAATTCTCTATCTAAGTACACTAACCAAACAACTAATATGCAATGCAATTAACTAATAATCGCTAATCAAATCTAATCTAACCACCTAATTACACTTAACTGAGCTTGACTTCTCAAACTCGAGCATGACTTAATTTACTCTTTAGTAGGCTTATAGTTCAACTCAACTTTATTCAATTAGCCGAGTACTTTTTGTTTAAGCTCGGATTAAGCTTGGACTTGAGCTCCAGCTTGAGTTGGAGTCTAAAAGTACAATGCAATTGATCAATAATACAACTTTTTGTGTGTGCAAAAAATGTAAAAAAGCAAACATCATTGGGCTTGTGAATTACTTTGATATAAGTAATTTTTAACTCATGCTTGACTCAATTAGATATTCGAGCTACCCAAAAAGAATTTTGCCAATTTTAGATATTAGTCGGGACTCATCATTGTTAATATTTAAATAATAAATCACGCATTCATTTAACAACTTAAGCTTTTAAAATAGTTGTTTGTGGTCCCACAAAATCTCATATGGTCTAAGAGTTGGAGGTCTTTGAATTCAAATTTTACGGGCCTCATTTGCTTCTCCAATTAAATTTCCATACTTAATACTAGGAAAAAGAAAAAAAGAGCAGACTAGGCATATTTAAACATTTAGAATAGTTGATTGTGATCCCACAAAATCTCACAATTATTCAGCACACATTTTCAGTCCAAGTAAATTTCCACTCTTAGTACTAGTAAAACAAGACTAGACTAAGTATGAGGGAGGTGTTTTTCATCTAACAGCTATGTACAGTTATTCATCACACATTTTCGGTCCATATCATTGCTCTATAATTTTTATTTAGTTAACAAATTTGTTATCGGATCATTTTGTGCAAGTTATTATGCGCATTTTAGGAAAAATCAAGAGAAGGGTTTCCTTGAAAATAGGAGCTATTGGTCACATAACAGATAGACTAATGTTTGATTTCAACCGGCTCCTAGTATTCCTTTGGTGCTCGTTTATTTTGTTCTGAAGTATTCTTCTAATGCATCTTTTTTCAGTCTTGCAAATACAATAAACGAGCATAGCGAGAAAAACAAATTTATTCAACAAAAAAAATAAAAAAAATGAAGAAACATCTATGATAATACATTTTAAGTATCATGTCATCTACTATGTGTCATGAGAATAAAAATGAGTGATGCAACAAATCATCTATCAAAATCTCGAGATTAAGAAATTGACAAAGTTTGATTGAAATATAAGGTTTGCATTCTTCGTATTCATAATGACTAATACGCAATAATCTATTCTGAAATATTGAGCTGTTATTGTTATTATACATTTTAGAGCTCAACACATAACGAAATCTCAATTGTGTCCATTTTTGTTTATATTTCAAACTACTTTGTAGAATAAATCACCCACCAATCGAGTAATTATGCAATTGGATATTAGTGTTCACTTGGTTTAAATGGCCAGTAGACCGAAAGGAATCTTTTCTACGCATGAGTACTCCTTCATCTCTATTTAATTAATCGCAACTTGTCTGGCCAATGAAAATGGCATCTTCTCCTGTTGCGGGTACTCCTCGTTCTTGATGCTGCTCTTGTCTTTTTGCATTTTTTTGTATTTATCTTAAACCATATTTAGTATTCTTAATGTTTTCGAAAAGGACAAAAAAATCATGCTCACTTAACAGGCTCTTACCTAGGATGCAGTACTAAGTTTAATAAAACCGGTCTATATAAGTAGAATATCGAGTTTGCAGTACTATACAAGATAACATTTGATAGAGTGATCATATTTATAATCAAACGAGAGTTTGTCTTATTATCAATGTACTAAGTTTAGGAATCTATCTTGTCAATATACTCGACATCACTTTTTATGTAGATAATTCTCAAAAATATTTTAATTAATATTTTTAAGGGAAAAAAACTTTATGACGTTAAAACGTCAGTAACCAAATATGTTGAAACTTTTGAAATAATATTATTTAGGTTAATCAAACTTTAGATTACGAAAATAAAAAGTAAAAGGTAGAAGCCATCGACATTTTTCGAAGTACCACCGTGGTAGATTCCCACTGCAGGGGTCAATTTCATGCAGATTATACATATGCAGTCCTATAGTTATAGAAAGACTTGTTAGCTTTACCCAGACAAGAATCTGTCTAGTCTTCAAGCTTCAGCTTCTTCCTGTTCTTCTGCAACCATGGAAGTGGCCAACAAGTATGTGACCCTGAAGACCCACATAGAGGGTGCACCCAAAGAATCTGATTTTGAGCTCAAAACCTCAACTTTAGCTCTATCACTCGACCCCGGCTCAGACGAGATGATAGTGAAGAACCTTTTAATGTCCATCGACCCATATCAGTTGAACCGGATGAAGTGGTACAGCTCGTCGCAAAAAATGGGTCCTGGTTTAGAAGGAATTACTCTTGGCACCGTGAGTGTAACTTGTTCACAGCAGCTAAATATACGTTCAGAGGACAATCACGCAAATGTGATGGGAATTAGGAAAAAAGGAATTGGGTTTTCTTTGATTTTTGTCTTCAAATCTGTGTGCAGGAAATTAAGGCATATGGTGTGGCAGAAGTTGTGGCTTCAGACAATGTTGAATTTGAGAAGGGTGATGTTGTTGTGGGATTTGTTACTTGGGCTGAGTACAGTAAGATAAGAAGAAATGGAATGATCAGGAAGCTTGATCCATTGGGGTTCCCTTTGTACCATGTTGGACTATTCGGTAAATTTCTCTATCACCAACAATTTTCATTATCATAATCGCTTCAATGATACATGAATTTCTTCTTAGTCAAAAGAACTTCATAAGACTGCCGGGGCAGGGAAGAGAGTTTTGCAGCCGTGCTTTGGATTTTGGAATGGACGCGCCTTGTTCTGGCAGAAAAATGTTGTGATTAACTGATAATAACACATTTGAACAAGGACATGTCTTAACGGGGTCAAAAAATGATGTAGTGCTTATTTGACCTTAGATCAGTACCTTGCACAATGCGCTGTAGTTGTGTAATACATCCGATGTCTCAAGCTATGCCAAGTTCTTGATGTCAGTCTCTCAGGAAAACATCAAATAAAAAACATTTGTTGTCGCCGACGCTTCAGGCTACCTAACGGTTTTCTTCCCTTCTGGTTATGTTTCTTTTATCAATTTTCTGCTTGTTCTTCCAGGATACAGTGGACTTGCAGCCTATGCTGGATTCTTCGAAATATGCAAGCCCAAGCAAGGTGGGAAGGTATTTGTGTCCGCGGCTTCAGGATCAGTTGGAAACATGGTCGGACAGTACGCAAAGTTGCTCGGCTGTTATGTGGTTGGTTGCGCCACAAGCAAGCAAAAGGTCGCTTTCACGAGCTCCTGTGTGACCAGTACTTGACGTGTGCCCACTTATGAATCTCCCAAGTTTTGGACTTGTGTCACACAGGTAGAACTGCTCAAGGAAAAACTCGGCTTTGATGATGCTTTCAATTACAAAGAGGAAACTGACTTGAATTCGGCACTCAAAAGGTCAGGTTCCCCAATTTTAATATGCACGGATGCACTGACCACCTTCTTCTCCAGTGTTTTGGGATAAATCTAAATTCTAAAACAATCCCACAATCATTTTGCTTCCCGCATTTCCGGTAACAGGTACTTTCCCGACGGAATCGACATATACTTTGACAATGTAGGTGCTGCGATGCAAGAAGCTGCAGTGGCTAACATGAATACCTATGGCCGAGTTGCCGTCTGTGGGGCAACATCTGAATACACGGATCCTGGAAAAAGAGCCGCACCCAATATGTTAGATGTTATCTACAAGAGAATAAAGATCCAGGGTTTTCTAGCCTGGGACCACATGGACGTCTTTGAGGATTTCATTTCAACCACCGGCAACTATCTCCGCAGCGGCCAAATGCACCCGCTCGAGGACTTCTCGAATGGTGTGGAGACCATTCCCTCTCCTTTTGTAGGACTATTTCGTGGAGATAATATTGGGAAGAAGATGGTTAAAATCCTACAAGATTGAATTTGCTTGGTTAAACAACTTAACCAGAGAGCCGGTAATGTTTGTGTGACTCATTATGGCTTTCGTATAATGATTTTCAGTTTATCTAATCTTAGTCACAAAACTTTTTAAATGGCTAACGGCAAATTCACTTACAATCAAGATGATCCTGGCAAAGCGGGAAAGATGCGGACGCAGAAAAAACACTACGGCTAGTAATTGATGCCGGTTTCTTGGTAAAGTAGGTTGATACAAGTGATAGTGAATAAGAATTTATCCAAAAGGCTCGAATCTCTGAGACCAATGCACAGGAGCATTTCTAACGCTAATTAGAGCATTATGATCACAGTATTCTTTCGGGCTACCGTTTGAACTCTCTATCCAGACAGTCAACAGAGGAACTTCCATTCTCAGAGTGATGACTGGGGACATTTATCAGAAGAAATTCCACTCTCGGAGCCATGACATCCATAGTTTACTCGAGCATGGAACTTCTACAAAAAATAACACGAATTGCACAAGAAAAAATATCTCGTTACATAGAAAGAAATCAAGCAATCTTAATTAGGTCGCAAGAAGTGTGCCATCACAAACGAATGAATCCTAACTTAACAATTAGTGTAATTAGTCCCTCTTACAATTAGATTCCCCAAGGGAGTCCGTCAGTGGTAACATGGTAGGATAACCAAAAAAAATTATAAAGCGTAGGATCCCTGTGAAGCACTCAAAATAGGGATGACACCACGACAGAGGGTCTACAGTAATATACTCCACAACATGTGAAGATAAACCAGCATACATAGTACTTTTTAGGAACGGTGAGTTCGGAACTTTTTCAAATTTCTAGACTGTTTAGAACTTTATGTTTAAAAAAAGTCATGTAAACTGTTTATGAACAAAACGAACAGTTTAGTTTATGTTTAGAAAAAAGTTATGTAAACTATTTAGGAACTAAAACTATTTTTGAACAATTTTAGTTCTAAACTGTTTACATAACTTTTTTCTAAACATCATAAATTCTCTGCCCTCCTCACAGAACTCACCCACAAAAATTTGCAGGGATAAGGAAAAAAAGAAAAATAGAGTTAACTCAAAATGACAGACCGCCACGACCGCCACGAGGGGATCATCTTCCTATGTATCTTCTGTGCCATATTTTTTATGCTCAGCCGCGCCATGGTGATCTTCGTGCCAATACCTACCTCTATGCCCCCGGAGGTTGAGCTCAGCCCCGTCTCTTCCCTCTCGTCCCTCAACTCCTCCACCTCCTACGTCACCGGCCAATGGAACCTTACTCTCTCTATCAAGAACACCAGCATGCTCATTGCCGTCGAGTACACTCGCATGAAACTCTTCTTGAATTTCGATCACCACCTCCCCGTCTCTCGTCCCATGCTCATTCCTGCTTATGTTGAGAAAGAACGTTATGTAAACTGCTTAGGAACTAAAACTGTTAGTTCTTAAACAATTTACATAACTTTTTCTAAATATCATAAATTCACTGCGCTCCCCACAGAACTCACCCACAAAAATTTGTAGGGACAAAGAAAAAAAGAAAAAAAGAGTTAACTCAAAATGACAGACCGCCACGACCGGCACGAGGGGATCATCGTTCTATGTATCTTATATGCCATATTTTCTATGCTCGGTCGCGCCATGGTGATCTCGTGCCAACACCTACCTCTATGCCCCCTAAGGTCGAGCTCAACCCCATCTCTTCCCTCTTGTCCCTCGACATCTCCACCTCCTACGTCACCGGCCAATGGAACATCACTCTCTCCATCAAGAACTCCAGCATGCTCATTGCCGTTGAGTACACTCGCATGAAACTCTTCTTGAATTTCAATCACCACCTCCCCCTCTCTCGTCCCATGCTCATTCCTGCTTATGTTGAGAAAGAAAGTTATGTAAACATTAACTAAAACTGTTAGTTCCTAAACAATTTACATAACTTTTTCAAAACATCATAAATTCACCGCTCTCCCCACAGAACTCACCCACAAAAATTTGCAGGGATAAGGAAAAAAAGAAAAACAAAGTTAACTCAAAATAACAGACCGCCACGACCGGCACGAGAGGATCATCTTCCTATGTATCTTATGTGCCATATTTTCTATGCTCAGCCCCGCCATGGTCATCTTCGTGCCAATACCTACCTCTATGCCCCCGGAGGTCTAGCTCAGCCCCATCTCTTCCCTCTCGTCCCTCTACATCTCCACCTCCTATGTCATCGGCCAATGGAACATCGCTCTCTCCGTCAAGAACACGAGCGTGCTCATTGCCAGCCAATGTACTCGCCAGCAATGAGCATGATGGTGTTCTTGACGGAGAGAGCGATGTTCCATTGGCCGGTGACGTAGGAGGTGGAGATGTCGAGGGATGAGAGGGAAGAGACGGGGCTGAGCTCGACCTCTTAGGGCATAGAGGTAGATATTGGCACGAAGATTACCACGGCGCGGCCGAGCATAGAAAATATGGCACATAAGATGCATAGGAAGAAGATCCCCTCATCCCGGTCGTAGCGGTTTGTCATTTTGAGTTAAGTTTTGTGGGTGAGTTCTGTGAGGAGGGCGGAGAATTTATGATGTTTAGAAAAAGTTATGTAAACTGTTTAGGAACTAACAGTTTTAGTTACAGTTTACATAACTTTCTTTCTCAACATAAGCAGGAATGAGCATGGGACGAGAGAGGGGGAGGTGGTGATTGAAATTCAAGAAGAGTTTCATGCGAGTGTACTCGACGGCAATGAGCATGCTGGTGTTCTTGATGGAGAGAGCGATGTTCCATTGGCCGGTGACGTAGGAGGTGGAGATGTCGAGGGACGAGAGGGAAGGGACGGGGCTGAGCTCAACCTCCTAGGGCATAGAGGTAGATATTGGCACGAAGATCACCATGGCGCAGCCGAGCATAGAAAATATGACACATAAGATACATAGGAAGATGATCCCCTTGTGCCGGTTGTGGCGGTCTGTCATTTTGAGGTAATTATTTTTTTTCTTTTTTTCCTTGTCCCTACAAATTTTTCTTGGTGAGTTTTGTGGGGAGGGCGGTGAATTTATGATGTTTAAAAAAGTTATGTAAACTGTTTAGGAACTAACAGTTTTAGTTCCTAAATAGTTTACATAACTTTCTTTCTCAACATAAGCAGGAATGAGCATGGGACAAGAGAGGGGGAGGTGGTGATCGAAATTCAAGAAGAGTTTCATGCAAGTGTACTTGATGGCAATGAGCATGCTAGTGTTGTTGACGGAGAGAGCGATGTTCCATTGGCCGGTGATGTAGGAGGTGGAGATGTCGAGGGACGAGATGGAAGAGACGGGCTGAGCTCGACCTCCAGGGGCATGGAGGTAGGTATTGGAACGAAGATCACCATGGTGCAGCCGAGCATAGAAAATATGGCACATAAGATACATAGGAAGATGATCCTCTCGTGCTTGTCGTGGTAGTCTGTCATTTTGAGTTAACTATTTTTTTTTCCTTTGTCCCTGTAAATTTTTGTGGGTGACTTCTGTGGGGAGGGCGGTGAATTAATGATATTTAAAAATGTTATGTAAACTATTTGGGAACTAACAGTTTTAGTTCCTAAACAGTTTACATAACTTTCTTTCTCAACATAAGCAGGAATGAGCATGGGACGAGAGAGGGGGAGGTGGTGATCGAAATTCAAGAAGAGTTTCACGCGAGTGTACTCGACGGCAATGAGCATGCTGGTGTTCTTGACGGAGAGAGCAAGGTTCCATTTGTCGGTGACGTAGGAGGTGGAGAAGTCGAGGGACGAGAAGGAAGAGACGGGGTTGAACTCAACCTCCTTGGGCATAGAGGTAGGTATTGGCACGAAGATCACCATGGCGCGGCCGAGCATAGAAAATATGGCACATAAGATGCATAGGAAGATGATCCCCTCGTCCCGGTCGTAACGGTTTGTCATTTTGAGTTAAGTTTTGTGGGTGAGTTCTGTAAGGAGGGCGGAGAATTTATGATGTTTAGAAAAAGTTATGTAAACTGTTTAGAAATAAAACTGTTTTTCTAAACAGTTTACATAACTTTTTTCTAAACATAACCTAAACTGCTCGTTTAGTTTCTAAACAGTTTACATAACTTTTTCTAAACATCACAAATTCTCCGCTCTCCTCACAGAACCTACCCACAAAAATTTGCAGGGACAAGGAAAAAAGGAAAAATAAAGTTAACTCAAAATGACAGACCGCCACGACCGGCACGAGTGGGTCATCTTCCTATGTATCTTATGTGCCATATTTTCTATGCTCCGCCACACCATGGTGATCTTCATTCCAATACCTACCTCTATGCCCCAGGAGGTTGAGCTCAGCCCCGTCTCTTCCCCCTTGTCCCTCGACTTCTCCACCTCCTATGTCACCGGCCAATGGAATCTTGCTTTCTCCGTCAAGAACACCAGCATGCCCATTGCCATCAAGTGCACTCACATGAAACTCTTCTTGAATTTCGATCACCACCTCCCTCTCTCTTGTCCCATGCTTATTCATACTTATGTTGAGAAAGAAAGTTATGTAAACTATTTAGGAACTAAAACTGTTAGTTCCCAAACAGTTTACAAAACTTTTTCTAAACATCATCAATTCACGGCCCTCCCCACAGAACTCACCCACAAAAATTTGCAGGGACAAGGAAAAAAAGAAAAAAAGAGTTAACTCAAAATGACAGACCGCCACGACCGGCACGAGGGGATCATCTCCCTATGTATCTTATGTGCCATATTTTCTATGCTCGGTCGTGCTATGGTGATAATTTGTGCCAATACCTACCTCTATGCCCCCGGAGGTCGAGCTCAGCCCCGTCTCTTCCCTCTCATCCCTCGACATCTCCACCTCCTACATCATCGGCCAATGGAACATCGCTCTCTCCGTCAAGAACTTCAGCATGCTCATTGCCGTCGAGTACACTCGCATGAAACTCTTCTTGAATTCCGATCACCACCTCCCCCTCTCTCGTCCCATGCTCATTCTTGCTTATGTTGAGAAAGAAAGTTATGTAAATTGTTTAGGAACTAAAACTGTTAGTTCCTAAACAGTTTACATAACTTTTTCTAAACATCATAAATTCTCCGCCCTCCTCACAGAGCTCACCCATAAAAATTTGCAGGGACAAGGAAAAAAAGAAAAAAAGAGTTGACTCAAAATGACATACCACCATGACCGGCACGAGCCGATCATCTGCCTATATATCTTTTGTGCCATATTTGCTATGCTTGGCCTCGCCATGGTGATCTTCGTGCTAATACCTACCTCTATGCCCCCCGAGGTTGAGCTCAGCCCCGTCTCTTCCCTCCCTATCTTTTGTGCCATATTTACTCGATCAATCAATGTTTTGACATAGATTGATTGAGTGAATTGAGGTGGTGAGGGCACGTCATCTGCCAACATTAGTTCCTCCCTCCCTATTCCAACTTCACACCACCAAGGCCTAAAAGTCACAAGAACATATGCAAAACATAAAACAAAAACACTAAAAAAAATTGACATATCGATTTGCATACGATGACTTATGACTGGCATTGGATCTAAGTTCTTAACAAATCAATTGAAAACAACCAATCTAGGTCAAAAACGTTTTCGGATCTGAGAATTTCATGGATCATTTTTCGGTCGTGCCTTTGAGGCATTTCCTCGAATGCATCACATGCATTTGATTGAGAAATGAAACAAAGGCATAAAGTCGTACTCAACTCTCCCCGTCAACGACACTGCACCACAAATTCTGGAGAAACAAACATTAGATAAGTTCCAAGTGAATATATCAACTTACACTTCATCGATTGCTCGACACGAGACGAGGAAGGTGAAAGCACGGGGCTCCTGAGGAAGTGAACGGGATGAAGACGAGAAGGAACAGGGCTTTTGAGGAAGAGTCGTAGCAACAGCGTGGCAACCAAGGCAAAAATTCATCTGTTGAAATTGCCGAAGAAATTTCATAAATACAGTGATCATGTCCTCAGATGCCCCGCCCTCCATCTCATGCCCTCTTCATTAGAACGTTATGAAATGGTCAAAAGGTCCAACGGATTGCCCTAATCCCTAAGAGATCAGCGACGCGTCACACGTGGAATGATAGCCAGGCAAGGGCGCTCGTTGAAGTCTTATCTCTTTGACCCATCCATGAGGTTGAAATGTTGATTTTTATAAAATGATGAATGTACAAATATATTTCAATTTTTAAGTTACATGCAACCTATCTAGATAGTAAAATAAATAAATGAATAAGAATTCGATTAAGTTATGCTAATTCATGTAATTTGAGTATGGACTTGTGTCCTTATGTGACTTTTAAACTGAAGCTTCCTCTCAGCCAAACTTTATAAAGCAATCTAAATAACAATTTAATAGTGATGATGAATCCTTCGCTGCTCACCGCGAAATTAATAAAAGGTTAATAAATTCATAAAAATTGTGAAATCATTAAAACATCCAAAAATTTTAAAATTTTGTTTATAAAAAGCTCATGAATATAAAAAAATCCAAAAACTTAGAAAATTTTAAAAATTCCAAATATTAATAGCAATAAAAATTTTGAAAAATTCAGAAAAGCATTTAAAACACCAAAAATACAGAAAATTCATAATTTTTAAATTTTCGAAAATATTAAAAATGTTTAAAAAAATTTTAAAAAAAATCTATAAAAAAAAAGTTAGAATTGGAAAACCCTTAAAAATCTTGAAACCCAAAATTGGAAGAACCTTTAAGCCGCGTTTGGCAATTAAGATAAAATTTAGGATATGATAAAATTTATCATATCATATATTTTGTACCTACTCAAGATAGGATAAGGTCAGTTATGAGAGATATATAAACCAAATAAAATTATCCCATGAGAGAGGTTGGATAAAAGATGGATAAGATTTTTACTATCCATTATAGAAAAGTTATTTTTCTCAAATAACAAGCTTCTTATATTAATAAAATTAAAATTATATTTCAATATAAATAATATTTGAATTCCAATATAAGAAATTCAAAATAACAAAAAATAACAATTTAGATTTTTTCATTTAATCTTTTTATTTAAATATTCAAATTTAGTTATATTTTAGGTATTTTATTTATATTTATTACATATCTTAGGTATCGAAAGGTGGGAGAAAGGCAGAGGGAAAAAATGCGAAAATCTAGTGAACCATCTAGTCAAACGACAACCACTAGGGTTTGTCCCAATGGCCATCATTCCAATATGGAAGGCGGAGGTGAGGGGTTTAAATCCTCACCTTCCTAGAAGGGGTTGGGGCGAGAACGAGTTAGTTTCGAGTGTGGATTTTGACTCCCATGCCCTGTAAGAAGGTGGGCAAAAGTCTGAGAGTAAAAGTTAGAGTAAGAATAGAGTAGGACCGACTAAAAAAAAATCTAGTCAAATGACAATGGTTCTGGAGCCATTTAACTCATGACCTTTCAACATCAGATTTTAAAGATCACATCTTTTATCATCTCCAAATGTATCGATGGACTCACAAGTAAAAGATACATAACTAACAATGATGCCTAATTATTTCATTCACTGAAATTAAAGTAAAATTTTGATATTCACAAGTGTCGCACTCGATACTCTCAAGTCTTCATTGATTCTACTACCATCTCACCCGCAACGGGAGAAAACACGGCGGTCGCATCATGACGATGCAAATGCGAAGGGACGCGAAAGTGACTCGTTCCTTCTATTCTAAGATTGCAACAACTTGCTCGTTCCAAAAAGGATCAATGAAGGAGTAGAGGAGCATTACCTGGATTTCGCGAGGAGGAGGGGTTGGAGGAGGGCGGAGATTTCAGGAGCGCACTTCTAGTCGATCGGGCAGACGACTTCCATTTGGAGATTGCTTCTTCTCTCAAGCTCGAGATTGCTCTGCGGATTTTTCTGGCAAAGGCAGCGACGACAAACTCTCAATCCCGAGTTGCAGTCCACGCTTCTCCTGCTGCTCTTGATTTAATGGTGGTGGCGCGGCGCTACTCGGCGTCTATTCCTGTACTTAGGGGTAAAAAAAAAACGATCACTAAGATATCTAATTCAATCATAATACATTCAATTTTGTAAATTTATTATTAAATCATTTAATAAAACTTTAATGTAGTCACTTCGAAGGTAATTTTAGCTTGAAAATGCTAACGTGAATATTTAGTTAACGCCATCAATCCGACCCACATTAATTGAACAAATTTATGAAAAATGGCATATGAAAGTGATTTTTAGCTCATGAATATTTGAAAACTTCTCGAAAATTTATGAGGATGTGTTGTTGCAAACTGAACGCATAAATGTAGAATTAGTACATCCTATTTTTCCTAAATGACATACGGTTTTATCTATATAGCTAGAATAAAAAATTATGTTAATAGCAAGTAAATGAAAATTTAAAAAAAAAAAAATTGCATCGGACGTCATTAAAAGGCTCTGGAAAGTGAGAATATCCACCACGTAATTTTATGACCTTCCTCACACGGGACTCGGTTCCTAATTGCAAAGACTCTGCACCTATCCTAAAAGGAAGGACTGCATCATGCCTAGAAACTCTTCTTTTCAAACAATTTCCACGAAGCAAAGAAACCACTGTAATTTTCTTCCAAGGCTTATTATGCTTATGAACCCAACTGATGTTGCAAAAATACACAATTACTCTCAACAGGTCCAGACCTTCTGAGTCGCTTGCTTACGCTACATATCAATTCAACTGAGACAAATCATAAAGCCTTTACTATTGCCTAATCATACAGTGCAGCTTTATCTTTATCAACATATTCTTCACCTTCAACACGCTAGGAGTAATAAGTCAATTGTGCTGCTAGGTCGAACGTGCGTTTGGCTATGATGAAGATCACAAGGAAACAGAATTATATTCTCGTGGTGTAGCATCTGATGATAGACTGCTAACAGTGTTCATAATATAATTTAACTAGAAAAATAAATGCCATGAAGAAGTTCCCTCCAACCCAGAATCCAATTAAATTAAAGAAAGAAGAAATGCTTGGGATAGACGATCATGTAGGGTGTAAAAATTATTAGCATATTGCCCATGCGACAATCCATAGGCCAGCTTAGGTTCATATCAGATACTTGTGTACCTTCTCCTCGATCAGACCACCTGAAGTAAAGACTCCAGCATACTCCAAGGCCTGAAGAACTCTTTTCTGCACAAATGAAGAAAACAACTTCAACACGCAGCACAACTGGCTGAAATAACACAAATTGAGGAAATTGCCCCAGCAATACAATTGCTATCTTAAGAAACAGAATGACAAAAACGAAGTGCGATTAAGAAAATATACATGATGCTAATACAAAACATAATCAAAATGACAGAACCATGGGATGTTAACAGCAATTCTACATGAGCAAATCTAAAGCTAAAGCTTGGTTATACCAACAATTAACAAGGTCCAAAAACCAGAAATAACTAAGGCAAAGTGGTCCACACAAAACAAGCATATTGTGTGCAAACATAGCGGTTTGGTAAAATCATTAGTGCAACAATCATACACTGCTTACTAGGAGTATTCCAGCAATGGTACTGGCATTCACAGTGCACGAATGAGAAAATACTCAAGCAGAAAATGATGAATTCTCTGGTGTTGTCCAAACAGATGCAATTCAGTGTTTTGCAATTATCTCACTCTCATCATCAAGAACTGTTTCCACGCGATAAAGATCACAAAATTTGGTGATCTGCAAAAGTACGTCCGACACAGAGGATCTTACAGTTGCTCGTTTCTGCAAAAGGAAGTACTAAATCAGGCAACACTCATGCAAAACACATGAATATGGTAATGGGACCCCACAAAGGATTCTATTACCTGAAGCTCCTCAGGACTACTTTCCTCAAGAATAACTACGAGCGAACGACATGTGACCTGAACAAATAGCTTAAGCATCAATGCATGACTTGATGAGGCAAAGAGAAGTGGGAAAGCTTGGTGCTTAGCATAGATCCCGATTTTGCACTTTTTAGCCCTCCTCGCTGAATACACGTTTTAGCCACTGCGAACGCAGAAGATAGAGAAAGGGAGGGAGAAGAGGAAGAGGGGGGGGGGGGGGTGGGAGGGCGGTTTTTGGAAGGGAGCGCACGCACAGAGAGACTGAGAGAGAGAGAGAGAGAGAGAGAGAGAGAGAGAGAGAGAGAGAGGGAGGGAGAAGGTGAGGGGAAGGGGCGGTTTCGGGAAGAGAGACGTGGAAGGGAGCGCACGCACAGAGAGACTGAGAGAGAGAGAGAGAGAGAGGGAGGGAGGGAGAAGGTGGGGGGAAGGGGCGGTTTCGGGAAGAGAGACGTGGAAGGGAGCGCACGCACAGAGAGACTGAGAGAGAGAGAGAGAGAGAGAGAGAGGGAGAGGGAGGGAGGGAGGGAGGGAGAAGGAGGGGGGAAGGGGCGGTTTTCAGGGATTTCAGTTGCCTTTGCACGACGTTCTCACGAAGTTCATCCTTTTCTCTGAGCATCGATGAAATGACATCCCATCGCCCCCAAAGTACTCTAGAATTTGCACTGTCGCTATCACCGGCCTTACATCTACAAGGTCAAGGCCGCTCCCAAAAACCGAGACAGATAAGTCACAGAGAGAAAGTTAAAGCTACTTCTTTTCTTTTCCTGTGCTCAAAACCTTTGCTAGCACGCAAAAATGCCGCTTGGTTATTAGCTCATCATATTAAGTCTAGGGATCCAAGGGAAAAATGAAGAGGAAAATATAAAGGGGAGAAGTCGATGGACACACGAGGAAAATTCCTATGTGTTCTCCATAATGACAAACAAATGAATTCTCTGATCTACAGTAGAACAAGACCGAAAAGGGATAATACTTTCACAAGGCACAAACCTCATTTGACCAAATATTTGCTCAATGAAATGCGCAAGTACCATCTTATTTGCCCTTTATGCTGACTGGGACAACGCATTTGAAGGTGCCCTATTCTGAAGTAAGATGAATTAATGATAGCTGCTGGCTGAATTGGCATAAGCAAAGAAATCAGTGAAAACACAAAGTGTAATCTGAAGCTCCGATCTTTACTTGCATTAGTTGATCTAGAACCTATACGCATCCATCGACCCGTATTAGTTGAACCTGATGAAGCGTTACAGCTCATCGCAGAAAATAGGTCCCATTTTCAAAGGAATTACCCTCGGCGAGGTGAGTGCGATGTGTTCACAGCAGCTAAATATATGTTCAGAGGACAATCATGTAAATTTGATGGGAATTAGAAAAGAGGAATTGGGTTTTCTTTGATGTTTGTCTTAATCTATGCGCAGGAAATTAAGGCATATGGTGTGGCAAAAGTTGTGGCTTCCGACAACGTTGAATTTGAGAAGGTGATTTGTTGTGGGAGTTGTCAGTTGGGCAGAGTACAGAAAGATAAAGAAGAAATGGGATGATCAGGAAGCTTGATCCATTGGGGTTGCCTTTGTCATACCATGTTGGAATATTGGGTAAATTTCTCATTCACGACAATTTCCTATTATCATAATCTTTTCAGCGATACATGAATTTCTTCTTAATCAAAAGAACTTTACAAGACTCTGCCGGGGTGGGTAATAGAGTTTTACAGGCGTGCTTCAGATTTTGGCATGTGCGGCTTAAATAGCCGTGCTATTCTGGCAGAAAAATGTTTTAGATAAGTGATTTTGACAGAAGAATGGTGTTGAAGTCATATGGTTTTTTAGAGCAATACGTCACAGAAGGTACACATTAGAAGGAGGACAGGTCTCAACAGGGTCAAGAAATGATGTAGGGGCAATTTGACCTTGGATCGGCATCTTACAGAATGCCCTAAGTCAAGTTTTGTCAAGTTCTTGATCTCAGCCTCTCAGGAGACATCAAACTAAAAACCATTTGTCTGTACTGATGCTTTAGACTACCAACGTTTTCCCCCCTTCTGGTTGCGTTTCTTTATGGGCTTTTGGTCGTTCTTTCAGGATACAGTGGACTTACAGCCTATGCAGGGTTCTTCAAGATATGAAAGCCAAAGCGAGGTGAGAAGGTGTTTGTATCAATGGCACCGGGGACAGTTGGGAACTTGGTCGGACAGTACACAAGGTTGCACAGCTGCTACATCGTTGGTTGTGCTAAAAGCAAACGAAAAGTCACTTTCGCCAATGTTTCCGTCACCAAAAGTTCGTGAATCATGATGAACTTGTTTTTGTTGTTACAGGTACAACTGCTCAAGGAAAAATCTAAGTTTTAATGAGGCCTTCAACTACAGGTAGGAAACTGATTTGAACTCAACTCCCGAAAGGTCAGATCGCTTCAGAGCATATTAAGAATCTAAATTGTACATTCTCTGCTCAAAAGAATAATCTGGTCTTTTTTCCCCTCTTTGCTTTTGTCGATTGACAGGTATTTTCCTGACGAAATCCATATATACTAAAACAATGTGGGTGCCGAGATGCAAGAAACCGCGGTCGCTAACATGAATACCTTTGGCAGAGTCACTGCGTCCGGAGAAACATCCAAGTATGCAGATTCAGGGAAAGAGCCGCCCCCAACATGCTATAGGCCATATACAACAGAATAAAGACCCAGGGGCATTTAGCACAGATCATGTTGGTCTTTTCCAGGATTTCATCTCGGCCACCAGCAACCATCTCCACAGCGGCAAGTTGTGCCCGCTCGAGGACATCTCAGATGGCCTGCAGAGCATTCCTTGTGCTTTCACAGTGCTGTTTCACGTCGACAACATTGGGAAGAAAATTGTTAAGATTGCAGAAGAATGAGAGTTTGCTAATGGTTTGTGAGTTAGCCGGATTCAATGCCTCAATATCGGATTCCTTCGAATTTACCACATGAACTTGACGAGCGTTGTCATCTCTAATGGTACTATTTTACTCAAATTACTACATATTATCAAAAATATACGCATTGCATCGGGTAATATATTATCATATTTCGCAAAAAGGAAATTTTTTTTACATAAAGTTGTACCACATCACCGGATGATGTAAAGCAAATCAATTGACATTCTCTTGCTTCCCCCGTCATATAACTTCCAATCTAAATGTTGGGGCAAAGGTTGCGATTAAAGGTGATCATCGGGGAGGCTCGTGCTGGATGGGCATCCAGTTGAGGCCTAACTTATGGCCCAGCCTTGCAACATGAAATAAAAGAACAAAAAGCTTGACAAACGAAAAAATCTCGATGCACCATGATTTGATTACATGCTTGATTATGATTATTTTCTTAACCAAATTAAGTTTTAGCTTCTTCAAGTCTATGGCATCTCTCTCTCTCCGTCCCCCTCTCCTCGTCATCTCCTTCAACCATCAGCCATAGGGGAGTGTTTGAGCTAGTCTCACCCTCTCCTCTTCCTCTTTTATTGATTTTGTTTGTGTTTTATTGTTCTTTTCTTACCTTTTCTTTTCTCCCAATTTGGATTTGAGAGCTTTCTTCCCCTGATTTAGTTTTCTTTTGGAGAGTTTGAACTCTCACAGTCAAGTTGTGACTGTGGGGAATTCGAGATGAAGATTTAGATTTGGAAGTTTAGGGATTGCATGTTTTTATTCTTTGTTTCTGTTTTTGAACACTTTTTTTGTTTTTTTGTTCCTGGGAACAAAAAAGGAACAGAAACGCATTTGGTTGCGTTTCTATTCCTTTTTTGTTTTTTTGTTCCTGGAACAAAATTGAAATAAAAAAAAAGAAACAAAAAAAACTTACTTCTTGTTCCAGAAACAATTTTGAAGAAACACTTCTTCTTCTCTCTCTTCTCTTTTCTTCTTCTTTTTTTTTTGGCCGGTCGCCGGCCTCGGCCATGGCCGGCGACCGGCCGTCGAGGGCCGGCGACGCCGTCGGGGGTCGGCGACCTCGCCGGAGCGTCGCCGGCCCCTGGCGAGGCTCGGCCTCGCCGGGGGCCGGCGAGCCTCGCTATGGCTGGGCGAGGCCGCCGGCCCCGTCTGAGTCACCGGAGGGCCGCGACCGGCCGAAAGAAGAAAAAAATAAAAAAGAAATGAAAAATAAAATAAAAATATTAAAAAATTAAAAGAAACAAAAAAAGAATAAAATTTACCAAACGTGTTTCTATTCATTTTTTATTCCCGGAACAAACGTTACCAAACGCATTATTTTGTTCAAAAACGTTTCCGGAACAGAAACACTTTTTTATTTACGTTCGCGGAACAAAAAAAAACAGAAACGTTACCATGCAGCCCCTTAATAAATATACTTTGGGGAATTCGAGATGAAGAAATTGACAAAGTTTGATTGAAAAATGAAGTTGGTATTTTTCATATTAATAACGCCTATCTATTTTAAAATTTTAAGCATTTATTATATGCAACAAAATACATTTTAGAGTTCAACACATAAATAAATCACAATCGTACTTATATATTGAACTACTTTGTAGAATAATCACCCACCAATCGAGTAATTTTCTTTACCAAATTAAGTTTTAGCTTCTTCTAGTCTATTCCCTAAGTAGCACCGAAACCAATACGCGACATGATACGACACGACACGCCAATACGTCGTTTATAAAAAATAGAAAATTTCGACACATTGGAACACGTTGTATATTATATGTATACTTTATATACAAATAATAAATTATTATCTTTATGATTATTTCAATCAAATTAATCTTATTTAAATTCACAAATAAATAAATAAAAATAAAATCCTATAATAAATTTACACTAAAAACATTAATCCACAATTTATTAATATCATTCGTTATTTCAATTTAACAAATTCAACTCCATTTCAATAAATCCATGAAATTTGGAAAGAAAAAAAAAACAATTCACATTCTAGACTTACGTATCAGACGTGTCGAAAGAAAAAAGAAAAAAATTGAGAGTAAATTGTGTATCACGGAAAGTGACAAAGTAAAAAAAGAAGAGAATAAAATATTAGGTTTTTCTTATTTCCTAATTTGTTATTTTTGTTATTGATTTTTATTTTTTCACATATTTATATTTTGACCCTTCATTTATTGAAAAATTTTAAAATTAACCTCACATGTCTAAATCGTGTGTCGGAAACTCACATATCGAAATTCCGACTTGAGTATCGACGAGTGTCAAAAAAATTGATCAGATGTCAGATTTTTCGACACATGTTAACTGAGTGTCGAGAGTGACGAACACTTGTCAAAGTGTGCAACACGACACGAAGGCTCTTGGAGAGTGTCGGTACTTCATAGCCTATATGATTGCTCTCTCTCTCTCTCTCTCTCTCTCTCTCTCTCTCTCTCTCTCTCTCTCTCTCTCTCTCTCTCTCTCTCTCTCTCTCGTGTCTCCACCTCCCCTCCAAATCCTCTCTACCCTCTTTTGTTGATTTTGTTTGTTCTTTTCCTTTTTTTTTTCTTCTCTCCTAATTTAGATTTGAGAGTTCTCTTCTCCTAGTCTAATTCTCAATTTGAGAATTTGAACTCTCACAATCTAGATCTAGATTTGGGTGCCATCCTCTCCCGATTTAGATTTGGGAATTTAATAAATATACTTTTGGGAATTCAAGATTAAGAAATTGACAAAATTTGATTGAAAAATGAAGTTGGTCCAATTCATATCAATAATGCCTATTACGCAATAATCTGTTCTAAAAATTTATGTTGTTATTATATGCGACAAAATACATTTTAGAGCTCAACACCTAAATAAATCAAATCATGTCCTTTTGTGCTTATATTTCGAACTACTTTGTAGAATAATCACCCACGAAATCGAGTAATTATGCAATTGGATATTAGTGATCACTTGGCTTAATTTGGCCAGTAGGCCTTAAGGAATCCTCTCTAGCCTCGACTATGCCTTCATCTTCATTTAATTAATCGCCACTTGTCTGGCCATTGAAAATGGCATCTTCTCTTGTTGCAGGTACTACTCGTTCTTGATCCTGCCCTTGTCTTTTTGCTTTTTGTATTTGTCTTAAAACATATTTAGTATTCTTTTAATGTTTTTGGAAAAGACAAAAAAAAAAAAAATCGCAATCACAAAATAGGCCTCTTACCTTGACTGCAGTATTGAGTTTATTATAACCAGTCTACATAAGTAGAATATCGAGTTTTGTGGTATAGTGCAAGCTGACATTTGACACAATGATCATATTTATAACCTAATGAGAGTTTGTCTTATTTTTAGTGTATTAAGTTTAGAAATCTTTCTTGTCAATATACTTGGCCTCACTTTTTATGTAAATAATTCTCAAAAATATTTCAATTAATTTTTGGAAGGAAAAAAACTTTTATTGCTTCAAAAAGGGCGGTGGTATTTCCACCCCTACATGACTAAATCCGCTCAATTTCTATTAAAAATAAAAAATTATTGTCTATAATTTAATTGCAATTTAATTAGTGGTCTCAAATTTATTTACTTTTTTTTTTTACTTTTTCTATTTTTGTGCAGGATCTACTTACCATAATTAAGAATTTAATATGTTTAGGTTTTGTTTGTTGTAGATTTTCCATGTACATTAAAGGCACTATTTTCTGTTTATTGCTAGATATTACAACCATAAATGTTCATTTTGTTGAAAAGAGAGTTTTCCTAGAATTCTAATTCTTTTTCATGTTGTCAATTATATTTATAGATAAATTGTTAAGTAGATGAAATTTAATTACATCAAAATATTGCACAAAGTAAGAACTTAAAAAAATCCTAGTGAAATATCATTATTTTGGATTAGCAAAAATTAATATCATTTATGAATTGTACAAAAAAAATATCAAGATACCTTATTGTGTATAATGTTTTTAGTGTTTTCCTATATATTCATATAACGTCTTACATGCTTTGTAAAAAAGTATTTCACTAATATAATAAGGAAAAATGATAAATTCTTTGATATTGTAAATAAAGAGATTTAATATACATATTAGACTAATGAAATTAATAAAAAGTTCACTAAGAAAGTGAGATTTTGAGATAGGAGGGACAAAAAAAATAGATAATTTTTATAAGATCAATAATAAAGAATAGACTTTTTAGTTTTATACTATATCAAATAATGTCTTCTTTTTTCTTTTTCTTTAAACTATTAGTGAGATGATTTTACACAAAGTATGTAAAATCTTATAAGAATATATGAGAATACATGCTTCTTTAATGCACTAAAAAAACAAAATATGCGAAATGCTTAATTACAGACCTATCATGAATAGAAAAATAAAAAATAGAAGAAATGATTGGGGCCGTCACTTTAAACTGCAATTGAAAGATTAAAGACAATTTTGTCTTTTTAGTGTAAATAGGGGTAGATGTAGTCATTTAGAGGTGGAAATAGCGCCACCCTTTTAAAATGTCAATAACTAAACATGTTGAAACTTTTGAAATAATCTTATTTAAATTGATCAAACTTTAGACAAGGAAAATAAAAAGTGAACGGTAGAAGCCGTCAACTTTTTCTGCGAAGTCCACCATGGTAAATTCCCACTGCAAGGGTCAATTTCATGCAGATGTTTTATACATATATAGTCCCATAATAATAGGGCTGGTCAATTTCCCCCAGACAAGGATTTGTCTTGTTTCCTATCTTCAGTTTCTTCCTGTTCTTCTGCAATCATGGAGGTGACCAACAAGTATGTGACCCTTAAGACCCACATAGAGGGTGCACCCAAAGAATCTGATTTTGAGCTCAAAACCTCACTTTTGGCTCTATCACTCGACGCTGGTTCAAGCAAGATGATAGTGAAGAACCTTTACGTGTGTGACATCCTGAATTTTTTACTCCATTTCGATAAAATAAAATGGGTATTTCGTCGACGTGCCTATGGTCCTTTTTCTTTGAGCTGATCACTCACGAGTTAACTAACATGTTAGTTGAAGCCGTTAAGGGATATATCCGTGGTAAAATCCATAAAAGCTACCTAATTGGTTGGATTGGACTAAAATCGCGTCCGATCGATTTTAACCACGAAATTGAATTCAGTTTCGGGAATCGAATATTCGAGTGTGTCACAATTCATTTTTAGGACCTTGTCTCATCGTCCATCAAATTATCGACGAGTCCGAAATTTCGAAAAAGAAATTATCGGAGGAAAAATCGAAAACCGAAAGAAAATAAAAAGGGAACGAGAAAGGGAAAATAATAATAATAATAAGAATAATATTATTATCTTATTATTTTTTTTTTTCTTCTTTCTCTCTCTCCCTTTTCTCTCTCCTCCTCCCCCACGTGATCTTCCCCCCTTTTTCGACTGTTCACCCATCTTTCCCCTTTTCTTTCTTTCTCTCTCTCTTTCTTTCTTTTCTCTCATTTCTCACGCCACCCTCTGCCACCTTTTCTTTTCCCTCATACCTTATCTCTCTCTCTCTCTCTCTCTCTCTCTCCTCCGTTCGAAACCCCCCCCCCCCACGCCGACACTTCCCCCTTTTCCCTTTGCCGTTTCCCACTTTGCTTTCTTTTTTTTTTTTATTCTCTATTTGACTATTCAAACCTTATCCTTCTCTCTCCTCTCTCCTCCTCTCTCTCCACCGAATCCTCCTTCCTCTCTTTTTTTCTTCTTCTTCTTCTTCTTCTTCTTCTGGTTTGCTGCTTCCCCGTCCCCAGCACCCCCGCAGCCCACGCCCTACTCACCACCACACCACCACCGTCCGCCGCTTAGAGCTGCGTCGTTCGTTGCCCTCACCGCCGAACCGCCATCTCCGCCGCGAGCTTCACGGCTTTGCTCGCCCGACACCGTTGCCTGCCCATCGACGTTGCTGCTCGCCGCCGTGAGCAACCGCCGCTGTCCCCAAGCGACCGTCGCCGCCTCTTGCCGCCGACTACTCGGTTGTCCGGGCCGCCGTTACCCCTAGCCACCATCGCCACCCCCAAACCAAGCCTTCTTCCTTTGGCCAAGGGTTGATATGCGACCGCCGCCGCCTCCGCCATGCCGATCGTGCCTTCGTTGGTGACGTTGTAATCACGGTTCCTCATCGCCTCCGCGCCGCCATCGCAGTGGTTCAATTGGATCGTTAATCCAGTGAATTTATCTCACTAAGCCCTTATTAGTAAGTTATTGACGTTTAAGGGTTGTTTAGTTTAGATTAAGTTTGGTTTAGTGGATAATTAGAATGGTTTAGTAAATTAGTTAATTATCGATGCATATTAGGTGATTAGTTTTGAGTGATTAGCAAGTGGACATGCCCTATTATTTATTGAACGAGTCTCGGTAATTTTCCGAGCTCGTATCGGCTTCCAATTAGACATTACGGGCCTAAATTGGATTTATTGTATTTATTTAATAATTTTCGGAATTATTTAATTAATTAATTATTTTCCGGAAATTAGGCGGGGATAATCGATGACCAGGAATTTTATCTTAATTATCGTAGAAATTCCGTTTATTTAATTGAGCATTATTTTGAGCTGAAATGAATTAATTGTGATTATAATATTATTTTCCTAAATTAATTAATTTTGAATAATTAATTGAAAAATAACCGAGCGTCGGTTGATAAATAAAAATGTTTTGGTGGAGTACAAAAAATGATGAGATTTGTGGAAAGGAAATTATAATATTTGGCTAAGGCCGACCGTGTCTACATTACCGAATATTTTATCGAGAATGATAAAAATGGTGATTTGATTTAATGATAATTTTCGGCATATTATGAAAGTATGGCTAGCAACTTCTGGTGAGCATATTTAATTTTCGACATACTATGAAAGTATTGCTAGCAGCTTCTGGTGAGCATAATAAACATATCAGATCAGTGAATCAGGCAGCTTCTGGTGAGCATATTATTATATCGGATTTGTGGATCTGGCAGCTTCTGGTGAGCTATATATCGGCTAGAGTGAATAGTCCTAAACTATGGTCAGACTCATAGATAGTATTGTTTGTGGTGACCGGGGAATGGTCATGTTGACATGGAATCGACTGAGTCGATTGATCGATGATTCGATCTGATTGAATGATTTGATGTAGTGAATTGATTCGATGAATTATAAATTGTATTGACCTGCAGGAAGGAATCTGAGGCCAAGGCAAGCCCTCTGACTCATGATTATGCTAGGGCAGCCCTTATGGCGTATTTTCTTCCTAATCGAGTCTTGGGGAGATTGAACTTGCTGAGATGTCGTTTCACCCCGTTGTGGGATAACAATTTCAGGTCCCTAGATGGCAATCGTGGAGGACCGGGAGCCCTGGAGTTTGGAAGATGGAGGCTGAAGAATCGGCGATCGGGTCTGACTAGTGGGTGTTAGGACAGTCCCCTTTTTGTTAAGCCGACATTTTTGTAAACAACCTGATTTTGTAATTAACCCGTTGTCTATAAAAGACTTGTCTTGGTTTGAAAATTTTATTCTTGCTCTTCTATCCCAATTGTTTGTTGTTTGGGGATTTTATATCTGCTTCCGCATGTGTATTAAAATAAAAGGGTCGGCGGCGCGTTCTGGGACGTCGCTATTAATTGACCAAGGAGGGATGGGCGCGCGCTGGAGGATCGGGGCGTGACATCCCCGTTTAATGGTATCAGAGCATGGTTTAGGATTGGAGTGATAAGATGCGATGGTCTTTGGGATAGTTAGTAGGACTGGCCTTTAAATTCATGCTGATGCACGTCTGTGATAGCTGATTAGTATAATTGTTTGTTGTAATCACTTGACTTCTAATTCGATGTTGAATTGGAAGGCAGGTCTTTGTAGAAAGCCTGTAAGATGAGTGATCAGGAGCCGAGGACTCCTAGGCAAAGGACCTTATCTTCAGTAACTCGGGCTAGGACGCGGACAAAAGCGGTGCCCGAGGTGGCTGAGGTAGAGTACAAGCTGAGGCTAGTGCGAGTGGAGTAGCACCACCTCCTGTTGGTGCCGGAGAAGCAGCCCCAGGTGATCAAGGAATAGTTGGGATCACGCAAGCGTTGGATGCTATGTGTGAGATGATAAGGCAGCAGGCCCAGGACCAAACAGCTGCCTTTATCGCCGCCGCTACTGCCGTGCCAATGCTGTTGCTGCTGCCGCACTTACACCTGCTGAGGTTTCGCCAGGAAACATGGCCGCAAGGAGACCAATTCATCAACTAGTGGAACAATTTTTGAAATTGAATCCACCTAAGTTTATTGGGGCAGGAGACCCCGAAGGTGCTGCTCTATGGATCCAAGGACTGGAGAAAGCCTTTGCACTATTGATGTACTCTCAGACTGAGAAAGTGGTCCTCGCAGTCTACTAGTTAGAGGGAGTTGGGAGTACTTGGTGGAGAACCACCCAAGGAGCGATATTTCCCGAAGGTGTAGCCCAAGAGTGGAACGCCTTTGTTGAGGCCTTCAACAAGAAATACTTTTCAGAGATTGCTAGAGAGATGAAGATGGCAGAGTTCCAGTGCCTTCGCCAAGGCTCTATGACTGTGGATCAATATGAGGCGAAGTTTGCTGAACTGTAGCAATGTGCTCCTAAATTAGTTGAGAATCCAGCAAACTGAGTGAGAAGATTCAGAGATGGACTTAGGCTGGAGTTGAGGAGTCCACTGATTTTGCTGAATCTGAGAAATTACAATGAACTATATGAGTAGGTCCAAATGATTGAAAGAGACCAGAATGAGAGGGTCGCCGCATCTGGATCACGGTTTGGATCGAGTAGGGAAGGAATCCGACATGGGAAGAGGCCCATGATCAGAGGAAGATTTCAAATTCCGCCCAACCGGAAGGGTGGAATTGGGAAGATAGGGCCCGGTCAGAATGGCTTGTGTTGCTTCTGCGGAAGGCAACACGGTACAGCCCCGTGCCCTTAAAGGATGGGTGCTTGTTTCGAGTGTGGCGAGCAAGGTCACATGGCCAGGGATTGTCCTAGACGACCAAGGGGACAAACACAGTTGCCACCGCTGCCGTAGAGAGGACAGATTAGAGGGTATGCATCTTAGAACGCAACGCAAGGAGGACTACTCCGACCCCTAGTTCAAGGAACGATGTATGCCATCACTCAAGGTCAGGCAAAGGCTGCACCTAACGTAATCATAGGTATGGTTTTACTAAACGACCATCCTGCTTATGCTTTATTCGATCCAGGAGCAACCCATTCTTTTATTGCCGAGCAGTATGTTAAGCTGATAGGATTGAATCCTGTATTATTGGAGTCGGCAGTTAGTATATCTACACCATTGAAGGATAAAGTGATAGCTACTTTGGGTTGTTCTGGTTGCAAGTTAGTGATTGGTGAGTGAGAGGGGAAAATAGACTTGTTAGTCCTAGCCATGTATGACTTTGATTTGATTATTGGCATGGACTGGCTCACCAAGTAACGAGCTAAAATGGACTGCTATCACAAGTCGATTCAGTTTAACCCATTAAAGGGTGAGAGCTTCGAGTTTGTAGGGAACCGAGGAGGACCCTCGATTTCCCTAATCTCGTCGCATGAGGCAACCCGTTTGTTAGACGATGGTTGTCAAGGTTACCTAGCAGCTGTCGTGGATACGATAGTTGATGAGCTGAAGATGGAAGACATCGCAGTGGTACAAGAATTTCCAGATGTCTTTCCAAAGGCATTGCCAGGAGTGCTGCCAGAGAGAGAAATCGAGTTCGTGATTGAACTAGCACCCGGGACAGAGCCAATCTCTAAGACTCCTTACCGGATGGCTTTGTCAGAGTTGAAAGAACTGAAGGTGCAGATGCAAGAGTTATTGGATAAATGATTCATACGTCTCAGCGCATCACCTTGGGGAGCACCAATTCTATTTGTTAAGAAGAAAGATGGTTCATTGTGCCTGTGCATCGACTATCGTCAACTCAATTAGGTGACGATCAAGAACAAGTATCCACTCTCGAGGATCGATGACTTGTTTGATTAGTTGCAAGGAGTGTCAATATTTTTGAAGATTGACTTAAGGACAGGATATCATCAGCTGAGAATTAGGAAAGAAGACATTCCAAAGTCGGCATTTCGTACTCGGTATGGTCATTACGAATTCACAGTGATGCCATTCGGGTTGACCAATGCTCCAGCTGCTTTTATGGATCTGATGAACCAAGTGTTCAAGGAATATTTAGATCAGTTTGTGATCGTGTTCATCGATGATATTCTGGTGTATTCGAGAAGTGATGAAGAGCATGAGAGTCATCTAAGATTGGTACTTCAGACCCTGAGAGTTCATCAGTTGTACGCCAAGTTGAGCAAGTGCGAGTTTTGGTTGACTCGTGTTGCTTTCTTAGGCCACGTGATTTCAGGCGAAGGAATCTTCGTGGACTCGAGCAAGATTGAAGCAGTGATCAACTGGCCAAGACCAACTACCGTGACAGAAATTAGAAGCTTTCTGGGTTTGGCAGGTTATTACAGATGGTTTGTGGAAGGATTCTCATCATTGCATCGCCACTGACAAGACTCCTAAAGAAATAAGAGAAATTCGTGTGGACAGACAAGTGCGAACGTAGTTTTCAAGAGCTTAAGGAAAAGCTAACTACCGCACCTATGCTGACCATTCCATCTGGTCCTGGAGGATTCGAGATCTATAGTGATGCATCGTTCAGAGGACTGGGCTGCGTGTTGATGCAACATGGCCGAGTTGTTGCATACGCCTCCCGTCAGTTAAGGCCCCATGAACAGAATTACCCGAGGCATGACTTAGAACTCACGGCAATTATTTTTTCCTTGAAGATTTAGATACACTATCTGTGTGGAGAAAGATTCCAGATCTTCACGAACCATCAAAGTCTCAAGTACCTATTCTCTTAGAAGGAATTGAACATGAGACAACACCGATGGATGGAACTACTAAAGGACTACAACTGTGATATCTTATATCACCCGGGAAAGGCGAACAAGGTCGCCGATGCTTTGAGTCGGAAGTCTTCAGTTGCACATATACTGATTAAAGAATGGAAACTAATCGAAAGAGCTCGAGATTCAGTATTCAAATTTAAGATAGGCCACCTTTCGAGTCTTATGGCCACCCTCAGAATTGAACCGGATGTTCATATCAGAATTAAGCTACTCCAACCGACAGATCCTAATGTGCAGAAGATTCTACAGGAAAACACCGAGAAAAGGAATGCTGACTTTCAGGTTTCTGATGAATGAATCCTAAGGTTCCGAGGACGTTTGATTGCACCTAACAATGTAGAGCTTAGAGAAGATATTTTATCTGAAGCACATCGTAGCAATTACAGCATTCATCCCGAAAGTACCAAGATGTATCATAATCTGCGTCAACACTATTGGTGGTCTGGTATGAAGGCAAACATCGCCAAGCATGTCGCCAAGTGTTTGACATGTCAGCAAGTGAAAGCTCAACATTGCAAGCTAGGAGGATTTCTACAACCTCTCGAGATCCCAAAATGGAAATGGGAGCATATCACGATAGATTTCGTGACTAGACTATCGAGGAGTCAAAGAGGAAATGATTCGATTTGGGTAGTGGTTGATAGACTGACAAAGTCGGCTCACTTCATTGCAGTTCGAAAAGACCTCAGTTTGGATAGACACACGGATCTATACGTGCGTCAAGTAGTTCGAATGCATGGAGTGCCAGTTACGATAACTTCATATAGGGACCCGAGGTTTACCGCCGCCTTTTGGAAAAGCTTGCAAAGTGCTCTAGGTACAAAGCTTCAGTACAGTACGACATATCATCCTTAAACAAATGACCAGTCTGAGAGGACGATTCAGACCCTCAAGGACATGCTGAGAGCTTGTGTACTAGACTTTTAAAGAAGTTGGGAAGATCAGCTACACCTAGTGGAGTTTGCCTACAACAATAGTTATCAGCAGAGTATCCAGATGACTCCATTTAAAGCGTTGTATGGCCGAGTATGCAGGACACTGGTGTGTTGGGATGAAGTTGGGGAAAAGAAGATCACAGGCCCAGAGTTGGTTCAACAGTCAGTGGATGTCGTCGCAATGATCAGAGGCAAATTAAAGACCGCTCAGAGCAGACAGAAAAGTTACGTCAACAAGCGCCGGAGATTATTGGAATTCCAAGTTGGTGATCACGAAAGTGTCACCAATGAGGGGAACTTCGCGCTTTGGTAAGAAAGGAAAACTAAGTCCGAGGTACGTAGGTCCATTTGAGATTCTTGAGAGAATCGAGACCCTAGCGTATCATCTTGCGTTGCCGCCGAGACTGGCGCAAGTGCACGACGTCTTTCATGTGTCGATGTTAAGGAAGTATGAGCCTGACCCGACCCACGTGCTTAATTTTGAGGAATTGAACATGGACGACCATGTGTCGTATGTGGACAGCCCAGTTCAGATAGTGGATCGGAAAGAGAAAGTTCTACATACAAAGATCATTCCGTTGGTCAAAGTGGTGTGGAAACACCACAGCACTAAAGGAGCAACTTGGGAGAATAAAGAGTCGATGAGACAATTGCACCCCCACCTTTTTAATCAAAGTGTGTAATGGTTTAAATTTCGAAGACGAAATTTTTATAAGAGGGGAAGAGTTGTGACATCTTGAATTTTTGACCCCGTTTCGATAAAATGAAATGGACATTTCGTCGACGTGCCTATGGTCCTTTTTCTTTGAGCTGATCACTCACCAGTTAACAAACCTGTTAGTTGAAGCCGTTAAGGGATATATCCACGGTAAAATCCCTAAAAGCTACCTAATTGGTTGGATTTGACTAAAATCGCGTCCGATCGATTTTAGCCACAAAATTGAATTCGGTTTCGGGAATCGAATATTCGAGCATGTCACGATTCAATTTTAGGACCTTGTCTCATCGTCCGTCAAATTATCGACGAGTCCGAAATTTCGAAAAAGAAATTATCGGAGGAAAAATCGAAGACCGAAAGAAAATAAGAAGGGAAAGAGAAAGGGAAAATAATAATAGTAATAAGGATAATATTATTATCTTATTTTTTTTTTTTTTTTTCTTCTTTCTCTCTCTCCCTTTTCTCTCTCCTCCACCCCCACGTGATCTTCCCCCTTTTTCGACCGTTCACCCCTCTTTCCCCTTTTCTTTCTTTCTCTCTCTCTCTTTCTTTCTTTTCTCTCATTTCTCACGCCACCCTCTGCCACCTTTTCTTTTCCCTCTTATCTTATTCTTTTCTCTCTCTCTCTCTCTCTCTCTCTCTCTCTCTCTCCTCCGTTCGAAACCCCCCTCCCCACGCCGACACTTCCCCCTTTTCCCTCTGTCATTTCCCACTTTGCTTTTTTTTTTCTCCATTTGACTATTCAAACTTTATCCTTCTCTCTCCTATCTCCTCCTCTCTCTTGACCAAATCCTCCTTCCTCTCTTTTTCTTCTTCTTCTTCTTCTTCTTCTTCTTCTTCTGGTTTGCTGCTTCGCCGTCCCTAGCACCCTCGCAGCCCATGCCCTACTCACCACCACACCACCACCGTCCGCCACTTGGAGCTGCGTTGTTCGTTGCCCTCACCGCCGAACCACCATCTCCGCCGCGAGCTTCACGGCTTCGCTCACCCTATGCTGTTGCCCGCCCACCGATGTTGCTGCTCGTCGCTGCGAGCGACCGCCACTGTCCCTAAGCAACCGTCGTCGCCTCTTGCCGCTGCCTACTTGGTTTTCCGGGCCACTGTTACCTCTAGCCACCACCACCACCCCCAAATTGAGCCTTCTTCCTTTGGCCGAGGGTTGATTCGCGACCGCCGCCCCCTCCGTCGTGCCGATCGTGCCTCCGTTTGTGACGTTGTAATCACGATTCCTCATCGCCTCCGCGCCACTGTTGCCGTGGTTCAATCAGATCGTTAATCCGATGAGTTTATCTCACTAAGCCCTTATTAGTAAGTTAATGATGTTTAATGGTTGTTTAGTTTAGATTAAGTTTGGTTTAGTGGATAATTAGAACGATTTAGTAAATTAGTTAATTATCGATGCATATTAGGTGATTAGTTTTGTGTGATTAGCAAGTAGACATGTCCTATTATTTATTGAACGAGTCTCGGTAATTTTCCAGGCTGTATCGGCTTCCAATTAGGCATTACGGGCCTAAATTGGATTTATTGTATTTATTTAATAATTTTCGGAATTATTTAATTATTCATTTATTTTTTGAAAATTAAGTAGGGATAGTCGACGACCAAAATTTTATGCTGATTATCGTGGTGCAGTCTGTTTATTTAATTGAGCTTTATTTTGTGTTGAAATGAATTAATTGTGATTATAAGATTATTTTCCTAAATTAATTAATTTTGCATAATTAATTGGAAAATAACCGGGCGTTGGTTGACAGTTCCAAAAATGTTTTGGTGGAGTACAAAAAATGGTGGGATTTGTGGAAAGAAAATTATAATATTTGGTTAAGGCCGACCGTGTACCCACACATGAATATTTTATTGGGAATGATAAAAATGGTGATTTGATTTAATGATAATTTTCGGCATACTATGAAAGTATGGCTGGCATCTTCTGGTGAACATATTTAATTTTCGCCATACTATGAAAGTATGGGTGGCAGCTTCCGGTGAGCATATATTATTTTCAGCATACTATGAAAGTATGGCTAGCAGCTTCTGGTAAGCATAATAAACATATCTGATCAGTGAATCTGGCAGCTTCTGGTGAGCATATTATTATATTGTATCAGTGGATTTGGCAGCTTCTAGTGAGCTATACTATCTATATATCGGCTAGAGTGAACAGTCCTAAACTATGGTCGGACTCATAGATAGTATTGATTGTGGTGATCGAGAAATGGTCATGTTGACATGGAATCGACTGAGTCGATTGATCGATGATTTGATTTGATTGAATGATTTGATGTAGTGAATTGATTCGATAAATTATAAAGTGTATTGACCTGTAGGAAGGAATCTGAGGCCAAGGCAAGCCCTCTGACTCATGATTGTGCTAGAGCAGCCCTCATGGCGTATTTTCTTCCTAATCGAGTCTTAGGGAGATTGAACTTGTTGAGACGTCGTCTCACCCCATTGTGGGATAACAATTTCAAGTCCCTAGATGGCAGTCATGGAGGACCGGGAGCCCTAGAGTTTGGAAGATGGAGGCTAAAGAATTGGCGATCGGATTTGACTAATGGGTGTTAGGACAGTCCCATTTTTGTTAAGCTGACATTTTTGTAAACAGCTTGATTTTGTAATTAACCCGTTGTCTATAAAAGACTTGTCTTGGTTTGAAAATTTTAGTCCTGCTCTTCTATCCCAATTGTTTGTTGTCTGAGGATTTTATATCTGCTTCTGCATGCATATTAAAATAAAAGGGTCGGCGACGCGTCCTAGGACGTCGCTATTAATTGACCAAGGAGGGATGGGCACGTGCTCGGAGGATCGAGACGTGACAACGTGTCCATCGACCCGTATCAGTTGAACCGGATGAAGCGTTACAGCTCATCACAGAGAACTGGTCCTGGTTTCAAAGGAATTACTCTTGGCAAGGTGAGTGACTTGCTCACAGCAGCTAAATATATTTTCAGAGGACATCATGTAAATGTGATGGGAATTAGAAAAAAGGAATTGGGTTTTCTTTAATTTTTGTCTTAAAATCTGTGTGCAGGAAATTGAGGCATATGGTGTGGCAAAAGTTGTGGTTTCAGACAATGTTGAATTTGAGATGGGTGACGTGGTTGTGGGAGTTATTACTTGGGCAGAGTACAGTAAGATAAGAAGAAATAAGATGATCAGGAAGCTTGATCCATTGGGGTTCCCTTTCTTCTACCATGTTGGAATATTGGGTAAATTTCTCATTCACAGACAATTTCCAATTATCAAAATATTTTCAATGATACATTGAATTTGCTTGGTTAAACAACTTAACCAGAGAGCTGGTAATGTTTGTGTGACTCATTATGGCTTTCGTATAATGATTTTCAGTTTATCTAATCTTAGTCACAAAACTTTTTAAATGGCTAACGGCAAATTCACTTACAATCAAGATGATCCTGGGAAAGTGGGAAAGATGCGAACGCAGAAAAAACACTAGGGCTCGTAATTGATGCCGGTTTCTTGGTAAAGTAGGTTGATACAAGTGATAGCGAATAAGAATTTATCCAAAAGGCTCGAATCTCTGAGGCCAATGCACAGGAGCATTTCTAACGCTAATTAGAGCACTATGATCACAGTATTCTTTCGGGTGTCGCAACCCGATCTCGCCGCCCCTCAAAAAGTCCAAGGGGGGAAAGGTCGGATTTAGGGGTACTTGATCTCAAGATCGCGAGCTCTCCCAAGCTCGTACCCTACGCGACAGTGTGTTTATTTATTATGATCTACGCGTTTAACAAACTAAGAATATACAGGAGTCGCCACTAGCCTCATTTTGGGGGTCGGCTAAAAACCCAATTGAGGGTCGGGAGTGTTCCCTCGATTCCTATGTAACCAGATATCTAGATTCGGGGACTTGGGTTACGCTAATATTGTTATTAATGCCATTTCGGTACCTAAATAGTATGTTATGTTTTTCCTAACATGTCCATGCGTTTCTTTTTTACATTTTCGGGATCATCAATTCTAGACTAGGTGATCATGCAAGATGGGATCATTTTAGTTCCATTCTATTTCTAAGAAAAAACCGATAAAAGGAATCAATCAGAGAAATTGAAATTACAAGACAGTAAGTAAACAATCAAGAACGCAGTAAATCTGTCATGCAATCCTAAAAAGGAAATAGAAATGTATGAGAAAAAGAGAGAAACCCGCAACTCGTCGGGTTTGATACAATGCATGGAACCCGAGACATATGTCGGGAAAACGAATGGTACATAATAATGGTCGGAATGGACATTGACCACCACCATCTCCACGTCTTCTCCATCTTTGGGGTCCTAATCTAAACCTAATCTAAGAAACCTCTAGCTAAATGCATACAATGGAAAGAGTCAAGCAAACATATCAAAACAATTTTCAAAATTTTCATGAAGACAAGTAATCTCAATTCAGCATGCAAGATATTCTAAAAGAAATCCTCCAATGAAATCATAACAAAGAATCACAACAAAAATCATCAAACATCACACATAAGATCAAAACAAATGGGGTAGAACCCATGAATATTTGGCTCTAAGAAAAGCACAAAACATGGATGATGTTCATTGAAATGAAGACAAAAAAAAATCTATGAAAGTCCAAGTATATGGAAGGAAATTTCCTGATGATCTATCATGAGACATCGAAGTCCTACTTTGTTCACAAAAATCTATATGAAAAGAGAAAAGAAACAGAGCAAAAATCCAACATTATAGATTGCAGCAACTCAAACGTGACTTTATGGAAGCCATTGACCTTGCTAACGATGACCATTTGATTCAATCTATACTTTGTTAGAAGGCTTATGAAATTTCCAATGACTCTCATGAAAGATTCAACTCTAGCAAAGCATGTTTACTAGCTCAAATTTGAGCACACGCATCAGGTCTCAAACATGACAGATTCTGGACTGAACTTTGGACATGTGAAAACCATATCAAATGAGATTCAATCAGGGCATTCTATAGCTCATTGGAAAGATATTCGAACCATCTTCGACTTTCATGAAGACTTCGAACATATAAAGCCACAACAACCAGCTCATATCAAGTCATTTGCACAGAAGGTCAAATCAGCGAAAGAAACAGAATATCAGAGCAGAACAACTATTCAATCCCACAATATTCCACTATCATGAAGCATCAATCCATGAATCTAAACTCCACTCCACTAGCAGTCAAATCCTCATTAGATTCAAATAGATTGTATCTTGCATCTCTTTATGGAAAAACACCGTCAGGCATTCACATTTCATTTCCTAGATAACACTTGTATTTGCTATGAGAATGAGCAGATACTATGATCTGATTATGAAGCATTCCTACAATTATGCATAACAAGACACTTTCTAATGTTAGAGAAGCCAATCAAGGAGACATTCACAGCATGACAAACAGTGACAGTACCTCCTTAAACACCATGAAAGCAAGTTGCAACAAGCATACCTCTGTAATAAGTTTCAGCTGATGGACATAGTCTTTGCCGGGGAATAGGGACTGCTTAGTGATAATTTCACCAAGTATGCAACCCACAGACCAAATATCAATCACAACAGTGTACTCTGAACAATTAAGGAGCAGTTCTGGTGCATGATACCTGCGAGTAACAACATGCTCAGTCATAAAATTCGTTTCAGATGTAGTCCTAGCTAGCCTAAAATCTCCAATTTTAAGGTCACAATTCACATTCAGAAACAAGTTGCTTGGATTCAGATCGACATAGGACAACTAGTTTATACTCAATACAAACAAAAGGACAGCAAGCCCCAAGCACAGTAAAGACTATGAACGTGTGTTTAGCTTAGACATTTCATTGAACACTGAATTGGCACAAGAAAAACGAGGAGCACCGAGACTGAGCTTGAGTATGGATTCAAAAACAATCAGCATCCAAGACCTCACAATCACAGCATGCATATAGACAAGGCCAAAACCCACACGAACCAGACAACGGCGGCCCGGTCCGACGAGCCTGAAACAAGGCACAAAGAAGACACAAAACAAGGCGATCAATCAAGGGTTCCTACCTCGAACGAGAGATAAGCTCGAAGATTAATTTATATTCGTTCGCCTTGCACACTTCCGAGTTCCTCAAACGGCTGTTCCAGAGAGTCAGATCCGGCGCACGTAGGAACGATCAAGAGGGAAAGACTGGTTCTCGAGCCTTCTTGCGCGTGAAATCACCGGAAGAACAGAATAATGAAACGATCAGAAGCTACCGCCGACACAGCTGATGATGCCTCTGCCAATCGGCCTCAGATCTCTATCTTTGGAACCGAGCCGATATCTCTACACTCGGTGCGAATCTGGACTGACGTCGCCGCTGCTGTCGATACTAATCGATTCTGTGAGCTAGATCTAGAGAAAGAACTACCGATCAAGAGAGAGAGTCTCCGATCGTGAAGATGCCGGATCCGGTGCGCTACTTCTCAAGAAGAGCATGGCGAGACCTGGAGGCGATCATCGAGGGAGGGAATGGAGCCATGACCGGTGCCCGAAGGTGTAGGACGCAAATCGAACAATCCCAAGATCTCTATAACCAGAACAAGAACATGTATAATTGAGTAGAAAGATTAACGCACCTGTTTTGGGATCCATCAAACATAAAGCGGAAGCAGAAAAAGGGATTACCCACATATCAAGGGGATCGACGCATCAAGTCCTTCTCCTCTATTGCCCTCCGTATCACTAGCTCAATGAGGCGGCCCTCCTCACGTTTAGCGTTAGGTAAATGCCCTTTAGGTGAGGATACATGTGAGAATTAGGGTTAGAGGAGAGACTTGAGCACTATTTATAGAGTTTCCAACCAGGCCCCCTCATTACGGGCCAGGCTCAACTTGGCCCACACTAGCCAGTCCCATATTAGACTAATTAAGAAACCTTCTATCTCACCTTAGACCAAACCCCGTTAAACGGAAACCGTAAAATAGTAATTACAATATCAATTAATGTAGTCCACATTGGGAAAACTCTTACATTCTCCCACTTAGACTATATTAATTGAAATCGTACTGTATGTGCGCACATTGGTCCAGAGATAATTCTTAATAGTCAATCCTATCCCATAAAGTCTTAAACACCGAATCATGGCGGTAACTGCATGTATACACACAGAGTCTTCCATGGTCACGAATGCTCTCAACTTTATTGATATGGATTCAATATGGTAATGTATCAAATGGATAACATCTCTCATAGAAAGATCCCATTTGTCAGTCACCATTCTCTTACCTTAGGTGTCACAAAAACTCGTGCCACTAGAGAATGCTTTATGGTTCCAATGAACCCACATATATTTTGTCCTTACGGTTAACCTTCCTTTATGTATAACAAGACATATGCACAAGGCTAATAACTAGATGCCCTTAGCCTTCACTCAAGGTTTATACAATACCTTGAGACTTTATCAATATGTATTCAACATAACAACACATTCAAAAATATTTTATTGAATGCAAAAGTGTTACAAAGTGTAACGAACGCAGATGTGAACTTTATTAGAGGAAAGCCAAAATAGCTCCCACTAAACAACAGCATCTCATGATGCTCCTAGGCCCATGCTAATGACATGTCGTTCAAATACTCATGGGCGTAGACCTTTAGTTAGTGGATCTATAATCACATCATCTGTGGAAATATGTTATATTATAACGTCACCTTTCTGTACCATTTCTTTATGGTCAAAAATTTTGACCACCATATATTTAGACCCGTTGAAACCTTTGTTGTTAATACTACAAATTTATTATCTCAATACAACCGTATGGGCCAATCCATAAAATTAAAAACAGTCAACTCTTTAATGAGGTTCCGGAGCCTAATAGCCCAAGTAATAACCTAAAATAATGTTACTAGCACTGCTTACATAGTAGAAGATGACATAGAACTTTATTTACTGCACTTCCTACTAACATAAATATGTATTATGTTATTGATCACATGTCATCATAACAGCCAGCAAAGTTTACATCTAAATACCCTACTAACTACAATAATTGAACATATTTGTAAATTAGCATATAATCTCTTGTCCTTTTAAGTACCTTAAAACCTTCTTGGCAGCAACTCGGTGATCACGTCCTAGATTTGACTGATATCTGCCTAGAAGTTTTGTCACAAAGACGATATTTAGTCTAGTGCAAATTCGAGCATACATTATACTTTTAAGTGCACTGACACAAGGTACATCATTTAACTAGATTTTCTCAATATCTAAATAAGGACAATGTGATAGATTCAGTCTATTACCCTTAACAACAGGAGCAATTTCTGGCTTGCAATGATGTATATTGAATATTTCCAATATACAATCAACAAATGTCCTCCGAGAAAATCTAATATAATATGGCAAAAACAATTTTTACAAACCTTTGTACAAAGGATATAAGATGTCTCAAGGTCACAACTTGTAAGCAAAAAATCATGTACATAGAGTATGAGAAAAAATAAATTTCCTCCCACTGACCTTGCAGTATATTGAATTACTTTGTTCCCAATTAAACAAAATAACAACACTATGAAACTTTAATAATATTGTCTGGAAATTTGTTTAAGACCATGACTTAAGACTTTTCAGTCTACACACAAGTCTTGAAACATCTGTTGCAAAATCCTCCAGTTGCACAATATAGATTTTGTATCTATATAACGTAATTCCATATCAAAATAAATTATTGATGCCACGTTCACTCTAAAAGAATAAAGAAATAATTATTTCTTCACTATAAACTATCCACCCCTCTTTTAGAGTAAAAACAATAGCTACTAGTAGTACGCCAATTTGCAACTAATGAACTTATGACCTTTAGGCAAGTAAGTTAGTTTCCAAACACTATGATGTTTCATAGATTGTATATCGCATTTTATGGCATCTAATCACATACTTGATTGAGAATAAGAAACGACATTTATAAATATGCTATTACATCAACCATATAGTGGATATTGTAATCATGCTCTCACAAATAGACTATATAGTCTGATGGTATAACTGATCGTCTTTCCCTAACAAATCTCCTTAATAAAGCTGCAACCACTTCATTCTACACTTGAGAGGTTTAAGAAATTTCATTATAAACTATATCAAGAATAGTACCTTAAACCTCAACAAGTTTAGTCTATGGTACAGGAGATTCCATAATTATCTGTATAGGTAAAGACAAAAACACAGTAACCTCCATCATACTATTATCTTTAATAATCTGAGAGCAGCTATCCTTTACAATTATGTCGATTTTTAGAAACTTTAGAGTATGTGATTCCATAATTCTTGTATATTCTTTAGGGTCATAAAATCAATACCCCTTTAACAATCTAGATAAGATACAAAATAATTCCGAGTGGATCTGAATTGCAACACACTTAAAATTGGATTAGATAATCTCACTTCTACATAACACCTCTAAATTTTAATATGATTCAAGTAATCTATGCCCAGTCTATAACTCAAAAGAAGTTTATGAAACAACTTTGATAAAAGACACATTTTATATGTGAAAAAGTTGCTTTCAAAAAATCAACCCACAGAAGACCGGATAAATTAGTCTTACTAATCATACTCATCACAATGTTCAATATGGTGCATTTATGCCTTTTGGCCAAATCTTTTGTCAGGATTTTCAGGCATAGTAATTAAATTACCACCCCAGAATTTACCAAATATTTGACAAATGACCCTTTAAGCAATTCAGTATTGTCATACTTGCCAAAATACTTACCGCTACTATTAGGCCTAACAACCTTCAAGACTAATTTTAACCAATTTATTCTTTATCTCGGTCATTTTCCTTAAATAGAAAACTTTTGAAAACAACATTATAACCATATACGATATGTATATGTAACACAATCTTTACAGATGTGTCCTAATTTTGATATTAGACAAGACATAATTTCAAGCAACTAAGGCTTCCATCATCTTATAACAGTGTAGTCCACAGGCATAACTCTTTTCAAGTGTTCCAGAGTGGAACGCTTCATGGATAGTAAGCAAATTCTATTGTTATTTTCTCAAGCAACAAATCATATGTCCACAACTTAAAATTTAAAGCAGTAAAAACCTCTATAATAGTGGAGTTATAAATTACAGAAAATGTGATTGAAAAACAAGCAATGTATATAATTAGCATCATGTGAGCACCGTGTAACTTGACGTATAAGTACACATCCAGAGAGTTACACGCATAATCATATAATCACCTTTGGGCAGAATACATGACATGCAGTTGTACACTCCCCACATGATAGCGGTTATGAGAATATATTCCAATTCTTCGTGAATTCATCACCTTTGGGCATATGAATCACTAGAATCAGTCACTCCTCTACCACACCATCATGTATCCCTCCATGAACTAATACAAAATCATCTCCTTTGGGAGTATGACTACACATTAGACCAGGAGACATCCCAATATATATATAAAGACCATGAAAGTTAGACTTCAATGAAATCACCGATCATAGCAACACAAGAAACTTCTCATAATATAGAAGAAAGCATCTCTTGTGCACCCTGATTACTGATTACCAAAACAACATAAAAAGAATGCCGATCCAGAGGATCTCTCATAAGTTAACATCAATAGCAATATAGAGTATCCAAATTGACAAGCTTAATAGCTGATCAACTATTGATCATGAGTTTTATAAGGCAAAACATGACTCCAAGGCCAATAGTTGATTTATTAGCCAATTATGAGTAACAAATTATCATCACATCAACTAGTGGCCTATAAATTGAGCCAAAACATAGAACCAAATATCTAATCTTATAACAATAGATATTATTGCTCTGCGTAAATGTTGTCATACTTCTTAACCATAAGCCAATGCTCAACTTGATAGACATTAACAAGTGACCAGATGAATTTAAGTAAAATATCCAATAACTTAACTAACATACATTACCCACATTCAGCAGATGTGATAATTAATATAATCAATTTGGTCACGAGTTCTTAAGACGTCCATCATTCAAAGGTTATCAGAAGAAACAAAAATACATCAAGATACATATAAATAACTATGCTTAAGCAAGAAAAGTTCCATAACTTTTACTATTTCTCATAACCTCAATACATAGTTCAAATGTTATCCCATAATGGTTGTATCTCATTAAGTCAGCTTTAGTTCACAATAAAATTTAATTTTTATTAATGAATCACACCATTATACTATTTATGTGATAACATACCTATAACCCAACACTTGTATTTCCAAAATCACAGAAAATACAAGAAAAATATACAAAAATACACTATAAATACACGTATTTAAGGCTTTGTATCTATTTTCACATCCATAAAATAATCAAAAATATAAAATAAATACATCACGACGTAGAGGAAGATCATATGAATCCAACGCCGCCAGTCACGCGCCGAACGGAGGCTCCACGCGCCCACACGAGCCGCCTAAGTGCGCGGCGCATGGAGCTCACGCGTGGCGCACGTTCGACGCCCAGGAGGCGCGTGGCCGCGCATGGGGGCGCATGCAGCCTCCTCCGGCGACGCGCCGCCAACCGTCTTGCTCGTCTCGTCGAGCCCAATCTAAATTTGTGATTTAATTTTATTTTTATTGAACAAAAAATCTTGAAAATCACAAATTATGGCAAAAACTTTATGCGTTCAAGTTCTAGGGTTACGGTTGCTCTGATACCACATGTAGGACGCAAATTGCGCAATCTCAAGATCTCCATAACCAAAACAAGAACATGTATAATTGAGTAGAAAGATTAACGCACCTGTTTTGGGATCCATCAAACATAAAGCAGAAGCAGAAAAAGGGATTACCCACATATCAAGGGGATCCACGCATCAAGTCCTTCTCCTCTATTGCCCTCCGTATCACTGGCTCAATGAGGTGGCCCTCCTCACATTTAGCGTTAGGTAAACGCCCCTTAGGTGAGGATACATGTGAGAATTAGGGTTAGAGGAGAGACTTGAGCACTATTTATAGAGTTTCCAACTAGGCCCCCTCATTACGGGCCAGGCTCAACTCGGCCCACACTAGCCAGTCCCTTATTAGACTAATTAAGAAACCTTCTATCTCACCTTAGACCAAACCCCGTTAAACGGAAACCGTAAAACAGTAAATTACAATATCAATTAATGTAGTCCACATTGGGAAAACTCTTACAGAAGGTTCTTCATCAGCCTCCGAGATAGGGAAGAGATGGAGAGAGAGAGAGGAGGTTGTTACGGCGAAGGAGGAGAAGGGAGAGAGATATCAGAGGAATTCGATGGAGGAAGAGCTGAGAGAGAGAGAGATCGTGATGAACAGAGAGCGGGAGAGAGAATCGAGCCAGAGAGTTCCCTCGAGAGAGTACATGAGTCGAGAGGTTTTTGAGAGAGAGCTCGTCCGAGAGAATCCCTCGCGAAAAAAATGAACCTCCCTTTATATATATATTTAGCATTTTTCCCCTTTTTCTTTTTGTTTTCTCTCTTTTTTTTTCTTTTTTTCTTTTTTTTAAAATTTTTTCATTCTTTTTCATTCATTTTTTTTTTGCTCTTTATTTTTATATTTTTTTTGCAAAATGAATGTTTAAAACGTCAACAAAAATTTCAAGTGTCAACATCAGGCTACCGTTTGAACTCTCTATCCAAATAGTCAACAAAGGAACTTCCATTCTCAGAGTGATGACTGGGGACATTTATCGGAAGAAATTCCACTCTTGGAGCAATCTTAATTAGATCGCAAGAAGTGTTCCATCACAAACGAATGAATCCTAACTTAACAATTAGTGTAATTAGTCCCTCTTACAATTAGATTCCCCAAGGGAGTCCATCAGTGGTAACATGGTAGGATAACCAAAAAAAAATTATAAAGCGTAGGATCCCTGTGAAGCACTCAAAATAGGGATGACACCACGACAGAGGGTCTATAGTAATATACTCCACAACATGTGAAGATAAACCAGCATACATAGTACTTTTTAGGAACGGTGAGTTCGGAACTTTTTCAAATTTCTAGACTATTTAGAACTTTATGTTTAAATAAGTAATGTAAACTATTTATGAACTAAACGAACAGTACCACAACCTGCGGTGGCCTAGTTGGATAAGGCTCTCCAATGAAGTTAACGACAACAAAGGGGGTCGAATCTCACTGGACGCACGGGATCTTAAGCACGACGTCGGGGTGGTGGGTCCTCCGCTAGCGTCGCTCCAGGGTTTATCCGTCGGCTACCGGCTGTACGGGGTTCCCTAGGTATCAAAAAAAAAAACGAACAGTTTGGTTCTAAACTATTTACATAACTTTTTTCTAAAGATCATAAATTCTCTGCCCTCCTCACAGAACTCACCCACAAAAATTTGCAGGGATAAGGAAAAAAAGAAAAATAGAGTTAACTCAAAATGACAGACCGCCACGACCACCACAAGGGGATCATCTTCCTATGTATCTTCTGTGTCATCTTTTTTATGCTCGGCCGCGCCATGGTGATCTTCGTGCCAATACCTACCTCTATGCCCCCCGGAGGTTGAGCTCAGCCCCGTCTCTTCCCTCTCGTCCCTCAACTCCTCCACCTCCTACGTCATCGGCCAATGGAACCTTGCTCTCTCTGTCAAGAACACCAGCATGCTCATTGCTGTCGAGTACACTCGCATGAAATACTTCTTGAATTTCGATCACCACCTCCCCCTCTCTTGTCCCATGCTCATTCCTGCTTATGTTGAGAAAGAAAGTTATATAAACTGTTTAGGAACTAAAACTGTTAGTTCCTAAATAGTTTACAAAACTTTTTCTAAATATCATAAATTCATTGCCCTCCCCACAGAACTCACCCACAAAAATTTGTAAGGACAAATAAAAAAAGAAAAAAAGAGTTAACTCAAAATGACAGACCGCCACGACCGGCACGAGGGGATCATCATTCTATGTATCTTATGTGCCATATTTTCTATGCTCGGCCGCGCCATGGTGATCTTCGTGCCAATACCTACCTCTATGCCCTCGGAGGTCAAGCTTAGCCCCGTCTCTTCCCTCTTGTCCCTCGACATCTCCACCTCCTACGTCACCAACCAATGGAATATCGCTCTCTCCGTCAAGAACTCCAGCATGCTCATTGCCGTCGAGTACACTCACATGAAACTCTTCTTGAATTTGGATCACCACCTCCCCCTCTCTCATCCTATGCTCATTCCTGCTTATGTTGAGAAAGAAAGTTATGTAAACTATTTAGGAACTAAAACTGTTAGTTCCTAAACAGTTTACATAACTTTTTCTAAACATCATAAATTCACCGCCCTCCCCACAGAACTCACCCACAAAAATTTGCAGGGACAAGAAAAAAACGAAAAACGGAGTTAACTCAAAATGACAGACCGGCACGACCGGCACGAGAGGATCATCTTCCTATGTATCTTATGTGCCATATTTTCTATGCTCGGCCCTGCCATGGTGATCTTCGTGCCAATACCTACCTCTATGCCCCCGAAGGTCTAGCTCAGCCCCATCTCTTCCCTCTCGTCCCTCTACATCTCCACCTCCTACGTCAACGACAAATGGAACATTGCTCTCTCCGTCAAGAACACCAGCATGCTCATTGTTGTCGAGTACACTCTCATGAAACTCTTCTTGAATTTCGATCACCAGCTCCCCCTCTCTCATCTCATGCTCATTCCTGCTTATGTTGAGAAAGAAAGTTATGTAAACTGTTTAGGAACTAAAACTGTTAGTTCCTAAACAGTTTACATAATTTTTTCTAAACATCATAAATTCACTGCCCTCACCACAAAACTCACCCACAAAAATTTGTAGAGACAAGGAGAAAAAGAAAAAAATAGTTAACTCAAAATGACAGACCACCATGACCGACACGAGGGGATCATCTTCCTATGTATCTTATGTGCCATATTTTTTACGCTCGGCCGCGCCATGGTGATCTTCGTGCCAAGACTACCATTATGCCCCCGGAGGTCGAGCTCAGCCCCGTCTCTTCCCTCTCGTCCCTCGACATCTCCACTTCCTACGTCACCGGCCAATGGAACATCGCTCTCTCCGTCAAGAACACCAGCATGCTCATTATCGGCGACCACATTGGCCGGCAATGAGCATGCTGGTGTTCTTGACGAAGAGAGCAATGTTCCATTGGCCGGTGACGTAGGAGGTGGAGATGTCGAGGGACGAGAGGGAAGAGACGGGGTTGAGCTCGACCTCCGGGGGCATAGAGGTAGGTATTGGCACGAAGATCACCATGGCGCGGCCGAGCGTAGAAAATATGGCACATAAGATACATAGGAAGATGATCCCCTCCTGCCGGTCGTGGTAGTCCGTCATTTTGATTAACTATTTTTTTCCTTGTCTCAGCAAATTTTTGTGGGTGAGTTCTGTGGGGTGGGCGGTGAATTTATGATGTTTCAAAAAAGTTATGTAAACAGTTTAAGAACTAACAGTTTTAGTTCCTAAACAGTTTACATAACTTTCTTTCTCAACATAAGCAGGAATGAGCATGGGACGAGAGAGGGGGAGGTGGTGATCGAAATTCAAGAAGAGTTTCATGCGAGTGTACTCGACGGCAATGAGCATGCTGGTGTTCTTGACGGAGAGAGCAATGTTCCATTTGCACGTGACATAAGAGGTGGAGATGTCGAGGGACGAGAGGGAAGAGACAAGGTTGAGCTCGACCTCCAGGGGCATAGAGGTAGGTATTGGAACGAAGATCACCATGGCGCGGCCGAGCATAGAAAATATGGCACATAAGATACATAGGAAGATCATCCTCTCGTGCCTGTCGTGGCAGTTTGTCATTTTGAGTTAACTATTTTTTTTCTTTTTTTTCCTTGTCCCTGCAAATTTTTGTGGGTGAGTTCTGTACAGAGGGCGGTGAATTTATGATGTTTAAAAAAGTTATGTAAATGGTTTAGGGACTAATAGTTTTAGTTCCTAAACAGTTTACATAACTTTCTTTCTCAACATAAGCAGGAATGAGCATGGGACAAGAGAGGGGGAGGTGGTGATCGAAATTCAAGAAGAGTTTCATGCGAGTGTACTCGACAGCAATGAGTATGCTGATGTTCTTGACGGAGAGAGCAATGTTCCATAGGCCGGTGACGTAGGAGGTGGAGATGTCGAGGGACGAGATGGAAGAGACGGGGCTAAGCTCGACCTCCGGGGGCATAGAGGTAGGTATTGGAACGAAGATCACCATGGCGCAGCCGACCATAGAAAATATGGCACATAAGATACATAGGAAGATGATCCTCTCGTGCCTGTCGTGGCAGTCTGTCATTTTGAGTTAACTATTTTTTTCTTTTTTCCTTGTCCCTGCAAATTTTTGTGGGTGAGTTCTGTGGGGAGGGCGGTGAATTTATGTTGTTTAAAATAGTTATGTAAATTGTTTAGGATCTAACAGTTTTAGTTCCTAACCAGTTTACATAACTTTCTTTCTCAACATAAACAGGAATGAGCATGGGACAAGAGAGGGGGAGGTGGTGATCGAAATTCAAGAAGAGTTTCATGCGAGTGTACTCAACAGCAATGAGCATGCTAGTGTTCTTGACGGAGAGAGCAAGGTTTCATTGGCCGATGACGTAGGAGGTGGAGATGTCGAGGGACGAGAGGGAAGAGACGGGGCTGAGCTCGTCCTCCGGGGGCATAGACGTAGGTATTAGCACGAAGATCACCATGGCGCGGCCGAGCATAGAAAATATGGCACATAAGATACATAGGAAGATGATCCCCTCGTGCCGGTTGTGGTAGTCTGTCATTTTGAGTTAACTATTTTTTTCTTTTTTTCCTTGTCCCTACAAATTTTTGTGGGTGAGTTCTATGGGGAGGGCAGTGAATTAATGATGTTTAAAAAAGTTATGTAAACTGTTTAGGAACTAACAGTTTTAGTTCCTAAATAGTTTACATAACTTTCTTTCTCAACATAAGCAGGAATGAGCATGGGACGAGAGAGGGGAAGGTGGTGATCGAAATTCAAGAAGAGTTTCATGCGAGTGTACTCGACGACAATGAGCATGCTGGTGTTCTTTACGAAGAGAGCAAGGTTCCATTAGCCGGTGACATAGGAGCTGGAGAAGTCGAGGGACGAGAGGGAAGAGACGGGGCTGAGCTCAACCTGCTGGGGCATAGAGGTAGGTATTGGCACGAAAATCACCATGGCGTGGCCGAGCATAGAAAATATGGCACATAAGATACATAGGAAGATGATCCCCTCGTGCCGGTCGTGGCGGTCTATCATTTTGAGTTAAGTTTTGTGGGTGCGTTCTCTGAGGAAGGCGGAGAATTTATGATGTTTAGAAAAAGTTATGTAAACTGTTTAGGAACTAAAACTGTTTTTGAAATAGTTTTATTTCTAAACAGTTTACATAACTTTTTTCTAAACATAAACTAAACTGTTCGTTTAGTTCATAAACAGTTTACATGACTTTTCTAAACATAAAGTTCTAAACTGTCTAGAAATTTGAAAAAGTTTCTAAACTTTTTTGATGAGTTCAGAATTTTTTCAAATTTCTAGACAATTTAGAACTTTATGTTTAGAAAAGTCATGTAAACTATTTAGGAACTAAACCAACAGTTTAGTTTATGTTTTGAAAAAAGTTATGTAAATTGTTTAGAACTAAAACTGGTTTTGAACTGTTTTAGTTCCTAAACAGTTTACATAATTTTTTCTAAACATCATAAATTCTCCGCTCTCCTCACAGAACTCACCCACAAAAATTTGCAGGGACAAGAAAAAAAGGAAAAATAGAGTTAACTCAAAATGACAGACCGCCACAAACGGCACAAGTGGATCATCTTCCTATGTATCTTATGTGCCATATTTTCTATCCTCAGCTGCGCCATGGTGATCTTCGTGCCAATACCTACCTCTATGCCCCCAGAGGTTGAGCTCAGCTCCGTCTCTTCCCTCTCATGCCTCAACTTCTCCACCTCCTACATCACCGGCCAATGAAATCTTGCTCTCTCCGTCAAGAATACCAGCATGCTCATTGCCGTCGAGTACACTCGCATGAAACTCTTCTTGAATTTCGATCACCACCTCCCCCTCTCTTGTCCCATGCTCATTCATGCTTATGTTGAGAAAGAAAGTTATGTACACTATTTAGGAACTAAAATTGTTAGTTCCTAAACAGTTTACATAACTTTTTCTAAACATCATCAATTCACGGCCCTCCCCACAAAACTCACCCATAAAAATTTGCACGGACAAGGAAAAAAAGAAAAAAAGAGTTAACTCAAAATGACAAACCGCCACGACCAGCACAAGGGGATCATCTTCCTGTGTATCTTATGTGCCATATTTTCTATGCTCGGCCGTGCCATGGTGATATTCGTGCCAATACCTACCTCTATGCCTCCGGAGGTCGAGCTCAGCCCCGTCTCTTCCCTCTCATTCCTCAACATTTCCACCTCCTACGTCACCGGCCAATGGAACATCGCTCTCTTCATCAAGAACTCCAGCATGCTCATTGCCGTCGAGTACACTCGCATGAAACTCTTCTTGAATTTCGATCACCACCTCCCCCTCTCTCGTCCCATGCTCATTCCTGCTTATGTTGAGAAAAAAAGTTATGTAAACTGTTTAGGAACTAAAACTGTTAGTTCCTAAACAATTTACATAACTTTTTCTAAACACCATAAATTCTCCACCCTCCTCACAGAACTCACCCACAAAAATTTGCAGGGACAAGGAAAAAAAAGAAAAAAAGGGTTAACTCAAAATGACATACCGCCACGACCTGCACGAGCGGATCATCTTCCTATATATTTTTTGTGCCATATTTGCTATGCTTGGCCTCGCCAAGGTGATCTTCGTGCTAATACTTACCTCTATGCCCCCCGAGGTCGAGCTCAGCCCCGTCTCTTCCCTCCCTATCTTTTGTGCCGTATTTACTCGATCAATCAATGTTTTGACATAGATTGATCGAGTGAATTGAGGTGGTGAGGGTGCGTCACCTGCCAACATTAGTTCCTCCCTCCCTATTTTGACTTCACACCACCAAGGCCCAAAAGTCACAAGAACATATGCAAAACATAAAACAAAAACACTAGAAAAAATTGACATACCGATTTGCATACGATGACTTATGACTGGCATTGGATCTAAGTTCTTAACAAATCAATTGAAAATGACCAATCTATGTCAAAAACATTTTCGGATCTGAGAATTTCATGGATCATTTTTCGATCGTGCCTCTAAGGCATTTCCTCAAATGCATCACATGCATTTGATTGAGAAATGAAACAAAGTCATAAAGTCGTACTCAACTCTCCCCGGCAACAACACTGCACCACGAATTCTGGAGAAACAAACATTAGATAAGTTCCAAGTGAATAAATCGACTCACACTTAATCGATTGCTTGACACGAGATGAGGAAGGTGAAAGCACGGGGCTTTTAAGGAAGAGTCATAGCGACAGCGTGGCAACCAAGGCAAAAATTCATCTGTTGAAATTGCCAAAGAAATTTCATAAATACAGTGATCATGTCCTCCAATGCCCCGCCCTCCATCTCATGCCCTCTTCATTAGAACGTTATGAAATGGTCAAAAGGTCCAACGGATTGCCCTAATCCCTAAGAGATCAACGACGCATCACACGTGGAATGATAGCCAGGCAAGGGCGCTCGTTGAAGTCTTATCTCTTTGATCCATCCATAAGGTTGAAATGTTGATTTTTATAAAAAGATCAATGTACAAATATATTTCAATTTTTAGGTTACATGCAACCTATCTAAATAGTAAAATATATAAATGAATAAGAATTCGATTAAGTTATGCTAATTCATGTAATTTGAGTATGGACTTGTGTCCTTATGTGACTTTTAAACTGAAGCTTCCTCTCAGCCAAACTTTATAAAGCAATCTAAATAACAATTGATGAATCCTTCGCTGCTCACCGCGAAATTAATAAAAGGTTAATAAATTCATAAAAATTGTGAAATCATTAAAACATCCAAAAATTTTAAAAATTCGTTTATAAAAAGCTCATGGATAAAAAAATCCAAAAACTTAGAAAAATTTAAAAATTCCAAATTATTAATAGCAATAAAAATTTTGAAAATTTTAGAAAAGCATTTAAAACACCAAAAATCCAGAAAATTCATAATTTTTAAATTTTCGAAAATATTAAAAATGTTAAAAAATAAAAATCAAAAAAATTCTATAAAAAAAAGTTAGAATTGGAAAACCCTAAAAAATCTTGAAACCCAAAATTGGAAGAAACTTTAAGCCGCATTTGGCAATTAAGATAAAATTTAGGATTTGATAAAATTTATCATATCATATACTTTGTACCTACTCAAGATAGGATAAGGTCAGTTATGAGAGGGATATAGACCTAGGATAAGGTCAGTTATGAGAGGGATATAGACCGTATAAAATTATCCCATGGGAGAGGTTGGATAAAGATGGATAAGATTTTTACTATCCACTATAGGAAAGTTATTTTTCTCAAATAACAAGCTTCTTAAATTAATAAAATTAAAATTATATTTCAATATAAATAATATTTGAATTCCAACATAAGAAATTCAAAATAACAAAAAATAACAATTTAGATTTTTTCATTTAATCTTTTTATTTAAATATTCAAAATTAGTTATATTTTAGGTATTTTATTTATATTTATTACATATCTTAGGTATCAAAAGGTGGGAGGAAAGGCAGAGGGAAAAAATGCGAAAATCTAGTGAACTATCTAGTCAAACGACAACTACTAGGGTTTGTCTCAATGGCCATCCTTCCAATATGAAAGGGGGAGGTGAGGGGTTCAAATCCTCACTTTCCTAGGAGGGGTTGGGATGAGGACGAGTTAGTTTCAAGTATAGGTTTTGACTCCCACACCCTGTAAGAAGGTGGGCAAAAGTCTGAGAGTGAGAGTTAGAATAAGAGTAGAGTAGGACCGACTAAAAAAAAAAAATCTAGTCAAACGACAATGGTTCCGGAGCCATTTAACTCATGACCTTTCAACGTCAGATTTTAAAGATCACATCTTTTATCATCTCCATATGTATTGATGGACTCACAAGTAAAAGATACATAACTAACAATGATGCCTAATTATTTCATTCACTGAAATTAAAGTAAAATTTTGATATTCACAAGTGTCGCACTCGATACTCTCAAGTCTTCATTGATTCTACTACCATCTCACCCGCAACGGGAGAAAACACGGCGGTCGCATCATGACGATGCAAATGCGAAGGGATGCGAAAGTGACTCGTTCCTTCTATTCTAAGATTGCAACAACTTGCTCGTTCGAAAAAGGATCAATGAAGGAGTAAAGGAGCATTACCCGGATTTCGCGAGGAAGAGGGGTTGGAGGAGGGCGGAGATTTCAGGAGCGCTACTCGGCGTCTATACCTGTAATTAGGGGCAAAAAAAAAAAAAAAAGATCACCAAAATATCTAATTCAATCATAATACATTCAATTTTGTAAATTTAATATTAAATCATTTAATAAAACTTTAATGTAGTCACTTCAAGGCTAATTTTAGCCTGAAAATGCTAACGTGAATATTTAATTAACACCATCGATCCGACCCACATTAATTCAACAAATTTATGAAAAATGGCATATGAAAGTGATTTTAGCTCGTGAATAATTGGAAACTTCTCAAAAATTTATGTATTTATGAGGATATGCTATTGCAAACTGAACGCATAAATGTAAAATTAGTACATCCTATTTTTCCTAAATGGCGTACGGTTTTATCTATATAGCTAGAATAAAAAATTATGTTAATAGCAAGTAAATGCAAAATAAAATAAAAAATTGCATCGGACGTCATTAATGCATTTGGGGTTTTATGAGAAGATTTCTGTACAAGTAAAAGAGCAAATTGGTCCTGACCAATCTCAGGTAAACTCATCATTCACCAACTTCTCTCTGATGAGAAAATAAAACGCTTTGTTTAACACACGACTAATTCTTCCATTCTAATGCGCCTAACCATAAAAATTCATTCTACAACGTGATCGATCTAAAATAAAGGTAATTATATAATGTGTCGTGGCCACAATCCAAGACCACCAAATTTGCACAAGCAAATCTTTCAAATAATCAAAATCGTTGACAAAAAATATATATCTAGCGTGGGCTAGAATCCTCCTCGAAAATCATCAGTAGCATTTCTAACCTAAATAATACATATGTGTTGCATTTCTGGAAAGTGAGAATATCCACCACGTAATTTTATGACCTTCCTCACACGGGACTCGGTTCCTAATTGCAAAGACTCTGCACCTATCCTAAAAGGAAGGACTGCATCATGCCTAGAAACTCTTCTTTTCAAACAATTTCTACGAAGCAAAGAAACCACTGTAATTTTCTTCCAAGGCTTATGCTTATGAACCCAACTGATGTTGCAAAAATACACAATTACTCTCAACAGGTCCAGACCTTCTGAGTCGCTTACTTACGCTACATATCAATTCAACTGAGACAAATCATAAAGCCTTTACTATTGCCTAATCATACAGTGCAGCTTTATCTTTATCAACATATTCTTCACCTTCAACACGCTAGGAGTAATAAGTCAATTGTGCTGCTAGGTCGAACGTGCGTTTGGCTATGATGAAGATCACAAGGAAACAGAATTATATTCTCGTGGTGTAGCATCTGATGATAGACTGCTAACAGTGTTGTTCATAATATAGTTTAACTAGAAAAATAAATGCCATGAAGTTCCCTCCAACCCAGAATCCAATTAAATTAAAGAAAGAAGAAATACTTGGGATAGACGATCATGTAGGGTGTAAAAATTATTAGCATATTGCCCATGCGACAATCCATAGGCCAGCTTAGGTTCATATCAGATACTTGTGTACCTTCTCCTCGATCAGACCACCTGAAGTAAAGACTCCAGCATACTCCAAGGCCTGAAGAACTCTTTTCTGCACAAATGAAGAAAACAACTTCAACACGCAGCACAACTGGCTGAAATAACACAAATTGAGGAAATTGCCCCAGCAATACAATTGCTATCTTAAGAAACAGAATGACAAAAACGAAGTGCGATTAAGAAAATATATATGATGCTAATACAAAACATAATCAAAATGACAGAACCATGGGATGTTAACAGCAATTCTACATGAGCAAATCTAAAGCTAAAGCTTGGTTATACCAACAATTAACAAGGTCCAAAAACCAGAAATAACTAAGGCAAAGTGGTCCACACAAAACAAGCACATTGTGTGCAAACATAGCGGTTTGGTAAAATCATTAGTGCAACAATCATACACAGCTTACTAGGAGTATTCCGGCAATGGTACTGGCATTCACAGTGCACAAATGAGAAAATACTCAAGCAGAAAATGATGAATTCTCTGGTGTTTACCAAACAGATGCAATTCAGTGTTTTGCAATTACCTCACTCTCATCATCAAGAACTGTTTCCATTAGATAAAGATCACAAATTTTGGTGATCTGCAAAAGTACTTCCGACACAGAGGATCTTACAGTTGCTCGTTTCTGCAAAAAGAAGTACTAAATCAGGCAACACTCATGCAAAACAAATGAATATGGTAATGGGACCCCACAAAGGATTCTATTACCTGAAGCTCCTCAGGACTACTTTCCTCAAGAATAACTCCGAGCGAACGACATGTGACCTGAACAAATAGCTTAAGCATCAATGCATGACTTGATGAGGCAAAGAGAAGTGGGAAAGCTTGGTGCTTAGCAAAAGCTAAAAGAGGATAATCGTTTCCACTACATTGACATGCATAGAAAAGCAGAAATTTTTAATCAAGAACCTTGATCGTCCAAGATAGGAATCAATATGAAACATGAATTAATAACAAGGAATGGATAGTAATTACAACCATGATCAAAGAAGAAAAGAAAAGGCTTTAGACCCAAAGAGACAATTATGGTACAGCCATCTGTACAGTACCATGAATGATAATCCTTATAGATGATATCCTACTTCAAGGCACAATATTTGCAAAGTATCAATGAAAAAAGGTTACAGTGATTACCTTGATTACCTTTCCTCCTTCGCTCAATTTTTGCCTCACTCTCTGCCCCAATATTGGCTGAAAAACAACGAAGAATGACATCATATCATCTTGGCATTGCAAACATTGATCCATGAAGTTCTCATTTCCTACACTAAGCTTGAAAATTATGTTGCAAAACAAGTTAAGACATGAAATGACTTTGTTACATACTTTCTTCATGACTTATTTGAAGTTTAGGAATCCATTGCACAAGTTGACCAGAATAGAAAAAAAAATCATTTCAGTCGCCATTGCACAATTTTCCTATTTCAATTATCCATTTTCTCATTTGTACCTTAAATTGGCTAATTTTCATTAAGAGAGTAAGTTTAATTCAAGGTACTTTGAATTATAGAAGGTGTTAAATGGGTGACCCATTTTTGCAGACTTTTTCTAGAGTAATCCAGATGAGCAGCAAGTTTACTTCACGTTTGAGAGATCTCTCGATGATTTGGTCTAAGTCGGTTACTTTGACGTAGGCAACAGGTACGAGGAATATACAGCAGAAAAAACAACAAAAAGATCTCCGAAAAGAAGAAGAAAAAAGTCGAGAACAGTTGCTGAAGAAAGGCGGTGATAGAGGACTACAAAAAGGCTCATGCTTGTTCAACTGTGTAATTGGTAGACCAAACACCTCTCTTCCCATTGCAGACAGAGTGCCTCCTCTCTTCCCATTACAGACCATCTGATAGAAGTTTTCTTACCTTGTCTCCTTGCGCTCCTATGTCGTGAAATCTCACACATATACACACTCGTCCGTTTACGCCAAAGACCAACAAAAAGGTTTGTCCGTCACAATTTGTCAGGCTTTTGGAAATCATCCGAAAAGTCCTGCACGAATGGCTGTCAATTATCAGTTAGCCTCGCACGTCACTATTTGAAGCAATCTATACTATGACAGGGGTGAGGTGAATCATCTGGGTTCAGTATCCATAGAGGATGCTACTTTTTCTTTTTCTTTTCGGATGGGTAGGGAATCAGGGAAAAGCCAGAGACAAAAGGTACAGACGGGCTCACTTATTATGACGATGACCTCTCCTCCAATTATGGTGGTACCAATGTAAGAAGAGAATGCACATAGCTTCGTAGAATCGAGATAGTTTTCCTTCGGAAGACGAGCAGTTACGAGCAGTTATCTTTTGAAAATAGATCGTGGGACATCACTCAAGAAGCCTCAACCGGCGGCTTTTCTGAAAAATAGTACCGAAAGCCTATCGACCCATTCTTCTCCTTTTACGATGAATTACGAAGCATCTTTTATTGGTCCCCGAGCTCTCTAGAACGCCATTCCAGTTACTCCTACTTCTGTAGGAATTTTTTTTTTTTTCATAGCACGTGGGATGTGCTTTCCTCAAGGCACTCAGGAAGTAATTAACAATCCTCCGAGGCAGTGACTTCTTAAGCACAATTGGAGCCTAATCTGTAATTAATCATACTTTATGGAAGTAATCAATAATCCTAGGAGGGGAAGGAGTATAAGTCATATGCTGTTCTTTAAAAAATACCAACACCTCAATGATGAACCTATTGCAAATGGACTCTCTACTTCATGACCTGAACTTCAGCCACTTGTATGGAGTGATCCTAGTCATCCTCATCCTATCAATCCATGTACGTTTCAAAAGCTTATGTCGCAAGCTCAAACACCACCAGAAGTTGTAGGCGCATGGCCCGTCGTAGGGCATTTGCCCATACTAGCAAAATCCCGTCTTTCTCACAGGATCTTCGCGTCCACGGCAGACGAGTACGGGTCATTCTTCACCATCAGGCTCGGCTTTTTCCCAGCCATAGTGGGTAGCAGTTCCAAGATAGCCAAAGAATGTTACACCAAGCACGACCTCGCCCTCACGTCTCGTCCTTAGCTTTTGGCCACTGAAGTTATGGGCTACAAATATGCCTTTGTGGCGTTGGCTCCTTACTTTGGAACTGCTCTCTATCCAGAGGATTTAGGTGTTTTGATTAAGGATTTAGATCCCTCGAAATTGAGAACTTTCAGTCTACTTGCCACCTGCAAATTAGCAACTAGCTTATGTCTGGACTTGTATGCATTGCAAATTAGGTGCATGTCATCTATTCAAACTATATTCGTGAATACAATTATGAACACCAAAAAAGAGTCAAAGATAGTTTACTAAATAAAAAGAATGGGATTTACTTATAGTTGAGGCAATTCAATATGAGAAAATAACGAAAGTTATTGCTATCATTCTCGGAGAAAATTGCGAATAGCCAATTCATCACAACACCTACAAAAATTCATGACAAATTGGCTTGCCAAGTTTCTATCTCTTCCTTGTTTGCGATTTAGGGTTGTCTTGTCTTTCTTTCAATTTCTGTCCCTTCATTAAATCATAAAACTAACCAACCATGAGGGTGGGTGTAGTGGATGAGAATGATGGGGGCGAAGTTGGTCTTCATAGTAGTGAGGAATAGGAGAGCAACTGTGAAATGTGTTGTCCAGGAGCGAGAGTGCATATATGCATAATCATAAGAAATAAAAACATGAAATGTGTTATCTGAAATGTAATGGATTGGATATATTGCGTGTTGTAATGGATAAATAAAATACAGCAAGAAGTAGCTACTAAATAACTTGCTTTAGGACAATCAAATGGTATAAAATTCGAGTCATATGTGATTACATTCAATTAAGTGGGTCAAAAAAGGCTATAGTTTACTGAGTGGTTGTATATTTTGAGGGATTGGATAAGATATAGAAAGAAGTAGCTGCTATACTCACTATGGGATAGCCAAATAGCATAACATCTTAATCATCTGTGATTAGAACATCAACTTGTCCCGTAATGGCCATGAAAGTGATTTGAGTGTCTACCTCGCAAGGGACAACAACATAAGAAATCTTCTCCTCCTTCAAGACCTTTCACATGCAACCACACCAATTAACAAGCCTCATGTCATTGGTTATTATTTTCATTCATCTATAATCGAATAAAATCCTCAATTAAATATTTTTCTAATTTTCTAATTGCTTTTTTGTTTTTTGTTATTTTGGGAAAAAAAAAAAGTAAACGTACTCTTCAAGTTTGGTTCAAGAAAAAAATTGAAATCAAATTTTTGACCGCGATAGGTAGATAGGATCCCTGATTTTCCTAAAAATGTGTTAGAAAATATTAATACATGCTTAATAAAGTTGAAAGGTAATTCAAATAAAAAGATATGCTTTAGCAAAAAAAGATGTGGTTATTTGGATCACTCTTATCTATATAGTATTTGTTTATCTAACTTGCAATTCCTCTTCATCCTCCAATTAAAATATTGTACAACCATTACAAATTTGAGTGTAGTAAGGGTAATAAAATTTCCTATAACTTCCTTTAATCATTACTTGTATCACTAAATACTGAAAGTTTGACTTGCAAACTTTCAGTTAATGCAAAAATCAAGTCAATTTGATATCGATGAAAAAATAATGCATGGTCGAAGTTTAGTCAATCTTGCTAAAGTTCTTTAAAAGAAATATCAATTTAATAAATTTGTTATAGAAAATTCAAAGGGACATTAATACGGCAAGTGAAAGCAAGGACGATTGGGTGTCTAAAATATCATCAAATCATTACATGGGACAGAATGAAACGGTTGTAGGTAAGAAACTAATCGAGGATGGGAAAGATAATGAGCTTATTTTTAATAATTGTTAAGGGGACGTTAATTTTAGATCAAGATCTATGGAGACTATATGTACATGGGCGATACCTTCCTTACTCTCTGTCCTGCAATTCTCTCTTCTCCCGACAGTGCCTCTTACAGCACCATCCATGCCATTGGATCCGCTACCTGTTCAACGACATAAATTTAGTTTTGCAATTCTCTCTCTTCTCTCTTTCTATCATTCGAAGTTTCACATTAGCCTCCATTGATGTAGTTATTGGCATGCAATCAACCATTCCTAACTTTGCCAACAAATCTTTGGCATATTTTTTAGGGCACATAAACATACTATTTTCTTTTTATCCTCTTCAATCCAAGCCAATCTATGCAAAAGAATTTTAAAGAATCACAAAATTATATCACAAGGTTTGTCTTTTTAAGTCATTTTCCATCATTAATTTATGCTCCAATTACCCAAAAAAAAAAATCTAAACTATAAGATTCTCGCTACCTCATATATGCAATTGTTACACCTCACTTTTTTCTAAGGAAAAATTAGTATGACTAGTTGGTTTGGCCTTAATTGGCTCATTTTGGGATTCGATGAGGAAGATGGCCATGAGCCATATTTGATTTGACCACAACTCTCTGTCCAATTGCACATTTGGCTTTGTGATGCGCTTGATGATCCTACCTTCCAATAACTATATTACTTACGTGTCATGTCGTCCCTCCATCTATTAATATCTCATACATATATATAGTTCACATAGTATTTAGACCTAGGAATGTTTTGAAAAGCACATGTATATGAAGTCTTATGTACATATTGGATAATATCAAGTTCAAAGCTTCGTAAAAGCGTTTGAGGCTTTTTTTTTTTACTTGTGAATATTTTGAAAAAAATAAAGAATACCTTAAAATTTCACAATAAGGATGTGATTTTATAGGTGAATATCTATTTCAAGAGTTTCAATTGTTTACTTACAAATTCAAGTAATTTTTCTCGATATTTTGAAAAAGATAAAGAATACCTTAAATATTCACAATAAGGACGTGATTTTATATCTCAATAATTATTTCAAGAGTTTCAATTGAAAAAATAAAATTAATACGACCGCAAAATCAAAGGCGTGAGCGGCAGGATTCGAACCTGCGCGGGCAAAGCCCACATGATTTCTAGTCATGCCCGATAACCACTCCGGCACGCCCACTTCGTTGGCTAAGTTGCTAAAAGATATTTATTCTTTAATGTGTTGCTAACAATCAACACATTGTTTACCTCTCCCATCCGTGTACTCCGTTCCCGGCAGTCCGCCGGTGGCCGTGGCCGAGCCACCCACGAGCACCGTCGCTCGCGGCCAGGCTCGTCCGTTGCTAGATCTAGAGCCATGCTGCTACTTCTGCGGGCACATGAAGCAAGAGCAGCAGCATGGGCAAGTCATGGACTGGAAGATTCCCCTTCGGATGGAGCCCATACGTCTCGTGGGAGGAGTACTCACTGGACAGAGAAAAAGGGACCGGAGCTCCCTCATTTTTTGTTCTCCAACCAAACATCATGAGCAGGCCATTAAAAAGAACCACAAAGTCGAGGATGTCTGGGAGGCAAATGGAGGAAATCTGGGTTCATCTTCTCTCTACTGTTCAAGTCGATTGTTGCAGCAATGAGGTTTGAGGTAGCCGGGCAGTGAGAAGGATTCCAGCACGACATCACATCAGGCTCCAGTTCGAGATCCCGAAATCTGGGCACTCACGGCCAATGCACCGTGTCGGCGTCATCCAAACCCTTCCATCCGTCAGCAACCCTTGGCTGCGAGCGACATACATGAGGAGAATACTCTCCACGGACTTGGAATTCTGAACGAATTTGGCGAGGTCAACAAAATAATCGCATCTACCGGCCTATGAGGTGGTACTTGATCACTTTCCCTTTCATCTCTCTCCAAGCGGTACGTTGTACTACAACATGAATGACCAACGCAAATTGCTTATGACAACGTTGGGGCAATAAGTTGCTCGAGTTAAGAATCTGATACAAGAAGTTACTGTTCGCTCTTTTTCTACTTGCCGATAGAGAACTAGCCATCTCAGTTTATAAACAACTTATATAAATCATGTTGAACATATTTCGATTATAAAAACGTGCGACAATCACGCTAAATTGATATCTCCCCGAAGGTACAAGCTCAACCCAGCAGAGACGATCCCGGCCTTGATAGTTTTCAACATGAAGACAATGCCCAAGAGTCGGCAAATGATCATATGCTATCATTCCATTGGCTTACTGCCTAGTTCAATACTCACTTCAACGAGAAATAAGTCAGAACCAAAAAGCACATGCTCACGAATTTGACGCTCAAATGATACAGAAGGATAATCGTCATATTTAAGTAGAACAAGAAGAAAGAAGAAAAGCCCCGAGAAACACACAATCTCTCTCTAATAGCAACTATTTCAGTCAAAGCCTCCCAATGCGCAACCGAGTCAAGAGGCCCATCACACCGATTCGCACTTCGCAAAGATTCAAATCAAGAGCTTCTCAATTGCATCCTGCATTACGCAAACAATCAGGCTAGTAAACAACCTTGAGCGTTATGATGATATGTTTCTTCATTTTCTTTTTTATATGAGGCAACACGATGGGAAGGCAGTAGCATACCTTGAGTTGCTGTATCTGAGACTTTAACTGGCTTCCTTCATTTGTGGTCACGGAACAGGCAATGACAGGTCTTGTGACCCCGCATGCTCGGCCAAGTGCTTGTTTTGAGGGCACAAACACATAGGGCACATTCTGCCATTTCATTCAATGTGTGAATTAGGGTCTACTTGCCATGAAAAAGCTAGGAGGCAGCAAATATAGCAGAAGCTATCGCATCTAGACTGTGAATTTCCTAAAAATAAGTTATTTCTCACAAACAAAAAGAAAATCAGGGAAAGCGATCCATCATTTAATATATTAGGCACATGGTAGATCATGATTGTTAGCTATAACAATCAGAATAATTAGATCCTCCAAATACATTTGCGAGATACACACTTTTATAACCTTCCAAGGTGGAATCATTATATGAATCTCTCCATCGTAGAAAAGCTAGCCAATCACAACTCTCTGAAATAATCCACACATTCTATGAACCAACTCTTTAAACATGCAACTGGCATTGACAACTGCAGTCGGGCAAGGTTTTAAAGGACATTATGTAACAGGAACAATTATTCCGGATAAAAGTTATCCTTTCTATGAAAGAACTATGCAATTAGCAGGTTCTTTGACAACTTTGTAAAAATGATACAATGACCACATATACAAATTGAAGCTAATTACAGAGTCCAGCACTAAGCAGATTCAGTATCAACCGGAAAACACTAATTGTCTCTGAAAGCACGTCACAGATAGAAAACCAAACAAGTACTCCTCAGCCTAACCGTACAAGAAGTAGAAAACATCCTTCAATGCATGATCAACTGATACGCAACATTCACTTCACATGCCTGATCCGTCGATCAGCAATACTCACTTACAAATGCCTGCTGTTTAAATTATGAACTTCTAGGCCCCAACTAAACAGTGCAACATCCTCTTCCACATGACTACTTAACCCAATGAGCAGAAGGCCATATAGCACAACATAATCAATCAATTTGCTTCCAGCAATAGAAGTACAGGATTTACCGATGGTTCCACTGACTTATTTAACTATGCAAAACATCACAATTAACTGCTGAAAATATTTTGAACTGAACAATTACTGGCAATATATGGGTGATTTGCCTATAAAGGGATCAGACCAATAAAAAAACTAGAATGCTCAACCCATATCATCTAATCCAATACAGCAAGGGTTCCTAAACCAATTCTTACAGTCAACCTCCTAAAATTACTTCTGTTGGTGTGCACAGTTTCCTAGAACAGGCCTCGTGTAGAGAGAGAACAATAACACATATAAAGGACATTCTTCGAAAGCCTTGTGAACCAAAGCATGCAATAGAGATGATAGTGAAATTTAGTTTCCAAGAATCATGTATAGCCTAAAAGAACCTCCCTAAAACCTGTTTCAAACAATGAGAACGCCTCGGATCATTATTCCAATATTGTCTAGGAGATAAAAGCTGAGACTCAACATATGTAGAACAAAGTCTAAGAGCATAAATCGAAAGTGGTAGCTTCATATCAATCAATGACCCCAACCCAGCTACCAAAAATCGACCTTTAACAAGGGATTGATGCCCGGATGGATGAAAAAGCCTACACAACACAATCCAAAGCATCTAATCGAGCTTATCTTATCAAAAAATAAAAAAAATAAAAATCCAGTCAGAATTTAAACTACCGTTACTTAGTAGTTCTCTAGGAGGAGAACATTAATTAAAAAGAAGAAAGACGAATGCTGTGTGAGCAAGCACCTTATCCTCAGCAAGCAACGGAAGATGGAGGAGGATCTCGAGCGGCTCGGTGTCCGCAGCCATCACTATGAACTCAGAGATACCCCTGTTCAGCGTCTTCGTAGCTGAAGAAAGAAACCCCCAAAACAATACCAGTCATATTCCCCAGACAAAAAACCCAGACAACCCAATACTGAAATCCTTTAAATCCCGGGAAAGAAAGAAACAAGGGATCAACCTTCGTTGGCGCCCTTCTTGAGCTGCTTGTAATTAGCAGCCTGCTGGACGAGATCGAGTATGGTGATGGAGAGCTGGGCGTCCGCGAGGGGATAAGCCTTCGGGTTCACCGCCTCGCCCGTCTGCACCAGCATGAAAACCACTCGTCCGCATGAGGAACACTTACAGTAAATGAGAAATTGAAAAAACAAGAGAGAGAAGGGTCCAATCAGAGGGAAGAGATGGGCATTACCATTGTCGATGAGCAAACTGTGCGGAGGGAGGCTAGGGTTTTTCTTGGTAGGAGAGAGGAGAGGAAGGAGGAAAATGTGCGAAGAAGGGTTTTAAGTAAAGGTTCGAGCTTTGGAACAGACCCAAACGCCCAAAAAACGACGCCGTTTAGAAAAAAAAAATCAAATGGAAAATATTTTCATAACCAAAACATTTTTTTAAGCACCATGCAAGAAATGGAAGTTTATAGGGTTAATACCACGAAAAATGTCAAATTAGTACATCTATAATAAATTTATGATAAACTAATTTTTTTACCCTTCATTCATTACAAATATATCAGTATTTATGATAAACAGATCCATTTTGCAAAGGGCATCCCGTATTGCTGAATAGAGTGCCTACTCTGCATAGATTAGGCATACAGGCATTTCAACCCATTTTAGTGGAAGGACATGCTATTAGTTTTGTGATTTACGTTATATTAATCTAATTTAATAAAAATAAACGAAAGGTAAATTTGTCACAAATGTACCGCTTTAGTAAATTTTCCATGTTTTTACCAAATTAGGGTTTTGGGTGGTTGAAAAATTAGTTTTAGGCAAAATTTTCAAAAATGTATTAATTTAAGGATTTTCATGATATTAATCCAAATTTATAAAATGAGTTCATTAATTGTGATCATAACTTGAGAAAAAACTATTGAGGCTTTTACGTCTTTCGGGGACGCCGATATTGTTGCATTTGATCTTGAAGTAGATTGATTTTCATGCATTTTGCATAATAACTTTCAATTTTCATATCATGATTTTTCGACATGTCATGGTTAGCATCTCCAACGTAAATTTCATTCATGTCCATTCAAGTTAAGTTGATTTCACAATCAAGACAACGATATTAATTTCCGATCACATGATGCAGCTGATTTTAGTATATGCAATCTACATTCTTTGATTGCTAGTACAAGAGACATATGAATAATTTTCTCGATGCCACATCGTTGCCGTGTAGCCAAGCCACAAGCATGTTAGGATATTGATCAAAATGCATCAAGTTAGTAAATTGAGTAATTAGAATCACAAGTATCGAAAAATATTAATACCACAAAAAATTCTAAGATAAATTCTGGGGTTTGTTCCTTTGATGCAAGTGGTAATCCTATTTACTACTTCAAATATCTAGTTACAGGACAATGTTACTAAAATGTGGATTGCTGGTATGAACCTTGTACAACCCTTCTAGAAAATGAAGATGATCGCCCTTCACAAAGAAGAAAAAGAAAAAAGCTCAAGATCCTTTTTACTAGAGATACTTGGATGGTGATTCTTCCATAGGTCCTCTTGGCAAAGAATGTGAAAAATACCACTTTATGATATCCTATGTGATGCCTAATCCTACTCAACATTAATATTTTTGTGACATGTTTACTCTCTTTTGGCTTCCATCAAATTTTACTTGGAAATTACTAAGCTAGATAATATATGACATGGCAAGTTCAGGTCAAAATCCATATCAATTTAGAGTAAATTTGTCACAATTGTCTTATTTAGGGTTTTTGGTGATCAAACAATTAATTTGGAATAAATTTATTATAAATGTATTACTTTAGGTTTTTTTAATCCAAAAATTAATTTAAAATAATCTACGCGCAAATTAGGCGTCTTGTCCATTCAACGAAGGATTGCGATTGACGAGAAGATGAGCAAATAGACGCTTTCAAGTTCTCACAGACTATAAAAATTAAAAAGAAAGAAAGCTCCGGTTCTTTTCAACTGTCGACTTAAATTTTCCGCGCATTCTTGCGCCAACCCAGCGCCCCACCCTAAAGAAATTCCGAAGCTTTCCAGGGTCTGTTCTTGGACTGATTCCAACAAGAACCGGCTCCTAAACCTGTTTTTCGAACGATTTAGTTCAGTTCTCAGGTGGAACAGGCTTGGTTGCACACTTCTACCCTCAACCTATTTACCAAAGTCCTAGGGTTTTCTCGAATGTTCTAAAATAGCGGGTAATATGGTAATTGTAAATTTATATAATAAATGTGGGTAGCTGGTAGTCGCGGAAATATATTCATCACCATCCTACGGCTACAATTAGCCATGTACTTATTTATATATATATATAGGGGTCTGCCTCTCATTTATAACATCTCATTCGCGAGTATGTCAAGTAGTTCTCGGAATTGTTACTTCTAATCCTATCGATCTATCATCAATTCATGGGTGGCCATAACCGTGGTCGAGATCCTTGCGGAATACAAGTCATCTTTTGGGAGTAAGTTGGACTTTCGTTCAAAGTCCTAAAGATCAATCAGAGTTGAGTGGCGTAGGACAATGGAAGGTACTCATCTATAAGTGCTTTTCTTACAATGATCCACCTATGGCTAGAGGTTCCCTATGCAAGGAGGACAAAGGGAATATGGTGATGGAAAGCCGATCTCCATGAGGGGAGAAGTCTTCGGGTTCACTGCTTTGCTTGTTTGCAATAAGATGGTAAAAAGCAGCAAGGAAAGGGAATATGATGATGGAGAGCCGGGTCTCCATGAGGGGAGAAGCCTTCGGGTTCACCGCTTTGCCCGTTTGCAAAAAGTAAAAAGCAGAAGCAAAGAAAACAATAGATGGAAAAAGAGAGAGAGAAGGGTCCAATCAAAAGGAGGAAGACGCCCAAAGAAGGGTTTTAAGTAAAGGTTCTTAGTTTGGGAACAAATATAAATGCTCAAGGCGGCCGTTTAAGCCCCTTCAAAGAACAAAGAACATTTATATAACAGATGAAATACTTTTTATACGCACTATGTAAGAAATGGAAATTTTATAAAAGGAATTCATTAATTGCGATCATAATTTGAGAAAAAAATATTATCGAGGCTTTTATCTCTTTCATATGGGTTGATATTGTGGCATTTGATTTGCGTAATAACTTTCGATCTTCATATCATGATTTTTTGACATGTGGCGGTTAGTATCTCTTAGGTAAATTTCATTCGCATCCAAATGATGAAAAACTAAGAAACTATTCGTTTGGAAAATGTTCTGTACGAAGTAAATGCATCTTAAATTTTATTTCACGATCAAGACGATGATATTAATTTACTATCGCGTAATGCACCCGATTTTAGTATATGCAGTCTGCAATCTTTGATTGGTAGCGAGAGACACGTGGCTATAATTTTTCAATGTCGTGTCATTGCTATATAGCCATGCCACGAGCATTCTAGAAAATTGATCAAATCAAATGATTGATATCACAAAAAAATCTAAATTGATATATTTATAATAAATTTGTCCCAAAATTCCACACTCATGAGATTTACCCTTTATTAAAAATTGTTAAGTTAGATGAAACATGATAATGATTCAATTGACATGATAAATTCACGTAAAAATTCATATTAGTTTATAGTAAATTTGTTATGAGTATATCAAGTTTTTATTGTAAAAGGTATATCACTTTAAGATTTCAGTTTAAGGTAAAAATCTTCATAATCGTATCGGTTTAGGATCATTCAGTATATTAATCCTATTGAAAAATCATTCCTTTAGTAATGTTAGCGGCCTCTTTCTACATGCTAGGCGTGAGTTTTCTCGCCTCCATGGGGGGACGTGTCTCGGCCACTCAAACAACGACACGTGGGCACCTCGTCCATACAATGAAGGATTGTGATTGGCCAGAAGAGTTTTCTTTCAAGCTCTGCGAGCAGCCTATAGAAGGACAAAGAAAGCTCCCGTTCTTTTCAACCGTCAACTTAAAAGTATTCTGCGCATTCTTGCACCACCAACGCCCAGCCCGAAGAAATTCCGAAGCTTTTCCACGGTCGTTCTCAGAAAGAAGGGATCAAGAACAGAGGTCGACACGAGGAGGATGGGTTTCGTAGGAGAAACATTGGACTCCCTCAAGCGCACGCAGCTCAGAGATGCTCTGTCTCAGGCCATCAGTCTTGGTTTGTTGCCTCTCTATCCAACCCTCCCTCTAGCTTCTAAGAGTCCATTCGTCAAGAAGCATGCGTTTCCTTTGGTTCTTTTCGTTGTAATTTGCACTGTTCAATCGAGATTCTAGCGGCATTCGTTTGGTGTGAGCGAGCGAGCGAGTGAATGGTTCGGAAGGGGATAGGAAGTCATTTTTCTTTCTCTAGTGGAAGGGGAAGGGGTGGTTCTTGGTTTTATTCACTTGATGGTTGTGTGGGTGACGAGATCGTTGTGATGCATTACTTGCTGCTTTACTGTCTGTCTCTCTTTTGCTGCAGCGGGCTTAAGTCGGGTCCCGTAGATTTTCGTGCACATTGATGGATCCTAGATCTCTCTCTCTCTCGCCATTGGGATTAGTAGCTTCCTGTGGTGAATGATCCTAATGATTGTTATTTATTTAGATGGTAGACTGAAGAGCTGAGACTGCGTTGGTTGGGTGGCGTTCGTTGTCATTAGAGTGCGGCCATCTTGGGAATTCATGGCCAAACTGCCGGTAGATTCCCCAGGGACTCCAAAGTTGAGTCACTGTTGCAAAGCCATTGTGCTTGGTGATAGGGTGTGGCCACCGTAAGGGAGTCAGTTATGAAGGCACGACAAGAAGTTGGTTGGGTGGTGTTTGTTTTCACTGTAATTATCAAAAATTGATGAATCGCAGTTGTTGCATTCAAGGCTAGTTCTTTTTCTTTTCTTCTTTTCTTTCATGGAGAGTTATCTTACAGCTAGTCAAACTTTTCTTCATAAATTGCACTTGGTGATGGAGAAGTTCATCGCCATGGACTGCCTTTCTGGCAGGATCTCTAGGCTTATTTCCTAACTGTTCTTTCTATAGATGGGATGTCTGATTAGTCCCTCAGAACATGAGATCCAATTTGTGATCCATTTAGTTGGGACCTTTATGTGCTGCTTGTTAAGAATGATCCTAATCAGGCAGGGGTGGAACGCTAAACATGTCCCTAAGTTTCAGTACTTTTGAGATATAATCTCTTTCAAAAGTATTAGCTCCCACTGTTTGCTGAATAGCATCGCATTAAGGAAAAGAGTAGAAGTTACAGACATCGCATGTTAAATAAACAACTAGAAGTTCTACAGTTTATCCGTAACTCGCTCGCTTGGAAATTGATGAATCTTTATTGAGTGCCATTTGTTACACATGATGAAAGTTGAGCTTCATTCTACAGTATAGAGTGTGTTACTTTTATTTGGGAGATGAGGATGCATTAGTTGTTCTTCTCCCATATGGTGGCATAATCATTCTGAATTAATACTCTGAGTGTGTGCTGTAGGATACTTATGCTGTTAACAGCGAAACTCTAATTTGCTCCAGTATGCTCAACTCTCTCAGGCATGATAGTGACATCAGCCTTGATGATATGGAAGGGCTTGATATACTTTACCGGTAGTGAATCGCCTGTTGTTGTGGTGCTCTCTGAAAGCATGGAACCTGGCTTCAAAAGAGTGAGTATAATTTTTACTGGCACTAGTAAATGCTGTGGACTTAAACCAGCTGAATGGAGCAGGGTTCTGTTGTCTCTCTCCTGTTCCAATGGTAGTTTTTATGAGTAATTGATTTAGATTTGGATAAAATCATGTCTCATATTTATAACGCCAAAGATGGTTGTTTTTTTGTTTTGGAATGCACATCAACAGTAACTGCTCTTATTTCTCTGACGATGAAGAATGAATGATTCCATTCAGACTTCAGAACATTCCTACATTACTCATGTTTTAATCTCTCAAGGCATAGATTCTGATGCTCATGCCTGTAACAGAGCACCATTATTAGTTTAAACTTGTTTGCTCACCTAATATTTGGATTTCCATAGCCTGGCTCAATTACTTGAATTGACTTCACCCAAGAGACTAGAAACTGGGACTTATAAGGATGATTATTTCTCACCATCACACACCATTCCTTCACTCGCGGATCATGAAAATTTTGCAAAAAGAACAGAAATAAAAGTTGTAAAACCAGTAATTCTCTCATGTCGTGACATTCTATGGACAAATTGCGTAGATCTGGTTTGCAGTGCTTTGTTTGTGGCACCTGATCCTAGAAAATTTGCATAGAAAGCAGTTAGAGTTTACCTTGTTCGTCTGCCTAGTGATATAATCTGCATAAATGACTTTCTCTTGCAGGGTGACGTTTTATTCTTGCATATGAACAAGGATCCTATTCGGACCGGAGAGATTGTTGTCTTCAATATAGACGTACGTTCATTTAATTGGCATTTAATCAATTTACTTGCTTCGTATGTAGTTTGAATATGCTTTTGAATGCTTTTGACATCTGATACACTTAAATTAAGAGGAACCCTTTCACACAAGAATTGAAATTCTAGTATCGCTTCAATCTGCAGCAGCATCGAAACCCTTGAAAACATTGCTGGAAAAGAGGCATTGGCCTCTCTCTCTCTCTCTCTCTGCAGAAAATTGTTTGAAACAAATTGGTCATATAAAATCCCAGTTGGTTTTGACCAACTTGCTTTGGGTGTAATATTAGTCGGTGTTCATCTGGCCATCCGTTGACCATAGTCGTATGCTAGTACAAACATCTCATGCAATTATTATCTGCCTAGGAAGTAAATCATCATGACTACAATCCAATCAATTGGGAGAAACTCAATAGGTTCCTTTTTGGAGCGGTTCATCCTTTCCAAACGCAGAATACAACTATCCATTATATTGCAGTCTCCAAGTGTGCTTGTTTCCCTTCTTCCTTGCCATGACAAGTCTTCATGAAATATCTCCGATGAGAAGAAAAAAGGCATTGTGTCAATAGGTCACTAGCTACATTAGTTCATGAATTCTTTTCTGCATATAATGGATCCTTTATTTAGAGCTTGCATTCGAATTCTTAGTTTCTTATGTGTGTCATGTACTCATGGCCCATAGATACTGAACATCGTTTCTGTTTCTGCAATGCGGACATGATTGCTTCATCATCCAGGGACGTGATATTCCAATTGTGCATCGAGTTATTGAAGTAAGGCTCTCTCTCTCTCTCTCTCTCTCTCTCTCTCTCTCTCTCTCTCTCTCTCTCTCTCTCTCTCTCTCATGTGCACTCACACATTACATTCTCTAGGTCCTGTTACTGCTCCTGACAACCGGTTGATAGAACACTGAACGTCGGCTTATTTTATTTAGGTTCATGAGCATGGTGGCACTGGTGAAGTTGACATTCTAACAAAAGGTTGAGCAGAACACTAAAGATCTTCCAATTTTACCTTGGCAAAAACAAGCTAACGATTCACAGGGGAAGCACCGAGCTGCAATTTCATTGTTTCATATCTATCGCACTGAAATGCTTTCTTTCCTGAAGTCAATCAAAAGATGAGAATTCTTAGGAATTCTAGCCTGCTGCGATTCTGATTCATGATGCTTCTGTTGTTTTCATTTGCCTTCCACTTTACCCAGTTTCATGATCTCTTTGTTTGGCTAAATTATCAGGTGACAATAACCCTGAAGATGATAGGATCATGTATGCGCACGGCCAACATTGGTTGCAGCAGCAGCACATCATAGGGAGAGCCGTTGGGTAATTCAGCCTTTTCCTTTGAACATTCTGTTGGCAAATTAGCGGTTGGAATTAGGGGTCATTTGCATAGAACCCGGCATTTTCAGTATCCCACGGTATATACGCTCTTTTTATCCCAGAATACTTTTCTCTCTGCCTTAGTCTCCAAGTCCCACTTCTTAGTTGATTAAGCAAACATGGCTTGTTGTTTAAAGGGAAAAAAGAACACGCTGTCTTCTTGAAAATGACATGACCAGAGAGAACCGATCATTCCACAGTTTTGCCGATCATAGAAGCATTATGTAGCATGTCAGGAGAAAGAGAGTTCACAAAACAGTTGAAATAACCATCTGATACTTCACTTCTTCTGCCAATGCTAATATCAAAGGGCAATTTCCTTGAACCCGCAGGCACTTACAATACGTTGGGTATCTGACAATTATCATGACCGAGATGCCTATTATCAAGGTTTGCCTCACCTTTGGAACTTCAAGTCTTCGAATTTTTCCCTTTGACGTCGCCATTGTTAGTCAGCATGTCCACCACATCGAAATGCCTTCGAAACATTACCTGAAGATGCTTGCTGATGCCATTCTCTCGACTTGTGAATCTCTTGCAGTACATATTGATAGGTGCAATGGGCTTGTTTGTCCTAACCTCAACGGAGTAGGATGCGCAAGCTTCTGGTTCTACGGACCACTTCTACTTAAAAGCCAAAAGGAGGGTTCGCGCTGGAGGCAAAGGACAAGAGTCTCAACTCTCAACTAGCCTTGATTATTGTCACAAAACAAGTCGCAATGCGAAAATATACGGGGGTCTGTCTCGCTTTGTCAAGATGGAATGTTGTTTCGTTGTGATGAGACATATCTTTATTGAACGAATATCATGGTATAAAAATGTGCCATCACAGTGCATGCGTCTGGTTTACCCTTCTCAGAATCTGGATTTGCCATCCTCCACGATTAGACTTCTGAAACCCCAATGCACACTGGTAATTCGGGTACCTCATTGCGCAATTGTTAAACTATTGACTCGTCCATCAAATCGTATTGCTTACTCCATTACAAGTGTGTTGTCGGAACCACAACAGACCAAGAGAAGCCCGCGGCTCTCACTGCTCTTCATTCAAAGCCATGTTAACGGCAAAAGAACCTCTCCAAGGAGCAGCATGATTTTATTTCCCCGTGGACAGCAATTCAACTCTTGCCCGCTAACTTCATCTCATATTCAGCTCACATCCAACATAATCCGATCGCTGACTGATTTTAAGGACGAACAGCACCACACTGCATGCACTTCCATCAGATTTTCCACCATGAATCCCCGGCCGTATCTTGTCAGGGTAGATCGTCGAGTGCGCACTCATTGCAGCGTCCAACTTATAAACTCCGGGATGAGTTTTTCACATAACCAGCACCAGAAAAGGGAAAGCAGCAAAGACTATCGACCTATATGCACTCTTGTTTCTGGACTTTAGAAGTAAGACAATGGATCTACCATTACCAATCTAGTAACTGTTTGGAGCGGGATCTCGGAGAAATCAAAACACATCAAGGCTGCTTTTTTCTCCATTATCTCGAATGTTAAAAGATGAACATGCACATGCGGGGAGAGAGAGAGAGAGAGAGAGAGAGAGACTTCTAGCCTCGCGCATAGGGCTGACTGTACCCGAATGCAAGAGCTAATCATAAAAACAACAGGCAGATCCAAACAACTCACATGTGATGAAATTAATGACTTTTCCCACTAAATCATAGGTTTATAACAGGGAACAAGCTGCATTGCAGCAAAACAAATGCTTTTAAGTATCGTCTGCAGAGTCCATAGCATCCCACCACAGAAATTTATTGTATGAAGCCAAGTCTTCTCCACAGCAAAGCAACAACCGCTTCCATATAAACAGCCATACAGTTAGCTGGACAATAGAGCCCGGTAGTACCATATGTGCAAGGAACTTGATGATATTAAGAGCATTACAGTAACTTCATATCTAAATTCGGAAATGATGACGACTCCAGATGCATGGCGGAGTCACATTGACCGTTCAAAACTATTATAGTTAAACAAACATGAATAACCTATGGTGGAAATTCATATGATATGTCTCAAACCCAGGCTGAAGGGCATTACTAGCTAAAGGTGTAAGAGGGAAGTTCAGTTCCGCATTCATAACAAAAATTACTTTTGAGTCCATTGCCTAAGCTTGCTCATGAAAGCCAACGTCTCCTCGCAAGAGCCAATGGATGAAATGTATCCATTGGACAATCTGCAAAAGAGACAGCAGGAACAAAGATGAGATAACCTGGTTTTCGGCGTAGATATATGCAAGAAAGAATTGAAGATTATCCCATCGAACATAAACTAAAATTTGAAGAATAAGCAGTTGGTTCGATCCAAAAGAACAGACATGACAGCTCAAAAGTCTTGGCAATCCCTAATAGATGCTACTCAATCATCAAAGCCAAATTTCCAAGGAAAAACTCATGTTCAACTAGGGACCACAGTAACTTCAAAAAGATCAAGTTAAATTTTTTTTTATCAAATACATGAAATTCCCCATACAAGAGGGCTGTTGCGAATTAGAAGAAAAATGGAAACTTCAAAAAACCTAAGTACTCCTACCACTAGCTGGGCTACTTCTTGCTAGCAGCGATCATAGCCCAGCTAGTAGTTGCATCATTTCCAGATAGAAAATTCAAAGCAATAAAAAATAGCTATTCCTCAAAGAAGAGCCAAAAATTCAAAGCTTCTCAACAGGGGAGTATCCAGATGTTGAAAGCATCCATAGAATGTTCCTATTCAGAGCCAACTATATGATAATCTCATGCATATGCTCCAAAGAAAGCTCCCAAATAACAAAACGCAAGAGTCTGCATAGATGAGGCGAGATATGCAGCAGTGACCAGGTTAGGCTAGGTTTCTGATTTTCCTCGTCACAAGAATTCATTCAAATGTAACAGAAACTTGTGGGGAACCAACCTCATCTCCACGCTCATCAAGCCACTCCCTCGAACTTTTGCAACATGTCGCAATGCGGCATCTCCCTTATAAATCCCCATTGCCGCCTCTGCATCTCGACCCTACAATTCTGCGACAGGATGGAGATGTAATCCCTGTCGATCTTCACCTCAAGCCTCGCTCTTTCGTAGCTGTCCGGGGGATAATCCTGATCAAACTTTGAGGTGGACTTAACATAATAATTCACACCCCTCTGTGTCGTGTACTTGTACTCATAGGGATACGACCTGGATAAAGAGTAAATCGGGTCCGAAGATGGCAAGAAGTTCAATAGCAGGATCAAAATGACGGGAAGCAGCTGAATCAATATCCTCAGATTGAACCCACTAGACCCATTATCCGCCTGTCTCTGCCCCATTCCAGTCCTGAAGCTAAACCCTCGATACTGCGTAGTAGTTGCCGGGTGCATGCCGCCGAAGAAGAAGTTCCTAAATATCTCATCGGCGTCGAACTCCGCCTCGTAAAATCCGTTGAATCCTTGCGCCGGGCCGCGCCTGGCCGCCCGAGCCATGCTCACAGGCTCATCAGAACCGGTGACATCATACTTCTTGCGGTTCTCCTCGTCGCTCAAGCACTGGAAGGCCTTGGAAACCGCCTTGAACGCCTCCTCGGCCCCTGGAGCCTTATTCTTGTCAGGATGAACCTTCAGGGAAAGCTTCCTATAGGCCTTCCGCACATCCTCCACGGTGCAGCTCCTCTCCACACCTAATATCTCATAAAAGTCCTTCTTCTTCCTAATTTGCCTCACCATCGCAATCTGCTCCTCGGTGTACGACGCCGCGCCGCTCGACGCAGAGGACGAACCACCCGCCGACGGGCCCCGGTGCCGCACCGACGGCCTCTGCTGATCCGACTGCGCGGCGCCGGATCGGTCCGGCGCCGGACCCTCGCCGTTGGTGGCCGATTCCGACTGCGAATCGGACTGCCCCCCGATTTTCGACAGCAGATCGTCGACCGGCAGGCCAGGATCGAGGCGGCGGGCCTTGGCGACGAACTTGAGGGCGCGGGCGCGATCGCCGGACTCGAGCGCCTCCTTGCCGATCTTCAGGCACTTCCGGGCGTCGTCCTTGTTGCCGTCCATCTCCGCAGCGCCGCGAATCGAACGGATCGATCGAGCAGGAAACCCTAGACGGAGCGCCGGCGATCGCCGGAGGGGAGGCCACGGGAAACCCCGAATTCGGGACCGGAAAATTGCGGAATTCGCGACGGCGAGGCGTTGAATCCAACGGAGGCGGAGCGGATTAGAGGTTGGATTTATAGATCAGGCGATTTTTGAGAGAGAGAGAGAGAGAGAGGGGCCGATGGTCCTCTGCAATCGTCAAGCGCTCGAGGTCGCCATTATAGAACGGGGTTGTGTTCGGGTGCGGGCCGGCGTACGTTGCCACGCGCCTTGCCCGAAGGGCTACACGTGGTCGCGGCGATCCTGGCCGTTGGCGCACCTCCATCTTCCGCTACCACGGTACCACCCGTGGGATCGTGCCGATCTGGATGTTTGATCGGACGGCGCGCGCGGGTTCGGGCAAGAGGAGTCGGGACTGAGGAAAGGGGGGTGAAATACCATTTTTGGTCATTTCGAGCCCCACTCATTTATCATTTGCTCAAAATTTCGGAGCTACGTTCAAACAAAATATTGTTTTAAAGTAAAATCGCAATTTTTCACATGAAAATATTGTTTGATCCTACAAAAGAAATCAGTTATTACGACAAAAAATAAAGAACCGACTCATCTATTGTCTTAAATTATGTTATTTAATGTTTATCTCGAGAATGATATTCAAAAAAATATTTTTCAAATCATTTGAGATTAAATTCTTCAAATGTTTCTAAGATGTGATGGCCTTTTTTAAGTTTCAAGTGATTTACCGAAGACCCGTTTAGTCTAATTTTAAAAATTTGAAATCAAGAATGATTAATCCAATGTCCAGTTCCACATAACGAATTGAACCGATTAAACCGCACAGACCAAATCAACAAACGGCCAAGATTTATAAGATTTTTATTTTTATTTTTATCTAGAACAAACCCCAATCAGCAAATTAATTTTTTTTTACAGTTTTAAAAACTCCCACTTTTTAGAAATGGAAGAGTAGGAGTCGACCTACTCTGGAACTCATCACCCCAGTGCGATTTGTCTCCATCACCCAATGCAAGAATGCTTTGTCAACGTCAGATGCAGAACCACCGCTCTGTCGGTGCAAAAACTTACCATCAATCATCGAACTTACGCACCACAATAGGCAATGCCCGCAAAAACAGCCACGTCGAAAGATTAATGACCCGCAAAGGATCGAACAAAAGAACCGGGAACCCAACATGAAGGTGGGGCTTGACGAAAGATGAGGTCATGTTCAAGATAATATATCAGCACAAGGTCAGGTAAGTGTATCTAAAACAAGCTGGAAGCAACTTCCCCTGGCCCCAGACAAACTCCCAAGACGGGAAAAATAAAAAAGCTGCGAAGTTGGAACAGCCAAATGCATTTCCCAGTTTCCGACCTGTATGTAATTCTTGAATAGCTCTCCTATCATGGTGCCGAAGCTAAAATTATATACTTCTTGTGTGAATGTGCTGTGTCAACACAAAAAAGATGCAAAAGCGGGACCGAGGCGAGGCGAGGTGAGGCTACTCCCATCCGCTGGCCATGACTGATCCATGGCTTGTGCCGTAGCCGTCCTACTCATTGGCGCGGGAATTGTTACTAGCAGCATCATAATAACCGTGGCTTGCTGAAAGGTGCGAGTCAGCAGCAGCATAGCCGTAAACATCGGTGCTGGGAGGGTCAGCATAATAATTTTCACCAGAACTGTAAGTATGCGCATCTCTGTAACTGCTAGAAGAAGAGTAACTCCTACTGCTAGATTTTGGACCTCTTCGGAAGTCATTGCCGCCAAACCTGCTCACCCTACGATTTCGAGCCAGGCCCTGGCTACGATTACATGACTGTTCGGCACACTCACCGAGCCAAGAAGGGACTTGCTGATTAGCCTCTTGCATAAGTTGCACGAGAGCTGTTGCCAGTGACCAATTCTTTCCATTGAAGAATGCAGTAGCCAACCCAGATTTACCAGCTCGGCCTGTCCGGCCAATCCTGTGCACATAGTCATCTATACTTTTGGGCAAGTCATAGTTTATAACATGAGCAACATGCGGGATATCAAGACCTCGTGAGGCAACATCTGTCGCTACCATAATCGGAATGGCTCCGCTTCTGAATGATCTCAGAGCTCGCTCTCTTTCCTTCAGATAAGAAGATGAGGGATTAAACACCCCGTAAGAAAAGCCGGCAACACATGAAGATAGACAATAAGATCTTTCAAGTAGGACTCTTGACAAACATGGGTTAGGCAACTTGATGCCACCAGGTACAGAGAAGGCATAAGACTGATCAACCAAAATGTACTATAAAGAGAAGAAATGCAATTCTTATTAGAAACTAACCATTTGAACTTTATCTCCATGTATAGCGATAGCACGAAAGCCACTTCTCAACAGCCAGTTCTCAAGGGCATCTGCTCCCCTCTTTGTCTCAACAAACACTAAAGTCAAACCTTGCTGCAGCAAAAGATGATTCCATTTATGTTCAGTAAGCCACTAGAATATCATATTGAAACAGTCACATAATTGGGGAGGAAGAAAAACAGAATGATTTTTAATTATGAATTTGGTAAACAGCAACATTGTGATAAATGAACTAATCCTCGTACCTTGCTGCCAACACATCCATTTTTTGCTTGGGAATGAAGAAGATCCACAAGAAAGCTTCTCTTATCCTTATCATCAACAAATTCAACCTTTTGAGCAATCAGATCCGTGCTGGAGCCTACCCTTCCAACGGCAAGAAATATATAATCAGAGAGAAAATCGGATGCCAGCCTCTGTAATGTAAAAAGAGAAACATCAGCCTCAAAATCCAGTTTTCACATATTATTGGATTAATTAATCATTGAATTCCCCCCAAAGATGTTGGCAGCTTATTACAGAGCATTTATAAACCTGTATATCATCTGGAAAAGTAGCACTGAATAGCATTGTCTGCCTTGCTCCAGATGGTGGCATGTCCATTCGTTCGGCAATCTTGCGAATCTGGGGCTCAAAGCCCATATCTAGCATACGATCAGCTTCATCCAAAGTAAAATATTTAATCTTCCTTAGAGAGACTTTATCTCTTTCAATCATATCCACTAACCGACCAGGTGTGGCAACTAAAATATCGACACCTTTTTCCAGGGTGCGAACCTGAAAGAAAATCAGTATAGAAGCTAGTCATTGAAACAAGATTTAAGTATTGTGAAAGAAAATGCACAAAGCCTTAGACATTAAGCAATCTAAACCTGTGGTACAAAGAGTACAAATCTTCCCATGGAATGGATTTAGGTAGTCAAGCAGAAAGCAAGATTATGATACAGGATTCCAAATGCCATTAATGTCACTTTTCACATCCGCAAAGAGCTTCATATGTGATCTCCAGAAAAGAACACCTACAAGTGGCTACTCTAATACAGTGGCCAAAAATCACCACAGTGGCAACTTGGCAACCTATTAATAAAATCTCCAAGCAAATTGGTATAGAGGAGTCTTGTTAATAACTGTGGAAGGAAAGACTGACCGGGAAAAAAAAAGAAAAAGGAACCCTGCTCTTTGAAAGGAGAAAGAAGACATCAAACAAAAAGAGAAATCCATATACAGTGCAAAAGAGGAGGTTTCGGTAAGGAAAGTCCAAAGAAAACATGCTATAACCAGAATTTTAGACAGAGAATCAGACCATACACCATCAGTGTAAAGAAAAATTTACACTAGGAGCCTCATTCATGCATGATTTAAGGGTTGGTAAGAAAGTGGATGGTTAAAACCCTCAAGTCAAAGTTTGGTTACAACTGTTATTTGAAGAAGAAGAAGAAGAAGAAGATTATACCGCGAGTGTATGCTAGAATTACACATATTAGACAGTGTCACCACATGACCACCCTCGACTTGGAACTTGAATATCCTAATTGGTCAAGAAACATCATAACGAGTGGTGTAAGCACAAGGACCCACAAAGTACAAAGCAAATCCAAAAGCACTACTGCCACTACTGACTACACCCCTTTTCAATTCACAACAATTTAAAGACCCTGTTACAACAATGGAGAAAAGCATTCCCTGCTACAGGATCAAGCCTCACCGCCCTCCCCTCCAACCTACACAACTCAAAAGGAATGAAGGAATGCAAATGCAGTAACTACTAATAAGCACGACATTTGACAAGCACAAATCCATCATTGATACTCTCCCTCAGCGAAATGTACATTCAAATCAAAGTAAACATGGAGAAAAGTCGGCCACCGCAATAAGCACAAAGCATCAGAAACAAAACAGAAGAAGCTCTACCTGCTGACCAAATGGCGCACCACCATATGCAACAGCAACCTTCACAACAGTTTGATATGCAAACTTTTTCGCCTCCTCATATATCTGCACAGTGAAAAACCACACAAACCACAACACAACCTCATCGTAAGTTACGGCCATAATCATGGGCTGATAAAATGTCAAGCAAAGCTTACCCTTCTCATCACGGGTCATTCTCAAAGATATCTAACGTACAATAATTCAAACCCAGTCACAATGCTTACGTCATGCAACAGTGACACAGCTCTCTTCTTTTTCTTTTCCTCCCACAACCCAGAGAAAGAGATGGCGCTTACCTGACAAGCCAACTCCCTCGTCGGAGACAGAACGAGGCCCGAAGGACACGCGGTTCTTCTCGACGACGGGTGCCTTTCTCTCTTCGAGCCCTCGCACAAGACCCCGAAGACCATCGGCAAGCAGAAGGCGGCCGTCTTGCCGGACCCGGTCTGTGCGCACGCCATGAGGTCGCGCCCGGCGACGGCTATCGGGATCGCGTGACGCTGTATCGGCGTCGGCTTCGCGTACTTGCAACGCCTGATGTTCAGGCTCAGCGCCTCCCCCAAGTCGATCTCCTCGAACGTGCCCGCCGGCGGCGGGACGTCGGAGCCGCTGGCCTCCACCGGCACGTTCTCGTACGCGGCGAAGTTGATGGCCCCGCCGCCGGCGTCATCGCTCTCCTCGACGACGACCTCGAGGTCGCCGAACTTGGCAGCCACGTCGAGCGAGCCGAAATCCCGCTCGGGGCTCGCGTCCCGCCGTACATCCGCTCGGCGGCCAGGGAAGCGATCTCCGCCGCGGCGGCCGCGGCTCCGGCTCCGGCCCCGGCCCCGGCCGCGGCCGCGGGGGGGCCCGGCGTCGAAGGCGCCGAATCGGGGGCGGGACCAAGCCGGCTCGGCGCCGCCGGGGCCGAAATACCCGTCGTCGTCCCACCTGACGTGGGGAGGGGCGTAGAAGGGCCGGCCGGGGGGGCGACCGGGCCGGTGAGCCGGCTCGCCGAACGGCTCGTTCCATGCCATCTTCTTAGCCTTCACCTGCAGCGTAAAGCTTCACCCGCAGGAACAGGCAGACCGCCGAGAAGGAAGCGAAACCCTAGAACGAGGGTACGCCTCTGACGATGCGGGGCGGCCGTACGGGGCAGCGAAGGTGGCGATGCCAACTGCAGAAATGTAGAGATGGAGAGAGAGAGAGAGAGAGAGAGAGAGCAATGCGTGTAGATGATTGGTGGGTCTGGCGCTACATCGTCTCGCTCTTGCGTACGGGATCTCCTAGAGAGAGAAAGAGAGGAGATTTGATCTGCTGCGGAGAGAGAAGGGACGAAGCGGGCGAGCTACGTCGCGCGCGATCGAGCTTGCAGGAAGAAAATTTCTGAGAATTCGCACAGTAGTGATAGAGAGAGAAAGAGAGAGAGGGAGGGGGAGTGTGACAGAGACATGCTCTCTTTTCACTCTGTTGTTCATTTAATGCAGGGAATGCGCTACGTGGAGGAGCCACAACGACTTTTCCCCCAATCCCCCGGGCCGAATTGACCGAACTGCCCTCCACGCTAACCTTTTTAGCTCGTCCTCCTCCTCGGTCCTCCCTTAATTCGTCATTGCCAGTTGCTAAAAAGCGCCTAAGATCCTCGTACATGAATAATACTGACATACGAAATTCCGAAAGTTTCTTTTTTTAATGTCATTTTTTTTAAAGACAAAAGTTAAGGCACAAAAGAGAAAAGTTTCGTGGAAGCTCTCTCTGTCTCAGATGCCTCCCCCTTTCTTTAACCCTCCCTCCTCCTCTTGATGCCTTGCTTTGGATGCAAGGAAGGTTGCGGTACTAAGAAGACCGCGCGAATCTTGCCACACACGCTATACCCTTCAAGTTTCTTAAGGCCGTGCCGTTTAGCATTAGAGGGGAATGGAAAAAGTGTTTAGAATGATGCTTTTCTTATGTTTTGGTTGCCACATTTGAAAGGCATGGAATTTGTTCTTCATTGAGTTTGGAAAGAAATCCCACATTCGATCGTCGGTGTTGAGGTTCACATTGGACTCGAATTCACACGCACCCCCAATGAGCCACTTGCCGCCATCCCGGAAAAGAGCATTTCTTCTTTTAATGAATTTCCGAAGCCAAAGTACATCACCCTTTTCCAATCTCGTCGACGTCGGGACTATTATTTGTATTTTGAAGACTACAAAAGTTATATGCAACTCCATGGGATTCGAAAAAAGTCAATTCAAATGCATGCGAACATGCTAGTGTTGAAAGTTTAAGTAATAAATCATGCATCATTCTACGATGAAAAGGGGTGCCTCCATTGTGATTCATACCTACTTTTGAGTCGGAGTAGAAAACCCCATCACAATTGTCAAGAAGTAGGACATTATTTTACTGTTATTTGCCTTTCAATTAGTATTTCTATGACTTAAACTAATCAATTACCTCCCTCTTATGCTTGAGAAGACTAATCAAGACTTTCATTGATAAATCATCAACAAAGGATAAAACATACCTAGCATCACTCTTGGTTGAAACTTGACGGGTTCCTCTAGTCTACGTGTACGCAGCTTATAATTTTAAAAGTTTGGTGACCTATCGTGTTAAATTCACTCTATGCTAACTATCCAAGTCATAGTGTTTACAAAAATTTTAGCTTATTAATCTGCCAACCCCCTAGTAAAACCCTCCAACTTAGAACAATCTTCTCCATTTCACTCACATGTCTAAATCTTGAGGTTTACAACTATGTCATGTCCTAATCAAAAGTCTCGAAGAATCTTGCAAATGAACCAATTAATGCCATTCCCTAGAGTCCATACAATTTGTGGTCTACCTTCCCAAATTGGTAACTTTTGTTTTTCCAATTTTAATCAAAGTTAGAAGTCACGAGCACATCCCACAATTCTATTGAGCAAGGCATTTGACACAACTCTATAATATAAAATGTGCTTTTGGCAGAAAATTTTGCCATGCGAAAAATCACCACCACCAATGTGAGATATGATTCTAGTATAAATAAGAAAGAGGGAAAAAGAGTTTATAGCACACATTCAATTTTTTTGGACTTAAAGCACCACCAACCGTTGATTTTAACTAGGTTACCATGATCCACTGATTGGGCCCATGTGGCATTTTAATGAGCCCACAAAAATCTAACATGGGGTCCAACGGTGAGCTTTGGATGGTTGGCTAAATTCACAAATTATAGAGCTTTCTCTCATTTTGACCTTCATCCTTCTCCTACAAATTCTCAGGAGCTTCAATTTTTTAAAAAATTACAACCTTTATGCATGATTTCGTCAATATTTCAATCTTACGAAACAAATGGATCCAAACCACTATTTAACTTGCTTCTTGGATGGCAATTTTGTACCTCCAGGCGAGCAGTGGCACTTCGACTCCCTCATTATCTGAAGGACACATTAACCACCTTACATGCTTACTCCACCCAAATAACAACGAGAATTGCACGATGACGATGAAGACAACAACCGGAAAATGATTTGGAAATGCAAGGTTAGTAGAGGGGGCTACCCATTCCCATGACAACTCCAATACCCCTCCCCCTCAGCAAAAGCGCTACCCCCCACAATCACGCAAACCCCAAACAACACCACATAAAATTTCACGAGGATGAACATTTATTGTGTAGAGGACCTTTGAAATTAAAGGTCCTCCCCAATGATAAAGAAAATGTCATGTGCACGATATGTGGAGAGCACTTATCCATTGAATCCGAAAGTAGGGTCGGGTCACACTGAATAGGTATCGAGAGAAACATAATACCAAAGTGTTCTAGCCTAGGAGAAGCTTTGTTAAATTCTTTGATTATCTAACTCTTATAAGATGGAAATCAACATTTGCTCTCCGCTTTCTTCCTATGGTCAACAATAATTTAGAAAGGCTTAATTTGTTTCATTTACAAGACAAGGTCTACTTTCCAAAATTTTCATTTATTCGAGAATTTCTCTTTTAATTACTACAGATAATATGGATGTCGATAAAGCCCAAAAAATATAAATTAAAAAGAGATTCTCAAGCCCACAAAGCCACTAGTGGGCTTCTCGATACTCCCAAAACCTGGGAAAGACCAAAAATCTTATATCAAGAATCCTATAATAAGGGGCCATCCAATCTCATGGCCAGTCCAAGGGTGCTAGCAATAGCGGACACGAGATAAAACATGAATCAACAGAGAGGGATTTCGAATGTGTCTTGATATGCCCGAGTTTATTCATTAACACAAATAAATACAAATTAACATGTTTTCAATGTAATTCAATCACATGATGTCAAAATTAAGATTATAGATGAAATAAAAAATTCAGGCGTGGTTGTAATATATTGGGATTTTCAATTATGCATAAAGGAATATTTCAAATAAGGAAAAAATAATAATAATAACAAAAGAATAAAATAAAAATAAGAAATCTACCTAATTGGGATTTTAGGCTCCTAAACTAGGGTTATCGAACGACGGCTTGGTGGATCGCCGGAGCGGTGGTTCGCCGTCGGTAGGGGCTCCGGCGAAGGTCCGGCAGCGCGCAGCGAGGGAGGAACAGCAGCGGGCAGGGGCGGAGCAGCTTGGGTTGCAGCGTCGGATCGCTGGTCTTCAGCTCCGGGCAGCGTCGGCGTGGGCTCCGGCGGCGTCGGGTCGCAGGGCTTCGGCTCCGAGCAGCAGGGCGTCGGGCTGGTGCAGTCGCGGGTGAGGAGGACTGCAGGCGTCGGCGGGCTTCGTCGGGCTGGTGGAGCGGCGTCGAAGGCTGCTACGGGTGTGTTCGCGGCTTCAGCGCTTGGACAGAGAGGCGCGGTTCGTCGCCGGGGGGCACTCGGGTCGAGCTGAGGGCACTGGTGGAGAAGAAGCAGACCATCGGCGAAGGCAGGGGAGTCGGGCAACCGGAGCAGAAGGCGCTGGGCTGAGACACGACGGAGCAGGGGCGTCGGCGCGGAGGACTGCAGATCTGGCTCGGGTCCAGCTCAGGCGGAGACAGAAACTGGTTAGAGGCCGCGAGTCGTTGCAGGGGAGCAAAGCAGAAGCGGAGCCAGCCGTCGCAGGTGGTACTCGCGGAGCAGGGGTGGAGACAGAAGGCTGAGGTGTCGGACCAGAGGCGGAGGCGTGGTGGCGTTGGTGTGGCGAGACGGCTCTGGCCCGTGGTGGCGCGAACAGAGGCGGATCGGTAGGCGGAACCGCAGGCTCGGGTCGGCGCGGCTGCTGCAGGGGCGACGAGCGGTGTTTCTGGAGCAGTGACCGACGGGAGGTGAACGGGCAGCAGCGAACTCGCGAAGAAGAAGACCGGTTTTCCCCCTTTTTCTTTTTTTTTTTTTTTTCTCTCTCTACTCAGGCCTCTGTTACACGTCCCCTCCCCCTTTTCCTTCTTTTCTCACTTTTCTTTTCCCTCAAAGAGTTTTTTTTTTTAAATTTTTTTATTCTTTTCTTTTGATCTTGGAACGAAACGACGGAAGACCCTTCGACGGAATCAAAGAAAACCCCTCGTGTGGCTGTATGTTTCGATATGTGAGGCCCCTCACCTTTTTGCTCTAAATTTTTTTCAAATTCCACCACCCTCTTGTCCGTACACGCACCAAACCTTATATAGGAGAAGGAATTGAATTTTGGTGAAATATTTCACTTCCAATTTTGCTCGTGCATAATTCCTCTGAATATATCGTTATACCTCGCTTGATATTCTCTTTTGTTTTTTTCAAATATTCCATCTGAAAATTTCCTTTCTGCTCGAAAATATGTCCCTCGGTATATATTATTTGAATATGTGAAAAATCTCAGTAGAACATGTGAAAAATCTTGTGCTTACCGTTGGTTCAATAAATAAATGCAAAAAATGCAATTAAAAATAAATGTACCTAAATCTATATGCTATGCAATTAATAATTTTTTTGGATAAAATTAATCCTTAATTTTTTTAATGCGATAAATGACTAAACGAATCGCCAAAATTTAAGTGTTAATAGGACCCCACATCCATACAATCGAATAATGTTAGCATAGCATGGAGGTGATGAGGGTTTCGAGGAAGCTCGCTTGAAAACCCGCGGGAAGTTTGTTGCATTTAATGGGAGCGAATTCATCTTGCATTTAATGGGAGTGAATTCATGGTCACTTCATGACCCTTTCTGGTGCAATTTGCCAAGTGATTTTTGTGAAAAATGTCATGAAATTAAAACTGAAATCAGCTGAATGTCTAACATTTGGAAAAAAGTAGCACTTGAATAGATCTGTTATCATCCAAAAAAAAATTACATTCATTTCGTCATGTAAAAATAGGTCGAACGGACCAAAATGTTATAGACATTTGGGCTATAAGCTTCATTGACGTCTTTCCTTAATAATTTAATTGGATCTTAAGCAGAAGCTTCAATTGCGTTCATCTACAGCTACACTTATCGATGGAAGTAAGTGATCACGGACTCATCTTTTATGCTTGCTTTTTCCAAGTATTTTCGAATTCCATGCTTCTCAAGACTACATTGGAAAAAAAAATAAAAAATAGAGGAAAATTAGTAACTCGAAATGTATGTCGGTATTAGGTGTCAAATATTTATTTGATCTGACACTATGGGTGCATTTGGGAACCATTTTTGGGGAAAGTCTTTAGGAAAATGCAAAGACCTTTGAGTTAAATGTGTTTTCCAAAATGCAAACTGTATTTGGTAAATTATACTTTGAAAGCCCTTTGTGAAGTACTTTGAGCAAAATGGTGTTTGGGAAATTACATTTACAAAGGAGTTTTGTAGTAAAAAAAAATTATCAAAAGAAAAATTTTAAAAAAATTGACTGGCAAGGGCAGCGGCCGTTGGCGACCTCCGGCGACCGTTGGCGACCCCGGATCTGGGGTGGTGAGGTCGCGCGACGCCGTCGCGACCTCCGGCGACCCCGGATCTGGGGCGGTGAGGTCGCGCGCGTCATGCGACGCCGCCTCGACCTCCGGCGACCTCGGATCTGGGGCGGCAAGGTCGCGCGCGTCGCGCGACATCGCGTCAACCTCTGGCGACCTAGATCCGGGGCGTTGAGGTCATGGGAGGTCACGCGACGCCGCTGCGACCCAGATCCGGGGGCAGCGAGGTCGCGCAACCCAGATCTGGTCGCCGCTCGAGCCTCCGGCACCAGATCTGGTTGCGACCACCAGACGTGCGACCAGATGGGTCACGCGGCCTCGGTGAGCTCCGTGCGGAGGTCGCGGTGCGGCAGGCGACGGTCGCCGGCAACGCCGCGACTCGCGGAGGTCACCCGACTCTCCGACGACGATTGCCTAGGTCGCGGCGTCCCTTTAGCAGTTGTCGGCCCGGAGAAGATGAACAGTGTCAAACACAAGGGCACGCACCGGAAAAACAAAAAATTCGTGAGGACAATTTTGGAAAAAAAAAGATGAACAATGTCGCGTGGGCATGCCGAGAAAACTGAAAGCCCAAGGCCGGTCCTCACCTGCCTTGGGCTTTCAGCCTTAAAAATACTTACTTTGCCATTAAGTCCCTTCCAAAGCTTTTTGCCAAACACCCTTATTTTGGCCCAAGGGGCTTTGGACCTCCAAGGGGCTTTGGGAAGTGGTTCCCAAACGCACCCTATGTATGTTTGGAGATTATTATACTGGTAGCTAAGTGTTACACAAACTCAAATTGGTGTGAACCGCTACCAATAGTGACGATAAAAGGTCAGTCGAAGTGGCCTAATACAGTAATATTAGAACTGGATTAGGATGCTGGGCGTCTGATTATTATTGGTAGGCTGGGCTGTTTCTCAACACCAATTGATACTAATTGAAACGAGATCTTCGACTAATGAAATCAAATTCCACGTTTCTTGATACGATCTCGCCTAACAATCAGAGATAATACCTCCTTGGGTGTAAAAAGGACAACGCTGTTTGACGCGGTCAGTCAAACTGCTCGACGATGCCCCTCATCATCTCTTTTTCATTTGCTCCTTTACAAAAGTCAAATTTTGGCCACGACGCTGTGAGTTTGACCTTGAGATTAGCAGGCGAAGCCCGGCAAGTACCGAGATTCTGCCGGAAGGTAGGATGGGTTATTAGGACAATTTCATAACCTTGGCAAAAGGAAAAAAAGTTCTCCTAGACGAGGAGACATGGAGAAACTTGATTCAATTGCGGACAGGTCCGGGATGGCTTTTGGATCTCGAGCGGGGGTGATTTCTTGGCTCAGATTTGACCATAGAATGAAAATAGTAGTTTTTGGATTGGACAAGCTTGATTTGTGTTCAATTGAGTTAGATATGACTTTCTGATTGAATGTTTTGTTCAGATCTGTGCAAAGTGAACATGATTTTTCAAGCAAGAATGGGCGGGTTTATGTAATGATCGGGTTTGGAAAATATATTTTCAATGTTTAATTAGCCGTCTATTGATTTCGTATACTAGAAAATGTGAATGGAACTATTGAAATGAAATAAGAAGAATATATTATGACGTATTCTGGTCTCCACTTCCTAAGGCTACACATTTTAGAAGGTTTATGGAAGAGGAAGCAAAAGCAACAGTATGTTTGGCTACTAATTTCTTCTTATTCTTTATAACATAGAATACTCTAATTTTTCGACTCCACTAAACCTTGTGAATACATTATAAATTGCCACCCAACCCATACATCATATGGGGTTTCATCTATAGAGTAGCAAGTGTGCCCTACAAATCGATATGTGTGAGAGATTATGTGATATGGACATATATTCAAATGAAATGCTTGTTCACTCAACCAATCTAAAAGCTAGTATTATCATAGTCTTGCCTAATCATCTAGCTCAATAATTTTCTACAGCCAGTAATGATTTTAGGTAGTCAGGTTAGGTGAAAAGAAATATCCTATATGCTTGTTACCCAATGTGATAATTTTCAATATGTCCTGGAAATAAATAAGAGTCTCTTTGTTGCAACTTAGATGAAAAACAAAAAATCCAACCAAAATTTAAAATATTACTCTAGTTTCAAAAAGACAAAAAAAAAAATTATATTTAAATCTACGTGTGAAACTTAAGATTTGATTAGATAAAAACAAAAAATGAAAGTCAATCAATATAAACCTTCAAATCCATTCGAAAGACCATCGATTAACAATAAGAGGGGTGGAAAAAGTAATTACACCCACCAATTGTGGTGACGTTGATCCTCCATTGTACCCTCTTGCCTTTTCTACCCACAAAATTTCTGAGTATCCTTAAGGTATCTTGGAGGACTAGCAATTTGTGTTCTTATCGAAAGATCTTAATTTTGACTCTATGTGCCAAGTGATTGAATTACATTGAAAACATGTTCATTTGTATTTATTTGTGTCGATGAATAAAGTCGGGCATGTCATGACATATTTGAAATCTCTCTCTGTTGATTCATGTTTTATCTCGTGTCCTCTATTGCTAGCATCCTTGAATTGGCCATGGGATTGGATGGCCTCTTATTATAGGATCCTTGGTATAAGATTCTTGGTCTTTCCCAAGTTTTGGGAGTATTGAAAAGCCCACTAGTGGCTTTGTGGGCCTGAGAATCTCTGTCGATTTATGTTTCTTGGGCTTTATCAACATCCAATATTATATGTAGTAATCAAATGAGAAATTCTCAAATAAATGAAAATTTTGGAAAGTAGACCTTGTCTTGTAAATGAAACAAATTAAGTCTCCCTACATTATTGTTGAACAAAGGAAAAAAACAGAGAGAAAATGTTGATTTCCATCTTATAAGAGTTAGATAATCAAAGAACTAAACGGAGCTTCTCCTAGGCTAGAACACTTCGGTGTTATGTTTCTCTCGATACCTATTTAGGTGACCCGACCCCACTTTTGGATTCAATGGATAAATGCTCCCCACATATCGTGCACATGACCTTTTCTTTATCATTGAGGAGGACCTTTAATTTCAAATGTCTTCTACACAATAAATCTTCATCCTCGCGAAAATTTATGTGGTGTTATTTGGGGTTTGCACAATTGGGGGGGGGGAGCGCTTTTGCTGAGGGGGAGGGGTATTGGAGTTGTCATGGGAATGGGTAGCCCCCTCTACTAGCCTTGCATTTCTAAATCATCCTCTGGTTGTTGTCTTCATCATCATTGTGCAATTCTCGTTGTTATTTGGGTGGCGTAAGCATGTAAGGTGGTTAATGTGTCCTTGAGATAATGAGGGAGTCGAAGTGCCACTGCTCGTCTGGAGTTACAAAATTGCCATCCAAGAAGCAAGTTAAATAGTGGTTTGGATCCATTTGTTTCGTAAGATCGAAATATCGACGGAATCATGCATAAAAGTGGTAATTCTTTAAAAAATTGAAGCTCTTGAGAATTTGTGGGAGAACGATGAAGGTGAAAATGAGAGAAAGCTTTGTAATTTGTGAATTTAGCCAACCATCCAAAGCTCATAGTTGGACCCCATGTTAGATTTTTGTGGGCTCATTAAAATGCCACATGGGCCCAATCAGTGGATTGTGGTAGCCCACTTAAAATCAACGGTTGTGGTGCTTTGAGCCTGAAAGAACCGAATGTGTGCTATAAACTCCTTTTCCCTCTTTCTTATTTATACTCGAATCATATGTCACATTGGTGGTGGTGACTTCTAACTTTGATTAATCAAATTGAGAGTCAATTTTAAATCCTTGAGATGCAATACAAAACACAATTTTTACTAAATCATATTATTAAGAAATTGGAAAAAAAAAGTTGCCAATTCAGGAAGGTAGACCACAAATTGTATGGACTCTAGGGAATTGCACTAATTGGTTCATTTGCAAGATTCTTCGAGACTTTTGATTAGGACATGACACAGTTGTAACACACAAAATTTAGACACACAAGTGATATGAAGATGATTGTTCTAAGTTGGAGGGTTTTACTAGAGGGTCAGCAGATTAAGAAGCTAAAATTTTTGTAAACACTATGACTTGGGTAGTTAGCAAAGAGTGAATTTAACAAGACAGGTCACCAAACTTTTAAAATTTATAAGCTGCATACACGTAGACTTATAGGTGATAGGGCTAGTAAGAGCACCTAGAGGGGGGTGAATAGGTAATCAATGACGTTTTTGCAAATCTTAACAAATTAATTCAACTTTTAAGAATGATAGACTGAAGATGTAAAAGACTATAAACAGTTATATAGAGCTGCGAATTAAAGTAAAGAGATTAGGGATAGAGAATCAAGACACAAGGTTTATAGTGGTTCGGCTTAGACCAAGTCTACGTCCACTCTCCCGCACTAACAGCCCATCAGCTGGATTTCACTATGAATCAAAAGAGATATTACAGCTTCACGCCCTTGATTCCACAGTGTAGAACTTCTACTACACTTCCTCAAGGTCTCACAAGTATTCAAACTCTCTTTTGAGTATAATTTGAGCTCAACAAATGAAATAGCAAAGAACTTGAAGTTTCAGACTTTGGAATTCTTCTTTTACGCACACACTCAAATAACTTGAGCGTCTTCCTTATATACTCCTCCACACCTTTATAACTGTTGGCACTTTCCAAATGAGTTCTTCCAATCAACCCGTTGGACAGAATCAATTAGGGAAATCTCGAGTTATTTAAGGAATGTGATGATAGCCTACCAATCATGCTCACCCTACAATCGGGATCTAGGTTTCCATAAGTAGAATCTTCCAAGTATACTTCGCCAACCAACCAATCTAATTATTCGAATTATTATCAATACGAATAATTGATCTCGAGATGCCATCTCCAGCCGTGAGATTTTCTTTAACCATACAAATCAAATCCTTAAAGATATACTCGCATCTGGATAAGTTTTCTTCGTCGGTCTAGAAATTGTCAATGATGGCAGACTTTAGATCTTGAGTCTGGAGGTCTTCAGACTTTGACGATAGAGTTTGCAAGTTTTCAGACTAGACTGATGGAAATGTTTTGTCAACTTCAAAACAAATAGGGAAGTTTTCTCTAACAATAGGAACCTGCCAAGCTTCGATCAAGAGTGATGCTAGGTATGTTTTATCCTTTGTTGATGATATATCAATGAAAGTCTTTATTAGTCTTCTTAAGCACAAGAGCGAGGTAATTGATTAGTTTAAGTCATAGAGATACTAATTGAAAAGCAAATAGTAGTAAAATAATGTCATACTTCTTGACAATTGCGATGGGGTTTTCTACTCCGACTCAAAAGTAGATATGAATCACAATGGAAGTACCCCTTTTCATCGTAGAAGAATGTGTGATTTATTACTTAAACTTTCAACACTAACATGTTTGCATGCGTTTGAATTGACCTTTTTCGAGTCCCATGGAGTCGCATATAACTTTTGTAGTTTTCAAAATACAAGTAATAGTTCTGAGACGAGATTGGAAAAGGGTGACGTACCGCAACCTTCCTTGCATCCAAAGCTAGGCATCAAGAGGGGGGGGGCATCTGAGACATATAGAGAGAGCTTCCATGAAACTTTTCTCGTGTGCCTTGACTTTTGTCTTAAAAAAAAGGGATATGTTCAGCACAAGTCCTAAAACTTGTCAACAAAGTTCAATTGAGTCCTAAAACTTACAAAAAGTGTAATCGAGTCCTAAAACTTGTTAAGTTGGTTCAATTGAGTCCTTCCATTAACACCGTTAGTTTATATTAATGGAAATTGCTGACATGGATTAATTTAATACTTTCTCTCTCCTACGTGGCAATTAGGGCGAGGAAAATTGTGCAAGTCAGCAAAACGATGTAGTTTTGAATACTTCTTGTTATCCAAACGACACATCTCCTCTCCGTTTTTTTTTTTTTTACGTTTTCCCTTCCCCTTGCGTTTTCCCTTCCCTTCCCCTTGTGTCCCCAACCGAATCAATCCTTCCTTCGTGAACCCTAAGCCCTAAATCTCGACGCAGATCACGATCTGGTGCCTCGCGAGTTGCAGTTCTTCGTCAAACGCTGGTGCGAGTATGTGTGACACTCGTCCCACAAGAGCGTCGGTGGTGGATCGAGCGGCGTCGACGATGGAGGCAATCACTATGACCGAGCCACGCTTCTCCTTACTCGTTTGAGCTAGGTTTGTATCTTCGCCGTCGATTTTACCGTAACATGTTGATTCGGAACTGTTTGACTACAATTTGAAGTTTGAGTTTTTACGATAGCGGTCTACAATGTGAAGGTCGATGTCACATGGGAATTTAGCAATACCTAATGATTAATCGCCATGATCCGCTTGTCCGCTTTTTTTACTGTTAGGGTCGTACTTTTGGTTTTATAAGATTGATGATGCACAACTACTATCCGTGAGTTCTGCTCAAAGCCCTTTTTTTGGGGGGGGGGGGTGATTGGGAGGAGCTTTGTAGAATGTGCCTCTAGCGAAGAGTACTGGCAACTATTCAGACTTCCACCTAAGGAAGTAAGTGGATAAATGTGTTCGAATCACCTAATCTGTCTATCGCATCCTTGTAGAGGTTTTATCGTTGTTCTCTCTGCCAAGAATTGCTTAAGAATTTGACTGGGGTTTTTCATCTTTTTTGAATGGGGAAAAAAAGAAGGAGAGGGACACCCTGCCGGGGCTTGTTGCATAACTTTCAATCAAGTGCTGGTGCTACCGCACCCTTTTATCTTGGGGATTTTCTTTTTTATGAAAGTTCTTCTTGTATGCCTTCTCCTCACTCGTTGATTTTGGGATTTTAGTTTTCAAAATCTAAGCCCTAAATGTGATATGTGTGCCGATTACCCCCAAAATTTCATTTCGAAACTTGAATGATATCCGTAAATCTAGCGATTTAGTTGTCTGTCATTCAAGTTTTGAGTTTGCCTTCTATTATAGGTCCCTGTTAAATTAAGGTATTTAGAATAGCACTTAAGGATTGAAAAATAGAACTTTTTGGGAACAAAATGTGAGTTTTGCTACGGCAAGTTTTGACTGTTTCCAATCTAAGATTGATTCTGTTTTGTTGAAGGCATTGCCACATACATAGAATGCATTGAGTATGTGCTTTGCGTTGGTGAGACAATTTGATTATGAAAGTCTGGATATTAATATTGGAAATTCAATTTCAGGTTTCAGTTCTTCAGTTTGCTAGGCCTTTAGATCAATGAAAAGATGCAAATGTGAAGGTTGTCTACCACTTTCTTGCTCACTGGTAATTTTCGGATGCAGGGCCTGCATAAAGATGACAACTGTGTAGATGCTCATAAATTAGCATATAAGGGTTTAAGGTTGGATTCTCTACATGTCTTCAAAATATAAGAATTTGTCCACATATTTCACAAATTACCAACACGTATTGAGCATTTTTTGGCAAGCCTTCATATTCTTTTGTTCATTTGATAATTTATTATACTCAGATTTTGTTTAGCTCAAGTGAATATAGTATGTTCATCTTTTCTAGATATTCATAGTGAGTGTGATTTATAATCCGTGATATGCCCGTACAATTTATACATATTTGTCTCCAAAAGTCATACATATATAGGTTGTACATAGATCATCACATTGTATCCTTATCCGCTTAATTCACTCTTGCAGTCCGATTTGGGAAGTGTCTCGTCTGTTTGCGGAAATGGTTCAGCTTGGACTAAGATGTATAGCTTTTTGTACATCACGTAAACTCTGTGAACTCGTTTTGTCCTAAACGTAAGTTATATCAGATAAGCATTATCTATTAGCACTTTTGTGGCCTTATCTAATCCAGCATTTAAGGTTGCTGTAACAATTTATCATCAAGTCAAAGAACAATGGACTAACAGGTGCTTGGAATATTTTCTTTATCATTACCTTTTATCTAATAGGCAAGAGATTCTTTGTGAGACAGCTCCAAATCTGGTTGACTCAATAAGTTCTTATCGATCTGGATATACTGCTGAGGATTCTAATGTGAAGTTGGTCTTCCTACAAACTTCCTAAATGAGTTGTACTGCAATAGATTCTGAATAAGTTGAATGCTGTTGGTGCTTAATGTATTCAAACAATTTCTCTCATTACTGAAGATACTTTTCAATGAATTAACTTGCCTTTATTCTCCTATGGTGTAGGTTTTGCTAGTTTGCAACTGTGATATGCTTTTTTAATATGGCGACAAGAAGAACGAGGGCAACAACTTCTAAATCAAGTGGTGTAACTCCTAATGAGGTTGAATAAGAGTTAACCTGCTATTGTGGTCTTCGATCATCACTTTTTATTGCAAAAACAAAGAAAAACGTAGGAAGAAGGTTTTATGGATGTGCTAAGTTTGATGGTCCAGGTTACTGCAATTTCTTCATGTGGGTTGACCCAAAAATACCAGATCAAGTGAGGGACATGATAGTCGACCTGCTTGAAAGAAATCAAGCACTATCGAAGTCAAGCCAATTCAGATGCAACGACGATTATGTGAGCTCACTGATAGCTAAAATGAAGGCGCAAAAGGCGAAAAATGGACTTTTGAAGGAAGAGCTTGCACGAGTGAAGAAAGGAAAAATGCTCTATCAATTGGCATTTTTTCTATGCATGTGTTATATCATTATGGGGATTATATTTAATGTGAAAGCTAGTGAGAAGTTTCTAAGTCTTCCATAGTACCTTGTTTCTAAGTTTGTATTTAATTGCTTTATCCCGATTCTATTTTGCCCTGGAAAATTAGGACACTCATGTTGCGTGGAAATGTAAAGAAGTTTAATTCATTTCGTGTGTTGTTTCACATGCAGTGCAAGAGCACAAACTAGAAACTTTCATTTAGTGAATGCAATATGGATGAAGATGTTTAAATGTTCCATCTAGGTGTTACTACTACTTTGAAGAGAAATTAGTTGCCTCTCAGAGCTGGTTTTTGCGTTTTGGTTTTTCTTTTTTTCATAGAAAACTTCAAATGGAGTTTGTATTTCTGAAGTCTTATCTATCAAAAGACATACCTAAAACTATGTTGTTTTCCTTTCTTGTGGACTGGTATTCAATGCATTGATCTGCCTTTTGGAAATGGCGAATGCCTAAGACATGACCAAGGTTTGTTTTCTAAAGATCACTAAAATGTGAAGTAAGTATTCGACTCTTGGCCTCTTGATTTTGTTATGACCATTACAGTGGAATATTTTTCTCGGCTTTTCTGAGGAGACGAAGTTATGGTTACATCATACAAAAAAGAAAAAATGAAAGGAAAGCAAGAAGGTGATTTCAATGTGACATCTTAAACTGAACCGTAAGCAATAATAAAGCTGCAACATTACATACGGCGACAAGAGTAACAATAGACAAAACCCCTTAAAGTGGGCATAAAAATTCATTTGAAGCATTAAGCTCATGAGCAGAAGAAATTGTCATGACGACGGAGCACTTCTCCCCATACCAGAACAAGCAACATGGAGTTGAAAACACACCATGATTTATAAACTCAGAATCATTGCTCTAATTAAGAGTCAATGTGCTGATTGATGACTAGCTTCTTTGAGATTGCAAAGCGCTATTATCCACATCAAAGGTGCTGCTACTCCATAAATCATCGGAAAAACTGGGCTTCTTTACAGTCTACCCTTGAATTCGAAGCCCCTTGTTCGGTTCATCCACAGCTATGATTGGTGTGGGCTTAGAATAGCATCCAAAGCAACCACTGCCGCATCATAAACCATGTTAATGACATGAGCAAGAATTACCAGCAGCAAGGAACACACTAGTGGACCTGATCAAGAAACCCCTGCACTTAGTCTCAATATTAGGCATCACAAATCCATTCCTAATCTTTTGAACGAGAAACTATCAAGAAGCCCTCTCTATTCTACCCCATTCATCACTTCTTCAAATAAGTTCTGAGGGAGAACCTTTTCTACTTTCAATTCCAATAAACTGGAGTAGTCAAGAGCAAGATAGATAAATCCAAAGAACCCATCTCAAATCAACTCCACAAATTAACAAATTCCAATTCAACCCAAAAATTAAATCAAACATCAAGCAGAGAACAACACACACAAGAGAGTCAGACAAGCCGACAATCATTACATATTCAAGACAAGAAATTCCTTAATCCATATGGTTTTATAGCCTCTTTTGGTTTCCAATCTATCACACTAGAATAAACAAGAGAGATGATTGAAATTTTAACTTCATCATACCAAACACGGCAAACAGTTCATAATAAACTCCTAATGTATTAGCAAGCACATCAATCCAAGTCTACTGTCACGGGTGGTCCAGCAGGTTCGACGTGCGCTTGATTCATAAGTCTTGAGCTTTTCATTGTATATGGTGTGCCTCCTGTGACTCTTCCAAATAGGCTTTGGGGGAGCAATTGAAGTATGAGATGATTGAGGTTGTGAACTCATTGGTGGTTGTGATGATGGCTTCGGCTTTGGCTTTATGGCAACATGTTTTTGGGATTAAGGCTGAGAACTTGCCTTGGGGTGTGATGGTGGCTTTGACTTTACAACGATGTGCTTTCGAGGATAAGTTCGTAATGATTGAAGCTGCAAACTATCCTGGAATTGCAATGGTGGCTTTGACTTCACAACAACATGCTTTCAAAGAGCACTTTGAGATGATTGAGGCTATGCACTGGCTTGGGGATGCGCCTTTGCCATTAAAGCTCTTAAAACTACTCATTTGACTGGTTGTTTCAATAATCTTGCATCAGTTGTGCCAGGCTACAAAAGAATGGGTATGTTTTTAGTGCAAGGAGACAATCAGTTCCCATTGTGAAGTGTTAAAACATACTCACATTGAGAATTTGAAGGTTGTTTTTAGGATTTGTGTAAACACCCAACCCTACCATTTTCTTCTTCTTTGGTTATGACTGCCCTTGTATCATTTCCATTTCAATGGCAGGTCTTTTAAACTGAAAAAGAAAAAAAAAATCGAACGTGAGAATGTAATCACAACACATGAATGCATGGGTGGTGAGGTATTACTCACTGGGATTTTTTTAGGTCTGTTGCTAGCTATTGCATTGGCTTGAGCACGAAAAAATCCTTGTCGTTGATAAACACTAGCTTCAGCAAAAGAATTGGCTTGTCCACTACATCCACTTACATTAGTAGTAGCCCAACATCCTCCTTCATTTACACTAGACTGAGCAAAAGCATTGGCTGAAGTATCTCGCACTGGTCCACTGAGTTCTATAAAAGCATTGACTAAAGTATCTTGTGCTGGCACATCGACTTGAGCAAAAGCATTGGCTGAAGTATCTTCTACTTGTGCACTGACTTTGGCAAAAGCATTGGCTGAAGTATCTTTAATTGGTACACTAGCTTCTGCTACACAAGTATCTTCTACTTGTGCACTAGCTTCTACAAAAGCATTGGCACAAGTATCTTCTACTTGTGCGCTAGCTTCTGCAAAAGCATTGGCTGAAGAATTCGTCTGCCCACTATTATCTTGTACAAGTGCATTAGCTTCTGCAGAAGCAATGACACGGCCTTTGGATTTTCCTTGAGTTGTACTTGTCGTTGTTGTAGCTTTAGCCTGAATATATATCCATCATTAGTAAATCGAAACCTTCACATTTATAACTTATAATGAATGAATCTATCACAAGGCACCTGTCTTTTTTTGGGCCTTGATCCACTGGAATCGGCTTGAGATTCAGCTTTAGGTGCATTTGCATGGGCCTAAAAAAGCACATAGTAAGCATTCATGACAAGACAACAAGTTTAGAATCAACAAAATCAATTAGTTAAGAAATACATTTTTCAGAGGACATCCTTTGCAATTATGTCCAACCGCATGGCAGATAGAACAAGTCATTCGCTTACCCTTTTTAGTCATTATGTTCTGTCTTACAAGCTCAAATGGTTGCATTCTTCTACTCCTCTTTGGCCTACCGAGCATCTTTTTGATTGGTGGGGGCCGAGGGGCTTCTTTATTAGTTTTGCCCCAAAATTTATGTCCTCTCACAGTAGGCATCGTAAATTGATAAGCACTTACGTATTTGTTCTTGTTGAAGCACTCGGCTAAGTAATCACCCGGATCATTTTTCTTGTGGTGTATTGCACATATGGCATGGCAACATGGAATTCCACTAACTTCTCAAGCTCTACAAGAACAAGTCTTCAAATTCAAGTCTACAACATATTTGTCACCATTTTCCATAATCTCGTATCCTTGATCTCCATTCCATATCAAATGGCAATATCTACTAGCCATTGTATTCTGATGTAACTTATGCACAATCCTTGGACCATAATTCCTTGTCCACTTAGCACATGCATCCTTTTGACTGTGCATTCTATTCATAATCATGATTCTAATATCTTCTAGCATACTCACAATGGCCTTGCACCTAACTTCCATACACCTACCATTGAAATCTTCACTAAGATTATTATCAACAACATCATATTTTATGTTTGTGTTAAAGAAGGCTTTAGACCAGTGCTTTGGCTCAATCTGGAATAGATCATCATGACCCTGTGGAGTCATTTCCTTCAATTTCTGTCTATGCACCTTAAAATCTGACATATTTGTACTCTTAGCACATTTCCAGAATTGTCTCATCAACTGCTTTCCTTTGTATTTTTGACCCCAATTAAAATATATATGCCTCGCACACATTCTATGTTCTGCATTTGGCAAAAGTTCAACTACTGAAGGGATGAGACCTTGATATATGAAAAAAAAACACATTAATATTGGAAATCATTAGATACATTGTTGCAAACAAATTCAAGATGAGCGATAATAGTATTATATACCTTTTGTTGGTCACTTATTAAGGCCTAACCATTACCATTACCCATGCCAAGATCTTCCTTCAACAAGTTGATAAACCAGCTCCATGTGTCCTTATTCTCAATTCTTACAACTGCCCATGCTACTGGATACATTTGATTGTTAGCATCCCTCCCCACAACACACAACAACTCACCTTTGATCAATCCCCTAAGAAAACATCCATCTAATCCAATGATCTTTCGACACCCTGCCAAAAATCCTTTCCTACAGGCATCAAAGCAAATGTAAGCCCTATCAAATAATGGTAGGGAATCTGGTAGTGGTCTTTCAACTTTCATTTTAAATGTGCTCGCCCGGCTTGCAATGTAAAGCTCTCCCAAGTAATCGTACATCAGTGCATACTCCTTCTTATAATTGCCTTATAATTCCTTGAACACTTTTAGCTTTGTTCTCATACATTGACTCACAGTAACATTCACCCCCAACTGTTCTCTAACTAATATCTTCAACTGAGGTGCATTGATTTTAGGCATTGCAGAAATGAGAATCATGAAGTGTTTAGCTAAGAAAGAATTGGAAACTCTCTTATTCTCAAAAGTGATAGTACATATATGCTCATCAATGTACTTTTTCAAATGAAATGATCCGGTTTTGCTATCGAGAGCACCATAAATCATCTAGTTACAATTAGTTTGGGCACACCTAGCTCTTACAAATCCAGTGGTGTTCTTGGTATATTTAATTGCTCTTTGCTTAGCCACCGAGTACCTCAAAATTGCATCTTTGAACTCATTGAATCTTCAAATGTCATGCCAACAACAAATACTGGATTCTTACCATTTCGATCATATGATGGAAACCTACTCCTCCTTCTTGAAATAACATCATTTTCTTCTTTTTCACTCTCATAATCTAAATCCGAATGAAGAATTTCTTCTTCATCTGAATCATAGTACTCTGTTTCGTACCCAGAAGCATCCACCATTAGAGGATCAACTAATAATGGAGTTTGAGAGTCAATGTCTAATTGGGAAGTTTCTTCAATGTTAGTTCCAATTTTGAGTCTATGTCTCGCTGAAAATTCCTTCAAATTTCTTCTTGCATTAACCAATTCAAAATCATCATCGTCACTCGACTGTTCCGCATCCACCATATTACACGCATCATCATTCTCATAATCAAAATCCCTACTTTCACCCTCAACATGATTCCCATCACCATCGGCATTTTCAATTATATTTTCAAATACATTATCAGTCACATTATTAACACTTTCCACATTTACATCAAATAAACCTCCAGTTTCCATCTCAACTCCCCCTATCATAGCAAGTGTCTCTTCATCATCGACATGCTCAACATACAATTCAATATTTTCAGAGTGAAGATGATAATAAAATTGATCCATCACATCGGAGTTATCCCATAAGTACCTAAGAGTTACTCCATCCTCAAGAATATTACTTCTAGGAACTATAAAAATAGAGTTATCTCCAGAATTCTTGTTCTTTGATTCAAGATAATGGGTTTGATTTATATTTTTATTTCTTATTCTACTATGTTTTAATTTTCTTTTGTTAGGGCTACGATGTAGCATAACCATGATAATGTGAATTTTATGATTTTTATATTTTGCAATTGATTTCATTCATGTGAGTTATATATTATTGTGCTTAATGCTTTTGAATGACTGGCTACCACTTGAATGATCTGATGTGTATGTTTAAGACTGAAAAATAATAATATGCAATTGCTCATTATAATCTATAATCATGAATTAAACGTGGATAGAGATATACCGCGTTATTTGTGTAACTTTCGGTGATAAAGTGATCTAAAAGACTCATTGTGAGCCAGGAATATCATAGTTTTTAATGCACTTATGTTTATTTTAATTCACATAGAGATATAGTAGATTGATAAACTGAGTAGGTTTACTATACTTAGAGATAGGATAGTAAATAGATTAGGAAATTCCGCTATCACATGTTTGATATCGTTTTTGTATTCACAACAATCTGAAATTCATATCTAGTGGTTATGGTGAAATCATATGCTCTAACATATTTATCTGATTGATTTATTGCATTTAGTCTTCAAATTTTGTTTTTAATTTATTCTACATTGTATTTTGATATGTTAGATAAATTTTAGAATTAATCTATTTTAGTATTTAATTAGTTTATTAATCATCGATTTTTCGTGGGACGATACTTTTTCTCATCATTATATTACTTGTTCGATACGTTTACTTGCGTTTAGAATTTTACGAACAAGTTTTTGGCAAACATGATGGCAAGTGAAGGCAAACATGAACTTGTTATATTACTTGTTCGTAAAATTCTAAACGCAAGTAAACGTGTTGAACAAATTATATAATGATGAGAAAAAATATCGTCCCACGGAGATCGATAATTAATAAACTAATTAAATACTAAAATAGATTAATTCTAAAATTTATCTGATAGATCAAAATATAATTTAAAATAAATTAAAAACAAAATTTGAAGACTACATGCAGTAAATCAATCAGATAAATATGTTAGAGCATCTGATTTCACCATAACCACTAGATATGAATTTCATATTATTGTGGGTATAAGAACGATATTAAATATGTGATAGTAGAATTTCCTAATCTATTTACTATCCTATCTCTAGGTATAGCAAACCTACTCAGTTAATCAATCCACTATATCTCTATGTGAATTAAGATAAACATAAGTGCATTAAAAACTATGAATATTCCCAGTTTACAATTAGTCTTTTGGATCACCTTATCACCGAAAGCTACACAAATAACGCAGTATATCTCTATCCACGTTTAATTCATGGTTATATATTATAATGATCAATTGCATATTATCACTTCTCAATCTCAAACATGCACATTAGATCATTCAAGTGGTGGCTAGTCACTCAAAAGCATTATGCACGATAATATATAACTCACATGAATGAAATCAATTACAAAACATAAAAATCATGAAATTCACATCATCATGGTTAGGCTACATTGTAGCCCTAACAAAAGAAAATTAGAACATAGTAGAATAAGAAATAAAAATATAAATCAAATCCAGCATCTTGAATCAAAAAATAAGAATTCTGTCACCACTTTGGTCTTCTTTCAAAATACTTGAAAAACTCTCAGAATAATGAAAACCGATCTAGCAAAAACCTCTTCTTTCTCTCCATGCTCTCCTATTTATACGATATATCCAAGATATCTATCTCCCAACGCTTGCAGATAACATTAGGGAACAAAATCAAGAATTTCCTGATTTGATATCCATCTTCCACTGCTTTTTTTTTTTTGAATTCCTGATATTTGCCATTCTTTTCCTTGTCTTCTCCATATCTCATTATTCTACATAAACAAGAAAAATTCAAATAATCAGAAGGAAATCCAAATATTTTCTCATAAATATTGCATTAATTGTTGCCTAAAATAGGTAAAATAACTATGTTTTTATAGAGTTATCAAACCCCCAAACTTAACATTTTGCTAGTCCTCGAGCAAAATTAAGACATAACACATAATCAAGCTAACAACCTCCTCCATGACATCTTTCCATAATTGCTCAAATTCACAATTCAAAGTAAAACACAAATTTCATCCAAACATTAAAATTGATTAATAAGTTAAGACCAATTCTAACTATATGATCCAAGTGTGTGTGAGAGTCCTCATCTTTTCCGAATTATATGCAATCCGGATAAATTCACATTGACATGCAACCTCTCAAAGATTCTCAATAATTATGACCAAATCTCATAGGTTTGCTTTTCATTCCTCTCTCCACTAATGTAAGCTAATTATCCAACCAAAAAGCAGTAGGACTTTTCTCGGTTTGTAATGTAAGGTTGGGCTAAAGGTGAGATGACGGTAATTTTAAGCTCAAATCACCCATCAACACGTTGATTTCTAGGATCTAATTAAAGCCAATGTCACTGTTCAATTTCATTCCTTCAAGATAATTTTCCTGCCACCAGATATCATCATTCATTCTTCTTTTCTTTTCTTTTTTGAATTGCTTTATGGTGGAGTTTCTCCCAAAGTCCCTCCTAATATAATATGAAAATTTCCAACTCATTGAGTATCCAAAAGGCTCACTCAATTGAAAGTTGGATAGGGAACAATAAAAATAATTTTTTTATACACCCCAAACAACCATAGCAATCGCTTTTTGTTTTTTGCTTTTTTTTTTCCATACTCCATCATTCCTCCCAAATTTCTATTAAGTTCAGATAATTTTTTTTTTCATCCCAAAAAGAAAATCAACGTGTTCATAGGACATGGGACAATGATATAATTTGATAATGGCTAGGCTAAGCATATATGGGTGTCAATGAAAAATTGAGTAATAATTAAGGTTCAAAGGGGTGACTAGGGATAAATAAACAGGGTTAGCTTGAAAGGCTCAATCGATCCAAAAATTGCCTAAATCATTTTCTCGGTTAGATTTAGCTTAGGATTTCGTCTCAAGAGAAAATCAAACAAATTCTAAGATTAGGGTGAAATTTAAGAAAATCATATACCTCACACGAATGTTCTCTAGATTTACACACACTTCAAAAATTAAGGACTTTTAGTGCTCAGTAAGTGGATCGACATAATCAGAATTAAAATTAAATCACACATCAATTGCAAGTTTAAATAAAATTTAAATTTTCCTAAGAATCATAAAAATTCACAACCAAAATTGCAATCATGATAAAATAAATAAATTTAGCCAAAAATTTTGTCTCCCCCCCAAACTTGAATGAAGCAATGTCCTCAATGCGAAAAATTGAATAGGAAGAAGAAAACTCTTCTAGTTGTAGGATAAGGTCATAGATGACCTTGATGATTAAACTCTTGAAATGTGATCTCTAAAAAATTAACCTGGAAAACAGAGAAAAGTTAATCTTTTTTTTTTTTGAAAAACATAAACTTAAAAATAAATGAAAAAAATAATTAAAATGCTTGGGTTGCATCTCAAGAAGCGCTTGCTTTACAGTTTTCAGCCAAACTATCTCAGATGTCGCTAGTCTGGAGGATGAAGTTCAATGGTGGTCTTCTGCTTGTTGTAACCACCTTCAACGTAGGTCTTCAAACACCTTTGAGGTTGGATAGTGGGTTTATATTGTTCATCCATGAAAATTTTGTGCATGCAAATTGAATGACTAATTCCCTTGATATCAGTTATTTTCCATCCAATTGCACCCTTATGCGCTCTTAATATTCTGAGTAGTTTCTCCTCCATCAAATTTGTCAAAGAAGAAGATATAATTACCAGTAAAGAAGAAACTTCATCTAAATAAGCATATTTCAAATGAGAAGGTAAGGATTTGAGTTTAATAATTGGAGGCTCTTCAATTGATGGTTTAGGCTTTGTAATGTGTTGTCATAACTCAAATTTAATTGTCTTTTGCCTTGAATACGGTGGAATTGCCTCCATAAAATTTGCATACTCATTTATCTCCTCATTCTGAATATCTTTGTCCCTTGGTTGAATCAGACATGCTTCAAGTAGATCTTCAAAAATATTTTCCTGAAAAACCTTATTCACCAACTTGTCAACTGTCTCAATTCTAAAACAAGAATTATCATTAGATGAATGTTTCATTGCTTTAAAAACATTAAATGAAACAAGATCATCTTGAACTTTAAGGATCAACTTCCCCTGTTGTACATCAAAAAGAGCTCTTCCTATTGCTTGGAAAAGGTCGACCTAAAATAAGTGGTACCTCAAAATCTTCCTCCATGTCAAGAACTATGAAATCTGCAGGAAAGATAAATTTGTCAACTTTTACCAAAACATCTTCCACAATACTTCTCTAATATTTAATTAATCGATCAGCCAGTTGAAGTGACACTGTGGTTGCTTTTACCTCGCCTAATCCTAATTTCTTGAAAACTGAATAAGGCATCAGATTAATACTTGCACCTAAATCACATATTGCCTCTTCAAAGTAAGAATCTCCAATAGTGCAAGGAATAGTAAAACTCCCTGGATCTTTTAATTTTGGAGGCAATTTATTTTGTAGGATGGCTAAACACTCCTCATTTAACTTCACAGTTTCATAATCTTCCAATTTCCTTTTGTTTGCTAAAATCTCCTTAAAATTTTTTGCATAACTAGACATTTGCGCTAAGGCATCTGCAAAAGGAATGTTAATGTGCAATTTTTTAAATACATCAAGAAATTTAGAAAATTGCTTATCTATTTTGTGTTGCTGGAGTCGCTGAGGGAATGGAATTGGCGGCACATATAGCTTGGGATTATCTGGAAAAAGTTTACTCTTGCTTGTTTCATTTGATTGTTTATTGATCACCTCTTCCTTGTCTCTGAAAATCTATTCTTCTCTCGCTTGTTTATCACTTCTCAGGGTATAGCCTTTATGTTTTCAATTGGATTTTTCTCTGTATTGCTCGGCAAAGAACCCTATTGTCTCCCTGACATCATGCTTGCTAACTGACCCACTTGCATCTCCAAATTTCTAATTGAAGCCTCTTGGTTTTGAAATCTCACATCCGTGCTTTTGATGAAGTCATGAGTCGTGTTAGCAAGTTTGGTGACTATATCTTCCAAATTTGACTTTGTCTCTTCTGATTGTTTGAATCCCGATGGTCTCGTCACATCCTGATTATTCCATGAAAAATTTGGATGATTGCGCCATCCCGGATTGTACGTGTTGGAATAGGGATTATTGTGTGACCTGTTAAAATTCCCAACAAAATTAGAATTTTCACTAGATTGTTTAAAAGTATTACCTACCTGACACTCTGTGCTAACATGTCCACCACAGAAATCACATGTCAAATTCTGAATTTTCATGGCTGAAACACTCATATTATCTAGCTTTTTGTTGAGTGCTTCAAATTGTGCAGCAATTGCAGCAAAAGCATCCACTTTGTGAACTCCGTTAACTTTTCGCATTAGTAGTCTCTCAGTAGGCCACTAATAACTATTAGATGCCATCTCCCCTAAAAGATTGTAGGCTTCTTCTAGTGTTTTATTATTTAGAGTTCCTCTTGCAGCTACATCAATCATAGAACGGAGATTTGTACTAGAGTCATTATAACGAGTTTGTACCTGCATCCATATGGGTAGTCCATGATGTGGGCATCTCCTAAGAAATTCTTTGAATCTTTCCCATGCTTCATATAATGATTCATTATCCATCTGCATAAAATTAGTAATATCGTTACGCATCTTCGCAGACTTTGCGGGTGGAAATAACTTACCAAGAAATTTCTGAGCCATATCATTCCATGTAGTAATTGATCCTGCAAGAAGAGAAGAAAGCCAACTCTTAGCTTTGTCTCTAAGAGAGAATGGAAATAATCTCAATCTAATAGCATCATCTGTAACTCCAGTATATTTAATGGCATCACAGATTTCAAGAAAAGCACCGATGTGAGCGTTTGGATCATCGCTTGGTAGCCCACTGAATTGCACTGATTGTTGAAGCATCTAAATGAGTGATGGCTTGATCTCAAAGTTGTTTGCTTGAATTGCATGTCTTTTGATACTTGATGTGGTGCCTTGAACTATTGGTGCAGTATAATCTCTTAAGAGTCTATGTGGATTTTCATTATGACCGTCTGCCATCTTCTTAGCATGATTTCTCTGTTCTCTCAGTCGTCTTTTGAATGTATGCTCGATTTCTGGATCAAGTTCAACAAGTTTCCCTTGTTGCCTACGTGTCATAAACTGATGTACACCCTGAAAAATAAAACAAAACAAAAGCTAGATTAAACTTAGAATTATCTGGTATCAATATTAATTAGGATTAAACAAGTGATCCCCGGCAATGGCGTCAAAAAACTTGTTCGTAAAATTCTAAACGCAAGTGAACGTGTCGAACAAGTAATATAATGATAAGAAAGAGTATCGTCCCACGAAGATCGATGATTAATAAACTAATTAAATACTAAAATAGATTAATTCTCAAATTTATCTAACAGATCAAAATATAATTGAGAATAAATTAAAAACAAAATTTGTAGACTAAATGCAGTAAATCGATCAGATAAATATGTTAGAGCATCCAATTTCACTATAACCATTAGACATGAATTTCAGATTATTGTGGGTACAAGAACAATATCAAACATGTGATAGCGGAATTTCCTAATCTATTTACTATTATATCTCTAGGTATAGCAAACCTACTCAGTTTATTAATCCATTATATCTCTATGTGAATTAAATAATCATAAGTGCATTAAAAACTATGAATATTCCCGGTTTACAATGAGTCTTTTGGATCACCTTATCTCTGAAAGTTACACAAATAACGTAGTATTCTTCTCTATCCACGTTTAATTCATGATTATATATTATAATGAGCAATTGCATATTATCACTTCTCAGTCTCAAACATGCACATTAGATTATTCAAGTGGTGGCTAGTCACTCAAAAGCATTATGCATGATAATATATAACTCACATGAATGAAATCAATTGTAAAACATAAAAATCATGAAATTCACATCATCATGGTTAGGCTAACAAAAGAAAATTAGAACATAGTAGTAGAAGAAATAAAAATATAAATTAAACTCAGCATCTTGAATCAAAGAACAAGAATTCTGTTACCACTTTTGTATTCTCTGCAAAATACTTGAAAAACTCTCGGAATAATAAAAAACGATCTAACAAAAACCTAGCTGCTCTCTCTCTCTGGCTCTCAATGTTCTCCCTTTTAGAGGTTAAAGCTCCAACTATTGCGCATAAAATCAGGGAGTAAATCAGATGATTCTGATTTGATATCTATCTTCCACTGCTTCTTGATTTGAATTCCTGATTTTTTTGCCATTCTTTTCCTTATATTCTCCATATCTCATTATTCAGCATAAATAAGGAAAATTCATATAATTAGAAGGAAATCCAAATATTTTTTCATAGATATTGCATTAATTGTTGCCTAAAATAGGTAAAATAACTCTATTTTTATAGAGTTATCACTCTTCTTACATAACTGCGATCCAGCTTTCATCAGATAGGGTTTCTTCTACACTTTTAGGTTCAATCTCAGAAACAAGTGTTAAAGCACTAGACTCTTCTCGCCTTTTGGATCTAGTGCGAATTCCTTCATCAATGTTGCCAATGATGAGATCTGTGGGATGACTTGACTTATGCTTCCAGTTGCTGGTGGGTCTGAGAGTCTGCTGATCCTCTGCTTTGGTTGAATCTCCTAGATCTGCTTGTTGCTGATTTCCAAAAGTCTGAACCTTTGGGAAAAGTAGACTTTGTAAAGTCTGGAACCGATTCAGGTTCTTCAAGTTGAGTCTAATCTAGCTGATTCTGCATAGAATCTTGAAACTTGACGTTCATAGATTCTTCCACAGATTGAGTTTTCTTGTAAAAGACTATGTATGCTTTGCTTGAGGTTGAGTAGCCAAGGAAAATTCTTTCGTCGGATTTTTCTTCAAACTTCCCGATTCGATTATTTGCATTTTTCAAAACATAATATTTACAGCCAAATACATGGAAGTAAGAAACATTTGGCTTCTTCACTTTATACACTTCATAAGGAGTTTTCTTTAGAATAGGCCTTAATAACACTCTATTGATGATGTAGTAAGCTGTAGAAACTGTTTTAGCCCAAAATCGAGAGGAAATTTTGCTCTTAATTAAGAGGGTTCTGGCTATTTCCTGTAAAGATCTATTATTCCTTTCTACGACCCCATTTTATTCTAGAGTGTATGGAGAAGAGAAAACATGCTGGAAACCAGATTCATCACAGAATTTCACAAATTCTTGATTTTCAAACTCACCACCATGGTCTGTTCGTATGCTTGAAATAACATATCATTTTTCATTCTGAATCTTCTTGGCAAACTTTGAGAAGTGAGAGAAGGCTTCAGACTTATTTGCCAAGAAGTAATCCCAAGTAAAGCAAGAGTAATCATCCACGATTACTAGGGAGTATCTCTTTCCACTAATATTTTGAGTTTCGGTTGGTGCAAAGAGGTCCATATGCAGAAGCTACAAAGCTTGATTGGTAGAAATTTGATTTACCGGTTTAAAGGAACTTCTAACCTGTTTTCCCAAAACACATGGAGTGCATAATTCAGACTTTCGATAAGTCAGGTTGGGAAGACCATGAACAAGCTTCTTGGAAGAAATTTTGGCAATCTACTTCATGTTAACATGGACAAGCTTTCGATGTCAAAGATTTGCTTCATCTTGAATGGATATAAGACATTGAGAACTTTCTGGTTTTATATCCAGAAAGTAAATATTCCTATGCCTTCGTCTAGTGAAAGATTGAGAGAAGTCTTTACTCGTTCCTGAACAGATGCCTTCTTGGAATTTTATTATGAATCCAGTATTGTAAAACTGACTTATGCTGAGTAGATTATAATTCAGACCTTTCACCAAGGAGACATTATTGATAGTCAGGCTTCCAATCTTCACAGTTCCACATCCAACAATTCTTCATTTGTTGTTCTCACCAAAGGAAACTTTTCCACCATTCGTTTGAACAAGTTTTATAAAGCAACTTGAATCTCCTGTCATGTGTCTCAAATAGCCACTATCCAAATACCATTTGATCTTCTCCTTGATAGTGACTGTGTGAAAAAAAAAAAAAAAAAAAAAAGGACTCAAGCTTTCTTTGATACTTGTATTTTCTTGGGTTTAGGTTAGTTAGTATTGAAAATAGTATTTGCCCAATCCCTCTTAACAGGTTTCCAAACCTTGAGACATTCTATCTCGAAATGTTCTGAGCTGTTATACTTTTGAACATTTGAGAGCACTTCGGCCAATGGGTTTTACAAAAAAAATTTGAAAATGATTCTTATAAAATGCCCTTATAGGTCTTTGTTTGATTCTTTCTTTAATTTTGGAAAAATTAATTAAAGGAACAGTTTCTGAAGTCATACCCAAACCAGATTTGTTAAAATAAGGTCTTTGTACTGAAAGAATTTACTCCAACTTCTCAGATCCTTTTAAAAATCTTTTTGTGATATTTGAAATATCTTCTTTCAAAAAAGCATTTTCCTTCGAAAGAGAATCATAATTTACTTTCAAATCAACAAAACTTTTATCCAAACTTTCAAACTTTTCATTCCAAGAAGTTTCTTGTTGCCTCAGTTTAGAATTCTCCCTTTTTAGTTCAAAAATCATTTTAAGAGATGTTTTGAAACCGAGACAGAGTTCATCTATATATTTCGAGACTTTAATAGGAATTTTTAAATTGCTAACCTCAACATCTTTGTCTGAATCTGAGTTAGTATCTGTTTCAAAATTTGAGTCTGATTCTGAATTGGCCATCAAACATATGTTGACATATTCTTCATCACCTTTCTCACACTCGGTATCGCTCCAAGTTTCTACTTTGAAAGCCTTTTTGAATTTCTCAGTTTTTCCTATCTTTTTCTTCAATAGAGGACAGTTATGTCTGATGTGCCCATTTTTCTTGCATTCAAAACATATCACATCTTTGTTGGTTTCGTCGTCCTAAGTTAGTTTCTTTTGGAATTTTTGAGTGCTCTATTTCTTCCAGTTGAATCTTCTTCAATTCCTATTCAACTTTCTGAACTTCTTAATCATAAGCGCTAGCTCCTCATCCTCCATGTCATCTTTTGAATCTGTATTATCAGAATCATCGTTCGATTTTAAAGCAATTGACTTCTTACCTTTTGGATCTTCATCATTATTGATCTGCTCCACTTCATATGATTGAAGTGTGCATACTACTTCGTCTACTGAAAGAGGCATGATCCTTTGGGTTTCTCTAATTGACGTCTTCACGTGATTCTAGTCTTTGGAGAGTTCATGTAGCAATTTATTGACCTTCATTGGTCCTGAGATTAGCTGTCCTTGATATGCCAATCCGTTCACTATTTTAGTGAAACAACTGAACATATCAGTGATGGATCCTCCGGGCTTCATTTTGAAGGCTTCAAACTGTCCGAGTAATATATTAATTTTTGTTTCTTTTACTCGATTAGTTCCTTCATATGTAACGTGCAATCTATCCCAAACTTCTTTTACTGTTTCACAAGAAGAAATTCAGTTATACTCAATAGGAGATAAAGCACAGTATAAAGAGTAGATATAAAAGAGCTTGTCTCTTGGATAATTCTGCTTGTGTTATTTCGCCAGCATCTACAACTTATTTTCCTCTTTTTGAGGTTGATGTAGCTTTGAGATTGATCCATTTTTCTACTACATCACATTCCAGGGGACCTTTCAATCTCAGAAACGCCTTCATCTTGTTTTTCCACACATTGTACTCCATCCCATCAAAATAAGGAGGTGTGGTGTTGCTTTGGCCTTCAACCAAACTTGGAACCAAAATACTAGCGATAGATCTTTAGCTTTAGAAGTAAAAACGCTTCAATAAAATAAGCACACAAGCTCTGATACTAATTGAAAGGGCTAGTAACAACACTTAGAGGGGGGTGAATAGGTGTGAAGAAAAATTTTCGCACAGTTTATTAGAAGTATTTGTTTTTAGAAAATAACAAACCTTGAACGAATTCAAGACTTTAGCAGTTAGATGAAACTACAAACAAAATAAAGGAGTTCAAGGAAGAGAATAAGAACACAAGATTTATAGTGGTTCGGTTTAAATCAAGTCTACGTCCACTCTCCCATGCTGACAACCCACTGGCTGGATTCCACTAAGAAACAAAAGAGATTTTACAGCTTGGTGATCTCAACTTCACAGTGAAGAGTTTGCTTCTCTTTCATGAAGTCACACTATATGTTTTTCTCTCTTTTGAGTACAAATTTGAGCTTAGTAAATGAAATAGCAAGGAACTAGAAAGCTTCAGACTTTGAAATTTTTCTTTCACGCACTTATCGAATAACTAGAGAAGTCTCCTTTAAATACTCCTTCATGCCTTCTCGACCACTGGTACTTTCCAAAGGAATTCTTCCAATCAACCTATTGGATAGAATCAATCAAGGAGATCTTGAGTCGTTTGAAGATTGTGATGAAAGTCCGTTAATCATATTCGCCCATACAATCAAGATCTTGGTTTCCATAAGTACATACTTTTTAAGTTTACTTGCTTTCGAAAAGATTAGAGTATCGAAATTGATTTCCTTAAAGATAGCCAATGATGTAGGTGTTAAATCCAACCAGAAAGCCATCCATAAGCTATACGAATCGAACTCTTGAAAAAATAAAGATAATCTCGTGTCTGGAAAAGTCTTCATTCTTCAATAGCGTTCAATCTGGAATTTGTCAGTGTGGGCAGACTTTGAACCTAAAGTTTGGCGGTCTTCAGACTTTGACACTAAAGTCTAGAAGTCTTCGAACTAGACTTTGGATAAGTTTTGTCAACTTCAAAACATGAAAGGAGTTTTCTCCAACACTGTTTACGCACAGATACCGCAGGAAGATTAATCTAGTGAAGATTGACTATTCAATTCCTCGTATTCAAGTTAGGTTTTATAATGAAGTCTTCTAGGCCGGCAAAGCTTTAGGTAATATTAAAGTGAATCAAACATCTTAGGTTCTTAACGCTTCTAATTGGAGTCGCGGCGGCTTTGCCAAAGTTGAATCGGGTCCCATGAATGGCTATTGGGGATAGGCGCCTTCTATTGCTTTGATGGTGGCTCGACGAGCTTTTCATCAACTTACTTTTTCTGTCTACGCACCCAAAACACGTCCGATGTCCAACACTAGGTAAGCAAATAAAATGTGTTCCATGTGGGTTGCTTTCATTTGCTCATATGCCACACCAATCGATCTAGATAATCCTCAAAAAAATCAAGAAGTCTGGTCCCAGTCCATTCCTTCCGTTTCGGCTCGACAATGCCTCAGCGGCGGAAGAATTGACGTCCGGGGAGAATGGGAACAATGGTCCAGCCAATTTTAATCCGTTCTGGTTCAACTTTGGGAAGATCTTAGATTTGAAGTTGAGATTGTTTTGTGATGAGTTGTGCTGATAGAGAGGTTGATGCATCATATTCAGATTGAAGATAGCACTAAACTTGCTTCTGAAACTCATATGCAAAGACTCAAGATGATCGTGAATGCAACAAAGATTTATCTTTTCCTTTAGTGCAATCTATTAGCCATTCTATTTTTGTATATATGTTTCCATGAATTCTTTTTTAATGGTTAAGTGATGTCATGCTTTGATGTTTTATGCCTATAGTCGTGTTATTTTGCTTCTGCCCATTAGATCCCTTCTGATCAAGTAAAGCCTTTGTGCTCGTAAATTCGCAGTGTAAGGTTATCCGATGGCTGAATTAGAGGTAATTCTAAACTTATACTATGTGAAAGATATTTGATTTCTCAAAAAATAGAAGAAATTTTATTTTCCTCATAAAAGCATTATGTTAAAAACCTTTTGTTCTTTGCTTGTAGCTTGAAACTATTCATCTTTCACATGTAACCCGTGATTTGGAAAAAGATTTTGAGTTTACGATAGGAATGATTTTTGCAAGTGAACTTAAAGCATATCATAAATATGTGGCCTATGCTATAGGCAAAAGTTTTGGAGTGAGGAAGCCTAACACTAGAAAAAACAACAAACGAGAAATAACTCGACGGATTTTTGTGTGTAATTGTGAGGAGTATTTTGTCAACTCATCTAATCAAGAAAAAAATATGAAAGACTTGAAGTTAGATGTAGTTGTCCTGCTTTTATCAAATTTAAGGTTGAGAATGGCGTTCATGAAGTCGTGGAGTATGTTTCGAAGCACAATCATGAGTTTATACCAGAACATCAAAAGCACTTAATAAGATGTGAAAGAATGATTCTAATACTTGCAAAGGGGTTTTAGTTGACATGGCTAAAGCTGGCATTGGGGAGACAATGGCATATAAATTCTTGGCCAATGAAGTAGGAGGAAGCCAAAACTTAGGTTTCATCCTACGTGATTGTCAAAATTTTCTACAAAGTAAAAGATCAAATCTTATCAGTGGGGGTTACTGTAAAAATCTTTTGAATCATTTTCATTGCATGCAAATGCAAAATCCAATATTTTTCTATGCATAACAGGTAGATCAAGATGGTAGATTGACAAATCTATTTTGGAGAGATAGTTTGTCCAAATTTGATTATGACTGTTTCGGTGACGTTATGGTTTTTGATACCACCTATCGTACTAACAAGTATAACTCGATTTGTGGGCCTTTTGTTGGAGTTAATCATCATTGGAAGAATAATTTGTTTGGTTGTGCATTTTTATCGGATGAAACCACAAATTCATTTATGTGGTTATTTGAGGTGTTTTTGAAGTCTATGGGAAATAAGGCTCCAAAACCATTTTCACTAATCAAGACCAAGCAATGACAAAAGCCATTTGAATGGTGTTCCCGAATACTCAACATCGTTTATGTACTTGGCATATTGGGAAAAATGCCAATCAAAACATTCCACATCTTTATCACAAGCCGAAGTTTAAGGATAAATATTTTTCGAAACTTATGTATAGGTGCAAATCAGAAGATGAATTTGAATCTACTTGGAGAAAAATGGATGAGAAGTAGGGCACTAAGAATAAAATTGGCTTCAAAGGTTGTACCACTTGAGACATCAATGGAGTTCAGCTTTTGGTCGTGATATTTTTACTTGTGATATAACATCAAGTCAAAGGAGCGAGAGTATTGACAATGTCTTCCAACAAATGTTGGCTAAGACATTGAGTCTTGTACTATTTGTCCACCACTATGAAGAACAATTGAAACATATGAGAGAGACTGAAGGTTAAGATGATTATAGTTCTCGTGGACAGCCCAAATTAAATATTTTGCATAACGAGATATTGACGCATGCTACTTTGGTGTACACTCGTGCCATTTTTAAGAGGTTTTATGATGAATTTTTGCAAACTGTCTCCCAACAGATTTCAAGTACCGCTTTCAATGGGTTGGTTTATGAATACACTCTCAAGTGTAAGGGGATTCAAGGTGAACATATTGTCAGATTCAATCTTGTTGACTTTTCCGTTTCTTGTGAATGCAAGTTATTTGAATCAAAATGGTGGTTGTGTCGCCATGCTTTGTACGTGTTGAATGCGAACCCATCAGTTTCAGTCATTCCATCTTCTTATATTTTGAAAAGATGGACTAAAGGTGCGAAGCAAGGATATATAAATGATGAATCTCATGCATATGATAGAACATGTAAATGATATTGTCAAAGTCTGAAGACTGCCAGACTTTAATGTCAAAGTCTGTTCTACATTAGAAGTCTGTCCACTCTGACAAATTCCAGACTGAACATGAATGAAGAACCAGAAGATAGACTCTATGCTGAAGCTAAACTAATTCAGACTGTGTCCAGACTTTAAGGGTAAATCTGTTCAGAAGCAGATTATGTTTAGACTTACATCCATATTGTAAAGTCTATTGCACTCAAACTCAACTTCAGTCTGAGCACCCTCAGACTTTACATCTAGAACGAGACACAAGTTCAGAATGTAGCAGATTTAGAACGAAGCATGTTCAGAACGAAACAACTTGAAAGAACGTAACACAAGCCCTAAACATATAACGGCTAGTGATCTAGTTTGGATTTCACATCAATATAGATTTGATTGACTCAATTTAATTGATTGACAATTGGATCTTGAAGACAAGAGCTTTCTATACGAAGAAGCTCTACTTATGGAAACCAAGATTCTATTTGTATAGGCGAGCAGAATCAATTTGGGATTCTACTTTTATCACTCAACTGCTACCAAATCTTCTAGATACATATCTGTCCAATGGGTAGATTGGAAGACGATCCTCTAGATATTGTCCAACAGCTAATTTGGAAATAGAGGAGTATTTAAGGAGACCAAGGACCGATGAGCAAGCAAGAGATGGAGCGTAGAATTTATAATTCCAAAGTTTGAGTGACCTTTGATCATACACTTGTCTCTTGTGAGCTTAAACGTTTGTGATCGTGAGAGAAATAACAAAAGAGTGACTTAGTGAGATAGTGTGATCTACTACTAAGTGTTTGCGTTCAAAGTTGTAATCTCTTGTTGATTGCATAGTTGAATCCAGCCAGAAGGCCGTTAGCGTGGGAGAGTGGACGTAGGCTTGATCTAAGCTGAACCACTATAAATTATGTGTTCTTATTCTCTTCCCTAAACTCTTTATTTTGTAGTTCTATTTTACTGTTAAAGTGTGAACTTGCTCAAAGTTTGTTATTCTTCAGACTCAGTTTCAAAATCTGATCCTTATTCACACTTTACTCGAAATTTATTTTATTCTGCATTTATTTGCCAAGGTTTATTTTAAACACCTATTCACCCTCCCTCTAGGTGTTTGTACTAGTACTTACAAATGCAAAATGCTTTTGAAGTGATGAGTTTAGGAGCCCAATATAGAAATGCTATGAGAATAGCAAAGAAGAACTTAGATGCAACAGTAACTAAAATTTCATCATACAAGTGCAAGTGATGATAATGATAATGAGGCTTCTTTGTGTGAGATGTCGGTATTGGACCTCCTTCAAAAGAAAGGAAATGGAACAAGTTATGGAAGGCTTAAAGCCTCAAGTGAGAAAAAAAGAAAAAAAACTAAGAAAATAATACCCTCGATGCCAGTAGAAAGTCGAGGTGAACTAATTTTGATTGACATAGAGTTCTAGTTAATATGTTTAGTTTATTCTTATGCTACATGATGCCAATTAATATATTTCTTATTTTGTAATGTAGAGCTGGTTGTTTAAGCAACACATGTTGAAACTCATTTCTCGGATTATTCAAGAAATGCAAATCAAATTCAAAATGCCTTTTGTCCTAGCAACATTGGTGGTCCTGTAGTAAATCTTAATTTTCATAATCAAGCGTGTCTCTCTGAGTTCAACATTTGGAGTCAACACCTAATATGAAAATGAGTTAAGTTCTAGTTGGACTTTGCCTCTGATGTGCCTACTTATTCCAGTGAGAATGCTAGATATTTAAAAGCGGGGATTAAAACCTCGAGAGAAGAACTCTCAAGAGCCTTCTTGTTTCAGTTGCATGCAAAAGAAAACGAGAGACGAGTTTTGGTTAAAATGTCAAAAGAAGCAAGTAAAGTTTAACTTGCTAAGGAGATTGATTGGATAAGGTTTTTTCACTGCATGAAGTCGGCAAAGGAAGACTAGCTGGCGATTATTTGGCACCTGCATCTTGCCAACTTGCCCAAGAAGTAAACGGAAGTCCATTATGTATGAAGTTGCAACTGGACATGTGACGGTGAAGCTTCAGCCTATATATAAGGCTTAGAGGAGAAGCATCTGAAGACGAGTCACCAGATGAAAGAAGGGCAAGCTTAAAGAGAGAATAGAGGCAACGCAGCTTGAGAGAAAGAGTAGCTCTTGTGGAGGAAAGATAGAATAGCTGAGTGTCTGCTTATATCAGCTAGTTTGCTTTAAGTGTTTTAAGTGTGGTGAGAGAAGGAAAATTGAAATTGTTGGTAGAGAAGAATTGTTTGAATGTTATATTTATCTCACCGTTTAGTATAACGAGTGTCTTGTGTGAAATCCTGAATTTTCAATAATGTTTTCAATTGAATAAATCGGACCTTTCATCAACGCGTCTATAGTGCTATTCTCAGAGTCAATCACTCGTGAGATAACTAAACTATCAGGGGAAGTCATTAAGAGATTTTAATGCAATGAACTTGAGAATTTGACCAAAAGTTGACTACTCGACCGTGCTAGTCTGCAAGAGTCATTACGGTATTGTCAAAATTGATAAGAGATTCGGGATAGGTCAATTCGACTAAGATGTGTGATCAAAGTATGGGTGATTCCACCTGATTGCAAAATTCTTGTCGATCGGCACTAGATCGATTTTCTGTCGATTTGGGTACCCTGTGCCCATAATTGAAACCTTGAGATTTTCATGACCACCGAGGGTCACCAATGTGTCGAGTGGTTTCATTGTGGCTCGAAGAAAATCGACCACAGGTCAATTGCACTAAAAATCTCTGAAAATTACTTGGTAGCCTAGGTCACGCTAAAATTGCCTTGAAGTGAAATTAACCATGAATTTGAACCCGATTTCAGAAATTGAAAGTTCTATCATGTCACGACCTATTTTAGGAACATCGACTCACCCTGCAAAGAATTTTCGGAGATTCCGAGATTTTTACGAAAAATCGATTCGGATGTCGTGGAAAATGAATGGAAATTCAGATGGGCCAAATGAAAGGAAATTTGGACTTGCAAGCTGAGCCTTTGGATGTCAGGGACTTATAGAAAATTGTTCGAGATTTTTCTTCATCGAAATTGGACCTCAATTTGGGAATGAAGACTAAAAATGGAAATTCGGAGCTTTACAAGGGTCGGCAATTTTGGGCTTCAAAATTGGTTAATTTAGAGAATTTATAAGTTGAAAAGTATTGGGGGACATATAAGATAATATTGAAGACTTTGGAGGCAAGCATTTATGGAATTTGAATCATCTTCTTGATTTTTCTTTATCCTTATCCCCGCCGGTCTCCCTTGTGCGTCGACAACACCAGCTCATCCGCATGCCCCAAAGTCCCACGGTTTGCCCTGCTTTTCTTTCATTTTTCCTCGTTGAAGCCATCCCAACTCTCTCTCTCTGTTTGCAATCCACGAAGCCAGCATCCCCCACCGAGAATTCTCTCTACCACGTTCCAGTCAACCCATTAGAAAATCAAAGCCTCCAGTTGACCCCGCGTTTCCCCCTCACACTGCCAGCACACTCGAGCACCCCTCATCCACGCGGCCAGTGCACGCCAGCTCACGGTCCACCAACAGCTCATCTCTCTCTCCTCCAATCTCTCGCCAATGCATCACCGTCTCACACCACTCTGTCAGCCACCGAAGATCCACGAAGCAGCTCCCCTCTGTCGTTCGTCCGCGTTCCTCGCACGAAGTAGCCCCATCTCCACAGACGTCTTCACCAACAATTGCTTTCATTCGTTGTCTTCAGCGTCGTGGATTCCAACTGCATGAGGGCCTCCATCCAGCATCTACGGCCTAGACTTGAAGCCCATGTGAATTTCCAACAGCCCAAGCAAGTCTAGCCATGAATATCAACCCACCCGCTTATTTGTTCAGCCCAAGTGCAGCAACCCAACAGCTCGACCCAAGTTGGTTCAATTTAGTTCAGCCCATTCAAGGCCTGTCGAGTCTAGCAAGCGCAGTTTTTGTGGCCCAATTCCAACTCACTTAAGGCCCGCGCAATCAAGCCCAGTTCCGAACCCAAGCTCGTGAAGCCAAGTCCGGTCAGACGCAATAAAAAATCTCAGTTTGGACTGAGATTTGTTAGGTCGATTCTAGGCCTGGTCCAAGCCCGTGGGTGTCGTCGCGAGCCCAAGTTAGGCGGCCATCGCGTCGTCATCGCGGTGATCCAGTCTCCGCTTTTAATCAAGTGAGTTTTGCTCACTGAGCCCTTATTAGTAGGCTAATTATGTTTAGGGGTAGATTAGATTTAATTAAATGCAATTAGGTGGTTAGATTAGAGTATAATAATTAAATTAGGGATTTACCTATGCATGTTAGGAGAATGGTTAGTGTAATTAGTGAGTAGATATGTGCTGTTATTTATTGAACGAACCTCAAGATTTTCCCGGTTCGTCTTGGCCTCCAATTAGGCATTACATGCCTAAAATTGGATTTATTTGATTTATTTATTAACTTTTGAAATTAATTCATTAATTATTTATTTTTCGGAAATTAGACGGGAATGGTCGATTTAAGGAATTTTATGCGATTATTGTGGTGCAGTCCATTTATTTATTTATTTGAGCGTTGATTTGTGCTGAATTGAATTAATTATGATTTTAGGATTTTATTCCTAAATTAATTAATTTTGGTAATTAATGGGAAAATTACCGGGTATCGGTTTACAGCGCCAAAAATAGGTAATGGGCCGTTGAAACTAGTGGGTTGTTCAAAAAGTGAAATTATGATATTTTGGCTAAGGCCGATCGTGTCCCCACACATGGCTACTTTATCGAGAATGAGAAAAAGATGGAATTGATTGAATGGTCGAGATGGTATACTATATCGACCTACAGGCGATGTGTCAGCTTAGTAGAAAGCGGTATACCTTATCAGTTTATATTGAATTTGTCGGTATACTATATCATCCTACGGGCTCTGATATGATAGCTTAGCAGAGAGCAGTATACATTGTCAGCTTAATAGAGAGCAATGTCGGTATACTATATTAGCCTACGGGTGATATGGCAGCTTAGCAGAGAGCAGTATACCCAATCATCTCAGAAGTGAGCTATACTATCTATTTATCAGCTTAATAGTGAGTAGTCCTGATATGAACGGACTTTATAGATAGTATGAGATGAGACGACGAAGAAAGGGTCGAAATGACATGTAATCGACTAAGTCGATTGATCGATGATTCAATCTAATTGATGTGATGTGATGTGATCGTGTATAATCGATATATATATATATATATATATATATATATATATATATATATATATATATATATATATACTAACTTACAAGGAGGCCAAGGTAAGTCCCCTGATCCATGTTGTACTTAGGCAGCCTATAAAGTGTATTGGCTTCCTAATCGGGTCTTAGGGGGTAGAACTTACTGAAACGTAGTCTCATCCCAGTTGTAGGACAACATTTCAGGTCCCTAGATGCAACAGAACTGGATTTTGAAGATCTCGAAAGTCCGATGCAGTCTGCTGAAGGCTCCAGTTGGAGTGGTGGAGGATGACAAGGAAGAGGACGAGGCCTCGTAGTTCATGGAACCCCCACCCCTGCTTATAGACCCTGTCCCTGAACTTGTTTAAGTTAAATCTAACTTAGTAGTCTGCTTCATATATATGTGCACTGGTTTGCAATGTATATAAGTGTGGTTTTTTAAGTTTCGGAATTTAATCATACTTTCTCATCCCATTGTTTTATTGTCTGGGATTGTTTTATATAATTCTGCATGCGTATCAAAGTTGAAGGGGTAGGCGATGCGTTTTGAGACGTCGTTATAAATCGACCAATGTGAGGGATGGGTGTGTGCCCGAAGATCGAGGCGTGACATCTTGAGCTATTTGTTACAATTCTCCCGTGTTACCATCACAACGCTTCTACATATCCTACAAGGGTCACAAACCCTATAAATGGTATTAGAGGGAAGCTGCGCACTCTACAAAGCATGAGCCAAGAACAATATTTATTGTACATTCAAGAAAGACCTCCAATAGGAGGTTTAAACAATTCATTGTTGAATTGAGTTTAGCAAAAACATGTTCTAGCTTGTCCAAAAACCGGTCATGTACATGTCAGGTCCCAAATCAAGTATATAGGGGAGAGAACTTTCAGAAACAATAAGTTTTATAGAGATCTGATGGAATCTGTTATTGGACCATAAAATCCGCAACCAACCAAGATTCTTGCATTTTGAGATGAAAAGAAGGGTTGGCCATTTTCGACTTTGAAAGTCAGGGGACATACATATTAGAAATGCTGAGGTATATATAGCTCACAAACTCGTGAGCTTCATCAAGTTTCCAATTTGTACAGGAAGAGATCTAGTCAGACCCTTGTTGTAAGATGGGTCCCTACATGAAGGGCTTATTATACTTAGCAACAACTTACAGAGAACATTTTTGGTAGCTAAAACAGATTAAAGGACCAAATTCTAGACATGATTCCCCCTACTTGCGCATCATCGACAGCTTCACATGCAATTTAGGATGCATGGGAGAGAAGACAGTACAAGAATCTAGATGGGAGGACTACTTACATGACAGCACCAAAATAAAAAACTTAAGCCTTTCTTCTCAATAATTGTTGTATTTTGCCAATTACTCATAAGCCCCATGATTGCATTGACTGCTTTTGAATATGACCAATTGAACAATGAGAAAATAATAAATAGATTTGAGGATTGGAGAAGTCTCTGAAGCAAGTTGCTAAAAAGTCATCGTTCATCTATATTCCAAGAGTGTGCAAGCAAGAAATGGCAGATAAATCATCCGACAAAAGCTACTCTAATAATGTCCAGAACTTTGGCTGCTTGAATAGCCAGCCAACAGCATGATCTTTTTAATAGAGGAGCTAAAACCCTTAAAATCTTTGTAACAGACTCCCTTATCAAATGAAAGAAGCATGATTTTGTACCAAAACCAAATCTTTGAGAATGACCCCGAATGTAAGATAATGACTTCCAAGGCCAGAACATGCTTAAAGAAAAATCATGACACCAACTTATGCGTAATAAATTTCATTGTTGTGACCTACTCTAAAAATAGAAATAGTTAGATTTACTCCGTCGATGCCTTGCAAAATTTGAGATCTCCAGCTACTTATCTTCTGAAACTTTCTCAGGCAATAAAGCCACCTTTGATCAAAGAGGCAGGCAAAAGGGGTAGAAAACAGACTTAGATCACCCCAAAAATGACATTAGCATTGTTGATAGGAATATAGGAAACATCGATATGTTCAGTGCAGTAGGATTCTTATAATTGGTTGTGGACAAATGGTCTACTCTGATTCCTGTAAATGTTGTGACATCCTCTGACTAGGAGGCACCTTAATTCATCTAATCAACAATGGCTCAGAAACATGCAAAAGTCTAGGCGAGCAGGGTTGAGGAATTTGTAAATTCACCTGTGTGAACAATACATTTAGGGAAATAAATGCCAAGAAAGCGGTTGAATTGAGCTTACAATCATAAGGATCCATAGCTGCATCTCCAATGGGATCTCTAAGGAGAACAACTAGCAGATTCACCAGAACTCGCACACCCACGACTCAGAATCTCAAAATTTGGAGAACTCAAAGCTTTTCTTAAAATTAAGGATCGATTTCTTTTGAAGAAATTTGTTCTGATATCATGAAAGAATAAAGTGTTTGATTATTGACCTGAACTACAATTGTTGAGATGATTTTCATTATATATAGATCTAACAAATGTTACACTTCGTAAGGAAATAATATAACAATGGAAATTAATAAATGAAAAGATCATTATATTATAATAGTTGTCAATCCCTTGATTCTAGCATCTCTAATAATCATCATGTGATTTTGGTTTCTATCTCCAGTTTCTTCTTCCTTGTTTTATAAAGACTCAATTGGGGACCCTCCTAAATGTATATGCCGCCAGCAAAAACAGAATTATCAGGCATACCCATGCCTCGATCACCACTTCAATATTGTACCCCCAATCCCCGGGCACTATGGCTCTTACCACGCGAGCATTAGTTAGAGGAGAAGATAGTACTGAGATGCAAATGAGCACCCTTGTGATCGACATGCAGAAGATAGTATTGAGATGCATCTCACCACACTGAGATGCATGGAAGATCAGCGTCGATCCACGACCCGCCCTAAGTTCTACCTTTGCGGTCAACACGACGGCCTTGCTTTCTTCCTTTGGCGCCTTGTCATTGTTACTCAGTGGTCTCCCCTCAAGGAGAAAAATCTCCATGTGACATTCCTCTCCTCGAGGGGAGGCCACTGAGCAATAACGATAGGGTGCCAAAGGAAGAAAGCAACGCCGTCGTGTTAACCGCAAAGGCGAAACTTAGGGCGGGTCGTGGATCGACGCTAACCTTCCATCTCAGTGTGGTGAGATACATCTCAGTACTATCTTCTGTATGTCGATCACAAGGGCGCTCATTTGCATTTCATTACTATCTTCTGCTCTAACCATTGCCCACGTGGTAAGAGCCACATTGCCCAAGGATTTGGGGTACAATATTGAAGTGGTGATCGAGGCATGGGTATGCCTAATGACTCTGTTTTTGCTAGCGGCATATACATTTGGGAGGGTCCCCAATTGAGTCATCCGAGTAAAGGCATTGATTTATCAAGCAAGGAAGAAGAAACTGGAGATAGAAATTGAAATCACATGATGATTATTGGAGATGCTAGAATCAAGGGATTGACAACTCTTATAATATAATGATCTCTTCATTTATTAATTTCCATTGTTATATTATTTCCTTACGAAGTGTAACATTTGTAAGATCTATATATAATGAAAATCATCTCAACAATTGTAGTTGAGGTCAATAATCAAACACTTTATTCTTTCATGATATCAGAGCAAATTTTTTCAAAAGAAATTGATCCTTAATTTTAAGAAAAACTTTTGAGTTCTCCAAATTTTGAGATTCTGAGTCATGGGTGTGCGAGTTCTGGTGAATCTGCTAGTTGTTCTCCTTAGAGATCCCATTGGAGATGCAGCTACGAATCCTTATGTGCACTGGTTTGCAATGTATATAAGTGTGGTTGTTTTTTAAGGTTCGGAATTTAATCCTACTTTCACATCCCATTGTTTTATTGTCTGGGGATTGTTTTATATACTTCTGCATGCGTATTAAAATTGAAGGGGTCGGCAATGCGTCTTGAGACGTCGCTATAAATCGACCAATGTGAGGGATGGGTGCGTGCCCGAGGATCAGGGCGTGACATCTTGAGCTATTTATTACAATTCTCCCGTGTTACCATCACAACGCTTCTGCATATCCTACAAGGGTCACAGACCCTATAAATGGTATTAGAGGGAAGCTACGCACTCTACAAAGCATAAGCCAAGAACAATATTTATTGTACATTCAAGAAAGACCTCCAATAGGAGGTTTAAACAATTCATTGTTGAATTGAGTTTAGCAAAAACATGTTCTAGCTTGTCCAAAAACCGGTCATGTACATGTCAGGTCCCAAATCAAGTATATAGGGGAGAGAACTTTCAGAAACAATAAGTTTTATAGAGATCTGATGGAATCTGTTATTGGACCATAAAATCCGCAACCAACCAGGATTCTTGCATTTTGAGATGAAAAGAAGGGTTGGCCATTTTCGACTTTGAAAGTCAGGGGACACACATATTAGAAATGATGAGGTATATATAGCTCACAAACTCGTGAGCTTCATCAAGTTTCCAATTTGTACAGGAAGAGATCTAGTCAGACCCTTGTTGTAAGACGGGTCCCTACACGAAGGGCTTATTATACTCAGCAACAACTTACAGAGAACATTTCTGGCAGCTAAAACAGATTAAAGGACCAAATTCTAGACATGATTCCCCCTACTTGCGCATCATCGACAGCTTCACATGCAATTTAGGATGCATGGGAGAGAAGACAGTACAAGAATCTAGATGGGAGGACTACTTACATGACAGCACCAAAATAAAAAACTTAAGCCTTTCTTCTCAATAATTGTTGTATTTTGCCAATTACTCATAAGCCCTGTGATTGCATTGACTGCTTTTGAATATGACCAATTGAACAATGAGAAAATAATAAATAGATCTGAGGATTGGAGAAGTCTCTAAAGCAAGTTGCTAAAAAGTCGTCGTTCATCTATATTTCGAGAGTGTGCAAGCAGAAAATGGCAGATAAATCATCCGACAAAAGCTACTCTAATAATGTCCAGAACTTTGGCTGCTTGAATAGCCAGCCAACAGCATGATCTTTTTACCAGAGGAGCTAAAACCCTTAAAATCTTTGTAACCGACTTCCTTATCAAATGAAAGAAGCATGATTTTGTACCAAAACCAAATCTTTGAGAATGACCCCAAATGTAAGATAATGACTTCCAAGGCCAGAACATGCTTAAAGAAAAATCATGACACCAACTTATGCGTAATAAATTTCATTGTTGTGACCTACTCTAAAAATAGAAATAGTTAGATTTACTCCGTCGATGCCTTGCAAAATTTGAGATCTCCAGCTACTTATCTTCTGAAACTTTCTCAGGCAATAAAGCCACCTTTGATCAAAGAGGCAGGCAAAAGGGGTAGAAAACAGACTTAGATCACCCCAAAAAGGACATTAGCATTGTTGATAGGAATATAGGAAACATCGATATGTTCAGTGCAGTAGGATTCTTATAATTGGTTGTGGACAAATGGTCTACTCTGATTCCTGTAAATGTTGTGACATCCTCTGACTAGGAGGCACCTTAATTCATCTAATCAACAATGGCTCAGAAACATGCAAAAGTCTAGGCGAGCAGGGTTGAGGAATTAGTAAATGTCAAGAAAGCGATTGAATTGAGCTTACAATCATAAGGATCCATAGCTACATCTCCAATGGGATCTCTAAGGAGAACAACTAGCAGATTCACCAGAACTCGCACACCCACGACTCAAAATCTCAAAATTTGGAGAACTCAAAGTTTTTCTTAAAATTAAGGATCGATTTATTTTGAAGAAATTTGTTCTGATATCATGAAAGAATAAAGTGTTTGATTATTGACCTGAACTACAATTGTTGAGATGATTTTCATTATATATAGATCTAACAAATGTTACACTTCGTAAGGAAATAATATAACAATGGAAATTAATAAATGAAAAGATCATTATATTATAATAGTTGTCAATCCCTTGATTCTAGTATCTCTAATAATCATCATGTGATTTTGGTTTCTATCTCCAGTTTCTTCTTCCTTGTTTTATAAAGACTCAATTGGGGACCCTCCTAAATGTATATGCCGCCAGTAAAAACAGAATTATCAGGCATAGCCATGCCTCGATCACCACTTTAATATTGTACCCCCAATCCCCGGGCACTATGGCTTTTACCACGCGGGCATTAGTTAGAGGAGAAGATAGTACTGAGATGCAAATGAGCACCCTTGTGATCGACATGCAGAAGATAGTACTGAGATGCATCTCACCACACTGAGATGCATGGAAGGTCATCGTCGATCCACGGCCCGCCCTAAGTTCTACCTTTGCGGTTAACACGACGGCCTTGCTTTCTTCCTTTGGCGCCTTGTCATTGTTACTCAGTGGTCTCCCCTCAAGGAGAAAAATCTCCATGTGTCATTCCTCTCCTCGAGGGGAGACCACTGAGCAACAACGATAAGGCGCCAAAGGAAGAAAGCAACACCGTCATGTTAACCGCAAAGGCGGAACTTAGGGCAGGTCGTGGATCGACGCTAACCTTCCATCTTAGTGTGGTGAGATGCATCTCAGTACTATCTTCTGTATGTCGATCACAAGGGCGCTCATTTGCATCTCATTACTATCTTCTGCTCTAACCATTGCCCACGTGGTAAGAGCCACATTGCCCAAGGATTTGGGGTACAATATTGAAGTGGTGATCGAGGCATGGGTATGCCTAATGACTCTGTTTTTGCTAGCAGCATATACATTTGGGAGGGTCCCCAATTGAGTCATCCGGGTAAAGGCATTGATTTATCAAGCAAGGAAGAAGAAACTAGAGATAGAAATCGAAATCACATGATGATTATTGGAGATGCTAGAATCAAGGGATTGACAACTCTTATAATATAATGATCTCTTCATTTATTAATTTCCATTGTTATATTATTTCCTTACGAAGTGTAACATTTGTAAGATCTATATATAATGAAAATCATCTCAACAATTGTAGTTGAGGTCAATAATCAAACACTTTATTCTTTCATGATATCAGAGCAAATTTCTTCAAAAGGAATCAATATGAAACGTGAATTAATAACTAGGAATGGATAGTAATTACAACCATGATCAAAGAAGAAAAGAAAAGGCTTTAGACCCAAAGAGACAATTATGGTACAGCCATCTGTACAGTACCATGAATGATAATCCTTATAGATGATATCCTACTTCAAGGCACAATATTTGCAAAGTATCAATGAAAAAAGGTTACAGTGATTACCTTTCATCCTTCGCTCAATTTTTGCCTCACACTCTGCCCCAATATTGGCTGAAAAATAACGGGGAATGACATCATATCATCTTGGCATTGCAAACATTGATGCATGAAGTTCTCATTTCCTACACTAGCTCAAAAATTATGTTGCAAAACAAGTTTAGACATGAAATGACTTTGTTACATACTTTCTTCATGACTTATTTTAAGTCTAGGAATCCATTGCGCAGGTTGATCAGGATGGAAAATGAATCATATCAGTCGCCATTGCACAATTTTCCTATTGCAATTATCCATTTTCTCATTTGTACCTTAAATTGGCTAATTTTCATTAAGAGAGTAAGTTTAATTCAAGGTACTTTGAATTGTAGAAGGTGTTTAATTCAAGGTACTTTTGACTTGATATTGTTCTGGTGACATCTAAGCTCAAGGAAGAAATGCAACAAAAGTCAATCTATGAGGACTATGTAAATGCATGAAAGTCATGTCATGGGCTTCTCCACGAGGGTGGAGAAGTACCACTCATTCTTCTGCGGCCCCCGATCGACCTTCCTCCCGAAATTCCACCTCAACTTCTTGAACCCGACCCACTCCATCATCGGCACGTACATCCTGTTTAGCTGCGGGCCTTCGCAGAAGAAGTGGTCGAGCCAGAATAGCCCGCCCAGCCTCAGCACCCGATAAATATCGTACAGCGTGAACTCCAGCATCGTGTTCGGGATCCAGTTGCTCAGCACGTGCAACGAGTGCACTATGTCCAGCGTGTTCTCGAAGAAGGGCAGCCTCTGCGACACGCTCATGTGCATCGAGATGAGCCTTCGAGATGCAATGAAGGTGTTGAACGAGCCATCCAGGTTCATCGTGGTGGTCATGATGGTCACGTTGCGCTCCCTCAACCTGATCGCAAACATCCCACTCCCTCCCCCAATGTCTAGGCCAATCCGAATGGTGCCCGGTGGCTTAGTGGCCAGGACCTAGTTGATCCTGTAGTCGAGGATGCCGTTGTCGTACATCCAGGTGCTTCTCTCGGCCTTCTAGGTCGAAGCAATCCTTGCAGTCTAAGTAGCCGGGCTGAGAAAATATTGGGTGGTCCGAGAGCGCCATGCCAGCGTGGTCCCCAACCACTCACGCGACGCCACGTAGAAAAGTGGGCCCCTTGCTGTCTTCTGCATTTTTTCTTTCTTTCTCCTCTTCGTAGCTTCTTCCTACCCTCTTCTCCTGCGCACGTCGATTCTCCCCCTAGCCTACACAGCCTGCACATTCTCTCTCATCTACAATGCATTTATGATGGCACAGGGGCTTTTCTCTTTCCTCTTAAAACGAAGGAAAAGAGAAGCAGAGGGGCTTTTCTCTTTCCTCTTCAAACGAAGGAAAGAGAAGTAGAGGCTCTGCTTGTCGCTGCTCCACCGTGCGTCAAGTGGTCATGCCCTGCCATTGCCGACAACCTACATTACAAGCGCCCTTGCTCTAGTGCCGCTCGCTTCTCTCTCCGCTCTCATTGCTACTCCGGCGTTTGTTCTGTCATTCGTCAAGCAGCCGTTCTCCCGTCGACATCAACAAACCACATTATGACAAGAGAAAGTTAATACTTCCCACAAGGATTTATATGAGAAACACCGCCTTTATAATTTTACACAAGCACTCCTCCAATCAAACACATGTTTATTACCATGTTAAATGACCAATTTGTACAAATTCTTGATATCTCCTCGTGTCTTGTTCTCAAAAGAGCTGGTGTAAATAAAAAATTACACCATCGGTGTCCTTTTATTTTATATTATAAGTGGAAGATTAGATCAACTATTAAATCATGATGTCAATCATTTCAGCAAAGAAAAACTACGTAGGATAGCCAACGACAACCATATAAGCAAATCACAGCAAATGTAGGATGAAGGCAGTAGAGGGCTTGGACGACCCAGTGGCGGTGGTTTCATGAAAATTTACATGGAAAAATTTAGCAGAAGTAAATTTCATTAGGAATTGAGCAACCGACAACGATGCCATGCCACCCACCCCTTTGAGTCAATCGTTGACTCATTGCACACAGACACGACGCCACATATATGCATCCAAAGTCTACTGGCGTACTCACTTTTACGTATTCAAAATGAAAACTATTTAAGCATACTTACAACGTTGGTTTGGACTGCTCCAGGTGATACACATAATACACTGATTCCAGATTCAGCAGGCAGTCGTTTATGGAGGACACTACCGAACATAACCTGAATGAGGCCACCTCGCCTCGTTAGTAATAATTACAGGTCGTAATCAACATTCTAATAAGTATCACTTCATAACCTATGATATATTAGTATGAAGTACTGAAATATACTAATTGCTAAGAAAAAAATCGAACAGGAATGTATTAAGGAGAAAAATGAAAAGGAATAAGAGCAAATGGTTTAAAGCCAGAAAGGGAGAGTTTGGGGACAATACAGCAATAAAAATGTCACTTTGATAGGTTTGCAGCCTAACTAGAGTAAACAATTAGCATATGGCCATTCATCCTAACATACAAACCAGATGGATTCAGGTCAACCATCCAACGACACTTAAATGGAGCATCGAACATCACAAGTCTTCAGCAAAATTTCCATCATTCAAGAACCAAAGACAAGAATATCATTCTTTCAGCAATCTGCCATTAGCAAATGGAGGCAAGAACAGCCCGATTAGCATAATGCAGCACCAACTTAATGCGTCATTGAAAGCACTAACTGAAGGAAATGAAAAGCCAGTTTGCCTGCTTAGGATCAAAGGAATCCTATTATTTAACTGCCCTACTGCAGAATAGTTTCAAGCCATCATCGAATATCTGATAAGTATGACTCCTCAAGATGACTTTAGCTCTATGTTTACTGTTATGAAGGATCTCACGATTCTCAATCCAACCGCACAATATGATACTTCGAGACCAAATATCTAATTCACCACTTGATTATGGTAATTTGCCTATAAGCTACAGTAAGTAAGATGAAGAATGTGGACTATATTGTGGTCACAAACTTACACAGAATTTACATTGACAATTCTACTTGGAGAGCCTCGAAGGAGCGATGGCAAAAGCAACTGATAGCAAAGCTGGAGCAAGATGATTAACTTGCATATGTTGCTCATATCCATCTTTTGAAAACTCCTGTGGTTCTGAGATCATCACAAGTAAGGTACATCAGTTGGCGAGATTGTTCTTAAACAAGCATAGGTCCGAAGAAAAATATGCAAGAATAGCTCATGCGACCTCACAAGAAAATTTATCTGTCTATGTAAGAATTTCTCCCTTTTGCGTGCTTATTTGAGAAGGGTTTTTCATTGCTTAAATAAACAAATGATGAGAATGGAAGTAAAATACACAATTCAACAAACACAAACCCATGTGTTCTTAAGAGTCTTTAGTACTTTGAGAGGGCAAATTGACTTCTTCTATGGTTACATACACAGACAAGTGAATTTCACTGATAAATACCACGTCATTTACATAAAAGGGAGGAATCAATTCATTGTATACTAAAAAATCCATCAAGCAGTGTCTTAATCACAAAAAATGGTTTCAAACATACAGATCTGTTGACCCTTGCAATATCAGTTCCTAGCTACAACAACAAAATTTCTGTCGGAAAATGACAATGCATCACATAAAGTGAAACAAGGAGTTATCTAAGCCATTAAATTCTAATGCAGTTTAAAGACTGAGAAAGCATATAGAAATGAACCCTGGAAACAGTTCAAAATGCTGCTTGGATTTTCTTTTCGGGAAAAAAGATCAGTGGAATAGATCTTCAAGGCATTGAAGAATATAAGAAGCAATATACACAATCATCCATTGACATGGCGAGCCAAAAAATGGAAGTAAAATCCTTTGACTTACCTAGTGAAATAATAGTGCACGAAACTAAGGTACCGATAGAGCCAAATAGCATGATGGTCATAAAGTTTCTAAAGAATTGCTTCTTTTTCACCTAAAACCTGAAAAGGATGATTAGCATCAATAAATAACTTATTAAAACTCCATATCAGAAGCCTATAAGAAATTATTTATTCACTCAACAGAGATTAGAAAATAGAAAGGAGATAAATCCCATAGAAAATAGTTAGAACAGTTTCAACCCTAGAAGATATAGGCAACCTTCCTGTAAAGTACAAAGATGAGACAGTAAATTAAATTATACAACTTGTCTGTCAACTCTATATTTTGTAAAGTATAACAGATTAATATACATGCACATTTTGCTAACTGTCAAATTATTCAAATCTTCGATGATCAGTCTTCTGTCCATCTATATAGTTTATCCCTCACAGTTTATAAAGCCCATGTCAGAATTCTTTCGAAGCCTGTTTACAGTTCGAGGAACTCTTTACAATTATGGAAAAATCCAACCTAATCTCAGTCAGTGGAGTTACTTGTATCTGAAGACAAATTCGAAAAAACAAACATGTAGCAACAAATGATGCCTTAACAGTTACCACGTAAAAAGAATGATGCCTAAATGCTACTGTGTAAGATGATCTGAGAAAAGTTCTTTACCACTCCAATTGGAAATTAACTTACCCCGCATTGAATATGATTCGGCGTCTGGAGGCGCCGAATCGGGGGCGAGACCAAGCCGGCTTGGCGCCGCCGGGGCCGAAATAATACCCGTCGTCGTCCCGCCTGACGTGGGGAGGGGCGTAGAAGGGCCGGCTGGGGGGGCGATCGGGCCGGGGAGCCGACTCGCCGAACGGCTCGGTCCACGCCATCTTCTTGGACTTCGCTTGCAGCGTAAAGCTTCACCTGCAGGAATAGGCAGACCGCCAAGAATGGAAGCGAAACCCTCGAACGAGGGTACGCCTCTGACGATGCGGGGGGCCGTACGGGGCAGCGAAGGTGGCGATGCCAACTGCAGAAATGTAGAGATAGAGAGAGAGAGAGAGGAATGAGTGTAGATGATCGGTGGGTCTGGCGCTACATCGTCTCGCTCTCGCGTACGGGATCTCCTAGAGAGAGAAAGAGAGGAGATTTGAATTTTGATTTGTTGCGGAGAGAGAAGGGGCGAAGTGGGCGAGCCACGTCGCGCGATCGAGATTGCAGGAAGAAAATTTCTCGGAATTATTCGCGCAGTAGCGATAGAGAGAGAAAGAGAGAAGGAGTGGGGGGGTGTGACGGGGACATGCCCTCTTTCCACTCTGTTGTTCATTTAATGCGGGGAATGCGCGACGTGGAGGAGTCACAACAACTTTTACCCGAATCCCCCGGGCCGAATTGACCGAACTGCCTTCCACGCTAACCTTTTTAGCTCGGTCTTCCCTTAATTCCTCATCGCCGGCTGCTTAAAACCTCCTAAGATCCTCGTACATGAATAATACTGACATACGAAATTCCGAAAAAAAAATTTTTATGCATTTTTTTTAAAGACAAAAGTCAAGGCACGAAAGAGAAAAGTTTCATGGAAGCTCTCTCTATTTGTCTCATATGCCTCCCTCCTCTTGATGCCTAGCTTTGGATGCAAGGAAGGTTGCAGTCACCCTTTTCCAATCTTGTCGGCGTTGGAACTACTATTTGTATTTTGAAAACTACAAAAGTTATATGCGACTCCACAAGACTCGGAAAATGTCAATTCAAATGCATCCGAACATACTAGTGTTGAAAATTTAAGTAATAAATCACGCATCCTTCTACGATGAAAATGGGTGCCTCCATTGTGATTTATACCTACTTTTGAGTCGGAGTAGAAAACCCCATCACAATTGTCAAGTAGTAGGACATTCGTTTACTACTATTTGCTTTTCAATTAGTATTTCTACGACTTAAACTAATCAATTACCTCACTCTTAACTTTCATTGATATATCATCAACAAAGGATAAAACATACCTAGCATCACTCTTGGTCGAAACTTGATGGGTTCCTATAAGTCTACAAGTATGCAGCTTATAATTTTAAAAGTTTGGTGACCTGTCATGTTAAATTCACTCTTTGCTAACTACCCAAGTCATAGTGTTTACAAAAATTTTAGCTTCTTAATTCGCTGACCCCCTAGTGAAACCCTCCAACTTAGAACAATCATCTCCCTTTCACTCGCATGTCTAAATCTCGAGTGTTACAACTGTGTCATGTCCTAATCAAAAGTCTCGAAGAATCTTGCATATGAACCAATTAGTGCCATTCCCTAGAGTCGATACAATTTGCAGTGTACCTTCCCAAATTGGCAACTTTTTTTTTTTTCCAGTTTCATAATAATATGATTTGGTATAAATTGTGTTTTGTATTGTGTCTTAAGGATTTAAAATCGATTCTCAATTTGATTAATCAAAGTTAGAAGTCACGAGCACATCCCACAATTCTATTGAGCAAGGCACTTGACACAATTCTATAATGTAAAATGTGCTTTGGTAGAAAATTTTGCCATGTGAAAAATCACCACCACGAATGTAAGATATGATTCTAGTATATAATGAGAAAGAGGAAAAAAGGGTTTATAGTGCACATTCGGCTCTTTCAAGCTCAAAGCACCATGACCGTTGATTTTAACTGGTCTACCACGATCCACTGTTTGGGCCCGTGTGGCATTCTAATGAGCCCACAAAAATCTAATATGGGGTCCAATGGTGAGCTTTGGATGGTCGGCCAAATTCACAAATTACAGAGCTTTCTCTCATTTTCACCTTCATCCTTCTCCTACAAATTCTCAGGAGCTTCAATTTTCTAAAGAATTACCACTTTTATGCATGATTCGATCGATATTTCGATGTTACAAAACAAATGGATCCAAACCACTATATGACTGGCTTTTCGGATGGCAATTTTGTACCTCCCGACGAGCAGTGGCACTTCGACTCCCTCATTGTCTTGAGGACACATTAACCTCCTTACATGCCTACTCCACCCGAATAACAACAAGAATTGCATGATCACAATGAAGACAACAACCGGAGAATGATTTAGAAATGCAAGGCCAGTAGAGGGGGCTACCCATTCCCAAGACAACTCCATTACCCCTCCCCCTCAGCAAAAGCGCTAGCCCCCACGGTCACGCAAATCCCAAATCACACCACATAAATTTTCGTGAGGATGAATGTTTATTGTGTAGAAGACATTTGAAATTAAAGGTCCTCCCCAATGATAAAGAAAAGGTCATGTGCACAATATCTGGGAGCACTTATCCGTTGAATCCGAAAGTGGGGTCGGGTCACCTGAATAGGTATCAAGAGAAACATAACACCGAAGTGTTCTGGCCTAGGAGAAGCTCTATTAAGTTCTTTGATTATCTAACTCTTATAAGATGGAAATCAACATTTGCTCTCTGCTTTTTTCCTTGAGTCGACAATAATGTAGGGAGACTTAATTTGTTTCATTTACAAGATAAGGTCTACTTTCCAAAATTTTAATTTATTTGAGAATTTCTCATTTGATTACTACATATAGTATTGGATGTTGGTAAAGCCCAAAAAATATAAATCGATGGAAATTCTCAGGCCCACAAAGCCACTAGTGAGCTTGTCAATACTCCCAAAACCTGGAAAAGACCAAGAATATTATACCAAGAATCCTATAATAAGGGGCCATCCAATCTCATGGCCAGTCTTCAACCAAAAAAAAAAAAAAATCTCATGGCCAGTCCAAGGGCGCTAGCAATAGCAAACACGAGATAAAACATGAATCAACAGAGAGAGATTTCTTATGTGTCCTAACATGCCCGACTTTATTCATCAACACAAATAAATACAAATTAACAGGTTTTCAATGTAATTCGATCACTTGGCACATAGAGTCAAAATTAAGATATTTCAAGCCGATACGAATGACAATCCGTCATGACATGAGAACACGAATTGCTAGTCCTCCAAGATACCTCAAGGATACTCGGAAATTATGTGGGTAGAAAAGGCATGATGGTACAATGGAGGATCAACATAACCACAATTGGTGGGTCTAATTACTTTTTCCACCCCTCTGATCGTTAATTGATGGTCTTTTGAATGGATTTGAAGGTTTATATGGATTGACTTTCATTTTTTTTTATCTAATCAAATCTTAAGTTTCACACGTAGATTTGAATATATATATATATATATATATATATATATATATATATATATATATATATATATATATATTTGTCTTTTTTTTAAAACTAGAGTGATATTTTAAATTTTGGTTAGATTTTTTGCTTTTCATCTAAGTTGCAACAAAGAGGCCCTTAACATATTGAAAATTATCACATTGGGTAATGAGCATATAGAATATTTCTTTTCACCTAACCTGACTACCTGAAATCATTATTGGCTGTAGAAAATTATTGAGTTAGATGATTAGGCGACACTATGATAATACTAGATTTTAGATTGGTTGAATGATCAAGCATTTCATTTGAATATGTTATATGTCCATATCACATAATCTCTCACACATATCAATTTGTAGGGCATGCTTGCCACTCTATAGGTGGAACCCCATATGATGTACGGGTTGGGTGGCAATTTATAATGTATTCACAAGGTTAAATTAGAGTATTATATTTTATAAAGTATGAGAAGAGATTAGTAGCCGAACACAGTGTTGCTTTTGCTTCCTTTTCCATAAACCTTCTAAAATGAGTAGCCTTAGGAAGTGGAGACCAGAATACTTTGTAATATATTCTTCCTATTTCATTTCAATAGTTCCATTCACATCTTCTGGTATACAAAATCAATAGACGCCTAAATAGACGTCGAAAATATATTTTCTAAACCTGATCATTACATAAACTCACCCATTCTTGCTTGAAAAATCACGTTCACTTTGCACAAATTCAAACGAGATATTCAATCAAAAAGTCATATATGACTCAATTGAACACAAATCAAGCTCGTCCAATCCAAAAGCTACTATTTTCATTCTATGGTCAAATCTGAGCCAAGAAATCACCCCGCTTGTGATCATATTGTTCGCAATCGAATCAAGTTTCTCCGTATCTCCTCATGAGAACTTTTTTCCTTTTGCCAAGGTTATGAAATTGTCCTAATAACCCATCCTACCTTCCGGCTGAATCTCGGTACTTGCCGTGCTTCGGCCGCTAATCTCAAGGTCAAACTCACGGCATCGTGGCCAAAATTTGACTTTTGTAAAGGAGCAATTAAAAAAGAGATGATGAGGAGCATCATCCAGCAGTTTGAGAAGTTTGACCGACCGCGTCAAACAGCGTTGTCCTTTCCACACTCGAGGAGGCATTATCTCTGATTGTTAGGCGAGATCGTATCAAGAAACGTGGAGGAGAAAGATTTGAAGATTGGGGATCTTCGTGCGGGACCCACACGGGATTCATTCGTCGTCGTTTGGTCGGTGTACGTTTGCGGCTGTGTTTCGACCCGAGAAGCAAAGCGCGTTCTACTTGTTATCCGCGGAATCGGTCCAAATGGAGCAGCTGATCTCATCATCTTTTTGGCGTCCTCCCTCTCGCTTCCGCAATTGCGGCTTGTTCGAATAAGTTCTTCGCTAGTCCAAGGGCGTGTTTTGTTTAAAGAAAGTGTTTTTTCAAAATTAAATTTTCAAACATTCATCCGCTTAACTCGTCAAAAATGATTAGTCAATCAAAAAATACTTTTTGATTAAAAAAATACGTGTATAAAAATTAGGAAAGTACATTGTTAAATTTGAGAAGGTGAAAACACTTTATGGAATTAGTCTTGAATTTTTCAATATTTTATTTTATTTAAAAATTGATCTTTTAAATATTTTACTTTTTTTTCCTCCACCACCGATCGCCAAGTCTACATGACCGACCACAGGCGTGGGCTAGCAAAGGCCAACCAAGCTTAAGCTCGTAAAAATCTAGCAACTGAACCTTGATTGAGGCTAACGAAGCTTAATCTCGCCTGAGCCTAACTAGGTTAGCCTTCACCGGACCTTGGCAACAGTGCCACTGGCTTGTTGTGGTTGTCATTGAGGCTTGGTGATTAGCGAAGGAGGAAGAAGGAAAGAGAAAGAAAAGAAAAGAAAAATGAAAAAATGATTTTTTGTGCATGAAATAAAAATCATGAGATTGAAATCATTCTATAAATGAGATTCGAACTTCATGAAAGATTTTCTTTTTTAATCACTTATCACCCAATAAAGGAAAACTAACCATTGTCTTAAAAAGTGATTTCCCAAAAAGTATTTTCATTTTTCATGAAGTTTTTCTCCAATAAATGCACCTTCAATTTTATGGCAGGCGCACCTTCAATTGTTCTTTTTTTCAAACACAAAACATTTGAAACTTTCATGATATGTTAATATCTACAAAAGATATTATACTATTTGCCATATAGTTCCTTCACACACACACATATATATGACATAAATGTAAAATGTTTAGGGCTGAATTAATAAAAAAATGTTTATGATTAAATTGGAAAATTTATAATAGGTTTAAGACTATATGATAACTTTTCCCAAGACGTGTTGAATGGGAAAATAATTTGTTCATGCTCTTTTTTTATTCAACATTTGAATGGCATTTTACATTCTAAAAGTAGAAACAAAACACGTTTTGAATAGTATTCTCCATACTATAAATTACACGCAAACATTTCACATGGCGAGTGGCTTATAAACGAAGGCACCACTCAATTCCACGTTCTCCACGTTCTGTCTTTATCATCGATGATGCTCGCTAAGACCCAGGCATATATCTTATGCTTAAAAAAGGCATAAGCATCTTCACAAATTAGTAAATTACACCGACCTAACGTCACCATAGCAAATTAATAATATCTAAAGTTTAAAATTAATGAGCATCTTAGTCCACTTGTTAGCAAAAGGGTTAATATTACAAAACCTCAAAACTATACCACTTTGATACAAAAATACCTCGAAATCCTAAACCCGTAGACACAAATATTTTAACTTTTTTTGTATCATAGAGCACCTCAAACTTACATAAGTGTGTGACAAAAAATTGGATTGAAATCGTCAGGATATTTAAAGTTTGTGATTTTTGATGATATATAATAAAAATTTGGGAGTGTATGTGCATGGTTTGTTGTTTTTCGTGATATTAAATAATAATAGAAAAAAGCAAGCAAAAGAAGAAAATAAAAGACAAATGATTAGCAATTGATATGGCCGCGCAAACCGAACCTTTCGCGGCAAATTAGGAGGAGAATAGGCCCCCCCTAAATCAGTCCATTACGCAGCAACGTAGGAACCACGCTCTCGCCTCCGCCCTCCCCGAGTAGTTTTCCCCCATTTTCCACCGCCTTGACCTTTCAAATCCCCGAATCTCAACCTCACCACCGCCTTTTTCCGAGGAATATCGCCGGGCGCAGAAGAAGCGCGAGCTCGAAGAACCTCCAGAAGCACGAGCGATCCGGCCAATGGTTGCCGCGAAGATCTGGAACGCCATGGAGGTCGCCGGCGAAGCCAGCTGCGACGACGGCGGCGGCCGCTGCCCCGCCATCCCCCACTCTGCCCTCGCCGTCGACACCTCCCTCTCCTTCCCCGAAATGTCCCCTCGCGTCGTGTGCGTCCCTCCCCTCCCCCCGCCGGCTCTCGCATTTTTGCCGTCCGTCGCGATTTCGTTAGCTTAGGGTTTGGTTTCGGCCGATTCGCGTGCTGTGTTTTTCCTTCGTGTTTTCGTGCCGAGCGGATGTCTCGTCGCGCGAGATTCGGTCCTCTCGGAATTTTCTGTTCGTTTTTTTTCTTTTATTTTGGTCTTGCTGTGGCGATGGTTGTTTCCGCTTTTAGTGAGCTTGACGTCGCGTTTGATTTTGCTGTGAGCAGAGAGCTGTGCAAGGATTTGTTCGCGGAGTGGTCGAAGCTCGACGATTCTCGTTTCACTGTCGAGACTGTGTCTGGCGGCATCACGAATCTATGTGAGTTCTGATCATCAGCTGCGGTGTGATTATTAGTAGGATGTATGGACGATTCCATTGTAGGGATAGATGACTAGCTTGGACTTGTTTTTGAGCTCATTGAGAATTTGGTGTAGTGTTGAAGGTTTCTGTGAAAGAAGAAAGCGGAAATGAGGAATCCATTACCGTCAGATTGTATGGGCCGAACACGGAGTATGTCATTGACCGTGAAAGAGAATTCCACGTGAGTTTTTATTTTGAATAACTGTGTTGTACGTTAATTCCTTGTTTTCTAGTAGACTGGACTTGTTTCCTGAGTTCTTTAATGGAGAGTTCTGTAATCTCATTTTTCCAGCATGTATTATTTCCTTTAGTTAAGGTTTTTCCTTCTTGATCTCTTTGGTATTCATGAGGTTCTTAACTTCCATAGATGCCTCTGTTACAGCGTTATATCTCTTAAGTTTTCCAAGGACACAGTTGGATTTGCCTCTCCTGTAGCCAGACACACTCTAATCATTGCAACCTGATAGAATCTAGAGCTGAAACTCGTCGAGATAGTGTTGAAAGGACTTATATGGTTCAAAGGGTTCATTTCGTTACTTCTGTGGTGGTCGTCAAGTTTAAGAAATGTGATGATTATGATGCTAACCTGTGAGAGAAATGTAGATGAATGGATCACATACGATTCCTTGAACCACTTGCACAAGTAATCATTGCTAGCGTAACTCATGAACTGCTTCCACAGTGATTTGACACGTTTGTTACCATTCGGTATTTAGGACTGCTATGACAGATGCCTAGTTTCTTCAATAGACTTGGAAAAAGAAAAATGCTTCTAATACTTGTAGTGCTCAATTACTTCTGTGTGTAATGACGGCCTTCAATACTGTACTCTGCTTTATAATTGCTTAACCGATTTGTTTTAGGCTATCAAGTACCTTTCGGCTGCAGGATTTGGTGCGAAGTTGCTTGCGGTTTTTGGGAATGGCATGGTTCAGTCATTTATAAATGCTCGTACACTCACTCCAGAAGGTATGGATTTATCATTCAGCATAATAAAGAATTTCACATGATGTTGTGGATTTCAGGGAATTGCTCTAGAAAGTAATAGAATGTAAGAAAATGAATATTGCTTCATGATGTAATACCTTAAGCACTTCAGATATGAAATGTTTGCAGTTCTACAGGTCTGAAATGGTTTAAAAAATCCCACTGACCATCTTTTGATTGAAGGCATTCAGAAGGGGATAGTCATCTTGTATATGGACCTGTCGGGTCAGCCCTTCAGACTAACTTGAGAAAGTTAGTTGTTTCCTAGTTCAGTCTTTCAAATTTGTTTGCCCTTTTTTCTTTGTTGTAGCCACTTTGAAATCTAATTCAATTTTTAATCTGTTTGACTTTGGATATCCCAACTTTATGTGAGTTTTTGTGCTAAAACTTTTAAATGCATAGCTATAGTATTGATAACTCCATTTTATTAAATTAAATTTATCAAAACATCTTATCCTGGCGATAACATATGAGCTCCCATGAAGTCTGATAACATGTTACCTGTGTATTTTAATAAGTTACACCTATAGCTTGTTGTTTGACTTCATTTGCAATTTTTTTTTTTTTTTGGCCTAATGCAACAGATATGAGAAAACCAAAGCTGGTAGCTGAAATTGCTAAGCAGCTGCACAAATTCCATCAAGTAGAAATTCCAGGTTCTAAAGAACCTCAACTATGGAATGATATATTCAAGTTTTTTGAGAAAGGTAATTCCTCTTTAGCAGTTCAGTTTCTCTTTTCTCTGTCACTTCTCATTAAAGTAACTTTTATTTCATCTTTGCACTCTGTTAAATGTTTCTTTTAAAAAAATGCCTTTACCTTAATGTTTCTTTTGTGTCATGTATGTGCCATCTTTTTTGATGTAGCATCTGATCTCAAGTTTGACGATAATGAAAAGCGAAGGAAGTACGAGACAATATCTTTTAAGGAAATTCATGATGAACTTCTCGAGCTAAAGGTAAATTCCTCTTTCAAGCATTCTGGATATCCTAACTCTTATATGATATATGCTGTGGGATAACTACTACATCAATGATCTCCGATATTTTCATTCAAGCTCTTTTAAAATTGTCTATATGGTATGCCAAGAAGTATGCCTGAAATTACCTATTGCTTAATACTGCAATGTGTGATGTACAACTTACTGAGAGGTCTTCGTATGTTTTGTCATGGGTTTCTCACTTGCTTTCACATGATACCATGCAGTGTCGACACCTAGAGGAGTAATTATTTTCTGATAGCGTGCATGTAGATTAAGTTTTGTTGTTGCACATCGGTTAAATTGAACAATCTAACTAAATTTTTTGGAAGGATGATGTCAAAAAGTGGGATTACTTTTTACCTTGCTATATGTCTGTTTCTGCTAGATTTGAGGTACTCTAATGCTGCAGAATCGTCTCACGAGTTTCTGAGAATTTCTTGTCTTTTTTATGCTTTTTGGGGACAATTTCCTTTAAGAGCAAAAATTAGTATTCCCTACAGTGTTTATAAGTGTTAATTCACTTTTTCCAGATTGATTAGTATATTATGTATAACAGACTCTTGTGCTCTTATGTGATGAAATCTGCTGCTGATGGTGGAGACAGGAATTAACTGGTCTTCTTAATGCTCCTGTGGTGTTTGGTCACAATGACTTGCTCTGTGGCAATATAATGCTCAACGATGAGGAAGGTATACATTGTTTCATAGGTGATAAATTCTATGTTTCATTCTTTCATCTTTGTTCTTGACTGGCATGAACCAAACAGTCGTTCTCAGAAGCATTTAGTTTTTCCTCCTATTCCAGTTTATCTTTTGTTTGCTTCATGTTCTCTTGATCTAACTCTAACTCTGTGAGCAATTAGCATGCCCAAGCAGACTGGTCATGTTGAGACACATGCGTTGCATGCTTGCTTGTGGCTTGTACTTTCTTACACGTACCTTTCCTTTCTTTTTATACATCGTATTAACTTTTCTGCTTACTTCTGCTCACTTTTCAGGGAAACTCTACTTCATTGATTTTGAGTATGGGTCATATAATTACAGAGGGTATGACATAGGAAATCACTTCAACGAATTCGCAGGCTATGAATGCGACTACAGTTTGTATGTTCCTCAAATTATGCCTTTCCATGTCCTAACAATTGTATGAGTTGATGTTATGTGACTTATGTTGTTGGTAATCGAACTTTGACATTTTGCAGGTACCCAAGTAAAGATGAGCAGTATCATTTCTTCAGGCACTATCTGATGCCAGACAAGCCGCAGGAGGTATCTCAGGATAAACTCATGCATCTCATTCTTTATCATTTCCAGTAACTGCAATCATGCTTATGATTTGTAGAGGGGGCTGGTATGACAATCTAGAATTATGTTGATTAACTTCATTTGGAATTAACTGTTCTCCAGTTGTGGGCGTAATCCCATGTTAGAACCAGAAAAATAAAATAAATGAAGTTCCTGGGGGATCTTGTGTACTCGGTCAACAAGCAGATGGTCTTGTATACATGTCATGTCCCTGATGCTTCAATTCAACTCTTAAGTTGATGATCTACGTTTCCCTATATTGCCGTGCTGTTTCTCTATGGGGCAGCATCTATCTTCTGATATTGAGGGAGATTCTTCTGGGTGCATATGTACTTTAATGAGATGGAGTCTATAGCAGATGGCATTATTGCTTGCTTATTCAAGTACTCAATTTGTCATAGCCTCATAGTAGGTTTTCATTTAACTCTTCAACTTAATGCCTTATGTCTGATTACTAAAATTAGTCACTATTCCTGCTCAGTTGTTCGATATTCTAATGCCACTGCTATAAAATTCTAAATTGCCTTAGTTAGTTTACCTGTCAGATTGTCATTGCACCATCGCAATCTCAAGTTGAAATGCGCCTCTTTCTTGATAGGTGTCTGATAAAGATCTCGAAGCTCTGTACATCGAGACAAACACATACATGTTGGCATCACACTTATTTTGGGCATTGTGGGGACTAATCCAGGTACTGACTATTTTCATGTACTGAAATCTTCATCGACATCATGCGTTGTTTCTTGAGTATGCTTACATAAGAACTGATGATCCTACCAGGCAAAGATGTCGCCCATCAATTTCGATTACATGGAGTATTTCTTTCTGCGGTATAACGAATTCAAAAGGCAGAAGCAGAGTGCCATCTCACTGGCCAAAAGATACCTTACAGGATCCTGAGCCGGGAGTGTGTGTTTGTTTGTATGGCCACCCATAGCCACCTGTCTGTAGAAGCTTTTGGGTAGATTTTTCCACATTTAGGAGTCATACTGTAATGCAGGACACTAGATACAGTTTGAAGGAAATTGCTAGAAAGCTTGGGACGCGGTGTCGTCTGCAGTCGTAGCCTTGTTGTAGCCTTATTTTTTTCCCTATTCTTTTTTCACTATTAAAGATGTCATATGTTCAACGACATTTTCAGGCATGAATAAAGATATGCTCTCTTTCGTTCCCTTCCTCTTGAACTGCCTCGATAAATGTTTCTGTAGGCTGCGATGAAAATGGATTTGCTCTGGACTTTGGCTTAATCTAAACGAACGTGTCAAAACCCTTGCCAAATCAGCTCGTGCAGGAGTGCTGCGTCTTAAACGTGACTACTTTTACTCCGATGCCTCGGAATCCGGTGGACATTGCTTCAGGAACCATGGCATAAATAGTGTGCAATGAAATCACCCAAATTGGATCGGATTGGACTAGACCGATTGATTCTAGTCAGTTTTCACAAGTGTCAGTCCACTTCCTGATTCTAGGGTGAGAGCCGAACCATTCGGACCAGACCTACTATATATATTTAATCTTTCCCAGTTTCCAAGGTATGTAATCTGTGACGTTCAAAACTAATTTTTACTGGAGATGATATTTGACACTTTGCTCTGACCACTTGAAGCCCGATGTACATCATACTGACAAGACATGCAACGGATCTGTAAAGCCAAGTCCAAGAGGAGCTCCCTCAAACAAAAGCAACGCTCGTTCATCCGCAATAAGTGACTGAAAATTGATATGCCCGGATCGCTTTATTGGATTGTAAAAAATAAATACGTGACTGATTCCATTTGCATCAGATTGAACCCGTTGGTCGGTCCAGTTCCAGGTCCTGAGACTAGCTGGTCTAGTCCCCAGTCCCGAGACTAGTTGGTTTGGTCTCCAGTCCCAAAAACTGGGAACCGGTCCTTCCGCTCCGGTTCCTGGTTCCTTGGTGGGAAACTAGATTGGGAACCGATCACCCATAGGAATAAATACATTAAGTAGCATCAGGCAGAAACCATCTTCTCAATGTATATGTTTCGTGAAATATGGATCCATGGAATCATGCTGGATTAAAGTCTAGTATTGCCAACGGGCAGAAATAAACATAACAGGCACTCCAGACGATTAAAGAGCTGAGACGGAAGCACTCAAGACATGCGCGATAATCACCTAGAAATTTTGCCTACGATCAAAAGTCACTAAATATGACAATTAAATTACCGTGCACAGCTTTTCTATGTAGAACAAGAAGAGGATGCAGGGATGCGATACTCGACCATATCTACTCAGGTAACCTAACAACCGGTTTCCTGTATATCACAAATGTGTAAAGACAGACGAGCACGAAGCGGTCCACAAGCCTCCGAGGCCATAAGAAAGCAAGCAGGTGCAATTTGTTCCAAGACTTTTAAGGCGTTGTCACCTATTTCACTGACAAGAGAGGGTAGAGATTCTCCATAATGCACTTCAGGAACCATATACACGGGCGGCTCCGGACTGCTTTTGACGATCAGGTCAAACCAGTTCACAGCATATATTAATAACCAGCGTTGAATAGAGAACATAAACAAGGTCTAAAAAGCAAAACCCGAAAGTCGAACAAGCTACTACAGACAAGGTTTCGTCACTTGATTCCCCGTCCTCTACCCGAAGCCAGTCATGTATCTTCTGAAATTTCTTTTCCAAGCCCCGAAAGGTAAAACTTCCATGCATATATAGCTACTCTAAAATGGGACATTCGAGCTTCAAGTTTGGATTGTGCATCCATTTAACATTGCCAAATCCGATTTTGAAAAGCTTTTGGCCTCATCTGGATGCAGTTCTATATCGCCGAGGCAAGAAATTTCAGAAAATACATAACCATGGAACAGAGTTTAGTGTACAGTGTCTATGCTTGAAGAACCTGGCAGTGAACAATGTGGCTTTTCAGGCGGTTCCTCCCTGCGATGTTAGACCAGAGATTAGTGACCATGGTCCTTAATTGGCTTTTTCCTGCTATAGTTTCCCACAAATGTTCAGCAGTTGCACCCCTGCCACCATCAGATTTTGAAACATCGACGACGGAAATGCTCATGTTGTTTCTGATAACGCACAGTTTCCCATTGAGGGGAACGAGCGCAGCCGCCTCTAGCGCCTGCGAATTTCCCAAATGCATCTTACTGTCAATGTGCTTACTCCAAGAATCAGTCACTTCATCATAAACCCTCAATTTGCATCCATCCTTGCAATCCAAAGCATAGAGGTGCCCATTAAACGAGACACTGGGGTTTCTCCAGCCAGCGACCATTCCATCGTACACCGGGAACCAGCTATCTGTCTCCGGCTGGTAGACCTCACTAAGAACTTGCCGGTGTGACCCGAGCCCCTTCAGATACCACTTTCCCTCATAAACAACCCCAATGAAGGGCACCATGGCTGTGCTCATCTCTGAAATGAAGGACCAACGGTTTCTGTTGGGATCATATACCTCCGCTGATCTCATCGTACGGTGAACACCCTCGTTCTCACCGCCAGCTACATACAAGCAGTTGTTTATGACACATGAACCAAAGAAATGCCGTCTCCGAAGCATATCAGGGGCACGGTGCCATTTATTTGTCCTTGCACTATAAAAAACCACTCGTCTCATCGAGCCTTTTAGTGGGTCTTTGCCACCAAACAAGTAAAGGTGGCACCCACTTAGGACTGCACATCCGAAACCTAGAGCTTCTGAGTATTCCTTCGGCACTGGAGGGAGAGGCTGCCAGAGCTGATATATGGGATCAAAAGCATGCCATGAGATCTTCCCATCTCGGTCTCTCTTGATTACGTATACCCATTCTTCCGCAATTCCAAGGCTCTTACGCAAGGAGTAAAAGAAGTTGCCTGAAAGAAGCTTGTACCATTTTTTGCAGACTAGGCGGAGCTTACAGTGTTCCACTCGTGGTACCCTAATGAGGCATGCGATGGCCAGGTCATCGGGTAGGCCTGGAAGTAGAGGGGATTGATTCCGGTTTCTATCTCCTCGTGCAGGCTTGTTCCTTGTTGGATGAATGGATGGTTTGATGTCAGGCTGGAGACAGAGCTTTGTTCCAGGCACATACTTTTTGGCCCCAGCAACAGTTTTGAGGCCTGCATCAACTCTACATAGACATGCTGTCGAATCAACCTGAAGACATGCAGGCGAATAGTCATTGACACTTTCAGCCACTATAAGCTAAAGGACAGAAGCTCTAGATCAATTGTCTATATGCATCATGAAATGCACACAACATCCAAAACCAATATGCATGACCTACTTTATCAATTTAAGACAACTCGTCATAAAAGATGATAGACATGACATTCCCACTGTTTCTCAAGGAGAGAACCAGAGGTGACCCTTCTGAAATAACCCCTTCCAGGTTCTTATAGAACTGTTAAATGAGTATCCAACATATGCAATATATTACCATGAACCCTACCTTTATGCTGTCACCGACGTTTGTCAGGAAGTAGTAGCATAGTAATAGTCACCCTTTGAAAGGAGAAAATTGGGTATCTTTCAAAGAGAAGAAAGACTAGAGCTCCTAAAAATTGATGCCAGAGTCCAGCAAAACGTGACTCTTATAAATTGCAGTGATGAAGAATATCAGGATCAGATTTAGGAACTATCTCCAAGACAACTTGAAGTTGCTAGCTCTACATGAAAATTAATGAACTTCCCGTTCGACATAAGTTTCCATCAACCAAACTAGGCAAGAAAACAGCATAATCTCCAAGACAAGTTGGACAACGTGCGAGCTATTCACTCAGTCAACAATTTCGATTGTAGTTTTCCAAGGAAATTTCTGTCAACAGCAGCGGACTGCACCCACTACACATGAAAATCACATTACACATTATTGCATTAAAATTCACAACCCAACATCTTGAACAACTCCAAGGTCCCTAGTAGCTTTCACTGCTGAAGCAACCAGAGAGAGCTTGCAATGAAGCTCACACCAAAAATGAGAAAGGGGAATCACAACATCTTGAAACAACCCCAAAATGCATCAAACTGTTCAAAGGATGCGTGAATTTGCGTCGACACAATTAACAAAGAAACGATTATGCTTAAAGCACCACCAAAAAAATAGCAGAGAGAATGATGAAAATAAGAACAAAACACTTACCAAAGGAGGTTGGATCACCCTGTCCATATCTCTTCTCATGATTTAAAACCCCCCACACCAGAAACCCTCACAATCTTCCTCCAATCTCAGACTCCTTCTCCTCAGTTTTCATTCAAACAAAGAACGTGGAGGCAATTGCGTTGAAAACAGCTAACCAAGAAACTGAGCTTTCACCGTTTCCCCATTTCCACATTTGACTCCAAGTAAAATAAATGAAGATCAAGACCTTTAAGATCGACGTCGTTGACCTTCTAGAGCACCCAAAAAGCTCCTAATTTTTCTCCAACATCAACCTAGTAAACTAAAGACCAAGAAACCAACCAAAAGCTCTCACGGAACCTATGCTCCCTGCAGACGCAGAACACACCAATCCCCGGTCCCCACTAGCCGATTCAAGAGACAGAGACCAAACCCACCTCCAAGACCACAACCCCAGACGGGAAATGCTCCACAATGGCTTAAAGAGGAAGCGACCGAACCGAAACCCCCAAACCTTATCTTCACGAAGAGAGGAGAAAAGAGGAGAAAGAAAGAAAACCCAGAAACCGGAATTGGGAGACAGCAAGAAAAATGGGGGTGGCAAAGGAAAAGCAGAGAAAGTGAGGGAAAGAGACCTCTTTTCACCATTAAAATCCCTCCCCTAGTGGAGTTGAGGGCCCATCGCACACACCCTCAACGGCACAACCTACCAAGCAGAAGAGGGCAAATTCTTTCAAGAAAACGTAGGAAAAAGAGACAAAGAGGAGCAAACCTAAACCACTAGCCAGAGAGAGAAGGGGAAAGAGAAAGGGCACTTGGGTTGGTGGTTTTTGGACAAATGATGAAGAGAGCAGATCGCAGGTGTCGATAGCAAGATTTTAGCTTCGTGCGTGGAGGGTGTGGGGGAAGAAAGTGGAGAGGAAACTCAACAAAACTCAAACGAAAGTGGGAAAAAGGAGTCGTCAAACGTCAAAAACTGGCAGATTCCCTTTACCATTTTTTCCTTCTTTTTATTAATTGTGTTGGAGAAAAGAGGGGAAAAGATTTAATAAAGCTCGGCTCAACTGAGGGAAATTTCCAATTTTGACGCTTTCAGCTGTCCTTGCTTCACTTTTGCCCCCCGAAAATTTCCTTTCAGGTCAATTTACACGCCTCTTTTAGTTTCTATTTACGCGCGGATTGGAACCCAAAGGGAATTTTGAGAGGAAATTGATCAAGCGAACAATTAGAGGTTTTTCAAAATACAATGAAGTGAAAATGAATCCATTTAAGGTTTCTCAAAATATGAAATAAATGCTGAATTTGAAAGCTCATGAACTTTTGTAGCATTGCGTGTTGAATTGGAGTTATTATCCATATCAACTAAGGGTGTCAGTAAAGCAATGAGGATAATGCCCCCTGCAATAAGCCTCGATGCTATATCTAAAACAAATTGAAAGGGTTCTTTTGTTCGCATTGAAACAAGGTAATTTTGATAGTTCTTAAGGTAGATTCTACTTTTACTCACTTCTGTTTTCCTTTTGCCTCAGTTAACCTTCTAAGCAATTCCTTTTCCCCTCCATAGTCCTTTATGTATTGAAAAGTTGCAGCACCTCAAAACCAGCTGAGATAATTTCCCAAAAGCTGTTGTCAGTTATTATGATGTTAGAGATGTTGTAGATGCGAGATATCTACCATATACCTTCATAAAAGATCACCATGTTCGTTTTTCATTGTTCCCTCATAAAATTATACCAATTAGGCTCTAAATCTCGACTCGAGCTATAGGGCTCAAACTCCTACAACTCCTTAAATTGTAATTTTTACAACGCAATACTCCTCCAACATATATTAGTGAGTTAAGATGGTCTAACCCACGCTTCACCAAGAAAAAGTCTTTGGACTGTGTCTTCAAGCAGCTGTCAACCAAGTTAGGTCTGACTGGTCAAATTAAAAATGATGGGTCGGTCCTCACAATGTTTTATAGGGGAGATAATTAACAATTCAACTCAAGGTCATTTAATTAAATCTGAAATGAAAACATCAATGGGCATGCCATATAGAGTCATTGCTCGAACCATTCGAGAGAACCCAATTTTCGTGAATTTAAATTAACAACTTTTTTTTTATAATTTATAGATAATGCGAGGCAGTATTGGATTATCTAATTTAACCCTTTATCTTTCTAATATGCCTTGACCCACCACATGAAAAGTAAAGACAGCACTTCTGTTCAATCCCAGCAAAAATTAAACGGTTATTTTCGTAATTTCGCCAGTCACTGTTCGATCTTCGTTAATCTGGGATTAGTGGGGGAGCTCTGTGGGACTTCTTCGTGAAATCGATTGCAGTGATTGGATTATGATAAGCACCTGCCCATCCCATCAATTGCTCTCCCCCTTCCTTCTCTCTTTCTCTCTCTCTCTTGTTTTTTTTTTCTATGTATATTGATCTAATCATCACATCAAAGTTCATTGGAATATTATTCTATTGTAGTAGTGTTGTCGTTGCTAAATCATTATTTATTATATAGTACAAGGAATATAAGCTCATGATGCAACATTTTGTCTAGGGAAGTTGGGTAAAACCCATCACAAGCTCGAATCATTTTGGTACACAAAAGGGGTTGACTTCAACCACCTATTAGGTTGGCAACTTCAATTTCGGCTGAACTAGTTCGACGAGAAACTTAGTTGTCCAAGCTAAGTAAAGTACGTTGGTCGCTCTGGAAATTGAATAACTTCGCTCTGGGAAGTGAATAGGACCAATGAGAATTCAATTCTCATGATAATCATTATACTATGAAGATTAGTAAATTGAAATTATGTGGATGGATAGGATGGCTCGAACTAGAAAGGACGTGGTTATGTGTTTTTCATTGGCATGGAATAGATTTTGGCAAATGAGGATGGGGTTAAATCTGAAAATTGGATCATGAATAGGCCATGGATTTTGGCGCCTGTGGTGAGCATCAAACCTTAATGTATGATTTTTTTTTTTTTGATAAATTTGTCAATTTGTTTATGTCCATAGTGATTTACAAGCATAGATATCATAACATATTAGGGATGATCGGTTCTTGCTTCCCAAAATTGGGAACCATAGACTAGAACGGTCCAGTCCGATTCCATCTTGATTTAATGGAATGTTCATTTTTTTTTTTTTCATTACTTGATGCTATATGTTAATGAAGAAATTAAAAAACGTTATTTTTATTTTTTTGAAGAAAAAATTAATATATATTATATATAATTGGTTTGGTCCAATTTCCCTATGGAATGGGGAACTAGATTGGTTGGACATTGGTTTTGCTTTTAGGAACAAGGAACTGAATCGACAATTTTGGGAAATGAACCAAACCGGTTCAGTCCGATTCGGGTAATTCATTTTGCACACCCCTATAACACACGAGTAATTCCTATTTGTCTAGCATTGACACCACCATCGACATAAGTGTTATGGTTGTGACCCTCATACAACCAGTACCAAGTGATTGTGTAATTATTGCATAGTGGTAACACTTCTCGCTTGCTTCTCACCCTCTCGACCATTGGCCATTGTGAACGCGATGTTAATGGTCGCCGTCATCAATGATAGCAATAGGTAGCGACGATGGCTACAATTTATAAAAATAGTTTTCTGTTCTTTTATAGTAACTTATTTGAATTTTTCTTTCATTCCCAACCTAGGCTCATCCAACATTTAATGGATTGGATATAACTATATCTTGTTGTTATATCCGGTATTTTCCCAAAAACGAGATAGAATATAAGCAATTAGGAAGAGTTCTTACCCTCCTTCTCTTAACATATGAAGTGAAAACACAAAAAAAAATTTGTGGGTCATTAGTTTTTTTATTAAGTATAAGGTGAAAATTGGCAAGCCATTCGAGTCTCCATCTTCGTGATAGTGAAGTTCCCCGGTATGTAAGTCAATATAGAAAAATTATTAAGTTAAAATTCTAATGCACGTGCGAGGTACTTAGAGGCCAAGAAAAAAAATAGAAAGAAAAAAGAAGAAGAAAAAATGCTTATTTCACAACAAAATGATGGAGAAGCGCAATTCAACTTTTAGTATATATATATATATTCATTAATTCCTTATGCGTTTATTTTGTGAAAAATAAATGATTTAAAAATTATTTTCCTAAAAATATTCTTTTTTCTTACATAAATGAATGAAAAAATTATTTTCATTGTTCTCAAAAGTATTTAGATATAAATCATTATTGAAAATGAAGAAATTTTTTATCGACTTATTATTTCTAACGATACAAATAATTACTTTTAGAAAAAAGTATTTCAAATCCTTCATTTTCCGTAACAAGCGGAACCTAATTAGAATTTCAGCTCCAGTCGACTGAATTTCAACCAGAAATTACGTGAGATATTGTGACCAATTAGGGTTTCTTTGCATGCATTGGCTTGGCTGCACGTCAAATGTGAGATTTTTTTCTTTGTTTTGTCCCACAAAGTAAGTAGCTCACGTTGGACGGCATACAAGCACTGACCTCCTGTCTCCATTCATTTGGATTCTTCTAATTTTCCTTCCAGTCATCGCTCGTTCTTCTTCTATTATTGGAAAATAATTGCACATGAGGCCAATAAATATGAGGTAATCCGGAATTGACCCGACAACAACCGTTCATGACTGCAATTTTTGGGCTGACCCTACAAACAAATAAATGTGGCAAGTAAGGGCCCGTTTAGTTCGACTTTAGGCAAATGTCATTGGGAAAATACAAATATGTTTGAGCTAAAGGGGTTTGTGAAAATGCAAATAGCGTTTGGTAAATTGTAATTTTAAAGTGCATTGTGAAACGACTTTGGACAAAATACTGTTTGGTAAAAATTGCATTTGTAAATGACTTTTATTAAATTAAAAAAACAAAAAAAATCATAATTTTTTTTTTGAAGTATGGTTCTTGAACCAAGGCCGGATCGGGTCAGGACCGGCCGATCGGCCCCGGCTGCCGTCTCTTAAGGTCGCCCACCTCAGGCGTGCGACCCTAGGTGTCGGTCGCTTGGGGTCGCTCAACCCAAGCGACGCGCGACCTTAGGTGACAGCCGAACCCAAGCGGGCGACGCTTGGGCGATTTGGCTGTCGTGCGAGCCCAGGTGTCGCCCACCTTGGTTCGGCCGTCGCCTAGGGTCGTGCAACCTCAGGCGGCCGTCGCCTAGGGTAGCCTGATCCCGGCAACCATCGCCTAGGGTTGCACAATTTAGACCATCAGTCGCTTGGGTCACGCGATTCGGCGTCGCCTGAGGTCTGGCGACGGTCGCGGGGATCGGGTGACCCTTAGGCGGCGGTCACCGACGCAAGCCACCCCTTGGCTGGCGATCGTCGGCCTCCGATCAGCTTTTCCGTGCAGCGGTTATTTGGAGAAGATGAACAGTAACCAATGTTATTTGCATTTCGAAAATGTAACTTCCCAAAGTACCTCAAGACTTGCTTTGGACTAAGGGCCTTTATGCCCCGTTTGGTTCGACTTTGGGAATAGGCTTTGGGACTCTAAACTCCCTTGGCCAAATGTAAACGTGTTTGGTTCGATTTTTTGTGCGACTTTAGCAAGATGCAATTGCATCTCCAAAGGACTCTAAGGGCCCTTAGTCCAAAGCAGGTCTAGAGATCCTTTGGGAATTTGCATTTTCGGAATGCAAGTTCCGATTAATATTCATCTTCTTCAGTAGAGAAGCCAATCGGAGGCCGACGACCGCCGGCCAAAGGGTCGCGCGCGCCAGCTACCGTCGCCTGAGGGTCGCGCGCGCCAGCTACCGCCGCCTAAGGGTCGCCTGACCTCGGCGATTGTCGCCGGACCTCAGGCGACGCCTGGGTCACGCGACCAAGGCGATTGATGGCTTGAATCGCGCGACCCAGGCAGCAGCCTGAGGTCGCGTGACCCCAGGCGACGGTCGCCAGGGTCGGGCAACCCTAGGCGACGGTCGCCTAAGGTCGCGCGACCCCAGGCGGCCATCACATGGGGTCACCGACGTTGGGCGATCGTCCAGGGGCTAGATCTGGCCATCCGACCGCTAGATCTAGCAGTTCGGTGGCCAGATTTAAAAAAAAAAATACAAATATTTTTTTTATTTTTTAATTTAATAAAAGTCATTTATAAATGCAAATTTTACCAAACGGTATTTTGGCCAAAGTTGTTTCTCAATGCAAATTTTACCTAACGTTATTTGCATTTCGGAAAACCCCATTCACCCAAAAGTATTTGCATTTTTACAAATGCATTCCCCAAAAGCCGATTAAAGAGTCTCTTAGAGATGCAATTGTATTTTCTCAAAGTTGAACAAAAACACGAACCAAACGCGTTTGCATTTGGCCAAGGGACTTTAGAGTCCCAAAGCCCATTTCAAATGCCGAACGAAACGGGGTCTAAATCTATTCAAGATTGAGATTATTAGAGACAAATTATTCATGATAATTAACGATGAAAAGGGATATTTAAATATTTTTCTTAATCTTTCAATTACGCCAATTTAATCTTAAGCCTTTGGACGACTTGATAATTTAATTCTAAACCTTTTGATGGTGCCAATATGTCTGAATTTTTTTTTTTATGATTTGTTGATCTAGTCCTAAACCTTTTGATGACCAATTTAATTTTTTTAGATGTGGCAGTCTAATCAACATTGGTCTTTCGACGTGGCATGCCTTCCGTTGTGGAAAATTTTTACATTTTTAATTTTTTTCCTTTTTTCTTTTTCTCTTTGTTCTTCTTTTTTCTTTTTCTCCTTTGACCTCCATTTGCCATCGGCAATGGTCTAACACTCTCTCTCCCAGGCAAGGGTGGTCATTCCCTGAGGCTGGCAATGGCCATGGAGGTAGGGGTATGCAATCGGACCGGGTATACCCGGGAACTGAACCGGCCCACTCGAAAAACAGGATTGGGAACCGGTTCCCGTTGAAACTGGTCCTGGAATTGGTTCCCAAAATTTGGAACTAGTTTAAACCGGTCTGGGAACCGGTTCAAAGTGATTACCCACTAGGGAACCGGTTCCCGGATCGGTTTTGGAACCGGTTTTGTAATTGGAGGTCAAAAACCCTATTTTTTCCTTGATTTCTATTCTTACTCTCGTAATTACACAGCTTTTTCCTCTTGGCTTTCTCAAACACGCACGGCACTCCTCCTTCGTCGTTCCTCTTCCTCACTTGCTTCCCTCCCTCACCAACTCCCTCTCGCACCGTCCGACGAACGGACGGTGTTTGTTGCCGCCAAATTCTTGTGTATCATGTGGATTGACTCACCTAATTTCTCTTTTGTATGAGAAGTTATGCTTGCATAAATGAGTAGCTTCATGTAATAGTTGTAGGAATAAGACTAATATTAGACCCATGTTTGTTACTAATTCTTTCCCTTATGATTTTATTTATTATAATTAGCCCTATGGATCCTTAATTTTTCGTTTAGTCAAAAAGTTCACGTATTTATTTATTACAAGTGTTTAATGTTTCAATACAAATTAGAAGGATTATATAATTTTCTCGCGTATTAAAATAAAATTTGAAGTCGTATAGGATATCGGAAGATTGCAAAACAAGTTCCAATGGAAACATGATTGACCTTAGAATCGGATTGGAAAAACATGGTAGGTCGGGTACATGGTCCAATACAAATAAGGTCGGGTACAAGGTCCAAAAAAGGGGGACCGATTATAATAGGGTTAGGTACAGGGTCTAGGTCTAGACCCTACGCACCCTAGACTCGATCACTCCTACATAGAGGGAAAAAGGAAAAAAAAGATAGAAAAAGATAAATTGAAAAAGAAGAAGAAAAAATTAAAAGTTTTAAAAAAATTGTAAAAATTATCCATGTCTGACCTAACTGTGTCATGTAGGACGACAACTAGTGATTAGACCACCACATTAGTGATTTAGGCCAAAATTAGTCAAAATGACTAAATGGGTAAATCGTCAAAAATGTTTATAACTAAATCAGCAAATTATCAAAGATTTATGACTAAATTGATACAATTGAAAGGTATAATAAATTATTTTTGTGGAAAAACATTTTCCTCCATTAATAAGTTCTTTGCCAAACAAAACACATCCTAAATTAAAAAGAATTAGAAGACTACTTAATTAGCTTACAAGGTGACTTAAGCTTCATTTCTTTTTGGCTCTCTTTTCACCGTTCCTCTCAGTACCGTAGGTTTCACCCGAACAGATCAAAGATTGAAGAGCCTCGAGTCCTTTGACTTTTTTCTAGACATGTTCGTGGGTTCTGAATGATTAATTTTCTGACTCGGTCAATTCTAATTCACGCACAAAAAACGAAAAAAAAGGAAAAAAAATTGAAAACAAGAAAGGAAAATAGGAGAAAGTTGCTGCCGCTCTGCATTTACTGTAGAAACGGAGAGATCTCAGGAATTGAATTGGTCAGCCGTGTATCATTCCCCTATTGATGCCGACCCGAACAAGATTGATACACATACATATATTTGTATTCATATATATATTTATTTATTTATATATGCTATGGACAGAGATAATAAGTCTATGAATTTCTTTATTTTTGTGAAAGAATAAAAAAATCACATTCACGTCATAACACTGTTTGGACGGTTGCAGATAAAATTGATTACTTTTCAAACAAATAAAAAAAAAGCAGCATAATTTCTTACATTTGCAATAAAAAAAGGTGATTTTGATCATCTCATGATCGTACTACTTTTTTGAGCTTTCTCCTTTTTTTAAAAAAAAAAAAATCTTATCCTTAATATATGTGTGTGTGAGGACGTGGAATCTAGTAATTTACAAGAGTAATTCTTGTTAGTCCAACATCGGCACGAACATCGACATTCATGTTGGTACAAGTGTCGGGGTCGTTGCTCTCATTCAAACACTACGTACTGGTTGCGTGATTATCACGATGTCTTGATGTCCTCGAGTGACCATGACCTCCACATTGGTGACACTTCTTGCTTGTCTCTTACCCTCTCTACCATCGACAATTGTGACCACAGTGATGGTGATTGCCATCGTCAACGATAGCAATATGCAGCGAAAATGGCTACAATTTGTAGAAAAAGTTTTTCCCCCCTTTTATAGTAATATGAATTTTTATTTTCAATCCTGACCTAATGCACCCGACATTCAATGGATTGGATATCACCGTATCTGACTATAATATCCAATATTTTCCCAAGAACAAGATTGAATATAAGAAATTAGGGGGGAGTTCCTCCACAAAAAAATAAGTTTCTGGGGTCATTAATTTTTCTAAATATAAGGTGAAAAATGGCATGCCACTCAAATCTCCATCTTGGTGATAGTGAAGTTCCCTGGTATGAAGTCAATGCAGAAAAGTATAAAGTTAGAATTGTCATGCACGTGTGCGTTACTTAGAGACCAAGAAAATAGAAATGGAAAAATCTCACAACAAAATTGTGGAGAAGCATAACTCAACTTTCAGCTTATTTATTCATTGAGTTATTTATTACAATTTCAGCTCCAATCAAGCAAAGTTCAAGCAGAAATTCCGTGAGTTGTGACAAATTTAGGGTGTCTTTGCATGCATTGGCTTGGCTGCATGTCAAATGTGAGATTTTTTTTCCTTGTTTTGTCCCACAAAATAAGTCGCCCACGTTGGACGGCGTTCGAGCAGTGACCTCCTGTCTTCATTCATTTGGATTCTTCAAATTTTCCTTCGAGTCATCGCTCGTTCTGCTTCTACAATTTGAAAAATAATTCCACATGAGGCCAATGTATATGAGGTAATCGGAAATTGACCCGACAACAACTGTTATTGACTGCAATTTTAGAGTTGATTATACAAACAAATAAATGTGACAAGTAAATTATATTCAAGATTGAGGTTATTAGAGACAAATTGTTCACAATAATTAACGATAAAAAGGGATATCTAAATTTTTTTCTATCACATAATTCATGTATTAGATACCTCATTTATGTGATTAAATATGCTTAATTTCTACCTGTATACAAATTTAGAAGGGAAACAAATAAAATTAGAAAGGTCAAGATCAATTCATTTGGCTAATTGTTCTTCTATCCTCTAGTAATTTTGCTCAACTCCATCGGTTTACTCAAATAAACAAACACATGTGAGGACTATACTCTCCATCAATAGAAAAGCACAGTAGTCCGGAGACACCATAAAGCTTTTATCATAGTTTGGACTTGTATTTTATTAGTAGTTTGAGCTTGGACATATGAATATATACTGCATATATATAATCCCTTTCTCTTATAATTAATTGGAAGGATTACATTGACAAATCATCAAAAAATTTAGAACTAAATTAATTTCTTTTTGGCTAAACTGAGAAGTTCAGGAGGGAAGTAATTAAATTAAATTGAAAGAACGGGCAAAGCAAATTTTAAAAATTGATTTCTAAGTCCGGTAAAGGCTGATTTATGCGGCAGGTAATATTTCCTCATATGCATAAATTTTTGCTGAGTCGCATCTATGGGCGGCTATTTTTGTGGAGAAAGCACCAAAACCTTTTCTTGCGATGATGAGAAGACCATCCTTGTAGCAACAACAACGATGATGATGATGATGACGACGATGATGATAGGCCTACTTCGAGACGATACTTTTAGAAGACTATCTTATAATGTATTTTGATGGGTATGTCTGGCAGTTGTCATGCTAAGGAAAAATCATTATGACCCTATGAGAGTGACCCCTATTAATTAACTTGCATTATATCGATGTCTACATATACCTACATACATACATACATACATACATACATACATACATACATACATACATACAAACGTACGTACATACGCACGTGTATATACATGCATATATATATGCGTACGTGTATATACACACATATATACGTACGTGTATATATATAATGCATTAAATACTTGTCACGATAAAGTTTGCCAGCGGTACCTACTATTTTTGCCCTTTAAAGTCAATCACATGCGGTAGATGTTGATGGAGATGTAAGGGAGGAAACGGGAAAATGACCTCCTCGATCCGTTTTCTATTTTTTTTTTTTTTTATTTCTTCTAGACCGTACACATTTTCCAAGATCTATGTCTGGAAATATTCGTGTCGTGGTGCTTGGGAGAAAAATGAGAAATGGGTCCCTTGTAAGGGCTACCAGTAGTGTTTTTCTAGAAAAGGATATGCACAATTGAATCGGCAACATGTTCAATTAAAGTAGGATATTCAATAGGGGTGAGCATGGTTCGGATTGAGCCGGTCCCTACACCTAATCTAGGGACTGATCTGCACAGTGTTGGTCCTTAATTTTTGGGATTAAGGACCGATCCTGTTGAGCTTGGGACTGAGGACTGAACTGACCCTATGGGTTCGGTCCGATTCTAGAGTCAACCCAAGACTAACCGATTATTTTTTTGTTTCATTTTTTATATTTATTAAAAGGAAAAACATACTATTTCAATTACATATCCATAAATAATGTGACATTGAGCAACTAAATTATGAACACCGATACATATCGAACATAAATATAACATAAGGTAACAACAAAAATTTACATTTGTTAAAAGCAACAAACCATAAAAGGGAACATGTGAGGAAGGCGAGTGAATAGAGGCGAGCGACAAGGCGAGCAAGCAAACAAGGTCAAGGCGGGCGAGCGAGATTGATGCAAGTAGTGAGGTTTTTTTTTTCCTTGTGAAATTAGGACTGGATTTCGTTCTACGTTTTAATCTACACGACAAACTGAATTGTGAAGAGAATAGAGGAGCATGTGCTAGAATTTAGAGTAAATAAAAGCATTTTATATTAAGTATAGGATTGGTCCGGGTTGGACCAACTCTAAATTCCTAGTACCGAGAACTAACCCGCATGGCTTAAGATCCAAGGGTTCGAGGATCAAGGACCAACCCATTGCCCTTAGAAATTGGACTAAGAATGGCTAGGTTGGACTGGTCCAAGGTCAGTCGAGGACTGACTTTAGACCGATGCTTACTCCTAATATTCAATGCATGATTCACGGATCGCATGAGGATCGGCCCTTGATTCCAAAACCACCGGCGGTGCACTAACATTCGCCGCTAGAATTACTCTGCTTGGCTGTTTGGTCTATGATGGTCTAAGAAAACATTGGTCTTTTCTACATTGTAATCTCGGTTGGCGTCAGCTGATACGTCGGCTTCGCTATGTTGGAATCGCAGATTGGAAGTGATTCAATTGGAAAGGTTTTAAAAGTTTCAAGGACTTGATGGGTACGGATTATGAGTTCGAGAACCACACACTAGAAAAATGGGGCAAATTCAGAGACCAAATGTTTGTAGTTCCCCCTTACCCCTTCAATCTCCGATCCCCATAATCTCAATCGCACGTAACATTTTGAAAAATGGAACAATTAATCAGGATAACTCAAATCGGGTTATGGTCTCGTCTCCGCTCCATTTTTTTCTAGCCGTTTTTTAAACTCCCGTTCAGCCGCATTCCATCAAGCAACATAATTACCTTTGTTTTTCAAACTACTATTCAAGCATTACATCTATCTTTGGTTATTCTCTCAATTCAAGGACCAACTTTCTACCACATGGTGTTCACAATTATATTATTTCGTAACGCTTTTTAAACTAGAGGTGATCTAGGCGATGACGACTCATTGTGCCCACTTGGGCCCAGTTAATTCGAACGCGAGAATGAGTAGGCCTGCACAAGTGATTACCTTCTTCAACCCGACCAGCCAAGGGCTGATCAATCTTCTTCTATGTAAAGACTTTTCTTTTCGAGGGTATTAGAAAAACTATCCTCGATGATAGGCCTAGCCTGCCCATTCGTTAGGTCTTCCCTCCAAGATCGACCAGGATAAAATCGTGCAAAAGCACGCAACCTTAGGGACTTAGGTTGATGTCGGACTTCTATCGGTCATTTGATGTAATTAACCAACACTGGTCAAACTTTGACCACGACTTCATCTTTTCTCCCTTTCGTAAAGGACACGCACCTCCTAGTATTGCATAGAAAATCATAGGGATTAATCAATCACCCTAGCTCTCTAGATTCTCTATTTTAGGGGGTCCTACAAAAAGGGATAAACCCTATAAAAGAAGGAGGAACTCATTTAAAGATCAGCAATTGATTAGCATCGATCCGAGTGGATCGGTGCCTTTTTGACCAAGCTATAAACACGTTTAAGAGAGACGGCGGAACACGACCGAAAAGCCACCGCGTTGCTTGCATGTCTTCTTCGGGAAAATAATAAACATTCTCAAGTGGTGCAAACTCTTGCTGCATTTCCAAGACTCGCCATGCTTTTCAGCCTGAAATTCCTCTTTTTAGGAAGAATCTGCATCATGCAGCTGGTTGCCAATCTAACGTTACGCATTGTACATAAGAAACCATACATCCTTTTTGGGGACTCGCTCTGCTGGACAATGAAGAAAACCCTCGTATCAAGAAATAATATAATAAACGTAGGGTCTAGCGCAAAACTATTTGTTTATGTAGGAAGGCGGCGAGATCTACGCCATATTTGGTATGCAATACGATTTTGAGGAGTTCTTTCGTAGACTTCAAATAGAATTAAATTGGTCTTGTACAAAAGATGGCGGGAAATGAATAGGGTCGCATAGAGAGGAAAAAAATAATGCGAGGTTTGACGTGTTTTTTTGTAGCGGATTAACACTGTCTACCACATCATTCACAGGCACGAAAGAAAATCCACCGCGTGATCGATAGAGCAAGACGTATTACAATTACGTAAGTTAAAATTAATAACAGGGAAGAGAGCAATAAAGAATTTGTGCATACTTCAAGGTATATAGAAAATAGTACATGAAGGCTTTATTAGATGATTATTTAAGTTAATATATACCAATCAAGTTATGCACGGTCAAAGAGAGAAATACGCATGCAATCTCTAGAGATATATAGAATCAAAAAAATTGTCAAGTATTTCTAACATGGAAAATTAACCTAGAGAAATCCGTGATTATCTTTGACAACGTAGAATGCTGAATAAGAACCTGCCTGCGAGGCATATTGGTCCCTCCCTGTTGTCAGCTGGTGTGCAATATAGCTGCGACCATGATTCATTTTGTCAATAGCATCGCCTTACTAGTGACTCTGAAGCAATATATTTCGTGTCCGCAATACAATCATCGTGCTACAAAGTTGTCTCCCTAATCCCGTCAATAGAAATCTGCCAACGTGGAACCTACGTGTTATGGATAATATTCCCACATGGGTGTTTGAATTGCACACGTGAACTTTTTCTCTTCTCTGTTTTGCATCTCCATGCCCATATTTATACCCTCCAACCTTGGCCTGAACTCTGATATATTCTCTCTAGCTTACAATCTCTCTCCGCATTCCTTAATTCATCACGAAATTAAGCTGTTGAAGCTTTTTCGCGTTTCAGGTTTTTGATTTCTTGCAGTTTTTGAGTTTGCACTGTTGCCGTCGTAGAGAGGGGGAAGGGAGAGATGTTTAAGGAAAGGATCAGCAAGAAGAACCCTCTGCATTTGAAGTGCTTGAATCACATATCGATGCAGTGCCGGTCCGTCGAAGAGTCTATCAACTTCTATTGCAACGTCCTCGGTTTTGTTCCCATTCAAAGGCCTAGTTCGTTCGACTTCGACGGTGCTTGGTATGTATCATGCTATTGATGTGATAAGACCGCAGTTGCATTGTCTTTTTGAAACAAGGGCTGAATGAGAAGTGGAGCAATCGCTGCATTTTAATTTTTTTTGTAAAAATGTCGTTGCCTTGACAGAATTTAGGATATGATAACTGATATTTTTCTTCTCCTTTTCACCTTTTGCAAATGCAGGCTATTCAACTATGGGATGGGCATTCATCTGATCAAATCCGAGGACCTGGATGGACTGCCGGAAGTCGGTCAAATCAATCCCAAAGACAGGCACATTTCTTTCCAGGTCATCTATCTCTTTCCCTTTGAATTTGGAGTATCGCAGACGTCGCTGGTTATCTAGCTTGTTCAAAGCATGGATAAATAAGTTACCTATGAAAATGTACATTTCATGACATTTGCGATATCACTATGTTTACATCCAAAGCTTTCAGCAACTGAAAATGAGACAGCAATGTCGATATAGCCAAATTCTCACCGGTGCATTTCATTAGCAGTGCGAAAGCATGGAAACGGTGGAGAATGAGCTGAGGGAGATGAAGATAGAGTTCGTGAACGGCCGAGTGGTGGAAGGCGGCATCGCTGTCGATCAGCTCTTCTTCCATGACCCTGATGGCTTGATGATCGAGGTCTGCAACTGTGAGAACATCCCGGTGGTTGCACTTGACGACGATGGAGATGCCATTCGAGGGAGCTCGCTAGTGAACAGCGACAACGTGGAGCAAGAGCGACAATACAATCGAGCTGTGTTCGACACCATATGAAATGAATTGGGCTGTGATTTTCATGCATGATAGTGTAGAAGAAGCAAGATGGAGAAATCAGAAGTTGTTATTTTGTAGGATCAATTCGTTCATTCATATGTGTATGTATGCTTTTGGTTTTGAACTTTTTTGTTGCTTTCGGACTCGAGTCCGACGATTAATGCATTCCTTTTTCCTCCTTGTATACAAAGCATGAATGGTTGTTTGACATCTCATACCCTCAAAGACAAGGATGCTGTTCAAATTCTCTGAGAAGGAAAACGCCCTGAAAGCTTGTTTGACATCTCAAATGCAATTAAGGATAATGACACAAATGATCTATGAATTTTGATGTAATGTACAATATGAATCATGGACTTTTAATTTATTTAGTGTAGTTTTTGAACTTCAGCTTAATGTGCAATATGATTCTTGAAGGTTTAATTTCTTCAATGCGATCCTTAGACGTTGGGTCATATTCAATTTAGTCCCTAAACTATAAAAAAAATCTTCAATATTGTCTTCTTATTCATTCAAGTTCAGGGACAATATTGAATATTTTTGTGTTGTTCAAGGGCTAAGTTGAACATGTATCAAAATTTTAGAGACCACATTGAACAAAATAAAAGTTCAAAAATCACATTGGACAAATTAAAAGTTGAGAGATTACATAGTACATTGAGCCAAAGTTTAGAGACTATTTGTGTTATTTTCCCAATGCAATATTATAACGCAATGGCTTCTCGAAAGTTGGTGAAAAAGATTAAAAGTTTACACTTTAAGGGTGGGTTTGATAACAATTCTCTTTTTGAGAATAATTTATATTCAGAAATAGTTTTTCCATTTTTATTTGCGGCAAGTTTTTGAGCATTAGAACGTGATTATTAATTACACAAAATTTATATTCCAAGAATAAAAAAGAACAAGAAGGCATTTGATATGACTTTCAAATTTTTTTGTGACGTAAAATTTCTTCTTTTTATTTTATTTTATAATTTTATGAGTTTTTTTCTATTTTTTTAATTTCTATTTTTTTTTTCATTTCCTTTTTCTTCCTCCTCTAGCCAGTCGGCAGGCTTTGATGATGGCCAATAACTGGCTAGAGACGAGAGTAGACGACCTCTCATGGCTGGGTGAGGCCTCGCTTAGCCATTGTGAGGTTGGCTTTGCCTAACCACGGCGAGGTCAAGCCCCTCGAGGATAGCGAGGTCGTCAGACCTTGTCTCTATGGACAAGGCCCAGTAACTAGCTAGAGGAGGAAAAAGAAGAAAAGAAAGAAAGAAAAGCAAAAAAATGAGAATGACCAATTGCATAAATTGTTCATGGGAAAAAAAGAAGCAAGTTTTTTCCATTTCTTGTTTTAATTCCAAATTTACTCTCTCATCACTAATTTGTATCGAAAAAAAAATCAGCCGACGCTACCAAACGAATTTCTATACTTTTTCTATTTTGCGGAACCAAAGAATAGAATAACTGAGAAACAAAAAACGTTACCAAACAGGGCCAAGAAGTTGAATTCTCTTAGTTCAAAACTTACTCCGCACAATCACTTGGGATGAGGACATAAAATAAATAAATAAATCATTGGGATGATGTTACTTCTCCATTCGAAGTATCGGTAAATTTCTAAAAGCGTTGGCAAATATTATAATAATGTTGGTGAGAAATTACTAATCACTTGATTTCCCTGTAACTTCTTATATACTTTAGACACTTTTATGAAATTACCAAACTCTTCTCTATAATAAGCAAATTACCAACTTTTTTTCTTTATCTTTTACCAACTTTCATTTGTTTATCTTTCCACCTCCTTAAATTTACCAATTTTCGTATGAATTTATCAATTTTTATTTGAGCGACTTATCAAATTTTCTCTAACTAGAATACGTCTAACTTTGGGTTACCAACTTTAGTTTGAATTATTTGCCAACATTTATTTGGTTATTTTAAAGTTATCAATTTTTGTCTATTACATGAATTTTTTTGTGGCATGTTCTCTTGTATGAATTTGCCGACCATTATTTACGTGACTTATCGGTTTTGCTCCCTCTGATCCCGTAATGCGAGCTTGGGCCTTGCATGAACCAAACGAATAGGGTGGTGAGATTGTGAAGCTGTGTACAGTAGACCAGATTTACCGCAAAAATTCCAATGATCTCTATCGTTTAAGTATGAATTAAAGGTACACTTAATTGTTTAAGCCCACTAGCGCTAAATTCCATAGGTCATGCAATCTAAGAATCTTACAGACATATATTATGATGACTCCATCTAAGATGGATGACTAAGGGGACCGATTAGTGAGCGACCTGGATTTAGCACCATAATCACGAGATAAATGGCACGCTTGGCCTAAGCATTTCATTGAATCCCAAAAACTCCAATCTCAATGGCTGGTCGAAAACCTTTCGATTGCTTGTTGCTACGACGCTTCTTGTTCAGGAATTACGACAGAATGTATATATCCATGCTGCGTTAATACAGTGCATCAGTCCGCGCTCCACCGCGTTCTTTTTCATCGATTAACTTAATAAAAGCAAAGCATTGAAGAGTAGCACGACAATTTGGACGGCAAGGAAATCAACCAAGTACAGCTTGAGCTATCAAAAAGCTGATGGATTAGATTAATACAAATTAGGAGCGGAGGTTGATGTCGCGAAAACGACTCGTACATAAAAGGCAGCCACCAAATAATTGCAATGACGACAGCACCAAATGCTTTGTTTTTGGACCTTTCCCGGGTTCTTGTCGACTGTTTAGGTTGGCAGCATCGCCCCCTGCTTTCTTGTTGATTAATTATTAATTAGCATGCTTAATGACCATTCGAACTAAGAAGAAGACGATAATTACTAAATAATGTGCGCTAATTGCTGAATTATCATTGGGTAGGTTTTCCAATCGAGTGTCTTCAACTATATCATCGATGAGAATGCTAGAATTCTCTCTCGACTACATCTTGATTTCTCTGATATAATTATTGGTAAATTATTTGCGTTTGGTCCAGTTGAGATCTGTGGTTTATGGTAAAATAGAGGAAAGTGTAGTATATTCACGTTACTAAGCAAAGGGTACAAGCCTTCCCTTATACAGGATGACAGGCAATTAGGTTTGATTACAATTGATGTAAACTACACTTAACTTGATCTCATGTACATCTAACACATCCTATGCATGGACTAACAAGTATTATAGATTTTTGCAGGACATGAAACAAAATATATTCTTGTTCAAAATAAACTTAGGATCCTTTCGTCCCGCAGAAAACATTTCTTTCATTTTCCTTTCTCCTTCTTCCTACGCTAGCCACGTGCTTCGACGATTTGGCAGCTCACCGATCGGCCATGATGCAGGTTGACGAGCTCAAGGCTTAACCAATCTAGACAAGCTCGAATTGACCGAGGCTACTGAGCGCAAGGCTCGCCAGATCTAGGCAAGCGCAAGGCTTAGTCGAGGCTAGTGGGCTTGCAGCTTGCTTGATCTCGGCAAGGTTGAGCTCACTTTTGAGGCTTGCAAGAGATTGTATGTGGCTGTAAGGGAAAGAAGAAAAGGAAATGAAAGAAAAAAGAGAAGAGAAAAGAAAAAATAAAATTAATAAATAATTAAAAATCAGAATTTCTTAAAAAAGAAAAGAAAACATAAATTTTTTTTTTAAAAAAATTTTAAAAAAAATTTAAAAAATTAAAAACTTAAAATTCGATTTTTTAGAAATAAAATAAAAATCATTACAAAAATTGATTTTTTTTTGGGTCTAAAATAGAGCCATGGAACTAAAATCATTTTCCAATGAGATTTAAATATCAGAAAATATTTTTGATCATATCTCACAAAATAAGGAAAAATTAATTGTATTCTTGAAATATATTTTCTTGAAAAACATTTTCTTTTATCATTGAGTTTTCCCCCAAACAAACGAACCCTTAAACTCATTTTGGAGCTTGATTCAAGTATTCATGCTTGTCCATAAGTACCAATAAATTGCAGAACACTAACAACAAATTTCAATAAATCATCCTCAAATTCTCAAAGTACTTGCCGATTAGAAGAGAGACCGAGAACTAATATGTCATGCAAAAAAGACTGCTCTAGCAACTATGATGGCTTTGTTTATTTATGACGATATTCTTTAAGTTCGATTTTATCAAGATTTTTTGAATTCTTTTCCCGAATTGCATACTCCTTTAGACGGTTCGACAAGATCCGTTATGATCAATATAGGTATGAAAAAACGTTAGGAAGATTTCACCAGCGTGTACACGTTAGACAGACAAAGAACACCTACAGATCGGGGAACTCGGGATGGTAGTTGAAGTGTAATGAAAACAGCAAAACAGACATATATACAGCCGGTCCGAGAGCAAAACCTAGACATTCCTCGTGTCTTTGCGTGTCAAAGAGCCTTATGCTTTCCTCTGGACGCCTCAAGGTCATGTCCTAAGGAACTTACGCCCACTTTTAACAAGGACTCCTGATGTGGAGATGCAAGAAATGCTCACTTACATAGGGTTCAGATCCCGTGCATGGTAATTCTATGATTTGCGCTTCTCGTTTCTCGAGTTTGACTGAGGGGCAGTGGATGGCTTGCCAAAGATGCCGCAAAGTCCACAGCTGGAGACTCTCGGAGAAGGCGGGTCCAGCGGTGGGGACTCGACCTTGACAGTGCAGCAGGGCTGACTGCTGGTGGATCGGCTCTGCTGCACCGCAGCGTCAATCGACCCCTTGCTCCGGGATGGCCGTAGCTCTCTGTGGCGGTCGGCTTTCCGGTTGACCTGTTGATGGTTAGGCTTCGTTTGATTCAAGGGGTCTTCTGACAAGAACTTGTCATCCCACACCAGACCCGATGATCCTTGTCTCCTGAATGATTTTGCAGACCTTTGCAAACCAGCCATATCTCTCTCTCTCTCTCTCTCTCCGTGTGTATGTGGTGGGGATGTATGAGGTTCAGAGTATTCTTTAGGGAGAGGATTTGGGGTCAAATTATGGTGGTTTGGATTTTTCTTGCAGTGAAAACATGTAGGTGACAAACCCAAAATGACAAGTGAAGAATATAGGGAAGGCAATACAGAATGGAAACTACCTTGTAACAAGAAATCAAAATTTGAGACTTTGTCTTATTAACCAATCCCCGTATTTAATGATGGTCTTTCATCCCTGTTGACAATACATTAATAAAAATATGCTTGAAAACAAGTTTAGATTGCGCCATCAAAACCATGCCTTTCCTTTTACGGGTTGGACAAGCTTATTTATTTATATATTTTTGTTGAGTTTCCAATGGTTTAAGTATCATCACGGTTCATTTTTTATTTTATGAAATTAAATAATTATTTAGGAAATAGGGATTTTTATTTTCCTTTAATATGACTATGTTGCTGACGAAATCAACTGATTCTTTTACATTTGATGAGGGTACGAAATGACAACTACTAAATACCAAGTATGAAATCATCTAAAATTTATCACTTGTATTAGGATACATTGACTTAAGACACAATTTGAATAATCTTTAAGATAGTATACTGATACATAATGACTAGCTAGCTCGTCGGAGATGGAGTCTCAAGTGCTGCTGTCTATAAACAAATTCTGTCATCTGATAGCAAAATTCGAGACATGTGGCATGATTCATACCTCATATTTTTTCCAATCAAAATCACAGCTCAAAAGCTTCTCTGTCTTAAATTGATAAAATTGAAAGATTTAGAACTAAATTAGCAAATCGTCATAAAATTTAAGACTAAATTGACCATCGTACAATAAATTTAAGACGTTTTAGATAATTTTCCCCCGCTATTTTAGTAAGTCTTGAAGCTGAGAACAAGAACTAAGAGCTTTGTCAGGTATTGTTGCCAGTCACATCACTGGCTGAGATCACAATGGAAATATTCTGCATATTATCTACTTGGTAGTTCGCATCCGGACAAAGCATTTGAACGGCTTTTTAGCCTTTTCTCTATGGAACGTGGACTTAAAGTTCCGACTTAAGCAAGCACAGGAGCAGAATATACCAATAGGAAAATTTGACATTCCTTAGATTTGACCCGATCAATTCGATCGAGAATTTAGCACTAATGACGTCTGGAGATCGACAGAGAGAAATAGACAGAGAGAAACCATCAATCTTGCATCGATCTATTAAAGATTTACTAATCTAAAAATAAGGTTTTGTTCTCAAATTTATCCTTTTCACGAAGGGCCTTCAGATGCTCATAAGGATATCTAAGTTGGACGATTCACTGAACAATCCCTCGCAGTAAAATTCTCATTTGAACTAGCACATGTATACTGGCAAAGTAATATAGCCATCAAAGGAAGACGAGCACCGGTATATACCCTGTCAAAACGAGTGAGCTCGATAGATGTTTGTTACCTAGAGGCAAATTCTAAACAGAGACGAGACACTTGATAGCAAATGAGCAATTCTCGATAAGCGCTGCATGCAAGATCTGGTAGACAACCGGGTTGAGCTGCTGAACGCTTCACCTAAAGACCATTTTCCCACCTTTTCACCTACCAAAAAAAGGTAAGAGGGTTCTCTCATTCATCTTCCAAAGCAACCTCGGAATCATACTAATGCACAGAACATCTAGAACAACCAGTGCAATATCGTCATTCTTCTAGTTCCAGTTTATTATGAAAGAGAACCATATAAGAGATAAAAAGAATAGTAGGAACCATGCTTGGCATACTCAAAGACACCTTAAGATGTTCATCTTGTTCCATCAAGTGATTGCAATTTCTTACATCTTTCTTTTTCAAAATGACAATTATTTCTATGTTACATCTCTGAATTGGCATTTCCTTTGTCCTTCAGAAGTTCACTCAGAGGTTTAGGCCCCTGGAAATCTGCCGCCAAGTTTTTATTAAAACGCCCACCTGACTGAAGCCGAATCTCTTTAGCTCTCCTCTTATCTTCCTTGATCTGTGCAAGAGTCTTGGGACCGGTAAAAGAAGCAGAGTCCACAGCAGATTGCCGCCACCTTGAAAGTGGTTTTCTTGAAGCTTTCGTTGTATGAGACCAACGTTTAGGCAGCCTTTTCTCCTTAGAGTGTACCCTAAACTTATCCATTTCTCTGTGCCTGAGCCAACCATGCCTTCTAAAGCCATCAAGAAACTTTTCCTTGTCTTGGAATGATTCAATGGCATTCTTCCCCACTAATGCTAATCTTCCATGCATCCTCCGACCCAGGACAAGCCTTTCCTGTCTATGAACATTCAGATGAAATGAGCCATGCCTTCTTGGTAAACAGGAAAATGAATCAATTGTATTATTTCCCCTAAGGGGCCTACAGAGATCCAAATCATGGCGGTCATCATGTGTGAGTTCCATATGCGGCAACTCTCTTTCTTGAAAGGACGTAACATCTGAGACAGTCTCCCTAAACCAAACAGATAAACTTCGGACATCATTAGAAGTACGGTCAAAATGCGAGTCATTGTCAGAATCATAAGTTTCATATTCACATTCTGCATCAGAGTACATGGGCTCATGCTCAGCTGAAATATCCGAATCATATTCATAGACATGGCTATCGAAATGCCTATACTGTGGATCAACTTCCCAGAAACCCCTTTGATTACCCTGGACAGCCAAGCTTTTGGATTCACCATTCACCGGGACATCGGATTCCCAGTATCCCTCTCTCACAGAATGGTCTTCCACTTGTCCCTCTGAACCATGAGCAGGGTACCTATGCGACCTGCTTTGAGAAAGACCTACTGCAGTAAGCGTATATTCAGACCCAATCTCAGCATCTTCTTTACAATCAGACATGAAAACCTGAGGAGAGCGATTCAGCTGTACACCATCTTGAATCAATATAGTTTTTAAATCTTCCTTGTATAGACAACTCAAATTCCCTCCTGCTGGGGAAGTTCCTGACAAGTTGTGACGTTCCACTAGTGGTGCTGGTGCAGAATCATCTCCACCAGTAATCTTCCGTTCTGACAGTGTCACTTTTGTCATTTTAGATTCTTTATACGAAAATAAATTGGCATCATGTCCATCCCCAGTGGATACCTTCATCTCCAAGGATGGAGCATTGTGTACTTTCAATGTTTGTTTTGAACAAATTGCATCACGTCTACCACAGTCAGATCCACGAGAATAGGTACAACTGTCGCCTTTGTTGCAGAACCCATTATAATAAAAGTAACAAGGTGGGCCGATCTTATTTGCAGGCGCCATATGTAAATCAGACGACACTTCAGCATGTGTATCCAGTGGCTGCAAAAGCATCAACAACCAACAAGATAAGTTACAGTACTAAGTCAAGTACTAAAAGCAGGTTAGCAAAACTTCCTTTAAGTCACCATCATAAACATAATACAAGTATACCACAGAACTGCAAGGAAAAAGGAAAGAAAACCATACATCTATTTAAGATATCATAAAATTGGGGGAGTTAATACATGCTGTTGTAGCACCATGAACTTATCTCATGCAACCCATCATTTATTATGGATTTCTAATTCTCAAATATTGCAGAAGCAGCAGCCAAAAATACAACATTAGGTACAAAACTACTTCCCAATGTTCAGTTGAGAAAATACCTAAAGAACTCTTTTGCTTTCTTCCACAAGTAACATAAGAATTTGGGAAACAGATGATTTGCTACCTCAATTTGAATTCTGTAGTTATCAGGGATCATTTCTTCTGTTATGGTTTTATAACCAAATATAACAATCTGGATTTGGCCTAACCATTTACCTGATTTTAATAAGCCCACATAGGAAATGGTTGATGAATTCAAACACGTGAATGTGCTAACCAAGTCTAACTCTCTGTTGTTACCTAGAGAAGATAAAATGACGGAAAAGATAGCACGACTACCCCGGAGTTCCGAAAAGCATCTGTTCACCTGTGATCGCCCACTTTCGAAGAGAAGTCTATGCAAAATCTAGACCGTTTCAAACTCTCTGTAATGAATCATAGCATCAATCAGAAGGCGGACCTCAGAATGTATTTCTCGCAAATACCTCCCTTCCCTTCCACAATATTATACCAGATGACAAAACGATATCACAAATTTTAAAGAGCTAAACTCAACATACAAAATTGCGCAGAAAAGTATTGTCAACTAGATTTGCCAAGAATGTCCATCATGATAACTTAGAAAGGGACGACGATTTTTCCATATAAGAAACAAACTGAAAGAAAACGAGCTTACAGGATGTCTGAAGCCACAAGTAGCGTTAAGACAGTTTCCAGCTAACCAATACCAGCAATCCCTCGGGTTCAGCCTCGCAATCTCATTATGTCTGTACTCACAATCGAGCCCCTGGAAAATGGAAGGCAACATTATGTTACTACTGGAACGACTTACAGAAAACAGAGCCATCTCCTCAGGCAACAAACATGAAGAAGCAAACAACCACACCACTCTGAAACCAGAGTCTCCGATCTTCTAAAGACTATGGCAAGGTATGCCCAATCCTGCAGGCCCTCATCAAAGTAACAACTGAAAAGCGCCCCCTTCGAAAGGAGCTCACAACGAACGCGGGCAATGACAACATCGGCTCACGGAGAAGAACAGCGAATCAGCAAAGCACTACACAAGTCACTATGCCGTCATCCACTCCAACTCGAACATCAACCACTGAATTCACGTAAAGGAAGCCCTAGAGGCGAGCACACTAACAGCACCGGCTCTAGCCGGAACAGCAACGCAATCCAAAGCTAAGGAAAGACGGGAGGCAAAAGCCGCGCGCCGATCTGGCGAAGGACCGCGAGCACGGCGCGCAATGCGATCGGCGAGAAATCAGCGGCGGGGGACGATCGACTGACCTTCTTGCAGGTGAGAGGCGAGGCCAGGAAGAAGACGCAATCGGTGTTCCGCTTCTGCGCCTCGTCGCTCATCCTGGAAAGAAGGAAGGAAAAGAAGACGGGGATCGGGCGGCGACTGCACCGGCGGACGTCTGCAGAGCGTCGATGGAGGTCGCAGCAGCAGTGCGGTCTTACCTTGTGATCAGAGAGCTTCCATGGAGGAAATGGATGGTGACGACGATGACGCGAGAGAGAGAGAGAGAGAGGGAGAGCAGCGACGGTTCGGTCGCGCTGATCATTCAACGAAATGCATGGACGTTTTTGCTTTTCTCGGTGTATTGATGGTTTTCTTTTTTCTTTTTTCTTTTTTAAAGTTTTGTGGCAATGGGGCATTTTTGTAGTTTCCGGTTTTTTTTTTTTTTTTTCAATTTTCAATTTATTTTCCTTTTTTTTTTTTTGGTCCAGCATTGGAATTTTGCAAAGCAAGGCCTACGCGATTTATTCACCTTGAAAAGGTGTAAATAAAGGTTATCATTTTCTTGATCTACGATTGTCGGTTTAAACAGCTGGTATGCATGATTTACCAACCAAAAAAAAAAAAGATAATTAAAAAATGGTCCTTAAACTCTGACTTAATGTACAATATGGTCTATAAACTTTCAATTTGTTCAAAATATATAATATGATTCTGAACTTTTAATTTGTTTAATATGATTTTTAGATTTTCAATGCATATTTAATATAGTACATGAACGCCACCCTTTCGACATGGAAGGGGGAGGTGGGGGGTTCGAATCCCCACATTCTCGGAGGGTTAGAGTTGGGGTGGAGATGATTTAGTTTCAAGTGTGAATTTCGACTCTCACATCCTGTAAGGAGGCAGAGCAAAAGTCTGAGAGTGAGAGTTATAGTAGGAATAGAGTAGGATAGACAAAAAAAAAAATAGTCCATGAACTATATGGAGATATTTAATATTGTCCATTAATTAATTCAAATTCAAAGATAATATGGAATATTTTTATATAATTGAATGACTAAATTGAATATGTACCAAAAATCTAAGGACCACATTAAACACATTTAAAGTTTAGATATTACATTACATATTTAGCTAAACTTCATGGATCACATTGCACGTGGACTAAAGTTCAAGGCCATTTTGTCATTTTTCTTCTACAAAAAATTAACTAAATCTTTATAATTGATACGATGTCAATTTAGATGAGTGTAAATCTCGATACCAAGTACGATCCGGTTATCCGTAAATTACTGATGATGAAAAGACTTGTCAATGACCGTGATGATTATTGATGATCGTGGTATAAAGCCGTTGACATACAATGGCAATTGATCAACGAGTATCACTAAAAATTTTTAACCAAGTGTTGGACATGGGAAATGAAGAAATAAAATAGAGCGCAGATACGATTGATGGTTATGTTTATTGGCACTTGAGAAATCGTAATCGCCTGTGGATGATGTCAATATGCGATCACGGGGACTAATATTATGGACACCCGGTTGTAATTGTTGATTAGAATATTAATTGCTTACGATAAATTGTACTTTGTAGTAGATTAAGATTAAAGGCGTGCATGATAACCACTTTGTTTTTTTATTCCCAAGAATAGCTTTGAAACAAAAGTCTATTTAGTAACGTAATTTCATTTTTCTATTTCTAGAACTAAATTTTAATCTATTTTTCTACTTTTCTATTTTAGAACAGAACTGAAAAATAAAATTCCTTTCATCGCTCACCCTTACTACTAACTCGCAGGAAAAGTACCAAAATTTTTAAACTTATTATATTAGTATTAATTTAATCTTAAACTTTTTCTGTTTGATATAAATTTAGTCTATCTAACTAGTTTTGGCCTACTGGTGGCTGGACGCTAACGTGTCAACTTTTTAATAGTTTTTTTTTTTAATATTGAATTTTTTATTTTTTCCTATTTCTTTTCTCTCTTCTTCCTCCTTGAATTGTCCTTGCAATGACCGGCAAGGGCCGTGAGCGAGGTGGCTTCGCCCGCCCGTTGCCTTGGGCGAGGCTAGGCAAGGGCCGTAACCCTCGCTAGCGGTCAATGAGGGCTTTGTGGCCCTCACCCAGTGGACAGTGAGCCTCGCCGAAGGCTCGCCGGTCACCGCAAGGATAGTCCAAGGAGGAAGAAGAGAGAAAAATAAAAGAAAAAAAAAAGAAAAAGAAAAAAAAGAAAAAAAAAAGAAATTCAAAAAAATATAAAAATTATACTAGCCGGCATGCACGTTAGCAACGACATGCCAAAATTTACCGAATGGACTAAATTGATATAAATGTGAAAATGTTTAAGACTAAATTGGTCTAATTAAAATATTTATGACTGAATATGATTAATACAATAGATTTAGGATTTTTTTTTTAATACTTTTTCCACTAACCGGCTGCCTACCCACTGTCTATTTTCGCTAGCCGCCATCTACCTCCTTCACTGTGGTCCACCTCCCACCATTGTTCTCCGTTGTCCTCCGCCGTTGCCTGTCAACTACTTGAGAGAGAGGAATTTTGTTTCATTATCAAATGAATTTCAAACATAAATTTTATGCCGTTATCAAATACATAATTTTGCTTAGAAACTCGTAGAGGGAATAGAAATCGAATAATCTATTTCTCGCCCAATATTGTGTCTAGAAACTAGATAATTATCATTTGTGCCCTAAATAAAAGTTGGTATGTGAATTATAGAGGCATGACAATCAACAAAAGCCTATGAATTTTCTCAGTTTCAGTGTATCAATATATTCCAGCTCTCAATACTTGCATTTCTTTTCAGTTAAATTAGTTGTTCTTGACCCTCCTAACACGATTTAAATCCTGCCTGCGTCGCCACTAAACCCGATTCGCAAAAAGCCCAAATAATCAGCCTCTAGTAAAAAGGTATTTCCTAATTTCTAGCAAAATAGTTATATTTGTATATGCCACCTAGAAGTAAATATCGGAAAATTCGACTTCCATACCCTAAATGAAACAACGTAAATTCTCGTAAGTATATCATAGAAATTCAATTTGATTACTTCCAGCCATAATTGATGCATGGGAGAGATCGTGATTCTGGTATTCAGATAAAAAAAATCCAAGCTCAGGTTCATTCAGGCTCGCTCATGTTTAAAAAAATAAATTTTGTTATTCATTTATTTATAAAAATGATTAAATCTTGGATGATGCATGCTCGCTCGCTCGCACACATATGCATGTACACATATTTAAGTAGGGAGTGGAAGGAAAAAAAGCCTACGAACGCCATGTTTTCGGGCCACATACAACCTGAACACTGCGGAGAGGTGGGAAGACCGAACGAAAAACGACCATTATCCTTTGATTTTCATCATAAAGATAAAGGAATTAATCTCCAAAACCTTGAATGTATTTGAGAAATTCGTGAAACATCAATGAAAACTAGTCACCTTTATGCTCCTTAACCTTCGTTCTTGTCCGGTATTAGTTTGAGCAGCAAGAACAAATACGAATTCTACATATATAAGACACGAGCAACTAAGGACAAAAATACGGAGACCATTTCGCACAAGAGACATGATTATCTAGACACGGTTCGATATTACAACCACTCAGATCAAAGTAGAGGCATGCTAAACTCCTCATAAAAGATGAAGAGTTTTGTGCCACGGTCTAGAGATTTTCCAGTCGAGGGCCAAGGATGAAACTAAGAAGACTAGACGAGCCTCAAAACTTTTAAAGCTCTAAGGTTTCTTGTGTACTTTAAAATATTCCTAGGGGTAATATGACAAATTTATATTATTCTAGAGTACTATTATGATTTATGCAGGTAGTTAGTAGATGAGGAAATATAATCTTTATTGTTAGAGGTGTGCTCCCAACATCACACAAGCATTATAAATCCAGTTTCTCTCTTTAAGATTTCTATGCATGTGGTGAGAAAGGTTGATTTAGGATAAAATTTCTAATGCCGCATGGGCTATTATGTGGCCAAGAAACTATCGGCCTGTGACACATGTATCTTCCATAATATGATATGACAGATTCTACTACCTAAGCGCCAAGCAGTATATACTAAACGCTTCTGTCCTTATTTCAGCATGCATCATATCAGGATAACATCTGCACCCAAAAACTGAAGTTGACTAAAAATTTCGCCAATATCTTTCAATGGATTGAAATGTAGTGTGTACCTCTGTCAGAAAAATTTACACTCCAGAAGTACAGTCAAAGTGCGTGCTTCATCTTATTTCATCAGTTGCCGTGAATGTGCACTTTTGTGAAGGGTACCCTGCTTCCTAAAATCAGCAGAAGCTATCACCGTGAGGCATTTAGTATTTCCCATGCAGATGATATCCAATCTCAAGTTCAGTCTATGCTAGGGTGAATTATTAATTGCACATAATCTTCTTGCACATAAAGCATGATTGAGATACAAAATTGTGATGAACTCTAAAACTTGTACACCATCTGCTCAGTATAACCAAGTTCCTTCAGTATCCCAGTGAGCTGAAAACAGAAAACATTAACAGAAAAATTATGAATGGAAGTAAATTAAAATCCTATACCATGATAAAATGAGAGATAGTGCTGTTACCTCGCCTTGTGAACGGTCTTTAGCCTTATCACCAGAGATATGTTTCATCATTCCAGGAGGACCACAGACCTGATAAAGTACAGTCAAATCAGTAAAAAACTAAACTCTCTCTACCCATCTTATCAGCAGACAGTAACAAAATCAGGACAAGTTCAGGCTAAACTATTTATCTACCAAGTATACAGATAAGCCATTTTTCAGCTAGAGGTCAATGCATAGAGAAATTTACTCATGGCAACCCTAGGTGAACAAAACATGTAAAGGATCGGTAAATAACCACCACACTGAGATAAGAAGCAATAGTAAAAGGTCCTGCCTAAGTACTTGATTAAAGACAGATATTCCCATGATCAGAGTGTCCAAGACCAGAAAAGCATTATGTAACCAATCTAGTCCATTTCTAAGCTCACATGCACGGCACTCCAATCAACCCATGCAGGAAAAAATGGAGAGAATACTTTGGTCGTACGGGTATGAGAGTGGTTTTAGCAAAACTCATGTCACCGTATTATCTTGTTTCAATTCCCTTCACCCTTGATCTTAACAGCTGTCATAGTGCAAAGTCAAAGACAAAGTGTATCCAGCTGATTGCCTAATGCTATTAAATGGAAATTTCACAAACAGCAAGTCCTAATAAAAACAACCAAGTAAATTTCAAATTTCGCACATTCAAACACTTGGCTAATATGTCATTAGCAATTCAAACACTGGCTTGGTAATCCAAATATCATCATATTTGTTTGTGGGTGCATGCGAGTGTCGTGTTGCTAGGTATCTCAGATTATTAAAATATTCTATGTGGAGATTTGCAGTTGTGCACACGTTTGGCTTTGTAAGAAGTTGGACTCAAGATGGTAAACTTAACACTTACAAGTATAAGAGCGTCCTCACTTGGAGCCGGCAAGCCCTTGATGGCCATATCTTTTGATATGTAGCCTTTACCTCCTTTCCAATTCTTTGTAGGATTATCCACCGTATAGTATATCTAAAATTAGTCACAAGAGGAAACAGCCAATTTCTGAGTGGTTAAAATGAAGTTGCTGATAAAGTGGCAATGACAGCATCGCACTAAAATAAATTGAGATCCAACACCTTTAGATTTGGGTGACTGGCTGCAAGTATGTCAAGTTTCTGTTTCAGCAATATGTCATCTGGAGAGACATTAGCATATAGCAGAGACACCTATTGCAATCAAAAGGCTGGATAAGTTGGAATTGCACATATTCCACTGAGGATAATATATAAAAGAAATAAAATGAAACTGTCCAATATGCCGGAGTGCACACATCTCATTCATACGACACTACAAATGAAGAACATGTAACCTAAGCCATCCAAATGTCCCACATATATAGTACAAGGAAAAACATTTATAGGGTATGCAGGTATATGGAGCATTTTTAGGCGAATAGCAAAAGTATTTTGAGAGGTAAAGAAATCATTTCTTTTCGAGGAATAAAATTATCTCATATGTATATTGCTAAAGCTTCCAAGAGTAAGTTTTACATGAAGCACCAATGGAAGGATTTGGAACAATTATACAAATCACTTCCCACATAGTGACACACAAACGGCAATATCCTTGCTGCTTGGCCATCTCATATATTAAGAAAATGCTTGAATTATGTAATTATTAGCAGCAGCAAGAAAATAATCAGATATCAAACACAATAAGAACAGATGCGCGCAACCAAAAAGAAGACAATCCTCACCTGAGTATTGTCGTCAGGGTTCTTCAATATGGCATCAATCACCTGAAGCATCGGTGTTATGCCAGTGCCTCCTGCAATCTAATAAGTAAAAAGCATCAAACAATGATCTTTTACTGGCCCAAAAACTAAATAAATAACGATCCTTCAGATGCATTAATTGCACAAAGCTGCTCCATGCAAGTAAATTCTAAGCTACGAAATGCAAATGGGTATATTCATATTCATGATCTTAACTGCGAGGACAAAAGGGTGCACCTAACCTAACCATATCTTACCATTCCGATGTTTTTCTTCATGTTGGGGGTATATTTAAACTTTTCAATGGGCCTGCAGCAAACAGAATCTAGTGATGAATATGTTATCAAATTATCGTCGCAAACTTTTAAAGCAGTCTTTACCCTTTAACTTCAACTACATCACCAGGCTTTAGTATAGCAAAATGCTGGCTCATTTTACCTTCTGGATACACCTGAAATGGTTTATTGCACACATTATAAAAGTCTATAGGCGAAATAGAACCAAGGAAGCAAGGATAGATAACAAGGTCAAGAGACAAAAAGCTAACATTACCTTAATCAGTAAGTCAAAGTACCCCTTAGCATCAGGATCTGATATAGGTGTATACCTATGCATAAGCAAATTCAAATATACATACAAAGTCAATATGGGAATAACTAGGAAGTGACAAGGGCACAGGATTATGAAGCCACTATGGGAAAAAATTTACAGTTCTTGCTTGTTGCTATCAATCATAGAAAAAGGGTTTCTTAGCAAGGTTTGTTTAGCAAGAAGAAACAGAAGCCATCCATTCTAGGGCAAAAGGAGTAAATGACTAGCTGCAGACTTGACCATGCATCTCAGCCAATTGAATCATACAAATGAACATATTTTATTGAACATGAATGGAAAAAATAGCATAGGACAAAGATCTAATTCTACCAGAAGATGCATCTAAAGTTCAGTTTTGATCCCAAACCACCTTCAATTTTGAAATGAGCAGCATCTTGAGTAGATGTATATTCATACACGTCAATCTTTTTATGTCTATAAAGTCTACTCGAGAAACTAATGGACCAAAAACTCCAAAAACCAAGGAGTTTATCATAGGCTATAATGATAGTTTTCAGAGGGTCCCCTCTCATATGTATTAAATAGACCCACAGGAACTCCAATAAAATATTTTCAAAGTATAGACATACCAGCATAAATTACAAGATTAGTCAAAGCTGACAGTTCTGAGAAGATTGTGTATGGATACATACATTCCTCTCTTCTACGAAAAATAGGTTGCTCATGTACGAAAGAAAATAAAACCAAAAATAATCGTTAGCTTATTCTACACGTGTTTACAAATTTGTAACGAAACCAGCTGAGAGAGTACTACTATTATACTATGAAGTCAACTTTAATATGAGCAAAAAAGAATATGTAAAATTTTGAGCACTTTAATTCAAGCATAAAATCAATCAAAATTAGTGATAGGAAGGACATTGTACAACTCGTTCTACACACGTGTTTACAAATTCGTAACGAAACCAGCTGAGAGAGTACTACTATTATACTATGAAGTCAACTTTAATATGAGCAAAAAGATATTCAAGAATATGAAAAATTTTGAGCACTTTAATTCAAGCATAAAATCAATCAAAATTAGTGATAGGAAGGACATTGTACAACTCGTTCTTTGTAGGATGGAATTGGCCATCAAGAACATGGCTTGATTGAAAGCATCATCCATGCACAATCTTTAGCAAGGAGATATATGCCATTCATATACAAATGGTAAAAGAGGGATTGATGTAAAAAACAATGCTTAGGAATTTTTAATCCAAGAAGAATACTCACGGGCGAACAACATATTTTGTCTTCCCTTCAGCATCTTGTCCAGTTGGAGCTCTGCAATCATGAAAACACCATCAAGATGATGAATGAGAAGTACGGTGTGGAGGGAGCTATCTTTCTACTTTGAAGTGCAACCTCCTAAAAAAAGTTCATAGTTGATGCATACAAGATCTACTCTTATGGACATCAGAAGTACCTTGTCAAGATGCATGAAGCAACATGTAAACCTAACTTGACATCTGGATCAAATGAAAACCTGCATCATGGAAACAATCTGTATTAGCTATCTCCAGTAAATTTTGGGAACATTGCAGTGAGATATCACGGGCCAATTATAGTGGTCCATGGGATCATCTAACAAAACAATAAGGATACTTGTGCATTATGTCAATATGCTAAATGCATATATTCTCTTAAGCAAAGTCATGCAATTACCAAATTAAATAGAAAAATTGCCATGCAAGAAGATCGGTTCTTATGGGATTATAAAATCCATGTTACTTCAACTAATGACAGACAGAGAGAGAAGCTGAAGCGCAAGAACCTGAATAGCTGAGTGTTGTGGCTAACCCTTGCTGTGTCTTGCAATTTAAATTCAATCCATTTATCTGGATTTAGAGCTGAAATACATTGGAAAAAGGTCCCAGTAAGCGCAAAATGATTAAGTATACCTGAGAAAGTCAGCTTCTTGAATGTCTGAAACTTCAACACCACCAACATAAATAAGGAAAATCAAATGAACGAGACCGACTTAACCAAGATAGTCTAATTTAGCATCTTAGTCATAGTTCAGCCAGAAAGTCAGGTCAAAAATCATACACGTGAACAATACTAAATGGTTTTTTTGAAAGGTCAGATAGACTCACCAATTTTTGAGCCCGTGTCTTCATTTACTTGGTCTAGATAAGCCTGTGATGGAGAGAAACTTTAGATACCAAGCAAACAGGGAAAAGAAGTACATAAATGACCACAATGAGAACTGAGTGGTCAAGACCTCAAGGAAAAAAGTTCCATCATTTTACACTCAACGATTCGTACCATCAATCCAATGTAGCATGCCTAAGCCCCAGTACTAATCTTAGATGCAGCATCTCCGATGAAATGGTGAATGCTAGTGATTGGGATAAGATACCAGAAACCAAAGGATGCATGACCCCTACACTAGCTAATGCAGGGAAGAGACTTAAGCCGAATTGGCAAAATAACATCGCATCCATGAAAACCTGAATCGACTCAACATCCGCCACATCAAATCTCACATCCTGGAGAGGTCCCAATTGCCACCATTTGCTCAATTTTCAGCAATCAAACCAACCCACTGCAACCGAAATCAGAGCCAAAACACCGATGCAGCTACTACACATCATGTCGGCGACATATCAAATGCTTCTCTTAATCCCTCAAACTAACGATTGATGCGACTTTCAACATCACGAACTCACAAGTACGCGCATTATTTCAGCGACTAATTCACATGAAAAAGAAACCCCCAGATATTCGGCAGGGAGGAGGAATCAAGTAATCAAGTACCACGTTCGGAGACGATGCGAAGTAGAAGCAGGACAAGCCCCCGGAGACGGCGGCGATCGCCCCGACGGGAATGCGGAAGCCGCCGGAGCTCGAATTCGAGCGGCGCCGGTACGATTCGGCGACGGCGATCGGCGCGGACCGAGCGAGTTTCTTGAGAAAAGCCGACGCCATTTTTTCCTTCTTCGGGCTCGGAGGAAGGGGGAAAAATGCGAAGTTGCAGAGCCGAACTGGAGTTTGCCGGAGTCAGGGTTTTGGAGTTTTCCGAAGGGGTCGAACTTCACCCGGTCCCGCCACGTGGAGGCGACTCATTGGGTACACGCTTTGTGGGCCCAATATTATGGGAAGAAATTGAAATCCAGAGGTTCTAGTTTAGGCTCGATCCAATTGGAGTTGGGCCGGACGGCCCAATTGAAGGCCCATAGAAGAGCCCACGTGGGCAAGTCCAGAAGAGCCGGTGAACTTAGGCCGCAGAGATTAGTTCCTACAAAAGATCAAATCTTTCCTTTTACACACGATTACATTTTTCGAATCCGTGAGACTCGCTTTACTTCTCGTTAGAAAACCGTAGCGTTTCACTCGAGGGATAACATAAGCGCACTGCTGGGGTCAATGAGTTTCGACTCTCGAGTTAGTAAAGATGGAATCGAGAATGAGAATCCAATATCCTGAAAGCCTAAGGGCTCCTCCGTGAAGTTCTTCCATGGTGAGGAGCAGCCTAAATGAGATTTCCAATTGATTTTACATTACGTAAATAATAGGATAATATGCGAATTTTTCCATAGCAACTAGATGAAAGATAGTTTTTACGTGTCTGATAGGGTCAAGAAGTCCCATCAAGTCCTATCGTTACAAACGTTACACATTGATGTTGATTATACAAAATGATGTATTTTGAATAATTGTTATGCCATGTCATTTCGGAGTCCATGGGGTGAAAGAGGAATCAATATATATCTCCGTAAATGTATTAATTTGTATTAGAAATTGTCACCTATATCACTCATTGCCATGTTAGTCAAGTCAACTTCTATGTTGTCTTGGCCAAAAATTATAATTTAGATGCATCCTTTGTTCCTTTAATAAGGCATGTCATGAGCGGCCAAGTAATTTGGCTGTCACTTATCATCGATTAAGGGACTATATCAACTTATTACAATGGTACAATTGAGCCACTCCTAGAAACATCATTTTGCAAATGGAAAATAAATTCTATTAGGAGTTAGTAGAAGCGGCTAGGTGCCATTTTCTTTCATCGTGGAATTCAAGATTATTGAATTCGAGAGGAAGTTAAGGCGAAGACCCCATCCAAGATGGACTCGGTCAATATAATCATCGACCATATAGATCTTTAAAGATTCGAAAGTTATGATGATGTTTGATTCATGAATCATGAACCATAGAAATTTTCAATATTCGGTGTCAATTTAGTAAAGCCAAAGTTGTAAAGGATATGTTCGTGCGACCACTCTCATTGTGTTTTTTTTTTTTTTGTCGGTCTTACTCTAATTCTACTCTAATACTCACTCTTAGACTTTTGCTTTACTTCTTGCAGGGCGTGGGAATCGAAACCCACTCTTGAAATGAAATCGTCCCCACCCCAATCCCCCCTAACACATGTCACACAATGAGTGAATTATTGCATAAGTGACTCGGTACCATAGTCATATGTAATACCTTCTCTCAACTCTTAGGTCTCATGCAAGTGGAGGCCATTTCCAACTCCTTTTGGACTCTCTAAGTCAGATGAAAAAACTTAAGTCGAATTGCCAATGTGGGCTTGCATCCATGTAAAAATTGGGCCGACTCAATGTCTGCCTCCTCAATCTCAAAATCCTAAAGAGGTCCCAGTTGCTACCATTTGTTCGATTGTCGGCACTGAAACTGGTCCGTCAAGACTGAATTCAAAGCCAAAACACAGATGCAGCTATACATCGTGCTAGGCTAGCAACATCTCAATCTTAATCCTTTTCTTAATCCCTCGAATTAACGATTGACATCATTTCCACATCACAATCTTACAGAGACACACATATTCAGCAGGAGGACGAATGAAGTACCACATTCAGAGACAAGGCAAAGTAGAAGCGGAATAGACCTCTGGGCGATCGCCCCAGTGGGAATGTGGAAATTGCCGCAGCTCAACTTCGACCGGCGTCCATGAGAGTTGGTGTGCTATGATTGATGTGGACCGAGCAAGTTTCCTGAGAAAAGTCAGAAGCCATTTTTCCTTTTTCGAGCTCGGAGGAGGGGTAAAACTGCGGAGTGATGAACCGAACTGGAGTTGCCTGAACCAGGGTGTTAAAATTTTCCGAGGGAGTCAGAACTTCACATGTTTTGCCATGTGGAAGTGATCGATTGGGTCCTTTTGTGTGGGCCCAATTATATTTGGGGGAAATGAAATTCAGAGTAATTTTTAATTGGGGCTGATCCGGCTGGATTTGGGCCGGTCAGCGTACTTGAAGGCCCATCAAAGAGTCCACGTGGGCAAGTCCGGAAGAGCTGGTGAATTTAGGCTGCAGAGAATTTCTCTACAAAATTTCAAAATTTTCCCTTTACTAAATTACATTTTTCTAACAAGTGAGACTCACACTACTTCTCGTTAACCAAAAAGAATAACATCCGCGCACTGCTAAATTCAGCGTTAATGAATTGTGACTATTGAGTTAGTAAGGACAGAATGGATAGTGAGAATCTAACATTCCGAAAGCTTAAGTACTCCTCCACAAGTTTCTTTCATGGTGAGTAGAGGTGTTAAACGGGTAGGTCGGGTTTGGGTCGGATCATTAATGGTCTGACCCAAATTGACCCATTAACCCATTTATGACCAATTTATGCCTAATGTAAATTTTCCGACCCATACCCCACCTAACCCATATCCGACCCATGTCCAACTCAACTAAACTTAAAAAAGCTTATTTCTTATATATATATAATGGCATTGCTAAAATAGTTTTATAAAACACAAATTTAATGGACAATTTTTATAATTTTTAAAATAAATATTTTAAAAAATCTAATTTTAATTATTTTTTATTTTTTAAAATTAAGTTTTTAATTATTTTTTATTTTTTAAATATAATTTTTAATTTCTTTTTTTCTTTTTTTGTTCTTCTTCTTCTTTGGCTGGCCACTGGCCATGACGATCGCCGACGGCCGACCACAGGTGAGCCTTGAGCTCGCTAGATCCGGCGAGCTCGAGCTCACCTCTCACCGGATCTAGTGAGGCTCGAGCCTCTCCCGATGTCGGCGAGGCCTCCGTCTCGCTAGATTAGGCGAGCTCGAGCTCACCCGACGCCGGTGAGCTTGAGGCTTGCCTGGCCGGTCGTCGTGTCGGCGACTGGAGGAAGAAGAAAGAAAAAAAAAAAAGAAGAAAGAAAAAAGAAAAATAGAAAAGAAAATTAAAATAAAAAATAATTATAATTTCAGTTTTTATAAAAAAAAATATTTTTGTAAAGTTAAATAGAGAAGAGAGTCTCTCTCTGTAAACGGGTTCATTTTTAATGGGTTGATAAATGGGTCTTAAATGGGTCTACTCTTAGATCCATTTAAGATCCATATATGTCAGCCTCTTTATTTTTAAAACCCATTATGGGTGCTTTGGAAAATAAGACTTGACCTATTAACGACTCATTTAACTAGAAATGGGTCCATAAATGGGTCAATGACCCATTTTGACACCTAATGGTGAGGAGCAGCCTAAATGACATTTTTATTTGGTTTTGCATCATGTAAATAATAAGATCGTATGTAATTTTTTCCCAAGCAACTAGACGAAAGACAGATCATGCATCTAACAAGGTCAAGAATTCCTGTTAAATCCTATTATGAAAAACCTTATACATCATTGTTGAATTTGGTGAAGAAAGAAGTATTTCGAATTAGTATTAATCCGCATCATTTCGGAGTTTTTCGATATTGATCTCCTCGAATGTATTAATTAGTATTAGAAATTCTCACCAATATCACTCATTGCCATGTTAGTCAAGTCAACTTCTATGATGTCTAGGCCAAAAATTATAATTCAGATGCCTTCTTTGTTGCTTCATGTCTCATGTCGTGAGCGGCCGAGTAATTTGGCTGTCAGCATATAATGGAACAACTGAGCCATTCCTAGAAACATCAGTTACAAATGGAAAATAAGTTCTAGTAGGAGGCTGTAAAAGCGGCAAGTTACCATTTTCTTTTCACTGTGGAATTTAAGATCGTTGAATTCAAGAGGTAGTTAGGGCAAATATTTGCCAAGACCCCGTCCAAGATGGAACACGTTGATATAGTCATTGACCATATAGATTCTAAACAATTCTGACGATTATGATGAAATCCTATTCGTGAATCATGATCCATACAATAGATTTTCAATGGCTGGTGTCAATTTAGTAAGTCAAAGTAGTAAAGGATGTGATCGCACAGACCAACCACACACTGTATGATTAGTGAATTTGTCAGGAGTCACTAAATCAACACCAACTATTAAATGAAAACATGATATCTCACATTTCTTGAGACGTAAACTTCAACAAACCCTTTGCTAATGTTTAGGATGAGAAGAAATTGCCACTCCTTGAAACTATTATTTATGAGGATCTCGACATTATGGCTACGTTTGGTCGTCCGGATTTCTAATCGGGATAGGATTGGATATGATAGGATATGAAATCCTGGGATTTTTTTATATTATGTCAATTGTTTGATGAATCGCAGTATTAAGGCGGATATGTTCACATCATATCATGTACATTTTTGTGATATAAACGGTATATCATTATAAATGAATCTAAATGTTCATAAACGGAGATGGTGAAAATCTCTCGTAACACTATTCCTCAATTTATTTTTATTTTATTCTTATTTTATGTTCCCTCTTTTCTATATTATTTTCTTTATTATTTCTTTTTTCCCCTTTCATCATTCTTTAATAAAATTTTATCAAATAGTAAACTGTACTAACATACCTAAAATATATAATAAATATAAATATTTAATTTATAGATTGAATGTTTATTATAAGATAGAATTAAAGTTGAATATATAAATTAAAATAGGATTAATTAAAAAAAAATTACTTTTTTATTTTTAATTTCTTAAATTAGAATTCAAATATTATTTATATTGAAATATAATTTCAATTTTATTAATTTAATAAGTTTGTTATTCGAAAAAAATAACTTTCCTATTAAAGACATTAGAAATCCTATCCACATTTATCACATATTCCCCGTGGGATAATTTTATCTTGTCTATATCCCCATTATATTCGACTTTATCCTATCATGAGCAAGTACCAAGCGTAGGATAAGATAAATTATATCCTATCCCGAATTTTATCCTGACTACCAAACGCAGCCTATGAGTTGTCAAAGGTGAATAAAGATTTTCATTTTCCCTTTTATCAAGAGAATTAAGGGATGTGCCAAAATACTAAATTCAGGCAACTCAGCATCGGTGGGGTTGGCCATTACACACGTAGTGCCAATTATATCCCAAGTACGAACAAAGAAGCTGATTTGGAGTCTAGTCTAGCTAAGTGACCAAACAATCTGTCTCCAAATTAATATTGAGATGTTGAATGGAATGCCTGTGTGCCTGTGTCTCATTGGCTCGGGTTGCCATCTGTTTTGGAAGATGGAAGCGTCTTCCCAGATAATATAGGTACGAACCAATGGCTTGGATTGTAGAATTATCGCAGAGGCCTGCCACTTGTTGCGTATTGATTCACCAACTGCCCACATTTTTTCTGGTTTAGTTGTTAGTTGTGGTACTAACAATGAATTCACTTGAGTCAGGCAGCATCAACGTCAGTCAGGGACAGGAAAAACACCAAAACACAGCAACATTTATTTTGAGATATCACAGTTACCATTTGAAAAAGCAAGATATGAGTTCTCATTGGCAAATTCTTGCTCGGATTGGGGTCCAGCGGAACATTGCATCACGGCCGTTGATATTGTGAACCCATAAGATCAACGGTTGTTTATCTATCTGGTCCACACTGGACCCCGGTCCTAGACAAGATTTAATAATTCAGGCCAGAAAAGTTTACCCTTCCATTCTCAGTTCTTGTCTCCTTCCTATCTCCTTCTTTACAGAAATCCCTATCAGCATATTAGACAAGATTTAATAATTCAGGCCGAGGTCACAGACATTACATGTCTTTATCTATGAGCAAACCTATCACCAGTCGTTAATGCTGCTCTGGTGAAATCTTATAGGGTGCTGCGGGTCACGCAGATATTCGTGTCATCTGAACGTTTCGAAGATTCGACACCTGACATGGACAGCAAGTATATTGACTCTTCGCAGGCTTTCTCCAATGCAATTGCTACGACTTAGATGCAAGATTGATACAAACTTTTCAACCTGGCTCTCTGAGAGTTTTTGGCATCTAGCGATTCATATATTAAGTGAGTGAGCGCTATTCTAATCACCTTTGAGCAGGTATCTTGTATATGGGATATCGGGATTGTTTCAAGCATTGTTTGAGTTCTTTCAACTCCACAGCATTCGATGACTAGAGCTTTCTAGATGGATAGTTCGGAGCTCAGAGAGATTTTAGTTTATTCAGATCAAATATTTTGATTCTGAACAGAGAGCAGCCGACCAAGAAGTCGATTGACTTCGTGTGATTTTTGGAGATGTTAGAAGGAGGAAGCTTGGGAATGTCCTTCCTCAGCACAAATAGTTGGCCAATCTGTACAGAAAATCTGGAGAAGATTAGGACTCGGTGCAGAACGAGGCGTAAGCAGTATGAAGGTCAACTTTCGTTGTCACCAACAGACGCCAGAGGAAATCCACCGGAAGCCAGAGATGGTTCAGGGTCTAGTTCAGCTCCACAAAGACACACTCTCCCAAATTCTCTGCTTGGCCGTGGAAATACTGTTGGCATAATTGGAGGACCATCTGTGCATTCTACGCTAGTTTTCTTGGAGAAGCTTGTCTTGTGGAGCTCCAAGGGCGGGGAAGAAGGCGTCCCTTTTGTGGTCTGCAGTGACCCGGCATTAAAGAAAGACCTTTCCCTTTCTAGTCCATTCCACTCGTTGCGTGGAAGAAATGTCTGTTCAGAGTTAAATAAAGACGCAGTCATTGAAAGCTTGCGGAGAAAGAGAGCAATTCTTGAAGACGCAGGAGCGGGGTGTATGGTCATGCCATGTCACTTGTGTCATGTGTGGTATGAGGAGGTATCTGGAGGGTGTGCCTTGCCATTCCCTCATGTGGGCGAATGCGTTGCGAGGGAGCTCAAGAGGGCCAAGTTAAAGCCGCTTGAAGCTGGAAGTGATGTACGAATCGGGCTGCTAGCGACTGAGGCTGTTTTGATGAGTGGCTTTTATCAAGAGCAGCTTCAGAGGCAGGTATGACGCATTCTTTACTTGCCTCTGGCAATGAATGTGTTGGTAAATGGCTTAGGTAGAAAATTCTCTTTAAGATGTTCTGGTTCATGTTGAGGTCTGAAGTTGGAAATCTTCAGTTATATAACTGACTAGGAAGATGTTCTCTCACTTGGGGTTATAATTTGGCTCTTGCGGGTGATTGAATTTCGACTTATTCAATGGAGATTCAAATGATGATGTGTCACCTACTCTCTGAATCATATGTTCCTTTTCCTTATCTGATCATGGATGCCTCTCTATTCCAATGCTCAAGGGATTCGAAGTCGTGCTGCCTGACAAAGCAACAATGGACAACATTTACATTCCCGCAGTTGAGGCATTTCACAGGAAGGACATCGAAGGGGCGCGAAACCTCTTAAGAATAGCCATCCAAATCCTCCTAATCAGGGCTGCAAACACCGTAGTCCTTGCTTCTGACGAAATGCAGGGTCTTCTGCCTGGTGACGATCCTCTTCTGAAGAAGTCCATCGACCCCATGGATGCATTGGTGAGGTCGGCAATAGCATGGGCCAAATCTAAACGGAAGAAACCTACATAAGCAAGGTGAAGCTTAATCTTTTTAGGAAACAAATGAATTGTGCAATGGTACAGGAATTTCCCTCTTGTAATATGCAAGCTTAATGTCATCCAGAAATATGTTATGCAAAGTTAGCAATTAGACGCATAAATAAGGCTTTTGATGTATATTTAGCGATGGTTTTGATATATCCATCATTTCCACTGACATAGAGGACGAACATGTATTCAGCATCTGGAAACTATATTCTGCAGCAACAGAATGAAAATTCATACTTAACACACCGATAGAAATTTAAAGATAAGTTCATGATGTAGCAATCAGGTAAAAGCGGTAATAAAAAATAGTCTTGCGGACTGAGATTGATATTTCGATGGATGGCGACGATCCGATTTGACAAGAAAAAATCTTCTGCAAATGTCAGTCCCTTGTGATAGACGAACTTTAGCTTGCTCTCGAAATCACATCATGAGCAACTCATTTGTGTAATTTTCTACACGGCTTTGAGATTATAATATGCTGATAAATTCGATGATTCATTTCATACGCTATGCAGAACTCTTAGAGCGAAACAGGGCCAAAAATGACTGCCACAAGAAAAGATCATGATGACATGCAATCAAATGCTTGAAAAACTTGAGATGATGTGAAGAGCAGCAGGCTGCATATCGTGTCGTCTTAGGAACCTCCTCTTCATAAGTAAGTCGCTGATTTTTTCTTGGCTTCCGTGTCTAATATTATCTGTAACTCTGGAACTGGAGATGGATCCAGAGGGAATACTTTGGTAAGGGACAGCCCCCAACTAGATGTACCAAGACTTTTTATTAAAACTTGCTTACTAAATGATGAGTCAAATTTTGATTAGCTATTCGAACAAATTGGACCCATACATTTTATGATTGACTTACTCATAAAACCAAACAAAATGTGACACGTCATAAGCTACACATAAATTAATATCTCTAACATAACCCGTTACCTATACCTATCATTTTATCCATTAAATTGATCTCGAATGTATAGTAGTTTCATATTTGATATTGAGTTTTAGAGAAAATTACATTTTTGATCATGTAGTCTTGGGGAATTTCGCTTTTGGTCCTTATACTCGGTTCGATTATAATTCTAGTCCTTGTACTATTCTCAGGCAACAATTTAAGAGCAGTCCATTGGATGACCTCCATCGCGACCAATTGTTTCAGCAGCAACTAGTGTTAAAGAAAATCAGAGACCCAGTCAACCAAATTCTATGGCAGATTATTGGGAATTTGCAAGAAGATGCACAATCAATTACCGAGAACAATTCAAAGATGGTGCCTAAATTTGGAAATTTTTGAGAGATTTTCATCTTCTGAAGTGGCATTAAGCTTGACTGCATGAGATCATGTGGTGATAGAACTAAAATTCCATTTATTTCGTGAAAAATGAAACATTTCTAGAAAATATTTTTTTCAAAGTCATTTTCCAAGAAAATAACAATATTTTTTAGTATTTGACTAGAACTTGAAAATGAGCTGAAAAATATATTCCATCATTTGATATGAAAAATCTGATTTAATTTTCCTAAATAGACATACACTATTTGGGCACTAGTAACTTGTGCATAAAAGTCAAGTAATCGGGTAATGGCACTAGAATCCTAAGTCCAATCTTGATGGACCTCGACCTGAGCGCCAACGATCAGGGCATGGGCACTCGGGTCCTAGGCTTGGCCTTGACAGACTCGAGCATAGGGATTGAGGTCTTGGGCCACAGCCTCACCCTTGATGGACCCAAGCATAGGCATCTGGATCCTAGCCTCAGCGTTGGCCTTGATGGACTCGAGCTCGGGCATTAGGAACCTGAGCTTGAGCCCTAAGTACCTAGGCACAACTTTCGTGCACTCCGGTCGAAGTACCAGGTACTAAAGCTTGAGCATTGGGGACCCAAGCACGACCTTTGTGGACTTGAGCCTAAGTGTTCAGGATCTAAACTCGAGTACTAGGATCTTGTGCTCGGCCACTAGGGATTTGGGCTTAGGTGCCGGGGCTTTAGGCATGGACACCAGTGTCCCGGGCTTGACCTCGATGAACCATTGCGTGGGTGCTAGGGACTTGAGTACGGGCATTGAGGTCTTGGGCATTGGCACAGGGATCACCTTGATAGACCGAGGTACGGGTGTCGGAGGCCTAGTTTTGAACGCCGGTTTTTGTAATGACACCTCGAATGAGACAAGGCAACAATTGATAGGTTTACGGCTGGGGTTAGGTTTCTCAATCTCTATTAAGTATTTTAACGGGAATTTTTGGGTGCAACTTGGTTTATTGATTGGAAAACTTTTGAGAGCAGACTTTATTACGGTACCAGCTATTAGAAGGAAATATGCTTGTCTTTGTGTTGAAAAGTTGACAAAACACGCCTTTAATGCCTTCTATTTTTCTTGAAGGAAATCTTCGACGTGTGGAGTATGAACATATACATTTGATTTGTTTCAGATGTGGTCATTATGGCCACGAATTAGATGACTGTGGGTCTAGAAGGGATAAAATGATAGAAGAAACTGGGAAGGGTAACTTCATGTGTGATTCTCCTGCTGTGAACATAGTAAAACAACAAAAAGTTCTTAGGGAGACCCAATATATGTTTGGCCTATGGATGGTTGTATGCAAAATACGAAGGGGCCGAAGACAACAAGTGGAAGAGGTGCCAATTGATATTCGAGAAGAAAATGGAGATTTCGTTGCTCTGGGATCTCACTTTTTAGGGCTACCTCAAGCAAACTTCTGTGAGGATCTAAATGATTCTCCTCAACTGGCGTGACCTCCCTTTCAGCGCCCTCTTATGCACGGGCGGAGGCTAATGGCTCACTAAGCGTTTAGGTTAGTGTGATCTCTTCCAAACTCACCGGTTCACGACTTATGGTTTGAATTTTTTTACCTGCAAATCAATTTTAAATAGAAATCGCCACTAATTGACTAATTGATTTGGGATGGGTCAATTAGAAAATCAAGCAAAATATTGGGAGAAATGCTTCACTCATGCACAACCAGAGAAACTAGGATCGAGAACTTAATTACACTAATTAATCATTTTTGGGATGGGTCAATTAGAAAATCAAGCGAAATATTGGGAGAAATACTTCACTCATGCCCAACCAGAGAAACTGGGATCGAGAACTTGATTACACTAGTTAATCATTGAAGAAATAGAAATTCATGCATCATAAATGCGTGGAATAAGCCAATATTTTCTTCCAAAAGTTAAATCAGATTTCCTTTTTCTTTTTGTAGGGATTTTCCATGTATTTGTGAAAAAAAAAACTATTTTTGGTTTTTTCAATTTTTTTGGGAAAATCTAGAATATTATTATAAAAATCGACCCGGGTCGGTCAAGCCTAGTGCTCGGCCCTATTTGGATTCGGCCCGACCGATCCGAGTCGCTCTTCCCCGCCCCTGAAACAACTAGGGGTGTGCATGGTCTGGGTGGGCGGTTCTTGACCTAGAACTGGGAACTGCCCGCTAAAGACCGGTTCTGAAAAATTGGAACCGGGATCCACCCATTTGTTGCATGGATCCACCCGGGAACCGGATCGCTGGTCTGGTTTGGTTCCCGGGTGGATCCATGGAACCGGTCTCACAAAAATAATTAGCCTCATAAGTCATACGCCAGCAATATGCAGCCATATAACTACAAAATATCGTGCCGAAAATAGAAAGAAGCGAACAGAACTTCAAATCTACAAACTAAAATGATATCTTTTCCTCAACTACTACAGCTCGTAACTAAGCAACACCATTCTCCTGGCGAAGAAACGGATTAGAGGAGCGAAAACTCGGACAGCAGAATCGGAAAAATTATCACGCACGCGAAACCAAATTCATTCCCCCACCTAGCTTCCTATTCTTCCACCGACGAAAATCAGGAGAACGACCGCTCACGAAAAGGAAATTCGAACATCAAAAGGCTCATTTCAGTAGAGATATTCAATTAAGAAGACAAAAAAAGAGAGGCGCTTCAATCTCAATCAATCCCTGGGACTGTTCGACTCACTTTCGTTTGTTCGACTCAACGAGAATGGAGCTCACGCGCTCTTCTTCAAGCCGTCATGATTGAGCTAGGGTTTCGCGCGAGATATTTGGGGGTGGAAAAAGGAGGTCCTCGGAGTATTTGGCGTTGAAGATGATGATGGAGGAGAAGAAGAAGGAGAACCGTCAAGGGGGTTCGTGTACTATTTGCCTTTTGATGCTGGGTTTGTTAATTAGTAATTTCAATTTTTTTTAATATTAAAAATTAGTCGACCCGGTCCGGGTGGGTGGGTGAATGGATTCGTCCATGGAACCGAGAATCGGACTGGTATCCACCGATTTTCATAAATTGAAATTAGGGTTCCCTTAAGAATCACCGATTCCGGACGGTTCCGATCCGATTCTGGGCGGTTCGAACGGATTTCGGTTCTTTTGCATATCCCTAAGAACAACTAGCTCACCTTACCCCCATTTTCAACTTTTCCCTTTCCTTTCTTTTGTCTTTTCATTATTAGTATTATTATTATTATTTTCTCTTCCCTTCTTCGTCTCTCTTGTCTTGTCTTTTCTTCCCTCCGCACACACCAACTAGCAAAAAAGAGCGAGAGACGCATTTTGTCTTTTTCCACTTTGTCTTTATCCATTTTTTGACTTTTCTTTCCTTTCTCTTTTTCTCTTCCTCTTTCTTCTCCTTTGCGTTCCCTTCTTCCCCAAGGACCGAAGATGTTGCTGGTTCGAGCAACTGAAAGGTCCCAAGTTCAATAAAAAAAATTCAGCATCATATGAACCGTACTCGGCCATTACGCGGCTGCCATTCAGGGCCGTGACCACCACCGCCCTTCCTCTTTACCAGCCAAGAACAGGTTGTCTGGGAACTCGACGCATACTCGAAGAACATCGAAACAAGAACATGCCAAGCACAGGATAGCAATGGGGACTCATCTAAATTCGTTCGACGAGCGACGAGCACCCGCGACGGATGGAGAGCTAAGAATCAACTGCACGGATCTCATTCAGTCATTTCGTCAAACACGCTGAGGGCATCGGCTAAAAGGAAGCTCTACACATGAACTCGGATCCCAAAAAGAGAGACCAGCAAAAACCCGACTTCGCCATGGGGATGATTCATTTAAGGCTGACGTAAATCAGTGAGTTTCGGCCGTCTGAAGAAACAAACGTGCTCCTGACTTAGGCCTTTCATCAAACTTGCGGCGTGCATCATATAAAAGGGCGACACCCGCAATTATCCAAGCTCGAGTCCATGCCGAGATCCACAGCAATCAACATGCTAGGTTACGGGACTAGAGTATGCACGCAAATAAGACCGGAAACTCGCACCCACTGGACGACGGCGGTCCGGTCCGACGAGCCCGAACAGGGCACGGGAAGCAACATTAAAACAGGGCACGAAAACAGGGTGCACGGAACAGGGGGGTCGGGCGAGGGTCCCTACCCAGCTCGCGGCGTCGGACGGCCGAGGAGCTCGATAGATCGGGCTACGTTGGTCCGCCTCGCTCGCCCGCGAGCTGGTTTCCTCGGGAAGCCGACCCCGAATTGGAAAAAAAAAAGACCGCCCGAGCGGGGACCTACCGTGGCTTCAGAGTGGACAAGGAGCGGTGGCGGATCGTCGGTTTTGGTTCGGAAGTGGCGGCCAACGACGGCCCTCTCAGTTGCATTCTCTCTCCTTCGGGTACCAAGATCTGACCTCTCTCTCTAAAACTCAGATATCTCTCTCTTTGAGCCCTGGTTTCTCTCCCCGGAACCTCCCTCTCTGTCACTGCCCTCAGATCTCGGCTTCTCTCTCTCCGCTACCTTCTCCGATCTCCCTCCTCTCCGGCTTGCTCACTCTCGGGCCTCCCCTGATGTCTCTCGGGGGAAGTCCTCTGAGCTCGCTGCCCTCTCCGTGTGTCCTTTGAACTCCGCCCGATGCTCTATTTATAGGCCAAGGGGCCCGGTTGGCGGTGGCTCTTCGACCGCTGGTCTTCGGCGCTCCGACCGGCCTCCCCCGGCTAAACCGGCGCCCCACCAGTCGAGGCAGCTCTAGCTAGGCCTGCTACGTAGCTCGATGGCATTGAAGACGTGTGCGAGATATCTCCTCTACCCTCGTTCCTCTGCATAGGTCTCGCGTGGGTTGCAGAGGAAGGATGGAGGAAGAAGGCAAGGGGGAGGGGGCCGGGCCAAGGGAAAGTATAGGCTGGGCCTTGGGCCCGCGTGGGGGAAAAGAAGAAGAAGCGGGCTGGGCGCGAAGGCCCAGCCCGCATAGGCTTTTTTATATTAATTTATCCGAAAATAACGTAAAAAAGGGAAATAAAATAGGAACTAAAACTTAATGGATGCAAATAAAAATTAAGACCTAGGTGATGCGAAAATCATTTTTGTTGGGGCCAAAGTGATCCCTAATTTTCTATGCAATTTTTATCATAACTATTTAGTCAAAATTTAGATGGCAACATCAGCGAGAGATACATATTTTGAAAGAGAATAATTCCGTCGGAACTAAAGATAAAAGGAAAGGCAAAGTGGTTGAATTTGATTTATGAGGGCTTCTTCATAGAAAATGAGAAATTGGGACTATCTTAGACTTACGAGCAGATAACCAGAGTTGTGCAGGGCATTCCTCCTAAAGATAGTGGGCTTCCAACTTAAATTATTCCATTCAAAATAACTTAATCCACTTTGTACTTTAAATCCGCACCTTGACAATACGGTGCTTCCCCTTGTACAGCTCTCTAGTAAAGAGCTCTGTTCAAATCGAAACGTGTAATAGGTTTCGAAGGATGTCCTACAAGCACCACTAAAACCACCTGATGATATTGGTAGAGTGGGGGACATCAATTCAACTACGTTGGAGGTTTTAGATTCTCTTGAGGGGACAACTCATTTGATGCTTGATGAGGATATTGATTTGATGAATTCTATGAAATTGTTAGAATCTGTGATCCAATTTTTAGAGTCTTCCACACATTTGCTAGTACCATCTAGAAAATTATACATAAAATCTAGTCTTAGGCGGCAATGAATGTGTGCAGAAGAGTCCAGAAAGCACAAGCAAAGTGTTGAAGTCTCTAGGAGCCTATATGTGGAGAAGAAGGAAAGCCATAAAATCTTCGATAAAAAGCAGAGATCTTTCTTTGAAGAAGTCGATGAATAGCTCTATAAATGGAGCCTGCATTGGTTTGTGTGCGGTCGAAGCATTAGATAACCTCCATATCATAATACTCCACCCACGCCAACATCCCCTCCACCACGTTTCCATCAACTAAAAAAACAGTCTTTGTCTCATGAATCTTGCACATATTCCTCAAAGTATTCTATCATTGTCCATCCTTCTACATCAACTAGACTATATACATAGACACTTGCACATCACTGACAAATAAACTATCATCTATTTGAAACCATGCTTTCACAGAATCTAAATTTCAATGAAAATTATACACTCCGTCTGGCTATGGTACCCTTCTCACTTTCAAGTTTTAGATGCAGTTGTTATTGTGGAATTACTGAGGTCGAAGGAGTGAAAATGTTTTGGTAACATGTAAAAGCTTGATTTGTTTTCATAGAAGTCGAGTGCTAATAATTGTTGACCAAGAGTGAGAGGACACAATAACATGAAAGGCATTGTGGTGGACTTTTACAAAAATCTTTTCACTGAAAATGACTCCAACAATTTTCAAGTCTTGAGTTCTTCATAAGCTTGAAATCTAGCTAAGCTCGCGAAGCACTCTTTGATATAAGACTTTACAAATTCCTCGAGCCAGATGGTTTCTAAGGAGTTTTCTTTCAACATTGATGAAATTTGGTTGGTGATTCAGTTGTTAATTTTATTATTGAGGCATGGTTTAGGCATTGTAATTGGGCTGAGATTAATAAAACTCTCTTAGTATTGATCCCAAAAGTGAAACAACTAAAAGCAATATGCAACTTCAGACCAATTAGTCTATGTAATGTCACTTACAAAATTCTCACCTAAGTGATCGTGAACAAATTAAAAGAAGTGGTTCCGCAACTCGTCTTGTATAGTCAAACCAGTTTTGTTCCTGGTAGACATACTTAGGATAATGTCATTATCGCAGAAGAGTCAATCTATTGATGAGCAAATTTCAACGGACACGGGAGTATATCATCCTTAAGGTTGACCTTCAGAAGTCTTATGATTGACTTAAGTGATCTTTCATTGAGGAAACTCTTTACATTACATGTCAAGTGTCCCAAATTCTATGGCTTGTTTTATTATCAATTGCATCACATCATCATCATCATCATCATCATCATCATCGTAGGTTTTGTGGAATGGCAGGACTATGGAGAGAATATGGTAAGGAAACCCTTTTTCATCATACATCTTTGTGTTATGCATGGAATTATCACCTTATTAATGATATAAAAAAATTGAAACAGTGGAAACCTTTTCTGTTTTGGAAGAAGTGAACCCCTATTTTTTCATCGAATATTCATCGATGGTGTCCTATTAATGGCAAATGCTTTGAGAGATCACATAGATGTTATCGTGGAATGTTTGATGATTTTTGCAACAGATCAAGACATATTGTGAACTAGGTTAAAACTATAATCTTCTATTCAAAGAATATTTCTCTAGGGATGAAACGTATTTTGAGCGAGATATATGGCTTTGGTGTATGTATGGAGTTAGGAAATATTTGAGTGTACCTTTGATCTATGGACGAACTTCTTCGAGGCATTTTCATTCGGCATTAGAGAGAACAAATAAAAGACTAAAAGGATGGAAATGTGAAAGCTTGTTGATGAAATCTGATAGGAAATATTGTTCTCATAAAAGAAAAGATTTGGATCGACACTTCAAAAAAATGATAAAACTCTTCTATGATATATAAGCTGATTCAATTGTCAAGACCTGAGAAGTACCGACACTCTCCGAAAGCCTTCATATCATGTCCGACACTCCGATACCCTCCGACATGTTCCAACACGCGGTTAACGAGTGTTGGGAAATCCGACACATGGTCAACTCTTTCCGACACGCTTCGACATGCGAGTCTGAAATTCTAACACGCGATTCCAACATGCACGGGGTCAATTTTAAAATTTTTTAATACTTGAGGGGTCAAAATATAAATATATAAAAAAATAATGAAAATAACAAAAATAAAGAGGAAAGAAGAAAATTCTCACTCTCAATTTTCTCACTTATAAGTTTTAATCTTCCCGTGAGTGACGATAGAACGCTCCTCTTCTCGCCAGTGTCGCTCTGCCGCCCCCGTAGACTTAAAGTTGTGATTTTTTTTGCTTATTTCCACCTCTCGCAAGCATTGCCTGCAAGTTATCTCTTTTGGTCTATGTTATTGGCTTGTGAGTTATCTCTCACATTTTCCATGGCGAATTTAGTTATTTTCTTTTCTTTTGGTCGTACTTTGAGAGTTCTTGTCCTGGATTTTCATTTTTTTCGAACCTTGTTTTGCAAAGGAGTTGCAAGCCATTCTATATCATGAACTCCAAACTTTGTCTGGGACTATAAGAAATCTTACTGATCTTCGATAAGTGTAAGAAAACAGGATACGTTGCTTTAAATTTACTCTTTTGTGTTTGCAATTTTTGAATTTCTCATTCAATCTCTATTAAATTAAAACAATGAATGATATTAACAAATGTTGGATTAATATTTTTAGTATAAATTGATTCTATGCTCTGTTTATTGTTATTTATTTATTTTTGCATTTATATATAAATATATATTTAATATATAACGTGTCAGAACGTGTTGGAATTTTCTATTTTTTGAGAAATGACATATCGACATGTCGTGTTGTATCGCGTGTCGTGTGTTCGTGTCGGTGCTACATAGGTCAAGATAGCCTTCTTAACATCTATTCCAAAAGATCTTGCCATAGTTGTTCAAAGAAATTTGTAGATTAAAAGAAGAACCCTAGATGCTACATTTAGAGAAATCCAGCAAGAAATTCATTTAGCTATTGGTAATTTGTACAAAAAAAGGCCTAACCATCAAATCCTATGTCCACACTAATGCTCAGTTCGACAAAACTTGCCAAAAACTGAAGTTGCAAATTGAGGGTGCGCATGACAAAATTTCTGGAATAGAAATTGATTTCTGACTAGAAATTAATTTCTTAATTTCTATTTCATAAATTGAGAATTTAAAAATTTTAGCTTCGATTTCTTCTTCAAATCTATTTCTGAAATAGAAATCTGTTCCAAAAATAAAAAAAATCAAATTGCGTTACCAAACGGATTTCTATTCCAAACCTATTCTAGGGAACAGAGAAACAGAGAAATAGAGAAGTAGAAATTTTATCATGTGCACCCTGAATATCCAAAAGGGCATATTAATTGTGAGTGCTTTACAAAAAAGCAAAAGCATTTTAAGAGGATTGAATTCAAATCTTCCAAAAAGAAGATATTTCTCAGCAAATTGAAGATTCCAAAGAGAAAGAAGAAGAAGAAAAAAGATGTTTTATTGCTAAAAAAGGGGTATTTTGCTAAAAGGTGTCTTAAGACAATTAAGAAAAATAAGAATATCAAGGTGATCTACAAGCTTGAGAAAATAACATATATTTCTCTTGACAATGATAATCTTGAATTTGTCTTCTCTCTTGAAGATGAATCATCAAATAATACCATATGTGCTATTAAAACTTTTAACGGTGAGGATGAAACATCCAATCATATTGATAGCCTATATTTTCTCAGTATAGAACTTCCTCCAAATTCCACAAACTTATCAATTGAAACCACCTCTAGCAATCCAAACCTTGAAGCCCTTGAAAACCTCGAGAGTTTTAAAATCACCTCCTCTCATGATCCATATAGATTGCCGCATATCATACCCATTGAGTACGATATGCCTATCTATGTTATCGCACTTACTGATTCTGGAATCAATACATCTATTGTCGATCCTAAAATTCTTCTTGGTGAATTTTGGGAACTACATATCAGACACTTTCAATCTGCATTTGGAACAAGATTCTCTACAAAAGTAAGGAGCAAGCCCATAAAGGTTTAGTTTTTACCTAAATGCTCTATTACTACTAGAATTTCTAAATGCTCTATTATTATTGAAAGCATTGGTTCCTCATATCCAAACCGAGACCTCATAGCTGGATGGGATATTCTCAACCAGCTTCCTACTCTTAGGATACTTCCAAATGATCTACGCTTTAAAGACCAGCTCAACAAGTTTGTCAACATCAATAGAACTTATTCCTCGTAGTTAGCCCAAGTTGAACCGATTTTGCAACAATTGTTGAGTTCATGTGTAGAAACCCATTTAAATTTTCTGGAAAAATGCTCTAATTCATTGTTTTGTCATTGGATAAAAAAGAAATGGTGCGGCTAAGGAGTGCATTGAAATGAAATACATGTACACAATTTGCATTTTGATGAGATATATGTTGTGGTGGAGTGGCAAGTTATATAATCATGAAAAAAAAAAAAAAATCAGCGAGAGACAAAGTATATTGTTTCGTGTGATTGGAGAAATGATAAGAAAGGTAAGTGACTATTAGGGATTATTCAACCGAGTCGATGTAGAGAAATGCTAGAGATCATAGAAGCTCAACTTATGGTGAACTTCACCAATACAAGAACGCCGGCGACAACACTAATGAGACCGCGGGAAACGACAACTCCCCTAACGACAACAGACAGACCAATAACTCACGAGATAGAGTTGCTCACAGAGACAGCCAGAGGATGATAGCGTTACTCTTGAAGATGGCTGGTTGTGGCTCCTCCTGAGGATGAAGATTGGTGGACAAAAAACAATGGACTTGGAATGACAAATAGTGCTGGTCTTAGTGTCAGGGTAGGAACAATGATGAAGTGACAACTCCTTTTATTTATTTATTTATAAGATTGACAGCCATAAGAAAGATATAACTAGGACTTTATTTTGGATCTCTCTTGATAACTCATATATCATTAAATAACTTAGGATCTTTAAAGAGAAAGAGATAATCAATCATTTTTTTTTCCTTTTTCAAATTACTCGACCTTTTAATGTGTTACAATCAAGAGGTATTTGCACCGAAATAATATTTATAGAAAATGAAGTAATCTAATCTAGTAAAGAAATTAGCTATCTTGAATTTATAAGTAAACTAGGCATTGTAGGAAATAACGAAAATATCCAATAATATCCCGAACATGTAATAATCTCTAACATGGATTTTTAAGATATCCATAAATTCAACACAATTTTTTTAGTAATATATACATCTTAATTAGTATTTACTTTTTATATTAATGGGAAGCCTAGGGTTCTTTGACCACTTAACTAAATCTCATTAACTGTGCAGTCCCTCCATTCCCCCGGCACTGTGGTGATTGCCAAGGATGAGACACACAAGTCTAAAAACTTGGACTTCACATTGAATTTTTTGTGTAAATGATGGTAACTAAAAATCTTTCAAACTCAGATAAAGGTCGAGGAGAGAGAGAGAGAGAGAGAGAGAGAGAGAGAGAGAGAGAGAGAGAGAGAGAGAGAGAGAGAGAGGCAACGGAGCTATGCGAATGAAGCAAACGAAACGGAGCTTGCATGGCAGCCTATGAAACCAGTGACTTGAGATGAGAGAGAAGAGGCACAAAATAAGCCGTGTGACGTGGGATCGGATATTCATCAATATTGTTATTTCATTATATATATATGATATGTTAGGAATTTTAAGATATTATCTTTGATGATTTATTTCCGTTCTTTTAGTTGTCTCATTTCCTAGCTTAATTATGACCTGGTTAGAGTTTTTAGGTAGTCTATATATAAATTCATTTCTATTTTAAAAACGGCTTATTGCTTTTGATGAATTGAAAATTGATTTTTTTTTATATATTGCGCTTCATGCTTGTATGGCTGAGTGACCGAGTGGCTGCGAAATGTGATTAATCACCGGTTTTCACTTCACGCGATCGTAAGTTTCTCGCCGATCAGAACTAAATAGTATGATTAATTCTGTAGGATGGTAGCAGTAAATCCTAACTCATCCCAGATTTTTACACTGCTAATTATAATGTCCACAATCCCATTCAGTGTAGAAAATTTTGTTTTTCTTTTTCCTTATCTTTTTTGGTATGTTGATGAATCTTTGGCAATAAAGCAAAAGATGCCATGCAAGTTTTCCTAGCAAAAAGCACCTGGCTTATTGGCCAAAGAAGGTGCAACAAGACGTAGCATGCGAAGTTAACAAGCTTTGGACATTTTATTTTATTGCTGTGATGTGCCAAGAGACGCGAATGACTGCAAGAAATAAAAAGCTGAGGTTTGACTCGACTCGCACTTTCAACTTGTGTGGTGTGGTGCATTCGGCATTGCATCTATATACATACATCCATGCAAACCCTAAAGCAAAGAGAGCATCAGGTTCTTATCTGCATCAACCTCTCTCAATTCATTTATTTTTAGGATTTGATGCCTAAAGGTATCATGAAATTATTGCTGCAAAGGCCAGCCCCTCCCCTTTGAACTTTGAAGGGGAACTATTCAGAGAAATTCTGTGAATCATTTTTTTTTTTTTAATTTTTGGGTCCTTTCCTAACGATAATTTTCCAGTTCCTTGTATTGGCTGACCGTAAAGATCTAATAAGGTGGTCCAACTATATCAAGATTTTGTGTTGTATTTGCATTTGTTATTTACTTTTTCCTCTTTGGCTCACCAACTTTGGTCTCTATAGTTATGCATTCGATGACCCATCTAAGAACGATTCCCTTGGACCACCCCATTCAATGGCCTCTCGAATTATAGATGTTCCCCACATCCACACAATGTGTGTCAGTGAAGGGGCGCATATGCCGTGCCAAAGAGAGATATTCTGAACAATGCATGCATAATGTAAATGAAGCTAAGAAGAACCCTTGAGGGAGTAGACAGCATTACTTTGTGCCAAAAGGGACATTAAATAACGACTAACACAAAGATACACTTATTTGTTTTCTCTCCTGGGAAAATTTTAGCAAAAATTGGCATTTTTCTGTGGAGAAATCAAAGGGGGTTCTTGAAGCTTTTCTCCCCTTAAATTGCAGAACCTGAAAAGGAAAGATAATCTGCATCATTGACCGACATTAAAAGGGCAAGTATACCTTATAATCTATAGCTAATTGATAGCACAAAAGAAAAGAGGAACATAAGATGATAGATTCTATTAGCCTTACCTTAGTCCCTTGGTGTCTTGCATTTGTAGCATTCTGTCCTGCTGGCATAGTTGTGCACTCCACATCCATATCTGCGAAACCCAAATCACATTTCTTTAGATAATATTAACTGCAAAAATGAACAAAACTTGGATATCAAATGGAAGAAGATTAGTAGAAGTTACATGACATTGTTGGGTAATAGAAAATTCTTGTCGTTCTAATAAATTTCTAAGGGCAGGATAGAATTAAATTCCAAAAATAATTTGCTATGGCTCATGAGCTACATATGGAAAATGATCTTAATTAACGCAACAGCACTAGAGAGCCTTGGACTCACCTATTGCAAATCCAGTCGCCGGCTTTCCACCCCGGAGGACCGCCTGTCTCTGGCCCATATCCTCCACCACAACTGCCGACATAATCATTCTTGAGTGTACCACACCTGTAACAATTCGATCGGCTCGCGTAGTTGTGAGCTCCACAGTTCATCGCATTGCAATACCAGTCTCCGGCCAAGGCTTCTGTTCGGTTGTACATGAGGTATGTTGAGACGTCGGGACCTCCGAACTTGGGATAACCGCATCGTTGGCACGCCTCCCGCTTCTTGAAGTTCTGGTGCTGGCAAGCACCGCACAACCAGTCTCCTCCAGACCAGCTCATTCTCTGTCTTCATTGCGAAATAGGAAACAAATTCAGCTTCAGCAACTTGATTTTATGAGCTACAACAGAAACTAAGAAGATAATGATGAAATGAATATCAATATTTGTGAAGTTTTGTTGTCCATTTTTATTTATAAAAGCTAGGAATTAAGTGACTCAGACTATCTCCAATTTAATAAAATACGTATATTGCTGATGAGGAAAAAGCTGCATTTTCTTGCAGACTAGCCTCTTTATTTTCTAGATGAGGTGATATCGTATATTTCCAAACCCACAACAGTTGTTTCCTAACATGTAAGCTAAAGCTAGTATATGATGAGTTAGTTCTACTATATTTCAAAGCCCTAGAAATGACTCCAAAACTCAAACTTGAAACAATGTGCAACAAGAGTAATTACAGGATAGTGAAGCTTACCTTGATGGAAATTGCAGAGTCTTGGAGCAAGAAACCAACAGAGAACAGCAAAATACTGCTTATGTCCTGCTGTGTCTGAGTAAAAGAGATAGCCAAGTGGGGTGGGTGGTTTTGAGGTTTGGGTTTGGGGACCCTATATATACACTTTGTGATTGGCCTCATGAGGGTCCCCTGTATTTCTTTTTGGCCTTCTTTTTTTCCAATGTCTGGATTTCTTCTCAGATGGATTCTAAATATGATAGGATTCCAAAAGTAGAAAAAAAAAAAAAAACTTCTGCAGCATCCAGATAAAACCTCCTCTTGACTCTTAATGTTCCTTTCATTGTTGTTCTTGGGGAAGGTTGGTAGTGCATGCATCCATGCATGACACATTCTGATCCTAAGTGGAATTCCACCCATGCCCTTTCTTTTTACATGATTTCCTCATGCATTAGGGAAAGAGTTAGATGATCTATAGAACAGTGAACTTTACATATACCCTCCATAAAAATTTTGGACAAATCGCATTCGCTCCTAACAAGACGCATCAAACAAAATCCACCCTAGAGTCGACCGACAATGGTGGTCGATGAAGGTGAGGCCTTGACACTTGTGCTACGGGTCTCACCATAAGGTTAGTAGATAAAGAGAGACACATGAGATTTTATTCAATATGATTGATCATAAGTTAATTCAACAGGTGGCAAAATATAATTGGAACACATATGAGTTAAAGCAGAATTGTGTTGTCCCAACTCTCTGCCCATGCATGAAATCAACCTATTAGAGCACATTTTCTCTTACTTGTCACGTTGCAATAATTTTGAGATCGTAAAATTTCATATATATGCACATGCATCTTTTACGAGTAATTTCGTTTTCTATTTTACATAATTTTTCGAGAGGAATCTCCCGAGAGCGTCAAATGAAGACATTATTCCCTCCTCCCGTTATCCAGTCCCAGCACGGTGTTATGAGGGGACGATGTTATTTACCCAAGTTGGGCGGACAAAGAATATTAATTTGTTACTTTTGCCCTTCTTTTTTGCCTTTCGTTTTCTAGTTTTTACCTCTATTTATCTCTCATTGATATTAACGTCGGGCCCAAGGTGTGGAAAGGGCTAAGATGGATGTTCACATGCTTAGGTCATACACAGAAATTCTGGATGTTCACATGCTTAGGTCATACACAGAAATTCTTCTCATGTAACTACTTCATCATCATCAGCGAGGGAGAATTTCAATTCTCAAGTTTTTGAGATCATGGCAAGTTTACCCCCGACATTTTGCGATTTGCTCCCTAACTTTTTAAAATTTGTGGCAATGTTTCCCCTAGCAACTAGCATTGACTCCAGCTGATTTCTGATCACACATTTTACCATGTGACTCCACATAATTAGGTGTGAAAGGCAAATTAGTTAATTATCTTCGATATAATGTAGGGACTGCTCAAAATTATAGTTGAAAACCATTTGTCAATGTACATTTGATGCCGATGTTGGTCAAACTCTTAGAACTTTAGTCAAATGCTCTCACATATTCTAAGTTATTCTTCTACTTTTTTATATGCATATGTGACAAATTTGTCCTCATTAACCATTCGTATGTCATGTGATTAGAGCTTCAAGCAAAATTAGGTTGGAAGTCATCTCTAGGGTACCCATGGCAACCCGATTTCTAAAATTCAGGGGGCAAATTGCAAAATTGAAATGTCAAGGGTCTAGTATGCAACAATCCTAAAAGCTTGAGGGGCAACATGTAATTTGCCCTCATCAACAGCAAGATATCAACTTGATGTGCAGATATACCTTCCCCGAGTAAGTTCTTGAGGGTTGTGCGTCTTCATTTTTTGTGGTGGGTCAGGTTACAAAGGTTTGAACAAGTGAAATTTTACTCAGCTTTGGGGAAGGGGGGGAATAAATTCCTTATAATGCACATCCATCGCCAAATTCTTTTCGTCCATCTTTCAATAACTTTTTCAGCAATAATTCAAATTCCATTCTCAGATTCATATCCAGGACAGGCAATATCTCCTTTTTCTTTTTTACTTGCCCTCATTGCACACATTTGCATCTGCATTTTTGTGAGCATATTATGATTATGAATATAATTATTGTTTTTAATATTTTGGACTCCTCCAAAAAAATATGGTGAAGATATAATTAAATTACGATTATCGGAATTGGTGATGTGGACTGTCTTGCTCTCTGAAAGGCTGACAAGCGTAGAAACGTTTGGGAGAAGTGGAGAGGTGCCTCCTTAAAATTCCCCAGGGGCCACCACTTGGTGCCACGTGTCGATAATGATTATGAGTGTCGTTTCATGGAGAGAAAAATCAAGAAGTCCAATCTTTCCTTATTCTTTTGGAAAAAGAAAAAGAAAAGAAAAAAAAAAGACTGTCAGAAGCGAATTTTATATGCCGACAGAGAATGCGGCGACCTGACGCGGAGCATATGGCACGCTTTTGAAGCTTGCAGCCAATCTTTCTTTTGGAGCAACCATTATTGCACCAATTTTGATACATTGTCAATACTTTTTGGTCAAAGACATATTGTCAATTAAAAAGTTGAAAAATAGATGTAAGTGATTATAACATATTATTTGCTTAGAGAGATGATCCTCAAATCAACTTGACCTCACAAGTTGCTAATTATAGGTTTGGAATACTACATGGCAAATATATCAACCACAGATTGAAACATGAATGATTTTGGCTAGTAGCCGCTGACAACCCAATAGGCATTGTATCCTAAGATTACAAAGATCACTACTAATAATAGATGAATGATGATCATATCTTTAGTTTATAAGATGTCTCGATAAATTTCAAACTTTTATTCTTATCAAGATTATGTATTTATTGTATGAATGTTAATTTGGGGCCATCAAATATAGTTACACGAAAGCAAATATGGTATATGTCATTTAGTGCTCGGTGTGCTTCGAATAGAACTCTAATAGGATAAAAAATGATATTTAGGAATTTTTTCTTTAAATTACAATATAAAGACAAAGTAATTGAGTCGCAACAACGACAACTACCTCCTTGAGCGCATATTCATTATCCTCTTTATATCTCCTGTCATTCTATTCTTGAATTATCCCTTAGCATAGGTTATAATCAGAACAAAATCATTATTAGACTCCTTTTTTGTTTTTGGCTTTTTTTTGGACGAACCTCCTTGTGAGGTTCGATGACAAATTGTAGTATCCTAATTTGATGGCGTCAATCCACATAAGCGCATAGAAAGAGTAGATGCTGGCGTTTTGACTAGAGTTTGATAAGGTGGAATCTAGCTCATCATTTTCATATTTTTCAGCCAAACATAGTGAATATTCCTCGTGAAAAACCTCAGACACAAGGCTCCACAACACCCCCCAACCCACCCCCACCCCCCCCCCCCCCGGCGCTTTATTCTCTGCATGTGTGACCATTCACGAAAGAGAAACAAGCTCCCCCACATCTCTCCTCAATTATACACCAAGAATCCACATCTCAAAACTCGAAAAAAATGGCCGTTCCTTTTGAATATTCTTCCTTTTACCCTTCACGATCTCGATAAATTGCGTTTGAGCACCCACCTAGGAACCTCAAATCATTCGTGATCTCTGCAGGTTTGATGTCTTAACAGGGATTGAAGGCGCCAGAAAACCTTTAAGTAGTGAGCATGAGAACTTTCATAAAAAGGGAATTCACGTTCTTATGAGTCCCACGAGTTGATTATTCCAAAAGCTTTTGGTATTCATTGGCATCTGAGCTTTCATTTGGTGGCATATTCCCCTAGACATAGCTCTTCTTTTCCTATGTGTATTACTCTCATTAATCCGGTATACCCTCTTCACCTTGAAACTAATAGAGAATTAATTCTAAGTTCCATGCATCTGCCGACTTTTTATGGTTGAACTAAAATGTCAATCGAACCAGCCAAAGCCAGAAAAAAGGAAAAAAAAAAGTAAAAAAACGGGGGGAGAGAGTAATTGGCCGACATAGTTGTCATTTGAATTTGCTAAATGGGCCAACATAGGTGCTTTTAGTTTGTAATCTTTTAATGTTTAATTAGCCAACATAGTTGAAGAGCAACTTCGTGAGCTCTTTCTCAATGGTTGGTTTAGATATACCTCCACAAGTTCGGACTTTTAGGATCTCTTTTGACATTGGATGGGTACAAAATAGAATCCATCCTTCTTCAAGATTTTTATTCGAAAGAGTTGCGATCAACCGAGCATCGGCGATCAATAAATATTTCTCAGGAAACTATACAGAATCATTATGGAGTTCTTTTGATCAAACTCCTAAAAGAGTGCTGGCTTATTACGTAGCTTTCATGTGTCGGTTAGCACGTGTGTCACGCTTACAACTAGGGCCATGTCAGCTTATCTCACGACCCACCATATCAGATATCACCTTCCCGAGTCACCGCTCTAGCCAGACTTGGTAGCGCCTGCATGGCGCATACTATATAGCGATTAGGGGTTAGCATGGTTCTAAACCGGGAACCTGAGAGCTGAACTGGTGGAAACGAGTCTGGTTCCAAGTTCTAGGATATGTAGAGTAAATTTCAGATTCCAAAGATTGCAAAACCTATTCCGATGGGTAGATTTTAGGTGAAACTGGGAATCTAGAATGTGAAATATATCCTTCTATTTTTCTAATTCTATTTCTTTTTGTGATCTTGCGGTTTTCAATTATAAGTGTGTGATCTGAAATGGTTAATTTGAACTTCTATTTTCAGCAATATCCATATTTGAGATTTTTACTTTATTAATATATCATAATAAGTTATGATAAATGGATCATAACTATTAGAGGTGATGATTCATTGCAATCTTCAATTTAGAGTATGGGTAAAACTTGCGTAGACTCTGGAACCAACTTTGGAACCTGTGATTGAGTAAGCTCCTAATTTTAGAGTATGCATGGTCGGTTCTGGATTTTAAAATATTAGAAAATCTGTTCCAACGGATAAGCTTCAAACCGCTCACCCCTAGCACTGAGCAACATAGCGATTTGTATTCTAATTGTTACACTACCAGGGTCCTTAGAAGATGCACTTCGTTGAAGTTCAGTCATTTGGAGGAGTGTCTCAATTCTGGAACTTACAGAATTTTCGATATTTTATGTTAGTTCGAGAGTCTCTTTATTCCTTTCTTGGTTACTACTGTCTTCCATCGACACAGATGCATGACGACATGATCTTAAAAAGATCTCGTCGTGTCACTTCATTTGAGAGTGAATAATTAGTGTTTTGTGTACACTCGCGTAACATACAAAGTACGAAAACCAACAGATTTATATCCGTACGTCGACTTAAATATACAGACGGTCATGCATTCACAAATATCATGAATATATACTGAGTGAGTATGTTCGAATGTGTAGTTCATAACGTTTAATTCTCTCTCTTGGTTTTGATGACGAGGAACCAGGACGAGGCCTAGGGTTTTTATCAGCAGGGTCAATTAAATGGAGAAAAAATATTTTTAAAGCGATGTGATTTTGCACCATGAGTCATTACTTAAGCTACATACATTGAAAAGTAGCGGTTTGTAAAGCTAAGCAAGGATAATTAACTTTTTATTTGTTGGGGTTATCCCACATCTGTTGTGAAAAGGACATATGATCAATTTATAAGTGCGAGGAAAAACCCTACTTTTTGAACTAGCTTTTGAGGTGAGAGAGTATTAAAACCAAGACAAACCAACATTTGTATCAGAGCCTAGGTAACATGGAGAGTTTTTGAGTGACATTCAATTGACAACAAGTAGTATGGTAGAAGATAAGTGACCAACAAGATTGTAGCTCCGATCTAAGCCAAATGTGTGAGGGATATTGGAGTTATCCTATATCAGTGGACCAAATGGTTATTTGGAGAGGGTTATTGCAGCTCTGATCTAAGCCAAGTGTGTGAGGGGATATTGGAGTTATCCCATATCAGTTGTGGAAGATGCAAGTGGTCAATTTGTAAATATGAGAGAAAGTTTCTCGAGCCCGATGTGTGAGCAAGTGGTCACTTTATAAATGTGAGACAAGTTTGGACCAAACAGTCATTTGGAGAGAGTCGTTACGGTTCCGACTTAAGCTCGATGTGTGTATGTCCACACAAAGGGTAGTATTGGGTCTCTCTTACCTCAAAAGTTAGTTCAAAAGATGAGACTTTCTTTTATATTTATAAAGTGACCAATTCACATTTTTGATGGGGTTTACAAACTTTACCAAGTTCAAGTTTGAAGTGATATATACAATGCGGTCAAAGTTAGTGGGGTGATATATACACTACACGAGATTAGAAGCACATGTCAAATAAATAAAGAATATACACTACCGAGTAACGAGGAACCTACTCATTCCAAATGCGTGCCACATATTAAGTTCAAAGTAGTGTAGCAAATTTCCCTTAGATATTAAGCTAGGGTGATTGGCTCCCGAGTGGGCTGGTTCTCACCTTGGAATAAGGAACTATACTAGAAGGGTTGATTCCCAATTTGTGGAATTGGGAACTGACCCATCTAATCCCTGAACCACACCGGTCGGTCTGGTTCGGTTTTTGAGTGGGTCAAGGAGCCAACAATTATATCTTTCTATTCTTTTTTTTTCTTTTTTGTGTGTTCCTTGCATGACTACAAGTAGTGTTGCATAGTCTAAACTCTCATTTTTTTTAGTATTTTGGATCTTTAATCTATAAAAATCTTAGTGGAAAGGCATTAAAGGTTTGATAAAGATAATACCATATCATTAACTTGCTAAGGTCCAGTTCGGGTGGTTTGGTCTATACCTAGAATCAAGAACCGGATCAACAATCACCGGTTTCAAATTTTTAAGAATTGGAAACCGTCCAAAACCGGTCAGTTCGATCCGGTTCCAATGCTCACCCCTAATATTAAGCACAAAATTCTGCGCTTTGAGGCCCTTTGCATTTTTATAAAAAAAATTACAGAAAATTCAAACAAAAGAAAATAACAAGCACGATCATCAGTTGATTTTACATACGGAGGTCATATTACTGAACATTTGCATACAATGTTGGACAAGAAGTTTGATTCAGCCAACACACTAGTGCAATATTGATTCGATCGTGGCAAGTTCACTTCCAAAGCTACCTCATTTCTCAAAGAGGATAGAGAAGGTAAAGTGTGCTACTGCGGTTGATATTGTTTTGAAGATAATTCCTGACGTAAAGATAGGGATATCGGGTTTTTCATGCGCAAAGTGATTTCATTACTTGGCTCAATGGCAAGGGCGTCTATGCAACTCGCTGTAGTCGAGTTCTTTTTTATGGGGAAGAATGATGAAGGGTCGGAATTACACCGAGATTACGCTTTTAATTAATATTCTTATCGATAGATTTATTATTATCTCATCAAGAATTAGTTGATAATGGTTCTTTTTTATAGTTATCTTACTGGGAAACCAGGTTTACTACATCGGGGGTCAATGCATCTAATTATTTCGTATTTTATTTTGAATTGATATTCCGATCATTGAATTGTTGCCGAATTTTAGCTTTCCTTAACCTTTCTTCCATCCTTTATCTGATTTCCTTCCCCTCTTTCGTTTTCCCATTTTTCTCCTCTTTCTATGATTCTCAATCGTGTTTCACTAACCGCTTCCGTCCAGCATCATTTTGCTCCTTCTTGATATATTATTTTTCTCCCCTTTCTATGATTCCAAACCTTTCTCAGCCGTCTTTCGCCATACGCTTTCCGTTCTGCATGGAACATGATCTTGTCCAGTCACGATGTCTTAGATTTCGGCTACAATTAGAATGTTCGATCTCAATTATGTCCATAATTAATCAGCCTTTAGTCCTCAGCCCGTGATCTTCCAACTCGACATAGCAAAATCATGGTTCTTGGAATCTGGTTCCGACGACCAGAATTCGCTTACACCTTCCCCAGTTGTGATAAAATTCACTGGCGTTTCCTATTGGAGGATAAAAAAAAGAACCCCAGAAAAAGAATAAATAGGACAGAAAAGAAATCGACTTGGGTCCAGCCGAATTTTTTCAGACTAATTAAGTAAAGGTCTGAAGAGACATTATTATACTAGTCCTAAACCATATTTCACTAGATAATGTTGAGAAAACTTCCATCAAGTTTTAAAATTGATTAAACTTGTTGGTTGTTGCTCTTATTTTGAAGAACATAATGCATCTACAATTGTTTCTGAGGTGATATCGAAGACTTTTGCCAAAGTCCATTCATTCCCAGAAGTACTTCCCACTTTGACAAAATCTAGACTGAGATCATGTCCAAAATGAGGAAGAAATCATATTCAGATTTGTCAATTTTTGCGACACAGATTTAGAATAAACTTATTAGGAATTTATTCTACAACATCTAGTTCTCTAATGAAGGATTTCACTTACCTTTTATAAATTCATTAATGGAATCAATCACAAATTGATGAAATTAATCTTGAAGGCAAGTTCTTTTTTGGGAAGCATCTACTTATGGAAACCAAGAATCTGATTGTATGGGCGACTAGAATCAAATGATTTTCTACTCTATCTTCAAACGGCTACAAGATCACTTTAATCAGTTCTGTCCAACAGTTTGATTGGAAGAGATTCCTTTGGAAATTGTCAAAGGCTAGTGAGGCATGGAGGATTATTTAAGGAGATCATTTAGTCGGTTTGAAGTGTAAGACGTGAAAATTAGAATTCCAAAGTCTAAAGCCTCTCTTGACTACTTGTTTTCTTCATAGCACCTTACAAGTTATGTTCAAAAGAGAAAATCACAAAAAGAGTGATTTAGTGGGTGAGAGAGATCTTCCATTGAGTGTTTGCACTCATAAATTGTACTTCTTTGTTGACACTATAGTGAATTCCAGCCAGAAGGCTGTTAGCATGGAAGAATGAACGTAGGCTTAAACTAAAGCCGAACCACTAAAAATTTCGTATGCAATCTTCTCTTCCCTTAGCTCATTTACTTAAGTTTATTGCATTATTACAAGTTATTGTGCAAGTCTGTTCTGTTGCATATCTATCAGAAGTATGGTGTTTCACAAAACTAATTTTGTTTCTTATCCAGACCTTACTTATCTTATTTCGAAATTGGTTGTTAAAATTTGTTTTAGACACCTATTCACCCTTTCTCTAGGTATTCTTACTAGCTTTATCAATTGGTATCAAAGCCCTGCGCTCGTCTTTTGAAGTGTTTTTACTTATAAGTTAAAGATCTTCTATGGCTAGTATCTTAGCATTAGGACTCACGCAAGAGTAGAGCAATACCAGAACACCTTATTTTGATGGAAAAGAACACAATGTATGGAAAAACAAAATGAAGGCATTCTTAATATGCAGAGATCCTTTGGAGTGGGATGTTTTGGAAAAGGGAATTAATCCGAAGGTTGCTTTTGCATCCGAAAAAGGGAAAATAAGTCTTAGACAAGGATGCTGAAGAAATCATCAAGCAGAAATCAACAAGAGACAAGCTCTTGATGCAAAGGCCATCTATTCCTTATATTGTGCTTTCTCCCCTACTGAATATAATATAATTTTTTCATGTGAAACAGCTAAAGAAGTCTAGGATAGATTTCGTGTCACTTATGAAGGAACAAATTGTGTAAATGAGACAAAAGTAAACATTTTGCTTGGCCAATATGAATCCTTTAAGGTGAAGCATAGAGAATCTATTAGAGATATGTTTAGGCGTTTTACAAAAATTATAAACAGTTTGGCATATCAACATCAGCAAATTTCTACCCCAATGAAAGTTAACAAACTTCTATGAGAACTTTCAAAGGACTAGAATCATGTAAAAATCTCAATCCGAGAGACATAGAGGATTATGCCCTTCTCTGTTGATGAATTGATAGGCACTCTTCAATCTTATAAAGTGGAACAAATAAATGAAGAAGATGATTCAAAAAGTAAGAAGTCAATTGCATTTAAGTCTAATGGTGATTCTAATGATATAGACCTAGATGATGACATGGACGATGATGAACTTGCTCTTTTAATCAAGAAATTCATGAAAATGAATAGGAAGGGAGGAAGATTCAATTGGAAAAAGCAAAACAAGCAAAACTTCCAGAAAAGATCAATCAAGGACAATGAACCTAGCAATGATGTGATATGTTTTGAGTGTAAGAAGAAATGTCACATCAAGCTAAATTGTTCCTTACCGAAGAAAAAGAAAGGTAAGTATGAAAAGTTTAAAAAAACACTAAAAGTAGAAACCTGGAGTAACACAGTGTGTGACGAAATTGATGAGGAGTTTGCAAATATCTGTGTAATGGTTCACTCAGACTCAAACTCAGAATCGAAATTTGATTCAGATGCAAACTCAGAGTCCGACAAAGAAATCGAGGTAAGTCAATCTAAAATTCCTATCAAAGTGTCTAAATACATAAATGAGCTTTGTTTAAATCTCAAATCTTCTCTTAAAAGGATCTTCAAATTAAAAAGAGAAAATTCTAAACTCAGACAACAATATACTTCTCGGAAAAAAAAAAAGTTTGAAAGTTTGAAAAATGATTTTGATTATGATTTAAAGAAAAGCTATGATTCTCTTTCCAAAGAAAATGAAATTTTGAAAAAGGAAGTTTTAGACATTACTAAGAAATTCTCAAAAAGCTCGAAAACTTTAGAACAAATTCTTTCTTCTCAAATTCCTTATTATAACAAATCTGGTTTAGGTCTAAATAGAGAAAGTGATTCTTTGATTGATTTTTCTAAAGTCAAGGAGAGACTTAGACAAAGACCTCTAAGGCTTGCCTACAAAAACTATTTTCAAAGAGTTTTTATAAAACCTATTGGCCGGAGTACTCTTAAATGTTCTAAGTAAGGAGACTCATAATATTTTGAGAATGAATGTCATAAAGTCTAGAGACCTATTAAGAAGGATTGAGCAAAAACTGTCTTTACAACTAACTCTTTGTGCCAAAGAAAATTTGATATTTATTTTTTTATTATAGGTTACTATTAAAAGGAAAAATAAATGGTACTTGGATAGTGATTGTTCTAGACATATGATTGGAGATTCAAGTAGCTTCATAAAATTAGAAAAATAAAAAAGGAGGAAATGTTTCTTTTGGTGGGAACAGCAAATGAAAAATTATTGGATATGGAACAGTGAGGATTTACAGCTTGATAATCAATAATGTATCCCTGGTAAAATGTTTGAATTACAACCTTCTAAGCATAAGCCAACTATATGATACAGGATTCGGAATCAACTTCTAAGAAAATGTTTGTTCTGGAGTAAGTCAAGACTTCTCTCAAACCTTTACTGGTCGAAGACATGGTAACATTTACCTTCTAGACATAAACTCATAAAGTTCTCAATGTCTTATCTCAATTCAAGATGAAGCAAATCTTTGGCATCGCAAATTAGGTCATGTTAGCATAAAACAGATTGTCAAACAGTCTTCCAAGAAGCTAGTCCATGGTTTCCCTAAAATAATGTATCAGAAATCTGAGCTGTGTACTCCATGTATCTTGGGAAACAGGTTATAAGCTCATTTAAATCCATAAATCGTGTTTCCACTATCCACGTCTTAATTCTTCTTTCTATGGACCTTTTTGGACTGACTAGAACTCAAAGCATTGGTGATAAGAAGTATTATTTGGTAATAGTATATGACTACTCAAGATTTACAAGGGTTTCTTCTTGGCAAAAAAAAGTAGAAACTTTTTCATATTTTTCAAAATTTGCCAAAAAAGTTAAAAATGAGAAAGGTTATGCTATTTTGAACATTAAGACTGATTATGGGGGAAAATTTGAAATCAAGACTTTACAAGTTTTTGTGATGAAAATGGTTTTCAACATGTTTTCTCTTCTTTTTACACTCTAGAACAAAATGAAGTTGTAGAAAGGAAAATCAATCTTTACAAGAGATGGCCAAAACTTTGTTAATTGAAAGTAGGGGTTCTTCTCGTTTTTGGGTAGAAACAGTCTCCACTACTTGTTATATAAGTAACAAAGTATTTTTAAGGCCTATCCTAGAGAAAATCCCCTATGAAGTTTACAAAGGGAAAAAGAAAAATATTTATCATTTTCATAATTTTGGTTGTAAGTGTTTTATTTTGAAAAGTTTGATGAAAAGTCGGATGAAAAAATACACAAACCGTCGAAAAATCAATCGATGCCAAGTTTCAAGAAGTTGACCAAAACCAATAAGATTAGACTCAACTTGAAGAGTCTAAGTTAGTTTCATACTTAATGAAATCTGAGTCAATTAAATAAACTCAGCCATCAGGTGAACAAAGTTAAGCTAAAAAGAAAGCAGAAGATTCAAAGGAAACAGAAACTCGGCAAATACTTGAAGATAATGAAAGATTCAACAATAATTAGAAGCACAAATCAAGTCATCCTAACAATCTCATTATTGGCAATATAGAAGAAGGAATTCGTACCAGATCCAAGATCAGAAGAGACTCAAGTGCTCTAGGTCTCATTCTGAAATAGAACCAAAGAGAGTAGAAGAAGCCTTAATCGATAAAAGTTGGATAGAAGTAATGTAGGAAGAGCTTAGGCAATTCAAGATCAATGATGTTTGGGAGTTAGTTCCAAAACCAAAAGGAAAGTCTATAATTGGAACAAAGTGGGTGTTCAGAAATAAGATGGATGAAAATTGTGAAGTGATCAGAAACAAGGCAAGACTTGTAGTAAAATGATATACGCAAGAGGAAGGAATAGACTATGATGAGACATATGTATTGGTAGCCAGTTTAAAAACTATAAGGCTATAACTTGCATATGCATATTTCCATAATTTCATGTTATTCCGGATGAATTTCAAAAGTGCCTTCCAAAATGGTTTCATCAAGAAGAAGTCTATATGGAACAACTACCAAGATTCAAAGACCCCAGAAAACCAAACTTTGTCTATAGACTAAAGAAATCTTTGCACCTCAAGCTTGGTATGAGAGACTAAGTAAGTTTATGGTAAGTAATGGTTTCAAGAAAGGTATGGTTGACACCACCCTATTTATCAAAAAGGATGGAAAAGACATTCTACTTGTTTAAATATATGTACACGATATCATTTTTTATTCTTCTAATGAACTTCTATGCAAGAAATTTTTAAAGTTTATGCAGGAAGAATTCAAAATGAGTATGATAGGTAATTGACATTCTTTTTGGGTCTATAAGTCAGATAATTGAAGGAATGAACTTTAATCTATCAAGAGAAATATGCCAAAGATGTCATCAATAAGTTTGGAATGGAAAACTGTAAGAAGACTAAAACTCCTATGTCAAGTTCCTCCAAACTCGACAAGGATGAAAATGGAAAGAAAGTAGACCAAAAGACATATGGAAGCATGATTGGTTCTCTTCTCTATCTTACTGCTTCACGGCCTGATATTTTATTTAGTGTATATATGTGTGCTAGATTCCAAGATGATCCTAGAGAATCACATATCAGTATTGTTAAACATATTATCAAGTATATCGCAACAAACCTAAAGTTAGGTCTATGGTATTCAAAATGAGGAAAATTTACTCTATTTGGATACTTAGACATTGATCTAACTGGTTGTAAAGTTGACAAGAAAAGTACGTCTAGGACATGCCAACTCTTGGAATAAATGTTAGTAGCTTGGTTTTCTTAGAAGCAAACACTGTGGCATTCTCAACAATAAAAGCAGAATATGTTGTTCTTGGTAGTTGTTTTTCTCATATTCTTTGGATCAGGCAACAACTAAGAGATTTTGAAATAGAATGATCTTGCACTGAAATCAGGTACGACAACACAAGCGCGATTAACCTCACCAAAAATCCCATTCTTCATTCAAAAGCAAAGCATATTGAAATCCGTCATCACTTCATAAAAGACCATGTACAAAATGGTGAAATCAATGTTCATTTTATTGATTCAAAGAATCAACTGGTAGATATTTTCTCCAAGCCACCAGAGAAAGGTTCTTTTGAATTCATATGTGAAAAGTTGACTATTACCTATTCACTTGGTTAAAGTCTTTGCAAAGCAAACTCGTCCGTTCAATCTTTTGGAAGAGACATCCTTCTGAAAGCCCTTACATACTCAGGTAGTTATATTTCAAATTTTGGCGCGTAAGTTTTTTCCTTCTCAAACAGGTATGAATATTTTATTCAAATTTTTACTTGCCTTTCATATTTTTGGAAATTATTATCTTTTATTGCTGATTTTTTGTAGTTAATATTTCAAAATTATTTATAGTTATTCTTTTGTACATTTTCAAAATGTAAGTTATTTTTTTGTTCTGGTGTCTATTCGGTTGCCTTGGTTTAGCCATTTTAAATAGGGCTGCAGTTCTTTTGATTGCCTTCTTTCTTTACAAACCCTAATCTTGCAAACCCCGTTTCTCTTGTTCTCGATTTTCTTTTTCTTTCTTTGTGAATCTCGGTTTCATTCACTCGCAATCATGTCCTCAAAATCCTCAAAGTTTGTATTAATGTCTTCAAAACGAAAGTCCTCTCGCATTGCTAGCCGTGGACCTCGTTTCATGCCTGATACTTAGACGCATTTCAATCTTACTGGAGATGAGTCACCAAGGAGCATAAATCAACCATCTGTGGAGGAGGAGGTCACTCAAGATGCAACTCCTCTCTCGATAAGGAAACCCGAAGTTCTTCTTAAGCACTATGAGTTTTTGAAAAATGGAGGACGTCCTATAGATTTTATTACCACTTTCTTGAAAGAATATGGTTACGGGAACGAAACCTTGTTTTTGAAACCCATGGCAAAACTAGGGTTAGTAAAATCTAGTAGAGTAGAGGAGAAATTTGCAATATTTTCGACTGATCTTTGTGTCGGAATTGAAAGTCTGTTTGAAGGAAAGAAAGATGATGACAATGAAAGAATGTTTAAGAGTTTCCAACACAAATTGGGTGTTGCTGTTGAAATAACTAGGTCTAAAGGGAAGTTGTTTCGGTTAAAAGAACACAAGAAGGTCTATGCGTAGATACTAAATAGGGAAGTCACCAATCCTTGCACAGTAGACTTTGATTTTCTGGATTTGATCAAAGTACACTTGAGGGAGAAATTTACCAAGCTTCAAATGGAAAAGTTTTGTATGGAGTCGTGTGATGCATATTCTGAATTGACTGCCTATTTTTATTCCAACTTGTTTGTTCTGGATCCTACACACATTCAATTTAATGTTTGTGAGAAAGTCATTAATGTTGATGTTGATTTGCTAACTGATATACTTGGAGTGGAGTGAAGTGGATTCATATCTATAAATGTTTCGAATGATGAGGTTAATAAGATTCTGGTGAAGAACAAAATTTCTAGGGGAAGCATAACTTATTCAAGGTTGTCTACTTCTAACATTTTGCTTCATAAGATTGTCATCAACTGTATTAGACCCAAGGCAGCCTCCAAATCTTGAAATTTGAAGCCAAAATGATGTGGGCTATTTGCAATGAAGTTGCCTTCTCTCTTCCCCATTGTCGCGACCTAATTTTTCGGGTGCACCACCTAAAACTAGGTTAATGGACTACTAAGTCTTTAAACTTAGCTCAGGCTCTCCCAAGCCCATACCAATTCGCGACTTAAGGTTCAAACATTTAACATGCAAAAGGTTGTTAACTAGAAGTCGCCACTAATCGGTTTATGGTAGGTCGATTAGACACCTAAGTAAAATAATGGGAGGATTATTTTACTCCTACAAACCAGAGACTAAGGATACGGGGACTTGGTTACACTAGATTTCTTTAATGCCCTATCGGTACCATTTCTTTTTTATTTTCAAAAAATGTTTTTGTAGGCAGCTTGGATTTATTTTAACCTAAATTACTATCATGTAATGGGGTGATCACACAATACTCAAACATTCAATAAATAAATTACATCACACAAAGCAAACAATTTTTTGGGTTTTCTTGAAAATTAGAATTTTTTTTATAAAAATGCATTTTTTAACTAAATGACTTAATCTTATTAATATGCAAATTCTAATTAAATGGGCCTATTATGCAAACTGGTTATTATGCACCTCATGACCTAACTTCACTAATGAACAAATTCTGATTAAATGATCCTATTATGTGAACTAGTTAACATGCACCTAATATTTTTGTATTTTCCTATTGAAATTCAGAATTAATAAAAACCCTAATTAAACTATCTAAAAAGGGATAATTTTCTGATTTATTTTAGGGATTAATTTGACTTAAACCCTATCCTATCTTAGAAAACTATTTTTTGTAAAATGAGGTAATTAAAATGTGCGAACATTATCTAAAAAATTATTTTAGGTCCAACCCAAACTTATTTCTAAAAATGCAACCCTACAAATGTAATCCTAAGAAAATTCTAATTTACTAAACCTACATGTCTAATTTACTAAGTCGACATGCTTTGATGCAAAATTTGATTTTCTTTATTTTTTGATTTTTATATTTTTAGTGTTTTTTCGAGACAAGCAAATGTCAAATAAACTAATCAAAATATTTAACAAATAAAGGATTGAAACAATCGAAAAAATAATCTGTTGTCTCACAGGTCAAATTAACGATTACTCTAATCCTAAACATCACGACAAAGAGTTCAAAATAATTAAAAATTTGATCCGAAGTCTTACGGATCAAATTAATAATTATAATGATTTAACAATTAAAATTCTACCAAAATGCCCAAAAATTAATGTAACTAAAAAAATGATCCGACGTCTTACGGATCAAATTAATAATTACAATAATTTGGACAAAATCCTTGCAGATAATGTCAGAATATGCATAAAATGAAAATCACATTCCTGTACAATAATATTCAAAATAAAAAATAAACTAAAATAGCATGAAATAAATAAAAAATACAAATAACAAAAGCCACCTAAAGGGAAGGATAGCAGTATTGACACGTGCGAGGAAGACAGTCGGCGGAGCTGGGCACGGGACTCGGGCAGCAGGGGTACGGCAGATCGAGTAGCGCTCCGGCGCGGTGGCGGGTGAGCGGGAGGTCGCGAGTGAGGCGGGGTGTCGCGGGGCGAAGTTGCAGACGTAGTAGCGAGGGAGTGCAAACGTCCAGTGGTGGGCTCGCGGAGGTTGCGTGGGTTCCTAGGGTGGGCGTCAGGCGCTGGTGTCGAGCGGTTAGAGGCAGCGGCAGCGGCAAAGGGACAGAGGTGGCACGGGCTGCTGGTGCAATGGCAGAGTTGCGGACAGAGGGAGGCGTGGTGGCAGTGGCGGCGCTCAAGCGAGCTGCTAGTGGTCGCTTAGGCGAGGGGCGGCGGCGGAGCTGCAAATGTCGTTGGTGTAGGCACGGGTGAGGCGGTAGGAGCATCGATGGTAGTGAACAGTGGCGTCGCGGGTTGCTACAAGGGCGTGGAGGCACGACGATCAGGGTAGGGAGAGCGGCGGAGGCAGGGACAAGCAGTGGGGGCGCAGCCTAGGTGGTGCGACTGCAGGCGCTGGGTTCACGGATCGCTGCGGAGCGGCGGAGCGGTGGTGCTATAAGAGCAGCAGAGGCGGCATCAGCTTCGCGGCTTCTGGGCAGGAGCAGCGACGCAAACTCGCGGGCGGAGGGGGGTTTCGGCAGCAAGCAATACGGCGGGCGGAGGCGCGAAGAGACCGGTGGCGCAGAAGCGGCGGTGCAGAGCAGATGCGGTGGGCAGCAGCGGAACGGCATACGGCTTCGCGGAGGAGGAACCCACGAAGAAGAAGCACAATGCACCCCTTTTTTTTTTTCTCGGTTTTTCTCTCCCCCCTCTCTCTCTTCTTTCTGCACTCACGTCTCTTCTCTCTTTCACTGTTTCTTTTTTTCTTTTTTAGTTCTTGTCAGAGAAAGAAAGAAGAGAGAAATCGTTTTCTCTTTTGACCAAGATGGACAAAGGCTTCTGAATTTCTCCTTTTAATTTTTCGAATTTCCACCCCTCCTTTGCTTGAAAATTTTTGGTCTCCTTTTATAGTGATTCCGACCACCCTCTTCTATGGCAATTTTCGAGCTTCCTTTTTCCATTGCCTTAATTCATGTAAATTGGAGCAAAATCTTGTAATCGGTTTGATTTTTCCTTGGATGTTTCGATTCCTTCCCTTTTATCAAACTCCTTACTTTTTTATTCATCTGATTTCTTTGATTGAGAATTTGCTTCCATATTTACTATGATTTAAATATTCACCGGAGCAAGGATGATTAATCAGAATTTCCATATTCCATTCATAATCAAATAAGATTGATCATTCCCTTATTTTCCTCTTTTTTCTTTTTTTTATGCTATGCAAATTTTATTTTTTTAAGATCGCCAAAATTTAGGTGTCAACACCCATACCATTCTATTACATATATATATAGAACAATAATGAACGAGAAATGTCAACTTCCTTATGCAGCCTTGGTCACTAGGCCCTTTCAACACTTTCAAATTTAACCGCCTTCTAGCTTTTGCACTAGAACCATTCTTCCTATGCAAATTGGACTCAAAATGATATCCAAGATGAGATTAAAGGATCTCTCTAGTGTTTTGAAGCTTATAAAAAAAGGAATCTGCTAGTGCAGCAAAAACAAGATCTGCAGCTGAGAAAAAAGAGGAAAGAAAAGAGTATCGTCTTACGTATTCCAAAGAGGAAAAAACATGTCCTTCTGCTACGAGATGAGGATGAGGAAGATGATGAAGATGAGACTATTTCTGACATTGTGACAAACATTGCCATGAGAGACCTTGTTGTAGGAATAGCCGATTCTGAAGAAGAGGAAGAAGAAAATGAGAAAGATCTAAAGGAAGAAAGTGAAGGAGAAGACACTGGAGAAAATGAAGGAGAGAAAGACGACCCAGACGAAGGAGAGAAAGATGCTGATCAAAATAAGGAACAAGAACAATTTGATAAGGAAGGAGATGATGCAAGAGAATATGATGAAAAGAAAGCTAGAGAAAAGAACGAGAGAAATGATCAGCAGATCAGTGCTGAAGGTACTAGAAAAGGAAGTATTCCAGAAGGTGGAGCTGTTCTTCCTTAGATTGAAGTTACTGAGACAGGGGGAGTAGGTGAGAAAACTCCTATTCAGGACCTGATCGCAGAACCAACCATAAGCGATGATGTCAATCACTCTCCACCGAATGCAAATGATATTTATGCATCTCATTTCCTTGAGGAAGGTCCTAGCATTGAGGATGAACAAGGTAATGTTCAAGGGGAGCAAGACACCTCAAATGTTCGTACCAATCTTCCTTCCAACTTGGATACCCCTCTAGTTCAACTTGCAGAAGTCAATGCTAAGATCGAACCAAACTCAAACTATCCTCGGATAATCGAACTCCTTCTAGAGATTATGGCACAACGGTATGGTATGGAGGTTGAAATTCAAAAGTTGCATGTTGCTCTTGGTACTATCTCAAAATCTCTTAATGACAAGGTACGGTCTCTTGATGACAAAGTTCAAACCATCAATCAACAAGCCATTCAAAACTTGGTTAAGGTCGAGATCGTCTTTGATTAGTGCTTGGCAAAGCTTGAGGAGACCGTATAGAATTTGGAGGATTTTCGTCGTGTTCATGTTCCAAGAAAACCTTGATGCTTTTCAAAAACTACACATCTTGTTTTTTTTTTTTTTTTGTTAAGTTTGTTTTTCTCTTTTTGCTATTGACAAAAAGGGGGAGACTTTGCAGATTTAGCTAACGTGCTTTGTTGACGATGTACTTTGTGTGTTGGTGTGCTTTTTGTGCAAACTTTTGCTGGACTTTTGAATTGTGATTGCTTTCAATTAGTATTATGCTCATCTAATGTTTGCTTATGCTTTTTAGCAAACTCTATATCTTGTGCTGCTAAAGTAATTTTTTGCAGGATAACTCAGATATTGTGCTTAAATCTGTATGAAAGTTTTGTCACCATAAAAAAATGAGGAGGTTGTTGAGAAAATTCCTACCAAGTTTTGAAGTTGACAAAACTTTGTGGTTCTTGCTCTTATTTTGAAGAACAAAATGTATTTAAAGTTGTTTCTGAGGTGATATTAAAGACTTTTGCCAAAGTCTATTCATTCCCAAAAGTACTTCTCATTCGGACAATATCTAGACTAAGATCGTGTCCAGAACGAGGAAGAAATCAAATTCAGACTTATCGATTTTGCGACACGGATTCAAAATGAACTTATTAGGAATTTTTTCTACAACATCTAGTTCTGTAGCGAAGGATTTCACTTACATTTTATAAATTCATTGATGGAAACAATCACAAATTGATGAAATCAATCTTGAATACAAGTTCCTTTTTGTGAAGCATCTACTATTGAAATCAAAACTCTGATTGTATGGGCGATCATAATCAAAGGACTTTCTATCTCTAATTTCGAATAGCTACAAGATCAGTTTAATCGATTCTGTCCAACGGTTTGATTGGAAGAAATTCCTCCGGAAATTGTCAACGGCTAGTGAGATATGGAGGAGTATTTAAGGAGGTCATTTAGTCGGTTTGAAGTGTGGGACATGAAAATTAGAGTTCTAAAATTTGAAACTTCTCTCAACTATTTGTTTTTTCTCGGAGCATTGTACAAATTGTGTTAGTGAGTGAGAGGGATCTTCCACTAAGTGTTTGCACTCATAAATTGTATTATTTTGTTGACACTATAGTAAATTCCATTCGGAATGCTGTTATCGTGGGAGAGTAGACGTAAACTTAAACTAAAGCCGAATCACTATAAATTTCATATGCAATCTTCTTTTCCCTTAACTTTTTTACTTAAGTTTATTGCACTATTACATGTTATTGTGCAAGTCAAATTTGTTGCATATCAAATTTTGAATATCTATAAGAAGTCTGGCATTTCACAAAACTGATTTTGTCTCTTATCCAGAACTTACTTACCTTTTTCCGGAACTGGCTGTTAAAATTTGTTTTAAATACATATTCACCCCCCTCTAGGTGTTCTTACTAACTTTATTAGATAGGACCCGGATTGCATATATATTTAAAGGTCACGAAGGAAAGAGGAATAATAGGAAATTGACCCAAAGTTGAGAAAACAACACATCAATGGTTGCTTTTGTGACATTCGAACATGTGACTTGTATTTTAAACGTGCGAGGTAAGCAGCCAAAATGAATCTTACACTTGACATATGCATTGGGAATATAGTTTTGGGTTGAGCAAGTCTCGCGCTCTGCGAAAAAGAAATTTAATGCTGCGACGCTTTCATTCTTGTGGAAATTGATTTTTTCCCCCTTAACGCTTTCATTATTGGTGTTGTTCTTGTTGTTTCGTCTCCATCTTAATTTACGATCTAGTAAATTAATGTGGAATAATTGTGTTGGACATAAATTCTAAGATGGTTTTCAAAGGATAATATATATACATACACGTATAAATATATATTTATACATATAAATGTGTATGTATTTGGACAAACAATCGAATAGACGGGGGAGTCATCTCTTTTGTATGACTATAGGGAATGAGTAAGAGTAAGATGAAATCCTAAACATAGCGGCAAACATGTACCTAGATGGGGATTAGTATCATATATATACATGCATGTATATATGTATATACATATATACATGCATGCATATATGTATATCATGCATATATGTATATATATACATGCATGCATATATGTATATATATACATGCATGCATATATGTATATATATATATATATATATGTATATATATATAAATACATGCATATATGTATATATATACATGCATGCATATATGTATATATATACATATATGCATGCATGCATGCATATATGTATATATATACATATATACATGCATGTATATATGTATATATAAGCATTTCACCTAATGATCACTTACAAAACCTCTAGTTTTGAGAATATCAAATGCATACTCAAGTTTTACCTTAGAGACTTTAACATAAATTATCTTTATCTCCCTATTTATGAAAACATTTTCTTTCCAAAAAGTATCCACCTCCAATTCCAAGATTTTCACACCCACCCAAAATACTCATGATTAATTAAAAGCCAAAACCACTAAATCCTAAGTAAGATGCTAAGATAAGCTTGCAAGGATGAGCAATTTGGTCTTTTAAGTGTGGGGACTTTCTTGGAGGCACGTAAATGCTATTTGCAAAAATAAAGGGTACATAAATTATTGTGAGGTCATAAGTAGAGGCGAGCAAAAGGAATCATTTGGATATGACCAAATCGGTCAATTCTAGATAGTTCGGAACCAATGATTTTTGGTTTAGTTCACAATTTTATTTTGAAACTGTCCACTTGGACTACCTAGATTGGACCTTTTTGAAAAAAAAAAAAATTCTTACAAATTTGTAAATAAAAAAATATCTTCCAAAAACCCTCCTATCACGATTGCCATCCTTGGCTTGGACCCACCATCCACAAACTCCAGGCACTTACGCTTCCTTTTTCACAAACCCTAATTCTTCATGCCTCTTACGCTTGGTCAACTCTAACCCTCAGTTTCTCTTTCGCTTCGCTTGACTCTCAGACGCCAGTCCCTCTCCTGAGTCCCTCGCGTCCCTCTTACGGTCTCATCTAGAGTCTCGACTCTCGCCTCCCTCTCTTGCTCTGTTTTTGGCCGATCGTGATCGCGCTCGTATCTCATCAAGACAAATATCCACTGCTCTTTTTTATTTCCCGTTCTTCGTACACCATTTTCGATGCTGCATCTAGATCTCATCTTCGAACTGATCACTGTGTGTATCCGTCAAAATGCTTGAATGAAATGCCAAAGAAAAAGGAGTAATATTGCATTTTAGATGGAAGACCCACATCTTGATTGAAGCTCTCCTTAGTCTACACCAATTACATGATTTGCTTAATGCGAACACCAGAAGTAGTTGTTGCATACTTGAGTTAGTTCTTTCTTCATTGGGTGAATATAATGATGTTCTTGAAATAGAGAGGATTCACTTTGCTCGAGTGTCATCAATCTGTTTTGCGGAATAACAGAGGTTCTTGCTTTCTAGCAAGTTTTTCATTTGTATGTTGAGAACATTCACCAGCTTTAGTGGTCACCTGAGAACCAAACTGGACCAAATGATCTTGTTCTAGGACCAAGTGGGCTAGATTTCGATTCTAGAAATTGGGAATTGGCACCTCTGGTCCACTTCTTGATTCTTGGATGGGAGCTGGCCCACCTGAAAACTGATTACTCCTAGTCAGAAGTGAGATATAAGTTGAGTATAATCCTTGGTATGAATATGCATAGCACTGCGATTTTCAAAAGAAGAGTTTTAACTTCGATAAGGTGTTTGACTATATATTCATAATAAGCTCATCAAACTTTCTCAAAGCCACCATTTCCTGTTTTAAGGTCTTCTAGCTTTAACATATGCATAGGCAAACGCATTCATCCTTCATAGCCACAACATATTGTTTCAAAGCTACAAGACACATTTGACATATTTGCAGTCGGATCTCTCACTTTGCTTACACATCACTACTCACCCAAATCCATCTCGATCCAAAGCTTTGATCTCAAGTTCGGGAGCTTCCTTTTTGAATGAATTTTTTTTTTTTTAGTATTGTCTCATCAATTATTTGATAATTACTTGCTTAGATTTTGAAGTTATATAAACCAAGAAGTATATAACTTCAAAATCTAAGCAAGTAATTTTGAAGTAATTTTGAAGTTATATACTTCTTGGTTTATATAATGAGGCTAGGCTTCGATTGCCCTAATCAAACCAGTTCAATATTGGGCGGGCCTAAATTCTCTTCCAGGGATCGGGCCCGCGATTGGGCCGAAGTAGCCAGGCCCGCAAAATTGTGGCGGGTACTGGACGTTAACTCGAGAATTCACCAACTGTAATTCAAAACCTGTCTTCTTTTTCATCCACTGCCCTGCTTCGTCCCAGTCCAGAAGACCGAGAAAATGCTCGCTTCACCCATCGCTCCCTCAGTTTCGCCGTTCAGCTTCCATGTCCTCCCCTCTTCTTATCCACCGTACAAGCTCCTCCAAGCACACCCATCTCTGTCACTGCTCTCCAAGTGCAAGAACCTCCACCAGCTCCGGCAAATCCACTGCCAGATCGTAAAATGCGGCCTCCACAATACCCAGTTCGCCCTCAGCAAGCTCATCGAGTTTTGCGCGGTCTCACCATCCGGCGATCTGTCCTATGCGGTCTCGCTGTTTGAATCCATGGAGGAGCCGAATCGGTTGATTTGGAACACTATAATCAGAGGGCATTGTTTGAGCGCTGCCCCGGGCTTAGCCATAGATATTTATGTTCAGATGTTGTTGCGTGGGGCGATGCCGAATTCTTATACTTTCCCTTTCCTGTTGAAGTCTTGTGCGAAAGCTGGGTTGACCCATGAAGGGAAACAGATTCATTCGCATGTTTTGAAGCTAGGACTTGAGTCTGATGCTTTTGTGCACACTTCACTTATCAGTATGTATGCTCAGAGCGGTGAATTGGACAGTGCACATCTGGTGTTCCAGAAAAGCTCTTACAGAGATGTTGTGTCTTATACGGCTTTGTTGACTGGTTATGCATCTAGTGGTCAAATGAATGAAGCCAAACAGCTGTTTGAGGATATTCCGGTGAGAGATGCGGTGTCGTGGAATGCTATGATTGCAGGATACAGTGAATGTGGCCAATTTGAGGAGGCGATAGAAACATTTAGGGGAATGCAGAAGGTAAATGTGATGCCGAATGAGAGTACAATGGTTACTGTTCTCTCAGCTTGTGCACAGTCAGGTTCAGTGGAATTAGGGAAGTGGATGCATCGTTGGATAGAGGATCATGGGGTGGGATCGAATACACGGCTTGTCAATGCGCTTATTGACATGTACTCAAAGTGTGGGGATGTAGAAATAGCTCGAGGGTTGTTTGATGGAATGTCGCAGAAGGATGTGGTTTCGTGGAATGTTATGATTGGTGGTTATGGTCATATGAATTGTTACAAAGAGGCATTGGTTCTGTTCAGGGAAATGCTAAAATCTAATGTGGAGCCTAATGATGTCACGTTTTTAAATGTTCTCCCATCTTGTGCTTGCTTATGTGCACTCGATCTTGGAAAATGGATTCACACTTACATAAACAGGAACTTCAAAAGCTCAACAAACACCGCTTTATATACCAGTCTTATTGACATGTATGCAAAATGTGGGAATGTGGAGGCAGCGGAACAAGTTTTTAATGGCATGAAGTGTAAAAGCTTGTCTTCTTGGAATGCAATGATTTCTGGATTGGCCGTCCATGGGGAAGTAGAGAAGGCCCTTGGCTTTTTCTCGAGAATGGTTAATGAAGGGCTCGAGCCAGATGATATCACATTCGTTGGTGTTTTATCTGCCTGTAATCATGCAGGTTCATTAGAACTTGCACGGAGTTATTTTAGTTCAATGATCCAAGACTATAGAATCTCCCCTAAATTACAGCATTATGGATGTGTCATAGATCTCATGGGTAAAAATGGATTGTTTGATGAAGCGGAGGCCCTCATAGAATCGATGAATGTGAAACCAGATGGTGCTATTTGGGGTTCTCTGCTAGAAGCTTGCCGAGCTCATGGAAAAGTCGAGTTGGGTGAAACTTTTGCTCGGCATCTTTTCGAGCTGGAACCTGACAATCCTGGTGCTTATGTGCTCTTATCCAACATTTACGCAAAAGCTGGTAGGTGGGACGATGTGGCGAGAATAAGAACCAAACTGAATGATAAGGGAATGAAAAAGGTTCCTGGGTCTACATCTGTAGAAGTAGATAGTGTGGTTCATGAGTTCCTCGTGGGTGACAAAACACATCCTCAGAGCAAAGAAATATACATAATGTTGGATGAAATAGACAGGCTTTTGGAAATGGCTGGGTTTGTGCCAGACACAACCGAGGTGCTTTATGACATGGATGAAGAGTGGAAGGAGTGCGCATTAAGTCACCACAGCGAGAAGCTGGCAATTGCATTCGGGCTGATCAGTACTAAGCCCAGGACAACCATCAGGATTGCCAAGAACCTTCGAGTCTGCAGAAACTGCCATTCAGCAACAAAGCTCATTTCAAAGATTTTCAATAGGGAGATAATTGCCCGGGACCGTAACCGCTTCCACCATTTTAGAGATGGTAATTGCTCATGTAAGGATTGTTGGTAATGAACACGTCATGATATAGGGACAACATTTGGTAATTGTAAATTACACTAAATTGCTTAATACATCCTCATGCTCTTCATTCTGATATAAAATGTGAACTAGATTCATCTTCAGGATGAAGTAGAAGAACCCATTCTTATTTTTTAGGTGATACAAGGTGGTACTCTGCTTTCTAGTTCACTCGGAAACAAGTTGCTTCGAAATGGAAGCCACATAAGCTTCTTGTCTAGTGTTTTTGACTTCATGCCTCAGTGTTATGGACTTGCTTGAAGGAGTTCCGCCTAGCCGTAGCCAAGACAGTCTTGTCAGCAACTATGAAATAGGCTGCTCCAGCAACTGTCATAAGGAAAATATTCCTGTCAGATAATCGCAATATTTGGTCTATTACATGAAGATCTATGATACAAAGTCATTGATCATTGTCAGTCTGATTAATGTCTAACGACCTGTTGAGATAATGAGTGCTTGAGCTGAGTGGTTGAAGTGTGTTCTTGCCCAGGGCAGCATCCTTGCACTAGCCAACTGCATAGTTAAGCATGTACATATTGAGAAAAAAGTACAATAAAAAGACACCCTTGAATTGAACAAAAGTTTCAGCCAAAGAATATGAAAAACATTTAAATCAAATATCTCCAGAAGAAAGAAATCCCGACAAAATGGGCAATGCAAAGACTCACAGTTGGGATGGCCGTTGCTATCCCCGCCAGAACAGCCGCCTTAGCTCCGGCTTTTACACCCTCTGTTTGATGCACATCAAAAATTCAAACTTCAGCCATTTTGCAGAAAAAAAGAAAAGAAAGAAGAACAGTAATTTTGCAAAAACATGACAAACTTAATTCGTGGACTTTCAATGTAACAGAATGTTGCATACCGCGAGAGCAACGTTTGGCCATGGCCAGCCTCTGGTCAAGCGAAGCCAAACTGGTTTTCTCAAGAGGAGAACCAGTGACATTATTGTTGGCCATTGCTGTATTATGACGAGAAGATCCTAGTGAAAACAGTAAGAGAGGGAGGGAGTCAATTTGCAAAGAGAGCTCGTGTTTTAGGAAGCTTTGCCTGAAGTGGGAGTGGGATCAGTGCAGGGATATTTATAGGGTTCACATAGCAGGAGGACGAGAGAGAGGGAGGGAGAGGGAAAGGGAGAGGGAGTGGCGCAGGTCGTGTTGATGGTTTTCAAATCCCAACGTCGTCCCACTTGTTTTCCTGCTGGTTTCTTTTTTCTGGTCTATTCTGGTCGGTTGGTTCTTTGATTAAAGCACAAATTGTACGGGTACCCTTACCTTCTTAGCGAGAGGGAAAAGATGGGCTAAGGTTCATGCGGATTCCATGGATCTAAATTTTTTAATTATGTGGATTTTTAAGAATTATCCAATCCAAAGATTGTGTTGAGCTCATAGTGTGACGACCCAGACCCGGGGCGGGCGAGGAGAGTGTGACGGCCCAAGCGGCGATGCACAGGGAGGAGGGATGGCGGTGCGTCCGCACCTCGGTCCCCGGACGTGTGCAGGCGGCAGTGTGCGGGGAAGAGGGATGGCGGTGTGTTCGCACCTCGGTCCCCAAACGTGCGTAGGGAGGGGGCGTGTCCCCTGTCCCACATTGCTTAGGGAGGGAGTCCTACGCTAGCTTATAAGGCTTGGTCCCTCTAATTGTACATACGTGTTTTCTTGGGGTAGTATGGGCTACCCCGAGAGGAACAAAACCGTGAGGAGTGTAGATCTAAGATGTTACAAGTGGTATCAGAGCCGACTCCCGACTGTATGTGGGGCCACAACGAGGACATTGTACTTCTAAGGGGTGGAGAGTGTGACGACCCAAACCCGGGGCGAGCAAGGAGAGTGTGACGGCTTGAGCACCGTGTCCCCTGTCCCACATCGCTTAGGGAGGGACCATGAGGCTTGGGTCTCTCTAAATGTACATACACGTTTTCTTGGGGTAGTATGGGCTGCCCCGAGAGAAACAAAACCATGAGGACTTAGTATCCAAAGCAGACAATATATGTACAGTGGAGACCCGGGATGTTACACATAGAATCAGATTATTTTAGATAAAATCAAAAGGAAACCTAAATGTTGAGCATCAAATTATTGAATTATGTGGATAATGGTAGAATAAAAGGCACATAGATACCACTAATAATTGTGCGTAATCTTTATTGTTTTTCTAGTTCGGTGTTTAAGGATAGACAATCAAAATTGATCTTTAAATATCTTGAAAAGTTATCCAAAGACAGGTACCAGATCTTCATAAATCCAGCCATACAAAAATGGAACCCACCATGGAAATCTTCCTGAAATAGTATCCTGAATTGCAAACCCCACTTTGGAGGAATTTTTTTATAGATACATCCGGAAATAGTTTTTGAATTCTTTATATTAATGTTTTAACCCTGTATCCGTACAAAATTTCTCCATCAACATCAGAGTGATTGAACCGACATTTCTGGAGAAAAGGTTTATAAAACTCAAGTTTTACGAAAGAAATAATCTGGAAAAAATGAAAGTCCGTTGGAACTAAGCTTGGGATCGCAGCTTGGAGCAGAGCATTTCACAGAGATTGCAGTTTCTTTATCCAGATAAGCGGTAGGATCGTGGAATGGAGCCGAGAAAACCGTAGCATTGAAGAAGATAACGAATGATGGGTGTAGGGTTTCGCACACGTATTCCGTTCAAGTGGTTTATGTTTCACTCTGACACAGTGATCCGTAAAAGAGCTGGCCTTTTTCCTATGTTGTTTTCATATGACTTTATGTTCACACACGCATTAAACCTCTGTTTCTTCTGTGGAGGGGGGGGGGAGTGGCGGCCCGCCGACAGGCCACTGGTTTGGGACATTACTGTCCTAAAACCATGGGCGCCGCATTGCCCTATATCCACTACATGTTCAGAGTGATCCTCAAAATTCAATCTGTTGTGGACCGTTCTATCACAGCCATTAGTTACTGCGTGAGTTTTTACGTAAATTGAAATTTTGTTGATATTATCCTCTCATTGACTTATATAAAAACCACTTCCATCGACGCTCGGATGAAACACGGACATAGTACATTAGTATCAACCTTATGATTGCACATCCCTTAACAAAAGGACTGCCACTCAAAATAATTAATGAACATGTTGAAAGGATGGCCATTATTGAATAGTAATTACTGAATAGTACTAATGATATTGTATTATGATTTCATTAAGTCTATTTGATACTTCGAGCTCATTTGTGTTTTTGATATTTCCTGTTTTTTTAATTTAGTATACATGATGGAAATGGATGAATGTTTAATAGGATAGTCTTCAACAAAGGCATCATAGTTGGACCATTCATATACTTCTTATTTTATAGATTATATTTAGTAGAGAGCTATAGTTGTAGTACATGAAAGGGACTGTATCAATTAATGACATACAACCGCTATGACTCACGTTAGTTTTCCCTACTTAGTTGTGATTATTACGTGATAGCTAATTTAAGAAAGGTTTTAGTATAATGTTATTGTGCACATTATGGTCTTTATTAAATCATAAAAGAAAAATCATATGGGCCGAGTGAGAGAGAATGACTCACATTAGTCATATGAACATGTTGAAAGGATAGGTATTATTGAACATTACTAATGATATTGTATTATGATTTCATTAAGTCTATTTGACACTTCGAGCTCATTTGTGTTTTTGATATTTCCTGTTTTTTAATTTAGTATACATGATGAAAAAAGATAAATGTTTAATGGGATAGGCTTCAACAAAAACATCATAGTTGGACCATTTATATACTTCTCATTTTATAGATTATATTAAGTAGAGAACTATAGTTGTAGTACATGGAAGGGATTGTGTCAATTAATGATATACAACTATTATGGCTCACATTAGTTTTCCCTACTTAGTTGTGATTATTATGTGATAGCTAATTTAAGAAAGGTTTTAGCATAATGTCATTGTGCACATTATGGTCTTTATTAAACCATGAAAGAAAAGTCATGTGGGCCAAGTGGGAGAATATAAAAATAATCACATGATATTATTAATTAATGGATAAATAACTATTTAAAAGCTATTGGTTATGAAAAGTTGCAACTCTTATGAAGGCTAGATGTATTTTGATGGAAGACACTTATTGATCTCATTAATCAATAGCTTAGTAACTATTTAAGTGCTTAACGCGTATTGAACATGGAAAGTTGCAACTCATATGAAGATAGAACGTGTTTTAATGAAATGCACTTGTTAAAGGCACTTATTGAAGGTATCTATAGATAGCCTATAAAAAGAGCTTGGTCCTTATCTTCACCCGAGATAATGAAAGGTCGTATTCTATTCTCCATGAGATAAAATACATTAACATGAAAGTGAGTTAAGTGGGAGAAATCGAATTTGTTCATTTCTTATGTTTCTATAATAATCAATTTCTCAAAGCCATTACTATGGATAAATGTATATTTTTCATCCCTGTTGTCGTGAATAAATCGTGAAGATTTAAGATTATTTGATTTTGAATTTCCATATAATTGAACTACACTATCACTATTAGATGAGTGAAAGTATTATCAGCAATAATTGACAAACATAACTAGCAGTTTAACGTGACAAATGTATAACTTCAAAGTGATTATGCTCAAGATCAATACTGGTGTAAAGAGCACAACTTTAAGGCTCTGTCTATTGACACTTCAAATAGTGTCTAATTCTATTATTTTGTTCCCTTAGAACAAACAAAGAAAGAAATCAATTTGGTAAATTTTTTATTCTTGGAAACAATTTTTTTTTTTTTGGTTCCTGAGAATAGATTTGGAACAAAACTAAAAAGTAGAAAAAATTTATCTTTTGCTCTCAGGAACAATTTTAGAATCAAGTCCAACATTTTTTTTTTTTTTGCTTTTCTCCTTCTCTCTTCTTCTTCCTTCTAGCCGATCACTGACCATTGTCACCGTCACCACTGGCGGTGGCTGACAACCGGCTAGGGAGGTCCAGCGAGCTCGCTAAAGCTTCACCAGGCCAAGGAGAGGTCCGGCAAGCTCATTAAAGGCTTCCTTGGTCATTGCAAGCCCCAGCCTCGCAAGGCTGGCCTCGCTGATAGCCAAGCAAGTCTCGCCTAGCCACCGGAGAGGCTCGGCCTCACCTAGGCAGCACAAGGTTAGCCTCACCCTGGCTTGGTGAGGCCTAGCTCCATGCCAATTGGCAAGGCCAAGCCTCACCTAGATTTGCGAAGCCGAGGCTCACTTGGCCAGTGAGCTCGCTGGACCTCGCCAAGTCAGTCACCGGCCACCACTATGGTTGGCGACCGGACACAAAGAAGGAGGAGGAAAAAGCGAAAAGGAAAAAGAAAAAAGAAAAATAAGAGAAGAATAATAAAAGTATTAAAATTAAAAGAAACAAAAAAAAAAAATTAAGAGTTCTACGAAACGTATTTCTATTTCGGAAATAAAAATTTTGGTCAATTACTAAGCGCCTTCAAAAGTTTAGAAATTATTCTCGGGAGTAGAATAAAAAAAAAATCATTTCTGAGCAAAAATTATTCCAAGAAAAAAATGGTTACCAAACACACATTTACTCTTTTGAATTGCTCTCAGAATCAAGTCAGATACGTAAGAGACTGTTCTTGTCTTGAATTCCAAATATATTTTGCTGATTAGTGATTATCCCATCACTCTCTAGTTAGGACTTTATTAAGAAAAATTATTCATTTAGGCTAGGGAATATCACACACACACACACACACACACACACACACACACACACACACACATATATATATATATATATATATATATATATATATATATATATCTCAATATATACAAATTAAATGTGTTTTTCGTTAGCATTTTGCCTGAAGAAGGTATTCCACCAAGCTTGGTTGTAATCAAAATGTGTGAAAGTAGGTCAATATGGTAACGGTGGGGTCAATTTACATTCAAATTTCATTTGGGTATTGAGTGATGGGGTCCATTTTGAAGGATGGATTAAGTGATATATGGTGGCTGTCGAATGGGTAATAATGTTTGGGTTGTGCATCCGAAAATGTTTAAATTTTATAGATATGTAAGTTCGCAATAAAACAACAGGAGAATATGATGGTCAAATTCTTTATCACTTACTCTTTTATGGAGAATTAATTTCTTATAATTATAGATGGGGAACACAAATATATAATAAAATTAAATTACAAAAACTGATTAAAAAAGAGCATTCGCTTACTAATAAAGGATTAGGAGATTTAATATGAACCATCTTATACTGAATCCACAAATATATAATAAAATTAAATTCCAAAACTCTAATTACGTACCACCACTACACACTTGTAGCCTCGCTACACTCATCTCTCCCTCTCCTTTTGTTAATTGTAATTTCTTATTCTTGGTCATTCTTGATAATTCTAGCAATTTTGTTGTGTGATCCTCTGGGATTTCACCTGGGAAAGCAGAGATTAATCTAAATGCTCTATTTTCCCATTTCTCGGGGGGTGATGTTTGCTCGGTCATTAGTTCTTTTGCTGAAACATAATTTATGCAAATGAGAAGTGTCTTATGTGCGATTGGAAAGAGAAATGGGCTATCCTCATGTGCCTGCGCCTTAATTGGTGTGCTCAGCGAATACCGCCTCTTCTTTGTTCCAACCAACAGAGAATATTAAGAATTCTTGTTTGGTCTCAATCAGAGAATGGCAAGAACCAGACAGGTGGGAACCAATCTAACTCTAAATTCTAGGGAGAAATAGTTCGGTTCCCAATTCCACTTTTTTAGGAACTACTAATTCCCAGCTCAGTTCTTGGTTCATATGGGAACTAAATTGGAATTGGAAGGGAACCAGACCTGAATTCTAAAATCCATAATTATCTTTTTCAACTCACTTTATTTTCTTTGTTGTGCTTCCTTTCATCTTGTCATCCCTATCTTTATATATTGTAATTCTTTTTTATATTTCTAATGAGCAAGTGTTTTATTTTATTTCTTCTCCTTTTTTTTAAGATATGATTTGTTTTAATGAGAAGATTATCATCAATAAATATAATGTACCAATTAGAGCATAATGAATATATGTTGTGAGGCACCATCGCACTGAGTGGCGCTGTTAGCTTCGGGCTTTCTCCTCCTCACGAAGGGGAGAAGTTCGAATCCCCAGCACGTCGCAGGTGGACTTACTTGCTTCACAGGGGTGGTGGGTTCCTCCATGGGCCCTGAGGGTTTTGCCCGCATTGATTTTTGTCGATTTTACTACGGGTTTCCTTGGATCATCAAAATATATATGTTGTGAGGCTTTCTAATAATTATTTTTGTTTAGTTAATAGTAATTTTAAATTTAAAACTTTTATTAAGTGACAACTATGATGTTGTTTATTTTGATTTTAAGTGGTTAGAATTTTAAAGAATTTTTCATGAATGATTGAGGATTGAAGTTTTATCATTTATGTTTTACATTACATATTTTGAACTTTTTAGTATTTATTTTATTTTAAGCGTTTATCTGTTATGGATTGTTATTTTTGACAGATGACAAGTTTTCATTTTTAGGGTTGCGTTCATTTTTATTTTGCTTAACTAAATTGAAAAAAAAAACAGAAGAAGAAAAAAGAAGAACCTATTAGGCCTTGAACTTGTGAAAAGGTAAGTTCCAGGTTCGGACGGGCAGGCTCCAAGTTCTACTCACCTCTACTTAGAGTATGAGTGAAACATGATCACCAACTCATTGTGATTTGCTGGCTTGCGATGCGCGAAACCTTATCACCATAGGCAAGCTTCAATTAGCCCATTTCAAGAATACCCAAATCATACCATGTTTTAGAGAGGCCAATCAAGTAGGAGATTGAGTTGCAAAAGCCAACAAGCAAAAACAAAGAACAATAAAAGCTCAAAAACTTGTTCTAGATTTTAGGTTTCAAGTTCTATGTTAGACCCTACAACTTCCCGTCAAAACCGGTTCTCCAATTTTTGGAACCTAGATACTACTCTACATACCGTGGAACTTGGAATCAAACTAGTTTCCACTGGTTCGATTCAGTTCCGTAGCTACTCCAAAATCATGAAGAAGAAGAAGAAGAAGAAGAAGAAGAAGAAGAAGAAGAATAAAATTTCAATAAAATTTCAATTTATCTATAAACTAACGTAACAATTAATGACTGTGATTAATCGGTCCACAGCAATTGAATTTTGAGGATCACTCTAAATATCTTGTGCATAGGGCCATGCGGTGCCCATGGTTCTAGGGTAGCAGTGTCCAACTCTCTCATGGATCAGAGTGTCAGAGCGAAACATAAAGCAAAAGAACAAATAATGTGTGCGGAACCCAACACCCATCATTCGTCGTCTTCTTCAATGCTGCGGTTTTCTTAGCTCCATTCCACGATCCTATCCGCTTATCTGGATCAAGAAACTGCAATCTCTGTGAAATACTCTGCTCCAAGCTGTGATCCCAAGCTTAGTTCCAACCGAGTTTCATTCTTTTCCGGATGATTTCTTTCGTAAAATTTTGAGTCTTACTGACCTTTTTTCAAGAAATGTCGGTTCCATCCCTCTGATGTTGTTGGATAAATTTTGTGCGGATACGGGTTAAAACACTTCAATAAAGAATTCAAAAACTTAGTACCTTCACGTGGGTCATGTATGTATTGTTTAAGGAGCTATCCTCTGAAAAACAATTCCACCAAAGTGGCGTTTGCAATTCAGGATCCTATTTCAGGAAGATTTCCAAGGTGGGTTCCATTTTTATATGGCTAAACGTGTGGAGATCTTGTACCTTTTATTGGATAATCTTTCAAGACATTTAAAGATCGATTTTGGTTGTCTATTTTCAAACACTGAATAGAAAAATAATAAAGATTAAATATAATTATTAGTGGCATCTGTGTCCCATAATATAATGATTCGATACTCGACGTTAGGTTTTCTTTAATATTTTCTAAAATTATCTGGTTCTATGGGCTCAACACCAAATCTTTGGATCGGATAGGCCTTAAGAACCCACATAATTCAAAAATTTAGATGCATTGAATCCGCATGAATCAACCGACCAGAACAGAACAGAAAAAGAAACCGTACACTTTGTGCGCACAGCCAAAGAACCAACCGACCAGAACAGAACAGAAAAAGAAACCGAAGGAAAACAAGTGACTGACGACGTTGGAATTTGAATACCATCAACACCACCCGATACTCTCTCTCTCTCTCTTTCTCGTCCATGTGACCGCTATAAATAACACTGCACTAACCTCACTCCCTCTTCAGGCAAAGCTTCCTAAACACAAGTCCTCTTTGCAAATTGACTCTCTCCCTCTCTTACTGTTTTCATTAGGATCTTCTCATCACAATACATCAATGGTCAACAGTAACGTCACCGGATCTCCTCTTGAGAAAACCAGCTTGGCTTCACTCGACCAAAGGCTGGCCATAGCGAAACGTTGCTCTCGTGGTACGCAACATTCTGTTACATTAAAAGTCCATGAACTATGTTTACCTTGATTTTCCAGATTTACTGTTCTGTCTCCTCGTTTTCTGCAAAATGGCTTAAATCTAAATTTCTGATGTGCATCAAACAGAGGGTGTAAAAGCTGGAGCTAAGGCGGCTGTTTTGGCAGGGATAGCAACAGCCATCCCGACTGTGAGTAATCTTTTTCAATTTCTTCGGCTGAAACTTTTGTTCAATTCAAGGGTGTCTTTTTATCGTACTTCTTTTTTCTCAATATGTACGTGCTTAACTATGCAGTTGGCTAGTGCAAGGATGCTGCCCTGGGCAAGAGCAAACCTCAACCACTCGGCTCAAGCACTCATTATCTCAACAGGTCGTTAGACTTTAATCATACTGACAATGATCAATGGCTTTGCATCATAAACCTTTATGTAATAGACCATATATTGCGATTATCTGACAGGAATATTTTCATTCTTATGGCAGTCGCTGGAGCAGCTTATTTCATAGTTGCTGACAAGACTATCTTGGCCACGGCTAGGCAGAACTCCTTCAAGCAAGTCTCCAACATTGAGGGGTGAACTGAAAAAAACTAGACAAGAAGCTTATATGGCTTCCATTTCGATCAAACTTGTATCTGAGTGAACTAGAAAGCAGATTACGACCTTGTGTACTCAAACAATAAGTATGGGTTTTTCTGCTTCATCCTGAAGATGGATCTAGTTCACATTTTATATAAGAATGAAGAGTATGAGGATGTCCTCAGAAATTTAGTGCAATTTACAATTACCAAATGTTGTCCCTAGTTCATAACGTGTTCATTACCACCAATCCTTACATCAGCAATTACCATCTTTAAAATAGTGGAAGCGGTTACAATCCCAGGCAATTATCTCCCTATTGAAAATCTTTGAAATGAGCTTTGTTGCCGAATGGCAGTTTCTGCAGACTTGAAGGCTCTTGGCGATCTTGATGGTCGTCCAGGGCTTAGTACTAATCAGCCCAAACGCAATCGCCAGCTTCTCCCTGTGGTTACTTAATGCACACTCCTTCCACTCTTCATCCATGTCGTAAAGCACCTCGGCTGTGTCCTGCACAAACCCAGCCATTTCCAAAAGCCTGTCTATTTCATCCAACATCATGTATATCTTTTTGCTCTGAGGATGTGTTTTGTCACCCATGAGGATGAGCCACGCTATCTACTTCTATAGATGTAGACGCAGGAACCTTTCTCATTCCCTTACCATTCAATTTGGTTTATTTTCTCGCCACATCGTCCCACCTACCAGCTTTTGCATAAAATGTTTGATAAGAGCACATAAGCGCCAGGATTATCAGGTTCCACTTCGAAAAGATGCAGAGCAAAAATTTCACCCAACTTGACTTTTTGATGAAATCGGCAATCTTCTAGCGGAGAACCCCAAATAGCACCATCGGCTTCCCATTCATTGATTCTTGTCCATTTCTACCCAGGAGATCTATGAAGCATCCGTAATGCTGCAATTTAGGGGAGACTTTATAGTCTTAGATCATTAAACTAAAATTAACTCCGTCCAAATTCTAATGAACCTCCATGATTACAAGGCGGATGGTGAGACCACCTAAAACTCGATGAGCTTGCCGAGGGCGAACTGGGTATTGTAGAGGCTGGATTTTACGATTTGGGAGGGAACTTGCCTGAGCTGGAGGAGGTTCTTGCACTTGGAGAGATGCCACAGAGATGGGTGTGCTTGGAGGAGCTTGCACGGTGGATCAGAAGAAGGGAGGACATGGAAGCTGAACGGCGAAACTGAGGAAGCGATAGGTGAAGCGAGCATTTTCTCTCTTGGTCTTCTGGACTGTGAAGGAGGAGGACATAGGATGAAAAAGAATACAGATTTTAAATTACAGTTGGTGAATTCTCGAGTAAACGTCTGGTATCCGCCACAAATTGGGGCCTGGCTACTTGGGTCCGATCCTCGCGAGAGAATTTTGGCCCGACCCAGATTGAAACGGTTTGATCCGAGCAAGTGAAGCCTAGCCCCCACTTTCATATTCTTTTTCAAATTCGACTTCTTGGCTAATGGAATTTCAATATCTAAGCAAGTATTTATCAAATGATTAATGAGATGATACTTATAAAATCTAAGAATTCCTTCAAAAAGGGAGTTCACATACCTTGAGATCAAAGCTTTGGATTGAGATGGATTTGGGTGAGTAGTGATGTTTAAGGGAAGTGATAGAGAGATTCTATTGCAAATACATCAAATGTATTTAAGTTAACTATTACTTTCTTTTTTCGTAAGCAACTACTACTTGGCAAAGTAGATTTAATCTTTAAATTTGCACGTTTTTAGAGACTTAGGTGTACACGCATACTGGATATCAAAACCTAATGCTCAGTTATGTTGTAGCTCCGTAATGATGTGCTGTGGCTATGAATGATGAATGCATGTCAATGCATATGTTATATCTAGAAGACCTTAAAAAAGGAGATGGTAGCTATGAGAAAGTCTGAGGTGCTTATGAATATTTAGTCCAGCACCTTATCAAAGTTGAAACTCGTCTTTTGAAAGTCATAGTCGCTATCCACGTTTATTCTAAGGAATATACTAAACCTTTATCTCAATTTTGTAAATATATATTTATATGTGTGTGTATATATATCCTGTCAAAGCCACCTTAAAATTTATGTCCAACATAATTATTCCACATGAATTTGTTAGTGTAAATGATGCGTGCGTGGAACTAGTGATTTCTGAAACGTGAATCTTCTAGTTAAGTGTTTGGAAGCAATGTGAAAAATGATAATGAAATGATGTGTAGAGGACAGAGGATATGAGAGGTTCACCATTGAATTGTAAAGGCACAATTGCTAGCCAAGGATAAAAATTGGGATAGATGCAACTCACTACCAAGGCGTAGAGGATTGCTCCATCGATTGAGGATGAAGAACTGTTTGATATACCACCAACGATATTGGATAAAGAATCAAATAAATATTCACTCACGTAGAGGATTCTCATATATTCATCAATTCTGCATTACGATTGGGAACACTCCTCCATTTATAGAAGAACTAAGACATAGGAAATAGACAAACATTAAAGAAATGAGGATTAGAAATCAATTAAAGACCTAGAAACTAGAAAATGCATTAATGACACGGAGACTTGATATCTTGATTCTTTAGCTTTGCGGTACATCTTCCAAAATTCATCCACCAATCTTGATAAAAAAAAAAAATAACCATCTTAGGATATCAACAAATATATAAGGAAATTGATATGAATAGTTGATAAAGCTAGAACTAACACCTAGAGGCGGTGAATAGGTGTTTAAATAAAATCTTGACAAATAAATGCAAAATAAAATAAGTTACTAGTAAAATCTAGATGAGAATCAAAAACAGATTTTCGAAACACCAGACTTTTGCAAAAACGTGTAAATGAGCAACAGACTTAAATATAGAGTTAAGCAAAAAGGAAAAAGAACACAAGATTTTATAGTAGTTTCACTTAGATTAAGTCTATGTCAACTCTCCCACGTTGATAGCTTATTAGCTGGATTTTACTGTAGGATCAACAAAAAATTATAACTTATGAGTGCAAACACTCAGTGGCAGTTTCTAGCGCTCATTAAAGGCGCGTTTGGTAATGCTTATATTCTTGGAAACAATTTCTAATCAGAATTGATTATTTTTTATTTTGTTTCCAAGAATAATTTCTAAGCATTTTAAGCCGTTTGGTAACTGTCCAAAATTTCGATTCCCAGAGTAGAATTGCGTTTGGTATCGTGCTCAAAATTTCTAATCCAAATCATTTTCTTTTAATTTTTAAATAAATTTATTACTTTTTTACTTTTATTTTTTATTTTTCTTTTCCTTTCTTTCTTCTATTCTTCTTCTTCAAGTGGTTGGTCGCCGGCCTTCGGATGATCGGCGATCGGCTAGAAGAGGGTCGACGACCTCACCGGAGCGTCACCGACCCTTGGTGACGACAGCCTTCATCGGCCGAGCCTCACCGGCAGCTGGGCGAGGCTAGGCTAAGCCATGGCTGGGCGAGCGGCCTCGCCCAGCTGCCGGTGGGGCTTCACCTCGCCGAGCCACCACGAGGTTAGCCTCACTTGCCGCTCGCCCAACCATGGCTCGGCCGAGCCTCGGCGAGGCTGGGTGAGGCTTGGCCAGTTGACCCTCAGCAGGGTTGGGCGAGGCCTGCCTAGCCACTAGCGAGGCTGGGTGAGGCCCGACTAGTTGACCCTCAGCAGGGTTGGGCGAGGCCCGCCTAGCCACTAGCGAGGCTAGGCAAGCCTCACTGGTGGCTGGGCTTGCCTCCGGTGAGCTCGCCAGATGCTGGCGATCGGCGACAGTGGATGGCAACTACGGCGATGACAGTAGATGAAGAAGAAGAAAAGGAAAGAAGAACAAGAAAAAAGAAAATAAAAAGAGAAAATATGGATTTGATTCTAGAATTGTTCCCGGGAATAAGAATCATTTTTTTTTTTTGTTATTCTTGATTCTGTTCCAAATCTACTTCCGGAAACAAAAATTTTACCAAACACAATTCTGTTCCAAAACTACTCCCGAGAACAAAAGAATATAAATTTTTACTATTTGGCCGGTTACCAAACATGGCTTAAGATACTCTTTTTGTGTTTTCTTTCTTGATCACAATTTGTAAAGCTCACAAACGAATACAAGTAATTGAGAACAGTTTTAGACTTTGGAATTTAAGATTCACATTTTTATTCATCTTGACCAAATGACCTCCTTTAAATGCACCTCCATGCAATACTAGTCGTTGACATTCTTCAAAGGAAATTCTTCCAAGCTGACCATTGAAACATAAATTTTTCAAAGGGATCTTGTGGCCATTAAAGATAGGAATAGAATTTACACTTGATTCTGGCCGTTCATACATTCAGAATCTTGGTTTCTATAAGCGATGCTTCCTTATATGGAGCTTATCTTCAAGATTGATTTTATCAATTTATGATTGACTCAATTAATGGTATTTGTGGTAAGTAAAATCCTTAGCTAGAAAACTAGTCATTGTAGAATAGTTTCCAAATAAAGTTTATTATGGATCAGTATTGCAACATTGTTAAATTTGATTGTGGACTCTTCCTCATTTTGGGCTTGACACAATCTCATTCTAGACTTGACACGATCTTGTTTTAGAATTGTCAGAATGGGATATGCTTATGGAAATAATAGACTTTGACAGAAGTGTTCGATAGTTTCTCAAAAACAACTTATAATCAACATATTTTTAAGATAGACATTAGAACTAGAAAGTTTTGTTAGCTTCAAAATTTGATAAGAGTTTTCTCAATAATCACCTTCATTTTTTATGATGACAAAGCTTTCACACAGATTAAACGTAAAGTTTATATTAACCTGCAAGACAAAACTTAAACAGGACAACTTATAGGATTTATGAATAAGTAAACAAGCAGACATTAGATAAGCATAATATTTACTAATAGCAATCACATAACTTTGCAAAAACACATCAAACACTTAAATTATGCATAAGTCTTCCCCTTTTTGTCAGCATCAAGAAGGTCTTAACAATTCTGCATATCAAACCAAACACTTTTAACCATCATAAAAACACACCAAAAGTTTAAACCGCACAAAAACCCACGAAGATATGAACATTTTTCAAGAGTCGGGGGTTTCTAGGGATGTGGATAAGATGGAAATCCTCCATGTTCTGCACGGTCTCATCAAGCTTGGCCATGCATTGACCAAAGGCATTCTTGCTCTTAGCTATATTCTGGACGGCTTGCTAGTTTATGTTCTTCACCTTTTCATCGGGAGAAGGGTGCAACTTTTGCATTTCAACATCCATATCATATTGCCATGCTTTAATCTCCATAAGGAGCTCAACAATCCAAGGATAGTTGGCATATGGTTTTGTCTGAACACTAGCTTCTACAAATTCTACTGGAGGGATATCCAAACTCGATGGAATATCATATTGTACCTTAGATGTTTGTTGCTCCCCCTAAACATTAGCATGTTTCTCCTTATCTCCAACAAAAGCTTCAAGAAAGTGAGTAGCATAGATGTCCTATACATCTATTGGAGAACGACTGACTTGAGTCTCACTGAAAGTCTATCCTACAACCTGCTTCTAGAAAGGAGTTTTCTCAGCTACTTTCCCTACATTTGTGCCTTAAGCCTGAACATTAAAGTTTCCACCTTCAGGTTCATCATGTTTCTATACATCCTCAGCACCCTTGTGTAGGTCATTTTCCTCTTCGTTTTTTTCATCTTCTCCTCCAACATCATTTGCATCATCACCTTCATCATCCATTTCTTTCTTAGTCTCTTTTTCCTCTTGGTCACTTTTTTTCTCTTCTTCATCTTTGTCTTCCTCTTCTCCCACTTTTTCTCCTACTTCTTCTTCTTCACTCTCTTCTTCTTGTTCTTTCTCACTCTCTTCGGCCTCTTCTTTAGATTTAGCCATGCTAGTAACTAGATTTCTCATAGCAATAATATCTAAGAAAGTCTCCTCTTCATTTTCATCCTCGTCCTCATCTCTTAGCGAAAGAACAGGTCTCTTTCTTTTAGAAGTCTTGGAGACTACACTCTTTCCCTTCCTTTTTTTTCAACTGCAGTGCTGGTCTTGACAGAACTAGCAAACGCTTTCTTCATATGCTCCCAGACATCGGAGATATCCTTCAATCTCATTTTAGAGATAATTTTGAATCCAATTTGCATATACGGAAGTGTTCTAGAGTAAAGGCTTGAAGGAGGTTGAATTTGGAAGTGCTAGAACAATCTTGTCACCAAGGCACCATAAGAAAGTTGGCCTTTGTCTTTCATCACCATCTTATATATGTGTAATAGAATGGTGTGTTGTAGAGAGAAAGCTACTCCATTCCTAATGGCTCACATTATCTTTGCTTCAAATTTGGAGACACCTATTCTTGATGCAACCTTGAGTCTGATACAGTTGATCACAATCTTATAAAGCATAATGTTGAAAGATAACAACCTAGAGGAGGTTATACTTCTTTTTGGGATCTTATCCTTAATCAGAAATTTGGTCACCTCTTTATTTGAAACATTAATAGGCATAAATTCATACCTTTCTACTCTCAAAATGTTAGCTAACAAATTAACATCTACATCAAAAGCTTTTTCACACATAGTGAATTGAATGTGTGTGGGAGACAGAACAAATAGATTCCAATAGAAATAGGCAGTCAGTTATGGGTATACATCAGACAATTCCAAGCAACAAGTTTCCATATGAAGTTTTGCAAACTTCTCCCTAAGAGAAATTTTAATTGTCTCCAAGAAATCAAAATCAACAGTTCGATGATATCACTCCCCTATTCAGTATTTGTGCATAAATCTCATTGTGCTCCTTAAACCGAAATAATTTTCCTTTCGAACCCTTTATACCAACAATATTTCCAATCTTAAGCTAAAAATTCTTAAACAACATCTCATCTTCATCTTCTTTCTTACCCATGCCTGACTCTCTGACCCAAACCTAGGATCAGGAAGAAAGGCTATAAACTCCTCCACTTTTTTAGGTTTTACCAAACCCATTTTTTCCATCTCTTGCAAAAACGTCCCATTTCCGTACCCATTTCCTTTCAAGAAATTGGTAATAAAATCCATAGCACCCCTTACTTTATTCAAAAGCCAATAATGGTAAGGAGAACATCAAGTGTTCTTATCGGAAGAGGCATTTTTGCTGCCTGAGTCACTTCTTATTCCATTGAGGGTCGAGTTGAACTCCTTAGAGATTTGTCACTAGTAAGATCGAAATGGGTTTGTTTATCCTTTACATAATGAGGCCCTCGACTAGTATTGAGAGATTCAGCTGAGAGGAGATCAAAGCAGACTTGAAGGATTTCAATGACATGGTGAAGAGGAAGTTTTGGAGAGTAATCGAGAGAAAAACATGACTGAAAAAAGGAGAGAAAGATCGCTCGACATTTTAGAGTTTGCAGAAGAATGCAGTCGTGAAAAATGGAGAGAAGAGATTAGGGTTATTTTAAAGAAATTGAACCAAGGCAATTGAATAGGCGCAAAAGAAAGTAACTGCCATTTCGGAAATTTTGAAAATAATTGAAATTTTCGAAAAATTTTGATTTAATAACCGAAAATTGGGAAATGATGAAAAATAGACAACAATTTCCAAAAACGGTAAAAGGCAAATAAAAATTTCATTAAATATACAATATTCATGCCTTTTGATAAGTAAGGAAACTTACGCGCTAAAATTTGAATTACAAGTACCTGAGTCTAAATATACTTCCAGAATGATATTTATTGCAGAAGATTGTACTCTTAAGTCTAGCTTGCCTAGACTTTAACCAAATGGGTAAGTAATATACAGCTTTTCACAAATATATTCAAATGTACCTTTCTCTAGGCGCTTAGTAAAAATATCTACCAGTTGATTCTTTGAATCAACAAACTGAATATTAATTTTACCATTTTTCACAAGATCTCTTATGAATTGATGTCAAATCTCAATGTGCTTCACTCTTGAATGGAGAATAGGATTCGTAGTGAGAGTGATCACGCTTGTGTTATCACATATGATATCAATATAGGATTCCTCTCCTCCAAAGTCTCTCAATTGTTGTCTAATCTATAGAACTTGAAAACAACAACTACCGAGAGCAATATATTTTGCTTCTGCAATTAAGAGAGCCATAGTGTTTTGTTTCTTTGAGAACCATAATACTAACATCTATCCCAGAAGTTGGCATGTCCCTGAGGTACTCTTCCTGTAAACTCTACAACCAAATAAATCAGTGTCTGAATATCCAAGTAAAGTAAAGTCTATTTCTTTTGGATACCACAGACATAACTTATGATTGATAGCATTATATTTGATAATACGCTTAATCACACTAAGATGTGATTATCTAGGATTTGCTCGGAACCTAGCACACATGCACAGACTAAATAGAATATCCGGAAGTGAAGCAGTAAGATAGAGAAGAGAACCGATCATGCTTTTATAGGTCTTTTGGTCCACCTTCTTGCCTCATTCATCCTTGTCAAATTTGGAAGAACTTGACATAAGAGTCTCTGTTTTCTTGCAATTTTCCATTCCAAATTTCTTGACAATATCTTTGACATATTTCTCTTGATAAATGAAAATTCCTTCTTGAATTGTCTAACTTATAAACCCAAAAAGAATACCAAGTTTCCCGTCATGCTCATTTCGAATTATTCCTACACAGACTTAGAGGATTTCTTGCACAGAAGTTCATTAGAAGAACCAAAGATTATGTCGTTTACGTATATTTGAACAAGTAAGCAGTTTTTACCTTCTTTCTTGATAAATAAAGTAATGTTGACCATACTTTTCATGAATCCATTACTTACCGGAAACTTGCTTAGTCTTTCATACCAAGCACAAGGTACTTGCTTTAGACCGTATAAAACTTTCTTCAGTTTATAAACAAGGTTTGACTTTTTGGGATCTTCAAATCGTAATGGTTATTCCACATAAACTTCTTCTTAGATGAATCCATTTGAGAAAGACACTTTTGACGTCCATCTGGAATAGTTTAAAGTTATGAAAACACGCATAAGCAAGTAAGAGTCTTATGGCTTCCAACTTGTCTATTAGTGCATGTCTCATCATAGTCTATTCCTTCTCCCTGTGTGTAACCTTTTGCCATGAGCCTTCCCTTGTTTTTTTGTCACTTTACCCTTTTCATCCATCTTATTTCTGAATACCCACTTAGTTCCAATTACAGACTTTCCTTTGGGTCTAGGAATCAACTCCCAAACATCATTAAGCTTCCTCTACTCCCTTCAGCTCCACTTCAAAAATAAGTGCTAAAGCATTTGAGTCTTCTTTCCCTTTGGATCTAGTGCGGATTCTTTCGTCTTTGTTGCCAATGATGAGATCTTTAGGATGACTTGATTTGTGCTTCCAATTCTTGTTGAATTTGTCCTTTTCTTCAAGAGTCTCTTGAGTCTCAGTCTCCATTGATTCTTCCTACTTCTCTTCAATTTGTTCTTGTTCAATAGGAGGCTGGTTTTGTTTAGGAGACTCAGACTTTGTTAAGTCTGAGACTAACTTAGATTTTTCAAGTTGAGTCTGATCTAGTTGATTTTGGTAAATTTCTTGAAATCTAACAATCATTGATTCTTCAACAATCTGGGTGTTCTTATTGAAAACTCTGTATGCCTTGGTTGTTGTAGAATATCTAAGAAATGTTCATTTATTTGACTTTTCTTCAAACTTTCTCGGACGGTCATTTATATTTTTCAAGATAAAAAACTTATAATAAAAAACATGAAAATAGGAAATATTTAGTTTTCTACCTTTGTAAATCTCATAGGGAGTTTTCTCTAGAATGAATCTTAGAAAAACTCTGTTAATTATATAGCAAGCAGCAGAGACTACTTCTTCCCAAAAGTGAGAGGAAACTCTACTTTCAGTTAACAGAGTTCTGACAATTTCCTGTAAATACCTATTTTTCCTTTTTACAACTCCATTTTTTTTTTCTAGAGTGTAGGGTGAGGAAAAAAAATATGTTGAAAACCATTTTCATCATAAAAACTCATAAAATCTTGATTTTCAAATCCATGGTCTATTTTAATGTTGGAAATTGCATAGCCTCTCTCATTTTGAAAAGTAAAAAGGCTTTTGCTTTATTTGTCAAAAAGAAAACACATGTAAACTTTGAGTAATCATCCACGATTACCGAACAATATTTCTTAGCTCCAATGCTTTAGATTCCAGTTAGTCCAAAAAGATTCATGTGAAGGAACTGCAAAGTACATTTAGTGGAAACATAGTTTATGGATTTGAATGAACTCCTAATTTATTTTCCTAAAGTGTATGGAGTGCATAGCTCAATCTTCTGGTAAATAATTATAGGAAGACTACAGACTAGCTTCTTGGAAGATAACTTTGCAATTTGCTTTATGTTGATGTGCCCTAACTTGAGTGCCAAAGGTTTGCCTCATCTTGAATTAAGATAAGACATTAGAGCTTTATGGATTTATGTCCAGAAAATATATGTTGCCATGCCTTTGTCTAGTGAAAGATTGAGATAAGTCTTAATTGGCTCTAGAACAAACATTCTCTTGAAAGTTGATTCTGAACCCTATGTTGCATAATTGACTAATACTCATAAGGTTGTAATTAAGACATTTACCAGGGAAACATTATTGATGATCAAGCTGTCAATCTTCACTGTTCCTTGTCTAACAATTATTCCCTTGTTGTTTCCTTCAAATGAAGCATTTCCTCCTCTTTGTTTTTCTAGTTTGATGAAATTACTTGAGTCTTCTGTCATATGCCTAAACCATTCATTATCCAGGTACCATTTGCTCTTCCCTTTTTTTTTTTTTTTTTTTTGGTAATTTACAATAAAAAAGAAGTCCCAAACTTTCTTTAGTACCCAAATTTTTTCGAGTCCTAAAGAGTTAGTGATAAAGATTGTTTTTGCCCACACCTTCTTAATGGGTCTTTAGACTTTGGGACATTCATTCTCAAAATATTCTAAGTCTCCACACTTAAAATATTTAAGAGCATTTCGACCAATAGGTTTTGTAAAGAATATTTGGAAATGATATTTTAAAGCAAGTGTATGAGGTTTTTGTTTGAGTCTCTCATTAACTTTTGGAAAATCAATCAAAAGATCACTTTCTTTATTAAAACCTAAACTAGATTTATTGTAATAGGAGATTTGAATGAAAAGAATTTGTTCTAAGGTTTTCGAACCATTTGAAAATTTAGTACTAATGTTCGAAAATTCTTTTTTCAAACTTTCATTTTCTTTGAAAAGAGAATCACGATTTTCTTTCAAATCATCAAAATTATTTCGTAAACTTTTAAACTTTTCTTTCCAATAAATATCCTATTCTTTAAGTTTAAAATTTGCCCTCTTCAGTTCAAAGATCCTTTTAAGAGAAGATTTAAGGTTCAAACAAAGCTCATTGATGTACTCGGACACTTTAATAGGAATCTCAAAATGACTTATCTCAATCTCCTTGTCGGATTCAAAGTCTATGTTTGAGTCGGATTCAGAGTCTATGTTTGAGTCAGATTCTAAATCTAAGTCTAAATCTGAGTAAGTTATCAGATAGATATTTGCATACTCCTCGTCATTCTCTTCACATTCTGTCTCACTTCAAGTTTCTGTTTTTTGTACTTTCTTGTACTTCTCGTACTTTCCTTTCTTCTTTTTCAATAAAGGGTAATTTGGCTTGATGTGACCATTTTCTTGCACTCAAAATATATCACATCCTTACTTGGTTCATCATCTTCCATTGATCTTTTCTAGGAATTTTGCTTGTATTGTTTCTTCCAATTGGACCTTCTTCCTTTTCTATTCAACTTTCTAAACTTCTTGATCAAAAGAGTAAGTTCTTCATCGTCCAAGTCATCTTCTAAGTCTGTATCATCATAATCAAAATTAGATTTAAGTGCAATGGACTTCTTATGTTTTGAGTCACCTTCATCATTGACCCATTCCACCTCATAAGATTGAAAGGTGCCAATTAGTTCATCAATAAAGAGTGGCATAATTTTTTATGTCTCTCGGATTGAGGTCTTCACATGATTCCAGTCCTTTAAGAGTCATCGCAAAAGTTTGTTGACTTTCATTGGAGCAAAAATTGATTGCCCTTAATATGCCAAACCATTCACAATTTCTGTAAATTGACCGAACATATCTCTAATAGATTCTCCAGGCTTCATCTTGAATGACTCATATTGGCTAAGCGGGATGTTCACTTTTGTCTCATTTACACAATCTATTCCTTTATAAATGATATGAAGTTTATCCCAGACTTCTTTAACTATTTTACATGAATAAATTCTATTATACTTAGCATGAGACAAAGCACAATATAAGGAATAAACAGCTTTTGCATCAATAGCTTGTCTCATGGTTATTTTACTTGATCAATTTCTTTAGCATCCTTGTCTATGATTTTTTTCTTGTATGAAGCAGAAGCAACATTTGAATTGATTCCTCTTTCAACAACATCCCATTTCAAAGGATCTCTGGATCTTAAGAATGCCTTCAATTTGTTTTTCCACCCATTGTATTCCTTTTCATTGAAATAAGGTGGCCTAGTGTTCCTCTGCTCTTTCGCAAGTCTTGATGCCAAGATACTAGCCATAAAAGATCTTTAGCTCTAAAGTAAAAGCACACCAAAAAGATGAGCACTTAGCTCTGATACCAATTGATAAAACTAGAACTAACATCTAGAATGAGATGAATAGGTGTTTAAAATAAATCTTGACAAATAAGCGTGGAATAAAATAAGTTACTAGCAAAATTTGGATGATGATTAGAAACAAATTTGTGAAATACCATACTTCTGCAAAAATGTGTAAGTGAGCAATAGACTTAAATAGAGAGAGGCAAGGGAAAAGGAAAAAGCACATGAGATTTTATAGTAGTTCAGCTTAGATTAAGCTTACTTCTACTCTTTCACGCTGACAGCCTACTGATTGAATTTCACTATAGGATTAACAAAAAATTACAACTTATGAGTGTAAACACTCAATGGCAGATTTCGCTAGCTTACGAATACACTATTTTTGTATTTTCCCTTTTGACCACAATTTATAAAGCTCACAAACAAGTGCAAGTAATTGAGAACAATTTCAGACTTTAGAATTGCATATTCATGTTTCTATTCATCTTGACTGAGTGACCTCCTTTAAATACATCTATATGCAACACTAGTCGTTAACATTCTCCAAAGGAAATTCTTCCAAGCTGACTATTGGACAGAATTTTTCAAAGAGATCTTGTGACTGTTGAAGACAAGAATATAATTTTTACTCAATTTTAGTCGCCTATAGAATCAAAATCTTGGTTTTCAAAAGTGATGCTTCCTCATATGGAACTTATCTTCATGATTGATTTTGTCAATTTGTGATTAACTCAATAATGTATTTGTATATGGTAAGTAAAATCCTTAGTCAGAAAACTAGTCGTCGTAGAATAGTTTCCAAATAAAGTTTATTCTAGATCTGTGCCGCAACATCGTTAAGTTTGATTCTGAACTCTACCTCGTTCTAGCCTTGACACGATCTCATTCTAGACTCATCAAGGTGGGATATCCTTCTGGGAAAGAATAGAGTTTGATAGAAGTCTTCGATAGTTCCTCTAAAACAACTTATAATAAATATGTTCTTAAGATAGGCATTAGAACCAAAAAGTTTTGTTAACTTCAAAATATGGTAGCAGTTTTCTCAACAATTGTTTCCCACCAATATGTTGTTGATTTGTCTTGAAATCAACAACTAGTTTGGTGAATCAATAATTTAAACTTGATCAACAAGGAAACAATCAACAACATGGTCAATAGTCTCCACATTGATAACTTCATTCTTGACCCATCGAAGCAAGTTGTAACCAAAATCTACCTTTACTCAAATGAACATCGCTTGTGTTGGATTGATCAATTGAATCAAGTTAGAACTTAAGGATTTTACTATAGAATCGGAAGCACCTGCATCATTAGCTGGATTAATCGACGAGATCTAAATTGAGCTTGCATGCTGATTAATAGAGCTTGATGCTCCCACATCATTGAATCATGATGTAGATGTGATCACACACTAGGAACATTGCCAATAATGAAAGCGATAGGAAAAAAAAATCAATTTCCATAGGAATGAAAGTGTCATAACATAACATTTCTTTTTCATAGAGCGCATGACTCACTCAACCCAAAACTATATTCCCAATGCACATATCAAGTGTAAGATTCATTCTAGCTGCTTCCTTCGCATGTTTAAAATTCAAGTTACAAGTTGGAATGTTCCAAAAGTAACTATTGATGAGTTGGTTTTTTTTTTTTAATTATGGGTCAATTTCTTATTAATCCTTTTCTTCATGACCTTTATATACATATCCAATCCAGGTCCTATCTGGTGCAATATAGTTTAGGACCAATACAATAATATATTTTCAGACCTTACTTCATTGGTCTGAAAGATCTGGCAGGACACAAGTCGATTTCTTTTCTTCTTTTTTCTTTTTTTAATTCTTTTTGGGTGGTCTTTTGAATCCTCCCATATGAAACACACTGAATTTTACGACAACTGGGGAAGGTTAAAGCGAATTCTGCGCGTGGAGAACCGGATTCCAAGTACCATGTTTTTTGCTATGTCGAGTTGAAAGATCGCTGGCTGTGGACTAAAGACTGATTAATTATGGACATAATTGAGATCGAACATTCTAATCGCAGCTGAAATCTAAGACCCCGTGATTGGACAAGATCATTTTCCATTCATAACGAAAGGTGTATAGCGAAAGATGGTCGAGGTAGGTTTGGAATCGTAGGAAGGGTAGGAAAATAGGATAGCAAGAAGGAGCAAACTGGTGTAGGACGGAAGCGGGCGGCACAACATAATTGAGAATCACAGAAAGGGGAGAAAAAAGTGGGTAATGAAAGCGAAAGTGCAATCAGATAAAAGACGGAGGAAAGGGTGAGAATGCAAAGATTCGGCAACAATTCAATGATCGGAATATCAATTTGTAATAAAAAAAGTTAACTAATTACATGCATTGACCACCAGTGTATACAGGAAAAAATTATCCAAAAAGTCCTAAACCTATTGTACACAACCAATTTAGTCTTAAACTTTTCAATTATGTCAATTTAGTCATAAACATTTCAATTGTGTCAATTTAAGCATAAACATTTTAGTGATTTGTCAATTTAATTATAAACCTTTTAACAATTTGCCAATGCAATCCTTACAACAAAATATCCAAATAATAGGTTTAGGATTAAATTAACAAATTTTCAAAAGGTTTAAGATTAAAATGACATAATTGAAAAGTTTAGGACTAAATTGACAAATCGTCAAAAGGATTAGGATTAAATTGGCATAATCGAAATACTTGGGACTTAATTGGCCACTGTATAATAGGTTTATAACTTCTTGGAAAATTGTCCCAAATATGTAATGTAATCGGTAAACCTAATTTCCCAATAAGACAACCGTCAAAAAGAACGATTATCAAGTAAAACCTTAATGAGATATTTATAAATTTATCGATAAGAAAATTAATTAAAAGTTTAATTTCGGTGTAATTCCGATTCTTCATCATTCTCCCCCATTGAAAACAACTCGACAACGGCGAATTGCATGGATGCCCTTTCCAATGAGCCAAGCAATGAAACCGATTTGCACATGAAAAAGCAGCACACTTTCCCTTCTCTATCCCCTTCAAGAATTCATTTAGCGTCAGTCTTGATTGAATCTCCCGAAAAGAAATCTCCAAATGCCAAATCCTCCAAATTAACTTCTTGAGGCATAAGGTTCTCAATCCTGAGTCTTGCAGCAGTATTTTTGCTGAATCAAACTTCATGTCCAACATTGTCTGCAAATGTTCAATAGATTATACGCATGGATTCACGTACACTAGTATGACATCAATATGTAAAATCAGCTTATGATCGTGCTATTTTTGTTTTTTGTTTTTTCTTTTTGGTTGCATTTTTCCGAAGTTTTTGATAAAAATGCAAAGGACCCTGAGGCGCAGATTTCAGGTTGTGTGTATATATATATATATATTATGTGCATATAATCTTACAGGTAGTGTATATTTGGCCCCCATTATTTTGTGAACTCTGACCCCACTGTGTATATCACTCCAAACTCGAGCTCAATAGAATTTGTAAACCCCAAATCACAACACCTAAAGCTCAAAAATCAAAATTTAATCTCAAATTTTATTGAGCAACAAACTAAGAGAACACATAAAAAACAAAATTCACTTGAAATACTACTTCCTTGAATTCATGTGGCCTCAAAGTTCTTTTGGAAGGGGCTTTTAGATAAATTGCACATATACCCCCTCTCACATAATTATGGGTCCAACATGAGTGTGGTCCGCATCACATTTGAAAGTAGCGAGAAGTTTTTTAGATTCTCCCGGAAATGTGATGGTATACTCATTTGAACATACTTGCTCGGTGTACATTCGTGGTATTAGTTTATGAATGACCATATGCATATTTAAGTAGACATACGGATATAGATATGTCAATTTTTGTAATTTGTATGCGATGTGAGTGTAATATGTCGATTTTTGTAATTTGTATGCAATGTGAGTGGGGCTTGCGCCCTGCATCCACATCAATACAAGATAGACATGACAGAGAAAAGAATAAGGAAGTGGGACAGAAAAGCAATACAAGAGAGCTTGGGCATAGGTGTAAATTGGGTATTATAATACACTCTTGTTGAGTGATCTTAAGCCTCTCTCATCCCAAAAATTAGTTTAAAGAGTGAGACTTTCTTTCACACTTATAAACTGATCACTAACATTTTTCACAGTTGATGTGAGATAAACACCAACAACTCTCAATTGAAACTCTCGAACAACATAAAATATTGGAAAACCAATATGTTCGAGAGTCAAGGCACTCCTCTAGAATCCAAATTACCGAACTTAATGAAGTGCTCCTTCTAAGGACCTTGGCCACGTGATAATCAGAATACAAATCGTTATGTTTGCTCACTGCATAGCATGTGCCATGCAGGCGCTAGAGCGATGACTTGGGAAGGTGATATGTGGTATGGTTGGTCGTAAGACAATGCCGACGTCGCCCTAGTTGTAAGCGTGACACACGTGCTCATCGATACATTAAAGCTGCGTAATGAATCAGTACTCTTCTTAGGAGTCCGATCAAAAGAAATCCATGAAACGATTCTGTAGTTTCCTATGAAATGTTTATTGTTTGCCAGTCCTCGTTTGATCACATCTCTTTAGAATAAAAATCGTGAAGAAGGATAGATTCTATTTTCTACCCATCAATGTCAAAAGAGATCCTAAAAGTCCGAACTCGTGGAGGTATACCTGAACCCCCCGTTGAGAGAGAGCTAGGTCTGGGGGAATATGCCGCCAAATGATAGGTCAGCTGCCAATGAAAACCAAAAGCTTTCGGAATATTAAAATCGTGGGACTTATAAGAACGTGAATTGCCCTTGTCAAGAAAGTTCCTCATGCTCAATACTTAAAGGTTTTTTGGTGCCTTCAATCCCTTTTAAGACATCAAGCCTGCAGAAATCACGAATGATTTGAGGTTCCTAGGTGGGTGCTCAAATGAAAATTATCGAGTTGAAGGGTAAAAGGAGGAATATTCAAAAGCAAAGGCCATATTCCTTGAGTTTTGAGATGTGGATTCTTGGTGTATAATTGAGGAGAGATGTGGGGAGAGCTTGACTCTCTTTTACGAATGGTCACACATGTAGAGAATAAAGGGAAGCTTGTGTCTGAGGTTTTATACGAGGAATATTCACGATGTTTGGCTGGAAAGTTTGATATTGACGAGCGAGGTTCTACCTTATCAAACCCTAAGACAAGAGGCTAACGCGAGCTTACGTGGATTTTGACTGAATTCACCACGTTGGCGATTGTGGACCCTTTTTGACCCTATATTTAAGACACTGCAAAGACACCATCAAATTAGGAAATTACAAAATATTGAATTTTATTTTAATAGAGTCCTATTCAATTCACACCAAACACTAAATGACATATGCTATATTTGCTTTTATGTAACTTTATTTGAAGCGTCCCAAGTTAACATACATGACATTATATGATACACTCAAAAATATAATCTTTATAGGAATAAACAGTTTGAAAATTATTGGGACACCTTATAATAACATCGATATAGAAAGAAGACCGATCCTCGCTCATCCAATTTAAACTATGATCTTCGTAATTTTAGGATACAACTCATGTTGGGTTGTTAGTTGCCACTTGCCTACACCATTCATGTTTGGACGCACAATGGATAAGTTGCCATGCAGCATTCCAAGCCCATAATTAGCAACTTTCCAGGTCAAGTTGATTTGAGGATCATCACTCTTAGCAAATAACAAATTATAATCACCTGCGTCAATTTTTCGACTTTCTAATTGACATTATATCAAAATTGGTCTAATGATGGTCGCCCCAACAGAAAGATTGGCTGCTACCTTCAAAAGAGTGCCGCATTCTCCGCGTCTTATCGCCGCATTCGAAGAGAATAAGGAAAGATTTGACTTTGGATTTGCCGGTCAAAACCTCAACTTCTGTTTGATTTTTCCCTCCATGAAAACGACACTCACAATCTTGTTTCTGCACGTGGCACCAACTGGTGGGCCCCTAGGGAATTTTAAGGAGGCGTCTCTCCACTTTTCCCTCGTTGAAGATGATGGAGAAGTTACATGGGAAGAATTTATGTGTATGACCTAAGCATGTGAACATCCACCTTTGCCCTTTCCACACCTTGGGCCCAATGTTAATGTCGATGAGAGATAAATAGGAGCTAAGAACTAGAAAACGAAAGGCAAAAAAGAGGGGGGAAAAGTAACAAATTAATATTCTTTGTCCGCCCAACTTGGTTAAATAACATCGTCCCCTCATAACACCTTGCTGGAACTGAATAATGGGAGGAGGGAATAATGCTTCACTTCATGCTATTGGGAGATTCCTCCGGAAAAATTATGTGAAATAAAAAATAACATCATCCGTAAAAGATGCCTGAGCATCGAGATATTATTTTCCAAAGTTTGCCCTCTCAAACTTCATGCAACATGACAAGCAAGAGGAAATGTGCTCTAATAGCTTGATTCCATGCATGGGCAGAGTTGGGACTACTTTGGCTCATATGTGCTCCAATTATGTATTGCCACCTGTCTAACTAACTTATGGTTGATCATATTGAATAAAAACCTTACATATATCTCTTTATCTATTAGCCCTATGGCGTGAGTTGCGGCACAAGTGTCAACACCACACCTCATCAATCGTCAAGGTAAGTACACTATCAGTGCCAAAACTTATGTACGGCGCTCACTTTGGTGCCAAAAGTTTCTGTCGGATCACTTAAGTGCCAAATCAGAGAAAAAACGATCACTTTTGTGCCGCCGGTAAGAGATTCCGGCCAGATTAATTACGTGGCTTTTATATATATATTTTTTTAAAAAAGTTACGGTGGCTTTAAAACAACGTCGTTTTCTATTCTCCTCAAGAAACGACATCGTTTTATAGAAAACGACGTTGTTTTGCCATTATACGTGGACATCCTCACATAAACGACGCCGTATAGCTCATATGGGGATTGAAATTGGGGGTTCTGCCGCTCAACCACTGTCGTTCACACGCCATCGCCCGGCCACCGTCGCTCGACCACCATTGTAGTTGCTAGACCAGGTGAGCGATGAGAGACTGAGATTGTTGCTTAAGCAAGAAGTGGCAGGAAGAATAGGAGGCGAGGACGGAGGAGGAGGAGGAAGAAGAGGGGTCGAAGGTGCCGCTAGTGCGCTACGAGGGTGGAGGAGGAGGAGGAGGAAGAAGAGAAGTCGAAGGTGTCGCTAGTGCGCTACTGCTGTTGCTGCTAGTGTTGGTCTGCGAGGAAGAAGAAGACGACATGCCTCTCTCTCTCTCTCTCTCTCTCTCTCTCTCTCTCTTTCAATTTGGGGATTTAGGGTTTCGATTTGGGGGAAAGACGCCAAACGACGTCGTTTTATGGTTTAGATGCTGATTGTACTCCCCAGAGAGCCACATCAGCTTCAAAAAATAATAAAAAAGTGTCACGTCGGATTTCCGGTCAATCTGATCGGAGTTGGCACTAAAATGATCGTTTTTCAAATTTTTTGGCACTTAAGTGATCTAACAGAAACTTTTAGCACCAAAGTGAGTGCCGTACACAAGTTTTGGCACTGATAGTGTACATATCCCTCAATCATCTATAGGGTGGATTTTCTTTGATGCGTCTTGTTATGAGTGAATGCGATTTGTCTAGTTTATAATGAAGGGTCTATTAAAGTGCAAAGCTCTATAGGATCATCAAACTCTTTTCCTAATGCTTGAGGGAATCATGCAAAAAGAAAGGGCATGGGTGGAATGTCACTTGGGATAAGAATGTGTCAAGCAGGCTGAGGGATGGTATCAATTGATTTGGATAGGCGAGATCAGCAAACACAATTTTATCAGTTGGTTCATTTGTAGCGATAGATTATTGGCAGCGAAAATTGTATCACGTTGGATGAGTGCAGTATCAATATTGTAATTTATATTTGGTTGGTTTGGAAAATCAAGATTATATCTTTTTTCCGTGCACATGAACTAGAAGCATATGGTGTATTATTCTTGCACGATATGGAATATGTGGTTTTTAGGAGGATGGAATGATGAACTTCAATGGAAGATCAAGGCTACCAAAGGCAAGGCTTGGCGATGAAGCTTCTTAAGGTATCTTTCTTAGTAACCATATATTGCATTTGGATGGAATGTAGCCGTAAATGTTTCCTAAACAAATCAACTAATGTCCCCATCCCCATCATCGTTGTTAAAGCTTGTAAACTTGTAAGAGGGTGAGTTTCGTATTACAAAAATTGTAGACCTTTCTAGACGAATGTAATAATTACTATATGGAGACTCTCACTCTATTTTTTCATGTTCTCAAGTACTTTTGTAATGCTCGGGAATGCCTCTAAGCTCCTGTCATCTTATAAATGATACCTACATTTGGAATAAATCAATAAAAAAAAGAAAGATTTGTCAAGGATGCATGCCTGCACTTAGCTTAGAGATGAAACAAAGCTTCCCCAAGAACAACGAAAGTAACATTAGGAGTCAAGAGAAGGTTTTATCTAGAAGTTGCGATTTTTTTTTTGGCTACTTTTGGAATCCTATTATCTTTAGAGAACCATCTGAGAAGAAATCCAGACATTGTGGGAAAAAAAGGCCAAAAAGAAATAGAGGGGGGGCCCACACGAGGCCAATCGCAAACTGTATATATAAGGTCCCCAAACCCAAACTTCAAAACCACCAACCGCTTTTGGCTATTTCTTGTACCCAGACACAGCAGAACATAAGCAGTATCTTGCTGTTCTCTGTTGGTTTCTAGCTCCAGACTCTGCAATTTCCATCAAGGTTAGCTCCACTATGCTTTATTACTCTTGTTCCACATTGTTTCAAGTTTGAATTTTGGAGTCATTTCTAGGGCTTAGAAATATATTGCAAACAATTCATCATATACTAGCTTTAGCTTACATGTTAAGAAACAACTGTTGTGGGTTTGGAAATAAACAGTAGTTACCCATATAGGATAGAAGACAAGAACAGCAGGATGATCAGCAATATGAGCTTATATAGAAGATAAATAGGCTAGTCTGCAAGAAAATGCAATTTCAGATTGTTTTCTCATCAGCAGTATACATATTCTATGAAATTGGAGATAGTCTGAGTCACTTAATTCCTAGGTCTTATAAATATAAATGGAAAAAAAAAAAAAACTCCACAGATATTAATGTTCATTTCATCATTATCTTCTTAGTTTCTATTGTAGCTCATACAATCAAGTTGCTGAAGCTGAATTTGTAACCTATTTTGCAATGAAGACAGAGAATGAGCTGGTCCGGAGGAGACTGGTTGTGCGGCGCTTGCCAGCACCAGAACTTCAAGAAGCGGGAGGCATGCCAACGATGTGGTTATCCCAAGTTTGGAGGTCCTGACGTCTCAACATACCTCATGTACAACCGAACAGAAGTCTTGGCTGGAGACTGGTATTGCAATTCAATGAACTGTGGAGCTCACAACTACGCAAGCCGATCGAATTGTTACAGGTGCGGTGCACTCAAGGATGATTACGTCGGCAGTTGTAGTGGAGGATACGGACCAGAGACAGGCGTTCCTCCAGGGTGGAAAGCCGGCGACTGGATTTGCAATAGGTGAGTCCAAGGCTCTTTAGTGCTGTTGCGTTAATTAAGATCATTATCCATCTGTAGCTCATCAGCCATAGCAAACTATTTTTGGAATTTAATTCCATCCTTCCCTTAGAAATTTATAAGAAGGACAAGAATTTTCCATTACCTAACAATTTCATGTAACTTCTACCGATCTTCTTCCATTTAATGTCCAAGTTTTATTCATTTCCATAGTTAATATTATCTAAAGAAATGTGATCTGGGTTTCGCAGATATGGATGTGGAGTGCACAACTATGCCAGCAGGACAGAATGCTACAAATGCAAGACACCAAGGGAATATGGTAAGGCTAATGAATCTATCATCTTATGTTCCACTAGTTTTGTTGCTATCAATAGCTATAGATTATAAGGTGTACTTGCCCTTTTTAATGTCGGTCAATAATGCAGATTATCTTTCCTTTTCAGGTGCGGCAATTTAGGGAGAGAAAAGCTTCAAGAACCCCCTTTGATTTCTCCACAAAATGCCACTTTTTTGCTTTAGTTTTCCCAGGAATAAAAACAAATAAATGCATCGTTGTGTTAGTCGTCATTTAATGTTCCTTTTGGCACAAATCAATGCTGTCTACTCCCTCAAGGGTTCTTCCTAGCTTCATTTACATTATGCACGCATTTTTCGGAACATCTCTCTCTGAGAAAACTTATGTGCGCCCGCACTAACATAAATTGTGTGGATGTGGGGGAACATCTGTAATTCAAGAGCCCTTTGAAATGGGTGGTTCAAGGGAATCGTTCTCAGATGGATCATTGAATGCATAACTATAGAGACCAAAGTTGGTGAGCCAAAGAGGAAAAAGTAAATAACAAATGCAAATACATCACAAAATCTTGATATAGTTGGACCACCCCATTAGACTTTTACAGTCAGCCAATACAAGGAACTGGAAAATTATCGATAGGAAAGGACCCAAAAATATAAAAAAGAAAAAAAAAGATTCACAGAATTTCTCTGGGTAATTCACCTTCAAGGTTCAAAGGGGAGGGGCTTGCCTTTGCAGCAATAATTTTATGATACCTTTAGGAATCAAATCCTAAAGATAAATGAATTGAGAGAGGTGATGCAGATAAGAACCTGATGCTCTCTTTGCTTTACGGTTTGCATGGATGTATGTGAATAGATGCAAATGCCCAATGCACCACGCCACATAAGTTTAAAGTGCGAGTCGAGTCAAACCCCCGCTTTTTATTTCTTGCAGTCGTTCACGTCACTTAGCACATCACAGCAATAAAACAATGTCCAAAGCTTATTAACTTCGCATGCTACGTGTGGTTGCACCCTCTTTGGCCACTAAGCCAGATGATTTTTGCTAGAAAAATTTGCATGCCATCTTTTGCACCATTAACAGATTCATCACCATATCCAAAAAAAAAAAAAGGAAAAAGAAGATTATTGAAACTGAATGACGTTATGAACATTATAATTAGTAGTATAACAATATCGGGAGGCATGCGTTTTTCTATTTCACTGGAATCAATGTGAGATGAGTTAGGATTAGCTGCCACCATCTAGATGTGCCATATCATCTTGCCACATCATGCCATGTTATCCTATTGTCATGTCACTTATGCCATGACATCCATTCCATGTCATTTAGTGATTGTATATTTAGGGTCATTTAATTTAGAATGCATGTCATGTTAGAGTAGTTCATATTAATTTTTGCCAGACATTAGAATTATGTCATATAACTTGCATGTTACATGCCATTAGAGTAATAAATCATGCACGTTAAACCTGGATTAGAATTGCATATAATTAGTTTTTATAAATAAAAACCCAAACAAGGGAATTAATTAGGACTGCTTAATTAGCTAGTAAAATTATGGTTAGGCTAGGTATAGTATTCTAGTGCTTTACTTACATTAAGAAAGTTAATTAGCTCGAGGTATTTGAATTTTTGCTTTATTTTCAGCAATTTAATTAATAATTTCATTATTGAGTGTTATTTCATTGATTGTGCACCGGTATGATTACAAGTTGTATGTTAGTGGTTAAGCTAAAAATCAAACCAATATTGCTTGCACAAATATTTCTTTTGAAAATAAAGAAAAAATGTAATGAAAATGCATTAGATTAATCTAACATAATCAATTCCTTGAATCCATTAAATCTCTAGTTCGTACAAGAAAAATATGCTCCCACACTAATTGACCATAATTGATTAGTGATGACTCCTGAATAAATTAATATGCATGTTGATTAAGACCCAAAAGTTGCAATTAGTATGAGTCTGGAAAAGCTTGAGATTAATGTAGGTGTAGTAATCCATTAGCTTTCCCCTTGGTGCATCACCCCTGGGAAACTGGGAAAGTTGCGGCAGCATGACAACTTCGCTAGGGATTTTAAATTAAAATTCATAGTGGACTTAGGCCCAAACTCTCTTTCAAAACTATATTTGTCTAGTAGTGTAGAGACAAGGTACATCTCTAACATCAAATGTCAATCAACGAGTATCAATCATCATGGTCGTGCATAGGATGTCACATGGGTGATCATGTTCACATGTAACACGGGTGACTGTCCACACTTGTGTCAAGCACGTGCTTGTTCGTGTGGACGACTAAGTAATTTTTTTTTTTTTTTTTGGTGTAAATAGTAAGACATGTTTTAGGCCAATAGGACTGTGAATGAGTGTTGGTTCTAATTATATGGAAAATTCAGATATTCTTTTTTTCAAAGATTGAAACTTCTTGCGCCCATAAATTTCGACAAAATAGGTATTGCTAAATATCTCTTGATAAATTTGTGCCAACTATAATATTCAAACGTATTTTCCGATCAGTGAGATCTCGGGTAAATTTCTTTTTGGGTTAAAAATAAAGTAGGGTAACTACAAGCACATTATTATTCGCAGGTTGTAATGACTCGAAATTTGCCAATAAAACCATTAGTAGCAACATCTCTAATAATAGCCGCAACACAGCAATTTCTGCCATTGATCATATATAGTTTGCTGTCATAAGTCAATTATAATCACTATAGATGCACAATAGATGATTTTATCTATACAAGCATGCCTATTTTTTGTCTTAAAGTCTATTCGTACTAATATTTACCGCTAGTAAATGCAATCTCAGTCTCAATCTCAAGAAACATGAATTATGAAAGGGAGTAGATGAAAATTAAAATAGACGGTTTTGCTTATTAAAATTTGTGTGGTAAGCACTTATTTGTTACGTTTCTATACCCTGCAACAATTTACCAGATCTCCATAATGAATTTATGCAGTTTATTTGTCATTGTTTAGCATAGCGATCTTCAAAGCATGGATGTTGGATCTGGTTGAAAGAGTTGGCGGGCATCTATCATATTGAAATTCTGTGAAGCTGTCAAAAGAATGTGGCATTACGGTTACCATTGAGGTCGCTAAATTACTAATAAGTTGTGAAATAGAAAATCGATAGCTCTGTTATTTGAATTGCTCAAGATATCTTCTTCATGTTACCTGCAATAACCCCCTGGACGTCCAAAACTAATGGTGTAGCCACTTCGATATCTTTTAACACGGTGATGATTTACCAAATCATAAACTTTAGATCTGTCCACCCACTCCGTTGTGTTATCTGAAGGAGGTAGGAATTTCCCATCCCATTGAACCCAATGGAGTCGTCGAAAGATGGCGGCACGCTTGAAAGTATCGTCTGGCTTGTGACCACTTCCCATTGGTGGACAAATGCCATCGCTTCCCGTAAAGCCAATTCCTCCCCAAGCTGTGTGTGGTGAGCCATCGCACAAAAATGGAAATAGTTCCTTTGGCCAATAGCCTACTTTAATCGATGGGCGGAGCACGACCAACCACCAATTCCCGGTATTTCGATCCTGATTAAAAAGAAATTTTGATAATAAGTGGTAATGGAAAAAATGCAACAATTATTAACACTGGTTTATTTCGATAGACTTTGTGATATCGCAAAAATTATCTAACACGGATCAATGATTGATGAATTACTTTCAGTAGGGTAGAACGACAGCGACAATTTTAACTTTAAGAACAAAACTATTAGTAGCTAATATATTGTAGGTAAAAAAATTATCTTAGGCACTTGATAGGAAACCGGTGGTTACTTCCCTATCCACCTGGACGAAACCGGAAATAGTACATCATAGCACCCATTGCGGTAGCCATCACCTTAAGAGGACAATGCTTTAGTCAATAAGATTCAAATTATCTCCAATGTCTAGTTTGGATTTTGAAAATCAGCGAAAAAATTGATTCAATTAAGAATTGACAATAATCTTTACAACTCACCAGTCCAATACGTTAATAACTGAGAAAGGGTATCGCCAATAGAAACCTAGAAAAATAAGAGATTTTTCTTTCAAATCATTTGACCATATATTTTACTTCTTGTCCATAAAAACTATAGCATTGACTTACTTATAAATCACTTACCATCCAACCAGCTGCAATCATGCTAATATGCTTTGGGGGACCAAATTCATTCCACTTATTATATGCACTCATTTGGTCATGAGCAATAGTTAGATTGTAGACGGTCACACATCCAACTCCTCCATATTTAATATTTTGTACCATGTTGTCTATTAGAGAAACCACCTACGAATGTTAGTTTGTAACTTTAACCATCTACAAATGATAAATAATCTCTTATTCACCTATGCCTACTGGTCTTACTTTAAAAGATGTATTGATTTTCTTTTTGTACACGAATCATGGAAAGAACAGATTTTGAGATTGTACTAGGTGAACATTTGACATGTGGTCCCATGCAAATTCATAGATACATAACCTAACTGGTAGATTTGAAAAACAAAATCACTTATGCTATTGAATGTGTGTAGATATGCATGTAAACATGCGAGAGCGGGATATTACATGTTGATTTGAAGAAAGAGTACTTTGCCTGATAGCCTGCAACAGACGATATCTTGGGCAAGGATGTTACGCTCACCAGATCTTCTTTTATTACTCGACAAATGGGTAATCCTCCAATGGGGCAAAGCTCTCTCAACCCAAATCTTACCGACTTTGCATTCGGAGAAGTTTTGTGTAGGCTAGTGACGTGTAGATTTGGCTCCGTCTACAAAAAGAAAAAAAAATTGATTATAAGAGTATCAAGTAAACCATTCCAACTAAATTATCTGATATTAATCCGCAAATATATCAATTAATTTAGGAGTAATTGGTAAATTTTCACTTGAACCTTCTGATTCTTCAGCAGACGATGATCGAGTGTCAGTTGTTTGTTAATATCAACACAGTCAATCATGTCTCCTTCTTTACTCTAGATAAAATCAAATGCAATTAATCGTCCGTTGAGCAGCAAGACTGAAAATTTTGCATCTCACACAGAGAAAGACTGAAAAAAAGAAAGGGTTTGAAGGAAAATTACCGTAGAAGTCTTGATGGATGGCTTGGTCATTGTTCTTACCTGTGTTTCCAATTCTAAATCATCCTCGTCGGAATATTTGCCATCTCACATGGAGAAAGACTGAAAAATAGGAGCAGCAACAGCATAAGTTCCACATTCAGTTTCATGGTGATAGAAAGAAGCGTAGAAGCAAGGCCCTCTAGCGGTTGGCTACGCTTGTTTAATGGAGCAACACCGAGCGTGTTAGCCCATTGGAAAAGAGGACTGAGCACTGCAGGTACCAAATCGTTATTCTGCAAAATGGATATTGTTTACTGTGGGATTGAGAGGATTAGACTTGCTGAAACACCCATTTATTATCTGTCTTCTTAATAAAGTCAAACGTATTTACAGAATAAGTCCTTGAAGATTTGATCTATTTGACAAAGTGGATTTTACTTTTCGTACAATAACAAATTATTGAGCTTACAAAGAAAAATAAAATTGTCCAGTTTAAGTATGAATTATGATGTTGTCCCTCTATAAACGTTATGCCATTATAACTTCACCATAAGCTTTTGATGGATTATGGGTGTGCAAGAAACTGACATTTAAAAGATGGATAGATGTAAATGTTTTTCTTTTTTTTTTCCTAATAAATGTTTAAGAGATTAAAAGCCGCCTTTCAATAATGCATGTTTGCCACTTGTCTCCTTCTTTCATGGTCATATCATGCATAATTATTGCCATAGACCAGCCATACTTGACGGCCAAATTTATATATAAACTTCGAAATGATAAATTTATTTATTAAAGAGAAAGGCAGTTAAGGTTTGACTAGAAATTAGAGTATCGAGATACTAAACTTTTTCGTTAAATAATGCATGGTTGCCAGTTTAAAAGAGTATATGTAAGACATTTGTTTTGCAAACTCCTTCCACGTTCATTGCATGCATAACTAGTTCTAAGACCTATCTAATGTCCATGAATAAAGTGTTATGTAATAAAGGTTACAAATTCAAAATACAAATGAAATTAAAGAAAAAAACAGAGAAACTGAAATTGAAAGAAGAAACTAGAGAAAATTTAGATATGATGCAAGGTACTTCCAGGTAGGGATGGATCCAAAATAAACTTCTTGAGGTGGCTGGGTAGGTAGACAAAATATATTGAAAAAATTTTCTTTAATCCAAAAATATAGATTTCAAGTATTTAGAGAATTTTTTTTCAATGATTTGATCTATTTGAGAAAGTGAATTTTAACTTTTGGTGAAGTAACAGATTATTTAACTTACCAAGAAAAAATAGAAATATCCAAGCAAGTTAGGAAAGTGCTAGAAATTTAAGGAATCATGAATGTTAGAGATTCATTCTATGTTTGTTACGATTTTGTCCCTCTATTAACATTGTAACATTATAATTTCACCTTAGGCTTTTGATTGAACTTATTGGGAAAGTTCTTTGAGTTTATTTAATTATATAAAGAAACTCACATTTAAAGATGGTAAATGGTGATTATTTTGTTATTCCAAACATGGTAAAAGATAAATTTTTAAAAGAATAAAAATTGTCTTTGAACATACTTTTGTGGTCATGCGTTAATAATTATTGCCATAGCCAACATTATTCTTAACGATTGAATGCATATAAACTTCAAAACTAAGAAAGGCAGTAAAGCATCGAAATACATAAGTTTTTTCATAAAATAATGCATAGTTGCCATCTTAAAAAGAGTAAACCCCTTCCACGCTCATTTCATGCATAAAAAGTTGCAAGGCCTATCTATTTTAATGTTATAAAGGTTACAAATTCAAGGTCTACAGAAGATGGGCTCAAGGCTCAGGACCCTAAAACCCACGCTCAACTCCTGGCACCCAAGCCCAAGTCCCAGTCCATAGAGGCTAGGTCTAGGACGCTAGTGTCTGTGCCTTGATCTCCTACGCCCAAGCCCAAGTTCATCAAGACTAAGGCCTGGCACCTCGGTACCCATGCTTAGGTCCCCAACACCTAGGCTCGGCCCCATCGAGACCTAGCTCAATACCTAGGTGCTCATGCCCTAGTCCCTAACACCTGAGCTTGAGACTCCAATGCCCCTCTCGAATCCCCTACGCCTGAGCTTGAGATTGGGTCTTTAGTGCTCCAACCCGAGTCCATTAAGGTTGAGCCCGAGACCCTGGCAACCATGTCGCATTCCCCACCCAGGACAAAGTTCCGGCCTAGGCCACCAGTGCTTAGTCCCGAGTCACTTGAGGTTGGACCTAGGACAGGATTCCAGTACTTGTGCCTAGTATTTTAACTATACATACAAGACACGAGCGCTCAAATAATGTAAATTTATTTAGAAAGGGAAAATCAAATCAAATTTCCCCTTCCAAACAACTAAAAATATTTTCCATTTATTTTTTATATTTCAACTAAATGTAAAAAAAAATATTATCATTTTCTTAGAAACTAATTTATTAAAAAAAATTAAAAAATGTAACATTTTTCGCAAAATAAATGGAATCTTAGGATGCACATGACAAAAATTCTATTTTCCTATTTCTCTATTTTTTCGTTCCCCAAACAGATTTGGAACAGAAATCTATTTAACAATGCAATTTCAATTTTCTATTTCCAGAACAAATTTATATTTCAGAAAAAGATTTGGAGCAGAAATCAAAATAAAAAATTTCTAATTTTTCTACTTCTAAAACAAAAGTGAGAGATGAAAACTCTTATCATCGTTCACTCTTGTTACCGCTTGCCGCCCACCTGCCGCTTGTGGGACGTTGGATGCTCGGCCACCTGATTGCGGCCCCCTAAAAGTAGAAATTTTATTTTATTATCAAACGAATTTTTGTTTCAAAAATAGAAATTTAAATCGTTATCAAACGCATTTCTTTATTTAGAAACTCATCGCAGAATAGAAATTGAGAAATCAACACCCTTAGTGTAGTCCATCAATGTCTTTGAGCTAGGATTCTTAGGGATGGTGGGTCTTCCTCAAGCAACTACTTCTAGGCCATCTAGTTCAAGGATAATCCTCACAAGAAACTGGTCTGGGTTACGGATCGTGAGTCCCCGCTTCTTGATTCTTCCGATGTTCTTCCCATTACGTATGATGGGAACTTGGCGATTTCGGATAGAAGGAACATGCAGTTCTCAATGTTGTGAAGTCGGCTACTAGTAACAACACAAACACCACGTTACTTGATTCTTGCAATCTTGTCACTATGGAAGGAGAGAGCACTGTCTGAGAAAGCTTTTATTATCCAACAGACACATTTCTGCCCGGCATGAAACTCTGGTGTTTCCGATATAGGCACTGATAAGGAGAGGGATCAATTTCTTGTTCCGTGGCAGAGTCCATCAGTTCCATCCACCGGCTCTTTGGGTCTTGCTCTGTTCGAACACGACAGGACCCAACTTAAAGTGTGGCAAGTCGATGAGGTCTCGCAACTTATTGGGCATTACGATGGTCAGAGATTCGGGTTCCTGTTTAATAGTGTGCTCACTTAACGATTACAATTTCACTTTTGGATCTATCGCTAGTGAGATTCACTTAACTTTTGCTACGAGGGGGGATAATAGTTGTTCCTAGTTCGTGATGGCCTCAAGAGAAATTCAAATTTTCATGATGATTGGGAAGGAAATTTTGTTATACTTCCCCAACAGTGCAGCCCGTTAAATATATATATTGTCGGTCATATATTACTTCTATTTTAATTCTCATTTTCAGACTTTTCTTCTACTTCATTGTAGGGTGTGAGCGTTGAAATCTACACTTAAAGCTAAATTGTCACAATCTAAACCCCCTAAGAATGTGAGAATTCGAACCCTTCACATTCTCATTCCCATGTAGGAAGAGTGACTACTAGAGTAAACTCCAATGATTGCTGACTACTATAAAGGGAAGCCACGATTTCGCACGGTTGGGATGAACTTTTCAAGGATAGAAGAGTCCATGCATTTGATTAGTATCATGGCCTGGGCATCAATGATCACAAAAGTGATTGCTCTTGTATTGCTTTTGCGTCTTATTGTAATGGCGGCATTGATGTCATTTTTAATCACGACTATTGATTACCTAGGAAGCACCAACACTCTCTATAAGCCTTTGTGTCATGTCGCTTGAAAAATCCAACACACAATCAACTCTCCAACACGCACTGGGTCAATTTTAAAATTTTTAATAAATAATGGGTCAAAATATGACTATGTAAAAAAAGAATAATAAAAGAGGAAAGAAGAAAAATCTAGTCTTCTCCTCTTCTAACTCTCATTTCTCATAACACACAATTCCCCCCTCCTCATCGAGTGTCGCTCCTCTCGCCGGTGTCACTCAAAATTAAAACAATAAATGATATTATCAAATGGTAGATTAATATTTTTAGTGTAATCATTCTAGGCTCCTTTTTATCATTTATTTGTGAATTTGAATCAAAATAATTTGATTGATATAATCATAAAAATGATAATTTATCATGCATGTATCAACGTGTCAAAATTTACTATTTTTTGAGAAATAACGTGTCGGCGTATCATATGTCGATATTAATGTCGGTCATACTTAATTGATTACCTCGTGAGATTTACATAGATTGGGATCATATTAATATTCTACTGAAATGCCCTTACATTTAGATGTGGCCCAAGTCCAGCATAGGCCCAAAGGAGACCCGGGGAATCCAACCCTGCAATGAGGCCCACTTGGAACTCAAATTGGAATGTCCTCCCCAAAGCCCAATCCAAGAGTTTATCCGATTCGAGAGATGAATTGACCCAACTCAAGTACAAGTGACTCATCCCTACTAAGGCAACTCGGCACAGCCTAATTGATTTAGTTGGTATGATAAACACGTTTTCTTTGGTACTACACAAAATTAAATTATATGATAATCAAGCTATTAAAATACATCAACTCCTGTCACTTTCTCTGACTGGAGGTCAATTAAAGGCACTACCAAAAGTCTAGTCAATTATCCTGACTTTTTGTCCTCTAGAGACCAAGTCAATGTCAACCCACGCTTTGAATGCAACTCATGCATAAAATTTATGCGTTCAGACATGAACATAGTTTCAAATGCAATTTTCTTCTCTCTTTTTTAGCAGAAACAATTTGAATAACAGATTACCTTGAACTGTAGAGGAAAAAAAAAGTACCATCTAATCGAATGCTACCTCGCTTCAATAGCGGAATGGGTTAAATCATTAGTCACACATTCTTGCAGCTCCTGGGAGCTACAATAACCTAAGTGCGAACAATATGCCGGTGGCCTTGGCGGAGGCAGATTGGCACTTTCGTTGCCTAGCATCTGAACGACATCGGAGGTGCTCGGTCTATCCTCGGGATGCTCTTCTACGCACAACAATGCAATATGGAGGTACAGAGAGAACTCTCCAAATGAAGACGGTTCGGCCGATGCGGGGTCCATTAGCTCAACACCTTGATCGAATTTCCATAATTCCCAAGCCTAGAGAAACCATTTTTCTTAATCAGGTTCTAGCTAAATGATGAAGAAAAGAGTGATGGGCTAATCATTAATCAACCAATGTAACTTGGAATCCAAGACAAAACATTGTGTCAAGGTCACGAGGTTCCCGCGATCAGGAGACCGTGCATGATCGAGGAAGACCTCCTAAGATTACTCGAGGTTCCCGCAAGAGCTTTCGGAACGTTCCAAGGATGGGCAAGATAGTAATTACGCTAGGATCTAGAACTCTTCTGGCATAAATGCCAGTAGTTGGTAAGTTAGAAGATACGATCTCGTTCACCAGATGTAATCTCGATCAATGGTTATAATCTAAAGGTCTCAAATATAAAAAAAATGGTGTTTTGTATCCATCCAACCATTTCAAAATTAGAGTTCCATTCTCTCAAAGCTTCTCTCTGAAAACTTTCTCTTTCTAAGATTTGGGTGAGCGAGCGATCGATCGATCCGAATAAGGCTTGGCTTACGTTTACGTGCCTTGACAATCCAAGTGATCCAAAAGAGCCTAAGTCGCCACATGGTCTCAATCCCAAATGATCAGCCTGTGACAATTGTCTCTTATATATCCAAGCAAGTTTATAGATCGATCCAAAGTGAGTGAAGATTGTGTTCTTTCTGCCACTAATGATCTCAAGCATAATCACCCCAAAAATAGTAGAGAAAAGGCCATAGACAGCATACTCTGGAGACATATAACCGTTGCCCCAAAAATAAATTAAAGATCCTAAATTAGCAATCCGAACGGAACACAATATATTCTTGTATATGTTTAGAGACTTATTATGTCCCAACAACCCTAGCCATCTTTGTCCGCGCTTCATTCTCTCCGAAAACCCTCACCATTCCAAAGTCTGATATCTTCGAGTTCATATTGTTGTCCAATAGAATGTTGCTGGTCTTCAGGTCATGGTGAAAGTCCCTCAATTTAGAATATTGATGCAAATAAAGGAGTCCCTGAGCTATCCCTTATCTAGAATACTAATGCTGATAAAGGAGTCCTTAAGCTATCCCTTCGATTATGCGCGCATCTCTTCCATAGCGTCGGCTTATTCTTAGATTGTTGTATCAAGAGAGACGAGAAAATCTTGATCTATGAATACATGGCCAACAAAAGCTTGGATTCCATTCTGTACATGATCTAACCCTTTTTGCTTACTTGTTCAACATATCGCTCAATAACTACAATTTCACTTTTGTGTATAGCATTACTGAGATTTACGTAAGTTTTGCTACCAAGGAAAATAATAGTTTTTCCTGGTTCGTCGTGGCCCCATCAGGCGAAATTCAGGCTTTCTCAAAGATTGTGTATAGCATTACTAAAATTCAGACTTGCCCAACACTATTGTCAGACAATCGAAAGTTCTTGCCTAGTACAAGTTCCATGTCATTCAATCGACATGGGCATTAACAAAAATGCTCACCCTATCATAGCTATTTCAATTGCAGCTCGTATTTCATATGTACATCCTATGGCTTTTCAAGATATGATGCTTAGGGAATCCCTCTCAACTTGGGTTGAGTTTTCTCTCTATCCCTCTAGGTGATAGCTGATTCTATCCAACAAAACCCCAAATTACCAAACCCTAAATCTGTAACTCATGGCAGATTTCAGACTTTTCCCACCCAATTAAACATTCCCATTCCCGATTTCCCATCTTCACAACGTCCCATTGCCGAAGGATTTGCAGTTTCGCCAGTTTTCTTCGCTTTCCTCTAGACCCAAGGTACCACTCTCGCATCTTAGGGTTTCTATAGCCAAGGCTTTTCCCACCCAATTAAACCTTTCCATTCCCGATTTCCCCTCTCCACGACGTCCCATTGCCGAAGGACTTGCAGCTTCACTGGTTTTCTCCGCTTTCCTCCAGACCCAAGGTACCACCGTCGCACCTTAGGGTTTCTATAGCCAAGAAGCTTCAAGCAGATGGTAGATCCTATGGCCCCTGGGTTTTGCACTTTCTTTTGGAGCTTTCCTCTGGTTTTATCTTGAAGTGAATCTCCGATCTCTTTTACAACACAAAACCCTTTCATCGCCCACCATCACCAGAGCTCCCTTCATTTCATAATCAAATATTTGTAGTACTTCAGCCAACACAAAATTGGGGGTAGGAAATGGACGATAGGGAGAACAATCAGCTTCGGTTGGCAGCACTTTGTCGACGCATGGGAGTTTTGTGGTCTGAAGAGGACATCACGGACCTAGGGGATGATATTCCAGAAGAAGAAAAAAAGGAAAGTGAGTTAACTCTTTATGGTAAGCTATTTTCAAAGCCCAATGTTAATTTCTAGGCTTTCACTAACACTATGAAAAGAGCATGGAAAGCATATTCAATCAAGTGTGAGCTAATCGAACCAGGATTTTTCTCATTTATATTTCAATCAAGCGAAGAGAAATGGAGGATATTAGAATTGGGACCGTGGTCCTTTGTGAGCAATCTATTAGTTCTCAGAGAATGAGACCCAAACATACCTGAACACTGTTATGAATTTACGCACTATGCGTTTTAGGTACATTTTATAGGCCTTCCACGAGCTTGAGTCACTGAAGATAACATTTGTCTTTTAGCCTCCAGATTGGGGAAAGTTGAGGAGATAAAAATCGAGGCGAGAAGCAACAACTCCCGGAAAAATGGAAAGGCCAGAGTGCTGCTCAACCTATTCAGCACACTCAAAACAAGACTGTGATTAATTGTGGGGATAAGAAATGGTGGATAGATTATAAATATGAAAGGCTTCCTCACTTCTGCTATTCTTGTGGTTGCATTGGCATTATGCCAACTTTTGTACTAAAATACCGTATGAAGAAACTGGACTTGCTCAGGATCAACCAAGTCGGTTTGGCTCATGGCTAAAGGCGGAAGTCTGTGAAGTCAGTCCTTATTGGAAGAAATTTTATGGTAAACTTGAACTCTCTACCTCAAATGAAGAAGTGGTGATGGAAACTCAAACAGTGGTGACTGAAATTCCCCTGAAAACAGTTGTAGAAGAACCAAATGCAATGGCAATTGTTCTTGTCCAACCTAGAGAGATAGAGCAAATGAGTAAAATCATGGGGCAAAGCTCAAACCATCACTTATTGCTACTTCCTTCTCTAGCAGGGAACGAGATACAATCATAGAACACCAAGAAAGGCAGGGCAATATATAAAATTCTTGTGGCAAAAAAACAAAAGTGGGTCAGTCCCTATGAGAAGAAAACTTCACAGGAGTTTGTGGTGGATGAGAACCAACTTTTGGATGCCCCAATTCAGTCTTGGGAAGGGATGAGTACATAGGCTATGGTGGTTGGCCCTAATAAGCCACCTAAGGATAGATGAAGATATTGAGTTGGAACTATCAAGGGTTGGGCACCCCCTTGACAGTCTAGCACCTCAGAGCCTTAGTGGCTCAAGAGAGGCCCAACCTGGTTTTCTTCATGGAGACAAAAAAAACAAGAATATCGTTATAGAGAGAGTGAGGAAAAGGACTCGTTTCAAATCTTCGTTTACTATCAAACCAATTGGTATAGCGGGAGGCTTGGCAATAATGTGGGATGAGGAGGTTAAGGTGTAAGTGGAGAGAAGCTCTGGGGAGCTCATCAATATAAAATGCAAAGACCTTACTAGAGAAGACCTGATGTGGATATCTTTTCTACATGCACCAATAAACTTTCAAGAGAGACTAAGACTATGGCGAGCTGTAAAAGATAGCAACTACCACAATCCACTCCCATGGTTATGTATAGGAGATTTCAATAAAATACTATATCATTGGGAAAAGGTCAGGTGTAGAGAGGTGGACCGTTACAGAATTGCAGCCTTCCGGGGGTTTATAGATGATTGATCTCTAATGGACATTGAAAGCAAGGGCTGTGCTTATACCTGGTCAAATAACAGAGAAGGCAGCACATTAGTAAAGAAGAGATTAGACAGGGCGCTTTGTAATATGAAGTGGAGAGTACTATACCCAAATGTGATGGCCTTTGCTCTACCAGCGATTAGTTCGGATCACAGCCCAATTCTTCTATCCCTACACCAAAGGGAAAAGAAAAATAAGAAAATGTTTAGATTTGAACCAGTGTGGCTAGAAGACCCTAACTGTGATGAGGTGATTAAGTGAGTTTGGCTTGCAAATAGAACAACTGAAAACAGCCTTACAAATAAAATAAGGCTGGTTGCTGCTGAATTAAACAAGTGGAGTAGGAAGAAATTTCAAAACACCCAAAAACCTATCACTCCCTTTAAATTCCGGCTTTTGGAGTTAACAAATACAACGAATGGAGAGCAAAACATAGAGGAAATCAACAACATTGTCGGGAAAATCGAAGAGTTGTGGAGGCAAGAAGAGATGTATTGGTGTAAAAAGTCTAGAATTGATTGGCTGAAATTGGGGGTCAAAACACCAAGTATTTTCATGCAACTACAGTTCAAAGAAGACAACAAAATAAAATATCTATGCTTCGAATTGATGATCAAACCTAGTGCAGGGACCCCTAGACTCTCAGTCATCACATTCGCAGCTTCTATCAATCTTTATTTACCTCAGTGGGTGACCGAAACTATCAACCTATTTTAGAGCAATGTGCAACAGTGGTTAATAAGGAGATGAATGAAGACCTGATCAAACCAGTCATAAAGAATGAAGTTAAAGTAGCTGTGTTTTAGTTAGGGGCAACAAAGGCACTGGGACCAGATGGATTAAATGATTTATTTTATCAAAACCATTGGCCTATCATCAGTGATGATATTTTCAGCATGGTGCAATCTTTTTTCAGCCAGGGTACGTTTGATCCAGAGCTTAATAGAACCTACATAACTCTCATCCCTAAAGTAACAAACCCAAAGAACATCACCCAATTCAAACCTATAAGCCTTTGTAATTTCAATTATAAGATTATAGCAAAGGTAATGGGTAATAGGTTGAAACCATGGCTATCAAATATAGTCTCTAAAGAGCAAACTACTTTTATAAATGACCGGCAGATCCAAGATAATATTTTTATCATCTCAGAGGTGATTCATCAACTAAGGGTGAGAAGGAGGAAGCGCAAATTTCAAGCCATTTTAAAATTAGATATGCGAAAAGCGTATGACAGGATTGAATGGGATTTTTTATGTGATTACATGCTGAGGTTGGGTTTCCATGAGAAATGGGTCAAATGGATTAAACAATGTATTTCATCGGTGTCGTTCAGCCTCTTAGTTAATGGTGAACCTTCAGCTGACTTTAGGCCCACTAGAGGTATCCGGCAAGGGGATCCCCTTTCCCCCTATCTATTCATAATCATGGCCAATGTCCTCTCGACCCTTATGAGAAAAGCTGTACAAGATGGAAGTATCAAGGATATTCATCTAAATCCTACATGTCCAACCCTCTCACATCTCCTTTTTGCTGATGATGTAATATTTTTCCTAGATGGAATGATAATAGAAGCTCAGAATGTTGCAAATATCCTGAACCAATACTGTTTTGTGTCAGGACAAGCTATAAACCTCAATAAATCAGGTATTTTCTTTAAGAGAGATTGCCCTTGGAACCTTAAACGGAATTTAGCTGCTAAATTGAGAGTCCATATCTCTGAAAATTTAGGGAAATATCTCAAATTCCATCTAACTGGGGCCAAACCAAAAAAACAAGTGTTTGCTTGGATCCCTGCTAGAGTTGAAAGGAAACTTGAAGGGTGGAAAGAGAGGTTGATCTCAAAGGCAGGCAAAGAAGTCCTCATTAAAACAGTCATTCAAGCCTTACCCTAATATGTTATGTCCATTTTTAAAATTCCAACTTCTATTTGTCGCTATATTGAGAAGCGAATAGCCTCCTTTTGGTGGAAACAGAATGTTGATAGAAGAGGAGTTCATCGGAAACAATGGGAAGATCTGAAAATGAGGAAGGACTGCGGTGGCCTAAGCTTTAAAGATTTTGTGGATTTAACAAAGCTATGTTAGGGAAGTATGCTTGGAGAACTGTCCAACAACCGAACGCCTTATGGTGTCAAGTTCTTAAAAGTATCTATTACCCAAGAGGTGATTTATGGACAGCAAAGAAAGGTACCCGTCCTTCGTGGGGATGGCAAAGCTTATTGGCGGGGAGAGACATAATCGAACCAACCACTAAATGAGAGGTTGGTGAGGGACAGACAATAAGAATTAGAGAAGATGTATGGCTCCCTTTTGGAAGACTTATAGGCCCAGCTAATAGGGATGATCCAAGGGTGGTGGTTGAATTAATTGATCATGAAGCAAAGGCTTGGGATATAACCAGAGTAAATGAACTATTTGACGAAAATGTTGTGAAAGAGATTCTCGCTCAGCCTATTAGCATGTATCCTTGCTCAGATAAGTTTGTCTGAACAATTAACAACTCAGGTTCCTATACTGTTAAGAGTAGCTATAACCGAATACATAACAGAGATAAGCTCTCCACCAAACACAACCCATCCTCCACATACCAGGTTCCAAAATTGCTATGGAACGAGATATGGAAACTCCCAACTTCCCCTAAAATTCGATTCCTACTATGGCAAATATGTGACAGCCTGAATTTTTAGATTTCGTTTTCGATTAAATAAATCGGGTCTTTCGTCGACGCGCTGATAGTGCTATTCTCTGAGCTAATCACCCACGAGGTAACTAGACTAGCTGGGGAAACAATTAAGGAATCTAAATGCAATGGACTTGAGAATTCGACTAGGAATCGACTGCTCGACCGTGTTGGTCTGCAAGGGTCGTTACGACACTGTCAGAATCGATCAGAGATCAGAAATAGGTCGATTCGACCGAGATATGTGATTAGAGTGTGGGTGATTCCACCTGATTGCAAAATTCACATTGATCGGCACTAAATTGATTTTCTGACGTTTTGGGTACCCTGTGTCTGTAATTGAAATCTTGGGATTTTCACGACAATTGAGAATCGCCAATGTGTCGAAGATGTATATTATGACTCGAGATAAATCGATCACGGGTCAATTACACTAAAAATTCCTAAAAGTTATCTGGTAGACTAGATCACGCTCAAAGCGCGCCAGATTGAAAATAACCGTGAATTTAAACCCGATTTCAGAAATTGAAAGTTCTATAGTGTCACGAGCTATTTTAGGAACGTCGACTCATCCTCCGAAGATTTTTCAGAAATTCGAGATTTTTACAGAAAATCGGTTTGGACGTTGCAGAAAATTAGCGGAGATTTAGATGGACTAAATTAATGGAAATTGAGACTTCTAAACTCAACCTGTGAGTGTCGGGGATTTATATAAAATTGTTTGGGATTTTTCTTCAATAAAATTGGACCTTAATTTGGGAAATTGAGTAATAAAATTAAAGACCAAATTTTGAAATTCGGATTTGGAAAATGGTAGCAATTTTGGGCTTCAAAATTTGGTTTATTTGTGAAGATAATGCAAGAAATTATTAAGAGACAAGAGGATATGTGTGTGGGCTGTGGGGGGACCAAGCATTTATTAGATGGATTAGTTTCATTGACTTAGTCGCTCTCTTCTCACGCACGCTTTCCGTTTCTCTCCCATTCGACCACCGCGGCTTCATCTTCACTTTCATTTTGTCCAGCTTATTCGATTTCTCCCCTCCTACTTCTGGTCACACTTTCATTTTTCTCTCTGCCCTCATCCCCACTTTCATTTCTTCCTTACGTTTCTTCCCACCATCATCATCATCATTCCCATCTCTCACCGAAACACCAAACCACCGCCTCACACCATAAACCCCTCTTCCCCTTCAGCCAACGAACTCCCCAATTTGTTGACCGTGGACTCTTCTCCTGCCAGCACCGCCCACGCGTCTTCAACTTCTGCCGAGCTGCCACCGTTTGAAGACAGCCCCATCTCTTTCGTGTCTTAGTTTGAGCGGCACGAAGTCAAGCCCAGCGAATTGTCCACCGAAGCCCCGCGTTGACGCCAGCTAGTTCCATCTCTCTTGCTGCCCTCTTCATCCGTGTCCTCAGCATCGCCTCCTTCGCTGCTTCGGATTTGCTCAGCTCGCAAGCCCAGCAATCCAGTCCAATTGAATCCAGCGTCGTGGGCTCATTTCCTTCGGGCCCAGCAACTCCATCCAGCCCAGCGGCCCATCTCCATGTAGTAAGCCCATTCGTCCAATCTTGAAGCCCAGTGAATTGAGTCCATCAGCCCAAACTTTAAGCCCAAGTCCAGCCGCCCATCTTGAAGTCAGCCCAGTCCAGCGAAGCCCAGCGAATTCTTGAAGCCCAAGCCCGCGATTTTGAGGACCAAGCCCGCGAAGTCAGCTCGCTTCAGGCCCGGTCCAACTCAAAAGCAAATCTCAGATTGGACTGAGATTTGTTGGGCCCGTTTTAGGCCTAGTCCAGGTTTGTCGACACCGCCGAAAATTCAGATTTCGGCCGCCGTCGCACCGTCGTCGCGGTGAACTGGTTTCCGCAATTAACCAGTGAGTTTATACTCTAAACTCTGCTTAGTAGGCTAATGACGTTTAAGAGGTGTTTAAATTTATTTTATTAGGAATTAGGTGGTTAGTCAGTTTAAATTAGAAATTTAATTATTTAATCGAGCATGTTAAGTGGTTAGCATGGTTTAGCTAAGGCCTAAATAAATTGTACTATTTATCTAGAAGGGTTAGGGAATTTTCCGAGTCCGTATTGGTTATTAATTTAATGATTCTGGCCTAGGTTAGTATTTTTAGAATTTAGATTGATTTATTTAATTAATTTCAGTAATTATTTAATTATTAATTATTTTTCCGGAAATTAGGCCAGGATAGCCGGTGACCGAAATTTCGTGCCGATTGCAATGGTGTGGTTAAATTATGCAATTGAGTGTTAAATTATGCAAATTGAGTGCTGATTGGATTTTTGGTATTTAATTCCAAAAATTGTGAATTTCCAATATTTATTCAGAAAATCCCGGGTGTCGGGTTTTGACACCGAAAATAGTTTTTAGTACTATATGAAATAGTGGGATTTCAAAAAGAAAGAATATCAAGTTTTCGGGGTCAAGTTGACCGTGTACCCACACACGGGTAATTTCATGTGAATTTCTAATACGAAGAAAAAGGCCAGGCTCACCATTTTAATTGAAGCATTTAAGTGCAATGCACGGTGCCCTGGGCCATATTTGAGTGATCGTGTGATGGTTAAAGTGAACCCATCCTAGCGTTTACGCCGAACGTTACTAAATCCCACTTTCGGGTTACCCATGCATTAGGGTAGCGGGTCGCAGTGTATTCTGGACCTAAGCTCCTTCGGGATAGCCGTCAATGTGACGTAGCCGTGCTCTATGGGGAAGAGACGATACCTGGCTATGCCAGTAGACTACCGAACATGGATGTCGACAGTGCCTCGAGTGGCTTAATTAACAATTGGAACGCATGATTAATTGAGTGTGGCGTTTCAGTTATTGGAGCTTATTTGTTGCTCGTGCTCTCATGTTGTTTATCATATAAATTGTACTGATCTGCAGGGTGGATCTGAGATGAGGTAAGTTTCCTTGATTGTGTGGTTGTATGATTAGGACACTTCTGGGCGTATTTCCCTCCTAATTGGGGTTTAGAGTTTAGACTCGCTGAGATTATATCTCACCCCGTTGTGGGACAACATTTTCAGGGTCGTCGAGTGGAGAACCTGGAGCTAAGAGGAGGTGATCGGAAGTGTAGGTCAATTAGGACCGCTTCTTTTTGGAAAGCCAGTCTTTTGTAGTCTTTTGGCCATAGACTTTTGTACATGATTCAGTGTGAATATAAAAGCATGTTTGTTTGTGAATTCGTATCCTGCTTTTCTATCCCGAGATGATTACTGTCAGGGGATTTCTTTTTGCTTCCACATGTGCAATAAAATGGAAAGGGTCGGCGACTCGTCCTAAGAAGTCGCAAATTATTATCGACCAGATAAGGATGGGCACGTGCTCGGGGTTCGGGGCGTGACAAGATATGCAGCAATTCTCTCCCAACAAAGGAAAACCTATATAAAAGGCAAATGATATCTAATCCAACATGTCATATCTATGGCCAAGCACCTGAGACAACCAAGCATCTATTCCTTCTATGCGACTGGACAGAAATGTTTTAGTCAGTCCCTGATTTTAAAGCTAACGTATCTCCAGCAAGTATCACTCGCATTGACAAATGGGTTTTTGAAAATCTTACCTCAAGAGCCGATTCACACTCAAAGACCCTCTTTACCGATCTACTGTGGCAAATCTAGAAGACTCACAACTTAGCAGTCTTCGAAGGAAGGAAGCCCGACCAGCTTAATACCCAAAATGAAGCTCGAACTGCAGCCAATCTATACACGAAATGGGCAAAGAAGGGGCTAAGCCGAAGTAGACGACAGCAAGCAGATCCAAAAAACCCGACGAACTGGACCTCACTTAGTCTGTAAGAGCTAAAGCTGAACATCGACGCCTCTTAGTGCAGATCGACACTCGCGGGAGCGGTTGCTAGAGTGTGCAAGAACACCACTGGCCTCCTCATCGCCGGCTTCACCAAAAGGATCCATGCTCCGTCGGCCTAGGTGGCTGAAACCCTAGCCATGAGAGAGGCGTTGTTGTGGGTAAGGGAAAGCAGATCTACACGAACGGAACTCAAACAGCAAGTCTTCAACAAAAGTGATCTGCAGGTGTACATATCTTCCGACAACTTTATCTTTGGTGGAGTGCTTATCAGGCCAAGCTGAGCCCCTTTGGTCGGCCCAATCTATTGTAGCTGATTGCACAAGAATTTTGGCCTAGCTTAGTGGAGTTTCGGTCCTCTACGAACTGAGGGAAACCAACAAGGCCGCAGATTGGGTTGCTAAAGCCCACCAAGCCAACTCTCTTCCTACTAATTGGGTTTCATTTCCTCCTCAGCCTCTAATTTCTATCTTATGTTTAGACTTTCCAACTAACAGTGCCCCTTTTGTGGGTTAGCAATGAAATCATTATCTTTAGGCAAAAAAAAAAAAAATATGATGCTTCTATAATCGACCCGATAGTGGCAAAATGCTGGAATCTTTTGGAAGAACAGGAGTACACCTTTCGAGAGGAAAGCTTCTAGTTCTGATAAATAAGTAGTGCTGGAAGAAGCAATCACATTTCGTAAGAGTAGATATTAGTCAGTCATCAGAACTCAGGGATGAGCAGCTGATAGTTAAGAAATGATCAATGGATGAAAGCTGCAAGTGAGGAACAAAAAAGTCCAAAGCAGAGCAGCTGCAGTATTTCTGAAAAGGTACTGAATTTGAAAAACAAATTCTGTATCAGTGATACAAGGCTTTCGCATTAAGACAAGCTCTGTTGCTCATCAGACAGAAACTCAGTTTTGCTGTAGAAATAGATTTCAAAATCTGGCACCACCATCAGTAGAACAAGATCACTACCTAATGAAAATTAGAATATAATCTGAGATATTATCAACGACGAGAGACTATTCTCTCGAGGATTAACTTTCTTTCCACAATAGGGAAACCAACAGTTTAGAACCTGTTGCTTCCGGAAATGTTTAGATTTACCTCCAGGTGATTGCCTGAAGAAATTCCACAATCATTAAAGCATAGTATGTGAGGCTCAACTCTCTTTGATTTGACTATATCATGGTTCAATCCTAAAAGATTAAAGATCCAGTTTGCTGTTTATGAAAATTGTATATCACTAGCATATTAACCCCAAAGGAAAAGGGAATATGTTTTACAATTTTAGTAGCTAAAATTTGTTGCTGGCATCGAATGCAACAACAAGAGGAACAAATTCTCCATTTAGCTTGATCCAAAGAAGTGGACATGGATTATTCAATCAAATTCATGATCTCTGAAAATTAAAGGAAAAACTCATCCACTATGAGGCTTACAAGAAGCTAGTGAAATTCAGGATCACTGTGCAAAATAATCAGGATCCTGTTTATCTGACAGATAAAAGAATTGTATAAAATTATAGCTGAGATATTTAAAAGAATGATCTACTCTCACTTTACATTTGAATTCAAGAATTCACAAATTAATAGAATATCATAGCTGCGAGACCTGTTGACGTGGTATCTACGGTTGCTATCTAGCTTCCAGGACAGAATAGCTTACATCATTTGTCGAACAATCTTGCTGATGAAGTGAATTACAAACATCAATATGGGCTGAGAACGCTGGCTTCTTTGGTGGGGGCAGATCCGCATGTTCGTTGCTTAATACAGTAACAATATCTGACATTGAGGGTCTATTTTCCGGGCGTTCTTGCACACACAGCAAAGCAATGTGGAGGCATAGCAACAGTTTGCTGACCGACGATGTGTCAGCCACCACTGGATCAATTAACTCTATGCCACGGCTGCTACACCAGAGCTCCCAAGCCTATAAGCGGACAGTTTAGGACTAGTTCAGTACTTCAATCGGGACGCTAATTAATAGGAGATTTGGATAAGAGACTCATAAGAAGAATGCAACCACTTACATATCCAAGGAGGTTTAGAGAGTGATCTAGACTGGAAAAAGTTGTGTTTCTTCGGCCACTAACGATTTCGAGCATGATGACTCCAAAGCTGAATACATCAGACTTCGTAGAGAAAAGCCCATGTACAGCGTACTCTGGAGACATATAGCCGCTGCTCACAAAAAAATAATAATTGGAAAACAGTTAAAACATATCAGAAAACATGTGGCATCGAAGTTTACATGTGCATGAGAGAGACTTACTAGGTTCCAACAACTTTATGCGTCCTACATCTCACTTCATTCTCCCCAAAAATTCTTGCCATCCCAAAATCTGATATTTTTGGGTTCATGTCATCATCTAGCAATATGTTGCTGGTTTTCAAATCTCGATGTATGATCCTTAACCTAGAATACTTGTGTAAGTAAAGAAGCCCTTGAGCTATGCCTTCAATTATAGAAACTCGTTTCCTCAAGTCCAGCAGTTGCTTCTTGTTAGGATCTGCAATTTAACTCATGAGTGACCGAAAAAATGAATGTGGGACTATAAATCTATAATGGCATTGCCATGATCTGGTTACATACCGAAAAGAAAGCAATCCAAGCTCTTGTTTGCCATGTACTCATAGATCAAAATCTTTTCCTCCCTTTCTATGCAACAACCCAACAACTTCACGAGATTTCTGTGTTGAAGCTTGGATATTAATTGAACCTCATTTTTGAACTCCTCTATTCCTTGTCCGGATTTCCTAGAAAGTCTTTTTACTGCGAATTCATGCCCCAGCAACGTGCCCTGCAAAATTTTTTAGAGGAATGTCGAATAATCAAGCTTCCCATCATAATGAGAGTCAGGACTTCGTAACACTGCTTCAGGAAGAGAGATAAAATGAACCGAATATAAAAGATAAACCGACAAGTAACCAAGTGTCTTTGGTTCGCAAACTACCTTGTAAACAGGCCCAAAACCACCCTCTCCAAGTTCATTTGCTGGGGAGAAATTATTTGTCGATGTTGTGACACAAGAGAAACTGAGAATCGGGAGCTCGTGATCCCTCTTTCTGACAGAATCAAGTCTACTCGTGCTGTTGCTGGAAACTCGTGCTGAACCCAGTTGTTGTAGAAACAGCTCCAAACTTCGATTTGTGCTGGTCCGATTCTCCTTCCATGCTGCTACTTGGGAATCAAACCGACAATTTAGGCTAAGAAGACAAATATCTTATAAATTTGCTAAGGCTCAGATCTTAATCAGTACCTAACCAGGTGGAACATTTCCCTCTTGATATGAACATTGCCACGAAAATTACCAATATAACCACAGGAATGATTCCAATCACCCAGAGCAGCCTCTTTTTCCCAGAACCTGAAAATAGAGAAGCATCTCATTTTTCTGCACCGGGAGCTATATGAAAAATTGAAGGGGTGTGCTACAGTAACATTTAAACAGAAAGATGAACGCTTAATATTGTATATGCGAAAGAAATTAACGCCAATATGCAAACAAAAAAATCTACTTCAGACAGGTAAGTGGAAAATTATGGGTCAGAATTATTTGTTGTTTTCTTGACATAATTTTGACATTCGACACTCTTTCAAGAACTAATATGAGGCCTACCTGATCTCCTCGGATCTTGATCGGCTGTTTTGGTGGCATTCCCACGGATGAATATAGTGGCATTCCCTTGGCCAATGTGATCCACAATAGAGCTAATGTCCTCATAATAAAACATGCATCCAGTCCCATCATCACGATAAGAAGCAAAACCAGTGCAAGAGCAATTGGTTCTGCACATGATTTCGCAGTCGCTAATACCCAGACGATCTGATTCATTGAACACAGTAGGATTCAGCATCGCCCCTTCTATCTTAGAAAAGTTATTACCGTTGCCACAGGACAACGGCTGCTCAATGAAGCAGTTAGTTGCACTGGATGAGGAAATATTCTCGCAAATCGGACTATACACCATCGATATCTCCTTCCCGATCATAGTGAAAGCTTGAATTTCCCCCAAAGGCGTCAACACAAACCAGGAGATGCTATCATTCCTCCTATTAGCAAAAGTGAAATATATCTCATCACTGCTGTTCACATAGCTGAAATTGTAGTCATCTAGCGAGCTGTTGTAGAGGAACTTGAATCTGTGGCCATCCCAATACCCGATCTCCCGTGAGACCTCGGCGGTGTGCCACACCCGGAGCTCGGTCCGGTTATTCTTATTAAGGCCGAGAGCAAAAGAACCGGTGGAAGGAACAGATGGAGTCCGCCACGAGACCAGGAATTGATCCCTCAACTTGTCTGTCCCTAAATTGAACCACCCAAGTCTCATCCCAGGCAACAACGTGTCACTTGGATTAAAGAAGCTTTCCCAGACAACGCTCTTGCTCTCTCCGTCCACAAGAACGAAATTGCCAGAATCGAGAAGCGTGGCATGCGTGCCGTTACTATTGGCAAGCATCACAGGATTGACCAACACCGGAATCAGCCTCCTGTCGTTGATCACCAGATTCCCATCGTACCTGATGGCGAGAACGCCCGAGGAATCCGGAATCGGGTACTCTCTGTTGGCGACCCAGATGGATTTCTGGTAGGGGTCGTCCCGGAACCAAATGCCCAGGTAGTAGTTGGCGGAGGAGGACCCCCCGGTCTTGAAGAATCCGAGCTCAAACACTTGGTTGGGAGATATTAAGGTCTTGTTGCCACTGATGTCCTGACCAGGCAAGAGCGTGTCGGTTGCCGTCACAGACAAACAGAGCAAGAAGGAACAAAAGAAGAGAAACGAATGGAGCTTCCCCAAGTTTCTTTGGAAAAAGAGCGACGCCGTGGCCATTTCTGAAAATGTTTGTCTTAGCGAAAGACATGGCACAGTTATAGACGAATTAACATTAGAGAGAGAGAGAGAGAGAGAGAGAGAGAGAGAGGTTTTGACGGGAGTGGCGAAAAGTAATATCTGAACAGGTAGCAACCGGGTACAGCGGTTCAATGTCAGAAGAGACAAACAATTAGAGTTGCCAGAAGTCTTTCCTTTCGGATGTCCTACTTGAGGTTTCCAAGCTGGAATCATGTCGACCATTGAAAGCCCCTGCATTCTTTTTCATGAAGAAGCCGCCGTGATTGACGAACGACGAGGTCTCGAGTTCACAACATCTTGACCGCGGGAGCTGCGCGGCCCAGTTAAGAACTTGGGATCAAACGTCTCTACAGAAGGCTACCTTTCACTGAACTTCACGGGGAAATAGGTGAATTGCTAATATTTTTGGCCAGTCCCTTATGCCGTCCGTTTCTCAAATTTCCCTCCAAATTTGACTTTGCTTCAAAGTATTCTAGGCTTAATCACTTCAACTCAATAACCCCATTAGATAGCTGTCTGTTTCTCCAAATTTCTCCCGACTTATCTCGCGCTATTATTAAGTTCGAGTTTCAATCACGTATCATCCCATTTTCATTTAGCAATGTTATGGATATGTAGAAATTATGGGTGGTCAGTTTCAAGATGGACCGGTTTTCTACCTAGTTCTTGGCCTAGAACTAGGAAACAACCTTGTGATTGTTGGAACCAAAAAACCGAACTAATCGGTTCCACTTTTGTTTTGGGTTCTACCTGAAACTGACTCAACTTCAGGTCTCCAATAGAAGCATCAAGGAGGTTCGTGCTTTTCCTAAAATTGATCAGCAGCGCTAGTGATGATGATGATTTAGTAATTGCGAGTCCGCGATTGTCACTAAACAAATCAAAGGCGTATATCTAAAATAACATATATGGCAGATTTGATTAATTAATTGGAGAAATCGCTAGTTAATTTCAACAACGAAGGAAGAAGGACTATGCGCAGGATGTTTGTCTTTGTGCGAGGTTGTTAATATTTGTATTTTGGGTAAATGAAAGGTTCAACTTGGGAATGGGAACTGGATTGGAACCAATTCTCAAGTAGATCTAACGATTTTGACCTCGGAATCAGGAAGTGAATTGGACCTAGGGTGGTTCTAGGCTCTCGAAACTCGAAACCGAACCGGTTCTCCCTTGATCCGACCTTGAACTTGTTCGTCCAAGCCAATTCGATTCCGTTTGAGGGTTAATACTATCACACCACAAATCCTGTAAGAATAGGGAAATGACATAGCCATCTTTCTACCCAAAGAACATAGCCTTAAACACAAAACTAATATTAAAATGTCTATATCCAATTATCTCAACTCAAGTCATATTCGAAAGGCAATTACCAAAATCTCCCTGCCAATAACACTCTGAATTTGATTGTTCCTAGTGAAACAACTTGAAAAGATTTTGAAGGAATGGGGGTAAGACAGCTCTATGAGTATATATATATATATATATATATATATATATATATATATATATATATATATATATATATATATATATATATATATATATATATATTTAATAGATCGAATACCTATTATGCATATTTACAAAACCATATCGAAACTCATTTAATTCAAATCCACGGTATAGCATATCTATGAAATCAAAAACAAGATTCGTCTTTTTAACAGAACTTTTTAAATATTAGAAATATTCATATCATTAGAAATATGAGAGATTCGGTCTATTGATCAATCTCATTAATTCATATATCATTGGTCTATTCTATTGATTAATCTCATACCACATATCAATAGTCTATTCCATCAATGCATCTCATCAAATCACACATTAATTGTCCATTCCACTGACCAATCTATTGCACAACATCAAACCATGGTCTAGACAACGCTTGGACACAAGGCGACCAAGATTCCGTCCTTAGCAAGATCTCCATCTATTATCAATCAGTGGCTTGGCCTAAAAAGATTTCCTAAAACCAATATGCATCAAAGAAACCCCTAACCGGGTTCACAATAATAATAAGTATCAAATTTTTCTCCAACATCAAAATGCCAATCCATAATCAATCTTATAATCAAAATACATTTTTACAAACGAAAACATATTTTTTTTGACAAATCAATGCTTTTCAGAAAACCAATCTAGAATCAATATCATAAATAGTTTTCACTATTCCAAACATATATTGTCACGCCCGAGCACGCGCACATCCCTCGGCGGTCGACTAAAATTGCAATGTCCCAGGACGCGTCGCCAACCCTTTCTTTTTATCTTTCAATTAAGCACATGCGGAAACAAATTAAATAAACATCCGGATAACCATTAAACATAGGGATAGTTAAACATGCAACCATTTTTCACAAACCACACTTTATAAACATATCAGGTTAGCCCTACAAGTCTATATACAGAAGTCTGTCCCAAAAAGAAACTACCAGACAACCTACATTCCGGATCCCCCCAACTTTGGCCCGGGATCCTCCACAACACCATCCAATATCTCCATACTAAGGACCTGAAAAAGGGTTAACCACAACAAAGTTACATAAATCTCAGTGAGTCAAAACCCTAAACCCCGATTAGGACACAAATTCACCTAGAGGCAGCCTAAATAGACGCCACAAACAAATTTACTTCGCCTCGACACGTCCCTACACATTAGTGCATCACATATACCAATATCGATATCACAAACGTATTCAATAACCAAAACACATCAATCTTATCCTTTAAAAAATCACATGGGTCCCGATTATAAGGTAAAACCGTTATGACACATCCTATACCGTGCCACACAATTTTTCCCCATAATCAGGCGTAGCTATCACAACCACTCAAGCGTGTTCCAGTTATTACAACCCATTGGCCACGGCCAACTCAACATTCAGCGGTCATCTGGCATAATAAGGCGTCGTCCCGCTCTGTCGGGCACATCAACGTTTATGCCTAGACAACATTCCATAAAGGAGCATCGGTTCAGCCTCCACTGCGACCGGCATCTATTGACATGGGGCATCCGAACTTAATCAGGCATCGCCTCCCCGACTCTCATCGGGTGACGGATTATGATAGCAATCACACGCGCACATACTTGGCCAAGAACACCTTACTTTGCATTCAAATACCTCAACTTTAAATAATGAACTTGGCCACTTTTCTTCGTATTAAAATTTTCCGATAAAATAATCGTGAGTGGTCACGCATTTAAATCGAACCATCAAACATAGTACACTCCCATTTCAAAATTCCACGATTTTATATAATACATAAAAATTTTGGCATCAAAAACCGACACCCGGTATCTTTCTATTTTTTTTTTTTGGTAAAAACCGGTATCTTTCTATTTAAATACCATAAAATCGAGTTTTGCAATAATAATTGACAACCACCATCCAGAACTCAATTGCACATATAAGCAATCAATTTCACATATAAATTCATCCACGAGAACGAGCACAAAATTCTGAAAAACGACTAATTCGTCGTAATTTACGCTAATTATAATTAATTAAATAAATTGCGATTAATTAAATTAATCCAACTTAAGTAACCTAACCATAGTTAATTAACCTAACCATGGTTAACTAATCTAACCTAGGGTAGGCTAACTAAACTAAACCAACTAATCTAACCAATCTAATTATACCAACCAACTAACTTAACTAACTAGTTACTCTAACTAAATTAATTAGCACTAATCCACTTAGCACTAATCTAACCCCTAAGCACAATTAACAACCTAATCAAGGATTAGGGAGTTAACTCACCGGAATTCAACAACGGTGAGCTCACAGCGAAGGCAATGAGGACCCAAGACTACCGCGTCTCTAATGGAGTTCAAACGGTGGAGGAAAAAGCCCTACAAAGCTCACGGCCAAGGGGCGGTTTTGTGGAGGGCTGGCGGATGGAGATGCGGTGGCTGGCCGCGGCTGGAGTTGGGACGGACGGCAGCTCAAGGTAGGGGCTGCTGCTAGCTGGTGGATGGGTCGACGAGCTGGTGGCTACGATGACGCAGGGAAGGCGTGAGGGGCGGGTGACTGGAGGCGTGAATCAGCTGCTGGTAGGTTGGTGGCTAGCGGACGGACGGTGGGTGAGCTGGTTGTGGTGGTTGCAGGCGTGAGGATACGGTGGCATAGCTGGGGAAAGAAGTTGGTGCAGTGAGAGGCAGCAGCAAAACATAAGGGAAATGGAGAATGAAGAAATGAAGAAGAAGGAGAAGCAGCAAGGAGGGTTCGGTTGGGGGAGCTGCACGCATGGAGAAGGAGGGAAAATTGGAGAGGAAGAGAGGGGAGTGAAAGTTAATGTTGCAGCCACTAAGAAGCTTTGGAAAATATCTAAATAATCATCAAATTGCCACAAAAGTCTTCGGCTCCTAAAGTCCAATGGCCAACCAATGAGAATTTAACTCAATTTCTCACAAACAAAACACTTTGGGCAGCCAAATAAGCCATCCAAACAGCCCATCCGAATTTCTATTCTTTTTTTCTTTTGTTCGAAATTGATTTTCCGCAAAAATTCTGGACTCAACGAAATATTTCCGAAAGATGAGACGATGTCCCAAAAATAAATCGTAACACGCTCGTACGTCCGATTCCTAAAACCGAATTCAATTTCGTGGTTAAAATCGACCAAACACGATTTTAGTACAACCTCACCTATCGAGTAGCTTTTAGGGACTTTAGCGTGTTTGACCAATGGTCAATAATTTTCAATCCACATTCGTGCATCTCCGACTCGTAGACGACTCTCGGTTGTTGTAAAAAAATCGCAAGGTTTCAATTACATGTCCCAACTATAATATCGATAGAAAATTGGGTTATTGTCGTTCGACACAAATTTCGCAATCAAATTCAATTACGTCTTTCCATCGAATCGACTTATATCCGATCACAATTCGATTATAACAATGTCCCCCTTGCTGATTATTACGGTCGAGCGATCAATTGCCGATCGAATTCTCTAGTCTACCGCGTTTATATCCATTAACGGCTTCACCAAATAGATTAGTTAACTAGTGAAGGGCCAGCTCAGAGTAACATGACCATAGGCACGTCGACGAAACAACAATTTCCTATTATCGAGACGGGTCGAATTTCAAGATGTTACATATACCCTTTCACAGCATACTGTATTTCATAAATCAAGTGTGCAAATCAATGCATATAACGATTTTGTAATCCCTTTTATGAACCTTGCCCTAGCCTGGTGAGGCTTCGATGAGGTCGCCAAATCTTGCCTAGCCAGTCACCGGCCATTGTCATGGTGGCAACCGGCTAGAGAAGAAGAGGGAAGGAAAAAGAAAAGGAAAAAAGAAAAAAGAAAAGAAAAGAAAAAGAGAAAAATATAATAATAGTATTAAAAAATTAAAAGAAATTATAAATCACAAAAAAAATTTAAGGGTCACACCAAAAGTATTTTTATTCTAGGAATAGAAATTTTGGGCAATTACTATACGCTTTTAAATGTTCAAAAACTCATCAAGTGAATAAAATAAAAAATAATCATTTCTGAGCAAAATTATTCTCACAAACAAAATAGTTATCAAACACATCATAAGCATCCAAATGCTCCGAAAAGTGCTTGGATAAGCCTGTCCGTTGTACAACTAATATGCAGTTATCATAAAAGACTAGTAATAATGGGTAGTTTTTTTATGCCTCAAATGATGAAAATGAGAATTGTCAGTTTGACTAATCCATTAACTAAGTTGTGTTTGACCTGCTTAGTCAGAATGAGATATCTTAATAAAAAGCAAAGTTAGTGGGAAATGGTTCCTTAAAACCTGACCATTTTATAGATAGGAACATGGGAGCTGACCTGAGCATATTGTGTGGACAGCGATTGTTCTCCATCGACTCCCGGTCAAGTTTGGTAGTTGACTGATCAAATATTTAAATAACTAAACGATGAAATAATTCCTCTATCCTAGTATCTTTTGGTTGAACATGAGAATTGAATAAGAATGACATTTGATGTCATCGATGAGGAGACTTATTCAAAACTTTGATCTTGAATAGATCTTAGTATTAAACTATTTGACTTCGGCTTGATTTCTCTATAAGAAGTGAGAGATATTCGAGTCACGTTTTATGCCAAGTTCGGGTCAAACTTTGATGAGTATTACGTCAAGTTCGAATAATGTAGGGTACTTTTGTGCCAAGAATCAAGAGCTCACGAGGGTTTCACCATATCATAACCTCGCATCGAAGCCATTACATCTATCCATTATAAGACTTGCGTGAAATTTTTAATATGCATGCACAAATTTGAGATTTCAAATCAAACGGTGCTAGATTTAAAATGTCAAGTACCAGCCCTTAAAACTAACATATCAATAGGTGCTACCTCATGACTTAAACTTTGATCTAGCGTGTATAGATTAAAATATTAAAGTATGTAATTTCGGTCATCTCCTTTATTATCATGAAAATAAATTTTATACAGAAATTACATTTTATCTCCTTGAACTTTCAGAGTTGGTGCACTCACGACACTAGAAATTGCAGAGATGCATTTTATTACCATCGATTTTGAATTGTTGCAATAGTCTGTGCTATAGCCAAACTCAGAAAATATTATTTAACATCATTTTCATTAAACAACATCCGTCACGTCTAACTGCTGGTTTGTGTTTTTTATTTTATTTTTTAAAGTTATTGCTCGATAATAATTTTTACTTATCGGCTATACATATAATTAAAATAATTATGAACTAATTAACGTAACATAGAGATCATATTTAATAGTAATGTTTAAATATAAAAAAGTGCATCGAATGTAGAATACATTATTCGTTATATATATTTCATAGTAGGTCATATTTAATAGTAATGTTTAAATATAAAAAAGTGCATCGAATGTAGAATACATTATTCGTTATGTATATTTCATAGTAGGTCATATTTAATAGTAATGTTTAAATATAAAAAAATGCATCGAATGTAGGATACATTATTCGTTATGTATATAATTAAAGGGCAAGGGCAAGATAAAAAATGAGAAAATTATAGGGAAAAAAAAGCAATATTATTATTGTTCCTAAATTTGAATTAATGGAATGACAACGTTGAACATTTTCACATTATTCAAGGACTAATTTGAACATGTGCAATCAATAAATTAAAAATTCAGAGCCATATTACACTAAATAAATTAAAAGTTCAAGAATTACATTATACATTGACTTAAAATTTATGGACTATTTGTGTTATTATTTTTTACATTTAAAAAATAAAGCATATCTATAAAAACGTCTAGTGAATCTAGTGATATTGGGTAAAGCTTCTCAATCTTTTTTAAACACGACCAACGTCGGGTACACAATGTACACCCAGAATGCGGTGGCTGGTAAATTACGGGATTGAAAGATTCAACTTCATACGTCAATTCGTACATGCAGAGATCATAAGTCAATTAATTGTAGGAAAACGACACAAGATTTGGCAGTCGATTCTTATAATCGGTCGGTCCAGTTGACCCATGTGCAAAGAAAATAAAATCGCTGTCGCCTCCATCTACAGAGTTGGAAAAAGAAAATTTGAAACTATACGTCTCAGCTCAGTTTTTCTCTTGGGCATATATAACGGGGCAAACTGCTTCTACCTTTGAATTTATGCTATTTAAATGGTGGAGATCATCGATCCAAGCCCGACTCGACCCGAATAAATTGGCTGTAATTTAAGCTAGGAGAAAATGTGGAGCCAACGAGTAAAAAGTTGGGCAAAATGTGGATGCAAGAACGGCATCCTGGTTCCAGGTGTTTGGGGTTTGAAACCAATGTGTTGGATTCCATGGTAGAGCTGAAGGATGATCTATTTGCGTTAAATTCCATGCACGATCACTAAACTTTAATGGATCTTGCCACCGTGTCATTAAACTTTCGATTGAATCATCCAATGGAGTGAATTTTGATTTTTATGCGACCAATACACTTTCACTTTAAAATCCTATTAAGGGTTTGTTAGGCTACCGGCTAAATAGTATCCGATCCTATTCTTTTATTCTATGTAATAAAAAAACAGAATAGAAATTCATTCGGTAACTTTTTTTTTCTCGAGAATCCCTTAAATAGATTTGAAACAGAATCGAAAAGTTCAAAAAAAAAAAAATTACTTCTTTGTTTCTGGAAACAACTCCAAAATCGAGTCTTTTCTTTCTTTCTTTTTTCTATTTTTTTCTTCCCTTTTCTTTTATTCTTTTCCTTTGCTTCTTCTTTCTTCTCTTGCCAATGGTTGGCAAGGACAAGCCTCGTCGACGGTTGGCCGAGGCTAGGCCTCACGTTGGTTGGGCGAGACCAACGACCAACCAAACAAGGGTCGGTGGCCTCACCACCATCTAAAGAATAGAATCAGAAAAAAAAATCATTTTTAATCAGAATTTGTTACTGTAATAGAATTATTACCAAACAGACTCAAATGTCCAGCGAAGTTCCCGCTAGGTAGATAGTGAAGTGGCATTTAGCAAATTGGCCATGTGTTTGCCGCATCAGCATTTGTCCAAAAACAGGTCATATTCTCTTCAAAGTTCATCAATTGCCAAAAAAAAAAAGGAAGTTTAGTTTGTTAAGTGATAGAAATCAAAATTTTAATAGCCCGATTATAAATCTACTGAAGTTCAGCGACCACACATTAAGGCATTTTGTGCAACTGCGGAGAATAATACTTTGTCGTTGACCGTGACCGGATGCGAAGCCTTTGTAGTCACACTATGTTATGATGTCCAATTTTACTGAAAGCTTCCAAGTTCATTCGCAGCTGCGAAACTGTTGTTAAATGTCTAGGAATCTGATTTAGCAGCGCCGTTACGGTGACCTGGGGTGCAGTATTTGAACCCAGTAGAGTTAAATAGGAAAGGAGCAGCTCGAGGTTTTCGTTTGTACCGATCCACTACTCCTTCTACGCTGCTACGACAGATACAAACGACTACTTTAAGCAGACAACAACCAAATTGTCGCAGTCTTGACACTTCTTGAGCGAACTGACTGGAAAGCTATTCCCGTTGCAGCGGAATCATTTTTGTAGACTGGCCTACACTCAATTCACATTTTATTCCTGGTCATCTCAATTACAGCCATGAAGGTGCCACACAGACCAGGAAATACTATAGTCTATAGCTTCTGCCGTCAGCAGAACCAAAATATTTCTTGTCGTCATTCGACAAGTTAAGCTGTATTATACAGATCGAATGAGCTGCTGAAGAGGACCCTGCATTGACGGCCGGCTCATTAACCTGCACGCCCAGAGCTTGGCCTCCGATTAGTGTTTCCCTGGTGAAAATGTATCAGATTATATATTGAGCTTCCTCGGAAAGTGGTCTCTCCTTCCACCAGAACAAAACCAAGGCTAGAATATTAGGTCGTACGTGTACCTTTCAAGAAATCAAGATTAAACAAGCCCTCTTCTACTAGCTTATTGGCCGCATGTAGGTGGTGGCAGCCCACCAAATGGCCGCAGCCGATGCGAAGGGGTAAATTTTACCCAGAAGCACAATTTCATAACTCAAAGTAGGCATTATTGCCCAGAAAAGATATGATGTCATATCATAAATGAATTATTCGCTGGAAAGAAAAGTGGTTCAAGCTGACCAATTCTGCTTACTTCGCCATACCAGAAAGTAAGGGAAATATTGTTACAGGCGCTTGCTTTCCGGCCAAAACATATGCATGTGACACCCTTGTTGACCACGCCTCGTTCCACAAAAGTCAAGATAAGATATTTATTTATGAAGGAATGAAGAAGTTTTGGTTTCGTTTTTATAGACGCCTTTGATTCAGCTTGATTGTGATCCCTTTTGCGTTGAACATCAATTTGTGTAATCGGAAATGCTAATGCTACAGAATCATTCTTTAGCCTATTCCGTCCCTTTCACTCTCTCAGCTCTCGCAAACACTTTCAAAGCCTAATGCTATATATGACACATTCCAGTTTCCAAAATTCAAGTATCACCCAACTTTTCAGAGAATGAGAATTTTCTCTTCGATGGCCACAACCACTCCGTGCAAGAGTTCATCTCTTCCGTCCACTGTTTCCTTCGTGTTCCACCAGTTCCTTCGTGTTCTCTCCATCGGGTAAGAATAAGACCCAACTTAGAGTGTGGCACCGTGACAAGGTTCCGAGACTGATCAGGTACTATGATGGTCGGAGATTCAGTTTCTTGTTTAACAGCTCACTCGATGACTATAAGTTCACTTTTGTGTCTAGCACTACTGAGATTTACTTTACTTTTGCTGCCAAGGGAAATTGACAGTTTTTGTTGGTTTGTTATGGCCCCATCAGGGGAAATTCAGGCTTTCACAATAATTGGGAAGGAAATTTCAGTAGTGTATAGTCCGATATGTGCAAATACTTTCTAGCAATGCGGCTGACCGTTCTATCAAGAAGCCACCCTTGTGTGCATATGGTAGTAACTTTTCAAGGGTAGAAAGAAATTTGCCAAATCCTTATGCTTTCAATAAATCCGATGGTCTGTGCTTAAGTGACTGTGAAATAATATGCCGGAGTAATTGCTCCTGCACTGCTTTTGCTTTGTATCGTGATTTCGGCATGGGATGTCAGTTTTACTACGGAGATATAGGCTGCGCATGATAAAATTTCTACTTCTCTATTTCTCTGTTTCTCTGTTCCCCGAAACAGGTCTGGAATAGAAATACGTTTAATAATGCAATTTGATTTTTCTATTTCTGGAATAGATTCCAGAAATTGATATGAAGAAGAAATCAGAAACTAAAATTTTTAACTTCTCAATTTCTGAAATAGAAATTGAGAAATCAATTTTTGGCCAGAAATCAATTTCTGTTCTAGAAATTTTGTCATGCGCACCCATAGAGTTCGCTGTGGGTAAATTTGGCCATCGGAACACCACCATGTTTATTCGTGGGAATTTCACTAAAACAGCTTATCAGCTTCCAAGGAATTCCAGTAGCTTCATAATGTTCGTCTGCATGGTTTTTTGTATTTTGTCATAAACTTTAAGTAGCTATGTGAACTTCTAAAAGAAGAAATACAAGATCATTATTTGGAATTTTGTTGAATAGCTTGGCCTAAATAAGTAAATGAATGATGAAATACTGATGCTTACATCCTGTATTTTTGGCCTCTGTTAGTCACATTTATCTATCAAAATCCATGACTAGATTGATCCACCAATTGTAATGGAATTGGACCTTTGAAACAAAAGAAGGTTTGATTATAGTATGTTTATGGACTCTGCCTTGAACATGTAATGAATAAGTTTCATTTTCAGGTCATTGGAAAAAGAGGCTGCTCTGGCTTATAATAACCATTCCTCTAGTTGTATTCGTCATTTCAACCTTCGTTGTTATCTCAAGATGGAAAAGCTACACCTGCATAGGTACTGAATCTACTCATAAGCAAAATATCTGTTCTTTTCTTTCTTTCTTTCTTTTTTTTTTTTTTTTTTTTTTGACCCATTTCTCTCTGAACCGCTTGATTCTTGAAGCAGCATGGAATGTGAAAGAAACAGACACGAAAAGGAGCCTGGAGTTGCTCCTGATCCAACTGGGGTCTGATGTCTCAATGGAAAATCAAGACAAGCGCACTAGTAAGCCAAAATCTGTCACAAAGAGAGATCATGAGTTACCGATTCTCAGCTTTTCTTGTGCGTCAGTGGCCACGAATAATTTTTCTCCAGCAAATGAACTGGGCGAGGGTGGTTTTGGGCCTGTTTATAAGGCTATTCGTCAATGAGTAATTCAATGTGGATACTTTTTCTTTTCATTGTATTGATGCTTTCCTTCTCGAGTAGAAACATGAAATTTCCTAATTCGTGTTTTACAGTGTCCGGCATGCGATATCTTAGACTAAATGGCCTAGTATTTAATGCAGGGTATGTTGTTGGGGCATGAAATTGCGGTGAAAAGACTTTCTAGGAAGTCTGGACAAGGGCTAGAGGAGTTCAAGAATGAGGTTCAGTTAGTTTCAAAGCCCAGCACAGAAATCTTGTCAGATTGCTAGGTTGTTGCATTGAGAGAGAAGAAAAAATCCTGATCTACGAGTACGTGGCCAACAAAAGCTTGGATTCCTTTCTTTTCGGCATTTGATAAAACTTTTCTGAATCATGCATCCGTTGGAATTTAAACTGAATATGCTGGTGCAGATCCTCACAAAAAGCTGCTTCTGGAGTGGAAGAGACGTGTATATATTATCGAAGGGATAACTCAAAGACTTTTTTATCTGCACCAGTACTCTAGATAAAGGATCATCCATCGCGATCTGAAGACCAGCAACATAAAGCCACGAACCCAAAAATATCAGACTTCGGGATAGTGAGAATTTTTGGAGAGAATGAAATGCGGGCAGAGACCACTAGGGTTGTCAGGACAAGACGAACAAACACGTGTTCTTCATGTATTTCCTCTGAATGATTAATTAATTGTTTTGATGAAGTGGTTATATGTCTCCAGGATATGCTGTGCATGGCCTTCTCTCCACGAAGTCTAGTGCGTTCAGCTTTAGAGTGATTATGCTGGAGATCATTAGCGGCAGAAAGAACACAACCTTCACTAATTTGGATCGCTGTCTAAACCTGCTAGGATATGTAAGTTGCAGTGTTTAGCCCGACATTTTGAACTACATATACAAATAACCTGAAACTCCATTTTACACAATCTGTGAGCTGACTCAAAAAAGTCGTGTTTGTTAGGATTGGGAGGAAATCTCGAGGAGGGGTCGAGTTAATGGACTGTGTTTCAGCTGATCCGTCTTCCGTAAAAGAGTTCTCTCAATGCCTCCACATTGCGCTGTTGTGCGTACAAGAGCATCCAGAAGATAGACCAAACATGTCAGAAGTTGTTTCAATGCTAACTAATGAGAGTTCCAATCTGCCTTCGCTGAAACAGCCAGCATCTTCTTCATATGTTGGTTATCGTGGTTCACAAGAGCAGCCAGATTGCTCGTCAATTGAGATAACTTATTCCATGGTGGAAGCAAGGTAGCAGTCAGATTCGAAGATAAAATTCCTCTCGTTCAAGTAACTTATATGTCATTGAACTGTTTATAGAGCACCATCATTCAACTAGTTGTTCTGATTTTTTGTTCTCCTCCAATTTTCCTCGGTGTCATTAATCAGTAGGAAGAAACATACTCCAGATTCATTTTATGCTGTGAATCAAAGTGTGGATCCTTTTACGTCTTGTTCATCTGACAGAGACCTTCATGGTGTATTATGAAGCCAACAAGGGTGTTGAAACTGACTTGGATTTCTTAGGCACAAGAGTCATGGTAATGCGTTTACTCCTCTCTTCTTCATCATCGCCTTCATGGTTTGCTGAACTTGGTGGCAAGACTTTCGTGACCTTTAGAATTCTCAAAGAAGAAAACTTAATTAGCATGCCCATGCTTCAGTATATATCTTCGATTAGAACCAAAAGGGTCTCTGGAGAAGGATCAAATTGCTCAATATATGCATGCGCACATAACACTGGTAAAACAAAAGTCAAATGACAGTCTGTGCTTCTTCGAACTAATCATTCAGAGCCATGCTGATTGCCAAGAAATTGTCCTTCAAACGATATTATTTTCTGAAAACTTATGCAGGGGATTATGGTGATCCTCAACATGATTCAAACATACTGGGTTTGATGCACAATGAAACTGTGACATCAAACTGGGTCGACTGCCAAGCAGTGAAAATAAGCAGGTAATATCATGATGATCATCTAGCTTTTTCAAACATGGTGTCATCTGTAGGAATGGCCAAGTCAATACTAGATAATTCTGAACTTTGAAGTAATTTGACTTCGAGCCAAAAGAGGCAGGGTTTGCCTCTTCCCTCGATGTAAAGAAAACCAAACTACCCACATCGATGCAAACATGAAGACTGAAAAGTCATAAACTAAAGTTGCGTCACATTGCCAAGGTTCAAATTGCAACTTGTAGTTAAAATACCAGACCTTTGAAGGGAAACCATCAGCCCAAGTGTAGCGATGTCCTTGCGACTACATTGTAAAAGAAGAATAAATCTAACTGTTGCTTTTCATTTTGCCAGTCTGCGTGTCTCCCCAAAACCTCCTCTTTTTCTCCAGCTGCGTTCTTAGTAACTCTTACATTGCTCCGTTCCTTGAGTTCTTGCCACTTGCCCACTACTACATTGTCCGTGGGCATACTCAATCCAAGTTCAATGCAGTTTTAGGACAGTCTGAACTTGCATCAGTTGGCAGACTTGCCTAACACTATTGTTCCACAAAGTAACAATTCTCGCCTAGTACGAGTTCCCTGTCAATTCAATCGACATGGGAATCAACAAAAATGCTGACCCTATAACAGCTCTTTCTATTGCAGATCGTATCTCAAATGAACATCTTATGGCTTTTCAAGATTTGATGCTCAGTATGATCAATTAACCAGAGAGTGGAAAAATGCTGGAATCTTTTGGAAAAACAGGATTCACACCTTTTGAGAGGAAAGCTTCTAATTCCAATAAACTCGATCATCAGAACTCGGGGATGAGCAGCAAATACTTGAGAAACAATCAATGGACAAAAGCGGCAAGAGAGGAACCAGAAAGTCCAAAGCAGAATAGCTGCAGTATATCTGAAAAGATACTAGTCTTGAATAACAAATTCTGTATTAGTGATACAAGGCTTTTTGCATTGAGAGATGCTCTGATGCTCATCAAACACAAACTCACTTTTACAGTAGAAATGAATTCCCAAATAAGGCACTAGCATTAAAAAAAAAAATCAGGCACCAGCATCAGAAGAACAATATCACTATGTAGTGAAAATAAGAAAATGACATCTGAGATATTATCAACAACTTGAGAATTAGCTTTTATTTCCTCGTTAGGGAAAGCAACCATGTAGGAGAATTTCAGAACTGTTAAGATTTACCTCCAAGTGATTGGACTGAAAAATTCCACAATTGTTTACACCAAGCATGGTACATGCTGGTTGGAGACTCCAGACTGTCTTCCATTTGACTATGTTATGGTTCACTCCTTGAAGTTTGAGAATCCAGTTTACTTCTTATGCAAAATGTATTTCGCTAGCATATTGACCCAAAAGAAATGGGAAAGCAAGAAAGGAGAGGAAGCCAGTCCGTTTTAGAATCTTAGCAGCTAAATTGTAACTGGCATTGAATGCAAAAACAAGAGGAACTAATTCTCCATTTGGCTTGATCCTACGGAGTGGACATGAACTATTCATCAAATTCATGATCTCTGAAGAATAAAGGAAAAACTCATCCACTATGAGGCTGAGAAGAAGCTAATGAAATTCAGAATTACATTGCACAACAATCAGGAATCTGTTTATTTGACAAATAAAAGAATCTTCAGAAAATTTTAGCTGAGAAATTTAAAAGAATGATCTAATCTCACTTCACATGCTAATTCTTGACTGAATATTCACAAATTAATAGAATATCTTAGCTGCAGAAGCTGTTGACATGGTATCTACAGTTGTTATCTAGCTTCTATGACAGAGTAGCTTATATCATTAGTCAAAAGATCTTGCTGTTGAAGTGAATTACAATAATCAATATTGGCTGAGAACGCTGGCTTCTTTGGCAGGGGCAGATCCGCATTTTCGTTGCTTAATGCAGTAACAATATCTGACACCGAGGGTCTATCTTCCGCCCGTTCTTGCACGCACAGCAAAGCAATGTGGAGGCATAGCAACAGTCCACCACTTGACGATGTGTCGGCCACCACCGGATCAATTAATGCTATGCCTTGGTTGCTATTCCAGAGCTCCCAAGCCTACATGCAGACAGTTTTTGAGGACTAGTTCAGTACTTCCATTTGAAAGCTAAGTGTTAGGAGATTTGGATATGAGATCATAAGAAGAATGCAATTGCTTACATATCCAAGCAGGTTTAGAGAGCGATCTAGATTAGCCAAAGTTCTGTTTCTTTGGCCACTAATGATTTCAAGCATAACAACACCAAAGCTGAATATATCAGACTTCGTCGAGAAAAGCCCATGTACAGCATACTCTGGAGACATATAACCACTGCTCAAGAAAAGGAAAACAATTAAAACATATCAGAAGACATGGGCATCAAATTTTACATGTATATGCAAGAGACTTACTAGGTTCCCACAACTTTATTCGTCCTTGCCCTTGCTTCATTCTCCCCAAAAATTCTTGCCATCCCAAAATCTGATATTTTTGGGTTCATGTCGTCATCTAGCAATATGTTGCTGGTTTTTAAGTCTCGATGTATGATCCTTAACCTAGAATACTTGTGTAAGTAAAGAAGCCCTTGAGCTATCCCTTCAATTATAGAAACTCTTTTCCTCCGGTCCAGCAGTTGCTTCTTGTTAGGATCTGTAATTTATCAGTGACCCAAAAAATGAATGTGGGACTATAAATCAATAGAGGCATTGCCATGATCCAGTTATTGCCATGATCCAGTTACATACTGAAAAGAAAGGAATCCAAGCTTTTGTTTTCCATGTACTCATAGATCAAAATCTTTTCCTCCCTTTCTATGCAACAGCCCAGCAACTTAACGAGATTCCTGTGTTGAAGGTTGGATATTAATTGAACCTCATTTTTGAACTCCTCTATTCCTTGTCCAGACTTCCTAGAGAGTCTTTTTACTGCAAATTCACGGCCCAGCAACATGCCCTGCAAGAGTTTTTAGAGGAATGCTGAAGAATCAAACTTAACATCATAATGAGAGTCATGACTTCATAACACTGCTTCTAATGCAGAGTGACCAAATGAACCAAAACTAAAAGATAAACCCACAAGAAACCAAGTGTTGGTAACCGAGTGTTCTTCGGTGGGCAAACTACCTTGTACACAGGCCCAAAACCACCCTCTCCAAGTTTATTTGCGGGGGAGAAATTATTTGTAGATGTTGCCACAGAAGAGAAACTGAGAATCGGGAGCTCATGAACCCTCTTTCTGACGGAATCAAGTCTACTGGTGTTGTTGCTTTGACCTCGTGCTGAACCCAGCTGTCGTAGAAACAGCTCCGAACTTCGATTTTTGTTGGTCCAATTCTCCTTCCAAGCTGCTACTTGAGAAATCAAGCAAACTACTTAGGCTAAGAAGACAAGTATCTTATGAATTTGTTCAGGCATAGTCAATACCTAGACAGGTGGAATATTTCCCTCTTGGGATGCAAATTGCCACAGAAATTACCAATATAGCCACAGGAATGATTCCAATCAACCAGAGCAGCCTCTTGTTCCAAGAACCTGAAAATAGAACCGTCTCATTTTTCTGCACCGGCAGCGATATAACAAGAAAAGGGGATGCTACGGTAACTTTTAAACACAAAGATGAACCGCTTGATGATGAATTCATGATGAAAGTTAAAGCCAATATGCAAACATAAAATCCACTTCAGCCAGGTAAGTGCAACATTGTGGGGTCAGAGTTATTTGTTGTTTTCTTGACATAATTTTGAGATTTGACACTATTTCAAGAACTAAGATGACGCCTACCTGATCTACTTGGATTTTGGCCAGCAGTTTTGGTTGCATTCCCACGGATGTATACGGTGGCATTACCTTGGCCAATTCTGTCTAAAATGGAGCTAGTTTCCTCATAATGAAACACACATCCAGTCCCATCGTCTCGATAAGAAGCAAAACCAGTGCAAGAGCAATTGGTTCTGCACATGATGCTGCAGTCGCTAATACCCAGACGAACTGAGTCATTGAACACAGTAGGATTTGGCATCACCCCTTCTATCTTAGAAAAGTTATTCCCATTGCCGCAAGACATCGGCTGCTCGAGGAAGCAGTCAGTTGCACTGGAAGAGGAAGTACTCTCGCAAATCGGACTATATATCATTGATATCTCCTTCCCTATCATAGTGAAAGCTTGAATTTCCCCCGAAGGTGCCATCACAAACCAGGAAACGCTATCATTTCTCCTATTAGCGAAATTGAAATATATCTCATCTCTGCCAGTCACGTAACTGAAATTGTAGTCATCCAGTGAGCTGTTGAAGAGGAACCTCAATCTCCAGCCGTCCCAATACCCAATCTCCCGTGAGAAGTTGAAGTGCCACACCCGGATCGCAGTCTGGTTATTACTATCAATGCCGAGAGCGAACGAACCAGTGGAAGGAACAGATGGGGTCTGCCACGAGACCAGGAACTGTTTCCTCAACTTGTCGGTCCTTAAGTTGAACCACCCAAGTCTCATCCCAGGCAACAACGTGTCACATGGATAAAAGAAGCTTTCCCAGACAACGGTCTGGCTCTCTCCCTCCACAAGAACGAAATTGCCAGAATCAAGAAGCGTGGCATGCGTGCTGTTACTAGGGGCAAGCATCGCATTATTGACCAACATTGGAATCTGCCTCTTATCGGTGATCACCAGATTCCCATCGGACCTGATGGTGAGAACGGCCGAGGAATCCAACATTGGGTTATCTCTGTTGGCGACCCAGATGGGTTTCTGGTACGGGTCGTCTAGGAACCAAATGCCCACGTAGTAGTTCACGGAGGAGGACCCGCCAGTCCTGAAGAATCCGAGCTCGAACACTTGGTTGGGCGACACTAAGGTCTTGTTGCCGCTGATGTCCTGACCCGGCAAGAGTGTGTCGGTTGTTGTTGCAGACAAACAGAGCGATAAGGAACGAAAGAAGAGAAAGAAGAGTAAAGCATGGAACTTGCCCGAGTTTCTTAGGATACAGAGCGAGGTCGAGGCCATTGTTGAAAAAGCTTCAGTCTTTGAGAAAGATGCCACGTTACAGTGAAAACAAGAGTTGCAGGAAGAGAAGTCCTCTTTTCGTTTCTTTTTTCTTCCAGGAGGGATAGACCACTTTCGTATCCTCCAAGAGTCGACTCATTCCTCGGCCGCTAAAGTTGGCCTACTTCAGGTTTTGTGTGAAAGTGCTGGAATTACGTTGACGATTGAAGCCTCTGCATTCTTTTCAACAAAAAAAGTCGCAGAGATTAATAAACAACGGGAGTCTCGAGTTCAGAACATCTCGTACGTGGGAGTTGCATTTCTCAATTAAAGACAAACGAAAAGGCACCAGAAAAAAAACAAAAAAACAAAAAACCCAAGAAGTAAAATGCAGAAGTTTTACATTGCCTTTCTCTGAAAATGGGATCAGACATCTGTATCTATCTAAAAGACTTGTCCGGCATAGTTCTTATGTCCCTTTTTTCATTTCACAGCAATGTCATGGACATTACTGAAATGACTCGAGCACCTCGAAGCAGAGTCATCGACACTACGAACCATTTGGTCGTGGGTGGACATGCATTAGCTGTAATCCATGGTTGTCTTTTTCTGAACTTAAGTGGTCGAATTAGCTCGAGCTCAAGCTATACTTCAGATAGGCAGTACTTGTTCTACAACGATGGGCCAATGACTTTACATATAGGATAGTAAACGCCCAAATTCAAGAAAATGCTTAGATAAGCCTGTCTGCCTGTACAGCTGACCTGGAGTTACCATCAGAGAAAAGGACTGAGGTAAAGTTTTTTTATGTTTCAGACGAAGACTGATGAAAATGAGAAGCATCCGTTTGACTATCGCTTTATCAACACTCTTGGTCCCCCGATTAGGATGGGTTTGACCTGCTTAGTCATAACGAGAAATCTGAATAGAAAGCGAAGGTAGTGGGAAATGGTTCTTCCGAAACTTATTCCTTTCTTGACCATTTTATAGCTTGGGAAATTGACAGCTAACCTAAGAGTATACTGTATTGCCGGTGCTTGTTCTCCATAGAGTCCTGACCGAGTTTCGTATTCAACTGATCAACTATTTAACTAGTCGAACGACGAAATGACGAATCAATTCATCTGTTCGGGGGAAGTAGGAGGGTGGATCTTTCCTGGTAACTTCACGGAAGAATCTTGAGAACAGCAGGAGAACGACAGTCAGTGCCATCAATGAAGAGAACTTCTTGGACGGAATATGAGAATAGACGTAGGATGACATTGATGTAAAGATTGAAAGAGACTTATTCCTAACTTAGGAAAAATTACCAAAAAAAAAAAAAAAATAATAATAATAATAATAATAATAATAATAATAATAATAATAATAATAATAATAATAAACCTATTGCAATTATATCTATTTAGTTTGATGACCGGCTTGAAGAGTAAAGAAGAGAAGGGCAAAAAAAAAAAGGGAAGAAAAGAAAAGAATAAAAAGGACAAAGAAAATAACAAATAAATAAATTCAAAAAATATTAAAATATTATTAAAAATTATTTACGTTAATATTGGCCGCATCACGTAGAATAACCAGAGCCCACATCAATGCTGGCCAATTTTTGATTGACCAAATGAACTAAATTGGAACAAATACAAATGATTTAAGACTTAATTGGTAAAAAATAAAAAAACAAAAAAAAATAGGATTGAATTGATATAATTATAATAGGTTTATGACTTTTTTTTTTTAATAATTTTCACGAGTCTTTGATCTTACTCGAGTCTTGTTATCAGACTATCAGTCTGACTCGATTTTCCAAATAGGTGCAAGAGATGCTCGGGTTACGTTTCGTGTCGAGTTCGGCTTCAACCTCAACAAAAACTGTGTCCGGCTTCAGATAATCAATGAAGACTTTTGAGTTAAGGAATCAAGAGCTCCTGAGGGCTGTGACTTTACCATAGCCTCGCGTTGAAGCCATTATATCTGCCCACTATAAGACCATTGGAGATATGCACAAGCAGAGCAAGACTTGTATTGTTAAGCACCGCCTTGTAACATTAAGATAGGTGCTATATATGACTTGAATTTTGATCTAGCATGAGGTTCAATCATCAAAACTGTGATTTCGACCATCATCGTCATACTGATGAAATAAATTTTTGAAAGAAATTACATTTCGAAATTGGAACCGATGCATTCTAATGCCGTTAGTTTAAAACTGTTGCAACATTAAGTTTGGAACTGTTGCGACATTTTGCGTTGTAGCCAAACTCCAAAAATGACATGTATTGACACGAGATAATTCATCTTCTTTGACTTTTGAAAGCTAACCCAACGCGTGGCAAATGAGAGCGGCGGCTCATCGAGAAGGCCGGGCCATAAGCATACTGCTTGGGAGTTCATATTTTGGTTATAACTTACTACAGTGGGTCCAAAATGAAGGCGTCGATGTGAAGACCATCAATTAAGTTATCGATACGTCAAGTTATCGATACGAGAGACTAATTGCCGATTGACTACGGAGCCATCGAACAAGGAGTTGTCAATTCTTGACTTTTGCAAATTAAGTTCCGTTTTGCCAAAATAGTTGCCAATTTTCAACACTAATTAACAACATATTTGATGGAAGACTATTCTTGGTTATTTCCTTGGTTATTTGGTGAAGTTCCGAGATAGTTATTTTTCTAGATAAGGCTAATGGACGAATTTCGGAAGATGTATTGCTGGGCTGAAGAGTCAATACTTCAGGTCTCCATCTCATTAATGAATTTTCCAATTACTAGGTCTTTAAATGCTTTTGTAGTCCCTGTGTCCTTAAATGTTTGGGCGATTCTCACGTCTCTTTAGTGTTTTAGTCCCTCTATAACTTGAGGAGAGTTCTCATCTATAACATAGATTTTGATGAATTAAAATACATGAGATCTTCCTCTATGTGAGAATATTTTTGGATAGTAGATAACTCTTATTCTGATTTTTTTAATCTTTGAAATGTGGATTGTCCTTGGGTGGTGAGTCAAAAAGCACTTTATCATTGGCTAGTGGTTTCCTTTTAGGCCTTGATAATGAGCTTCCACTATCCGAAAGTCATTTATCATTGGCCAATTGCTTGTCCTTTATGCCTTATTAGTAGTGAATTTTACCAATCCCAATCTTCATCCTCAAATGGTAGAGTGTCCTTTTAGGCCTTGTGGTGATCATATTCTATCATCCATCTGCGTTAATCTATCGATATCTATCCTAAAGCACTCTATGCTATCATTTTAACACAACCTTCTTATGTACATAACCTGGCAAACCCCAATTCACGGAATCACTCACTCTCGCGCATATCATTATTGCACACAATTAGCAAGTTAAGTCTCTTAGTCTGTTAACTGTGACTTTAAATGGTGTTCTCAGGTCTTTCAAGCATAACCTATAAAATATGAAGTGCAAATTTTTATTTCTCCATAACCTATGTGGATGGGGCTTTTCTGGTCTCGACCGAGTAATTAACAACAGCACTTTATGCCAACGACTTTAATGTTCGTCTAATTCTTGAATATGCCCCCAAAGATTAAATGATAATTGAGATCCTAGATGCATTAGCAATACGATGGATTATCAAGCCAAGGTCGAACGCTTTTGAGATAAATATGAACCTTGAAATATTTAAAGCTTGATTTACTGTCGAACCTCAATATCATCCAATATCCACGATACCATAATAATTTTCACGTTGATATTATAAAATAAAATAAAATAAAAAACCCAAAATTAGTACACATGTAACAAATTTATCTTAAATAAATTTTTTAACCATAAAAAATTTCAAATTTGTATATTAGTAATAAATTTATCCCAAATTATTTTTTGTATAACAAAAAACCCCCCAAACTAATATATTTATGTCAAATTTACCATATGTTGGTTTTGGTTAATTTAGATTAATTCCATAAAAACTACAAATTGATACATATATGATGAACGAAGGTTAAAAGCTCAAATTAATATACTCGTCAATTGTCACGTGTCATTTAATTCAATAATTTGTCGGTAAAATTTAATTTATCGTGAATATAACAATTTATAAAAATCAAAAAATTAATTTAAAATAAATTTATTTATCATAAATATATTAATTTTATTCATGATATTAACTGAATAGTACATCCTCGTTTACAAGAAGAACAATACGTCTCCACCACAACCTCAAAAATAGAGGAACAAATCGAACACGGACGTTTTGTCCCCTACATGCAAAAGATGCTAGGGTCACGACAAAGGGATTTCTGGAGCTAAAGGGCTGTGCCTTCTCAAGGAGGACCTCCTGTGTTCGCTTGGATTCCCAACAAGAAGACTTCCGGGGCAGGCGATACGGTCATTACGCCAAATTCTAGAAGTCTCCTGTCATAAGTGTTGGTAGTTGGTAGATATGGCGGTGCGATCTCGTCCACCAGATAAAAAGTCGATCAACGGATGTAATCAGAGGGCCTGTAGTATAAGAAGGGATGCCATCCCCTCGTTTAAAACATTCCAACCATTTCAGCAATATAAAGGCTCATTTCTTTCCAGAGCTTCTCTAGCAAATGAGTGTGCAATCGATCAAGCAAGGCTTGGCTTGGGCATCCCGACGATCCAAGGCGATCCAAAAGTGCCCGAGTCGACGATCTAAGGCGATCCAAAAGTGCCCGAGTCGCCGCGCGGTCATGATCCCAATCGATCGGCCCATGACACTAGAGTCACATCCCAAACATTCCCAACCGATGTGCACAAATCAAATCATATCGTCTGATCCGTCCACATTGGCATCTCCCAACACATGGCTGCTCGAAATCGGCCACCAAGACCCACTCGGGGCCCGGGGAGGCGGCAGCTAGGAGATGGGTACCGACTCATCACCAGAAAAGCCACCAACACTAGGACCATGGCGGCTCCCATTACCATGATCTCTTCCATATCCTCAAAACTCGCTCTTGTCGGGTTTGCCTCTCTGCTAAAAATATAGTACTTCAAATCCCATAATATCTTAACTACTCCCTCTGGATGCGGCTCTTTGCTCAAATAGTCTTTTAAAACCCGAATCGTGTGGCCCCACCATTCCCGTACAAACCAAATTTTCCCCCAAATTTTCCCCCTTACTCTAATCCTGCGGTCCTCTGACCAAATTTTACCGAATTTTCCCCCTTGATCCTAACCCTGCGGCCCTCCGACCAAATTTCCCCTTTTCCCCCTTGACCCTTGACACTAGAGCAGCAACATCAAGAAATTCAAAAAATAAAATAAAATAAAAAATGGAGCAATCACAAATGCTATTCCTCAAAAAAGAGCCAAAAACAGGGAAGTATCCAAATATTAAAAGCATCCAGAGAATGTTTCTAAGCAGACAGCAGTTGCTAGGATAAAATTAATCTTTATTAGGCCAAGAATACATGCAAAATTAATCTTTATAGGCCAAGAACACATGCCAAATTTCTGATTTTCCTCGTCACAAGACAATGAAACTCAAAAATAAACTGGTGGAGAACCAACCTCATCTCCACGCTCATCAACCCACTCCCTCGAACTTTTGCAACATGCCGAAAGTCATTTATCGTTGGCCAATGACTTGTCCTTATGCCTTAGTGGTGAATTTTGTCGATCCCGATCTTCATCCTCGAATGGTAGGGCATGGCCTTGTGTTGATCATATTCTATCATGCATCTACATTACTCTATCAATATCTATCCTAAAACACTCTATTCTATCAATTTAACACACCCTTCATATGTACATAACCTAGCAAACCCTAATTCCTGGAATTACTCACTCTCGCGCATATCATTATTGCACACAATTAGCAAGTTAAGTCACCTAGTCCATTAACCGTGACTATGAATGGTGCAATCAGGTCTTTCAAGCATAACCTAGAAAATATGAAGTGTAAATTTTTATTTCTCCATAACCTATGTGGATGGGGCTTTTCTGGTCTCGACCAAGTAATTAACAGCAGCACTTTATGTAAACGACTTTAATGTTCGTCTAATTCTTGAAGATTAAATGATCATTATCCGAGATGCATTAGCAATACGATGGATTATCAAGCCAAGGTCAAATGCTTTTGAGATAATTATGAACCTTGAAATATTTAAAGCTTGATTTACTATCGAACCTCAATATCATCCAATATCCACAATACCATAATAATTTTTATGTTGATATTATTATAAAAAAAAAAACCCAAAATTAGTACACATCGACAATTTTATCTTAAATAAATTTTTTAATCATAAAAAAACTCAAATTGGTATATTAGTGATAAATTTATCTTAATTTATTTTTGTATAACAAAAAAATCCCAAACTAATACATTTCTATCAAATTTACCATATGTTGGTTTTGGTTATATTAAATTAATTCCATGAAAAACTATAACTTGATACATATATGATGAGCAGATTAATACCTCAAATTAATATACTCATCAATTTGTCACGTTATCTAATTTAATAATTTGATGGTAAAATTTAACTTATCATCAAGTATAAAAATTTAGAATTTTTTATCATAAAAAATTATTTATCATAAATATATCAATTTGAAGCTCAGAATTTTTTTATCATAAATATATCAATTTGAAGCTCAACAAAATGTCCTCGTTTACAAGAAGATCAGCGCGTCTCAACCACATCCTCAAAAATAGAGGAACAAATTGAACATGAACGTTTTGTCCCCTACATGCAAAAGATGATGAAGTCACATCCCCACCGATGTGCACAAATCAAATCATACCAACCGATCCATCCACATTGGCAGCTCCCAGCACGTGGCAGCTCGAAACCGGCCATCGGGCCCCACGAGCTGACCCTGACCGGGACCCATTTGGGGCCCGGGGGCAGGCTGTGGCTTAGAGATGCGTACCGACTCATCATCCCATGCATCGTGGCGTTTGTGGTCGGAACTCTGAAGTGGGCCCGACAACACGTGGGCCGGGCCCAGATCCCCAACCAGAGAGGCACACTTGCATCGGCTTTTGTGTTTTCAGGTGGCATTCAAGGGGTCCACGTCAGCACGAGAAATACCAAACTTGATTTTGGAGTTGTCTTGCTAAGTCCTCTTTTTGAACCGAAAGCCACCATGCGCCTAACTTCCCAATTGCCAACCTTAAAGTACACATCCTTTTTTTCTTTTTCTTTTTTTATATTTCCCTGAGAATGATGGTGGCTGACAAATATTCCAATAAAAATAATTAACTACATAAAATAAGTGTCATAATTTGATAATGAGGAATTTATTTATACTTAATGATCTGGGATATGGCATCTAGAGTAATTCGTACTTTAATTTATGCATTGTCGACTTTTTCCGTTAGAAGTTGACAAAGATAATTCCTTTGTGAGAATGGTTACAATCTCGGCCATGATCTAGTTTCAAAAAAATATACATATGTGGGTCATGGTTTTGTTTTATAATCACATCCACATTGACTGATAATGTTAATTAAAAGTTAAGCAATAAGTTTAATTAAAATTAGTTGTCCAAAATAAAGACATGGCATTTTCCTAGCACCGCTTGCAAGGAATGGTACCCTACTCTACTGTGGAATTGGACATAATAGATCCTCTTCTCATGGATGGAATCTCCATCAATGGCTTCACACCCTTTAACTTATACGAGATGTCAGATAGCCTTAAACCTATTTGTTTGAAATCTTTCTAAGCGAAAAATTAGTTCATCGAAATTCAAAATATTATTCGAATATACAATTTTATGTGCAAGTTAGCATATGCTTTTAGTTAAATGACTAATGACGCCACTCCATCATATATTATAATATTGGCACAAATTTAGATGGTGGCAAGTTTCTGCTTTCTTTTTATAAGAGATTTTGTAAGATTATTGCCAACTATTTTAAAAGTTTAAGTTGTTAGATAAATGCGTGATTTAATATTTAATTATTCTAAAACTCTCCATCACGCTTAGTTTGGTTTTTTGGCCTAATATTAAACATGAAAATTTTAATTGGGGAGACAATAGGGACTTAGAAAAACTTGAACTCAAAATCTCCTACTCTAATACCATATGAAAATCTGGCCTCTACCAACTATTCTAAAAGTTTAAGCTTTTAGAAGCACATGTAGTTCATTATTATAACACTCCCCCTAATAGTATAAATATTTAATTGGGGAAGCAAATAGGATCTGGAAAGATTTGAATTCAAGACTTTTAACTATAATATCATGTGAAATTTTGTAAAATATCCACCGACTATTCTAACAAAAAGACATGGTTTATTATTCTATCACTCTCTAAGGGTGAAAATTGTTAATTTGGCTGGCAAATGAGACCTGAAAATATTTGAGCTTAATTATTCTAACACTCTTCTCTTTCCTTTTGGCCCACATAATAAACTAAACGGCAAACACAAGTTTTGCCTTGCCTTGTTAAAGGTGCTACACATAACAAACTATAAAGTATAAACACAGTTATAAAATTGTTCAAGTGATCTACTTCATGAGGAGAGCAACCGCATGGGGTTCCAATATGGATCAAGCAATTAAATGGGAGATTACAACCACACTTTAGTAAGAAATACTTTGGAGTCTATCCAGCATCCAATCACACTAAGTAAATCGCGACGATGTTTAGGCGCATCGATTCCACACGAAATAATCCCTCGACCTTCCAAACAAGCTACACAATCACACAATAAGATTTATGTAGTGTCAACACGCTCTCGAATTATTCCAGGGTGTAATTCACGAAGAAAATGCCTCAAACGGATACTTTTCATGAAAATACTCACTTCTTATACATAATAAACACAGATTCAAAGTAGGAATCTATTGGAATAAAAATGAGCATATGTGTCGTCGGGAACCGCCACCTTGACATAATCAATCCTAATAACGGCTAAGCTGCTCATTTGGGAAAAAAAATGGAAAGAAGAAGCAAGAGCAACACAATTGAATATGTTATCGCTTGCAATTAGCAAGTTAAAACGGTAGTCTGCTAACCATGACTTGGAATGGTGCGATGAGGTTTTTCAAGCATAACCCCGAAAATAAGAAATGCAAATTGTTATTTCTCCATGACCTATATTGATGGGGCCAGGTTGGCGATCAAAGCCTCAAAATTTTACTTGAGAAGAAAGATGGGTTTTTCTAGATCTCGATCAAGCAATCGACAACAACATTTTGGATGACCGACTATAATGCTCATCTAATTCTTGAATTTGTCCCAAAGATTAAATGATAATTGAGATCCGAGATGCATTAGTAATACGACGAATTATCAAGTCGAAGGCCAGATACTTTTGAAATAAATTTGAACTAAACTTTCGAAATTTTTAAAGCTTGATTTACTATCTAACCTCGATCTCATCCAATATCCGCGATACCATAATAATTTTTCGTCATTATAGTACAAGGACAGCACGTCTCAATTACAACCTCAAAAAAGAGAGAAACTGAATCAAACGTGGATGTTTTGTCCCTATATGCCAAAATGAGTCACTTCCCAATCGATGTACAAATCACTAAATCAATCCCATCGTCTGATTCGTTCATATTAGCAGCTCCCAACGCATGGCTACTCTAAACTGGTTTCACGTGCTGACTTTGACCCGAGACCCACTGCTGAAGGCGGCGATGGCTAAAGGCGCGGATGATGAAAATTTTACTCCTAGACCTTGGTCAGAAATATATTTTTCTATTTTTTATTCTCCAGATTAATTCTTAAGTAAAAATATCAATTTGATACTGATACAAAATTTCTCCCTCCTTGGCAGTTGGAAGGAAGCAGTATAAGCAAGAGGCAGGGGAGGTGGGCAGCAATGGGTGATAGGGGGACAAGGAATAGCTGGCAATGACGAGTACGCAACCAACTAATGGCAAGAGCGAGCAATGCGAAAAAAATTTATCTCTTATTTCTATTTAAAATCTATATTTGAGTCAAAAAATTGTTCTGGAAATTAAAAAATTGAAATTATGTTATTAAATGAATTTTTATTTTAAATTTATTTAAAAAATAGAAAAATAGAGAAATAGGTTACCGACTCATCACCACACACGTCGTTTGTGGTTGGAACTGGGAAGTGGGCTGGGCCCAAGTCCCCAACCATAGAGGCACACTCGTTTCGGCTTTTGTGGTTTTCAGGTCGGATTTAGTGGTCCACGCCGGCATGAGAGATACCAAACTTGATTTTGAAGTTCTCTCCTTTTGACTCGATTCCCAATGTGCGACTACCTTACCAAGTGCCAACCTTAAAGTGCGCACTCTTCTTTTATTTCTTTATTATTTATTTCCCCAAGATTGCTGGTGGCCAACATATATTCCAATAAAATAATTAACTACATAAAATAAGCGTCGCAATTTGATAACTACGGAATTAATGTATACATAATGATCTAAGATATGGTACTAGCGCAATTTGTGCTTTAATTTATGCTGTGTCAACTTTATTGTTCTAGAAGTTGGCAGAATAATTCCGTTGTGAGTAATTGCCATCTACGCCATAATCTGTTATTATCAACAAAATATTTATATGTGGGTCATGGTTTTATTTTATAATCACATCCACATTAATACCAACAATGTCAATTAAAAGTTAAGCGATGAGTTTGATATGTAAATACAGTAGTTATAAGAAGAAACATGTGGCCAAATGATACTCAACTTTATAGTGAAAATGGACATAATATAATCTCTTCTTATGGCTGGAATCTCATTGATGGCATCACACCCACCTGTACAAGAAGTCGATTGTGTTAGACCTATTTAATTCCAATTCTTTATGAGTAGAAAGTTACTGGCTAATTTTCCCATCGAAATTCAATATATTATTATCTTCTCGTTAGGCGCGCAAGTTATCATATACTTTCAGTGAAATGATTGATGACACCACCCCATCATACGTTATAATATATGCACGAATCCAGACGGTGGCAAGTGTCTCCTTTCCCTTCTTTTGTCTTTTCCCCAACCCATGGACTAGAGGACAAATACGAGTTGTGCTTTTGCCTCGTTCAAGGCGCTACACGTAACGAACTACAAAAGCATGCACACATAATTTAATAGGTCCGACTCAACAGCATGGGATTCCACCGGAGATCGAGCAATCAAAACTGAGATTACAGTCATACTTTCGGAAATTCAAATACTCTGAAAACATGACCCCAAAAAAAGCATACTTTAAAAAGTTCTTATGCATCTAAGCTCGTTAATTTCATGCGAAATAATCCATCAATCTTACAGGCGGGCTATACAATTGCACCGCTAGATTTATGTAGTGTCGATCCTCCTTAAATATTTTGGGGTGTAATTTATGGGAAAATAAGGAAAAAGAAATCATTTTTTTTATATAAAGAATAGAAAATCTATTGAAATTAAAAGACGCAACTCAAAAAAAAAAAAAAAAAATTCTTATATTGGATCGAATCCCACTCGCATAAAATCCGCCCTTCCCGTCACTCCCCGCTCCACTCGCAACTGCTCTACTCTCACTTCTCTCACTTCTCTCTGTCGCCATGAAAGAACCGCCTTCTCTCCCCCGCCTCCGGAAGAAACCCTCCGCCGCCGCCGCCGCCGCCGCCGTCGCCAACACGTCAAGAAAGCTCAAGCTCGTCTGCAGCTTCAATGGCGCCCTCCAGCCCCGCCCGCCGTCCGGCGACCTCCGCTACGTCGGGGGCGAGACCCGCATCGTCTCCGTCGACCGCGGCGTCTCCTTCTCCCGCCTCGCGTCCAAGATCGCCGACCTTTGCCCCAGCATCCCCCCCGGGTTCTCCATCAAGTACCAGCTCCCCCACGCCGACGCCGGCGCCGGCAAAGGCGGCGGCGGCGGCGGGGACGCGCCACTGGTCTCGGTCGCCTCCGACGACGACGTCAGGTGCATGATCGAGGAGCACGACAAGCTCGAGGCGCGCGGTAAGCACGCGAGGCTCTGGGTCTTTGTTCTTAGCGACGGTAGCGATGGTAAAAAAGGTCGTCAAGACGGGGGGCTCGGGAAGGATCGTGATGCGCGGGGGGGTGTGTGTGGAGAGAATGATATTTCGGGTAGGAGAGGGTTGGAGGGTTTCGATGGTTGCGGATTCGAGGGCCATAAAGATCAGGAGGCCCGATTTCACGGCAGTTGGGTTGGTGGCGCGGTCGTTAAGAATCCGGTGAATGGCGTTGCCGGGACGGGATTTCGTGATGATCCTGTTAGGAATATGGGGTGGAACGAGCCGATTCTAGTGAAACAATTGGATGTTTACAATAATGTTCGAGATGTTTCAAATACAAAGATGGAATTTTCCGCTCGCCAGGGGCGCGCGAAGTACGACCAGTCACCTGCTGGTTTGGCTTCTGGACCCCAAGCCCCAATGGACCTGTTGGACCATGTAAAAGTGGGCACGCATTGTCCGGGCAGTGAGAGTCGTTATAATCTTGTTCAATTTCGGGTAGCACGCCCACGCCCCCTAACTCCAAGAAATGGGAATCTTCCGGTGCAAACGTATGTAACTGCACAGATTTTGTCGAGGAAATGTAGCCACAAGTTGGGGATCTGCAAAGGATGCTTGAGTCATTATATTACCGTACCTCAGGATCCAATGCAATGGGGCAATCCCGCAGTGGTTTTGAACAGTGAAAGTGTTAATGCTCCGAAAAACTTGAGAAGGATTGAGGCAGGGTTGCACAGTCATTTGAACAGGGAAAACATTGTACCATCACCTCGCACCAATCCACTCACCAGAAGAAGTTACACTCAAGAGCCTTCAGCTGTGGCTGGCAGGGCATGGGGAGCAATGCAGAGCAGTAACCACAGCCATAGATCTGGGGCATCTGATGCAAGATATCAGAGGGTTCATCCATATCATGTTCAAAATCATCACTATAATCCAGCTGAGATGGAGAGCTATCTAGCTGTTAATGCTGAACCAAGGCTCTCACTTGGAAAAAGTTGTCCTGGTCTCAAGCCTGTTTCTAATATGTCAAAGCAGGAGCAGTTCACAAGAACACATCAGGGAGAGCACAAGGCATGGACTGGATTTTATAACTGTTTGTCGAATGGAAGTGTGAATTTGATGAACTCCTATTTGAATTGTGAAAATCCTTCCATTTATGCTCAAGGTGATTATCCGACCTTACTATTTTCAAATGCAAAGTTTATGGAATGCAATCCAGCTTATCGGGGCGTCTCTGCAGGTGTGGATGGGAAGCCAGCTGTGCATCACGATTCCATATGTCCATCAAAGTGCCTAGAGGTGATGGATGCTCAAGAAGATGTCCAATCCGCATTAAATGCATATAAGAACACTATAATACATCAAACCTCCCCTGAAAACTTCCTTAATGGGTCAAAATGTGGTTCTAACATATACAAGAAACCACATCCTATGGGTCCTTTGGAAAGTTCCGACGTATGTCTCTTGCCAAGTGACAGCAAACATAGTGACGGCACAGGCATAAGATGCAATGGCAAGTATCCCAGTAGATCAATGGGCATTAACTTGTCAAGCTATAATAATAACATTTCATCATCAGTTGATTTGTCATTACATCACCTCTCGTTGTCATCACCCAAAGATGTGGAACTATCTGCACATTCTTCTCGTGCCACAAGCAACATTTCTAATGCTTTGACCAAGCCACAAACCAAGTCTATAGATTTGATGGAGTTTAGCACGGGCCCACAACTTGATGAATCAAATGGAGTTCAATCTGATTCGTCTTCAGAGGATGTCCCTAAGGTGGAAAAAGATCATGTTTATGAAGATAATCCGGAGGAACTTTCATCAGGTTTAAGCATTGATGACAAGGTAATGCTCGAGGATACTTTCCCATTTGCTCAAGAAATGAGCGAGTAAAGTTTCTTGAGCATATGATATTTTCCATTGACTTCATTCACCATGAGCCTTTCCTTTGACAGGAAAAGTTTAAAGGGAGTCCCAAGTGCTCTAAATTAATTGGTGGCATCTCAACGGACTTGACTGCTTTTTATGCACACCTCACTTCTCAAGGGCTGCAGGTAATTTTTCAATTTTGCTTTGGTGCCTTCCCTTCCAATATCAGAAAAATTAAAGGTTTCATTTTCTCTGCAGACTATTAGAACTACAGATGTAGAATGTGTAAGAGAACTGGGATCGGGTACATATGGGACTGTATACTATGGGAAGTGGAAGGGATCTGATGTTGCGATTAAGAGGCTAAAATCCTGTTGCTTCACAGACGGTGCTGCTCGGGAAGATCGTCTGGTAAATATTCCGAGTTGCAACATTTAAATGTCACATCTTAAATGTTTGATTACTTTGGCAGAATTGCAGATTTATTGTAGTTACCAATCACCTATAGTCACTATTCTTTTTTTATGAGAAATACTGTTTGTAGGATCATAGTGTTCCAAACTTTTTATTGTCCACAAAATATTTTTAGGCAAACCTAACTGTTAGAAATTCCATGTATGGTGTCCTTTTGATTTGAATCTCTGTCATAATAAGTTCTTCTAAGTGATGTCTTGTCAAAATGTCCATTTCTTTTCATATAAGTTGGGGCCTATGCCCTACAGAAGTACTCTTGTTTGCTAACGTTTAACTAAATGCTTATTTGAGGCACTACTGATGAAAAGAATGCTCATTTGCAGTAGGACATCAATTTGATTGAATTCTTTTCCATGATCATTAGACTCCATTGAAGTGGTTCTTCCCTGGAACTGCCACCCTTACTATTTAGTCTCTCATTTGAAACTTTCAACTTCAGTCATGCGTTTTATTGCACCCTTGCTTGCTTAATTATGGAAATACATCAAATGTATCACTTTATAAAGCGACACAGAAAGGCATGGAGACGGTATAGGTTACATGAATCCCTTTTGCATGATAGTATAGGATTCAATTTGCATAACTCAGTGATCTGGAATTTGATTTAATTGAGTCCTTTTTTTACATATTCGCTGTTCACTGGCAATAGATTGTAGATGAGTTATACCATCCATAATTGTGCTTCAACTTTTTGTTGTAAATTTAAATTTCTACTTAGATACCTCACATATTCCTGCAAGTTGTCAAAATGTGATGTGGAACCTGTAATTTGGTCATTTCAGTTTATAAATCGTTTGGGTTTGCTCTATATATACATGCCTTTTCTGTCAATGAGATACATTTCATTTATTGTCGATCATCTTTACCACCCGATCTGCAGCAGCATTCAAACCTCTTCCTGTACTAGAGAACAACATTTTTTAGCCTCTTAGCTAAATTAACACACTTTAGAAAGATCAGATGCACTTCTCATGCAAAGCACTTGTGCCTTTTCTCGTTTGCATTCTAGGCGTCTGCTTGCACCAATGCTCATCCTCCTCTATCACCAGCCTACTTTAAGCCTTCCCTTTAATCTTCATGGAAGATATTTAGATTTAAGAGCGTCTCAAAAAGTTAATTAATTTATGTAGATGTTATTCTGGTTGCAGTGATCCAATCTTCTTGTCTGAAAGCTTTTTGCATGCCTCATTCCCTCCCTCGCCACAGGGGTCACCTATTTACTAGACAGATCAATCAACTCATATTATTACTATTTTATTAACGTGCTATTTCAGCTTCTTTGTCTGACATGAATAATGAACTTATACTTGGAAAACAAAAGGCTATTAAATGAAAAGTTCTTGTTAATTTGTCAATCTCATTATAATATTGTCCAGGTTGCTGACTTTTGGAAGGAAGCTCACTTGCTGGGCCAGCTTCACCATCCAAATATAGTGGCATTTTATGGAGTAGTTTCAGATGGGCCCGTGACGGATTTGGCAACTGTAACAGAGTATATGGTCAATGGCTCCCTCAAACAAGTCTTGCGAAAGAAAGATAGGTATAAATCTGTCTGAATTATGTACATGGAACTTAATATCATAAGCAGACAAACAAATAAGTTTAATGTCAATAATTTGAAGTTGGAAATTTAAGTACCTGACCTAATGCTGCTGCTTGCTTTTGCTTTTTGTGGATTCCCATATAATCAGTATTAAAGCCAGTTGGTTTGGTTTATTTGCCTTGACATCCTGGAATTCTGAACTTTGTAAAATTATCACCAAGATCATAAAGATTTTAAGTGTTGTTGCAGAGAGTAACCTTGCATTAGCCCATCTTTGTATTCTGGCAAGTTTATTTTTCCGTTACCGTCTATTCTGGCATTAACTTGGCTTGTTCAGGTGATTATAGAGTTGTCGACATTCTTTATGAAGTTACAGTGACCGTTGTGTTACACTATTCTATTCTAAAGTCCCGGAACCAATTCCCAAATTGAAGCAGGTGCATATGCCTCCTCAGTACTGACTAAAACAAAGAAGTTGATCCAACTCTATGCTTGTTAAGAGGGATGAAATAAATTATGGAGTAGAGAACGTTGGCAGGAAAGGAAAAAGCAACTCCCTTCCCTGCAAGGTCTTCAGTCTGAAATTCGAAACTGAAGTATAAGACATATTCTTTATACTGATATGAGCTGTGGGTAGTTGTACCTTAGAAATCTTCTCAACTAAAACCATTTGTGAAATATTCACGACCGTAATATTCACATGACTGTTTCATCTCTGTTGTGTGGACAAAGTCCTGTTTCAGCAGTTATGGAATTTAATTTAAGGCCAATTGCTTATGTTTCTACTGGATGACAGGACAATTGATCGTCGGAAGAGGCTGATTATAGCAATGGATGCAGCCTTTGGGATGGAATACTTACACGAGAAGAACATTGTTCACTTTGACTTGAAATCTCATAATTTCCTCGTGAATATGAGGGACCCACAGAGACCAGTTTGTAAGGTGATTAGTTTATTACCTTAGATGTCCTGCCTTTCATAATGTAATCACATTATAGGTTCCCTCTTTATTAAGTGCCTGAGCCTTTATTTGCAAATCCTTCATCGTACTTGAGTAAGGTATAACTGTGAGTGGGAACCTTCCTCAGATTGGTGATCTTGGCTTATCAAAAATCAAGAAGAAAACGCTTGTCTCTGGTGGAGTACGAGGGACAATACCGTGGATGGCTCCTGAACTTTTCAACAATAAGAACAACATGGTGACAGAGAAGGTATCTTACTAATTGGACTATATACAATTTACAACTCTCAGATGCCAACATTTTCCTTGCCCCATTCTTAACATTGTAATATGGGAAAATTGTGCTGACAATGTAGGTTGATGTCTACTCATTCGGAATAGTCATGTGGGAACTTTTGACAGGGGAAGAACCCTATGCAAACTTACGTTCGGAAGATATAATAGGTATGATCCCAGACTGAGAATTCTGATCTGTAATAAATTTACGTGTTTTACAATTTCAAAAATCCGCCTAAACATTAGTTCCAGAATGCCATTTTTTCTGTTTGGTCTTCTATGCTTTTTCAATATATTAGAGCAAAACTGAGACAGCAACTTTCGCGTTTTGGCCCTCTCTATTCTTTGCACTCCCTCGTGCCATATCGATATCATGCTAAAGCTCGTGTTGCAGAATTGGAGTCTGAATGCTCTGTGGATTTCACTTTATTTTCCATAACTTGGTTTTTCTAGATACCCTTCTTGGATTTTTCGTTAGGGTATTGATCAGAGTAGGCATTGTCAAAGGAAAGCCTGTTCTGACTTTGTTTCTTTCCTTTATGATGCTTCAGCTGGTATTATCAAAGGAACTCTGCAACCCGAAATCCCGAGTTGGTGTGACCCTGCGTGGAGATCACTGATGGAGAGATGTTGGTCCACCGATGTGAATTCAAGGCCCTCCTTCTCAGACATTGCGAAAGAGCTACGAGCCATGTCAGCTGCAATGAACATTAAATGATGATATATATATATATAGGTCTTCCGGTTTCTTTTGTTGTAACTAAGTAAACTTTAGGAACACCGAGGACAGGGCATGTTGGGGCGTTGAGTACTATTTGCCGTCCACTGTCTTAGAGGACTGTTATGAAGATAGTGACCGTTGTTAGGATCTGTCGACAACGGTGAATTAATTTTTGCAGTCACCGCTGTGATGCGACGATCCATACTTCGAGAGCCATATGCTTGTGAGATGAACATGCAGGACATTGGGTCAAACTGTCACTTTTCTTGCTGAGATTGCAATTGATAATGCATTCTTGGGAGTCTCTCTCTCGGTTCTTCCTCTGATAATCATATGGAGTATCGACTCGTATCATGTCAGTTACTGAGGACAGAACTGTCATTCTTCATTCAACTGATTCAAAAGTTTTCTACTTTTGACGTAATAATGATGTGTGAGTGAATGATATGGATCGATGGAGCAATTGAAAGCAAATTGTAGGTCTTGATTCTACTGCTATGGATCCAAAATGACAGATATATTTTTGTCGGTCAATTTCAGAAAGAGTTCCGAGTCTCAAAAAGTGATTAAAATCATTCGATGACTTATTGATAACTTACTGATGTTTACCAAATAATTAACTCCTGTTGCAAGTTTGCAAACTACCAACTGTTTTTCATCTTTCTTATCGGTGTCTTAAATTTAAAAAATGTTAAGTTCATAAGTTTGAAGTGTTCAATAAGTCTTGCAAAATAAAAGATGGTAGGTTAGCATGAAAATTGCATATTTACAAGTTATAAAAATAAAAAATTAAAAAATTAGTAATTCATAATAATGTTAGTATGTCATCGACAAATTATCTGGAAAAAAAAAATCATCAGTCATTCTTTTTTATAACAGTATTTTGACATGTACCAACAATTAAAATTTACCGATGTGAATTAGATATCTGCACTTTTTGGATAAAGAGATAAGTAGAATTATGCATATTTCAAAGATCAGTTTTTGCTCGAGAGATGTGGGAGTGCATAGCGACAGTTGAAATGGGTGAATACTAAACAAGATTAATAATAAAACGGGATTCGAGAACATAGGATTTAGATATTTAAGAATTCTTTTGATAGAAAAATAAATAAAGAATAAATTTAAAGAATAAATTATATGTCCATCAACGATTGTTAAAAAATGTGTAGAAAACCAAACGTTAGTCTTAGATTAATGTAAAATCTTTTTGTCTCTGTCTCTTATTAGTGTACTCTCAGTCACTTTATATTCGGATGATAACGTTAATATTTCATGGATTTTGGCATAATGTAAAATATGATTCCTAAATTTTTAGTTTATTCAATATGGTTCCTAAACATTAACCTAATGTACAATGTCGTCCTTAAACTTTTAAATTTGTTCAATACAATCCCTAAACTTTTGGTACTAGTTCAATTTAATCCTCGGACTACATATTTTTAAGGGTGTAGACATGTTTTAACAGAAAACTTCCAAAAATGAATTTTTAATAAACTCTCGTCAAATAGAAAATATCAAATCAATGATTTAAAATAGGCATTTCGCTTGATTAGTTAACTATACACTCCCTTGACCAAAAATGTAAAAACGTCCACCCAACCCAAATCAATTTTTTGGGCTCAAAATTGATTTAACTCCACGCTTCCAATCCTATTTGATCGGTTCAAAAGACCTACATCTCGTAATTATTGTTATATACTCTTTGTTATCAAACATAATAATGTGGGCATTTCCAGATAGACTTTTACTTTCTACTTGTTGTTCAATCTTTGACTGGACAGTAAGAGTACGAAGAAATGGATTGCCATGATCACAAAAGTTCCGTTAAACTCATTGTTTTATTTGGCTAATCATCTCTAATTTTGCAAAGGAGAAAGATGCAAAATACGGTGTCCTTGTGCTAACTTTTATCCATATGCTCAATCTCTAAGACCTAATTTGATAAACATTGTTCCAATTAGACCTCATCGCCGGACAAACACCTGTGATTCCAACTAGACTCAGTTCGCCAAAAAGGTAAAATACTTAATTCTTGGACTCGGCTCATCCACCTTGAACTTACCAAAACATTTAATTCCACATAGAAATTTTAAAGTTGTTCTAATCATGAGCAAATTTTAAAGTTGTTCTAATCATGAGCAAATTTGAAATTGAAGGGCCATTTTAGAGTTTAACAATAGAACTGGTCCACCCATCGGTCGTAATGTGGATACGACAAGTTCAATCAGGATTATATAGAAATGCAGTCCTTGTCTCCGGATCGTCATCAGAAAGATGGTACACAAATCGAACTTGTCCAGTGAAAGCATGATGTCCAAAATCGAGTTAGTGCAAAAGGGCCAAAGAGATTTCCACACGAAAGAAGGAGCTGAAAGCAATCTTTGCCATTACAGACAAGAGCCGGCGACAAGGCATGTTTTGGTTTGAGCTACAATCCTCCTGGGCTGCCCAATTACTACAAAGCCTTTCCATGTTTCATTGGCCCTCAACCTGAAGGTCAAATTCTCAGCCACAGAGAGAGAGAGAGAGACAGACAAGAGCTGGCAACAAAGCATGTTTTGAATTCAACTACAATCCTCCTAGGCTGCCCAATTATTACAAAGCCTTTCTCTGTTTCATTTCTCTCCACCTGAAGGTCAAATTGTCAGCCAGAGAGAGAGAGAGAGAGAGAGAGGGAGCCACACTCGTGTTCTTTATTGACCCCTCTCTCATCATATTCGGTTTTATTCCCCTTTCCACTCAAGATTCTTCTCCCCTTTCGTTCTTTCGAGGGTCCAAAACTTCTCTCTCTCTCTCTCTCTGTGCGGCTGGAAGAGAGATCTTGGAGGCTGTGAATCTTGGTTTCTTTCTCTTTTGGTTAACGGGTCACATAACACGAAGCTAGGGTTCTTGATCTTTGGTGGGTGTCTTTCGAATTCGAAGGAAGAGAAGCCAAGAACCAAGAAAATGGGTGCGGAGACCACCTCCGGATCGAGCTCGGAATGCGAGACGCTGGTGGTGCTGAACGTCTACGATCTCACGCCCATTAATAATTACACCCGCTGGTTCGGCTTCGGCATCTTCCATTCGGGCATTGAAGGTGAGTTTTGCTTGAGCTGATGGCTTCTTGCTCCTGTCGTTCGAGGTGTCTTGGCTTTCTTGGGTTGTTTTCGTGATCTGGGTGTTTGCGAATTTGCGGGGATTAGCTCTGTGGTGTCGGAAGCTCGGGTTTTGATGATGATGGAAGTGCCGCGGAGGTATTTGGTATGATGTTCGATGATACGATCTGATGCCGACTGAAAAATGCAGTGTGTAGAATGCTCATGATGAAGTTGGATGTTCCTTAATTCCTTTATTTTTGTACATCGTGAGCTGCTGAATGCGACTGAATTTCGTCGCTTGAGGAATGCTTGTTGAGTGTTTACTTTCATTCCTTGTGAACTTGTGGTTGGACATCATATAAATTAACCTGTATGTCATCGAGTCAAGAAGGTCAATGGGTCAAGGCATGGTGAGAGGGAGAAGACGCTGTCGAAAGTTATGACCTTCTTGTCTCTGGTTAACCTGTATGTCATTGAGTGGTTCAGCTTCTTTTTCGATTTCTTGGAGATGATCATAGGACTTTATTCTCTGTTAATGAGACATAAGCAAATAGCAATAGTAGGGCAGCGGGTGTTACTTTGCATCTTGTATTGTTTAATGGGCCTTACCGTTCGAATTATTGAATGCTTACATCACTGCAGATGTACTTAATAACATGTTGTTATGCCTCCAATCCCCTGTTAGGCCGATTCAAAAAGTTGCTTCTCTTGTATTTCCCTTTTGTGTTCCTAATTCTTATTTTTTCGTTTTTTGTGATAACCTGAAACACCCGACTGATGTCTGTGAACAGTTCATGGCAAAGAGTATGGGTTTGGTGCCCATGACTTCCCTGTTAGTGGGGTTTTTGAAGTGGAACCAAAGAGCTGCCCGGGTTTCTTATATAGGTGTTCCATATCATTGGGACGCATTAAGATGTCTCCCTTAGAATTTCGAACATTTATTGAGAATATGGCATCTGAATACCATGGAGATACATACCACCTCATCTCCAAGAACTGCAATCATTTCACAGACGATGTCTCGTTGAGATTGACGGACAGACGGATCCCTGGGTGGGTAAATAGGCTTGCTCGGTTAGGTAAGCTCACGAAATTTCTGGTGCATACTTCTTCTCAGTCTCCTCAGCTTGTTCGTTTTTGTTTGCCATTATAATCACCATCATGCTAAGTGAAAAATAGGTTGACTTGACCTCTTATAATATAAAAATGAAGCGAAGCTTGATTGCTTAAATCCATATTCTCTCCGTGTTAAGTGATTTGAAATTTACAAATATATGGTTATCTTGATGTCGAAGTAAACAAACTAGCTATATCCATCGCACTGGGGTAGACATATACTTATCTCATGCTAAGTCTTCTATCTTTCTCTACAACTATTCAGGACAAAGAACTGATGTGAATTATCGCCATTAGCATTTTGTGCATCTTACTGTGTATTTTGGTGGCATATCAAATCTATGAAATTGCTTATGTATGGAACTTATACTTAGATATATTGATTGGTACAGCCTTAAATATTTAAAATTTTCTTTTACTACCATTATTCTTATACAGAAACACTCTGAAATGTTGACGATCACCACGTTGCATTATATCTGTAGGCGCTGTATGCAGTTGTCTGCTTCCAGAAAGCTTACAAGTAACCACAGTTAAACAGATGCCAGAGTACCATGAATGTTCCGGTAATGATTCTCTGCATTTTTTTGCTCACTTTCGTTAACGAATATCAATTTGCACGCTGGGCATTAAGAGCTGCATGTAATTGCTTTTCGTTCTTTTTTAATCTCCAGAGGATGAAGTAACGGAATCTTTCTCAAACGCCACTCCTCATGATTCGACTGAAATAGACGAAAACGAACAAGAAAAGCACTTGTTGTCGCCTGCCACGGGAAGCGGAGACGTAGTTTTCGTCAAAGAGATGCAGAAGTGATGATACCTGAGTGGCTTCTCAACGAAGGGAGGGCAAGATGTGCTTCCCTTGCAACTGGGGTTGTATCATTGTTCACTGTGCTTGATCAAAGAGAAATGATTGTGGCCAATTCATCATTTGTTATTTTCCATTGGTTTGCCACTCGCAACTTTTTTTTTTTTACTTGCAATTGGAATTTGTCCTTGACTTGATCACCTTCCAACGACTTCAAAATTTTTTTAATCTCTGTTCTTTTGTCCATCTTGCCAGCAACTGTGTGATTAATGATTTTGTGCTTTATTGGAGGCAGGGGGCCGTTGATGTACGTGCTCCCAGACAAGCTATAGCTGCTCCCTCCCTCCCTCTCTCTCTCTCTCTCTCTCTCTCTCTCTCTCTCTCTCTCTCTCTCTCTCTCTCTCTCTCTCTCAGTGACCAAGCATACATGAGAACACAACTGTCAAATGTGGATGAAAACAATAAAATGGACAAGGTGGACAGCGCAGTTTGAACGTGACCATGCCCTGAGCCATTTCGAAAGATGGCGGGTCTTTGATTCAATTTATTAGGTTCCATTTCATTGAGGAAAAATCATGTTTTGATTTTTTGATGTTTGGATGACAAAAAATTAATCAATCTACTGAAATTTTTTCATTAAGTTTTCCATGAAATAGTCACACCCCTTTAAACATCCCCCTTTAATCATCGCAAGTTTTAGGTTAAGTGAGCTATGTATTTAACTGTAAAGACACAATTTTTAAAGACTAGCAGCTTCTCCAAACTCTCCTTCACACATGAGGTGACTTGGGTCTTCCATAGATTTGCCCAATATAGGTTTTTCCTTTTCCATCTTCATTATGGGTTTGGTTTTTATGCGCTCTTCCCATTCCTAACACTATGCAAGCTTGAAAGTTACATAACATCATCTGCGTCAAGCAACTCGAATCAATCATAACCATCCTGGGTTAGCAGAGGAAGCAAAAAAGCAAATATGGAGACTTGGTTTACCACCCCATTCAGGCATATGCAAAATCAGGACTCCAGAGCAGATTACCAAACACATTCTTTATGCGCAGGTTAGCTGGCGGAAACAAAATCCCCGACCCTATCGCTAGCGGACAATCCCTTTCGAGAGTGCACTTTAACTCCGAGATCAGGTTGCATCAGTGGCACTTCATCGTTAAATCTTGCTCTTACCTTCTGTGTCCTGGCTTTCATTGCAAGTTCGAAAATTATCTGCTCACAAAAGTTTAATCTAGGATTGCCCTAGGAAAGTGAAAACTAGGAACCAATCAGCTTAAAAGACCATGTCTAATGTGCACTTAAGCAAACATGAAATTAAAATATCCAGAATCCCAGTATGGCCACCCCCAAACTAATTGTTTACATGAGACGCCATGAACCCCCACCATGAGTCCATGAGGTTCCATATGTGCCAAACAATAAGAGAAAGACAGCAGGAGAACGAAACTCATAGCCAACGTACGTATACCATTGCAACCACCAGCACAAACTATGGGTCACCCAATTCAATTTATCCCCATCCTTAGCAAATCTCTTTCAACACCAGCTCTTCCTTGGTTGTCATTTCTCGAAACTTGCCTTGATGCCTTATGATGATGAGCCATCAAGCCCCAAATTTGAAGATAGCCATGCGCACACCTGATCCATCTCTTCAGGAATTGTGAAGTGCCCGAGCCTGCACAGTCGAGGAAATTACAATGAGATGGTCACAAATTCAATCTCAGAATCAGTTCCTCCTAAGTAGCGCTCTTAAGGGTTTTCCGCAACATACCCACTGTAGGATTTGAATGTCACATTTTGGAACCCAGCAGCTTTCAAGGTCCCTGAGGATTTCTCACCAAATTTGTAAGGCACCACATCATCACCTGTCACAGCATATCAACATAAATGGATAAATTACTTCTGCAGTTCACATAGTGACTGGCACTGATTCGTCGAGTGAGACATGCTTCAGAAAAATAGCTGTTTTATCATTTTTTTTTTTTTAAATGGCTAACAAAATTTATCTTGACCAGCGATAAAATCACGAATATGACAATCATCATCAGACTTGAACAATAAGAATAGCAATAACAGGAAACGAAAGCCACAGAATGACTACTTAGATCAGATGTCACATGGCAAAAGGGTGAACGATTAAGATGGTCAAAGAAAGAATTAAGTTTTATATATTATGGTAAAGTTTGTAAATCCTTCATGCACCTAAACTAAGACCCTGGGAAACTAAACGCCGCTTTTCTGCAACCATCACTTGAAAATTGGTTGAGATGACAAGAAAGGTTGGGAAGTTTATATCGAATAGGGTGGCCGTGGTGAGTAAAAGAAAGATGTGAGTCATTAGCCACTTTTAAGCTAAGCATCAGTCCCTAATCAGGTCAGAAGGAACTAATCTATGATTTACATATAGAAAGGAAAATTGGCAGTGCACAAACAAGATATAAAAACTGTAAACCTACATGTCTCTCGTTCATTGTTCCACATACCGAGAACTGATCAAACTAAGTGAGCTGTCCAACTGTTTATAAAAGTCATTCTACTCCATGGCACCACACAACAGGCATACAAGAGAGCTCCCATGACTTAGTATTGATTAGTCATATAGCTGAACATAAAAGAGTTATATTAAGGAAACACTGAATGGTGCATTCTCATGCAAAGGTAGTTTCCATACTTGTGCCATGGCAGAGAAGTACGGGCAATGAAGCAGCACGTGTCACAGCTTCATTTTCCCCTTCTAACTTGTTTTTCAAAGTCCTGTTGAATAATAGAACTAGTTATTCCAGCACCAAGGCCCCACCAATTCAGATAAGACAAACCATAATGAAAGTAGCCAAACTTTGAACATGGAAGCCAGCCACTGAGCCCAACGACTGTACTTATTTTGGCTGGGTAAGGATTGCCATTCCCATATTTTCCCAAAGCACAGCATGATGCACAGTATAGAGCAGTTGCTGCTCCCATGCTGAAGCCTCCAACGCCAAGTTTGACTGCCAAAGGTGAAGAAAGTACCAATTACTGGTTTTCAAAATGTATAAAGCGCTCATTGAATTAACTTACTGAGAAAAATGAAAGATAAAAACTAATAGAAGGGATAGGGAAACTTTTTTATCCTTCAAGGAAAGCTTCTTCCATCAAGGAGTTATTGCTTCCACATCCAAGGCTTCTTCAATATTAATTGGTATCAGAAAAGGCTTTGCCATCACATCAGCATTATGAAACTTACTATCAGCTGGTTCTGTTGACAACAAATTTGCAACATGTGCAGCTGAAGCATCCAAACCCTCTAAATCATCAGCAGCATTCTCGGAAAGGTCTCCAACGTCAAACCCTGAATTAAATAGTATTAGTACATACACAATGATGGTCAACATCATCTACCTTCTCCAAAATGCCAATGTCTCAATTACGAGATTTACCTTCTTCAAAACAAGCATAAAAATCCTAACCAGGAATAACAATTGTAACTTTTTTCACGATGGAGTAAGGATATCTTAATTGTTTTTATGCGATAAGGTGTTTATTGCCTCCTCCTAAGATACATGCTTATATTCAAGATAAACTGTTTTTATTTATATAACAATTCTACTTCCTGATGGTATGCCTGTTTCTTGAAAAGCAATGGACGTACAAGCAGTAGAAGGGAAGCCCCCAAAAATGCTGACTGGTCGTGTAGGAGAAGTTGGGCATATCCATTTTATCTGAGATATAAATAGTGAATAGTTATGAAATCGTATAAGGAGAAGGAAGCAGCCACAGAGCATGCAATAAAGCGTGCCTTCACTATAAATTCTATTTCTTACATTTGGAAGAGGCAGGGTCTCCAACAGCTGCGACCAGCTGCCAAAAAAATCGAAGTGTAAATAAGAAATCTACAATAACCCAAATGTAAGAGGTATTTGACAACCCACTTGGAAGCCACATGTTATATGTGCGGATGAAAACTTGAAATAGACAGCTTGACCTTGGTCCTTGACACGAAGAACCAACACAACTATTTACTTGTGATAAGAAGTGGAGGTGCGCAAAGATTGCATATCAGATAAACTCTTCTAGACTGAAAATGTCATCATTAAAGAAACTTGCTGCCAGACAGATTAATAAATGAAGTTACATTAGGTAGGCCAGTGTTGATGTCAAATATTACCTTGAACCATTATCACCAAGGCCATGCAGCCAAACAACAGTTGCTTGGTGTTTACCTTTGGGCCTGACCACATATGTCCTCCCAAAGTTAACTGCCTTTCTAGCTGTGTGCCCGCCTGTAATAAAGCGACGACCAGAGATAGGATATTGATGTCAACATATAACATTCAAAGAATTTAGCCATATCATAAAGGACCTTTTTGATAGATTCCAGCATCAAGTGCACTAGAAAAATTGCTTACAACAAGGAGAAAAAGGAAAAAGAAGATCAAGCAAACCAGAACCCATTGAAGTCCCTGTCAAGCTCATTTGGCTCCTTAGGATGTAAAACTCAAAGAAACTTTTCTGCACTGTTCGGAACAGTGGAGACCCTGACAAAAACAAACATCAAAGTTATATAACCCATCAGAATCCAGCTCCAACAACAGATATTGTAGGTTCAAATCCTACACCGGCTGATTCCCAACTCCAGGTAAGGCTAAACATCAACAGCTCGAAAAAGAGATCTTGGTGTCAGGGCAGTCACCAAAGTTAACACGTATGAACTTTGTCAAATTCTCAAGCAGTTCATCCTGAATTGACAGTCAACACTACCGCATTCACACACAGCACAAGTCTAGCGCATCATTGCTGCAACGTAAAGAATGTCGGCATCCTGCCACTACACCGCTAAAGCGAAACACATGAGTCATTCTCTGACAAGCAGGGAACGGATGCTCACAAGAGGCTGACTTGGGACGACACTCCATAACAACGTTCCACGATTCACAACACCCTCGAAAGTACCGAAAACTTCGACACCAAACACATCTATAAAATGATAATCTCGAAACATCCATTGCAAAAGGGACAATTTCAGGTTTTCCTAAAATGGGCAGAGGGGAGAACCCGCAAATAATCAAATTAACACGAAATCAAGAGCCCAGAAAGGCTACACGCATCACTACGCAGAACCAACGAAAAAACAAAAAAGAAAATCACCCATTACCCTCAAGACATCAAAAAACGACACAATGCACAAAACAATCACAAACGAAAAAGGAGAAGGAACATGCCCAAGAATCAACCCAAGTCAAAACAGCACAAGGGAACAATAAACGACGACGATTTCGGTCCCAACGAGCTCATCGTGAAGAAGAAGACAACGGAATCGGGGCGAGAGGCTCTAGGGTTGGAGTGGAGCCAAGCACCGGCGCTGCGTACCTCGATCGATAGGCGAAGATTGCGAGGGCAAACCACCACTCTCTCTCCTCTCTCTTCTGCGTCTCTGCTGCTAAAGGTGAGATTTTTATCTCTGTTGTCATGTGTTGTTATGTTTTTTTGTCGTTACGTGCGACCGGTTAATGGCCGTTCAGAACTTTCGTGAGGGAGATGGCGAATCAGGTTCTAAATTTAATTTGCAGGCCGCTGGCATTCATTTATCAAAGAAACTAAGAAAAATATAAATTTTGGAAAAGATTAATACTACGAATAAAAAATCTAAAATTGCTTATTACAAATGTACTTTAAATTAATTGTTGAGTCACCGAAAATCCCAAATTAATACACTCGCTACATATTTAACCTCTATTACCTTTTGTTAAATTTTAACGTGAAATTACTGAATTGGCAATAATTCAAGTGATAAGATAAGTTTATGTAGAAATTTATATCAATTTTGGTAAATTTATCACAAGTATACCAATTTGAGATTTTTTATGATCAAAAATTAGTTTATGGTAAATCTATTATTTATATACTAATTTAAGGTATTTCATGATATTAATTTTTTTTTTGGAGAAAAAATAAAGTTCCCTATGTAGTAAAGTGGAGTTATTACATGTGGCTTCATCTATTTTGTGGTATATTATATTCATCGAGAGGGAAATGAGTCTATTTGTGAAAAGTATTTGTTCAAGTGAGCTTTATTTTTGTTCACAGGAGATCTCGCCATTTTTAATAAATAATATAAAATAGTTAAGACCCTCGAGTAATAAATGTTTCCAATGGACTTTTTCATTTCGAGCAAAATAAAGAGAATTCCAAATGGGGCTTGTAATGTCCTCATTTTATAAAAAGAAAAAAAAAAGTATCAAGTTGATCTTATTATAAATAAGGGCTTGAAGTAACTTATTTAATCTCAAATAAAAGCTTGAAATGACATATTTAATCTCAAATAAGGGCCTAGATTGCAGACCAACCAAATTTGTGCCGGCCAAAGAGCATATGCATCTAATATACTGATTCCGACATTGCAGTCAAGGGCATTTTTGTCTAAAGATGTTTCTTTCCTTTGCTTTTCATTTTACCGTTCATAATCTTCTTTGTTCTTCCATCTTCTTGCGCACGGGCAATCAAGGAAAAAGGCACGGACATTAGGATAACAAACCCTAGCCCAAGCACACCTAGGCAAGGGCACTTAGGCTTCAAGCAAGAGTAGGCACCAATCTAGTGTCCACATAAGCCAAAACCGAGAACCCCATGCTTGTATACAACTTCTTGGCGCCCCAACCCAAGTCCATAGAGGTCAAACCCATGCTCAAATCCTCGACACCTAGACTCAAGTCTACAAAGGCCAAGCGTGAGACCTCAATGATTGTGGTTCCCAACGCTTGAGCTCAAGTCCTTGATATCAGAGCCCTAGTCCATTGAGGCTAGCCCAAGGACATTGGTGTCCATGCTGGGCCTAAGATCTCTAGTCACTGGGACTCAGATCCAGCATCAATGGACACAGGAATAATTGCTAGGACTCAATTGTTAGTGCCAGGGTCCCAAGCCTAGCTTCAATGGACCCAAGCACAGGCATTGAGGTCTTGAGCTTCGACCTGAATGAACTCGAACTTGAGTGATAGAGATTTGGGCAATGGCATTGGTCTTCAACCTAGGGACTCAAGCACAAGGACTAGGGTCCCAGGCTTAGCCTCAATGGACCTGGCGTGAGCATCAAAATGTTGGGCCTCTATCTCAATGGACTTGGGCTTCAACGTGAGGAATTCGAGCACGCACGTTGGGCGGGTCAAGCTTCTGTGGACCAAGGCTCAAGTGCCAAAGACACAAGTAATAGCATTGGGGACTCGAGCCCATCAAGACCCGGTCTTTATAGATTTTTGCATGGTCATCAAGATCTCGAGACCTTGATAGACTAAGCACAAACATTAGGCATCTGAGCATCAGCCTCAATAACTCAGGCTTGAGCGCAGGCGATCCAGCATAGGCATAGGAATCTTGGGCTCGGGTGCCGAGGGAACTTGGCACAAACATCGGGGTCTCAAGCTTAGTTTCGATGGATCCAAGCACGAGCACCAAGGTCTTAAGCCTTAGCCTTGTTGAACCCAAGCTCAAGTGTGGGGGATCATGTTATGGGCACTGGGGTCTCAAGCTCGACCTCTGTGGAACTGAGCCCGAGCTTGAGGACCTTAGCATAAGCACTGAGAGACTTGGGCCCCGCCTCGATGGACCCGGGCACCGGCACCAAGGACCCGAGCACTTCCTTTGTTGACTTAGGGCTGAGCACAAGGGATTTGAGCACAAGAACCAAGATCTCGAGCTAGACCTTTGTGGACCCAAATCGTTGCCAAGGCATGAAGCGTGGGCACGAGGCCTCTAGTCTGATCTTGATGGACCTAGGCATGGACATCAGAGACCGGAGTACCAACATCAGGGTCCCAAGACATGCCTCAATGGACCTAGGCATGGGTGCTAGAGACCGGAGTTTGGGCAACATGGGCATCGGAGTCACGAGCCTAGCTTTAATGGACTTGAGCTTGGGCGTCGGGAACTCGTTCTCATATGTCGAGGACTTGGAAATGAGTGTTAGGATTCCCTTACCAAAGTGCGGAGTTTCTGGAGCAAGCGCATACATTTAGTCATATTTTGAAATATGTTTTTTAATTTTTTAAATAGAAAATCATTTTCTTGAATTTAAATATAGATTTTTCGTTGACTTATTTTCCTAATTGATCCAAACGTTAAGAAATAAGGAAAACTGTTTTCTGTGAAATAAACAGATTCTTGAATCTTGATAAAGAAGAAGAAAATCGAGATAACTGCATTCCCAATTAGTAATCGGACGGTCTTAGGCCGTGGTCACCCGAGGCAGGCGGGCGCTTGGTGGCGTTCACCGGCGCTGCACGTGGTTTTAACTAGTCGAAACAAACATAAATTCATGTCACCACCCGACATGACAATTACGGGGCAATCCACCTCTAAAATCTCCATTTGCATATTCAACAAAAGAGCTTAGGCGAAATAAAGTTAAATAATTTAAAGACTCAATTCACAAAAAAAAAAAAAAGTGTTAAGAAGGCTAGATATTAACAAATTAAAAACGTTTTGGGAATTATCCATGCCCTTTATCCCTCTTGTTTTTTCAACTGAAATTTAAAATCCACGAGCTTCTGAAATTTCAGTCTTAGTCCTGTCAAAACTCGAGTGTGAGACAGCGCAATACATTTTTTCCCGTTATTGTTAAGAATTTGTTTGATAATGCTTCTGTTTCGGGGGACAATTTCTTTTCAGAAATAATTTTTTTCTATTTTTATTCCCGGGAACAATTTCTTGAGTAAAATAAGACGTTTGGTAACTACGAAAAATTTATATTCTTGGAATAGAAAAAAAAAATAGAAATGCGTTTGGTACAATTTATAAATTTTTGTATTTTTGTATTTTTTCTTTTTACTCTCAGATGGCCTAATGCCGACCGTCAACCGCTGCCCGCTATCGCACAACTGTCGCCCACCGCCTGTTGCCACCGCCTTAGGCGATCGACGACAGGCGGTCGTTGGTCGGCGGTCGGCAACGGCGGTGGCAAGCGGTCGGAGGACGGTGGTGGCCGGCGGCGATAGTTGGCGGTCAGCAGAGGTCGGCGGTGGTCATCAAGCGGCGGAGGCAGCTGGCGGTTGAAGGACGGTGATGGCTAGCGCTAGTTGCCGGCAACGGCGGTGCTAGTTGATGGCCGACAGTCGGCGTTGGCCCCGGGTGGCCGAAGGTGGCCTGCAGTGGCCGCGGCAAGAGAGAAGAATAAAAGAAAAAAAAAATTGGCTTATTTCTAGAAATTGATCCTGGGAATAAGAAGCTATTCTTTTTTTTTGTTTCTTATTTCTATTCCAAATCTATTCCCTCACTACTTTTATATTCTAGGGAATGGAAAAATAAGTTAGCGTTACCAAACGGATTTCTGTTCTTTTTTTGTTTCGGAGAACAAAAGAACAAACAAACAAAGGAATAGAAATGTTCCCAAACAAGCCCTAAGTTAGTTAAGTGAACTCATTAATAAAGTGAATCTTACGAGCTTTTCAAGCAACGTGGGATAAGAGAAAACATGGGAAACAAGCTTCTTGAACTACATTTCTATAGAATTTATTTGAGAATGGCGAAGATGCCTCAGAACGTGAGTTTTAAGTATAGAAGACTCATAAGCCGATCCTCATGCAAAAGAGTGTTCCTCGTGCTGAGATGTCATGAGGCTACAATAATGACATTACCTATTTTGAAATAGTGATTCTCTGTGGATCTCTATAAGGCTGAGATGATCCGGACAATAGTTATGGTCTAAATTGGACACTTAGATCGAGTGTGAGACTTTTACAACGAAGTTATAAAAGCCCGAAAGAATGTTATTCGTAATTGGTTTGTGGAGTGATCGAATACTTGCTCTACCGCAGCACTTTTTTTTTCTTTTATTTGTATCAGTACCGTATAAAAAATTTGAAATACACTTTCATACTTCTGGTGTATAATACACGGTGTAAGGATGGGAAGACCGACCGTCGAAGTCACCTGAAGTACAGCGTCCTAAGATCCACGAAAATGCCAATTGCGGTCTCAGAAGTAAATGAGTAGCTTTACAGGAAAGTAGACCGAAGGGCAGCATTTAGCGCCGTATTTCAGGGTCGAACTCGTGCCACGATTTTGGAGGCACGCTTCGAGAGGCCGAGAAAGTAGCACGAATCCGGCACTCCATAATAAATTTTGACAGCTGAGAGTACACTGTAGACCCCGGTGGCCGTGAACCATAAATTTTGCAGGACCCGTGGGAAGGCAACTTGGAGAATGACTTACCAAAAATATCATCCCCGGAAAAGCCACTCTCCTGGTAAATTCATCTAGAATTTCCAGGAATTGTCAAATCGGTCAATAAGGGACATAATCTTTCCCTTTGTTCTTTTGTTTTTGTGAGCTTTTAGCTTTCTTGCTGTAAAGAATTTGTGCAGAAAGCATAAAGAGCTCAGATGGAAACCTCAATTCATCCTTTTAGAGAAAGAGATTGACAGTTGAATGATTGAAAATAATTGACAGAAAGAGGCAAAAGAATAAAGAGCACCAACCTTTGTTCTTTTGTTTGCGTGAGCTTTGCTTTCTTGCTGTCAAGAATTTGTACAGAAAGCATAAAGATAATGCCAATTGCTCAGATCGAAACCTCAATTCATCTTTTTAGAGAAAGAGATTGACAATAATTGACAGAAAGAGGCAAAAGAATAAGAGCACCAACCAAGAGCAACCCATACTGTTTTGATGATGTTACCTTGGATTGGAGCTATCTAGGAGAGAGAACAGACAACGCAAATGAACAGGAAGAACTAGCAACATTGGACTCCACAGTATGTGCTGCTAATGCGGCAATTGTAGGGCAATTCGGATCACCTTGCTCCTCCTCATCGATCGATAAGAGGTCAACCACGATCATCGCCGTTTCAGGGGGCTCATCAACTACCACACGGCCCTCGAGCATCTCGACCACACGGGCCATGCTCGGCCTGAGCCTCGCCCTCTCCTGGATGCACCACAAGGCCACGAAAACCAGCCTCCTCACTTCCCTCTCGTCAACGCTCCCGTCTTCCAATAGCCGGCGATCGACCACCTCCATGAGCCTCCCTTCCCTCAATTTCTCGGCCACGATCTTGGGGAAGTACTGCCACTTCCTCCCTGACCGGCCGTTTCTTTTGTCAATCAAGCACACGTTCCTCTTGCCTCCGATGATCTCGAGCAGGACCATCCCGTAGCTATAGATGTCCGACTTCTCGGAGATTCCGTGCTCCAATAGCCACTCTGGGGCCAAGTACCCTCTCGTCCCTCTAATAGTAGTAACAACCCGGCTTTCGTCTTTCCCCATCAATTTTGATAAGCCGAAATCAGTGACGACAGCCCGGTAATTCTCATCGATGAGTATGTTCTCAGGCTTGACGTCAAGGTGCAGGATGCGAGACCGGCAATCATGGTGGAGGTATGAAAGCGCCTTGGCCACATCGAGAGCCACCCGACACCTGCGGTCCCACGACAAGCAGCCTCCAGGCTGACTCCGCCGCTCCGACCTGGGGAAAATCCAGCAATTCAGCGAACCATTCCGGATGAACTCGTAGATCAAGAAGCGTGGCCCGGCAGGGACGCAGCAATAGCCGATCAGGCGCACGAGGTTCACATGCTGCACGCTTGCAATTGCAGAGACTTCTGACCGGAACTCCCTCTCGCCACGCTCCTGGCCATCAATGCGTTTGACCGCCACGGCCGTGCCATCGCTCAGGATCCCTTTGAAGACCGTCGCAGAAGCGCCCCGGCCCACCAGGGCCTGGAATCCGTCGGTCGCTTCCTCGATCTCCTTGTACCGGAACTTGGTTGGGACGCCGGCGACTTTGCGGAGGAAACTGTACTCGAGCCTCAGCTCACGGCCCTCGGCCAAGCGTGACTCAAGCAGTATCCGGCGGCGGTTGTAGTGCCTCCTCACCGCGAGCCAGGCGAAAACCGAGAGGATCAACGCGACATCCCCACCAAGAACGAGGTAAAAGGCCTTGGAAAGCCCGAGAGTTGCGTGGGCGACGATGATCACGACGATCAGAGCAAGAACCGATGAGCAAGCGATCCAGTTCGCTTTCTTGTCCTCCATCAAGACCTCATCTCTGCTTCAGGTTGTGAATCCACAGGTTAAGGAGACATTCTCCGGGAAACGGCAGGTTGACAATTTCCAAGGTTAAACTCAGAAGAAAACCCAGTTTTCGTGTCCAGATCTTGCTAAATGTCTGAAAATTTTGGAGGAGGCTGGGTCTGATCAATGTATGAACGGAAGAAAACGCCAAGGAAGGTCACAAGCTCACTCTCTTTTATATAAATGTACGTTGAGTTGTTGCTTTATTAGTGGCCACTTGCGTAGTTGATTCAGTCTCTCAGTCACGGTCGAATCAGGCCTCGTTTCTTCGAATTTAGTCGTGGTTTGTAACGAGGAATATAATTAGGGTCTGTCTTCAAAATCTTGACCGAGCAATGGGCGTGCTGCTACATCCATTTGTCAACTTTTTCTGAAAAATATATGATATATATATCAAGTGTGGTCCCAAAAAAAAGTGATGCAGTTGTCTTTTAAAAGGGACAGATTACCCACCGTGAATCCTAGAGTTTGACCCGCTCATTAAATTCATTGTCATACTTTCTTGCAATTTTACTACGAGTCGCGGGGTGCCATCGACAATAATTATTTTGTTTATATAATAATAGACACTAATCGAGTCAACAGAACTGTATGTTCTTGATTTGGAAATTTTATCGGTCGATTCGAAACTCACACTGTGGTTCGTTTACTTAGTCGCTGGGATTAACTAGCATGATTAGTTTAATCATGTTGTGTACATAAAACAAGAATTGTTAGTGCTTTGACGTTTTCAATATTTTGGCATTAGGCCAACCAATACTAATGAGATGAACAAACAATCACTCGGTCATGACGTGAGATCAGTGCTGAATGCGCAACCATTAATCACTCGCAAATGACGCGAGAATAGTATAAAAAAATAGCCGGCCACAAAATTGAAGACTAGTATAAGAGAAGACATAAGAGTACAATACCTCATTCAGATTACCTAAACTTGAGAAGTTTTGTCGCTGTTGACCAAGATGTGTATTTATCTTATCATGTAAGACTTGGTATACACATACAACTATTGTTAGCAATTTTATCGGTTTGGTTAAGCAATAGTAGTTTTTAGTAGAGATGCCAATTCATCCTTTTTTTTTACCTTTGTTCTCATTCGTCACTTTTATGTATAAGTGTGTATAGTGCTCATGATAATCGAATCCCGGATCTAAGACTCTCCGGCTCCACCCCTATTCCCTTGAGTAGAGCGGGTAAATTCTGCAATCCATAGGGGCCAATGGAAAAGCCTTTCTTAAGCCTCATGTGGGGTGGGGATGTGCCCGCTCCGCCTTTACGCCCCTAATCCTTTATGTCTAATGGCCCCTATGTCTTTTTATGAGATTTATGAAGCTTTCTACGTACATATTTTCTTGTTTCTTATGTTTCTTTCTTGATTCATCAGGAAGATTTCTATTTATTTCATGGAAGATGACTGATTTGAAAAATATTTTTCTAAAAATGATCATTTGTATCTTTTGAAATAATTATTTAATGAAAATATTTTTATTATTGAGAACAATTTATGTCAAAAAAATTTGTGAATATTGAAAATATTTTCCGTAAATGGTCATTTTCAAAAATATGTTTTTTAAATTATTTAACTTTGTCAAAATAAAGAGAGTTAAAGTGTCATTTCATTTTCTTGTCCTCATCTAGGATCAACCTCCAGGTTGAAAAAGAGAGGCCTCATGGGTTGCAAAATTCAAATGAGAGAGATATCATTGGGCCTAGTATCAATGGCGATTGATACTAGGGATGCGTTTGATAACCATTCAAATATTATGAAAATTGGAAAAAATAAAGTTGCCAATTTGGGAAGATAGATTGTAAATTGTATTGACTCTAGGGAATGGCGATAATGGTTCATTTGATTCTTCGAGACTACTGATTAGGACATGACATAGTTGTAACATACGAAACTTAGACACGTGAGTCAAATGGAGATGATTGTTATAACTCGGAGGGCTTTACTAGGGGGTCATCAAACTAAGAAGTTAAATTTTGTAAACACCATGACATGGGTAGTCAACCAAGGGTGAAGTTTAACACGACAGTTCACTGCATACACTCAGACTTATAGGGATCCGTCAAGTTCAAACCAAGAGTGGTGCTAGGTATGTTTTATCCTTTGTTGATGATGTATTGATGGAAGTCTTGATTTGTCTTCTCAAGCATAAGAGTGAGGTAGTTGGTCAGTTTAAGTCATAGAAAACACTAATTGAAAAGCAGATAGTAGTCAAATCATGTCCTATTGCTCGACAATTGTGATGGGTATTTTGGCCTTGGCATTGTCGACTTGGCTTGGCCTCGCCTCCGATTTAGCAACTTTGATGCCAGGCCCACCTGGGCCTCGGCCAGGGTCAGAGTCAGAGCCATGGCAGTCATGGTGGAGATCGATTTCCTGACCACCGACTCGAGGTCCGACGGGACGTGAGCCTCAAGCGGGATTTGAGCTTGCTCAATGTGATTGACAAGTTCGGCAACCTCGAGATTGTCGAGGAGAGTAACGACACTGGTGGTAGGGCCATCAACTTCGTTACATATGATAACGTGCTGGTGGAGGCCAGCGGCTCCAACGTCCTGCCGCTGACGATCACATTTGAGGAGATCAACTTGGGGGGCGCTGAGCCTGAACATCAGGCATTGCAACTACGTGAAGGCGACGTCGATATAGCGTCATGCAATCTCGATAGCCATCGACGGGTCTGACCTCATGGCGTCCGCTCATACTAGGTCCGGCAATTACCTTCTGCAAGTCCACTTGCTCAAGGAAAGAGATGTCTTTTTTTTATTTTTCATTTTTTTTTTTTTTTTTTTTTTTTTTGGGGGGGGGGGGGGGGGGTGTTCTGCAAACTCTAGAACAACATCATTTTGGGTTTTCACTTCTTGAGCAGAAAAAACTGAAAAACCCAAACCGGCTTGGCTCAACTCGATTCGCGTTTTCGTTTTGGTTCTCATGCATTTCGAATTGGGTCGAGTAACATCAAACCCAACCAATTCTATGAATAATGAGTGGAATGCCTTTTGTTTTTTTATGTCGAAACCTAGCCGCAAATTTACATGGAATATTTTCACAAATATATGTTAACACCTGATTTTTAGTCGACGCATCATTAAAAGGTAAAAGATCGATATTTAGGTTTCTGATTGCAACATAGCCTCATCTCTCGACCAAAAAGTGTTGTTTTTCATTTCTTTCTTTTGTATTGTCGTTTTTAAGCAATTTCTAACTCATTTTCAAGAAAAACTCGAAAAGTCAAATGGTTGACTTTAGGGTTGATTTTTTTGGTTAACCCTTGGACCAAAAGTCAACCCCGTGTCAAAAAATTGACTTTTTACCCAAAAAATTCAATTTAGCTTTAATTTCACTTTTGTCAAATCAATTTCTTGAAAATTCAAAGATTTGACAAAAAAATCGACATTTTAGGAAAAGTCAACTAAATTGTTGACTTTTGATCAAACCTTTGATCAAAAAAATAAAAAAGTAAAAATGCACAAATACATTTCTTTTAATGCTAATTTGACTTTTGTGTCGAAAATTTCGCAAAATTCGATTAAGAACCTTGATTTCTGAATTTTTCAGTTTTAGGTTCTAAATTGACCAAAAATAAAATTACTTTCATTCTAGTCATAATTAAGAGTATTTATTTCTTTGACATTTGGTTTATGGACTATTTGAAATCTACTTGAACATTCAATTTTGAGATTTATCGAGTCAAAATACAAATTGCCGTTTTGAGTCCTAATTAGGGGACCAAAATCGATCACTCATTACCTGCGAACGAATAATTGTTCCTCACTCATTTCATTAAGATAAGTCCAAATTCGAAATCGATTTTATGAAATTCATACAAAAACTCATCAATTTGAAGAATTTTATCCTCCCAAGCATTAGAAAATCAAGCAATTAAGCTTCAATCGACAAAATTCGAATTGATCCATTCATTGCTATAGTTTAATTTCATGAATCTATGTCTATTTTTAATATTAGGCCTAAATCCATTTTTGACCTAAGCTCGAGCACTTCAATTCAAGATCTATTTGAATATGATAAGTGATCTTATATATGGGTAGCTCCTTAGATAGAGTAATTGTGACCCTAATTGAGTTCGATTTTAGTTAATTTGCAATTTTGCCTATTGAATTACAAATTTTACCATTTTAGCCCTTTAGGCCAAATTCAAAGCTCCCATAGTTTCGACTCGTTGTTTTTCATGATAATCATTCAATTAAATCAATAAAAGACCCCTAGATCACATTCATAAGTTTAATTAGCTTAATTGTATCTTAATTGGTCAATTTCTTCTTAAAAAGAATAAAATTCCTTTTCAATTTGGTCATTTAGGGACCAAATTGCATAAATTTTAGACCCACAAGGGTCCTAAGTGAACAAAGTAGCTGGACCCGGACCAAATCGATTAAGAACCAATCAAAATCAGGCCAAACCTGACCAAACCAAACCGTTCAAGCCCTTGCCGGCCAGTTCTTGGCCTCCAGCGACTGGTTCTGGAACCTTCTCAATGCCAATGTCATTTTTGCACCTTCAATTTCCCAAAATTTTACAAATTGATTCTCGAATTTTCTTAAATTGCAAATTAATTCCTAATTAGACATTTTAACGCAATTCCCCATCTTTGCTTGGTTTTTTGCAAATCAAACCCACTAGATCAATTATCCGACACCTCGAGATCATGATGGAGTCTTTGAAATCGATTTTTGACAATTGGATCGAAATTTCGATAGTCGGATTGAACCGACAGCCAAAATCGCCTAATGTAAGGAGTATATAAATGAAATTTCCTCCATTTTTAAGTTGATCTAAATTTTCTGAAAGATTCTCTCAAGTTGATCTAAATTCCATTAGCCCCTATAGTATCGAAAACTGACTACAACCACAATAAGTTATTAGCAACCCGTGAATGTTCTATCAGAATTTTCCAGTATTGATGCAGGAGAAAAACAAGGAATAGTCTGCACATGGTAAACCCAGAATATCTACGAAAAGTAGTATCCTCATAAAACGAGAACATAAAACTAGCACGGGAGCTTATTACAAGATGCAGTGCTGAATGCACATGCCTTCAGTCCTTCGGGTGATAGTCATCACAACGGAAGCTTAGTGGCAATAGAGTATGTAATAGTCCTCCAGAGTTGGCGTTTTCATGTTGTAGTTCATGCCTCGTCACCTTTGACACTACTCGACAACTGAAAATCCTGGAAACCTAGTGCGCACAGAAAATTAGCAAAGGACTCTTACTTCGTCGACAGAATATTCTTGCAAAATACACGTGGATCGGGGTTTCGGGGACCGGTATCAGCAACCAAAGTATTTTTGCAGCACATCCAGAGGCCAACTGTTTCAAAGACGAGAAAAATCATAAAGGAAAAGATCATTAGTAAAGAGTAGACGATTTTAATAAAAAGCAAGTGGTTACTGGTGCTACTGCTCTTTCCATAATGTTTTATCATTCGATGCACCGACAAAAACTTAAAATAAAATAAAACGGTAATAAGAATTAGAATGTCGTAAGAAACTCTCCACAGTCACCATCAATATCATGAGAAATATACAAGCCACCGACCTGCCAAGAGGAATAATAATGGATATGATCCACTGCTTCCAATTAAGTCTCACTGTTGAAGTAAACTTCCCGAGAAACTCTATGATAATGACCTGAAGAGAAGACCAGATAAAGGCTCGTGAGATATTTATACATGATTTCTTTAACTCAATCAAGAAAAAAACTAGAAGGTTCTCACCTGAAGTATAAGAGTCAGAATTACCATCCCCACGAAGAGATGATTCTTCGTGATTCTCTTGAACAAATTAAACTTATCTGATTCCCGGGCATAAAATTCATTGAGTATCTGAAGATTCAATAGGTTAAAAGAAGAAAATGAGAGAATTCTTAATCTACTTAGCAATAGCATCATGAATACAGGCAAGCCTAGATAGAAATGAAAATCCATTATCAATGTGCTCCTCAAGCTGATGCCCAAACTATATGAATCAGAATCAGTGCAACATTTGGATTAACGAGTTATAATAAGGGCTCTGTAAATGCAGTCACCGTATCAACTTTTTAATTGAATAGAAACAAGAAACAACAATGAATCCAGCCTCCGAGTGACATACAGGCTTTCCAAGTGCTCACCCTCCAGAATTTTAAGGTCTGGAGTGGTTGGCTTCCGTGTATAGGTAGAAAATGTGCTAGATGGCACAGTGCAGGGATCTCTCTCTCTCTCTGAAGGGAAGCTTTCTTCAAACAAGAAGAATGCCACAGAAAAACCCACTTGCAAGCAATTGACAATCAATTTCTTTCCTCGTACTTGAAAAAGATTCGATGTCAAAGCACGGTTCACGTGTCATTCAGTCTTTCTTAGCTGATGAAGCAATTCTATCGCCAAATGGCCTGACTAGAGATCCAACCCATTCAACTCCGATAAAGTAAACGCACAAGTAATCTCAACAATAGCAGCCAGAACCATCAATTGCTCTGAAAAAGTAAACGCACAGGGCACCAAACTTACTTGGCAAAAGACGAAAGCATTGAAGATCACTGTGTCCTGCACTTTTTTAGCATGATCGCTGGTGTCATGCTTCAAACCCCACATTTTTCTACCTTGGAATTTGACGAGAAGCATGGCATCCACTTGATAGAAAACCTAAAGATGCAAACTCTACACTGTTAGGAGCAAAAAGCCAGCAGAAACCCTTTCGTACAAAGTGTTAAGAGGCCATACGTGTTTCGCTATATTGATGCGTAGGGATTTTGTAAAAAGAGTTCGTCTGCAATTGAGAAAATTAACCAGTCAGTACATAGTCAAAGAGTAAGGATAAACAACAGGTTCCAAAATTATGTTGAACCCAATAACAACCCGTAACTCTTACCTCCTACCGACTGAAGGCCTATGCATAAGGTCGTCAGATGGAGGCTCGGTAGCCAGCGCTAATGCTCCAAGGATGTCCACAATAATATTTACCCACAGAAGCTGCAAGCAAAGAGAAATATTCAGAACTAGAGAAAGCAAGTATCATGTTGGGAGAGAGAGAGAGAGAGAGAGTACCTGCACTGCATTCAGTGGAACATCACCCGAGGAAAAAGCAAAGACAGCATTTATGATAAGAGCTGCCAAACCAACTGTAAGCTGAAACTGGTTAAATTTCTTAATATTTGCATACACTGATCTTCCCCACCCGAAGACCTACATTCCACATGTAATTTGAAGTCTGTCAACCATCACTGCACTTTTTAAGAATTAATCAACCATGGATTCAAAATCGTAACCCACGATAATCAAAATCATTGAGTTGATAATGTGGGATCGAATATTCAACTAAGCATTAAGTAAGAAAAAGATTTGCCAAGACCCAATTCCACTGCAGTTTACAAATCAGAAAAAATTCCATATGTGCAGGCGAAATTTTAGAAATGTGGAGTACTTGTTTAAGGAAATTAGACTAGGTACCCAAGTCAATTAAAGATGCACAATACCAATCTATCTCCGGTCAAATTAGTACACATCTTTCCAGAGAGAGAACTCTCCATATAATTAATGTTCTCAAGCTCTGCTGTAACTAACTGCCATCAGTTGATACTTCTCCTCAAAAAAGTTCAATCAAACAATTAACTCTGTCATGAACATTCTGAATTCCTCTTTTAATTATATTCAGGCAAAATACCACAGTAGACCATCGTCGATTTACCAACCTTAACAGCAGTAGCAAAATTGCCATCCAAAATTCTAATGTCCAAACTCTCTTCCGCAACTTCTGTCCCTTGAATACCCATTGAGAAGCCAACATCTGCCTGAACTCCAAGATCAAATAGACATCCAAGCAACAAAACCATTAGATGAAAAAGAGTTCAAAGTCAAGGCACAACATAAGTGCACTGGTATAAGCGGACCAAAGAAACGAATACTCGAGCCGTTCATGACAATGAAAATCTTTCTAAAAGGATGGCAAGCTAAGATCCTACATTTTTTAACAACTTGCAATCTATCCACCTTATAATAGATACAAGAACAAGCCAGCTTCCATACGCGAAGGGACTTCAAGTCTACAACCAAATTTACCAACAGACTGCAATGCATAGAAGCACAGCAAGATCCTCCGTGACATCTAGGGAATTGAAGACTATAGACCAGTTATGCAAAAAAATGTTAAGGCATCTTGATCTGGTGTATCTGCTGACTCTACGAAATGCTAGAATGTCAAATGTCATAAATCATTGGAATAAGGGCATAACATCGGTAGGACATTAAAGGAACCGCCAGAAAGATGGCGCAACCTCGTGTAGAGCAGGAGCATCATTAATGCCATCCCCAGTGACAGCTACAACCTCTCCTCACTTTCTCAACGCTTGAACAAGCAGAAGCGTGTCGTTAGGAGATGATCTTCCCATAACCTGTTGCAAATAACAGAAAGACTATTAGCACACCCTCAAATAGAAGAAATGATTGATTACACAAAAGAGAAGCAAAGCCATACTGATATTCTCTCAGCAGCTACCACTCTGTCCGCCTCACTTGAGGAACGAAAATGTTCTCCCTCAACAAGATTTTGTGCTTCACCACCTGCTTCATGATCTATTATCCCGCATTCCGAAGCAATTGCTTCGGCAGTTTGGAGATTGTCACCAGTAACCATTAGTACCTATCACCAAATAAGATGCATTACATACTGAATTTACATCTAGATAAGTACCTATCCTCAATCTGTCATGCTGCAGAAATTACTATTTGGAATCCAGCATCAATGATTAGCATCCTAAGAAAGAAATCTTCAAAGCACCCTATACTGAAATGACTAGATGACAATGTATTTCACAATCGCAAACAATAAACGGAATCTCAACGTCTTAACCTTCATATTTACTTCATTATACAAGCATGAATTATGCTCAATCCACTTTCCAAAGAAAAGCATCGAACCAACATAAACATCCCATATGACCACCTAAAAGGATGCAAATGATGATAAACTCAAGTTTTGAGTTCCTGAAGTAATTAAAAAGACAGATGAAGGATCATATCCCCAAATAAATGATCTGAAAAAATGATCAAAAATATTAACATACCTTAATTCCGGCATTTTTGCATTGTTGCACCACATCCTGTACTCCAGGACGACAATGATCCTGCATGGTATGAGCGTGTAAGAGAATTCGTCATTCCTACGATTAAACTGCATACATATTAAGAGTAAGCATAGCAAATGATTAACAGTGCATCTGGCCAAATATAAGAAAATACTATCAGTCTTCACTTGCCAGCAACTTGTACCGAGACAGATTTCTATGGATTCCAGCAAAAGATTATTTAAAAAACTGGATCAACAAGCCAGTGTCAATGCAATAACAAAAGCATCAAATTTCCTTAGGTCCCCAACAAGAGCTGTTCAAACTCATGGAAAAGCACTGGATTTTCCAAAACAGAAGTTTTCACTGAATGTCAGAAAGCCTCCAACAATTTAAGCATTCCTAAAGCCACATAATTTTGCAGGGAACCCTTCATAACCAGAAACAAGAACAAATAAAAATCAATGATGTCCTTTTCACTTAATATTATGTGCACTGATTGACAAGAATTACCTTCACGCCTAAGATAGCCAGTAAAATAAGCTCACCCTCCAGTAATGCCCATTTGGTTAACTGTTTTTTATCTGGAGGAATGTCTGTTTTGTCATAGGATCTATATGCAATGGCAACACAGCGTAGACTACGAGCAGCCATATCTTCAATAGCCTTTCTGAAGTCCATCTCCTGCAAAACAAGAAAAAAACTCATTTAATTATCTTCCATCTATACTGTCAATGACTAGTCACAGGAAAGAAAATATGAAGAAAACAATTTACCACCATACACCTAAGACAATGAGAAAGCCTCATCTCTTTCTCAGAAGATTTAAGAACTTCAACAATAAATAAAGGCATCAACATGAATATAAAAGTACCAACATGAAATATACAAGCAATTTGTTAAGGTGTACAAGAATGGTTGTGTTGAAAAGAGCAGTTCGGAACACTCAAGATCTGCCTCCCATGGAATATAATGAGTAATGCACAAAAACTTCCAAAACTAACGGTTGAAATTAGATTGGGAACATGTCAAGGCATAATATCACAAAGAACATAAGTGCAATACCAGAGAACCATAGCAGCAATTGAATTGCCATAGATAACAGTCAATTACTTCGCAAACCTTAGCATTATCCATCACCACCACTTGATCATTTGCATCCATGTATTTTGTACAAGAAGCCAAAATTATATCAGCATCTCCTTTCCAGTGTATGTGAACTTTCGAGTCTGGCTGTGCTTGAAAGTTAAAAAACAATCATTAATATTGGATTTACATAGCATCACTATACAATCGTAGCAAAAGTCTCCAGGACATTTAACACTATCACAATTCAACCCAATAACTGTGCACAATTTGGGTACGCATCATAACCAAGTGCTAGCCAAGACCAAAAGTTACTTCCTTTAAACAGTATATTCTTCTTTTCTTCGGACCACCAAAGATCTAGTTAAAGAAAAAGAAATAAATGCTTCATGAACCAAACTGTTAATGGCCTTTACACAGCATTCATATAGAAAGGTTGCATGGCTGTGCCCCACAGTAATGGCTAGTAAAATCTCAAATCTGATACTAGGATCCACCTACTGTTCAATCTAAAACACAAGGACCAACATCCAGACCTTATCATGTGGGCATCTTAATGGGATTTACATCCCACATGACAAAATCAGAATGTAGTATACGATTTCGTCAACTCAATATCATTTAAATTTGTTCTATTCAGTCTAGTGTGTGTGTGTGTGTGTGTGTGTGTGTGTGTGAGAGAGAGAGAGAGAGAGAGAGAGCGAGTGCATGTGCACACATATATACTTCAGATATAATTTTTGGCAATTTACGCTCAGGAGACCTTTAATTATTTACTTTGAAATGACAAGTACTTTGTAAGTTTCTAGAACTTGCTAATCCGGATTCAACTACAACATAGTCCTTTAGACACCACCGACCGGGCCATCCCTAAGTAAATTTGTGATTTGAAGTTTGAAAAGCCTTGATTACCTTGCCCAAACTGCCAAGATTTATGCCACTTTTTTCTTTTCAACCAAGTGTGCTACACCGTTTTACTGTGCCTTGGAACTCTTAAATCAACTCATTACAGACTCAAAAGTTGTTCGAATGACATTGATACTGTCTGCATGACTAGATCTTTTTATTCTGACCACTCTGCATGACAAGATTCACAAACCAATATAATTACAGTAAGGTAGTGCGTGGAGGTGCATATTTATGTTTATTGAAGCAAACGTCCTCTTCGGCAGCACACACATGATCACTATAACCAAAGACTGAGAAATATACCAGCTCTACAGCAACTCCGTATCGTTTTTTCTCACAATTGAAAGGGAAAACATGAATTATAGAGGACTTTGACCGAACTTCTTCAAAATCCATCCCCAGCTGCAAATGAGGCATCATGATTAGTTTAACATGATTTGCACCTGAAACAAATAAGATGAACTGGAGATAGGAAAGCGACAGAAAACTTAAGCATGAACCTCAATCCCCCACTGTAGAATGGCCTTTTCAGTTGGTGAATTGGACACCTCTACATCTCCCCCAGTCTAAAGAAGTTCAAATGCAGGAAGTTATTATTGGTCAACATTATTAAACAGCCATTACTAACGCCACAGCCTCACCTCAGGTGCATAAACTCTGCCTTTTGAATATTGAGAAATCCCTTCAATCAATAGAGAAATTCGAGAAGTAGATAACTGTGAGTTCTTGTCTGGAGGATCGAACTTTTTTCCACAAACACAAGCCTCAACCACAGTCATCTGTCACAAAATGGACATTTTCTTCATGTTATTAAGGGTCCTGAAGTTTACTTCCAGAAGCATGACTCCTTTAGTATCATTCATAGTCAAACTGTTAACCTAAGAATGATGTTATCAATAACACCCTCATACGATATTTGTGTGTGCATATGCTTTGCTGTTATAACAGCTGTACAGCTCTTAAATAACTCAAATCTACTTGCACTCAGATAATCAGCAATTTAGGAGTTATTGACACCATGCTTAGATCAACGAAAGCAACCTGGAACAAAGTGTACCTGATATAAAGTCAAGGTTCCAGCATTCATAAATAACACAGTTGTGATAAATCCCATGGTCTCCAATGCAAAAAGCCTTCGCACCTGAAATTTTACCATTGGTGATTAGAAATTCCTTTTTACTGCCATAAAACATTCAAATGAAGGTTGGCATAAGGGGGAGAAAACATACCAAAACTTTGGCCTCCAACATTTTTCTCATTGAGTAAGCAAGTCTGTTCATTGCATCAAAGGTGAAAAATGAGAAACAAATGAACATTTTGAACTTTCACATAAATCCATTCAAAGACCACAGATGATTATGGAAATGAGATACTATTCAGCTAAATCAAATACGACAAAACCCAATGTGACAAAAAGCAACAATTAAAATGGAAAGGACATCACCCATGTCAACGTTGTATTGAGAAATCTGTTCACTATGGGGGACAAACTTACATCAGTGTAACAGCTAAAGGAAGCCCCTCAGGAACTGCAACTACCACAATGGCAACCTGGAAGGTTTAAAAGTCGTTGAAGAGCAAACTGATATTAATTTGCAAAAACTATTCCATCAGATAAACACTTACCCCTAAAGTGACTACTTGGATCACTCCATCTAGAGCATCGCTTACACTTGTCTTCCCAGCCTTAAACTGAACAGTGCCATCTGGATTTTTCAATTGGCCAGTAAAATATCTGCACGAAGCTTGTGTTTGTTAGATCCATTACAGTTTCAATTTGTGGGATTAATCAACTATGATAGCAGTTTTTCGTAACAACAGTTACCGTGCCAAAAGAACAACGAAAACAACAACAGCTACAGACAGTACAACAACACCAACAACTGTAGCAACCCCATTCAACCGAACCTATTATAAGAGCAAAGAAATCAGTATGGCTAGCAAAATCCATAACTATCAAATCAAATAATAGAAATGATAAAACGAGTTTAAAGAAACTTACCTGCAGGGGTGTCTCTTCCCCAGTATCTTCCGAATTACTAGCCATGAGCGAACCCCAATTGGTATTAATCCCCACACGTCACCTGAGAGGCAAAAATTAGAAATGTGAGGCAGAGGACAGCTGGGATCAAGCCTTGATTTGTAATAAAGACGGACTTGGAGCAGAGTAATCCCCATCTCAGGAAGCAGCAATATTGACAAACTGACATTCTGATATCAGACAACCATATACAGAACCCTGCGGCTTGAAATCCATTAAGAGACGTAGATAGTCGTGAAAGGCAAAGAGAAGGGTATCAGTGCATGTTCAAAGGGATGGAGCCCTTCATTCAATTCCAGTTTGACTCACCTACTCCTAATGTGGCTTCAAGAACAACACAGACCGTATCTTTCTAAATACTTCCGAGTATTTTCTTAAAATCTTTTCCTTCATCAGTAGAGTGATTCTTTTCCACAACAAATTTTTCACCTCCCTTTTCCTTCAGGTAACTAAAAGATTACAAACAAATAGGGATTTACTTATCTACGAACAAGTACTCCATCATTTTAAGGGTCCACCCCCCATTTTAAAACAGAGAGTTGAAATTAAAAGTCATGCTCTTTTACAAAATTAGCTCAAGAACTCATGCCTATCAATTTTCTACGCCACATTTAGCAAAGAACGAGGTAGAGTTGCAATGGATCTTCTCTGTGATGCAAAATAAGAGCATTGAGAAGTATGATGAGGAAAGCAAAGAAGAATGGAAAAAAATCTTACAAGCATAGTGCCGTAGCCGTCTGCAACTTTAAAGCCAGACAATAGAAAGGGATCGCTTGCATCCATCTGAATTTGATCAAAGCGTTAAAATGAAATAAGAAAGACCAGCTTGTAAATAAATTGATTGCCTAGTGAGAGCATAATCTCCACAACACATTACAATTTGGCTGTCTTCAGTATTGCTAAATGCATCAATCCTTAGGAAGTGATAAGAAATCAAGACTCCATCTGCAGGAACCTGGAGAGAAAATAAGTAAACATCACATATAAGAACATATCCAGTGTCCACAAGGGCAGGAACCATATTCAGAACTGATTTACAGCACTTACCTGATCTCCAATATTAAGGGGCACAACATCCCCAACAACTACATCATTTATCGAAATTTTCACTCTTCTGCCACCTCTGACAACCTATAAACATGCAACACCTTTATCCATATGCATACAGGAAAGAGAAGAATGTAAGACATACATCTCATAAAGAGTACACACCTCCAAGTGTGTATTTCTTTTCTCCTCATTTAAGTTTTGAAACTGCAGGGACAGTTTGTAGTCACATATTGCTACAGACGAGAAAACAACCCCAATTAGGAGACTAAATCACGACGAACAAAATTAGGCTATAGACCACAATTCAACATGTCGATTGCTTTCTCTTATCGAATTATTCTGGAAACTTAACGGAAGAAAATAAAACATGCTGCAGTATAACATGTCTCCTGAGCATATAAGTCATGATCTAATCAATCAGAAGGAAATATGCAGCATGATAACATGCTCCTGAGTATATAAGCCATCATGTGATCAATCAACATAAATTTTTCCTGCGTCGCCACGATGGAATAGCTAAAATTGTCAAAGTGAATAAGTACTGAAAAATTATTGAAAATCTCAAGGCATGTGTCAACAAAACTTCAATGCAAAAGAGTCTTGTAATCAAAATGAATTCTACCTGTGACAACAACGGTGAGAATAACAGCAAAAATAATGCTTCCTCCATTGTACCATCCTTCCTTAATGCCCTAAATAAGCATATAGAATAGATTGCATAATTGATCTTAAAATAAAAAAATTAAAATAAAAATGATTGAAGACTCAAGGTATCTTGCCAAAAAAAAAAAAAACCACGTGCTTAAAAAAAAGAAGGAAATCACTTGACAGATAAGGCGAAAGCACCACTTTTCTGATAGGGATACATGTCTTCACTTGTTTTGACAAAGAAAACATTAAATTATTAGATCCAAAAGTGACAAGTGGTACATCTCGATAGGAAATTATTTTGTCCCTACGCCAATGCATCTTTGTGCTGGGACACATAGGAAAGTAATCTGCGTTAAGACCAGTATATGCAAATAAGCAATGTTTCAATATCTTTCAGCCAAGCTTTCATGTCCTTCCTTTGATGTTAGTTATCTTTTTCTGTCAGTATGGGCAAGGAATCAGAACATATGAAATAGCTATCAAGATAGAGCAACTAGAAAGAAACCAAGACAAATCACGATATCGCGCCACTGTCACTTATATGTGAGCAGGCCAGTCTCACCTTTTTCTTTATATCAAGTCCCAAAGAAGCCACTGCAGTTATTGTCAGTATGATCAAAAGGGGATTTTTCCAGGCTTCCCAAAGCAATATCTACGTGATACAAGAAACAAAAGATGAAGTACTGATGAGAATACTAGATGAGAAAAGTAGCTAGTCTACACTCTTAATCAACTAACAAAACCTATGTGTTCAAACCGAAAAAAGAAATAGAAAATGAATGGGTACATATCAAAGAGATTACCCCAAAACTCCTTTCTTTTTTCCGAGGATATTTATTTGATCCATATGTGTTCTTTCGAGCCAATAAATCAGCATCATCTCCATCAATACCCTTACCCAAATCTGTCTTCAACAACTTTGCTAGTCCTTGAACCTAATCATTCAATTGCAAGATGAAATCGCAGAAAATAAAAGAATCTCCCAAATCACTTTTTTTTTCTGTTCTTTTTGGTAGATGTTCGAACAATTCTAACAATTCTGGCTAGAACAGTGGAGACAAGTTATTTGTTGACTTTCTAGCACCAACCTTGGCTGCAGTGCCGCAAAATACATTAGTTCTTGGAAAAAGCCACAGTTTTCTCGATAGAAAGGGAATAGAACAACGTATAGCAATTGTCGGGATGCAACTCATGTAACTTAAAATTCCAAGGCAAGATGCCACATTTTTCTGGACAGAAAGCAAGAAACATGCTGTTTTGGCAAAATTACCCCTCCATACGCATTTAGAGCAGGAACATCACGGTCTTTGGCCAATACAGCAAGTTGCTTTTGGAAAGTCCCAAAATCACCACTTCGGATAGCCCTAGTTGATATTCCTGAAAAAAAAAAGAAAAAAAAAAGAAGGAAAAGAAGAATTTATTACGATTTGCCCATTGCATTGTGTGATCATGTCAAACGACAGAACAAACTATATGTACATGAACATTATCATGCCAAAATTTCACAAAGACAGTACAACTAAGGAACATAGAACCTATAAATTTTTCGACGATGAAAGAATGCATTAAGACATGAGGCATCAATAGGTTATGAGAAGAGAAATTTATACAAAAGAAAGAGACCTCAACAAACTAGCACACCAGCAATACTGAAAGGAAACAGTGAAGGAGGAGCTAGAAATCGCTGCAAGGGACGGAAATATCTATGTCCTATATATGGCAAAATTGTAGGAGAGTTGCGATATGAAACTACTCCGACGCATTAGTAATGGATAGTTTTACTCCCCATTTTGGCATGCATAGCACGAGCATGGTGCCAATTCAAAAACATATTTAGATCTTGCCCCAAGTGTCATTAAGCACAAGACGGGGAAATAAGCACCATTACCTTGTTGACCACGTGCTTGGCTAGAGTTTGCAGCCTGATGCAATGAAAAGCTCAGTTAGACGTCATAGGTACATGTAAGAAGTAAATTCTGACATAATTCACTCACACGCTTGGCTTGATCATTAATCCTAATTTCCTGCAATCTTTTTTCTGTCTCTTCTTTCTGCTTCAAGTCACGGCTGTGTCTAAATTGACGAGATGGGTTCACCTTTAACGTAGCTTCCTACAAGCATACATAATTTAGGTAAATAAGGATTAAAAGAATTCACGACAATCCACATAATTTATCAACCGCACAAGCAATTCAAGATCATCCGACCTCTATTTCATGATTCAAAAAATCATAGTTTGTCCAAAATAATATAGAGAGATGTCCTTGGGAATGTAAACAAAGTATGAAAAGCTTGTAAATCATAACGTTAGTGTGGCAATAGAAGTTTAATGGAGGTCAGTGAACTATGAGCCGTGACTTTTAATTATAACCTCTTTTCAAGTATATGGTGTTTAAGAGGGAACTCAATTTGGATACCTACAAACCAAAAAGAGACCCAAAAAAGGGGGTGGGGGTAAACAGCAACTCATGAAGAAGAAAGTAACATAAAGAGCTTCTAAGTTTCATGTTTAAGGTGTCTGGACTAATTTTTACTTTTGTAAATCTACACAATTCAATCTTATCACTTTCCCATCATTGTACGAAATGATAGGACATTCAGCTTATCATTTATAGCTCAGTCGGGAAAAAAAAACCCAGACGTCGAACGCATCAAAGATAGTGGGACCCAGTCTTTATGAGTTACATGGGCAGATGTTTTAGGACATCTACTCACGGGTCACGGCCCGCAGACCACAAAATCCCAGATCATTCTTTTCTTTTTTTGCGCGTGGTAGGCGGCGGCGCTGGAGGTCGGAGAAGAAGCGGGCGACGATGGAGGCGACGTGCTGGAGGCAGCGGGTCTGAGCTCGGGAGTGAGAGTATTTTGAAAAGAAAAGAGTAGGCTTTGTTCTTTTTCCCAGAAGACACAGAAGAAAGAGGAGAGGGAGCGTGGCATACTACCTTATAACGCATGAGATCATCGGGGGAGGCATGTTTAGTGCTGGGGATGTTGAAAGAGCCGCTGGAGAACTCACCCTCCTCGGATCCTCCACCTCCGGTCTCCACATCACGCCGGCGCCAGTAGGGAAAAAATCTTGGGGAAAACACATCCATTCTATGCCGTCGCAGGAGGAACAACACCGACACGATCACCCTCTCGAGTCCGTTCTCTGCAAAAGGCGAACCGAAAAAATGCTATGGAGTTAATTCGTGTTACATACACAATTATCTCCCCTTAACACAAAATCGAGAATCGTGTGAAGCGAATCTTTCCTTTATGTTAGTGCAGGTTGACTCGGGCAACCATCGTTCTAGAATGAACATATACGTCTTATTTTATTGGAGAATAGCAATAAAAAAATCTTTTCTTGATTATCTAACAAATAGAAAGAGAAAAGGAGGCAGAGTCTTGAGCACGGCAGGAAATGAATGAAGGTGGGCCAGTGGGAGAGTCTAAAGCGCGGCGGGAAATGAATAAAGTTGGTCCTCTTATTTGCAAACAAAAAATAAAGGTACATTAGTAGCGAATTTATGAATAACAAGCGTAATGCCTTTTATTTCCCTTGTTGAGACCTAACCATAAATTTACATGGAATATTTTCACAAATACGGTCAATTCAAAAACAAGGAAGACAATAGTTAATATAATATATTTATTAAAAATATTGAATGACATACAATTTTTCCCGCTCAATGATATACTCAAGTATTGGGTCCGTATATTCGAACATTACAAACTCTACATTTAACTTTGGCAATAGAATTTGGATATAGAAGGCATTACTAAACCCAAAAAAAGCAAAAACGCAAATATGTCATATCTGAAAACTATAATACCCACTGTTTCATACATTATGTTTTTTTTTTAAGATCTCTGGTCAATACCAAGATTAGTATTGCATAGGATAATGTCGCGAACATTATCATGATTCATATTGTTATTATGGTAAGTCTACTGAATATGACATATTATAGAGAGATACCACTCATAAGTAGTAAAATAATGCTAAGGGAAACAAGAAAAGATGTCGTGCCATGAGTGATATAAAATTTATATGCCTATTGATGATTAGACGCCATTATTTACATGCTAGCGGGGATGGTAGTTTTGCATTTGAGTCTTGCCAGACTTCACTCGAGAGATACATTGCTTTTTTTAATGCGATGGCAACCAAGAGCATAGCTACAATCGCGATTGCATTGTGCATGGACTTATCCTAGTTTTCCTTTTCAAATTCCATTTCTTCGCGTGGAGCGGTGGCCATGTTGTCGGCAGACTTTATTTTTATTTTTTTTTCCTTTTCAAATCCCAGTTTTCCTTTTGTATTGGAAGTCTCTTGGCTTTTCACGTTAAACTTTTCATTATTAATTTATAGGCTCTGACTCTAAACGGCTCATCTCTCCTCTTCCGCGTGTTTACCAACAACTACGGCTCATTTCCAATTGTCCCTAAGAAAAAACAATCCCAGCAAACCTAAGCAAAAAGAAAATCATCGAGCTTCGACCACTCCTCGAATAAATCCTTGCACAAAATCACCACAATGAAGAAAAACCGAACAGAAACACTTCCAAGTCTCGAGAGAACCGAATCTTACGCGACAAGACAAATTAGCCAAAACGATGAAGGAAAAACATCACACGAATCCAAGGCTCAACAAGAGCTTCCGGTCCCCTCGGAACCAAATCCTAAGAAATCACGACGAACGGCAAAAATGCGAGAGCTAGCGGGAGGGAGGCACCTAACGAAAGGAGACATCTCGTGGAGGAGAGGGAGGTGTCGGAAGAAAATGGTGGTTTGAAGATTCTTCGAATTTGCTCTTGGAACAGATGTGGTTTGGGATTCGGGATTTTTAAGTGTCAATATATTAAAAATGAGGTGGGGGGAATTGGGGAAGGAGACGCAAGCGTGTGGTTTGTACTTTGCTACAGAACGAATGATTAGGGGAAAGCCTCCTAATTGCCTGGATATGTTTTGTCTGTGTGACCGAATCAATTAGTACGTTACTTGGAAATGAATGGTTAGGGGAAAGCCTCCTAATTTGACTGGATAGGTTTTGACTGCGTGACCAAATCAGCTAGTGATTATTAATTCTTTTTTTCTTTTAATTTTTTTTTTAAATTTTAAAAACCAACGTGTTTATCTTTTATGAGACAGAACTCTACTTCTGCTTTAGAGGTAGCTTCCTAATTTGTTGGGTAAGGTTTTGTTTGCTTTAACCAAATCAAAAGTGATTATTAATGTTTTCCTTTTTTAATTTGTGTGATCTTATTAAACATTTCAAAGTTTCAAAGTGTTTCTTCTATGCAAACAAAAAATAAAGGTCTGCTAGTACCGATTCTATGAATAACAAGCAGAATGCCTTTTGTTTATGGTGTCACAACATAACAGTAAATCTACATGGAATATTATGACGAATACAATCAATTAAAAAACAAGGAAGACAATGGTTAACATAATATATATTAAAAATATTATATGACGTACAATTTTTCTTGATCAATGACATGCTCGGGCATTAGGCCCGTATATTCGGACATTACGGATACCACAATTAACTTTGGCAATAAAATTTGGATATAAAATGCATAACTTGACCCAATAAAAGCAAAAACACAAATATATCCCATCCGAAAATTATAATATCTACCATTTCATACATTGCGTTTTTTTAAGATATTTTCAATACCAAGATTGGTATTACATAAGATAATGTCGCGAACATTATTGCGATCCATGTCATTATCATGATAAGTCTAGTAAATATGACATATTTTAAAAAGACACCAAAAAGTAATAAAATAATGCTAAAGGAAACAATAAAGGATATATTGCTACAAGTGAAATAAAATTCAGTAGGTGAAGATAGTTTTGCACCCAAGTCTTGCCAAACTTTGCTCCTTAGAATGTGATGGTAGCCAACAGCATAGTTACAATGATGATTGCATTTTGCATGGACTTATCCTAATTTCCCTTTCGAATTCCATTTCTTCACGTATAGCGGTGGTCATGTTATCAGGAGACTTTTTTTCCGCCTTTTGAAAGTTGTATTGGGAGTCTCTTGGCTTTTTATGTTAATAATTTCATTATTAATTTATAGACTTCGACCCTTAACAGCTCCTCTCTCCTCCTCCGCGTGTTTACCAATAACTATAGCTCATTTCCAATCATCCCTAAATAGAAAAAAACCAATCGCAGCAAACCTAACCAAAAACTAGAATTGTCGAGCTTCAATCACTCCGTGAATAAATCCTTGCATAGAATCACCATAACGAGGAAAAATCGAAGAGAAATGCTTTCGAGTCCTGATAGAATTGAATCTCGCGCGACAAGACGTCAAATCAGCCGAAATGACAAGGACAGAAAAGCACGCAAATCCAAGGCTCAAAAAGAGCTTTTAATCCCCTTTTTCAGGATAGGTTTTGTTTATGTGACCAAATCAATAGTGATTATTAATTTTTTTCCTTTTTTAGTTTGTTTGTTTCTTCCAAATATTTTTAAAAACAAATTGGAAAAACCCATGTGTTTATTTTTGCTAGCGTAACCACACTGTTAATCAATTTTTAATATTTAAATATTAGTAACAGCTACAATTATATCATGCCGGCATAATTCTTCTTTTTTCCCCGCATACAATTGATTATCAAGAGAAAAATTATTTATTTTCACCAATCAAACCATTGAAAAAAATGAGAAAAGAATTATATAGTAAAGTTCCCTCGTGATTTTAAGGCAAACATTTTCCAAAGTTTAAATTGGTCAGAAAAATGAGTCAATAAAAACTGTATGTTTAAATTCATAAGAAATTAATATTTCTTTAAAAAGTGAAAATATAATTTTCCAAAAAACGACTACACATCGACACATGGACCAAGAGACTCCATTTTTTGACTTAGAATCCAACACTGCTCTCAAGTCCTCGGCAGTGGGAAAACATTCCCAAAAATGCCAGGTTAATCTAACTTTGTTGACTATGACCTTCGTGGATTCCTAATTAAGGTTGCCATACGAAGATATGATAAAATAAATGCCTAAGCCCTAAGAAGTCACCACTCAATTTCACTGACCAAGGCAATTCCAAATTCTATACCAGCGGCATTAGAATATGGAGCAACCGAGCAGGAATAGTGACTAATTTTAGTAACCAGACATGAGGCATCTCGTTGTAGAGTTAAATGAAAACCTACTTCGGGGCTATGACGAAGTATTTCTATAAGCAAGCAATAATGCCGTCTGCCGTAGACTCCATCTCGTGAAAGTACATATGTACCCAGAAGAATCTCCATCAATACCAGGAGATAAGACGCCGCACCACAGAGAAACAGCATGGCAATAAAGGGCAACATAGATCATCGACTTGAGAGTTAATGAACATTGGAAAGTAACTGGACATGAAGCATCGGCGACGTGACATATATACAACTCCATCCGCTTGACGACCGAGTAAACAAAATTCCCCAGGCATTTCATTTATTTTATTTTTCTGGTTCCAGCATGGGATTACGCCTGCAAATGGAGAACAGTTAATTCCCAATGAAGTTAATCAACATAATTCTAGATCGTCATACCATCCCCTCTACAGATCATAAGCATGATTGCGGTTACTGAAAATGATAAAGAATGAAATGCAGAAGTTCATCCTGAGACACCTCCTGCGGTTTGTCTGGCATCAGATAGTGCCTGAAGAAATGATACTGTTCATCTTTACATGGGTACCTGCAAAATGTTAAAATTTGATTGCCAACAACATAAGTCACAAACATCAGCTCATACAATTGTTAGGACATGGAAAGGCATAATTTGAGGAACATACAAACTGTAGTCGCATCCATAGCCTGCTTATTCGTTGAATTGATTTCCTATGTCAAACCCTCGGTAATTATACGATCCATACCCCCAAATCAATGAAGTAGAGTTTCCCTGCAAAGTGAGCAGAAATACGCAGAACAGTTAGTAGCTAGTACAACGTGTAAAAAGGAAAAGTTACATCTGTATATGATTACATGCTTCTCCAATGTCCTCCTAATAAACCAATTGTTTTTCTTTTTCCAAAATGCTGGTTTAATGGTTACTTCAGGGTAAAGCCCACGAAAAATGATTATTTTGATGAATTTCTTTTGGCATTGATTAAATAATTGAGTCGAACTAGTTTAATTCCAAAAGCATTGATTATGTATGGCACAAAACAACTAATATTTTAGAAACCCTTTTCTTAATAAATTACTTATGGTGTGAATGATAGCCATTTTATTTTTTGTTAGATTCTTTTTTTTTCCTGAAAATAAGATTGAAATATAATTAGTTTGATAACGTAATTTCATATTTTTAATTATTAGAACAATTTTTTTAGTTTAAAAATAAGTTTGGAATAAAAATGAACAAATTTTCTATTTTTCTAATTATGAAATATAAAAAGAAGTAAAAACTTTTTTCATCGTTTACCCTTGCCATTGGTCAATCGACCACCGCTCACCATAGTTCATTGTCCTCCATTGCCCACCGCCTATCCAAGAAAGAAATATTTTGCATCGTTATCAAACATGTATTTTTATTTAGGAACTCGTTCACAAATTAAGTATAGAAAAATCTATTTTGAATAACTATCGGTCTATCACTCACATCCTTAATATTTGCTTTTGTCGGCGCTCCTTAATAAATTCTCTTTTGGGAAAAGAAACATATCCAACTAGTTGTAAAAAATAGTTTAAAATATGTCGGCCCAAAAATAAAAAGAAACGAAAAGGAAAGGAAAGTGGAACGTTAACTGCGCGAGAGGGGAGACATTGGCGCGCCGCCACCGCAAATCGCAAGCGACGTTGCCCTAAAACCCTTCCGAAGAACCCTCAGCTCGACCCTCGTTTTCTCCGAGAGCCATGGGCAGCTTCGGGAATGGCCCCGCCGGCGACCGTACGGGCCCCTACGGCGGCGGCGGCGGCGGCGGCGGCGGCCCCCCCGCGGCGGCGGTGGACAAGGGCGTCGACTTCGCGAACTACTTCTGCACCTACGCCTTCCTCTACCACCAGAAGGAGATGCTCTCCGATCGCGTCCGCATGGACGCTTACTACAACGCCATCTTCGAGAACAAGAACCATTTCCTCGGAAAGGTACGGCCTTTCCGGGTTTTATGGTGGAAATGTCTCTGCTTTTAGGTCCGTTCTTGTCGTGGGTTTTTGCTGTTCTGGTTGTTCTGTAATTGGTTCGGTTGTGTTGTGGGTCGGGTCAAGTCGAATCCTTTTCGATGTTTTTGGATGATTAGTGGATGAAAGCTTAAAACTTTAGTGTTCTTTTGCTGCGGAATTGTTTGCTTTGTTGGGAAAGAAGCGAGTTCATAGTTTGTTGTCAAGTGAAGCTTTTGGTGGTGCTTTCAAGTTCTGATGTGTCTGAGAGAAATTTCGGTTCGCGCATGGATGATATACAACTTAGAATATGCAAGAAAGAATCTGTTTGCACTGTTGGGATGAATTAGTGACGTTTTGATTATTTGGGTTTCTTCTTGTCCTTGGGGGCAGAGTTTAGAAGTGTTGAAGTTCTTTCTTTTAATCATGAGCTGCAACAGCACTGGAAAACATATGAAGTTCTTTTCTTTTTTTTTTTTTTTTTTTTTTTTTTAAAATGTTGGAATAAGCACTGACTTGATGAATATGTCGAGAAGACGGTGCTGGATGTAGGAACAGGAAGTGGTATTCTTGCAATATGGTCAGCTCAAGCTGGTGCGAGGAAGGTTTATGCAGTGGAGGCGACAAAGATGTCAGAGCATGCCCGAGCTCTGGTAAAAGCAAATAATTTTGAAGACGTTATTGAAGTGATTGAGGGTTCAATGGAAGATATTAGTCTCCCTGAGAAAGGTTAGAGCTTGGCATCATATGACTTCATTCTTGGTTTTTCATGCCATGTATCTTAAGTCTGATGTAGGTGTATGCTATGCCTAGTTATCGCTAATGACAGTATGAAAACCCTTTGATGGCAGTTGATGTGATCATATCAGAATGGATGGGTTACTTCCTTCTGCGTGAGTCTATGTTTGATTCAGTGATTTGTGCACGTGACCGCTGGCTGAAGCCAACTGGAGTCATGTAAGTTTTGTAGGTAAATCCAAATGCTTTTTTACTTGAATTGCTTGACTTGCATGCTAAGTGCATTTCCCTTGTTTGGTGGTGGTGCAAGTAGCAATAGTCAGGGACTCAGGGCTAAGGGCTAGGCTGTTGTGCCCTCTGCCCTTTCATTATTTATCTGAGTTTTTACACTTTTGCCCTGGTTGGAATTGCAGAAACCACATGTGTAACCAACAGTCTGGGTATGACTAGTTTTGTTTGGTTTATGACCTTCATTTCGGAGAACTAGCCTCATATAAACTGAAATGCATCTTGTCAGATGCCTTTGCTTTACTTGCTTTAGGTCTTCTGTTGATTTTGGGATGTTACATTTACGTCTGTGCCTATCTATAATTGATTTGAGCAAACCAAGATCTGTGGTTTTATTTGAGGGCTTTGTTCAACTGGTATTGGAAAAAATCAACTGTGCTTTCTGCTTCCACACACTGCATTTTGCTTTCCACTTCCGCACATTGCTTTGTAAACCTGGTGCCAAGCCTAGAGTACGTGGCGTGTAAGTAAAAGCTCTCTTCAGCATGTTCAGCATCCTTTTAGTTTTTTGTGTTGTGTATGTGCAGTTCTTTGCTGCATGTGCTATGAAGCATTAAAGAAGAGTGCTTTGTATGCTTCCATCCTCTTGCAGTGGCAGAGCCAGTGTGTTACCATGGTGATTGCACATATTGTGATTCCACTGCTCACTCTCATAATCATCATTGTAGTACATGTGCACCAGAAGGAATAGGCAAAAAAGAAAAGATGGATACAGTATTAAGTACTTGATATTATGTTTCTTTGAGAAAAGAAAAGGCTTAAAACTGAGTGATAAACTGTAGTAGCACTGTCCTTGTCATTCTTCATGCACGGTCAGATAGAGGTGCTGCATTTGGTGAATATTTGACAACCTCGGACTTTAGTATTTATTTATTTTTATTTTTTTTGACAATGATGACTATAGATGTTGTTTTGTCTGACCAAATATCCCCCTTTTGGCAGGTATCCTAGTCATGCTCGAATGTGGATGGCTCCTATCAGGTCTGGGTTGGCGGATCAAAAATCGAATGACTTTGAAGGAACCATGGATGACTGGCACTGTTTTCTGGAGGATACTAGGATTAGCTATGGCGTCGATATGAGTATCTTGACCAAACCATTTGCTGAAGAGCAGAAAAAATGGTATCTTCAGGTGTGTCCTAGTAATTGTGGTCTTTGGGATGTCATATCTTTCCCCTTTAGCATGTTCTTAGTCCAGTCATAGTTATTCCCCTTAGTTTATTCATGCGCTATAGAATAGGATGTACACTAAGGAGAGCTTCTCATAAATGAATTCAATAGGGAGGTCACGTGCTACAGCATGCAATATTATGCATGCGTTAAATACATCAATTTAATGTGTTTATTTCACGTATACATGCATTGACAAGCATATTCTGACTGCCTCCATGCAAGCATGACTAGTACTTTGTATTTCCAGGGACATCTATTATGCATAAAACTCAAACTGTCTCCTCCCTTTTAGTCACTCTGCTTTGTATAGCATTTCGAGTAATTCATCCACTTTTCTAGCTTGGTGATGGTGCATGATGGGAATGAGAGATAATTAAACGTGTTTTCTGTGCTAAGTATATGGAAGAATGTTTACTGGAAATGGTTAATGAAAGGGGTTTTTGGAGCGTGTATGAGTGAAAATGAGGTTGGGATAGATGAATTTCACCACCTGGGCATAAAGGAACATGCCACCAATGAAGTATAAAGCACTTTTGATTCACTACCAAAGGGATTGGATGAGGAACCGAAAATAGAAAGTCGCTCACTTGAGGAAAATGTCATGTATATGTTGAATTCAAGTCTGCCTCTACATGTGAGATGACTCTATTTGTAGGGAAACTTTGTTTAGGAACTAAACAATTTAAATGACTCTTGGAATCTAGGTAACAATAATAACTCTGGGATTGGATGAGGAACCGAAAATAGAAAGTCGCTCACTTGAGGAAAATGTCATGTATATGTTGAATTCAAGTCTGCCTCTACATGTGAGATGACTCTATTTGTAGAGAAACTTTGTTTAGGAACTAAACAATTTAAATGACTCTTGGAATCTAGCTAACAATAATAACTCTGGGACAGTTATATAGACACATTATGATTCATGGAAACTGGCAACACTTTAAGATGCATGGTAACTAGGACTTGACTCTCCCAATTCATCCACTAGTCTGGGCAGTCAAATAACCACCTTGGAAGATTGACAAACAACCATAGAAATTGACCAGTAGTCAATTGGTAGTCGATCGGCAGCCTCCAAATCGACAGCTAGTCTCGTGATCTGACCTCTACCAACTTTGGACCCATCAAATTAAGTTGTGGTCAAATATTTCTTGCATGAGTGATGATTGGGTTGGATCAATTGATGAAACCTGAGTTGGGCTTGAAAGTCGATGTGGGATTTCAGTATCGATAATACAATGTTTTTCTACTGATATTCATTCTTCTGACATATACTGAATACAAATCTCGTATACTTATGTAACCAGATGGACCACTTTCATAGAAACGTGTATTGAGACTGTAATTAAAACTGATTGCCTTGTTGGTTGGCCTTTTGTTGTTGCCTGGAACTCAGTGGTTAAAATGGATCCTGATGCCATGTTCTTTATTTTACTGTTCTGTTATGTTGCATGAAGAATGTCAACATGTTTCTGTCCTTGTGCACGTTTATTTAAAATAATATTGGTCTCGCCTATTGAAAAGAAAGCTAAATTATGCAGACTTCCTTGTGGAACAACCTTCACCCGAATCAAGTTATAGGGACGGCGGCCACCGTAAAGGAGATTGACTGTTTGACTACCACCGTGAATGATATTGCAGAAGTTAGATCAAACTTTTCATCAATAATAAAATGTAATACGAGACTTTGCGGTTTTAGTGGATGGTTTGATGTCCATTTCCGGGTAAGACGGTACTCATGCATTTCTGACATTTATGAATGAGCTATGACTAACTTCCCTGTTTTCGTTGCCCCCAGGGGAGAATGGAAGATCCAGCTCAGAAAGAGATTGAGTTGACTACAGCACCTAGTGTGGACAATGGCACTCATTGGGGACAGCAGGTTGTATTCCTCTGACAAATATGTGCAGAATAACAACAAACTAAGCTTTATCCCACTAAGTGGGTCCGCTACTAATGTGTCAGTGAATGGAAAATTTAACATCTTGAATGTGCATAGGCAAAGTATTAAATAAAGCCGTATTGGTTCTTCTCTTCAAGCTTTTTGCCATTTTATGAGAGCTTTGCCATCCGTTGCGTAAAAGCTTGAATATGGTTTTCCTAAGGTTTTGTGTCCGTTAGATGATATATGAGAACTGCCACACAATCATTTTCAACTTTGTCTTGATTGCTTAATTCTTGAATCATACCATCCCTTTCTCATGTACTTTTGCATGTGCAGGTTTTCCTATTAAATCCTGCTGTTGCAGTTTCTGAAGGGGATGATGTTGATGTTTCATTTGCTATGACCCGTTCAAAAGAAAATCATCGATTAATGGAGGTTGTGCTGGATGGCAGACTCAAGCAACCCTCTGGCGATCTGCTTCAGTCTTTCAGAAAAATGTTTTATGTTGAATGAGCCAGTGAAAGTTACAAAATGATCATTTGGGTTCCAGCTTTAACCGCAGGTATGTACTCTGAGCACTTCCATTCATTCGAGAAGGCTGTTGCTGTGTGATCTTATTCTGATCTTCTATGATACTGCCATCCCTAAAATATTCGTTTGCTCATGGTTTTCCAGAGCCTGAGTTTCGGGATCAGGCAACCTACTGTGTTTTGGAGCACAGGTCCTCGGGTTCTGGGTTGACAAGCTCTCTTTGGAGGGTTTTGCTGTTTTTTTGACACTCAATATTCCAAGTCAAACTGTTGTACCCCTTTAATTAAACAATGTACGATTGTTTTGGGAGAAAGCATGCTCCTATTAGAATTCCAGTGATTTTCTTTTTCTGGAATCTGTAAATAGTTGTTGCTTCAAGGAAACAACTATAAGTGTGGTGTAGATCTTTAATTCCTCTGCGAGCTAATATCTTCATGGTGAGCAATATTTTTAACTGCATGCATGTATATCTTTTTTTTTTTGGTAGAAAGGGTAATAATGCATGTAGATCTTTCATTCCTCTGCAAGCTAATATCTTCTTGGTGAGCAATATTTTAAACTGCATGCATTAACTACTAAGTAGAGTCTACCACCGGCTACATGTACTAGTTTAGCCAGTTTATCTTCACTCTGAGGCTAAATTTGCGGCCATGAATACATTGGTAATCGATATGATGGTGTAGTGGGTAGCGAAATGCATTTTGGCTTATGTAATAAATTGATGCCATAGGAGGTCAAGATATTATAGGGGTGTGATTTTTAGCGCTGCCTGACGAGATTAGAAGCTGGGTGGATGATCGTTGGGTTGGACTTCTGCCCTGAAGAGGGTAGATCCGCCCAAGCAATTGATTCAGGAGGGTTTTGAATAGATGTTTAATTCTATTGAAGTGTGCATTTTGTGTTTTGAGCGTTCGGTTGTGAATGTGAAACCACTAGATAAACAGTACTTAATAAGCGATTGAGAAAAGTATTGACTTCCGAGTTTCGTAGCTTAGATGTTCAAAAGTGATCAGAAGAAAGATGGCACTAATTCATTTTTTAAGCTTTCTTACTGCTAAGGAGCTTCATGGAGATGGCTTAGAATGTGAAGCATATTTAGGTTGCATTTGGTAACTATTTTATTTCCAGAAACAATTTCGGTTCAAAAATAGTTTTTTTTTCTATTTTTGTTCTCGAGAATAAAAAATAGATTGTTTTTTTGTACTTTTTGATTTTGTTCTAAATTTATTCCTTAGTTACTTTTTTATTTCAAAGAATCGAAAAATTAGCCAATGCTACTAAACGGATTTTTGTTCTTTTTTTGTTTCGGAAAACAAAAAAAATAGAAAAATAGGATGGTTACCAAATATGTCCTTAGTGCCTGAAACAGTTCAAGTTTATGACGAGTAAAGTTGTATTAGTTCTGATCTCTCTTGGTAGGAGGAGAGAGGCTAAATGACATTGGATCGAGCATCTCCTACTCAGTTGCAATCCCCAAGCTTTTTTTTTTTTTGTCAGAAACATAAATATTTCATTAAGTAATCAAAGATGAGAAGTCCGGTAAATTGGCATCATTACATAAAAGGTCCAACAAAGTTTGAGGAGGGGATAAGACCCAATTCAGAGATAAATAATTTTTTCTGTGGGCTTTGTCTACCCAGTCTGTAACAAGGTTGGCCTCTCTAGAGTAGTGGACTATTTTAACATTTGAGAAGGCCCGCATTTTTTCCTTGCACTTACTGACAAGAGATTGAATCTCCCAACTCAACTGATTTGAAGTATTCATGGCTTTGACTAGTTGCAATCCCCAAGCTTAGATCCAAATAAATTATGCTTATCTATGGAGGTTCTTTATGTGTTGAAGTCGAATTGTATGGCAAGCACATGCATGCCTTAATTGCTCTGGAAGCAGCTTCCAACATACGCTGACACCCTCATAACTCTTCTTGCAAATCCATGGTTAGCTTTGGCTCACTACAGTTTCACATGTCAAGCTTCGCATTTTCTCCTCCCAAAATGCTTTTTCACGTCAAAGCTACATCACCCGTCGCCTCCACTTCAGGCTTTCCGAAGCTTAACATTGCCAAATTGCCTTTAAGTCCTATGCCTCAGCCATCTATAAAAGTCTGGTGATTTTCAGAGGGTTGGTACTTGGTAGGGTTTCAAAGTGGTTCTCTTGTGCTTCCCATCTCCTGAAGAATGCACAGACTATCGAGCGGGTTGCGGGACTCGGACGAGTTCTTGGTCAACCTGTTGCCCGCGTCGGCGGCCCTCTCGGCGCTGAGGAACTCGTCTGCCAATGACTTGCCGCTGTTTCGTCATCCCTCATCCGATTCGACCAAGAAGGAAAGCGGTGCTCACCTCAGGTCACCAGGAGAGAAAGCCATTCACCTCATCCCGGTTGTTCTTTTTCTCTGTGCTCTCACTCTCTGGCTTTGCTCTCATTGATAAGGAAACAGCAATGTGATCAATGTGATTTAGTTTGCTTCTTTTCCCTTTCTTGGAAAAGAGGAAAAGTGATTATGTTGGTGATATACCTTGGATGAAAAAATTAGATTAAATGGCTTCTAATTCTGACACAATGCTCACAGAATACCATTTTTTTTTTCATTTGGGATCACTTACTTTAGCTGTCAAGCAGCTCTTCTCTCTCCCTCCCTCCCTCCCTCCCTCCCTCCCTCCCTCAATATAGAGAAAGAAAAGCAAATTGAATTGGCAAGCTATAGTTAGTAAATTTTCAGACATCTAACTCGGGATTAAGGTCGCGGGTCATGGTCAAGAATCTTGTTATGCACTACCTACTCCATCGACACTATAATCTGAGATAGGTTCGATGTCTGACCGGTTCAATAAAACCGGTCGTCTTAGGCATCCCATCGCGTGAGAGCAAACAATAGAACTAAAGAAGATCATTAGGGGAAAGACTAATCTGAACCAGGCGGACCAAGAAAGTCTGGAAGGTTCATACCATCTTAAACTAACCTCCCTTTACACCGGTCAACCAGATCGATAATCGAGATTATTAAGAACTAAACACGGAGTCGGCTCTCTTGCAATCGTATAACCTCATGGTTTTTTGCGTGGTCGCTTTGTGATGAGTCTTCTACTTAGTAACAAACGTGGGAAACGTGGCCGTGACTCCGAAGCAATCGCCCCATCCTGGAAAACGATAGAGCTGCCAGATCTTTTCGTACATAGACAGAGCGTAGCATCGATGAAGAATCGAGGAGAGACGTGAGATACAGGAACTTTTGGCTCAAGCCTTCCGGTCTTTCCCACGCCTCATACGTCAAAAGGTGCCGGTGTACGCTCGAACACTTCACGTACAAATTCATCCACGTCTTAAAGGCCTTTCGACTCTTCCAACGAAGCCGAATGACCCGAGCTCATGTTGAAGTCTCGAAGGCTTGCGGATTAAAAGGGTCCCAAGGGTCCTGCCGACACAAATGAGTGGCTCACAAAGATGAACTATAGCTAGGCTCTTTGGGATAACAAGTCCTAAACATATATTATGCGGCGGTCAATTCAATTCCAAATCTTTCAGTTATGCCAATTTAGTCCTATATCTTTTTACGATTTGCCAATTTAATTATAGATATTTCGATTGTGCCAATTTAGAAATAACAAACATTTTGACGATATGTTAATGCCGACCAATTATCCCAATGATAGGTATTTAGGACTAAATTGACAAAATTTCAAAAAAGTTAAAAGTTAAATTGACAAGACTTAAATGTTTGTGACTAAATTGGCAAAAGATTTGAAACTAAGTTAGTACAATTAAAAGATTCGGGACCGAATTGGCCATCGTATAACAGGTTCAAGACCTTTTGGATGATTATCCCTTCTTTTGCGGGTTTATGAAGTTAGTAGCAATATTGTATCGATTGATAATTTACGGATTTAGACGAACTCTTTTGATAGTGGAAAAGGAAAGAAAAGGAATGTGAAATTACCCATGACAATGAACTCTTTGAGAGGCCAACAGGCAATTGATGCCTTGATATTTCAATATTTGTAATGTCCTACCCTATGTGTCGAAATTTCTCGCAACATTCTCCCTAGTGTCGACTCCAGCCAAATTCGAGCTCGATATCTAGCCACTACGTGAGGGTGCGTCTCTAGCTAACTTTCATTTGGGAGTATAGATCTGTCCCTAAAAAGAATGAAAAGAATAGTTGCGTGGAAAAGACTAACACTTCGAATGATCTTTTGTTTTCTTTTATTTTCTTTCCAAATTTAGCCCAATCTTTCCACGTTATCTTAGGAATAAGCTTCCTATTTCTTTTGAAACAGTAACACCAGAAACTGCGGAACCCCACCTTTTTCTTCTTCTCTGCTTTGGATGACCAGCTGAAAGTTAGATCTTTCCCAGAAAACTTTGCTCTTTAGAGAACCCTCGAAGCAACATTCGGAAGAGTCGTCCAAACATATACGCAAGTAATATTCTTTACTAATCCCTAATGAATTCGACACCTCAAAACATCTAAAATTATGTAACGAAGAGAGTTCCAAATTGAGTTTCGTTAATGACCAGATCACTCATCCGAATCTTCCAATGTTTGTGTAACAATAATTTAATAGTGCCCGTGTTGAATGGTTCTTGGTCAAACGAAAAAAAATGAAAAAAATAAAATAAAAGGACTTTTTCAAGGGACCAGTCGTGGATCTATCTGATCCATTGATAGGAATTACAAGTTTTCTTTTCCTTCTTTTTGTAAACCCAATTGCACGTATCTTTTGACTTCGCGTGCGAAAAGCTGTTTTCTTCACTAATTTGTAACCAAATATACGGGATCTTTATATAAATAGAAACACTTTTCCATGGAAAATTTATTTATGTGTTACTAAAATGTGTGGCAAGGACAACGGACTTTGGAATGCTAAGGAGTAGAGATAGGGATGAGCACCGAGCCTGGCTCAAATCGGAAACCTACCTAGGATCGGCTCGGTTTAGGAATTGACAAGTTCGATTTATAGTTTCAATTTTTTGGAATGAGGGTCATAAAATCAATTTCTTATCAAACGTTAGGACTTACTCGTCTTAAAACAGATTTTCCCTAAACAGCGTGAGGGGACAAAGCTACTCCTTATAGCACCTGACTAATATTAAAGGGAAATTAAATATTCTAAATTACAAAAAATGTTTAAAGCATTTCATTCGTTATATCATGTCAACCGTATAATTAATTAACAAATATTTTTTTCGGGCTCCACACGTTAATGTTTGTCCTTATTCTTGATTGGAAAAGAGGTACCTCAAGAATTTCCTTTGAATAAGTAATCTTGTAGTTATGCTGGGTGGGTTTGACATAGTATCAATGATTTTTTTTTGTTTTTTCACTTTTAATTTTTGGGCATCACTATGGTAGGCTGCCAATTAAGGAAAGTGGCAAGGGAAGAGGCTATTTGACTTCTACAAGGATTTTTCGCCATAATCCATAAATATATTTGTCTTAAGAAATGATCAATTTCGTGGTAACAAGGGAAAGAGAAAAGGTGAGGGAGAGGGAATACCTAAGAAAGATCGCATTTGCGAGAGAAGCGCTTCCTCTTCTCTTTTTTTCTTTCTTTTGTCCCTTTTATCTTTGCAAAACCCTACAACTATTAATTTCACCTATAAACTAATAGTATAAAAAATCTGAAAGTATACTCACCATGACACATTTATCTTAATTCCCAAATTTACACATATGTAATACATTTACGCCATTTTAAAATTCCGTCAATGAGGCCTATTAAAAATTTGCCTAGATTGCAAAAGTTACTGACATGATGCTCATGTTACTTAACTGAAGTAAAAACAGCAATTAATTTGACTGAAAAATCATTTGATGAATATGTCGCATAGGTTCAAGTTTTGGGTTAGGGTAGATGTGTCACATGAGATATAATTTGGAATTTTTGATGTCACAAAAAAGTTTGGGATAAAAGTGTTACGGTGACATAGTTTGAGATTTTTTGTGAGTTTTTCACTTACCTTTACTAGTTGGCACTACAAATCAACTGAAAAACATGCGACAGCGCTTCACTTAACTAAAGAATTACATTAAGCAAAAATTGAAAAGTCAAGGGACTAAATGAAATATAAAGAACCATTGTGAGGACATCAAAATCGAATAAAAATCGAGAAATTATCCATGACATTATTCCATAATTCAAAATATTGGTAACAATTTCATTTTGAGATAAAAGTACAAGTGGTCCCTAAACTTTTTTGTAAATTGTCAAATCAAGTCCTTGAAAATCTTTTTATGCAATTGAGTCCCCAAACTATGTTCGTACAACCCTTGTGGAGGTCATGCGATTCCCAAGAACGTCGAACCAGACACTCCTACATTAACAGAGGTAACAATGGTTGTAGGGAGGTCGCCATAGATCCGCAAGCATGGGGCAGTCCTCATCCTCGCTACGCCTTGATGATGTAGTGATGCGGCCACCCTTGCCCATCCTAGCCCTCTCTTCCCAATGGCTATGTGTGAATGTCCGCGACGGTCGGGTATTTTTTTTCGGAATTTTTTTGTTTTCCTTTTTTTACTTATCCATATCAAACGCTTGGTTAATAAAATGCCGTATAATCCTAGCTAGTCTAGTCAATGTTTACGTGGTGACGCTATGGCAGATCATACTTAACAAAATAACCAATATTCCAAAAATGAAATTCCAGAGCCAGATTCCAAATCATGTAGAAGAACAATAAAAATTTCAATGCCTTCATTTTTATATGTCCTCCTACCAAATCCTTCTCTAAAACAAATAACCCATGTCCCAGGAAACCTATATTTTCACTTTTAGGGACAAAATGGCCTCCAACTGCAGCTTGTTTTAGGGGGCAATCTTTATGTGTGTCTGTGAAAAAAGAGAACAAAGACATCCCCTCCAACAGTGAGAACTCTTTCCCATCATCACATCAAAACATTCATACAAATCCCCCACATTAGAGCAGCATCAAGAAGTTTCCTGCACAGCTTCACCTTCAGCATCGAAGGGGAAAGAGAAGGTCAGTCAAATTCCACCCATCTTGCAGTTCTTCAACCATATCATCTTGAGGGTTCATTGCCTTTTCGTTTGATCTCCTGGTCGTGTTCCCGAGGCTTCTCATCAATGTCTTTTTCTGTCTGTTTCCGCGTATTATTGCTTAAAGTTCAATCCTTTGACGTGAAATTTGAGGATTTGCCCAAATTTCTTTGACTCTGGTTTCGTTGCTGTGACAGCAGAGGGAAACAATGGAGTTATGATCATGACTTGAATAATTTCTTCGTTGGCATTTTGATTGCTATACAGGCCCATCAAGCGGAGCAGTCATATTTTGCTCGATTGAGTTGTTTCTCTTTCCCAACATCTGCAAAGTCATAGATTTTACAAAGTGGGATTCTCTCTCTTTGCCTGGATTCCAACCAAACGGGGGCTCTGAGAAAATATTCTGCTAATTGAAATTCCTTTGCTTGGATATGTAAAGTTTCTTGTCCTTTTCATGGTTACATGGAGATGTTTGTTGTGAGTTTTTCCGTTTAGATGCTCTGTTTGATCTTCGGGCAAAGGAAATTATTGATGGGTGAAGCAGAGACATTGCCTGGACTTTGTCAGTCTCGATTATTTGGTGTTACATCCAGTCTTTCTGTCCTGGTACAGTTTTATGCATTGCAAGTCTTTGTTTTTCTTCTGATTTGATCTTATCTTGATGGTAGCAATTTTAGCGTCTGTGTCCTTTCCTTGAGGGGACTCTCTGGATAGGTCCTCTTAATGTCATGCGTCTTTAATCTTGTTGCTCTTTTGATGCCTTCTGTTCTTGGAGTTTGAAACATTACATTTTCTTGTGAATGTTAATGCTTTTAGTTTTATGAGATGCATGCTTTTCTTAAGCTCTACTTCCCTATGAATTCATGTCCTTAAGAGTGCGAAGCTGATGTTCGTCATCTCTTCTATTTTGATTCTTATGTTAGTCAACACTAGCTTCTTGGGCGTGGCATCTGACGGATGATAGACTAAAATTATGGTGGTCAAGATGGGATATAAGAAGGGCACTAGAGTTGAGGTACTGAACATAAAAGAGCTTCCATCCGGCTCCTGGCGAAGTGCAGAGATAATATCTGGCAATGGCTGCAACTACATGGTCCGGTATTATAATTACAAGGGTGCCGCAGTAAAAAATACTCTGGAGAGGGTATCAAGTAAGGCCATCAGGCCTTGCCCGCCTTTGCTAGATATTTCCAGCAATTGGGTTCCCAGTGATGTTGTTGAGGTGTTTGATAGTTTCTCTTGGAAAGTGGCTACAGTATTAAGGGCTTTGGGAAGAAACTACTATCTGGTTAGGTTGCTGGGAGCCTCTCAGCAGTTAAGAGTTACGAGTTCTGACATTCGGGCGAGACAGTCTTGGCAACATGGTACATGGACTTTAATCAGACAGGTAAACCATTGAAGGTTCGCTTATGTTTAATTACATGATATCTTCTTTTGATCTGCATAGGTATCTGTGTGAAACTTTCAATTGCTTGCATGTGCTGCACTTGGTTCAGTTGGTTTTCCCCTGTCATGTTCATGTTTTTGGTAGTTAACAAGATCTATCAGCATCTCTATATAGAATACCTGAAGTTTCTTTATTCTAGTAAACGGATGAAAGAAGTCATATGGACTGTCTGCAGTTAATTAGAATCCTGCCATAAGCTAGTCATTATGTTAATATTGTAGCGTGTTTTCTACAAATGGGACAATGCAAACCAGTTTGAATTAGAGATGTAAACACTTGTTTATTTATCACTGGTGGGTCAATGCAAGCCAGCCGAATTATAAATATGAACCCTTGCTTTGCATTTGTTTTTGTCTCACTTTCTGACATTGTTTCTGTATTCAGGATTCTGCAATTTTCCGTGAAGGAAAATGTAAGGAAATGCCATTGTTGAGGTGTGACAAGAATCCTAACCTCCCAGGTAAAAAGGAACATGCAACGCAGAAGCTGTCTCAGAAAAATAATCTATCCACCGCTGAGAATGGCGAAAATTGGCAGGATTATCGTGTCGATAAGCATATATCTATGAAAAGACCATGGTTGAATGGCTCGATTGTACCAGAAGCAACTTCTGAAGCTTTCAGGAGTTGTAAAGTTAATGATAAAGAAGGAAGATTCCCCAATGTAACTGCTGCAAATAGACCTACACTATTGAAGCAAGTTGATGCGGCTGCCATTCGAAGAGACACATTGGATCAGGAAACCTTAAAGCCTTCTTTGAGGAGAAGAATAAATGGATTTACTGAAGTGGATGCGAAGAGGATTAAATCAACTGATGCAGATGGTCGTGCTTTTGCATCCCGTGCAGAATCCCGTCACAACAATGATGAAGAATGCTCAGTCGGTAGTTGTAGCATTAGTGGAAATGATAGTCACATATGCCCTCGTGACATCTCTGCTTCTCCTTTTGAATTTGTTAGCGCTTGTTTCGGTGATGCTCAATCCACTTGTCATGGGAAACATGAGGGAAGCAGTAATCTCCCTTTGCCGAAAGAAAACTTGGAAGATGAAATACACAAGTTGGAGTTGCAAGCTTACTGTTGCACAATGGAGGCATTGCACGCATCGGGACCTTTGAGTTGGGAGCAGGAAGCGCTGGTGACTAACCTTCGTATTTCACTCCATATATCAAATGATGAACATTTGACGGAGTTGAAAAAATTAGTTTCTACAGATCATAGCATCTAGATTAGTTGAAGAAAGCACACCAATACGGCTTCTTTCTTCATTTAAACTTAGATTCATAGATTGATTCCTTTTCATTTACCTTTGAGCAGTTGCTGGAAAACAGGATCTGACGTTTTGCCTGATTGCTTTCAGTTTTATTTTGCAAACTCTAGTTTCAAATGTTCATACGAGGACTTCTTAGCATTAGACTTCAAAGATAAGCTTTGTGCTTTGCAATATTCATCATCGGCTGTTCTTTCTATTGCTTGGAAACTTAGTCATATGAATACTGTAGTCTGTTGACCCTTCTGATGTGCCAAGTCACATTACCTTTCAGGTGTGCTTAAGAACCGCATAGCAGAATCTTAGCTTTGATCGATGTATCCTTGTTCATAGCAAAACTAGCAATTATACTCTGTTTGGTTTAGCACTAGCTAAAGCTGCATCAGAGAACCTGTAACCCCCAATATATTGTGCTCTTGATTTTTTATGCAGACATAGTCAGGAATATGAAAATGGTAAACATGAAGCCAACTCGTTGCTAATCACTTGGCAATCAGATTTACGAGTCATCTAGAGCTATGGTGTATTTGTGTTTGGTATACACTTCAGGTTTGAAACAGGAAGAAGCTGCAGAAGCAACATAGTTCCCATTCGACTAAATTCCACTGCAGCTCTTTTTAGTCTAGACGAGAGGATGAGAAGGCAAGGTGATGTCTCAGCCTCCAGTTAGTGTGAAGCAAGTCAATTAACTCATTCTGAATCTCGTCGAGTCGTGTTCATTACAAAGCCAATCAGTCATCTAAGCGCATGTCATGTTCAGCATCTCGCTAATAGTGTAATCAAATGCATTTCTACTAAATGTATCTTTTCTTCAGTTTAAAGAGTGAGGCTTTCATTGCACAACCACATATTCCTTTGGAGCTTGTCATACAAAATAAACTCATTCGGTATGTGATCTGCCAGTTTAGATCTTTCAACAGCAATGGAGCTCGTCATAAATTGGTTTTTGCAAATTGTACTTAGTAAATCCATCAATTATCTCGATCTTTCGAAGGTAGACCACATACAAAAATTCATGAGAAATTGCTTTTACGTGACTTGGCTACAACAGACTATTCCATGATGAAGCAAAATTCAATATCAGATCTGTACTTCCTGAGATGCACATTCAAGTCCTCATCGGAAGCCACCGAATAGATAGCACTGTAGTCAAAGACCAAAGAAAGATTGACATAAATTCTTGATTAAGGAAAACATCCAAAGTCGGCCATTAAAGAGAAGGAAAGAGACCGGCCCAAAAAAACAAAAGAGAAGGTAAGAGAACTTAACTGATATTTTTTTAACTGGGCCCTTAGAGTCTAGGCCCAATGACTGCAGGGGGAGGATCCATAACATCTGGGGACCTAAGTCCCTGAAAATGAAGGGACATGAGCAGCAACTTCTGGAAGTTTAATACAGTAGTGTGCCAAAGAAGGATCTAATGTTCTTGCTCAAATTCTCTTAAGATCGAATGTGGAATACCCTTATCAGTTCGACTAACCACGAGAAAAAGTACGACATTGCTAGCTTCTTCTTTTTTCTTTTTTTCTTTTTTCTGGGGAAATATCTGGCAATAAAAAGCAGCAAATTACCAACCAACTGTCGTTTCTTTTGGTCAAGACGCCTCCTTAGTTGATTCCATATATGATGATGACTTGGTTGCTCTAGATGGAGTTCAATTTCGATTGCTCATCTGTTGTAATCAGAGAGCTACCGTTAAGACTCTGTAGAATTTGGACTCATTACTGTTAATGCGAGTTGGACCAAATAAACTAACAACTCGTCTCTTTCAACTGCTTTTCGGCGCAACTTCTTGCGAAAAGCATCCCGTTTATCTGGTAATCACAACCATACGCAAACAGAAACAGTAACGATCGAGCTGTTCTTCAACCTTGCGATGTCAATGAGCCAATTTAATATGTCCTTAGTATGGTTGTCACCTTGCTGTACTGACATGCGCTTACCTAACTAAGATTGGGTTCAGAATAAAAATAAAAAGACCAGTGGGATATAGGAGCACATGAAGACATATACTCTCTTATTGTCAAAATACTGTTCAAGTGTTGTTCTTTGTATTTTCATCTTGTCGCATACACACATATATATAACTATTTTGTTAAAGATCAATCTGGGTTTGTTTTTCTGCCATCCTTTTTCAAAAGGCAATTTTCCAAGAACTTTTTGTGAGACCATAAAGAGAAGACTGCACAGGTGCCGTTGTCTCTGGAATCACCAACAAACCCCACCTTGGTGTCATTCCTAGTTACAGTGTATACTGTACGGCATAAATATTTAATGTATTGAGACAACTTGAACTGTGAATTCATCTGAGATTTTCCCTTTGTTTGTTTGTTTTTGTTATATCTAATAAAATAAATAAATGGGGGTTGATGATTTGGAATGGTGTCTCTCTTTTATCACCCAAAGTGAGACTGATGGATGGGAAGCCTACGAATGAATTTGGTGCATTTATGTGGCTCCACCAAATCCCCCCCAGCCCCTGTCTCATTAGCATCTTTTCATGATTGATGCTGCCATGTGATCATGCCTCTTTCATAGAGAGAGAGAGAGAGAGAGAGAGAGAGAGTTGGGTTGTTCTTATGGCTCCTAGTCTTTATGATCTTCAATTTAGGTCCACTTTTCTCCAGAATTTCAATTCCTATGGAAAGGAGATTGAGGGAATAACAAATGCTAGATTGCTAGTGTTGTCTTCATGTGGGCAAAAAGTTCCTGCATTTTTTAGCATGTAATGTAATCTGGGATGAAAAGCTTGGTGCAACATTGATATCTTTTGCTTATATTGATCAAGAGAGCCTTTCTTCGATAAGAGAATGTTTGCCCACCTTTTCTTCCTATTTGGTCACTGTACACATGATGGAGGAGCAATCAATCTTCCCCATCTAATTTCTACATTGTCAACATAGATGCACTAATTACTACTTTGGCTTGAACGTGTTTCTAGATTAGTACACAAATTTGACATGTCAACAGCTGGACAGGCAGATAAGTACACTCTCTTTCCTTAGAAATACCGGGGACACTAATGTAATTTCGATCAAAAATGTATATGCAGGGGGTTGATTCTGCTGTCTTGTCATTTGGAGAAAATAAAGGGAAAAAATGCAGGGTTCACTCCAAGTATCTGTGATGCACTGAGAGGATGATGAAGCAATGAAGCACACATCTGTCAAAATTGATAGTTTGTCATCATAAAAGTTGAATGATCAATCTAAGATCTCATTGAAAGAAATGACATGGGCAGGTAAAAGATCAGAGGGACTGAACAACACTGAGATGTGTACAGAGACAGAGAGAAGAGCCATTTGGCCAAAGCAAACAATGAAGATGGCTCACTCATTTGAGCATGAAATGGCCAATCATACATAAATTTTAAAAAAAAATGGTTTTAAAAAAAAAATTTAGAGAAAAGGTGAGTCCTTGGACATTGTTCTATGACACCCCGACAAGGTAGCATTAATCAAGGACAGACAATTAGCCAGCTCAATCTCTTTGGCGTTTGTGCTGCTATTGGGGACATTTTATGATTAAATATGACTGCATTTATACTATATAAGCGACTCTCCTTCCAACCATATGGATTCATGCTTTAATTAAGCCAAATTTTGTGAGCTGGCCACCACCAAGATCTATTGGCCCTAGTCGGGCTATTAGAGTTTCCCAACCCGACCTCACCTTTGTGTCGAGTACCGGGTACTAATTACTAAGTAGGGCTTCTAATTGAGTTGCGAAAGATTATGTGAAATTCACATTTATTTTGAAAAAATGAAGCAAAATAGAACTGATTGTTTTTTGTTAAAATTTCTGATAATTTTCGCTAATAGTGGGTAGAACCTTCATATCTCATTTCTGCAACTAAGATTGCAAGTCTGTAGCTCACCTTGCATGATTGGCAGAATCTTTAAATTCCCCAAGACAGTTGCTTGGTTCTTGAGTGGGATTTTAAAGGCTACTTTTTAGAATCTCTCTTGATACTCACATGTTGTTTTTATCTCCCTTTCTCTTTGCAGATAGAGAAAAGCATGAATAAAAGGAATTAGGTATGCATATTTTGCTTTACACAATAAGCCTCATCTTCCTTCCTCGTTATTATCTTACTTAAAGGTGCCTTCTCTCTTTTTAAATCTCGAATACATCGGAATGTTGATTTTTGTCGTTTACTGACCTTGGGGGGACATTGCATGGATGTTAATGAGGAGGCTTTGCTCAAGACAAAGCACAAGCGAAGAAAATCCTCTGTTTGCACAGCAAATATATTACTAAACTATAGACTATAAGATGAGGACATGGATCTTGTTTATTATGGAGAAGTGCATTATATCATAGTTTAATCACGGTAAGGGCTTTTAAAAAATACTGCCTTGTTATATGGAATTTGAGGTGGTCCTGAGAGGTTAATTATGCTCCTTCTGATGCCCTTAATTATGTGAGAAACCCTTGATTCAATTATTAATAATCAGGAATGCCAGAACTCCAAGATTAGCATAATAATTATGGGCTTTCTCTTTTGGTTCATGGGTTCACCTTAGCACGTTCATCAAGAAATAAAAAGGAATGAACACACCCAGAACAATCATCTCCATCAGTGCACCAGGATTTGTCCCCCTCTCTCCGAAGAGATCATGCATAAAGAAGGAAAGGAAAAGGAAAAGAAAAAAGAAAAACCCACCTCAAAACCCTAACCAAAACAATGCCATGAGACTCCAAAAGTGAAGAAAGATAATCAAGAAATCAGCAAATGTGCTCATACTGTAATTATAGATGAGATCTTCCATCACATGGGCTTCGTGGGCATGCTTGGATTCCTTTAACAAAAGCAAGAGAACACAGTTAAACCCACAAGGATCAAAAGGGAGGGGGAATTACCCCAGCCACATGCTTCCTCCTGGGGACCATCAAGGCAAACGAAATATTTAAATAAGCAAAACGATCCACAGTAGTAATAATAAGAGCATGAGAAGATCCCAAAAAGCTAGTGCTATAAAGGAGAGGTTGGTTACTCCTCTCAATGACACTGCTCACTATATGCTACACATACCGAAGCCCCCAAATCCCATAAAAAGATGGGAGACATGTTCGTTTAAATAAATATGCCTTGCATGGTGGATTGCAGTCACCTTCTTTTCCTTCCAAAAGAACATTTCGTGCCTTGGGAAATGTTAGTGTTTTTGTATGTGGTTTGTCTATGATTTTACCATAATCTATTGTTGCATGTATAAAAGTTTGATAAGCTATCATATGCATGTCACATTTGAACTCAAACTCAAACGTATTTGATCTCAGTTTATTCTGCTTTCAAAAACAACTTTCAAAATGCAGAAAGGTATACATCCAAGTAGCTAGTTTGTGTAATTTTAAAATTCACAGTGTAAAATAAAATCACTATATAATTAGAGAAGGAACTTAGATCCTCTAATCTTAGGGGGTAACTGCGCAATTACCCTAAAACGACGGAACACTAGACCTCTATCACCGTCGTTGCGCCGCTCGCTGCGTGCCAGTCTAGGACGAACTAGGCTGTGAAAGAGCTGCCCAAATTTCCGACGACAGCGGATTTAGTGGTAATTGGACCTTGTACAGTTATCCCATTTAATTAAGAGGTCCCAATTCTTGTAGAAAGGAAGCTCTTTAGTGCTTTCTTTTTTCATTGTAAAAGGTAAAGAAGAAATAAAAGCTTTTTTTTTCCATTGCCGAAAGGCAAAAAGAATGGAACATTCGGACTGACAATAAATTTAACTAGTTAACACAATGTTTAGAAGAGCGAGCAATCCCATTGTTTGTTCAATCAAATTACGGTAAATAATATCTCAAGAAACAACGATGTCCGTAATGAATCCTATAAAAGCAATCATTCCTTTCGACATGTTTCTCTGTTGCGATTATATCCACCATAGTCTCATATATAACATAACATTTTGGCGGTGCGAATTATATTTATTTCTAAGTTAAATAGGTTAACATAACATGAAGAAATAGCTGTATGTGTGCAAAATGATGAATGGGAAGCTGGCATCGATGAGGAGAGATGATGCTTCAAATCTATGATCAGGAAAGGGAATTTATATACGATTTCCACACCACATACAGCCAAATCTAAATCTCTCTCTCTCGAGTGTTTGTTTTATTTCTTTTCTTTTCCTTCCTTTTCTTTATTTAATAAATATCAACATGTCTGCTACATTGAATCTCACAGGCCATGTCTTCATAGTTAGTTAACTGACACAGTCCGTTCTTAATGGAGGTGAATGGAGGGACCAGAAACTGGTCCAAATCATCTTAAGATAGGAACATGGCATCGGATGGACCATTCCTAACAATTCACTTTTCAGTTTCCAAGGAAACGTAACACATCCTTGAGTTGTCACTACCCGAATCTGTCGCGGTCGTGCTAAAGTGGCCTGCCGGTTTGTAACTACAAGTTCCTCTGGAGTAACTACATGGCAAACTCTTTAGTTGTAGAATGGAAAATTCAAAATATGTATGTTTATATTGACATGTGTATGGTCTATATTATGTATGTAAGAGTGGGCATAAGAGTTGAGATGACCCTTGAAAGTCTTTACCGAGAGAATATGGATAGCTCTTGAAGCTAAGTAACCAAACAACTCGAGTCCTATATATAACTCAAGATGTTCATCGAGGTATATAGATATATCCGTTGGTATATATGATTCACACATATACATGCGAAAGGTGTTGCACACATGCACTCGTGGATACTATAGACTTGATCACACTAAGCAAGAGACGAAGACTCTCTCAGCTCTTGATTGGCTTAGTTGGAAAGAAGGTGGTAGTGTATATACTTCATTAGTTTGCAGTGGGGCATCTTACCCTGATTGAAGAGTTGACCTACATTTTGATATCTTAAAGGATAAATAAAGAAGAAAAACCCTAGGGAAGTACCTCGTTTCGTGACATGGTCCACGCCCGAATGGAATAGAAAGGTCCAACAATACTTGCAGAGACGTATGTTGTTTCATTGGAAATTCATTTATGAAGATCATTGCCTCTCTCTTGACATGGGATTTAGTAGAAATTTTTGTGAGTACCATCACAATTATCATGCACCAATTAAATCAAAACATCGCACGATATTCAACCTCAATAAATTTCGATGCAGCTATTACATGTTATTTTCATATTTTCACTATGAGTTTTGGTGAGAAGTTATGTGCAATGTCCATGTAAATGATATTTATACTTTTCAATCAGAAACATTATCTTTAACTATATATTAGACCTATTCACTGCCAGGAAAATGTCCAAGAGTAATTGGGTACTCGTTAAGCTTTGTCAAGTTTGTTTCATGAAATGTAGATATTTTCCATTTGACGTAGATATATCTTCCAAGTACCATTAAAAGTGGTAGGTGCCGAAAGGGCACTAATTAACAAGACTTCATTATTATTTTTTATGCAATAAATTAGGAACAAGTTCTAGAGACTCGGCAAGACCAGCTCACAAAATCGAAGGATAGAGACAACGTGAATATAGAAATCCAATGCATGCCAAAAAGACTTCATACCACTAACTATACGAATCAATCAATAACAAGACTTTATATGCGGATATCATTTCTTTTACTGATTATATGTATCAATTATCTTCGAAGTAAATGAACTTCATGGACGAGAGAGGACACCTTTATGATAATTCAGTGCACTAAAGTAAATAAATGATATTCTAATTTGTACGTTTTTTTTTTCCATATGTGTGCGTGGACCTTCTTCCTCCTATCATTCCGCACTTCTTCCATCCAAACTATTCATCCATACTAATTGTGGCACATAATTGGTTGAGAGGTACTGAACATAGTAGAAGATGTTTGCATGTACTCTATGGCCAATCTCCCCGACAGAGCGCCTTAAAGTTCATGTTGATGATACTTCGAAGGATTAAAATGTACCTGGATTTTCGCATTCCTCAACTCCATTGTCCCCACATTGAAAAGCAGTGCTGAGTAAATTAATTTTGATGTTAACTATGTATAGGAAAGAGAGTTTTTTCTTTTCTTTTCTTTTTAAGTAAGGAAAGTAAGCTAAAGGTTTTTGATTTTCACAGGTAGACGATGCAAAGTATACAATCAAATACAAATCTCCTCCACCTTTCCAAGGGCTAGATCTTGAAAAGGAATGCACTTCTTCCTAATAGTGCCTCATAAAATCATTGCATTTTAAAGTGAATTCCGCGTCGAGCCACTAAATTTCCATTACTGCCGCCACATGAATGTTCTGGTCTATGGATTATTTTTAAGTACATTAATAGCTATAACCATTTTTCCAACTAATTTTGCATTAAAAAAAAAAAGGTTGTATGTGGCATCATGTCTTGCCAGACATGTGGTGCAAGCGAGAGAGAGAGAGGGGGGGGGGGCTTGAGTAAAACATCTTACTTCATGTTCATAAATGCATAATGTTACAAAAATGCTAGGTACTAGTGCAAAATATACATTACATACACATATGAGATGAGCTACTCCTATTCGTTAGCAAATTCCTACCTAAAACCTAAAAAAAATAATTAAAAATCCCACATGCCATTAGGCACCCTCCCCCACCTTCTCTCTCCCTCTCTCTCTCTCTCTCTCTCCCCCCCCCTCTTTTTTCCTTTTTGTGAAGAAAATAAAATTAAAAAAAAAATAAAAACATGACTATTGGGTCAGAATTTCAAAACGCCTCTCCCATTTCCTTTTCCTTCAATTTTTTTCACCCTCATTTTGTTCCTCCCTATGGCACTATGGATAACTAATTAATCATGGACAAATTGGTCACTCCACTCCACCAGCAATTCCCCCACACTACCAACACATAACACCAAAAAATGAAAAAAAAAAAAATCCCCTCATCACATATACTAAAGAGCAGCTTCGTTTCACAACCGTTGATCTTGCGGGACCGGGGGATCCGCCAACCGTTTAAATATGATGGGCGCCCCATGCTGCGGGTACAGCAGCATCAGCACCGTTGGCGCGTGCCGGTAGCTCGGCGCGAGGACGAACGAGAACCGCTGGATTATGATGGCCAGGGCCAGCTTGGCCTGCAGGAGGGCCAGGTTCTGTCCGATGCAGTTCCGGGGGCCCAAGCCGAAGGGTATGAACGCCCCCGGGAGCTTTGCTGCCCGGGCCACGCCGTCCGCGAACCGGCCCGGGTTGAACTCGTTGGCGTCGCTCCCCCATATGGCCAGGTCATGGTGGAGGGCCAGGATCGGGATCAGGATCTCCGTGCCGCACGGGATCTGGTACCCGTTGAGCTCGGCATCCGCCCGAGCCCGCCGGATCATCGCCACGACGGGCGGGTACAGCCGCAGGGATTCGTTCACCACCATGGTCAGCTGCACAGCGGATCATGAAAATACTAAGATGAACTAAAATCTCAATGCAAGGGGTCTTTTGGGCAGATCAAAAAGAGAGAGTAAAACAAAACAAAAACAAAAAAACGGGGACGAGCGTACCGTCTTGAGCTTGACAAGGTCGTCCTTGGTGGGGACGTCACGTGATCCGCACACCCTGAGGACCTCGTCACGTGCCCGGACCTGCCACTGCGGGTGCATCGCCAGGAGGACTGTCGTCCACGTCAGCATGTTCGACGTGGAGTGCTTGCCGGCGAAGAAGAACCCCTTGCACTCCTCCACGATGTCGTTCACCGAGACCGCGTCCGACGACTTGGACGCCTGGATCATCAGCCCCAGCAGGTCGTTGGGCCGGCTTCGGCTCCGCCCCTCGAGGGCCGCCGCGTCGCCGCCGCCATCGCCGCTGCTGCCGCCCGACTCCTCTTTCCGGCGATCGATGAGCTTGACGAGCGACTTCTTGATTTCCCGGTCCAGCTTCCAAGAGACTATGTTCCTCTTCGTTGGCAAGAACCTGCCGGGCGAGCGCAAGGAAGTGAGTTAATGCATCGAATAAATTTCGGGTTTTTCGAGCCCAGCACGCCAGTTCCGAAAGATTTGACGAGTAGGCGATGGCGGGTATTGCTTGATTGACGAGTTACCTATAACCAGGGATGAAGACTTTCTGGAAGACGTCGGCGGCGAGGACCATCTGCCGAGCTTGGAGCCTGAAGATGGCCTTGCCATCTTCGTAGCTGATGCCGAATGCTGTCCTGGTGATGATGTCCTCGGTCAGGTTCTGGAGCCACTCCGAGACCTCAATCTCGACCTCTCCCGATTTGGACATCAATGCCTCCCATTTCTCCAGCATGCTCATCACGCTACTCGCCACCACCGGCACCAGCAGCTGCGCACCAAAAAGAAATCGACAAGAGAAAGACAGGGAGTCAATCGATGCGGCATTGACTAATTGAGTGCGTTTCTTGATGTGATTGGAATTCTCTCGTGGGATTCTTGGGTGGGGGAGAGCTTTTACTTTGAGATTCTCCATGTAGAATGTGGGGACGATGATCTTGCGGTGGTGAGCCCATTTCTCGCCCCTGAGGCTGAGGAGGCCGTCGCCCTCGAGCTGCTTCACGAGGGGGTGCGACTCGCTCTTCTCGTAGAATTCCGACTGCTTGGAGGTGAAGATCTCCCTGATCAGCTCGGGGTCCGACACCGTGAGCCGGACCGTGGGTCCGAACCACACCAGAAACGTTGACCCTGCGAAATCGCTTGGTGATGTCATAAAAAAAGCTAGAGACGGATTAGTGCAACGACGACGAGATAGGCGGTGGTAATGTGGCATTGAATTTCCATGTTAAGTGGGGGGAAAATTTAGAACAGATGGAAACAGCTGCCAAAGGGCAAAGGGGTTTCTTGCACCAAGAGGGAACTGCCACAAGGCCTCAAGGTGTAAGTGGGGGGAGTTTTGCTTAAAGAGGAACGAGCAGGGATTACACGACAACCATTAAATTCAGAGGGCATGGATAGTGTAGACCCTACCACCGCCCGAGTTAAAGAGAGAGAGAGAGTGGAAAGACAACTAAGAACAGTGTCGCTAACAAACAGAAGGAAGTTCATTGTCACCATTCGAACTTCCATGATAAACAAAAGAAAGTGGACAAGAAAACGCCAGCGAGAAAACGTAGCTTCAGCGTCCTCAGAAGAAAGATGACAATTCATTGTACGCAACACAGAAGGGAAAAAAGGGCATGGAAAAAAGAGGAAATTGAATTTGCGGATTCGTCACGCCTGAAAATCGGCAGGGAATAGGGGAAAACGAGAACTGCTGTTGGAGCTACAATCTCTCCACATTTTTTTTATTTGAAGGAAAGAGAAAAATATTGCAATTTGATGGGCACCAAAGAGAGAGAAAGGTGGAACCCAGGAGGTGCAAAGAAGCATTAATAGAAGAAGAACCCCAAAACAGTCCAAAACCTCAACTTCAACATCAAGAACACCAAAAACTCAAAAAGACCCACAAACCTAAAAGATAAAAAAAGAGGAGAAAAAAGAGCGAGAGACTGAAAAGCCGTTAAAAAGAAGTACCCTAGAGAGAACTCAAAGGAACAAAACAGTAAGCCACTGAAAGTAAAAAAAAACTCAAAGGGGCCAAAGGGAACATCATCACGCTGAAGTACATTCGCAGTCGCTTTAATCATCAACCCCCCACCACCTCTCCCAAAACCCAGAAGCCGTGCCCGTTCAAAACGAAGACGCTCAACCACCCGTGAAAAATGCAAACATCAGACGCATCAAGGACGAAGGACTTCAGATGGAAAAGGGGGGAAGGAGCTTGCGTAGTGTACCGTAAATCTTCTTCCAGTGGTGGTAGAAGGAGAGGACCCTGGGGAGGATGTTGTGCGAGAAGGGGGGCGCCATGGGTTGCGACGACGCCTTCATCATCATCCCCACCAGCTCCTTCACGTTCCCGATGAAGAACCGATACGGCGGGCCCCTTATGCCTTGCCGCGAGAAGTGGTCCTCGATCCTCCTCGGCCGCCACCACAGCACCGCCGCGATCCTCAGTGCAGCGGCCGCCACGGCCGCGCATATCAGCGCCAGCTTCAGCCACGCAAACGCCTCGTCCTCCATGTTCACACACACACAGAGACAGAGAGACAGAGAGAGAAAGAAGGGGTGGGGGCTCTCTCTTCTTCTTCTTCTTCTTCTTCTTCTTCTTCTTCTTCTTCTTCTTCTTCCTTTCTCTTGTTGTGTATGTCTTTCTGGTGAGAGATTTTTGTTCTCTTATATGACTGAGAGCTTTGCCTACTTGTTAGTGTCTCCGCTTTTTAATACCACGCGAGAGAGAGAGAGAGAAGAAGGGGGAGAGAGAGACAGAGAGGCCCTTTCGTATTATTTGCAGCAAGCGCAACGGCGTAGGGGCCGCCATTGGAATTCTAAGGGTCAACGAATTAGGTGCTTCTTTAATTATTTTTTTCTTCTCTTCTTGGGGCCACCTTGGACGATTTTACCCTTGCTCTTTTTTCCATCTTGAAAAAAACAAAGATTAGCTATTTCATTATCCCTGAAAATATTATTTGTCTTTCTTAATTTAGAGGTCGGGATACCCTTCCATTGCGCTATAGGGTCTCTTTGCGAGTACTGTTAGATACTTTTAAATCATGCCAAACTAAAAAATAATTTCATTTTCGATGCATGATTATGCACGACACGAGATCAATAGTGTTTGAAAATGACATAATGTTTAACGAGTATCCCTAAGAACACTTGTTAACAAAATTCATAATAACACGCCATTTGTTTTGATATTATCGTGAAAATAATCTTCCAATCAATGAACCCCCTCCCTCTAGTCTCTCTGTATATCTATATATAAAAGTACTGAGTACATAGTTTAATGATTAAGAATGTGGTTATCCTAATGGAACGACATAGAATGTACTTCTTGGGCATATAAGTTTATAATTAAGTTGGGACATTCCATTTGTTTTTTTGGGGGTGCATGTGTTGTGCTGGTTACAGCAAAATGAGGTATGTTACACGATAATCATTCATTAATAAACATGCGCTTACTAAACAGGGCGGGCGATGGAATTTTTAATAATCATCTCTTCATGCTGCTCTCTCCAAGAGATGATGAGTCGAGAGGCTTTCGTCTATTACAGTCAAGAAATTTGAATTGATTGCTTCAAATATCAAAAATAGAAAATTTGAATTGAAACCAAAATGGAAAACATGAACTAATAGAAGAATAATTCCATATTTTAGTTACTTATGGGAATAGTATATTGTTATGGTTCGTCTTTTTGAGTATATGAGAAGTACTGACTTTCTTTTTTTTTGGTAAAAAAAATTGACATTAAGAGCTACTTCTCGAGGTTGTCTTATATAAAGCATGTATGAAAGTTTAACCAATTAAGAGATCCTATGGTCATGCATTAATTTTTTATTTTTATGGGTCGAATTGGGATCATTTCCATTCAAGGGATAAAACTGAGATAGGGAAATCAGCCTCAAGATCATTTTACAAATCAATGTCACTCTCGACAAGTATCTGTAGCCCGATGGTTATGCCGATGTAACCTGTTGGCCGGGAGGACACAGTCGGACCTCCCATTTTCTCCTGTAAGTTGACCTGCTTGATTCCTTGGTCAAATCATAGTTTACATCGGAATTTGATCTTATCGAGTATAAATGTAAGGTCGTGTCCAATTTCCGATGATCCGATCAAGCTTTGACCACTTTTTAATCATGTAAATTCGATATGTCAGTGGCGAAAGGGAAAATGAACTGTGGGAATGTGTTGGGCTTGTTGGTCTCTCATTTTTCAAATGTAAAGTAGATTCGTTGATCATTTTAGTCACATGAAAATGTGGATACAATTTCCTAAGCACACGATTTCGCCACTGCTTCAGCTGGTCATCTTACAACTTAGGAGAGGTTTGCATGGCCGCATGGATAAAAAAGATGTTCGAAGAAATCATGCCGTCATGTGTTCTGACAAAATTGACAACTAAATAGGAAGGAAACAAAAAAAAATAATAGGTGGTTGAACAATACTAATCGTGTTTTTATCTATGTATGACTAATCTCATTCTTACACGTTTTGACAAAATATAGCGACTCGTCAATTCAAGATTAAATTGTCGCATGAAAATGTGAACACAATTTATGAAGTAAAATATTTGACCACTACTTTAGCACGTCATCTTACAGCTTAGATGGAATTTGGTTATGTGGTGTGGTCGTATGAATTTGGAAGACGTTCAAAGAAACGACACCGTTATACATCTTGACAAAACAAACCGACAACTAAATAGAAAGGAAATAAAAAAAATCAAGTGGGCAGTTTAAAAATAATAATCGTTACATTTACGTATAATTAGACTCACCATTATACGTTTGACGGAATAGACCAACTGGTCAGTCCAAGATTAAATTGGGTAGTTGATAAACTAATACTACTGACACAACTTATCTTCCCGTCTATCGGCTTGCGCAAGTATTTATAAAGTAAGAGCAAGTAGCATTATGTAACCGATATACAGACTTGTTCAAAGGTGATTGCGAAGATATTGTTACCCATGTATGATACCACTCTTTGTTGGAGAACTTATGGTTATGTGGTGTGGCCATATGGATTTGGAAGACATTCAAAGAAATCACGCAGTTATACATCCAGACAAAATAGACCGACAACTAAATAGAAAGGAAAACAAAAAACAAGGTAGGTGGTTGAACAATAATAATTGTTATATTTATATATGATTCGACACACTATTATACATTTTGACAAAATAGACCGATTAGTCGGTTAAAGATTAAATTAGGCAACTGATAAACAGACATTACTGGCATAACATATCTTCCAATCTGTCGGCTCGCATGTGTCTTTGTAAAGTAAGAGCAAGTAGCATAACGTAATCAATACACATAAGATTGACGATTTGCACGAACTTGTTCAAAGGTGATCACGAAGATATCGTTACCCATGTATTGTAGGATACCTTGTGGAGTGTAGGTAATTTCACCATGCGTACGCACTTTGAAAGACCCTCGAACGCAGCTCTTTCTACTCCTTACACATAACGCCAAAGCCAAAAGCCACAGCGCATACACGCTCATGCTTAATCACCCCTCCCTTCCTCTCTCTCTCTCTCTCTCTCGCCTACAGTTGTTACTTTCTCTGTGTCCATACATGCTCGTCTCAGTCCCTTTAACCACTAGTGAGAACACTAGAGAGGAAAAGAAGGGAGATGGTGCGTTGAGCGTCCAATTGCAAAACGCACATCAACTTATATTAGACTGATTTTGGGGAAAGAAAATGAAAGAGGGGATAGATTGGAGAGGGGGCACAAAGGGGGTTGTTGTCTTGGAATGTTGCTCTTAAATTTTGGTCACATGGGACAAAAGGGCCATCGAAATTTGGGTCTCTTTTCTTGTGGCCTTTAGGTGGGGAATACGTGCCCTCCAGTCGACCCAACAGTCCGTGCCCCACCCAAAGACACTCCCTCCCTAATCTTGTCCTAATGCACCCAAGACATGTTGGGGCCTTGTGCCCTTCAAGGGTCCTACGTAAATTCAATGTCAAGTCCTACTACATTTTGTTTGTAGTAGCCAAATTAACTCATGTTCCTTCTACATGGTCTAATGGAAGTTTTCGCAAAAATGATCGAATGCAGCTAAATTCCTACTCCTTCTCAGCCTATGAGGTCACTCGCTCATGATAGGGATGTGTTCCTCTCTTGTTCTTTTTCCCCTGCTCTTCAATAAGGGAGGTAGCTCGACCATAGAATCGTGGATCGAGTTGTTCAGTGATCAAATCCAGCCTCATGTAGGGACAAGGCGCCAGCATTCTGTTATTGTCGAGTTCGCAAGAGCAGGACAATTACATCCCACCATTCCTTGATGAACAAACCCAAATCTAAAGTAGCATCAACCGAGTTATAGCATGTGACTCCTCATGATCTAAGTCTTGAAGAAGCATACCCGAAATGATGTCTTTTGGAGCATGCATCCACTCGGGTATGGCCTTCCCCTTCTACTAAAATGTAAGAATCTCAACTAATCAGTTGTCAATACACGCAACATATTAAATTCATCCTAGGTTTTTTTTTTTTTTTTTTTTTTTTTTTTTTTTTTTTTTGGGGGGGGGGGGTGTATACACTCTGGGTGATCAATGTATGGTGGTGGATTCTTGGCTCTGTACCACACAGAGTTGAAGGGAAGAACTGAATTTGTCCTTCACTGCCTCTTTGCCCTGTCTCTTTGGTTTCAGTTGGATAAGGCTGGTGCATCTAAGACGAGACTTTTAGAAAAGGAGGAAATAAGAGAATCTGACCAGGCCTGGACCTGTGAAAAAAAAATAAAGAAGAAAGGAAAAGATGGATTTTCTCTTTAATTTTTCTTAATTAAAAAAGTTCAATAAAAAGAGCTAAAGGACAAAGTATGTGCAATCACATAACAGAGCCGTGTGGAGTTTTCGAAAATGATCAAAATCATTCAGCCGAAAAAGCCTGCAAATGATGGTAGTGATGATGAAGCTCTCCCCCCTTCCTTCCTTTGCCAATTTTCATATGTTTTTTTTGCTCCTTTGTTTTTCTTTTTTCTTTTTCAAACCATGTTGTTACTTTTGGGCCACGTGATTTCTGTGGACATCAAAAGGGAAAAGAGAGGGCTGCGAATAAATCATAAATTTCTTGAATACAAATCGAGGGTCATGTCCAATTTGACTTATTTGCAAACCAATATTAAAAAAATTAGCCTTGCTTTTTAGAAATCTTTTAGCAACATTAATTAATTAGTCCATGGCATCAAAATAGATAAATGAGTGAAGACAATGCTAGCCCCTTTGTTTCAGTGGCCACCGGGAAAAAAAAAAGGACTCATTCGTTTCACTGGGAAGTCGATGTGTGGAGAATCAAATAAAAAGTACCCAAGAATATTCTATATACAGTTAATTAGTAGTGTTTGAAACCTGATATAAATAAATAAAATTGATAAAGTTCAAATTTGATTTGAGTAACCTACAATGTTCAGCAATCTTAAATTAAGTTGTCCAACTAGACCGACCGATGATAATGCCATGATTCTCCCCGACGAACATTCTAAGAAGATGGAAAATTATAATATGCAAAACATCAAAAAAGAAGGAAATCTGCCTATATATATATGGGAAAAGTAGATTTAGAAATATATATAATATAAGGAAAATATAGATTTAGAAACACTTCACCCTTACGTCAAAGTAGAGTTGCGTCTCAATATCTTTTAGTTTTTTCTTTATACATTTATTTAATTTTTATTAGTCAAATTTTCTCGAAATATCAACCTACTTTATGATGAGAGGCTGATGGATTGTTTAAATAAATTCGTAATTCGAACTTTTTTTTGGATGGACTAATTAATGATGGTCTCGCTGGATATGTGGTTCCGAGGAAGGAACAATAAATTAAGTGCTGCAACGCTTGTAGAAGACTAATGAGTCATTCATTTGAGTTTGAAATTTGAATAAGAGGATCATTTACGCAATGTCAAAAGGAGAAACAAAGGGTGATCCTTTTATTTGGGGTCGGTAAAGCGATGAATGTCTACCGTATGTGGTGGATTATATATGTATTGAGAATACTCAAACATATAATAAAAAAAAAACGTTTTTTTAAATTGCGTAAATGTTTGGAACAATTAGTAATATTTTCGCAAAAATCTCACATGATATATGAGCAGGAGATATTGAGTAGATCAATAAGAAAATCATTGACGGTGTTGTGGAATCAATATCGACACATAGCTAAGAGTTGTTCAACCAACTAAGCAAAGTAAAGGCTTGGCCATTGCAAAATTTGGCTAAGTGTTTGAAGCAAGCGGAGGACACAAGGACAAGAAGATCGACCGAAGGCGAGGATAGCAAGTGACGTTTGAGTGACCCAACAGCCTTGGAAGATGTAACTGTTTGTGAATGAAATTGGCATGTGAATAAGGGGGCCGGAATCTCGGGAGTGCAGTTGTAACCATACTTAGAGTAATAAATGCAAGTGAATGGTTGAAGCTAGTGGGATTATGTATATGGTGACACGTAACTATAAAGGGATCGTCAATCAACAACACATTTTCCCGATTTAATTTTCTTAGTTTATTAGTGATATTGTCTTTTTAGTTTCTATCATTTACAATCTTTTTCCTTTCAAGTTGCTATTCATCTTCTTTGTAAAATTGATCAAGTTTATATTCGAAATCAACATTGAACCCATTTCATAAAAAATCAAAATTTAACTTTCGGTCGAAGATTTTTCACTATTTGGGTCGATACCCATCTCTAGTGACGCATAATTCAATTATTATCAATTTAGGGGTATGAACGTAGAGGTCTAGCTATCTAGAAATCCATAAAACACTATGCAAACTTCATGAAATGGATAACTTCTAACATTTGACCTATGCAGTTGGCCATGATGAAAAGTAGTCCAATGAAATTGATAGGATTTAAAAAGATGGCCTCCAGAACTTAAGCTGGAACTTCCTCTAATGCCTCCAACCAATTATCCTAACCCTAAGGGCTAGGAGACCATTAGATAGACAAAACCAAAATCTATGTATATATGCACTTTGTATCTAGCGAGAAATTTATCCCTGCGTTGATATTTCCATAATCCAGAGAAACTATGCTCATCCTTTTTTATTTTAACAAAAAAAAAAAAAAACAAAACAAAACAAAAGAGAATTTCACACGAGAGAAAGAGGGACTGTTCAACCTTTGGAATGTTAGCGACATGTATGTCCGAAATAGTTGGAATCTATAGCTTTTGTCAAGAACCGAAAACAAACCTAACGACGAGAAAAGCAGAAGAAGAATTATTCTTATTCACTGCTATCATTGTGCGGATTAACTTTTACCTTTTCTTTGCATAATAAGATGGAAAAGAACAAAGATTCTATGCAGGCTGTAGCGAGAAGAGAGGATCCTACATATGCCGAAAGCCCTTTTTGCCATTTGTAGAAAATTTCTCAATCAAATCGAAAGGGGGTAACATCAAGAGTACGTACCATCTCCAATCATTTCAATTTGAAATGCGTAATTAGGGTTTAAATCGTCACTTCCAAATTCAAGCAACGACGCCCTCCGTGAAAGCATTTGCGTGGGAAGGTCTTGACTAGACCGTCAAATATGGGACTGTTCAACCTTTGGAATGTTAGCGACATATATAATGAAAAGAGTGGGAATAGATTAGTGTTTGCGCTCATTTGTTTGACTTGATATATTTTTGAGAGATTGCAGCACTTTCTATTTATATTTACACATTGCATTTTGATTAGCAATGGCCCGTTCTATAATCTCGAACAATTCACATATTCCGGCACCTCTTTCTCTCGGTTGAGTGCCAAACTTAGGTACATTGGTGTTCAAATCAGCCATATGTTCTTTGGTCTGATTTCATAATATGAAAAGTGTAATGGTTTTGGACTTTGTGAATTTCGATTGACAATAGGTATGTAAGTTGTGATTTTTGAATGTCTTGTATAAAATAGGCGTTCTCTTTATTGGCAGATTGGGTGGGTTTTTTATTTTTTATGTTGTCTCCATTGCCAACAATAACTATTTTTTATTTTTATTTTTAAGTGCTAAAAAATCAAAAATATAATAAGGAAAATCATCCAAAAAATTCATCCAATTACATAAATGATATACAAGTAAATTTGCAAATTCGAGGAAAAAAAATTACACTTACAAGTTCTCTAATATTGATTAAAAATACATTACATCCAAGAGAATGTCTAATTAGTTTAGTGTCTTCGTTGATGTGTCCCTAACCATGACTTGGATGATAAGGTAGCATGGCCATCCTCTTCTTTATGTTGGGCACATTCGATTGGATTCAATTCTTGCAATAAACTATCATGTCCACAAATTGCCATTCTAGATCTTCGCAATCAACTTACATTTATTGTCCACCATAGTCCATTGGCTAACACTAAATATGGAATCCAATAGTATGCGGGCTCAGTACGTCTTGAGCCATCGTGGAATGAGTCATGAAATGTGAAGTTCTACTCTTACATCACTTCAAAACGTCGATATTGTCTTCGCCAACTCTTTCGATATATTTGGGATAGTATGTTGTGAAGCATCCCTCGACTTCATTGGTTGATGATGATGAAGAGCTAGCAAAGGTTGATAGGGCATTATTCTTTTTTATGAAGTAAGGACCATAATTATGACTAGAAACTACTCGATAAGAAAGTCATCTTCGTTGATGGGATGGAGTTCGTCGTATTGAATCAATTGCCATATGTATCATACATATTTTAGAATTAATTCCTCAACATCATCAATATCTGTTCCATTTGGACCTCCTTAACTAGCTCCAGATTGTTGTATTATGGAACAAGCGGATTCCTGAGTCCCTCTAACTTGAACCTCAATTTCAAGTAAGTGGACACAGAAAAAAGGTAAAATGTGTATGAAATAATTGAAAATTTTCGCCTTCAAGGCTAAACACACTTTTTTGAAGAAGGATTACCCTCCTTGTTCGCTAATTTAATTGACATCATGTATAGGAAAAGAATGGCAATGTTACTTGATGGACAATTGTTAGATAACAAAGTATTCGATGCATTGCTGAAACGCTACAAGAAGTCCCCATAGATTTCTGCAACCCTCCAATTTTGTTGTGCCGACAACGGGAAATAAGTATTTGCGATATGAGTGGCGGAATACAGCATCAACTTAGCCATCTCTTCGCATCCCACCTAAAGATCTTATATATCGAATTCCACCTTGTTTTTACATTTAGAAATACATTTTTAACTTTCCTTTCTTTTGTCATGTATAGGATCTCCAACTCTTGATACCCGAGTGGGGTGGATCCAATCTATTGAGCCTACCTATGTAAAATAGCTACATAATCATAAAATTGACGAAGACTATCTTGCGCACGCAGATTAATGTAGTGGCACAGACAACGTACATGGAAAAAGATCATATTGCAAACAAGCTTTACCTGTCTGAGCAGACTTTGGATTAAAAGGTATAACACTAGCATTATCTCAGGTAATCTAAAAAATTTATCGAAGATACCATACTCATTGATAGCTTTCACTATTGCGGTAGTTGTATTTCTAGAATCATACATAAATATGAACTTCTTAAATGTCAAAGTTTGGTGATAAAATTTCCAATCCATAATAACTCAAAGGCCCATGAAAATACATCAGACATAATTGGTAAGGTCAGTCCATAAATTAGAAGTTAGAGTGACTCGTAAGTTACACATGGACAGTAAATGTAGCAACGCCGTCCTTTCTCCTTTGATTGAGCCGAATCATTCAAATTGTTTGCATCAGTGACCATTGGGCAAAAAAACATCATCCCTCTATAAATTTCCCCCATTCACTTATTGATAATGTAAAGAAGGATTGTATGGTCTTCTATGGTTAATTTTAACCCACTAAGTTTAAGAGGATGTCAATTTATTTTGTCCCAAGTATTAGAAGTTTCAATTTTTAGGCATCAAAACAGTTTTTCATACCTTATCTATTTTCAAAAACAATATGGTGATTAAGTACGTATTCCTGTGGGGGTAAATGGGCATTTTCAACGAATTTGGATATCCCTAACTTCTAGTCATAAGTGTTTTCCCCTTTTCCTGTCCTCAAATTAGTTAGTTCATGTATACAATATATAAAAGGATCGTTAAGCTGAATTACAAGTATGTAAACATTTCATCAAAGTATACTATCCACAACAAGACCTTGGAAGAAAATTATGCTTCCACATTATACGGTCTATTACAATTTGCACGAGTAGAATTGCTAGTATACCACATCATGAAGGAGGCCGATAACGACTCGATAATTAGTTGTGACTATAGGGCCCCCTATGTTGGAAAGATGATTGACTCATAATTTGACCAAAACAATCTCTCATTTTTATATGCAAGAGGGCATGGGACAAGCTTCATAAGTGATGAAAAGATATCATTAGCAAAGACTAAGTTTGGAGAGCAAAAGATGGGATTTGCACACATGATTCCCTAGCAAATCCCCTTTTGCCTCTCCAAATATCATATTTTCCTCAAGAGTGATTAGCACTCTCCTCCTACCTTCATCCTACAACTAGAGATTCAATCATACCCCCAATATTTTATGTCAATCTTTTTGAATGTATCAACCCTTACCTGTCCTTCCGTTTATGGCATGCTTGACTTCCCATTTCCTTTATGAGAGAGAGAGAGAGAGAGGGAGAGAGAGAGAGAGAGAGAGAGAGAGAGAGAGCCTTTTGACCTAATTAACGAAAGTGAAAGCTAAAAATGATCTATGCCTACTTAATGCCAAATCCATTTTGACCTCCTCCCCAGCATTTTTGCAGATTCAACGATGCCAATCAATCACTTCTGGGGTGGTTGAAATCTCCTCAACATGAATGAGACGTGCCCACTTAAGAAATGGCTAAGTCAACGAATCCCAAAGAAAGGAGAAAGCCCGTTCTCTTTCACCTTCGAATCATTTGAGATCACCCCTTCGCTAGCTGTACCAATTTAACACTCCCAAGCAAATCTTGCTGAGCACATGAACATTATTCCGCCAGATCTTATCGCTAATCATGACGATTACAGCATATGGTATTTTAAGATCCAATTGCGTCTAAGATTGGCAAGTCAAAGCTTGAGAAATTGCCATATAACTCTATGCTGCATGTTCTTGATTGGTGGAATAGGTGTGAATGGAGAAGAATGTTACTTTCAGCTATCCATACTAATAATACGAGACAAAGGAATGTCAAAATAACTTCAAAGATATTCTCATGAAATCTCATTTGTTCATCATATTAATTCAGCTAACCAAAATCGTCTAGGACTTACGACGTTTATTTTACATGAAATGTACTTCACCGCCCAGGATTCAAGGTGCGTATGTTTCCCTTATATGTTTTGGCGTTTCCACCATCTTTTGCTGTCTATTTTATGTCTTCAACTCCCATACTTTTCGCACTCTTCTGCGGTTCATCAATCGGCATCACATCTAGATCGAATCCTCCGTAGCCCACTATAGTTTCCGGCTTGACCCCGACACTCCTCGGTTTCTAACAACTTCTTTCATGCCACCGATCCCATAAATGCTCTCGAAGTGTGGCGTCCTCGCCAATCCCCCGTCTCACTCGCCTCGGTTCGAGCGAAATGTGTCCAGATCAAATAGGGTTGGGAGAGGCCGGTCGTGTAGTTACATCAATGCAAGGTAAGTCGATCGCAGAAGCACACAGAGAGAGAGAGAGAGAGAGAGAGAGAGAGAGAGAGAGAGAGAGAGAACGCATCTGCATTAGTGTTATTCAACAGGAGCCTAATGGCCAATGCTGACGAGAGAGAGAGAGAGAGAGAGGATGGTGAGCTTTCGTCCACGCAATCAACGGTGTGACGGATCCTGCATTAGCTGCTGCTCGCTGCTGCTGCTGCGCTTTTGTCTTTTCCCTCCTCCCCGCCCCCCGCGCAGCCACGTCAAATCGCGACCAGCCACGCGTCGGCCAATCATTTTCCGTCGCTCGTTGCTCCCTTGTCCTCTTCCTTGTCAGCGTGACCAGTAGAGTCCCCCATCATCGTCAGCGATCTCACATTCAACCTTCTCCCATTTCTCTCTTTTTTCTTCCTTTTCGGAAAGACCGGCTCCCACCTAGTATATTATATAGAATAATAATGTTCGGCAGCCGTCGTAAAGAAAACAAGAACATAAAGGAAAGATTTCCATGCGTATGAACGGGAAAGAAACTCGTGTCGGCCTCACCGAAAACTTTCTCGCTTTGAAAATGTCATTTTCCGCGGCTCGGCACGCGTCGTCTAGTTTGATTACGAATCCCGGGTCGTTAGACCAACGAAAGATTAGAAACAAGGGGGAGGGAGGAGGGGCGGCGGTGGACCGGTGGACCGGTGGTGGTGGGGAAAAAAGGGCAACAAAAGTGGGGGGAGGAGGGGGCCGGATTCTTGATTTTCCGATGCTTCCACGTAGAAGAAATCAAGAAACGGCCAGTGGCCGTTGTAGGGGGGCGGCGACCGCATGGGGACAAGGCTGGTTTCAAAGAGACAAAACACGCGCCACGAAATGTAGGAGGAACCCCCCTTGTTCTCGCTTTTTTTCACCAATTAATAATAATAAAAATCTAGCCCTAACTAAAGAAACATTATTGTAATATCAAATGGAATTAAATAAAAAAAGGGCACGAAAAAGATCGTCGGTTTTAAAATAATAATTTCGAGAGGGAAAACCCAAAACATCGGAGGGTGGATATTTTCGAAGGAAAATCTCGGGAAGGTGTCACGGGGGAGAGAGAGAAATTAAAAATAATAAAAATAGAATATTATAAATATGGGGAATTGATTAAAAGAAAAGGGAATTTAGAAAATGGAAAAGGTGAAAACACTGCCCCTCGATTTACGAGTGGGGGGCGATAAAGTACGGATTTTCGCTTGGCAGTGGTTATATCACTGCCAGAAGTTGTTATCTTTGTACTCAAAATCGCTAGCCACAGGACCTGCCTTCTTATATTCTCTCCCTCCTCCTTTTATATTATTTTATGTCATTTTTATTTATTTTGTCATATTTTATAACTTTTTTTTTATATACTTTCTTTTTTCCTCTTCAGGTGCATGTGATCTCTCCTTTTGGTTTTCCACATCTACCCTCGCCAGCTTTGTGCTTTTATCTTCCTTTTTACCTTTTCTTTTTTTGAGGTTTGGATTAGGGTGATTGAGTAATTAGGTGTTGACAAGTAATTGATTTGAGCTGATTTTTTAATGTCCCGAGAATAAATCCGATGGGAGAAATCTGTTGTTTATCAAGTTACAATCTTAGTTAGTTTAGAGATAGAGGAGTTTACACACAAACTTTGAAAGAGAATAAAATTGTTATAATTCTTATGTCACACCAATTTTCCGTTACGATTAGATCTCATTTCTTCTTGACCTCGGCTTAGTCTATTGCCTAAGTCAAGCCTTTCTTTTTCCACGCTCATTTTAATAACAAATGATGCTATCATATATAATAAAAAAAAATTAGACCAAGCTAATTGCCCCGAAATATTCCAATCACGGTCAGGGGTGTAAAAGAGATGAGTAGGCTGGACATTTAGAGAAGAGTTTTTTCGGTTCGGCCTGAACAAATCGGACATGGCTTTTCAGGTCAAACTATTAGGGTTTTTTTTTTTTTTTTGGTTGGTAAACTATTAGGGTTGACACTAATGAAAATTAAACTCGATCAAATTGAGTTGAGTCAATCCCAAGTGGTTCAGGCCAAAGTATGATTGTAGAAAAAGGAATACCACAAAAAAAAGTTATCGAATTTCCAAAATCATAACATATAATTATCAAATGATCATGATAATATCATTGATAAATTTAAAATAGATTAAGATTTAAAAATTGGGTCCGGAATGATCCAAGGAATCAATTAGCATAGTAAATTTTAGTTCTTCAGTTCAGATTCTTAAGGATCAAATTTCTTGTGTTGCCTTATGTCCTTACTCCTTGATGATGACACTCGAACATTTTAGTTCCCACAAGTATCATGTGATGAAGAGTCAAAACATTTTAGATTTTTGTTGTTAAATTAACCTTGATGGTTGTGAACTGTATATAATATGGTACCGTGCTTCCAGCGAATTTGGTTTTTTAATAGAGTTAGTTGGGGGGGTCCTGCATTATTCAACGCCACATCAATTCCACAAATTCATGAAATTATAGGCAAAGACGATCACGACGGCGGCGACGAAGACATAGAAGTTCTAACATATGAAAATTGAACCGGTCTTTCAGAAAAGTCGAAGGAATCAGAGGGGACGGTGAAACTGTGATACCGACAGGAACAAAACCCTAATATCTAGAGATCTTAACTTAACAACTCGATTGAAAAAAATATAAAATTAGAAGTCGAGGCTTAGATCGGACTAACCCACCTAAAATTCCTCGACGAGATTTTCAACCTGCGAATTATTTAAAAACTTCTAATGTACTTACCCGCATAACTTTGCTTGGGGGAGTACCATATTAAGAAAAAAAAAATTGAATTGGGGCAAGTTGCTGGGTCGTCTTTCATCAACAGTAGTTTTCCATGTCATTTGAAGTTTGAAAAAAGGGACAGGAACAGTTTCTTGAAGTATAGAAAAATTCCAAAGACGTAAGCAAGGATAATTAAGTGGATGAGTGCGTAATAGCGACATCGACCCAATTCGCAACGTAAAGGTTGTGAAAAGTACTGTGTGACTATACTATTGGCAATTAGTCTATTCTGGTAGAGCTGTCTCTTTTGCTATTTTAGTTGACTTTGCCATGCTCGTTTCCAAGTGCCCTTCTAGAATTTATGTGTGTATATATATAAAAGGGTTAGGTTTTGGTATGGCCCCAATAAAATATTCCATTGGATGGGTTCGTTTGGCAAAAAATAGATAATTTTAAAAACGTTTAGTTAAAAATAATCGATTGTATCATATACCAAAATGAACAAATGAAAAAAAAAATATCGTCCGTACAAATTTTTAGATATAAATCATTATCGACAATGAAATATGTTCATTAACTAATGATGTGTATTTTATAATAAAAGAAAATATTTTTCATATAAATCATTTTCTAGAAAAATTGGTTAGTTTTCATTTGTGTGGTGATTTAGAAAAGTGATTTTCTCATTGCCAAGTAGGGAAGTTATTTTCCCCCATCTAAATTTGTTATTTTCAATCCATGAAAATCATTTTCTATAAATTTATTAATATTTCCGTCATCCAAACACCGAAAAATTGGAAAACGATTTTCTTGAAAACAGTTTTGCTTCGACCTAGGTACGGTTCAAGGATGTCCAGGAGCACTCTTTGACGAGACGTTTACAAGTCAGAAGTCGAACAAGAAAGAGTTATGTATCGGCCATCTTTCTTACGAAGAATTTTCCTCTTATATCGTATCAATCTCCACATATGCATTTATGCATTATCAACCATACTTGATGTTGATAGCTTAATCTCCAGATCATAGTACATGGGATGAAAAACGGACACGTCACTAATGTTAGAGTGTTAGAATTTCCAAAAGATCAATGTTTTGAGTGAGAATATTTATGTAAAAAAATTAGGCATCGAGTCACCATCGGAAGCCCATGTGATTACAACCGTCCGATTGCAGTGTGCACATTGGTCCGGGCCCATATGAGTGTTGGACATGCCTTGACATTGGTAAGACGCAGACATGCATATACCAAATTTGTAAGAATCGAGACATGAAAGCGATTCGGAGCCAAGGCAAACTTAAGAGATAAGATTTGCACGAAGATTGACATGTAAAGTCTTACTTCTTGCTTAAGATGTACAATGCTACTCTTGAGGAGCAAAATCTCAGGCTTAAATTGGCTTTTGGCTTTAGCTTGAACTGTTTTGAAAATATAAGTTAATGGATGAAAGTGTGGTTCGAAATTTGAATGTTCTAACACTCTCCTCACATGTGTAAACTGGATTTTGGCCTAAGATTAGAGCGTGGAAATATGTAAATTAGGGAGGCAAATAGAAGTTTGAAAATATATGAATTCAAGACCTCCCACTATGATATTAAGTGAGGCTTTGTGAAACCGTTGCCAACTATTTTGAAAACTTGATCTAATAGATGAAGAGGCGAGATTTGCTATTTAAATTTTCTAATTTAGAAAGTCCAACTTAAAATCTTAAATTTTTGGGCTGATCTTTCAAACATGAAGCCTTGTTATACCTTTCACATATGTGCGTCCACCCCCATAAGTTAAATTCTACATCTCTTAATCCGACTTGCACGTGAGAGGGGTGTTTGAATATTGTTCTATATCTCTTAACAATAGATCTTATATCTTTTTTAGATTCATGTGATCTCCTTTCACCTATTATTTTAGGTTTCTGGGTTGGTTTTCATAACATATTTCATGATCCTCAAATTCAAGGAGAGGGAAATTAGGGTGTTTTGATTCTATAGCAATGTAGGATATGTCGAACACTTCATTTATGTATTTTGGTAAATATAAATTGTATATTTTGGTAAAGATCGTGGGGTCTCACTATCATTTTAGAGATAACTACATAGCAAACTTTAAAACTTGTCATGATCATAAATTTGAGTCCTAGAACTTTTATTTCATGCGTTCGAATTCTAAACCCTAAAACTTCGATGCGCTTGACTTCTTCCATCAATTAGCTTTAAGTGGACAGAAAGTGCTTCTTGGTTATTTTTATCATTAGCCAGTACATGACGTTTTCCTTCCTGCTGTAATTGTCTCAAAGTTTTACAAGCTAACTGACCTGATCATATGAGTAAATATCAAATATTTAGTTGAAGTTGACAAAGTTATCGGATGATTTCAAAAACAAGATCGACGTTTTATTTATTATTTGTTAGTAATTTAAACACATAACAACTCATTGCAGTAAATTGTTATTATTATTTCATGAAAATACGAATCATAATATAATAATGAGGAAAACCATAGAGGCTAGTTATGGAACTTCTTTTCTTTCTTTTTTTAAGTATTCCTTCATGTGATTTTGGTAAACCAAAAAAAAAAAATAATCTTGAACTAACTATTCCATCTTACAAACCAAAACAAGAGAATAACTACAATAACAAATCAAGTCTTTTCCCACTGTATGGGGTCAGCTGTATGAATCCTATTACATCATTACGATTCCCGAATACTCCAACCTTTTCCTTATCATGCCGATTTTCACTTCGTTCTAGATCATCCCTTGCCCCTTTTAATGCGTGCTTCCAATCCTTGTTCACATCTCCTCGTTGGAGCATCCGAAGGTCTTCATTCAACGTCACAAAACAATCTCAAGTGACCTTCTCTCATCTTATCGTCGATGGGACAACACCTATCTCCTCTAGAATAGACTCATTTCTAATCTTGTCATTTCTCGCGTGACTGCATATCCAACAAGACATTCCCATCTCCCCCCACTCATTTATTCACATTTTAATGTTTAATCGTCCTTCATCCCTTGCTATAATTAAACCTATCATATTCTAGTCCTATGTACTTAACTTTCATTTCACATTATTTGAATACGAGATTTCAAAGGGCTTTATATACATATGATCTCACTCTACTTACAAATTCAAGGTAATACAACCGAAAGGGACCGTACAAAATTTCACAAAATTATAAATGTCAAGCTCAAAGGAATAACGCGCTCACAATATCAGCCTTGCCTACCCTAAAACAATCATCATATTAATGCTTTCAATCTTCTCAATTCACTTTAGTTTTTTCTTTGAACACTTTCCAGTCATGACCATCTCATCTGCATGCACAGCTGAATCTTCAATGACACAATCAGAGGAGGTGAAGCCAAAGCCGTCCCGTTCCAAGTGTAAAGGAGAGACACTGATTCTTAAAGCTTAGTCATCGAATGTGTGTATGTCTGTCAATGAGAGGGAGAGAGAGAGAGAGCAGTGTCTGGTCTTGGCAATTAATTCAGGGTTCGCCACTGGTTGTCATTTAACATTGGCATGATGAATAATCATCATCATCATAACAAAGAGAAAACTCAGCAACAGAACATCCTGGAATAGACAGCGACAGCTGCTCCCCTATCTTCCTCTTTTACGCTCGAGCACATGCTCTCTTTCCACAACATGTCCCGTTCCAAGTTTTCATGAATCTGGCTGCCACTACACGGCCCTTGCATACACTTGCATGAATTTCGTACCCTTCACATGATGGGCCACGTGATGTGCGGTCGCCATCTTAAATCTCCCGCTCGATACATCAAAGCAATAATTTCTCTCTACTGAATTTCAGATAACGAAGTGACACGATATACATGCACATCTTGCATGTCTATATGCAGGCACAGATAGGGTTTTTCCCCCACCACCATCTTCCCCTCGATGACCAAATCCATGTGATGATGCGACCTCTGTCGCTGTTTTGCTAGGTTTTCATGTCATCTTCACCCCCCATCACCTCCGCTACATACATACACACACACCCTCAGCTTGATGGCATGTCGTCCATCACCAACAATTCCACTTATAACTTGCATTAGAGGGCAGACGAGCAGTTACCATTTTCATGCAAAAAAAAAAAAGGGTTTCAATTAAATTCTCCGAACTTGAGTATTGCATTGAATATGTGTTGATGCGTCGACCCACCATCGATATATATGTACAAAAAAAAAAGAGTGTTTCATGCATCTTATCTACTTAGATGTGCCAAGGTGAGTGTCCAAACGACAAATGTTACATTTATTATTATTGCTCATGCAAATTCAACAACCTCGTGACCGGAATGCATCACTTAATATTCAAAAGATTTGCACTTTGAGGGAACCTAAGAAAATTTTGTTGCTTTCCTTTTTATTTTGTTAAATGATTTTCAAAACGAAAGCCAAGAAAATTAATGGGAGGTTTGTTGCTTTTCGAGGAATGGCTGGCCATTTAACCGGAAAAGATGGAGGACAGAAGGGGCCATGTTGCAAAGAGAGACCCCATTCTGGATAATAGCAAATAGAAGATGATTGGCGAAAGAAGAAATTAATTAAGCAAGAAGAGGCCCAATTCAATTTCTCTATTTTCCTATGCTTCTTGTTTTGTTTTCTTCTGAATTAAATTGTCGAATATACACCGGTCATTCTCAAACCCTAATCCGACCACCCACCGACAACGAAATTACTGTCCCTCGTTTGCATTGAAATCCTCCTTGCCACTGCCCCGATGGATGGGGCCTGATGAGCCCCTGAAAATTTGGGCACTGTCCTTATTGAGCCCAACCCCACATTTCATGGACATGTTGTGGGCATACACAAAAGAGAGAGACAGGGAGAGAGGGGGAGGGGCTAAGAGGCCATAGCTCTCGTGCCCCCACCTCTGAGTTGGATTGATGTGGACGTGATTTATTAGTGGGAAATGAACTCACATTCCGGTGTGGCCTGGGGAGTCCGAGTAGGCAAACCGACACCGGCAGCGACGACTCTGCAGGGCGCCGGAGGGGCCCCGGTCAGAGCTCCCGGGGCCTGGCCGTCGGCTGATGCGGAGCATGAGTACCGCCCGACCGGGAACATGGGCAAGTGGGTGTGTGTGTACTCAGGGAGGCTTGTGTACAAAGGAGTCATGTGGTTTTCACATGTGTTGGCGATAAGGCCGAATCGGAGGGGGGGAGGGTGGTCGCCAATCCCTTTTGGATGTAGTATAGTCAGTTCATGTAAGAGTTATGGTTGGAGACTTGTGTAAAGTGAACATCTTTTTGCTGCTCCGGTTAAGGACAAGACCATATGCGCGTTATGTGCAAACCCATTTTATTTCTTGTCATTACCTTGCAAGTACCAGGTGGAGGTTTCTTCAAAATCTTCAATGATTGAACCTTTTGGAGGGTGACCAGGCGTTTTAGCCCAACAAGAATTTTCAGGTGACGGTCGTAAACACCTTTTGTTATGTCAAGATCCTTAAATTCTGCCAATGTTTGGAAGTATTCGAAGAAACAAGAAGACCACTGCATAATTAGGGTTGCAGACCAGATCTGGGCTCAAATGAAGACTTGGTCGAAATTTGGGCCGCAGCAAAAACTATATATATGCACAGTCCAATGTCTTACATGCCAACCCACGATTCAAACTAATTGGGGACCGCTCAGGACATGATTTAGATCACACCACGTACCTTATCTAGCTTTTCCTGCAACAAGAAGTTTTAGGAAGTGAAGCAAAACAAATAAGGCAGTCTAACACCACCAAGGATTTATGTATCATAAGCATATAGAATAAGAGTCTGTTGTACAATTGTACTTATAGCAATATTCAAGTACCCTTGATGTATACTTACATTCTCTCATATCTGATGTGATCCTCACATGGAATTCACAATTAGGTGAGACAAGGAGGTATAAACAGGATGATATTAAGGGGCATGATTAGGTGAGACGAGGAGGTATAAAAAAGATGATATTAAGGGGTGGGGGGATGAGAGCAACTTACAAATTCGAGCCACTCAATTTGATTTGTTTGGTGAACTAGGTTCCTTTATTTATCTCTTTGCGGATATGCTTTTGTCTTCTTGATATGGCATTCATCTAATTTAGAAAAAGGATGTTTCGTTCAGAACATAAGATCATTACACTACTGCTGCCATGCTTGATATGTTTCTGCTCAGCCTTATGACGAACAATAAAGTGGACCAATGTTCTCTCCATGATAACACTATATATGAATCAGTAATGAGCAATATCCTACTGCTTCTCCAACTGTAACCTGGCATGATTTCAATGTTTATGCCCATTGAAGTCAGAGCAGTATCAATCACCATGAACTATAATGCTTGATATTGCCGAGACATCTTGCTTCTGATGACTAAGCTTTCATATGCAGGGAACTGGAGCTCACATTCATTGGCCAAGACATGACCTTGTATCCACTATTTAGGTACATGACCTTCTTTGGCAACGCAGAACCTGGAATCTAGACGTGGGAAGTCATATTTTGAAGAAATACCCTTGACTTGCAATTTCATAATGTACCCTTTGCTAGAGAATCATGAAGCTACAGATCAGCTTTTTCGACTGCCCAAAAGAGACCAAGCAAAGCTTTGGGTCCCTACTCTAGGATTTAGATTGATGGGTAATTCTAACACCACTAGGCGTGGAAGCTATAGAAGTTCTAGCGGCAGGATCAACTGCAACCCTTGCCGAGGAGTTCTGGTTTACAGAGTGATCCTTTTCAGTATGAAAAGCCAACATGAAATATGAGTTCAGAACGAGGCATGAATCAAACTTGGGTCTGTGGATCATTATAAACAAGAGAGTCCACTTCAGACAACTATAAGTTGCAACTGGATATGACTAATATTTGACAATATAGACTTAACCATTTTGGACCATCTTGTGCACCCCAAGGTGAATCCACCACGCCAATCCATTTATAAACATCCTATCATGTCAAAATTCAGTTACATAGTTTAACCCAATAGCAAGCAAGATTTGAACCTGAGATAACAAGTTCTTCAATACAGAGAGGCCTTTGTGAATCTGAGCATTTCAATTAAGACAAGAAATCCAGTTAATCAAAAAGCCTCTCACAAGTAAAAGTTTCCCTGCTTGTTTCATGTAAAGTTTCACAACCAAAAGCAACTCAATTGGAGAAACAGAAGTTTGTCTAAAACGTGGATTGACATCATGTAGTTGAGAGATCTCATGATAGATGCGTCTTTATAATGATATAGCTGCAGATAAACTGAATGTCTTTTTAGTGCCCATGCACAAGCTTCATCATCGAATCTGATTTACTCTGGTTCCTTGCTATGCTACCAGTCACGCATATGTGGGTAGAAAATCATACGAGTTTTTGGAAAACACCAAGCCAAATACACATCACCAAAAACTCGGAACGCCCTTCAGTTCAACAACCCTCTACTCAAAGGCATCGTCATCATCATCAGGAAGTGGCTGAATAGCTGCTTGAGCAAGTTCTGCCTCATGCCTGTTGGAGAAAATAAAAACCACCATTGGTCAATGGAAAGTCGAGAAGAGATTTATGAACTATGAAACTAGCTACAAAATATTAATATCTATGTAACCCAGCAAGAGAAGAGCAGATAGATCAGAGAGGCAATCCACAGCGGCAATCCACAGCCTACAATTTCTGCTTTATAATACACACCGTGACATTCTTAAGCATGATTATGATTTATATAAGCAATTAAGGGCATTTCTAAGAGAAAGGGAGAAGAGGAAGGCCAGGATGTATGACCATTTGCCTTACTACAGTAGAAATTTACGTAAAATAAAGCGGATAATAGAGGCCAAGATTCTTACTGCTGCTGTGCAGCCAAGTCAATGTGCACTTCTGGAGGAGCTAGGGCAGGAGACTCAACAAAGTGGAGGTTTGGATCCCTGCGATTACCAAAACAAATGATTAGCTACTAGACCATAACAACTTTTGCAAATGGGATTTGCACGTTTTGCTCAAGTACCCAGCAAGTTTTCTAGCGAGGTAGAGGAAGGGTTTCTCAAAGTTGTAGTTGCTCTTTGCAGAAATTTCATAGTACTGCAAATTCTTCTTCCGATGGAATGTAACCTGCTTTGCTTTAACTTGTCTATTCTTCACATCTACCTTGTTCCCACAAAGAACAATAGGTATGTTCTCACAGACCCTGTAAGATTATGGGAAATTAGCAGAGATATAGCGCCATCAAAAACTGCAGTATGAAAATGAATGAGTAGGTCGCAATCATTTTTACTCTACCTGCAGAGATCGCGATGCCATGTTGGAACATTCTTGTACGTCAATCGAGCAGTGACATCAAACATGATAATTGCACTGGCCATGAATGCTGCAGAACAACGAATGAAAGTTTGAAATTTCAACACACGAAGACACAAGAGGGAGAGGGATTCCCCCTCCCACAAGCAAGGTTACAAAGTGAATGACAGAAATCACCACATTCAGAAGACCACTCTACCCCCGCCAGCAACACACAGTCCAACAACATTTAAGGCCCTCCTCATTTTTCTCCAAAATAAGATTTAAAGATATACAACTGACATGCAAATTTTACCAACTTTTAAGAATATCACAAATGAGGATGACCATGAAACAGACATACAACTCCATACCAACTGTGGAAATTCTTTTGCAAAACTACTTGCTCCTTCACCCACAAGGTTACAAATAACAATTGACTGCACCGCTATTAAGTAACAATTGGTATCCTTAGTAAAACCCAGATAGTTAAATAAACTACCAACCAAAACATGGCTACCCCCTAATTAAAGCATTATTTCAACACAAGCTCAATGCTACATTTTTCTCCGCCGTGTCACTCAATTCACAAGAACATATACTGCAATCTGAAAATCCTTCCACTGATTTAAAAGCAAGGAACTTCTAAGAGGGAGCTCTCTTTACTCACTAATATCCATCTCTTAGACCACCAAACTTCTCCTGCCCTGCAGTATCCCAGCAGTAAAACCGGATTTTCCCACAGTTTGTGAAGAAATCCAAAGGATGGACTTCGACACCGATAGTCGCTGTTATGCACAAGGACAATACCAGAAGATCAGTACAGACAAAACAAAATGATAATCTAACGTAAAAAAAAAAAAAAAAAGAAGAAGAAGAAATAACAGGCATTTCCACATCACTTACGCTCATATTTCTTTTCGAACTCCCCAGTAAGATGTCTCTTCACAAAAGTCGTTTTACCTGCACAAAGTTACAGACTACGCTCAGGCTGCTATCCATTGCTCAAAGCTAGAAAGAAAAGAGACACCTCGTGGCTTCTACATCATGACAAATGAAGAAGATCGCAAAACCACTTTTTATCCGACACCCTTCGATTTCAGACCGATCCCCAGGAATCGTGTAAAAACATACTGTCCGCCACTTCAAATGGTTAATCCTCTATCTTTAAGGATACAGCCATGGCCATGCTACATTTTCCCGATCCCGACCAGTAATATAACTAGAGCAAACCCTAATTTAACACGGCCGCATACGCACCCTCCTACGCAAACGGAGCAACGAACGACTGAATCAAGAAACCAGCCAAAAAACAGAGCACACCAGCGACAAATTACCTGTGCCTCCATCGCCAACAATGACGAGCTTGAAGTTCGGGTAATCGACCGTCTGCTGATTCGGCAAAGCCTGAAAGAGACACGCAAGGGAAACAACAACAATTAAAACAACAAACCGAATGAGATCAAAAAAAAATCCAAACTCTGCGATCACGTAACCAGATCGCTCAGCTCAAGAACCACCCCACCAAAAAAAAATCCGACCACGACCCAAGAACCCGAGAAGAACGACAAAGAGAACCCAGATTCAAGAACACCCCGCAACCAAAAAGGAAAGGAAAAAAAAAACGAGCCACCCATAACGACGAACGCCCAGAAAATGACTCGATCGAAAAGGAAAGAAAATCGAGCAAACGGACTCACCATCGACGACGGCGAAGAGGGTCGGCAGAGAGAGAGAGGGAGACACGAATGCGTTCTCGAAGGAGCGAAGCGTAGTGGAGGAGGAGAGACAGCTGCGTAGGTTTGATGAGGAAGAGGGGGGGTTTTAAGAAGGGAGGGAAAGCGACGGGAGAGGAGGAATGAATGAGAAGAAAGACGCGATTTTTGGGCCTTTTTGTCGAAACGTAGCTTTAAGCTGACGCTGCCGTCTCGTCCGTCAGATTCGATTATTTTCCCGACGGCGAGCAGGCGTTCTAGAATCTGTCGACCGTCCGATCTGTGCAGACACCTGTTTTTAAATTCCAAGGGGTAGAGAGAGAGAGAGAGAGAGAGAGAGAGAGGACATTTGGCAGCAAAATATACCGGAAAAAAATTCAAATTCTTTCGTCCTCCATCTCGCCAGGATTCTAGAACTTTTCCCCAATTATTGCATCGAATTTGAATAAGGGGAACGAGAATTTGAATGAAAAGCAAGGGAAAATTTTTAATTCTTTTAGCGAGGATTAATTGTTTTTTTTTAATTTTTTAATTTCCTTACCAAATAAAAGTCGTATCATGAGATATCTCAATTAATTCTAAATAGTAAATTAAATAATAATTTCTTATTAGCGATAAATTATTCACATCCAAATAAAGAAAATTCATAGATGATAAATCTATTGTGATGGAAGGCAGGTTGGCCTTTGTAAAAATTGAAATCAAGAAAGTGTTTCGAGGCCATTGATGAAGAAGTTCAACTTTTGCTAAAAAAACAAAATATAGACCGTCGAATTGAAGAGCTTAAATATCCACAAATCATATGATAAAGTATTGTCTATGATCAAACTAAAATGAATCATTATCAATTGCTAGATGAGCAAAGGACAAGATTACGATAAAATTCTCCCAATGACTTAGAAAAAAGAAAGTGATTTTAAGGCATGAAGTATGCATTGTTCAAAGTTTTGTAAGACCTCCAATGATCCACCACTACGCCGGTGAAAAAAGCCTCTATGGAATGAGGCGTTCATGATATGAATCCCACAATCGAGAATATAATAGAACTTGCAACAATTTGTCGTTTCCTTTGACAAAATTGTGCAACGAGTTCTCAGTCCTATGTATGAAATACATTTGAATTCTAAATCTTTTAATTTGTTCAATTAAATCTTAAACTAGGCCAAAAAACACAAAAAAAAATCCTAAATATTTTAGTTGTTCAATTAAGTCATAACCCTTTTCAATACGAAGCACAATAAAGCCTTTAACAATGATAAGAAAATAGCAATTCATGAACCATAACTTCTAAAAAGATATTTTTGTTAAATATTGGTATGTCTTCATTGAAATTGAAGGTTAATTCGATAAATCAACCGAAGACAATTATGTAATTTAGCAAAACACAAAAAAAAAGTGAAAATAAATCTCATCCCCATATAGAACTCCAAAAATCAAAGGGTGCAAGAATAGGGATAATTGATTCGTGGTCCAGTCCCACCAAGGAATCGGGAATCAAACCAAGAGGACCTCTTCCCAATTTCTATGATTGGGCACTAGACCCAGCTAGTCTTGGGACAAGGAACCGAATCGGACTGAAGTCAAAGAGAGAAGATTTTCAATGGAACCGGTCCGGTCTGGTTCCAATGAAACCAATCACTTATTTGTTTTCTCCCTCTATGCAATTGAAATCAACGTGTATCATGTGTAGTCCAAGTTCTTTATAACAAAACAGATACTATAATATGGTCAGCCAAACTCTCCCACTATAATTCATCCTATTTCGCATGTCATTATCTTCCAAAGAGACGACAAACAAAAAGTAAGATTTGTGATATCTCCTCATGAAAACTTATGGAGCGAGTAGTCTTCTGCAGTCTTGATCATGTCCTCCGGAAGATAATGACATGCAAAAGGGTGCATAAATCTTCTGCAAGGCTGCATCAAAATCACCAAAATGAATGAGATCATGTCCTCCGAGCCATTTTTCTAAACTCTATTCCCTCCGGAACTTGTACATGCTGCTAACAAGAGGGATTGAGGGACTGAGGAATTGAGGGATTGACAGACCGAGGGAAATATTAGGTTTTTTAAGAAATTAATAAAAATTAAATATATAGGCCCTTGTTCTTTCTCTCTGTACATATGATGATCGTCTAGAGTTTGACTAAATTTCGTGGGTTTTGAATCGCTTCTGTCATATCCTATCTGACTTTTGTTTTTCTTATTGAATTGATGTTGCTTCGTTTGGAATCTAGTTTCACAGTTCGGCTCTCGTTGAGGAGGAACCCGGTGGTGAGGGATCGTTTGTTTACCCTCGTCTTAGCTGGGGCTTTCGATTATGGGTTTCACTTGGTGTATCCTTTTCCTTGCATTCTTTTTTTTTTTTTTTTTTTTTTTGCAATCTCGTGCTTTCGGCTGTTATTTGTCCATGGTATTGATTCATTGTGTTTATTAAAGCATTTGTCTTTGAAGCATTTCGAGATATTCTGCCAATGTTGTTGTATAGATGAATGTATTAGTATTTTACGTTGTATCCATTTATTACCATCTACCGTCTAGTGCAGATTATTCCGTTAGCAGTTTGTACTTGTATATGATCTAGAACATGGTGGTGGGTGTCTTCGTCGGTACAAGATATTAATTCCATAATAGGAGTCTCATTACAGGAGGTCACTAGATGCATGTCATGTAGTGATTCTGAGTGAGCAGATTCAACCTCATGATCTTTTGAACTGAGGATTTGCTTGATAATGTACAAAACATTTGATGTTAATGGCCTTGTCCCTCTGTTGATCCCTTGAGAAACTTTGGTATCATGCTCTGATATTGTTTAGAAAACCGTGTCAAAGAACTAGCGATTGAGTTCTTTGGAGCACCTTTAGATACTGAGGCAGTAGCAGATAGGTTTCGAATCCTTGTATACTTGTGAAATCAAGTCTTTACCGGCAATCTATGAGAGAATGTTTTCCTTAGTGATAAGCTCTTTCTTTCTGAAAAAAGTATACTCTCCAAATGCATGTCGAGGTCTACCCAGGATGTCGGCATGTGAGGTCTCTATTCTTCTGCTGCGGATGATTTAAAGACGTGAACTAAGATACAGTTTCTTTCAATATGTAGCAAGTGGTTTTTGGCTGAAATTTGTAGGTTTTAAGGAACCACAAGTTTTAGGAAGTCAAGCAAACAAATAAGGCATTCTAACACCACCTGGGATTTATGTATTATAAGCAACTAGAACAAGAGCCTGGGGTCCGATTGTACTTCTAGCAATATTAAGGTACACTTGATGTGTATTTACATTCCCTCGTATATGATGTGATCCTCACGTGGGATTCACGATTTGGTGAAATGAGGGTATAAACCGGATAATGTCAAAGCGGGGAAAATCAAAGGAGCTTGCAAATCCGAGTAACTCGAATTGATTTATTTGGTGAACTAGGTTCCTTTATTTATCTCCTTGTGGATACACTTTTGTCGCATTCATCTGATTTAGAAAAAGAATGTTGCATTCAGAACATAATATCTCTACACTAATGGGGCCATGCTTGATATTTTCCTGCTCAGCCTCGTAACAATAAAGTGGAACAAAGTCCTCTCTATGATAATACCATCTATGAATGAGTAATGAGCTTAATCCTACTGCTTCTCCAACTTTAACCTGGTTTGAGCCCAATGTTTATGCCCTTTTAAGTCAGAGCAGTATCAATCAATATGAACTAACAGGCATTTCCACGTCACTTACGCTCATATTTATTTTCAAACTCCCCAGAAAGACGTCTCTCAAAGTAGCGACGAGCCTAGTACTACGACTACAGGAGGGAGCTACCGCTTCGTAGACAGCTTGGCTTCCTCGTCGCTTCTTTCTGGTGACTAGCTTCTCAATTGGGTGGCATTGCCTCACCAACTAGCTAATCAGACACGAGACCCACCTCGGGCGGATTCCTCCTTTTACTTCTCAGCCTACGGGGTATTAGCAGCCCATTCCAGCTGTTGTTTCCCTCCCAAGGGCGAGTTCTTACGCATTACTCACCCATCCTCCTTTTACTTCTCAGCCTACGGGGCATTAGCAGCCCATTCCAGCTGTTGTTTCCCTCCCAAGGGCGAGTTCTTACGCATTACTCACCCATCCGCCACTGAAAACCAAACCTTGCACTCGTTCATGACCATCCATGACCATTAGTAGTGAAAGAACAAATCCCGGTTCGGAACCATGAAAAGCAATGTCAAACCAAAATACCCAACAAGTATTAGCTCTCCCCGAAAATGAGGTGATCCAGCCGCACCTTCCAGTACGACTACCTTGTTACTAGGGGTGTCAACGGTTCGGTTCGGTTTGGTTTTTTTGAAAAACCGAACTGAACCGAACCGTTAGAAAAATCTTCTGAACCGAAATTTCGGTTCGGTTTGGTTTCTCAGTTTTTGGTTCAGTTTTTTTTTTTTTCCTTAATAGGAAATCCATTCTCAGATGACTCTTGCATATGTATGCCCCTACTGCCGAAAATATATTGAGTTCTATGAGAAATTTCTGCAATGATCTCTAGCAAAGAATCTGCAACTGCAACCATCCATTCTACACGAGCGCCATGATAAACAAGCTACTTCAATCTAATTTTAACACATCAAATCGAAAGAGCGGAATAGCAAAGGCCTACCTGCCTACCTTCCCTATGGTCGAGAAAGCCAGAGTCCCCACTATTATTTGGGGAAGTTGGATTAGCTTCCAGGAATAAGGGTATATCACCTTACATCATCCATGGTAACAGTGTTTTGGCGAGATAAACTTTATCAGCTTATTGTAAACTCCCTTGACAGATCCTGAATCGTAAAGCAGTTGGGCAGGCATAAGAGGGGGGTTGGGAAGAGGAAATTGAGGTAAGAGAAATGGGTCAAAAGAAGAATCGCCAGAATTCAATAAAACTTTGGAACAGATGCCATCATTTCAACGATAAACTATGTTACAAAGCGGCCTACAAGGTGGAGCCGCAGGTCTAAAGCAAAAGAACATGACACCAGTGCCATACTGGATATATGGCTCTTCTTTCCTAAGATTCTAATATGTACAGAATGAATCCAGAAGGCCAAATCAATTATCACAAAGCTTAAACTAGTGAAGAAGACAACCATTCGGGGGCTATGTGCTTCAGGTATATATAATAAAATTGTCCCGAAGAAACCCGAACCCAAATGTACCGTCTCTATACTGCCAGATCCTTCCCTCGTTACGCCTGTCAGTTGCTGTAGTCCCAGCTAAATCAGGAATTAGCAAGTCATAGCTTGAATTTATGTACAGGATGCGAGTGACCAGCTCATTTTCCATTGGAAGCTCCCCGAACATAGAATTTTCTTCATCAATGGGGTGAAGGTGCATGCGTCTGTCGTACATGATCACCTCCTCTTGAGAAAAAGGTGGCTCAATAAACATTGCTTTTGATGTCCAAAAAACTGGGGCACAACCAGAAAAACGGTCTGCTGGTTCCCCAACCCTTCGGCAGGCAATTCCCCCCAATGTCATCGTGAGTGACAAGATAGAATTCCAGTTTCGTCCAGTCACCGATTCCCTGTGACGACGGGCAAGAAAGAGCTTCAGATATCAAGGAGAGCTCAAACATATTTAAGCCAACCCCCACATAAATAATAAATTTACAGCATATGATGTCATAGTTCATTCTTGTTCTTTTGAGTGTGTTGGAACAGAAAGGAGTACACTAAATTCGCAAGCACACAATGTCCTGACTTTCTGAAAAGCACTGTCAATCCACATTTATCGAATGAAAGCCTCAAATAATTTCAACTGAGCACAAGTTATTAGCCAGAATGAGGCATTAAGTTGACACCATTGTTTATATGCAAACTAATTCACCAGAGGAGTGAACAGAGGAAGAATTCATGTAACAGAATTTACAATCACAATGCATTGGCAATGGACCTTCCATCTTTCTTGGCATAAGTAGTGAAGTGTCACCACAAGGCATCCCTTGAAAAATCATTGGCATAAGCTGTCTTTAAATCGTAATGTCTTAATACCCAGTTCAAGTTAAACTTCTCAGAAGCATTACGATGACTGAACAACAACAGCCATTTTGAGAACTGTAATAATCAGGCAGCATCAACATATAACTACAGTTGTCGATTGGCATAAGAGCAAATATGTAGTATTTGCATCATCGACATAAATTGTTTGATCGTAATGGGCTGGTTAGGAGTCAAACTTTTTTAATCCATTTTGACCTCTTCAACAAATAATGCAGTGCGCTCAGCCCAAAGCATGAATTGCTTGGATATACCAAGGGAAGACTAATCAAGTGTACTGAAAATCCCAAACAGCCAAAAAGCATATAAAGCATTTAGCACGAAAGACAACATATGGGATATACACAGAGAATCCTAACCAAGATGAGATCTTTCTACTCATTCATTTCCTAACAAGCCCTTCCTTCTCCAAATTAATGCTGGTCAGTCATTAAGTCCATGTAATGCTACAGACTCCGACAATCATACACAAGAGAACAGTCCCCCAAAACACCAAAAAATGAAACCAATCCGATTCAAACCAAAACATGATCTTTCCAGGGTAATGTGCAAAACAGATATCGTCACAACAAACAGCTCATTCAAATGAGCCCTCACAAGATAACTTACTCCAAGAAGAGAGAATTTCCCCAGAAAAAGAAAAGGGAAAAATCGCACCTTCAAAGAGGCAAATCGCTTTCGGGTTCCAAAACCAAGACCCGCAACGCCACCACCGTGGGAGCAATTCGCAGAAGCATCGGACCACCTGTGGAGCTTACGAGGAGGAGGGCAGAGGGCACCACGCTGGCGCGAAGAGGACGGCGTCAGAGACGAAGAAGAAGGAGAAGAAGAGAAGCGCAATGAAGACAGTCGAACCACATCCGCCATCTAAGCCCCCAAGACTCGACCAAAAGCCAAAACCCAGAAGAGCGGAGCCGACTTTCTTCCCCCTCGGAGCTTCTGGGCACCAAGAAAAAGGGGCAAAAAACGCAGCTTTACCAAAGAAAGAGGGCGAGGGGAGACATGGGAACGGAGGGTCGAAGCAGCTAAGACAAGCCCAAGCTTGGCCAATCCCAAAACTACAGCAGCGGACGCACGTACAGCGACTCGTTCCTCCATTCCCTCCACCCCAAATTTCAAGCCACCAATACGAATCACCGACCCCACTCATTCACCCGAAATCCGAAAGGCCCGAGACTCGAGAAAGCACGAACAAACGGGAGATCCCGGAACAAGAAACGAAAGATCCAAAGACGATGCGCCGGGAGAAAAAATCCCAAAAACATCCGAGCTTACCGTCGCAAAACTCGACAATTTGCGCTACAAAAGGAAGAGGACGAAGGAGAGACTTGCAGAAGAAAGCGGCTCTGTCCCTCAATCGGCCGCCGTCGCAGTCGCAGTCCCCGTCGCCGTCGCACCTCCAAGCCGACCAAGACGAGACACGAGAGGAGAGGAGACGGGAGTCGGGAGAGAATAAAACCGATGGTTTGATTTTATCGGTTTTTGGTTCGGTTAGTTAACCGATAAAAACCGAATCAATAAAAAAATATTGATTTTTAATGAGAATCGAACCCAAAAAACCGAATTTTTAGATTTGGTTTTGTTCGGTTTCTGACACCCTACTAGTTACGACTTCACTCCAATCACTGGCCCTGCCATCGGCATCCCCTCCTTGCACACAAAAGTCGTTTTGCCTGCACGAAGGAACGGACTACGCTCAGCCTGCTATCCCTTGCTCGGCGCCAGAAAGAAAAGATACACCATCTCATGGCTTCCACATCGTGACAAGTGAAGAAGATCGCAAAACCACTTTTCGTCCGACACCCTTCGATTTCTGACAAATCCCCAGAAGTTGTGTAAAAACATACTGTCCGCCACTTCGAATGGTAAATCCTCTGTCTTTCCGGATGTAGCCATGAGCACGTTACATTTTCCTGATCCCGACGGGTAAAATAACTAGAGCAAACCCTAATGTATAACGACAGCATATGCACCCCGTTATGTATACAGCCGGTAAAGCAGAGCACACCAGTGACGATTACCTGTGCCAGCATCGCCGATGATGACAAGCTGGAAGCTCGGGCAATCGACAGCCTGCTGACTCGGCAGAGCCTGAAAGAGACACGCAAAGGAAACGAGAAAGAAATTTTAAACAAAAAAACAAAGAACACACGCACAAAATGAGAGCAAAAGCCAAACTCGCGATCACGTAACCAGATAGAGCTCAGCTCCAGAACCCCCAAAAGAAACAGCATCTGACCAGGATCCACAAGCTCGAGAAGAAATCACAAAAAGAATCGAGATTCAAGAAGACCCAGCAACGACAAGAACACGAGCTATCCATATAAGAACGAACGCGTGGAAATGGGATGATGAAAAGGAAAGAAAAGCACATAAACCAACCCACCATTGATGATTGCGAAGAGGGTCGGGATTTTGGCGGGTGTCTGAGACATGGAGAATCTCGAATAGGTTCGGGCTTTCAGCTGACGCTGCTGTTCTCCTCCGTTAGATTCGATTTACTTAGAATCTGCTGACCGTCCCATCTGTACAGACTCCTGGCTGAACTTTGCCCCTCCTCCCCTCCACGTTTCTAAATTTCGTTCCGAAAGTGAGAGGAAATTTCGGAAGAATATACAAAAACGAAATTTCAAATTCTTGTCAATTCTCATCGATTTTCATTCCCTCGTTGTGTGTGAGAGTAAGGGGAACGAAAATTTGACTGAAAAGCAATGAAAAAAAAATAAAAAATTTTGGCTCTTTATTTCCTCCCCCTCCCACTGCTAAACCGAAGCCGTGTCATCGGCTATTTTAATCCATTCCGGCATAATAAATCAAATGATTACTTGTCAAATATAGATAGTTCACACCGAAACGAAGAAAATTCACGGATGCTTAATCGATTATGATTGGAGACTGTCCGTCTGTCCTTGGTAAAACTGGAATTAAAAAGTGTTCTTAGGACAATCGATGAAGTTCGAATTTTGTAAAGCGATCGACATATAAACCGTCAGATCGAAGAGACCGAGTATCCAAACGTTGGACAATCAAATAATGTCTATCGTCCGACTGCAAACAACTCCTTATCGATTGTCGGATGCTAAACAAACAAAATTACGGCGAAATTCTCCCGGAGACACCAAAAGGAAGAAAACTAATTTTAGGCAACCAAAGTTCAAATGAAAAGCAAGAAAACATCTAAAAATTTAGCCCTAAATTCCCTCCCTTCCCATCGCCAAACAAAGCCGCGTCGCGAGGTAACTTAATCAATCTTGACACGCTAAGTCGAATATTCATTATCAAAAATAGACCGTCCACACCGACAGGAAAAAACAAATTACAAATAATCAATCGATCGTGACCCGAGACTATTTGCCCTTAACAGAACCCGAAATTAAGAAGTGTTATGGGGCCACCGATGAAGTTCAACTTTTGCAAGGCAATCGGAAGGAAGAGATCGGGGATCCAAATGTTGAATGATAAAGTAATGTCTATTATCGGACCAACAACGACCCGTGTTTTTGACTCGCTTTACTCGTAACGTGCTCAGAGAGAGAGAGGGGGGGGGGGGGGGTGTGGAGGGGAGGAGGGAGGGGGTGATTTCTATAAGTGCGTTGAAGACCGGTGATCGTGGTGCTTCGGTGTACGTAGTCGGAGGTTCTTAGTTCAGGGTGCTTTCAATTCGCAGTTTGAGGTTGTCGTTAGCTGTTTTTTGTTCTCTTTTTTACTGGTTATGTCTCTGGCTAAGCGTCGAAGGTTGGAGAAGCCAGAGACATGCCTGCCTTCCTCCTGATCGTGTGATTTAGCGGGTAGCCGGGGATTTGATGTTTGTGATGACGATGTGCAAAGACCGTTTCGTGTTTTGGTGTCTGCGATGACGATATGCAGAGGCTACTTCGCGTTCCCGTAGAGCATCCGTTGGCTTTTTTAATTTGCACACTTAGCACTTGTTTTTATGTTTGATTAAAGAATCTTTTTCTCGCATGGGATTCACAGAGCTTGTAATTTGTCGCGTCATAAAAATAAAATTTAGTTCGATCGCTAAAACATATATTCAGAAAACGCGTCGCCAGAGTATGTAAACACTTTTCTAATTCTTTATAGGTATTTTGACTTTTTTTTTTTACATTTTTTGTTTTATTTACATAACATCTTCACATTTGGTTATTTTACTCTCCCGTTTTTTTTTTTAATTTGATATAAAATTTTAACCGCATAACACATTAACATAAAGAGCTTAAAGTACTTAAATGGACATATTTTAGCAATATAAATCGAATCAAGTATGAATCATCAAAATTGCATTACATGGATCATCAAAATTGCATTACAGAAGAATGGAATATCAAAATATTATTACATACGAATGAACTAATCTAGGTCAGACCATCTTCGAACTGACGCACCTATTTAACACCCCTAACAGCAATTGGCGTACCACAATTGTCTAATATATATATATACACGTGTGTGTGTGTGTGTGTGTGTGTGTGTGTGTTGTTAACTATCAATATGAAATTGAAGGTTAATTTGATAAATCAACTGGAAACAATTATGTAATTTAGCAAAACAGAAAAAGTGAAAACATCTCCCTGCCCCAATGTAGGACTCCAAAATCGAAAGGATGCAGACCGAAACCACCCGCCGTCTCGAATGCCCATTACTGTCTCCAAACCTAAAATCTGCTTTTGTAGCGCCATCAGGAAGTGGCTGAATAGCTGCTTCAGCAAGTTCTGCCTCATGCCTGTTGGAGACAACGACCACCGTAGGTCAACGGACAGTTGAGAAGGGGATTATGAAATATCAAACTAAGTGCAGAACAATTTACGAAAAAGACAAAATAGGGCCTGCAGTGTTTTATTTATGGGTCTAATACTAGCTACTGAATAAAAGGGAGGTCTAAAGCGTTTTGTTTTTTTTTTGGGTCAGATACTAGCCACAGAATAATGAGGGATCTACAGTGTTTTTCTTTCGTCAGATACTAGCTAAAGAATAATCCGGTGTCATGTACAGTGTTTTTCTGTCAGATCCTAGCTACAGGACAAAGGCATGGACACTGTTTTATTACTGTTTTCTACAGTTCTTTCTTTTTTATTTAAAAAGACCACTGGCCATAGAACATTATTACACATGCGACCCAACAAAAGATAAGATAGATCGGAGAGGCGACCCCACCTACGACGACAAAGGCATGGACAGTGTTTTTTGTTGAAAAAGTCAAGGAAACCTTGGGCAATCAACAGTTCTTTTTTTTTTTTTAAAAAGACACTGGCCATAGAAATTAACGTCATATAAAGCGGATAACATAGGCCAAGATTCTTACTGCTGCTGTGGGGCAAAGTCCATGTGCACAGCCGGAGGAGGAAGAGGAAGCTCAACAAAGTGCAGATTTGGATCCCTGTGTTCACCAGAACAAATGATTAGCTACTAGACCAAAACAACCTTTGCAAACAGGATTTGCACGTTTTGCTCAAGTACCCGACAAGTTCTCTGGCGAGGTAGAGGAAGGGTTCCTCTAAGTTGTACATGCTCCTTGCAGAAATTTCATAGTGCTGCAAATTATTCCTCCGCCCGAATGTAAACTGCCTTGCTTCAACTTGCCTGTTCTCCCCATCTACCTTGTTTACACAGAGAACAATAGGTATATTCTCACAGACCCTATTAAATTAATGGGTAATTAGCGAGATATAGCACCATCAAAAACTGTAATGCGAGAACAAATACAAAGGTTGTCGGCATGTCTAATCTACCTGCAGAGATCGCGATGCCATCCAGGAACATTCATGTATGTCGCTCCAGCAGTGACATCGAACATGATAATTGCACACTGGCCACCAATGCTGCAGAACAACGAACAAAAGTTTGAAATTTGGATACCCACAGACACAGGAGGGAGAGGGAATCCCTCTCCCACAAGCAAGGTTAAAATGTGAATAAAGAAAATCACCACATTCAGAAGACCACTCTAACACCGCCAGCATTAAGTACAAGACGCAGTCCGAAAATAAGGTTTAAAGAGATACGACTGACATAAATTATACCATCTTTTAACAAAATCAGAACTAAGGACAACCCTGAAACAGATATGCACCCTTTACGGTGGAAATTTTTTTGCAAAATACTTGCTTCTTCCTCCACAACTTTACAAATAAGAATTGACTGCACCACTATCAAGTGATAATAGTTATCCTTAGTAAAACCCAGACAGTTGAATAAACTACCAACCAAAATATAGCTACCCCGTAATTAAAGCATTGTAAAATACAAGCTCAACACAACATTTTGCTTCCTATTATCACTGAATTCACAAGAACGTAAACTGGAATCTGAAAAATCCTTCCACTGATTTATAAAGCAAGGATATTCGAAGACAGAACTCTCTTTACTCACTAATATCCATCTCTTAGACCCTGCCCTGGAGTATCCCAGCAGTCAAACCGGATCATCCCCCGGTTTGTGAAGAAATGCAGAGGATAGACTTCGACGCCAGTAGTTGCTGTTATGCGCAAGGACAATACCAGAAGATTAGTACAGACTAAACAATATGATATTCTAATGAAATCAAAAAAAAAAGAAAAGAAAAGGAAATAACAGGCATTTCCACATCGCTTACGCTCATATATCTCTTCAAACTCCTCAGGAAGAAGTCCCTTCAGAAAAGTCGTTTTGCCTGCACAAAGGAACGGACTATGCTCAGTCTGCTATCCCTTGCTTGACACTAGAAAGAAAAGACATCATCTCATGGCTTCTACATCGTGACAAATGAAGAAGATCGCAAAACCACTTTTTGTCTGACACCCTTCGATTTCAGACAAATCCCCAGAAATTGTGGAAAAACATGCTGTCCGCCACTCCAAATGGTAAATCCTCTTCAAGGATATAGCCATAAGCATGTTATATTTTCCTGATCCCGACGGGTAAAATAACTAGAGCAAACCCTAATTTATCACGACAGCATATGCACCTGTTTCTGTATACAAAGTAACGAGCGATTGAATCAAAACTGGTAAAAACAGAGCACGCCAGTGACAATTACCTGTGCCCTCATCGCCAACGATGACAAGCTTGAAGCCCGGGTGACTGAACATCGGCTGATTCGGCAAAGCCTGAAAGAGACGCAAGGGAAACAACAACAGTTAAAACAACAAACCAAATGAGATAAAAAATAAATCCAAACTTTGCGATCACGTGACCAGATCGCTCAGCTCCAGAACCCCCAAAAGAAACAACATCTGACCAGGACCCAAAAGCTCGAGAAGAATCACAAAAAGAATCGAGATTCAAGAAGACCCAGCAACAACGAGAACACGAGCTATCCATATAAGAATGGACGCGTGGAAAATGGGATGATGAAAAGGAAAGAAAAGCACCACATCTACCAACTCACCATTGATGATTGCGAAGAGGGTCGGGGATTCTTGGTGGGTCGCAGAGACGGAGAGAATCTCGAGTAGGTTTCGAGCAGCGAAGCGAAGAGGGAGAGGAAAGTGCAAAGAGCCGTACAGGGAGGCTTTGGATGGAAGGGAAAGCGTGATTTTCTCTCTCTTTTTGCTTCTAACAGGGCTTCAATCCAACGTTGCTGTGTCCTCCGTTAGATTCGATTTACTTAGAGCCAGCTGACCGTCCGATCTGTACGGACTCCCGGCTGAAACTTTACCCCTCCTCCCCTCCCCGTTCCTAAATTTCTTCGAGGCGAAAGTGAGAGGAAATTTCCTAAGAGTCTATTATATACAAAAATTGAAATTTCAAATCCTTCGCCCTTTATCTCACCAAACTCCTTCGACTTTTCGTCAAATTCCATGCCCTCTTTCCGACAGTGGGTCACGGGACGAGAACTTGAACGAAAAACAAGAAAGAATTTAAATTTTTAACGAGAATTAATTCTTTTTTTCTTCTTCAACGAGCCGATTTATGGAACCGCTCATTTTTTTTTCAAAACTCAATAATCTAAAGAAAAAAAATTAGAATTGATCTTAGGTTAATTTTGATTTGGATCATTTTGGCACGCTAAAACGATTGATTCCTTATTAAAGATAGATTATTCACACCCAAATAAATATAAACAAAAAGATTAATCTATTATGGCCCGAGGTGCTTTCTCGGTCCAAGTTTTTTTGAAGCTTTCCTTGTGCCATGCCCCCACGCCTGTCAAAAATGCCCATGAGTTGAGGCCTTCCTGATTTGAATCCCACAATTCAGCAGTTGAACATCCGTAGAACTTGAATGAACGATTGTGTAATTGTCTCAAGTTCATTAGGATGCATCTTACCCGCGACCTAACTAATAATTCTTTCCTACATGGCCCGGTTCAAAAAATGAGCAGCGAATGAATGTTTTTCGCCCAATTTTGTCTACTTAGGTCATGTTTTCAATTGGTCATTTATCATTTTAAAAAGTGTGCTTAATTGTATTATGAATGGATCATCGAGCAGTAAAACTTTGATGAGATATAATACCATGCGTATACCATAAGTTCTAAACCCTATGTACGAAACACATTCGAAAGCTAAATCTCATAATTGATTCAATCAAGTCCTAGATTATATCATGCAATCTAATTGAGCTCCACTTTTTTTTAGTCAATTGATTTTATTAGAAAGCACAATAAAGTCTTGAGTCGAGATAAGAAAGTAGCAGCTCATAAACCATAATTGTCTAAAAGATATGTTGTTAAATATCAATTTATATTTACGGAAATTGAATGTTAATTCGATAAATCAACTAAGAGCGATTATGTAATTTTTTTTTTTTTTGAACAGAGCGATTATGTAATTTAGCAAAACAAAAAAACTGAAAGTAATCTCGTCCCAATATAGAACTCCAGAATCGAAGGGCGCAGGCTGAAACGACATGCCGTCTCGAATGCTTCTTACCGTCTCCGAAACCGGAAAACCGCTCCGCCAGCGCCAACAGTAATATGAAGACCAAAGATCATTTTGAGATCTGAATTCTAAGCCCAGCAAAACTCTTTTCTGGCTTTCTAGTAAAAATTTTTTAAAAAAAGAACTCTTTTTCTGGTTGAAAACTCCTTTGTTTTCCTGACGAATCTCTCTCAAGCGTCCGCGCACATTTATCAATCTCTCTTGAATGGCCTCGCCGTCCGACGCCTCCAACCAGTAAGTTCACAATTCTCGTTCTGTTTTCAAAAAAATTGGGTCTTTTTGAAGCTCAAAGTCTGCATCTTTCTTGAATAATCCGAATTGATCGGTTGTGTTAACTCGAGGGTTTTGGTCTTTTCTTTTTGGTGATTTGAAGGGAGGCTGTTGTGAGGAAGCAAAACAAAGGAGCCCCGATTAAGTTCTTGGTCCCTCTTATATACGCCCCTGTTCTTCCTCTCAGTACGTATGATGATCGTTTAGTGTTTGATTAAATTTCGTGGGTTTTCAATAGTTTCTGTCGTATCCTATCTGGGTTTTGGTTTTCTTATTGAATTGGTGTTGCTTCGTTTCGGAATCTGGTTTCGCAGTTCGGCTCTCGTTGAGGAGGAACCCGGTGGTGAGGGATCGTTTGTTTACCCTCGTCTTGGCTGGGGCTTTCGCTCATGGGTTTTACTTGGTGTATCCTTTTTCTTGCATTATTTTTCTTTTTGTTGCCATCTCGTGCTTTTGGCTGTTATCTGTTCATGTTCATGGTATTGATGGATTGTGTTTATTAAAGCATTTGTCTTTGAATTATGTCGAGATTTTCTGCCAATGTTCTTCTATAGATGAATGTATCAGTATTTTCCATTGTATCCATTTATGATCGTCTATTGTGGATTGATCCATCAATGGTTTGTAATTGTATAGGATCCAGAAAATGGTGGTGTCTTCGTTGGTACAAGATGTTAATTCCTTACTTAATTGGAGTCTCATTACAGGAGGTTACTAGATGCATGTCTTGTAGTGCTTCTGAGCGAGCAGTTTCATCCTCATGATCTCAGTGAACTGAGGATTTGATGGGTAAGGTGCAAAACCTTAGACGTTAATGGCCTTGTCCCGCTCTTGATCCCTTGACAAACTTTGGTATACATGCTCTAATAGCGCTTAGAAAGCCATTTCAAAGAACCAGTGTTGAGTTCTTTAGAGCTCCTTTGGATACTTAGGTGGTGGCAAATAGGTTTTGAATCCTTGTATAATTGTGAAATCAAGTCTTCACTTGCACACTATGAGGGAATGTTTTCCTGAGTGATGAGCTCTTTCTTTCTGAAAAAAGTATTATCTTCAAATGCATGTCAAGGTCTTCCCAGGATGTTGGCATGTAAGGTCTCTGATCTTCTGCTGCAGATGATTTAATGATGCAAGCTAAGATACAGTTTCTTTCAATATGTAGCAAGGAGTTTTTGGCTGAAATCTGTAGGTTTGAGGAGCCTTGTCTTCTATTGTTTGTGTGGGTCGACATTTCCATCCCCATCTTCTCATATATTAAATCAATTCCTCTACCTTGCGTTATTTGTGGATGTAGTTTTCCTGTTGGTGTCCCTCATTGTGTTTGTAGCTTAGCAATGAGAAATTTACCTACAAATTTACAGAAGTTGTCCTTTGCATTCCACTATAGCTTGTAAAATTACTATAATTCATTGAATTAGGGTGCTTTTTAACCTTCTGGGACTGAGCGAAGATCTTATAATCTTATGTAGTCTTTCAATTTTATTTGTATGGTTCTTTCAATAGTGTTGTTGCTTTTCCTTAATAAACATTTGCAGCACGGACATTTATGACTCTGAAAGCAAGTGATGCAAGGAGCTGGAAGACAGAGTAAAATCGAGTCCTCGCGTGTCTTTAATGTTGGTCGATCAATTCTTACACACCCTGGTGCATGTTAGCACTAGAAATTTTTGCAGGACCATATTTTAAGTAATGTTGTACTCCCATTTTTTGGTTGTGATAGGGGGTGTTGGGAATTGGGGCCCAATCCTGTAATTGCCTCTCGCTTACATCCAATCATGTTATAGAGACTTGCTAATGTTTTGAATAAATGACCAGCTCTTGTTGATTCTTCAGGTTTAATTATAAGTTCTGTTGTGCTCAGTTAGGTCTCTAGCCTCCCTTCATTGGCTTGACAGTTTAGACAACCTTTGTGCAGAGTGCCATGGTGGAATGGATGGGAGATTTATCTGTATATAATTGAGGATTTGATTTCTTGGTTTAGGCAAGTACTTTTGTTTTGCAAATTGTCTCTGTTGGCTCGCTCGTTACCCAGTTGCATGCATTGCCCGTATGTCTACACGCGTGGGCTGTGTTTCTGGGTCATGCACTCGAAAGGCAAGCTTGTGTGCTCTCGCGGTTCCTTTGTAAGAAAAAAACCATTGAGCAGGAGGCATTGCCTCCTTGCCTGTGTTCATTTCCTTACCTTTTGTGAATCACCTGTTCTTACTCATCTTGCTTGCTCATATTATGGGACTCTCGTACATGGTTCATGCAATAACCTGTTAATGAATTCACTGTCCAGTTTCTTTTCTTCTCAGTTTGAACCTTTTGAGGAAAAGAACTTATTTGCACAAGGCATTGATGCTGATGTCTCTGCACCTGTTAAACGGTGTTTTCGAAGATCTGGGCATTTCATATATGTGCTAACCTTCATAATGGCGAATGTAACTTGTAATGAGAGTGAGAATTTCAAGGCCTGGGAGCCATGCAAGAGTCGAGCAGTCGAAAGCACTTGCAACTCAGGATGCTTCTTGTGGAAAGAGACGTTTGCAATTTGCTCAGGTCCCCGGGCAAATTGAACTCGCCATGAACTCTGTTCAGCTTACGAATCTGACAGAGATAGGTTCATTGCGTGCATCTCCACTTCTCAATGATACAGAACAGAGTTCATAAGACAAATTCGATACTCCTCTTCCGACAAATTGCATGTATCTTTCCAGGAGTTGCACAACAGATGGAAAACCAGACATCCCATGTCGACTTCATGTCCATTTTGACCCAAGACCCCAAAGCTTGCTTCGAATGAAGAAGGACCGAAAAAGTTGATGGAGGACGAGATCATGGAGTGCAATCCTTCATCAGCACCATGCATGGAACGTATTACTACAAGATCGAATTCAATGTTTGCAGTGCATCTTATATAACCGGTGTTAACATGAAGGATTTGTTTAAGATTGCCATTCGAACACTTGTTAAACAATCAAGTTAGAAAATACAATGGTGCTCGCTACATTGACCTTTCACTACACTGACCTTTCTTATGATGCGTAATTATTATTTTGAAAATCGAAAGGCGTGTTTAAATAGGCTTTTACTATTTCCATTCTTTGCCCAATTAAAATTTTGCGGACTTTGGCTTTTTCTCATTACAAATAGACAAATATCTGTCTATATCAGCATGAGAGTTCTCATATGATATTTTTTTTAGTAAGTGCCCCGACATTGGTTAACATGGCTCCCATATTTCACCACATATCAACTCCATGACATAATCACATATGGTTTCATAAATCAACTTGAAAGTGAGATCCAATCACGATACCAAATGAACAATGACCACAACAGGTGACTCACTCCACTAAACATCAAAATCAAATCATTGATCGACTTAAGTTTGATAATCATCATATTCAGCTTATATACGATCTACCTTTCTTATCCAGGATTGATAAAACCCTTCGTCATTTATGGGCACATCATTTCGTTGTTGCTGATGGATTAAAAATAGAAGGACGCATGCCCAAGTTACTGATTAATAATCACTTGATGCCAATCAAGAGAATGCCAAGAGTGGTCAAATATTTAAACTATATTTAATATTAAATAAGTACATTACATCAAATATCAACTAAAATGATTGGTGATCACAGATTAATCCACCCGTTTCACGTAACCTTCGCTGTCCTTACATCACCACATCCCACCCATGATTCGGAATATTACGACTCGGAACGACATCTGGCCACTAACCTTAAAAAAACAATTCGAGAATATAAACACAAAGGAAAAAAAATATTAAAAGTGTTTCCTAAAGATGTTATACAGCGACAATCGTACTGATGTTAACATGGTCCGGTCCGGCCGGATTACAGATCGGTCCGGTTCCCGAAGTCCGAAGCGAGGCGGGAGGCGATCGCGGAGTGATACATGACGTCGTGGCGGGAGGCCGCGTCGGAGGTCATGAGCCTGAGGAGCCGCGCCTTCTCCTCCGTGAACTGGATCGGGTCGGGGCGGGGCCTCCCCGCCGCGGACAGGGTCGAGCCCGAGCCCTCCAAGTCGGCCTTCCTGGGGTAGGCGACCTTGCCGCTGCTGCCGGCGGGGTCAATGTAGCCCGGGTCGGAGGAGAAGCCGAAGATCGGGGCCAGCCACTTGTTGTTGTTGTTGGAGGAGGAGGAGGAGGAGGAGGCCGCGGCCTTGACGGCGAGGGTTCCGGAGGGAAAGAGGCCGGTGGCCATTACGGCGGCGGAGAGATCGAGAGAGAGAGAGAGTGAGAGTGACGTAAGATAGAGATGGAGAGCGGAGGTGGTCCTTTCAACGGTATAAACCTGACTGGTTTTCTTCTCTTTTTCTCTTTTTCTCTTTCTGGGTGGCTTTTTAGCCTTTTATAGAGGAGAGGAGGGGACAAGGGGATAAGACTGGACACGTGGAGGTGACGGGGAGTGCACACTATTAGGAGTGATGGGTTCTAGAATGACTAGGTACTAGAGCTAAAATCTAGAATCTAGAATCTAGAATCTATCATGTTATAATTGATTTTTACTTTTTGGATTCTGAAACCTATTCCGTTTGCCTGTAATTGGTTCCGGAGCCTACATTGTTTTTTCGGTCTAGTTCTAAGATTTATTCGTGAACTCATTTTATTTATTTATTATTTTTTATAGAAAAATTATATGAGGCCATGAGTAATGAAATGATTCAATGTAAAAGATGAACAATAAAAAAAATCCATTCTCCATTCATTTATAAAAAAATAGGGGAAGAGAAAAGACTAGTGACAAATTAAGAGAAATGACAAATGATGAAAAAGTGTTGATGTTAGAATTTAGGAGAAAAGAAATTAAGATTTTGGCTTTTAGTTTATAAAATCGATTCTAAAGTTAATTTTCCTGGTGGGCATTCACTCGAAATCTATTCTCAACTCAATTATAATGAGTTCGAAAAATTTGGAACCTAGTTGGGAACTAGTGTGCAAACCTTTCTTTGGGCGATGTAATCATTTTATCGGATAAAATCGGTTTGATTGCACACCCCTACACATTATGAGGGGGATTATGCACTTTTTATGCTCGTTGCATTGGCCAGTCCCAATCATCGCATTGACTGCTTTTTAATGATCCACCTCTCCCTTTCATCATTTTCTTTTGAAGAAAGTTATAAAAGAAAAGGGGGTTAATACTAGAAGTGATAATAGTTGTAGGTTAAAATCGAGAACTTAAGAACTGAATAGGTTTCCTCTAGAATATGCAGAATAGTTTTCAAGATCCAAAATCAAGGAACCTGTCCTAGAACAAGTCTTTGTGTTTTTTCCGTTATGCCTTCGCGCGATCCTATGGCATTTTATGGCATCTAATGACGAGTGTATAATATGAATATACCTGTTTAAGCTTCTATTTCCGGCTATATCCATGACCAAGATTTTTACTTTATAAATATTTCATATTTTTCATGTATCTTAATATGAGTTATGATATATGGATTTTAGCAAATAGTGGTCATTAACGATGATAATTTACTGCAATCGTTTAATTAAGACTACAGATAGAATGCGGGTAGATTCTAAAACTGACCCTATAACCTATGAAAGGGTCAGTTTTGAGTTTTTGGATATGCATGATAGATTCTAAGTTCCAAAAATCACGGAACCTGTTCTAATAGATAGGTTTTAGATTTCAAGCGGAACCTGGAATTACTCACTTCTAGTTAATGCTACCAAAAATTCCAAATTGATGCATTTTTAACAAATTTACACCAGACTAATTTTTTGACCACCAAACACATCAAACTGGTATATCTGTATGCCCTTCATTAGTTTTTGTTAAATTGGATTATTACCACGAAAAATCACAAACTGATACATTTGTAACAAACAGTGTGTAAAACCCTAAACTGGTATACCAATTCAATATCAAATTTCTCCTATTTGAATTGAAAGGTACTACACAAAAGGAAATGTAAGCTACTAGAGAAAAATATTAGACTAGCTACATTACTTTATTCGTGCGATTAATTGAATTTGAAACGTTAAAATAAAGTGACCAAATTTTTTTTGAGTTATAACATTCTTTGCATTTATCATTAGTCTCAGTTGATTGTGTCGAAATGCTAATTTATTTCAAACTAATGGCGATCTATAATTCCTCTACATAAAGCGTTTACAGATGACCCAATTACATGACATGTTCATTATTATCATTTTTGGCGCGGATAAATGATTAAACTAGTGAAGATGTGACTAAGAAATTGTTGACAACCCGTCGAGGACGTTTAGGGGGAATGGTCGTGGTTAATCATCTTTTTAAACGTGCACGAGACGAAGTAATTTCTGCTTAATTTCCTTAATTTTTCCAGCTTAACTTAGGGTTCCTTCATTTTGATTTGATTCTTTTGGAGAACAAGTATGATGATTTCCTATGATTTTGCTCGATGGCGATGGCGAGATGGTACCCGGAAATCAAACCTGAATCTTGCTATGAAGCGGACATATACAATTTTAGGTACATGGAAGTAGAACCAACTACATAATCAACTAATAATAATAAGCAAAATCTTCGTCCAAAAAAAAAAAAAGCAAAGTCTGAGAGGTAGAAAATTTCACTCGAAATTGCATGTGGACGTGAAAATCACATTGACCTGCCAATATAACTCAGTGGCGTCTAAGGTGGCACACACTCAATTTCATGAAAAAAGCAGGGAAAAAGAAAGATTTCTAAGTGCACGTTTCATAATCATTCTGTTCCCGTGAATAATTTCTACTCAGAAATTATTCATTTTTGTTATGTTCTCAGAAACAATTTTTAAGCTTTTGGTAACTACTCAAAATTTTTATTTCCGAAATAAAAATGCATTAGGTAGGACTCCTAAAATTTTTTGTTTCTTTTAATTTTTTTAATACTTTTATTATATTTTTCTTTTTCTTTTTTTCCTTTTCTCTTCTTCTTCTTCTTCCTTCTTTGTGGTCAGTTGCCGGCGATCGATTAGGTGAGGTCTGATGAGCTCGTCGAAGGCTCCCCTAGCCATTGCGAGCCTCGACCTTGCCAGCTACCGCAAGGTTGGGCCTCACTAAACCAAGGCGAGGCTAACCTTGTGGTGCCTGGGTGAGGTCGAGGCTAATGGCAAGGCTTCGACGAGCTTGTCAGACCTCGCCTAGCCGATTACCGACCATGTCCAATGGCGACGGTGGCGACAATTGGCCACTAGTTGGGGGGAAGAAGAGGGGAGAAGAAGAGAAAAGGAGAAAAGAAGAAAAGAAAAGAGAAAAAAGAAAAATAGGTTTGGATTTGATTATGGAATTATTTTCAAGAATAAAGAAGTAATTTTTTTTTCTTACTTTTTGATTCTGTTCCAAATATATTCTTGGAAACAAAAGAACGGATTTTTGTTCCTCGGAAAGGGAATAAAAAATTTATCAAAAGGATTTATGTTTCAAATAAATTTCCGGGAACAAATTAATAGAATCAGTTACTATTGAGCAACTTACCAAACGCGCCTTAAGTGGTACAGCACTAATTTTTCGAACAATCTTCCTTCGAACCTTGATAAGGGACAAAGAAATTCGCGAATAGTCGACCGACTGGGCATTTATGTGCTTTGAAATACCAGAAGGAATGGTGATTCGGTGATTATAGTAGTAGCTATATAAATATTTTCTCTTTGCCCAATCTATTCATTCAAAGTCATATTCAGGGCATGTTTTTTTTTGTGTCTAAATATTCAGGCATGTTTATTCTATCGAAAAGTAGTCATTTTCAGATTATTTTTCATTTGTTTAGTAGTTTAGGAAAAGTGATTATCTTCTCATGCGCTTTCCCTCAATTTAAACTCGTTGTTTTTGGTCCATGGAAAAGTGTTTACGTGAATAAATATGTGCAGCGCGGACATATATGACACTGGAAGCAAGTGATGTGAGGAGCTTGAAGACACAGTAAAATCGAGTCCGCACACGTCTTTAATGTCGGTAGCGCTGGAAGGTTTTGCAGGACCATATTGTAGTCCCATTTTTTGGTTGTGGTAGGGGGTGTTGGGAATGGGGCCCAATTCTGCAATTGCCTCTTGCTTAAATCCAATCATGATATAGAGACTTGATATAGATACCAGCTCTTCATCAGGTTTAATTGTAAGTTGTGTCATGCTTGCTCGGTCCTCCCTTCACTGGCTTGACCGTTTAGACAACCTTTGTGCAGAGTGCCATGGTGGAGTGGAAAGGAGATCTATCTCTATATAATTGAAGATTTGATTTCTTGGTTTAGGCAAATAGTTTAGTTTTGCGAATGAGATAGTCTCTGCTGGCTCGCTTGTTACTCATCTGCCGACATGCCTGCGCTGTGTTTTTGGGTCATGGAATTGAAAGGCAAGCTTGTGAGCTCTCGTGTTTCCTTCGGAAAAAAACCGTTTGAGAAGGAGGCTTTGCCCACTTGCCTCTGTTCATTTTCCTTGGCTTTTGTAAATCACGTCTTCTTGCTCATCTTGCCCGCATATATCATGGAAATCTTATGCATCATACACGGTAAAGAACGTGCAAATGAATCCACCGTCAAGTTACTTTTCTTCAGCACCTTTTGATGAAAAGAACTTATTTGCACGAGGCATTGATGCCGGTGTCTCTGCACCTGTTAAACAGTGTTTGCGAAGATCTGGGCGTCTCGGACGTCTACTAACATTCATAATGGCGAATGTAACTTGTGATGAGAGTAAGAATTTCAAGACATAGGAGCCATGCAAGAGTCAAGCAGTGGGAAGCACTTGCAGCTCAGAATGCTTCCCTGTGGACAGAGACATCTGCAATATTCTCGGGTCCCCGGGCAAATTGAACTCCCCACGAACTCTGTTCAGCTGACGAATCTGACAAAGATAGGTTCATTGCATGTATCTCCGCTTCTTAATGATTTAAAAATAGAGCTCAAAACGTAAATTCCATCCTCCTCTCCCGACAAATTGCACGTCTCTTTCGACAAGTCGCACTACAAGTGGAAAACCAGGCCACCCATGTTCACTTCATGTCCATGTTTACCCAAGGCCCCAAAGCTTGCTTCGAATGACAAAGGGAAGAACAAATTGATGGAGGATAAGAACATCGGGTGCAATCCTTCATCAGCACTATACACGGACCGTATTACTATAAGATCGAATTCAAATTTTGCAGTGCATCTTATATAACCTGGTTTAACATGAAGGATCTGTTCAAGATTGCCATTCGAGCACTTGCAAAACGATTAAATTAGAATATGGTACAGTGCTCGGTATACAAACTTTTCCTATGATGTGTGTAATTCGTACTTTGAAAATTGAAATGGCGTATTTGAATAGGCTTTTACTATTTTCATTCTTTGCCCCATCAAAATATTGCGAACTTTAGTTTTTTCTCATCACAAAATACTTGAAAATTTCATGATAGACAAATGTCAGCACAGGAATTCTCATACTATTTTTTTCTCAAAAAGTGCCTGGCATTGGTTAGCATGGCTCCCATATTTCATCACTCATCAACATCATGGTACAATCAGAGATGGTTTTATAAATTAACTTTAAAGTGAGATCCAATCACAAGACCAAACAAACGATAACCCAATAGGTGATTCACTCCACTAAACATCAAAATCATTGACAGACTCAAATTTGATAATTATCTGATTCAGCTTATATATGATCTACCTTTCTTATCATCTCTTTAAAAATTACATAAACTTGAGATCGATACAACTCTTCATCATTTGTGGGCGCGTCACGTCGTTGTCGTAGATGGATTAAAAATGAATAATTACATAATGCCAATAAAGAGAATGCCAAGAGTGGTTGAATATTTAAACTATACTAAACATTAAATATGTACGTTACATCAGTGATCAACAAAAAAATAGGTGATTACAAAGATAAATCCGCCCATTTCACGTAACCTTCGCTGTCCTTAAATCACCACATCCCACCCATAACTCAGAATATGACTTGGAACAAAACCCTGGCCACTAACCTGAAAAAAAAAAAAAAAACAATCTCTTTTTTTGGGACCTATATACATTGATGGGGCCTAGAAACTTTGAACCTGTATTGAATTTATGTCCCAAAAGAGTTGGCGATGAAATGAACAATTCTTTAGTGGCAAAACTAACCATGGAAGAGGTGAAGGCTGCTGTGTTTCAACTTGGAGTGAATAAGGCTCCTGGCTATCTTCTCCTCTCAGGCCCTTTGGGCGTTGCTTTATAACGACACTCCCGGTTTGGGCTCTCCTGGCCGAGTCTAGTTTATTAAATATATAAAACTCGTTTATGACAAAAAAAAAAACCCTAAAAAAAACAATTCCAAGGAAAAAAAAATTAAAAGAGTGTGTCCTAAAGATGTCACACAGCGACAATCGTACGGATGTTGTCACGGTCCGGTCTAGCTGGATTACAGATCGGTCCGATTCTCAAAGTCCGAAGCCAAGCGGGAGGCGATCGCGGAGTGGTACATGGCGTCTTGGAGGGAGGCGGTGTCGTCCAATGATAAGTGCGTATTATGAATCCACTAGTCTGAGTTTCCATTTCCGATGATATTCATGATGGAAACATTTACTTTGTTAATATTTTATATTTTTCGTGTATGTATATAAATATGAGTTATGATTTATGAATTTTTGCAAAGAGTAGTCATTAGCAATGAAGATTTATTACAATTGTTCAATCAAGACGACATATGGAATATAGGTAGATTTTGAAATCGACCCTGGAGCTTGTAATAAGGTAGGTTCTGGGTTTTTTAATATGCAGGGTAAATGGTAAATTCTAGATTCTAAAAATTAAGGAATCTATTTTGATTGATAGATTCCAAATTTCAAGCAGAATTTGGAACCGTTTACCCCTAATTAATGTACTAAAAAACCTCAAATTTATGCGCTTATAACAAATTTATATCAAACTAATTTTGTAACCACAAAAAACCTCGAAGCTTTACATTTGTATCCTCTCCGTTAATTTCCGTTAAATTGGATCATCCTCATGAAAAATTACAAATTGACACATCTATAACAAACGGTGAGTAAAACCCCAAATTGACCTAATTCAAAATCAAATTTCTCCAATTCGATTGAAAAATACTACACAAAAGGACATGTAAGCTACCACATAAAAATATTAGATTAGCTACGTTACAATAAAGGGATTTTCTCGTGCGATTTACTGAATTCGAAATGCTAAGATATAGTGAGTGCAGCACATATGATGCACCAAAAAAAAATTGAGTTCTAACATTCTTTACATAAATTGTTAGTCTCAGTCAAACGTGTTGAAATGCTGATTCATTTTAAACTGATGTCGATCTTGGATTCGTCTATATAGAGCGTCTACAGATGACTAATTACATCACGCGTTCATTATTATTATTATCTTTTGTGCTGATAAATGATTAATCTAGTGGCAATGCGACTAAGAAATTGTTGACAACCCGTCGAGGACGTTTAAGGGGAATGGCTGTAGTTAATTATTCTGTTGAATGTGCGGAATACGAAGTAATTTCTTCTCAATTTCGTTCAATTTTCCAGCTTAACTTGGGGTTTCTTCATTTTGATTTGATTCTTTTGGAGAATGAGTGTGATGATTTCCCATGATTTTCCCCGATGGCGATGGCGATACGATACCCGGAAATTAACCCGAATCTTACTATGAAGCGGGCATATACAATTTTAGGGACATGGAAATAGAGCTAACCACATAATCAACTAATAATAATAATAATAATAATAATAATAATAATAATAATAATAATAATAATAACCAATGTCCAAAAGATTAGAAAATTTCACTTGAAATCGAATTTGGTGGTGATAATTCTTTTAATTTAGGTGTAATGAGACGTGACCATCAAAATAACTCAATGGCATCGAAAGTTATAGGCACTCAATTTCATGAAAAAAAATGGGGAAAAAGTAAAAATTCTAAGCAGCCCAAAACTAACTAGCTTTTCGAAATTACAATATCCCTTCGAACCTTGATAAGGGACTGAAATTCACAAACACTCTACCAACTGGACATTTGACTCTCCGTTTACGCACTGCTCAGTATACTAACTTTTCATATGACGTGTGTAATTAGTACTTTAATTAAAAGTCGAAGTGGCGTGGTTGAATAGATTTGTACTGTTTTTCCTTTTCATGCTTCATCAACATCTTGCAAATTTTGATTTTTTTCTTAGAATAGATAGATGTCAACACTAGAGTTTTTATATAGTTTTTCTCTCAACAAGTGCCCGGCATTGGTTAACTTGGCTCCCATAATTCAGTACACATCGACGTCATGACATGATCAAGATGGTTTTATAAATTAATTCAAAAGTGAAATCCAATCATAAGACCAAACAAAAAATGACACCAATAGGGTGACACACTCCACTAAACATCAAAATAATTGATCAAATTCAAGTTCGATAATTATCATATTCAGCTCATATACAACCTACCTTTCTTATCATCTCTTTAAATAACACATAAACCTAAGATTGATACAATCCTTCATCATATATGGACGCGTCATGTCATTGTTGCCGACGGATTAAAAATAGAACAATGCATGCCTAAATCAATAGTGAATAATTACATAATGCCAATAACACATAAACCCGAGATCAATTCAACCTTTTGTCGTCTATGGTCACATTACGTCGTTGTCGCTGGTAGACTAAAAATTGAATGACGCATGACCAAATTTATGAATAATCAAATTATGCCAATATAGAGAACGCCAAGCGTGATCAAATATTTAAACTATAGTATACATTAAATCTGTACATTACATCAACTAAAATAATCGGTGATTACAAAGATTAATACACCCATTTCACGTAATCTTCGCTGTCCTTACATCACCACATCCCCCCATAATTCGGAATATGTGGCTCAGAACAAACACCAGGCCACTAACCTAAAAAAACAATTCAAGAATATTACAAAAGAAAAAAAAATTAAAAGGGTGTGCCCCAAAGATGTTATTATACAGAGACAATCGTACGGATGTTGACACGGTCCGGTCCGGCCGGATTACAGATTGGTCGGGTTCCCGAAGTTCGAAGCCAGGCGGGACGCAATCGCGGAGTGGTACATGGCGTCGTGGCGGGAGGCGGCGTCGGAGGTCATGAGCCTGAGGAGCCGTGCCTTCTCCTCTGTGAACCGAATCGGGTCGGGGCGGGGCCTCCTGGCCGCGGACAGGCTCAAGCCCGAGTCCTCCAAGCCGGCCTTCCTGGGGTAGGTGACCTTGCCGGCAGCGGCGGCGGCGGTGGCGAAGTCAATGTAGCCGGGGTCAGCGGAGAAGCCGAAGATCGGGGCCAACCAGCTGTTGTTGTTGGAGGAGGATGTGGTTCGCCGGCAGTGGCAAAGGCGGTGTCGTCCAATGATAAGTGCATATTATGAATCCACTAGTCTAAGTTTCCATTTCTGACAATATTCATGACGGAAACATTTACTTTGTTAATATTTTATATTTTTCGTGTATATAAATATGAGTTATGATTTATGAATTTTTGCAAAGAGTAGTCATTAGCGATGAAGATTTATTACAATTGTTCAATCAAGACAACAGATGGAATATAGGTAGATTTTGAAATCGACCTTGGAGCTTGTAATAAGGTAGGTTCTGGGTTTTTGAGTATGCAAGGTAAATGGTAAATTCTAGATTCTAAAAATTAAGAAATCTATTCGATGGATAGATTCCAAATTTCAAGCAGAACTTGGAACCGTTCATCTCTAATTAATGTTATAAAAAACCTCAAATTTATGCACTTATGGCAAATTTATATTAAACTAATTTTGTAACCACAAAAAACCTCGAAACTTTACATTTGTATACTCTCCATTAATTTCCGTTAAATTGGATCATCATCATGAAAAATTACAAATTGACACACCTATAACAAACGGTGAGTAAAACCCCAAATTGATACCCTAATTCAAAATCAAATTTCTCCAATTCAATTGAAAAATACTACACAAAAGGACATGTAAGCTACCACATAAAAATATTAGATTAGCTATGTTACAATAAAGGGATTTTCTCGTAAGATTTACTGAATTCGAAATGCTAAGATATAGTGAGTGTAGCACATATGATGCACCAAAATTTTTTTTGAGTTCTAACATTCTTTACATATATTGTTAGTCTCAGTCAAACGTGTTGAAATGCTGATTCATTTTAAACCGATGTCAATCTTGGATTCATCTATATAGAGCGTCTACAGATGACTAATTACATCACGCATTCATTATTATTATGTTTTGTGCTGATAAATGATTAATCTAGTGGCAATGCGACTAAGAAATTGTTGACAACCCGTCGAGGACGTTTCAGGGGAATGGCTGTAGTTAATTATTTTGTTAAATGTGCGGAATACGAAGTAATTTCTTCTCAATTTCGTTCAATTTTCCAGCTTAACTTGGGGTTTCTTCATTTTGATTTGATTCTTTTGGAGAACGAGTATAATGATTTCCCATGATTTTCCTCGATGGCGATGGCGATACGGTACCCGGAAATTAACCCGAATCTTACTATGAAGCGGACATATACAATTTTAGGTACATGGAAGTAGAGCTAACGACATAATCAACTAATAATAATAATAATAATAATAATAATAATAATAATAATAATAATAATAATAATAATAATAATAATAATAATAATAATAATAATAATAATAATAATAATAATAATAATAATAATAATAATAATAATAATAATAATAATAATAATAATAATAATAATAATAATAATAATAATAATAATAATAATAATAATAATAATAATAATAATAATAATAATAATAATAATAACAACAACAACACAATCAATGTCCAAAAGATAATAAAATTTCACTTGAAATCGAATTTGGTGGTGATAATTCTTTTAATTTAGGTGTAACGAGACATGACCATTAAAATAACTCAATGGCATCAAAATTTATAGGCACTCAATTTCATGAAAAAAAAATGGGGAAAAAGTAAGAATTCTAAGCAGCCCAAAACTAACTAGGCTTTTCGAAATTACGATATCCCTTCGAACCTTGATAAGGGACCTAAATTCACAAACAATCTACCAATTGGAGATTTGACTCTCCGTTTACGCACTGCTTAGTATACTAACTTATACTAACTTTTCATATGACGTGTGTAATTAGTACTTTAGAAGTCGAAGTGGCGTGTTTGAATAGATTTGTACATTTTTTCCTTTTATGCTCCATCAACATCTTGCAAATTTTGATTTTTTTCTTAGAATAGATAGATGTCAACACTAGAGTTCTTATATAATTTTTCTCTCAACAAGTGCCCAGCATTGGTTAACTTGGCTCCCATAGGTCAGTACACATCAACGTCATGACATGATCACATATGGTTTTATAAATTAATTCAAAAGTGAAATCCAATCATAAGACCAAACAAAAAATGACACCAATAGGGTGACACACTCCACTAAACATCAAAATAATTGATCAAACTCAAGTTCCATAATTATCATATTCGGCTCATATACAACCTACCTTTCTTATCATCTCTTTAAATAACACAAACTTGAGATTGATACAATCCTTCATCATATATGGACGCGTCATGTCATTATCGCCGACGGATTAAAAATAGAACAATGCATGCCTAAATCAATAGTGAATAATTACATAATGCCAATAAACATAACCCCGAGATCGATACAATCCTTCATCATCTATGGCCACATCACGTTGTTGTCACTGGTAGACTAAAAAAATCGAATTACGCATGACCAAATTTATGAATAATCACATTATGCCAATAAAGAGAAAGTAAAGAGTGGTCAGATATTTAAACTATAGTATACATTAAATCTGCACATTACATCAACTAAAATAATCGGTGATTACAAAGATTAATCCACCCATTTCACGTAATCTTCGCTGTCCTTACATCACCACATCCCCCCCATAATTCGGAATATATGGCTCAGAACAAACACCAGGCCACTAACCTAAAAAAACAATTCGAGAATATTACAAAAGAAAAAAAAAATTAAAAGGGCGTGTCCCAAAGATGTTATTATCCAGCGACAATCGTACGGATGTTGACACGGTCCGGTCCGGCCGGATTACAGATCGGTCGGGTTCCCGAAGTCGGAAGCGAGGCGGGAGGCGATCGCGGAGTGGTACATGGCGTCGTGGCGGGAGGCGGCGTCGGAGGTCATGAGCCTGAGGAGCCGCGCCTTCTCCGCCGTGAACCGAATCGGGTCGGGGCGGGGCCTCCCGGCCGCGGACGGGCTCGAGCCTCCCACCGAGTCGGCCTTCTGGGGGTAGGCGACCTTGCCGGCGGCGGCGGCGGCGGAGTCAATGTAGCCCGGGTCGGCGGAGAAGCCGAAGATCGGGGCCAACCAGCTGTTGTTGTTGGAGGAGGCGGTTCGCCGGCCGGCGGGGCCCGGCTTGCGCTCGCCGGAGGAGGAGGTGGCGGCCTTAACGGCGAGGGGTCCGTAGGGAAGGAGGCCGGTAGCCATTACGGCGGCGGAGAAATCGAGAGAGAGTGAAGGTAAAGATGGAGATGGAGATGGAGATGGAGATGGAGAGAGGAAGCTGTGCTTTTTTAACGTTATAAAACTGACTGGGTTTTCTTCTCTTTCTTTCTCTTTCCGGGGAGGCTTTTTTAGCCTTTTATAAAGGTGGGAGGAGAAGGGGATAAGACCGGACACGTGGAGGTGACGGGGAGTAGCGCGTTACGAGGTGGGGGGATCATTCGCTCTTTTTTATGCTCTCTGTGCACCGGCTAGTCCCGGTCGCCGCGTTGACCGCTTTTGAATGACCATCCCTCCTTCCCCCTCCCCCTCCACCTCCCTCCAATTTCCTCCGCGTTTCGAATTCGATGCGAAATTGAAAATACTAGACCAATGGAAATGCATGGTACTAGAGAAAATAGGAAAAATTTCAAATAAAAGTCTGACTTGCCATTATTTTTTTAAAATAAGAGCTTGAATATGACTTTATTTTAAATAATGATATGAAATGGTTATGGCATCCTTATTGATTCGTTAGTCGGCAAGATATTTCAATCGATTAAGGACAATTTCATCCAAAGATAAGTTTAACCTAAATTTTAGTTAAATTAGATTAAAAATAAAAAAGACAATTTTTTTTCCAAAAAAAAGAAAAAAATATTAGCCAGCCCTCCCACTCGTGTATTCCTTTATTTATTTATTTAAGTTTTAGCCTTTTTACTTTTTTGAGTTTTTTATGGAAAGAAAAACTAGAAAAAAATAAAAAAATAAAATAAAAAAAGAAAATACCCCTAGTTGGGAGGTCAAATTCCTCTTTGAGACTAATATAGCCACTTTAGACTTTTATTTAAAATAAAATCCATTTCAAGTCTTTATTTAAGGAAAAGAAGTTATTTTCATGCTCTTATTTGAAATAATATCCAATTTAAACTCTTATTTGAAAAAATAATGGCATTTCCAACTCATATTTGAAATCTTCCCAAGAAAATATTATTAAATAAGCTATGTTAGAATAACAAGATTTTCTCGTGTGATTCGTTGAATTTAAAAAATTAAGATACATTGAGCACGAACGCATAGATTTTTGCGCCAAATCTCAATCGAATATATTAAAAAACCAATGTGTTTTAAATTGACGAGATTCATTGACATGCAGTGGTAATTACATGACACGTTTCATTAATTTTTTTATTTTTTTTATTTTTCTTGCCCCAATGAATGATTAATCTAGTGATGATGCGACTAACAAATTCTCGATCACCCGTCGAGGACGTTTAAGGTGAGTGGCCCGAAGTGAATTAAATTTTTTTTTTTTTGAATGTGCGTGAGACGAAGTAATTTCTGCTCAATTTCGTTCGTTTTTCCAGCTTAACTTAGGGTTCCTTCATCTTGGTTTGATTTTATGGAGAACGAGTATGATGATTTCCCACGATTTTCCTCGACGGTGACGGCGATACGGTACCCGTAAATCAACCCTATTCTTGCCGTGAAGCGGGCATACGATATTTTAAGTACATGGAAGTAGAGCTAACCACGTAATCAACTTATAATAATAATAATAATAATAATAATAAGCAAAGTCAAAAGGATTAGAAAATTTCACTTGTTATTGCATGTGGTTACTATATTTCTATTTCTTTAGGTGTAACGAGACGTGTCCATTAAGATAACTCGCGTTGAAAGTTGTAGGCACTCAATTTTATGAAAAAAAAAATGTAAAAATGAAGAATTTGAAGTGGCCCAAAAATAACTAGCTTTTCGAAATTATGATCTTCTTGCTAATGTTGATAAGGGACATTGAAACTCATGACTAATTGATGGACCGGGCATTTGTACGCTTTGAAATATTGGAAGAAATGGCAATTCAATGATTATAGGAGTAGCTAATAAAATGTTTTCTCTTGGCCCAATCTATTCATTCAAAGTCATATTAAGGACATGCTTATTTCATCGAAATGGCAATCATTTTTAGATTGGTTTTTATTTGTTTGGTGGAAAAGTGATTTTTTTCTTATAGAAGGAGAAATTGCTTTTCCCAATCAAAACTCGTTATTTTTGATCTATAAAAAACGTTTTCCATAAATTGATTTGTTTTCTATCATCAAAATATCGAAAAGTCAGATAATAATTTCCCGAAAACGAACGAACGGAATTTTTCAAAGTGCCCAAGATTTTGTTTCATGAACTTGGTCAGATTCCCTAGGCGGCCGCTTTGTCCCTTTTGTGAGGGATTCGTCGATGAATTTGCGACGTAGACGGAGCGCATACGACACGCACGTGAGGATTTCCTGCGAAGGAGGGCCGTGTCACGTGCCGGAGTGTGAACCGCCGGCGGGGCACGTAGAGGACTCCTATTTTGTACTCTAATCAGCTCTCGACGCGTCGGGAATACTTTCAGCGAGCTTTCCCTTTTGGAGGAATATGCCTTTTGGTACATCCGCATTTTCTTGCCTCCTACGGCAATATTTTCACGACCAAAAAAAAAAAAAAAAGGGAATTTGCCAATGTCTTTCGAGGTTATTCTGCGAAGAATTTCTTAAAAATTAAAACACGCTCGAATACGTTTGAGTGGGCCCCACGGGATCCCGAGGGAAGGAAACGATATTGGGGACTCAATTTGATGCGTACGTTCCAAGTACATTGCGTGCTCGTTCAATTCATTTATGGATATAATTTATTTTTTTAGCATAAAAAAAGTGACAAAGTTAAAAGGGTTAGACGCTTGCTTGTGGCGGTAGTCGGCTCTCCCCTCCATTTCTGGTGAAGGAATCTTTCTCTAATCAATTCTCCAATCGGCTTTGATTGACCGGTTATGGGTATTTAAGTAAATATAAAGATGGGTGATGTTCTTATTTACTTCGATAGAGGATTATTCTCAGTAAGCCTTTCCCTCCCCTACTTTACTTTTGGGCCTTGGGCTGTTCTTCAAACGTGCAAAAGATGAACAAAAGAGAGGTTTTGTTAGATGGCCCAAGCCCATTCTTGGGCCATAGATGGGCCAAGCTTCACAAATGGTATGTAGTGGACCGGGCAGCTATTGGGCCCAGTTTAGGAGATTAAACAAGCTGCAAAATGATAGCTCTTGTGATTTCGCCTGGGTTCTCTTTGAAGTGCTTTCAGGGAAGGATACACATGAAAATCAATTTAGATATCGATATCTCGATCCTTATTGGGAGTGTGTAGTAGAAATTCAATTTGATATCTTTTCTCGAGGAGACCGCTAAGCTTAAGCTAATAAGTTATGAGTCAACTACTTTACACTACATCGTCAAGTTTAAGTTAATGAGTTATGAGCCAACTACTTTATACTATATCAATTCTTTTATGTGGGATTTCTTTAATACAATTTACTCACACGTACATTATAATAATTTTCCTCTCACATGTGAGCTCAAGTTAGGTCAACTTCCCGTGACCTGCATTGCTGTGCCACAATGCTCACTTGCCCGGAAATTGCAACCATGGGCTTTGATATTGTATCAATTTCCCGTGAGCTTGCGTTGCTAGGCCACAATGCTCACTTGCCCGGAAATTGCAACTATGGGTTTTGATACCATTTGTTAGGCTCGTGTTATTGCGCCACAACACTAATTTGCCTGGAAATTGTAATCACGGGCTCTGATATCATTTGTCAACAGAAGTCTGATACATTCTTTCGAGAAGATCGTCAAGAGGGAGCCAAGATCAAGCCCATAAACGTATTTCATTAGATCTACCTTCATTCAAAAACTTAAACAAATGAGTTATGAGTAAATTAAGATATATTAATCATTCTACATCACAATAATTTTTTGATGTGGGATTTCTCTAATATAACTCATTCACATGATAATCTCGGCTGAAAAGCACGCGACACAGGGCAAGCGCTCCTCCTGTTCTTCATTCCTCTTCAGTCGCGCCTTCCACCATCTGCAGACACGGCACACTCGTGTTAGCCCTCTTGGTTTCAGCTGATGATGCGACGTGTGATAATCATTCCATATCTTTTATCGGTTAGGCAGAGTCGAGGGAGAGGGAGGGAGGAAATCATGTTTTCAGGAAAGATTTGGGCTTGCTGTTTCTTTTGGGCCTTTTGATTTAATGGGTTTCTCACGTTTCAGTCCAACATTTGACTAAATATATACGAAATGCCCGCCGATGTTGTCTATAGTAAAGTGACAACCTTCATTTAACGTCTCTCTAGTGTATATATCCAAAATGGGTTTAATTCGAAAGCGATGCACAGAGATGCACCTACTCAGTTTTTGGATGGTTTGGGGAAAAATTGCGCAAATTTCCACTCTGTTTTTTGTTGCTTTGATCGATGAACCCGAATTGGATGCCAGCCTAGTTCAACTCGACATTAACACACACGACGGTCGGTTGTTGTCACTTTGGCACGGGGTCAATGTCTGGTCCACGCCGGCCCGATTGGTGACTGTGTCCGCACTATCCACATGCACTCATCGGTCCAGATTGACCTCCCTAGGCCAACCACAATAGACATGCCCATCGTTTCTTTCACCTCAAATTGTCAAATGTGTTCCTCGGGGGGGGACTCAATAATTCGTGGACCCAAGACCCCCATGACTCTCGGGTGTGGAAAGGATGTGATCTAATCTTTCTAGGATGCATGGATTCTTCACGCTTCCGGATCGCGATTATTCACATGATCTCAGATCGCCAATGGTCCCTATTCTTAGCCGCATGCATTTGCATTTGTCCACCACATAAGGAATAGGAAGGTTAAGCAGTAACGTACGCACAAAAAAAAAGAAAACATTATATTTGATTACGTTCACGTATTGGTCTACCGATTCCTGGACCATGGCGGTCCTGTTGAGCTTGGTTACTTCAAAAGTCATAATGACGACAAAAACGTGATATAACTCGTGAATTCTCATCCACAAGTAGTCGGGGTGATCGATTTCTGGATCAGGCGCACTTAGTACTTGTCAACGATAGCGTGCTGCTCTCATTTTATGTATGTAAAGATAGAGATTGATTGTTCTGATCCCTATCTATGTTTGGACTTGCACTCTTCCCTCCCTATATTATGGTCTTCCATATACAATGCATGATTCTCGAGGGTAAAGTTGCTTCTAGGTTTCTCGCTTTGACACTCAATCTTTTGAGGCATTTGAGCCACGAGAAAACACGGACCAAAATTGAGCAAATGCCTATTTACAACTACCGGAATGATTGCCCCCAAGTTCATTTCTATTGCTCTCGCTGGTTTTGCAGCACATGGATGGACCCGACAGCATCCAACAAGAGGGAAACGTTAGGCAGACATGGCGACCATCGTGGCTAATCTTAAGGCCGCCTTGATTCCAAGAAATTAGTGGAGCCCTACCTTCCCATGAACAGTATAGACCCTATAACTAGAGCCCTCTTGTTTTTAAGAGATGTGCGATTATTGTGGTGGTCTTTGGTTCACTATAATTATGTTGGCACGTTATTAGATAGGACCTAAGTTAAGGAATCCCTTTGTCGGTCTCGTGCTAGCGGTTGGGGGGGAATCTTGATTTGGTTTCTCCCTGCACATAAAAAGTAATTTTGCTTGACATTGAGAGGTTTGCTATGCTTTTGTCCTTGTTTTCACTTTTCTGATGTGAAAAAGTCTGGTCACCTCAGTCGGCATAGCACATGGGGCTGAAAGACCCAAAAAAGCTGGATGTGAGGAGGGTGCTAGGCAACTTCACTAAACCCTTGATTTAGTGGGGATGCTATTTTTCATCGAAATCTTCTCATGTGCTTTCCACGTAAGACATTTCCAAAATGACAAAAGAAGAAAAAAAGGTTTAGGGAACAGATCGTTTTCCAAAATGACCAAAGAAAATAAAAGGTTAAGGGAACAGACATTTTTTTCGAAACTCTTGCAGACTTCCTTCATATTCGTCTTAAGATGAGGTTTTACCGCCAGGTGGAAGTGGGCAACTGCTCGGCAATTCTCAACCTTGGGATTCCGGCCTTGATGTTGGTTATCATAGCATCGATGGCCTCCTTTTCTTGTCACTCCAAGGGCAGGCGTAGGTTAGAAAGAAAGAAGTTGACTATCTTAGTCTTTTCCCTCTTCACACAACTGGGGATCTGGCTATATTTCCTAGTGCAAGAGAGCAATTCTCCTAACATAGCTGGGGATCCCACCCTAAAGAGAAAAAGAACCTCGGCTATGGGCGACTGCACATGGTCTCTGGACAATCGTTGCTTGGGCATTCTAGAGGACGTGATAAAAATCTTGACATAGATTTGAGGCCCTTGCTTTGTTTTGAGCCTTGGAAGCAAATAATCTTTAAATACATTTATAATGGGCGATCATTCTAAAATGAGACCATTCTTGACTTATAACTAAGAACTAATCTTGTGAATTTGGGAACTGGGAACCAAATTGGCTGGCTTAGGATTTGTGTCTCCAGAATCAACTAGTTTGGGTTCATGGTTCTACTCATAATCAGTCAATTTTATGTTTCGGTAAAAACGCAAATTTTAATAACAAAACATAAAAGCTGCACTAGTTCACTACAAAAATCATCAATAGGTCAAGTGGTTTTGTTGTTGTTTCTTCATTTTGAAGAGTATGGTTCAATTTTTGAGACTTCAAAATCGGTTTAGAATTGATATAACTCGGAAGTGGGACTACTTGAACACGGGAAAGGATTGGAATCAGGAATTGAACCAGTATTGGGTCTATTATAGGTTTTGTTAAACTGGGAACAGAACCACTTCACCCAAGGACAAGCCTCGAACTGGCCAAACGAGGCTAGTTTGGCTATGTTGAATCGGAACATTTGCTCACTCCTAACATTTATTAGTTTCTTTATTTTAAAAAAGTCGGAGTTTTTTAAATAAATTCAAGTCTGAACACTCATTCGTCCCGGGTTAGTGGCCTATTGAATGTGATGACACTCGCATATGATGTTTCTCGTGTAAAATTCAAATTACATGCAAGAGATGTGTGAGGAACTATTGAAGGATGTGTTTACTATCATATCATAATTGACCCGTCTCTTGATAGTTCTAGATGTTGACAACAAAGGGTTTTCCCACTTACTTAAGGTATATACTTTGGACCAACATTTAGACATGGAAAAAAGGTCAAACGATTCTCTTTTTGAAACACCAATCACAAGAACGTAGTCATGAAATCTCCCTCTAAATATAACACTACGCACCGGTTTTCTCTTGAACGAAAGCATCATGGAACGCATGCATTCTGTAGAAATCTAAGATGTATCACGGGCATGTGGGTTGAATGGAATCTCAGTTGCTTCTCATGCTAGTTTGTGGTCCATGTGCTTACAAGCAAGAGCTTTTCTTTTCCCTATTGCCTTTTCTGTCTGTCTAGGGCATCAAAGGAAAATTCATGAACTTGTCTTTCACAAGGACAGTTCAGTCGGCCCAATGGTCCACGACCTTTGCTCTCGCAAATCAAAGCCTCACATGCAAGACAATTAGTACAATGTGGACCCTCGAGTGGAAGACAAAACTAGAGGCAAACACATTTTCAAAGATGTTGGACCCATGAAATCAATTCGGGGACCACCCGAACTCCTAGGGTTTTTCCTTTTCAGTTGGCTGTTTATTCCCCTAGTTTTGAAAGAGAAATTTTTGTTGAGTGATCTTGCGCATCTCTCACTTTAAAAGTTTTCCTTACATTTGTAAACTAACCACTAATTCATTCCCCAATCAATGTGAGATGGCACCAACACCCAATCAATGTGAGATGGCACCAACAATTTCCTTCTTATACATTTGCCCTTGATCATAAGAGCCATAACTTGTATTTCCACTGTGATTGCTGGGTCCAAACTTGCATTTCTAACGTGATTGTTGGGTCTAGACTTATTAGTGACATGAGCTTTGATACTAACGTTGGGTGGTCTTGGACCTCTTTCGTCCCAAAAATTAACTTAAATGGCGAGACTTTCCTTCACACTTATAAACTGACTACTAGCTTATTTCATAATCGATATGGGATAATCTCAACAATTTCAACATCAAATTTCAACTTCATTCAGCACTTAGATTTCCATTTAACTTTAGTGGTTACGAACCATGTGTGATTTTGAAAATGACATGCAGTAGCTTTGACTTTGCTTAATATGCTGTGTGTTGAAGTATTGAAGTGGCTCCATAATAACCTTCTCGAATTATGACAAACTTTGGATTCGACCCATTTCGTGAACTCCTCAACTGAACAATGGAATGGCGAAGGTATATTGCGAAATATAACAGGCCAATTCTGTCCGGAACTCCTTCGGGAAATTCCAAGATCTCAATGATTAATCATCACGAAGAGAAATTAATATAATTGTCCTTAATTCCCTCCATTAATTAAGATAGGAGTAAGTGCAAGCACCCAAGAGGCTCAAACCTATTTTCAGTGGCCCGCCAACGAACGTGGTCACGCACAAATCGCAAATGTGGTGGGTATGATGAAGAAAACTCAAATTCCAGGATCACTTGTTTCCTGATAAATTCTTGGTTACGGCGAAACTAATCAATTGAGAAAAGCGACGTCGTGTCTAATGGTAATTTACCATTGATGGGGCAACAAAAAGTTGAACCAACTAACGTTTGCTCCATATATGATTCGAAAAAAAGATGATTTGACTGAGACTCAGTCGGGACGAGTGGTGGCCACTTGCTTTATCTTTCGCTCTGAACACGTGCTCTCCTTCCTCCTAGGAAATCACGAGTCCCCCGTCGAAATCACAACCTATCCTCAACTTTCTCACCAGCACCGCGTCTTCAACCCTACAATCCTTGACCACTTATTTAAATGCTAATGACCAAAAATCTTCCATTATTTTTCTCTTCTTTTTTTAATAACCCAGGAGTACGATCATCGTTAGCCAGTCTTAAGGGATATTAGCAGAACAACCCACTACCATTCCCCTACTTTAAATTCCTCTGTCATCATTACACATGCAGCGTCATCCACCGCATCGCATGCGAGCGACAAAAATGATTTTTTTTTTTTTCCGTTGATGAAGGGCACGGCAAAACCTTCATCAATAAACTTAGGGTACTTTGAGGAACAAGCATATGCGTAATTTAACTAATTACACCATTTAAGCTCAATTCTTATATAATCAAGTGCAAACATTTTGGTCATTTATCGTGATTTTTATTTATATCTACCCCGTGAAGTTTATTGATTAGGTGTCTCCCAGGCATGAGCGGTTCTCCGTAATTAGAGAAAAGGTAGAATCTAGGTAGGGGAAAGGGATATAATAATGTGATAGGCTTTTGCTTTCTGCTCCACGGATTTTCTGATGGGACTCTTCTTTTCCAAGTAAGAATTAGGAGTTCGAAATTTATTGATATTATGGAAATCTCTTTTCTCATTTTTTGAAAAGCGGGACCTGGATTATCTTCCTTCTCTTTTTTGGAAGAGGCGAGAGGGAGAGGGGGTTAGGTCCTGAGCAGGACCTTAAACTGCTCAACAGAGGTTGGAAGGCCTCTCTAAAAACCTTCCCATAGGGGTACCCGCCACAAACCCTCATTTGGAGGGGTTAAGGGCCCCACCCTGGATCCCCGCAACGCATTCCTCAGTAACCAACTCGGGCGTGGTACAGGGACATGAAAGGCCCCCGCCCCCGTGGTGGGTACCCCTGTAGGAAGGTTTTTAGAGAGGCCTTCCAACCTCTGTTGAGCAGTTTAAGGTCCTGCTCATGACCTTTGTAGATTTCTTCCCTAGTCGCGTGAATTCTTACATTTGCAGTCTGAGTTCTAGGTTATACCGTGAAAGAGGCGACCATGGTGATGCATGAACTTGAAAGTGCCATAGACTTATTAAAAAAAAAAATTAATGCCACAAAAAATCCTAGAGTAGTGCATCTATAATAAATTTACTTTAAACTAATATTTTAACTTCAAAAAACTAGGATTGATTGGTTCTCGGTCCGATCTGGTTCCGAGGTAAAATTGAGAATCAGATCGAGAGGACCGGTTCCCAGATTTCGGGATCGGGAACCAGACCGATCGGTCTTGGAATTGGGAGTCGGATTGACTGATCGGTCTAGTCCGATTTGATGAAACCAGTAAATTTGCTGTTTTTGGCCAACAATAAAATGAATAATGGGAAAAATTGGGAGGAATTAGGGTTTGTTTCTTAAGAAATTTAAAAATATATTATATGTATAAAATTAACCGGTTCGGTTTAGTTCCCACCTTGGAACTGAGAACCGGATTGACCGGCTACTTGTTCCAAAAACGGGAACCGGGAATCGGACCGCCTGTCCAAAACCGGCAGGTCCGGTCTGGTCCGGGCGGTTCTCTGTTCGGGCGGTTCCTAGTGCACACCCCTACAAAAAAACCCAGACTGGTGCATCCATGAAAAATTTACTCCAAACAAATTTTTTAACTATAAAAAATCCCAAAGTAGTACATACATAACAAATTTACTTAAAACTATTTTTTTAATTACTAAAAATTTAAAATTGGTACATTCGTGATAAATTTACTTTTCGTTAGTTTATATTAAATTGGATTAATTTCAAGGAAATGACAAATGAATACACCTACAACAAATGGAAGGTAAAACTCATCCAACTCAATAATTTGACGTTAAGATTGAATAGAAACTAATGAAAAATAAATTTGTCACAGATGTATTAGTTGGGGATAAAAATTAGTTTGGGGTAAATTCATTGCAAGTGTACTTAGTGACCAAAAAAACGTTCAAGATATTTATGTTATAGTAGGCATAATATAGGGTTTTTTGTGGTATCTTCCGTATTTCTTTTTATTACTTTTTTACATGGTTGTTATGTGAAATGTATTTCTTGAATAACTTGTTTAGAGTACATTTGTTTCCTCATTTTTCCCATATCTCGTCTACTTGATCAAAATTTTATTTTCCTTTTCCTTGTCAATTAATATTTTAACTCTGCATGGACTTGAATACTTTAATCTTAGTTCAAATTAGATTCATTACAGCTATACATTTGATTGCTTTATGTAAAAACTTACTTCGCCTTTCATTCAATGACCAATTAGACATCTCTACTTTTGAAAATAACAAATGCATACCTGAGTTTTACCTTCGGAGGTTATTTTGCACTTTCACAATCAATTATTCTTATTTTGATACTTACAAAAATGCCATTCTTAAAAAAAATGTCCATTCCCAAATCCTAAATTCTCACACCTACCTAGAACACTTGAAACCAACTAAAAGTAAATCACCCAAACCCTAAGCAAGATGCTAAAATAAGTTTGCAAGGAGAGACGATTTGATATTTTCAATGTGCGGTTTTGTTTAGAGGATTATAAATGGTACTTGCATAAAAATGTAGATATACAAGTGGTTATTGTATAAAAAATGATGTTTTTTTTTTTTTTTGGGGCCATTTTTCCTGATTAGCAGCTATATGAATTTAAAGCCAATCGCATTGGAGAGCTTCTAGAAAAGACCACTATAAACTATTCAGCAATCATCACCTGGAAAAACCTAGAATTGTGAGGTATACTGATATATGAAGAAAGAAAAAGGGGGGCGGGGGGGACGACTAAAATAAAAATGTGAAACTCATGGTAGGTGGATCAAATGATAGACTCTTTTCTTTTTCATAAGGGCTTGTTTTCTTTTTCAAAAGAATAATTCATATGGTTTTTCTGGTTGCATGGTCATCATGTGTCCTGCGCAAATAAACCTGACAAATATCTGTGTGTGCAGTGTCTAATCTACCCTCAATTTTCGTTAGATAAATATCGGACAGAAATTATAAAATAGCGAACGGCTAGAAACGCCTGTTGGCGAAGTTAGGTTTCCATGCTGAACTGATCTCTTGATATTTGCTGATATTGATTTGCATTTTGCACCTCTGTTTGCCCACCACACCAAAGTTCTACGAGTTGTTGACACTAAACATGCCTGTGAGAAAGGGGGTTAACAAGTGGTAGGCATTGATATTTGTTTATGATTAGCATGAGGATCCACTGAGAAATGGTACGACTGGTTATACCCAGTTCATGATGTTAGTCATCGAATTTTTGTACTCATTTAGTCACTCAGATCGAATATTTAAGTCGAGAGAAGCCTGAGTGCTATTACTGACGTGGAAGCACGAACAACACACGAATGATTTGGGCGAGAAATAAATTGCAGAAATAAACCATAAATATTAATGTAATAAATTAAAAGCAAAAAGTCCAAATGGTCGCAGTGCGGAATCTTCTATAAATTAGCTTAAAGATAACATATCAAACATAATATCTACGAATTGATCATTTATAAATCTTTTTTGATTTTTGATTTATTTTTCATGTAGATCAAATTTTTATCTTGCACCTTTAACTTCCACCATATTTAGGTAGTGATATCTCTAGTTCTACTATACAACATATCTATTGAAAAGATAAGGATGGCTAGTTAGCAGAGGCCAAATTTAGAAGGAGATTTAGCTCATATCTATATAAACAGGAAATAAGAATTGTATTTGCCTTTCCGGTAGATATTCATGTTATTCCAAAGATGTATTCTATCTTATTTAAAGATAATGAAATCCACCAAGGTGATATGCAGGATTGGGGATTTCCCATCGTGGATGAAGCCTTCCAAGAGTCTTCTCCTTGGTCGACTGAACCATGTTAAAGTATTTTCTTCTTCTTCGCGTGTGTGATTACAAAGAAAATAATATCAATGAAAAGTGCTTCATCGACTCGATTATTTGTTTTCTTTATGGTATCAAAGCCACGCAAGGGTACACTGATCTTTTCTTGTTGAAAAAATATCTTTTCTTATTTGTGCTTATTTGTGGTAAATTCAACATCTTGTCGAAATCTTGTTTACTCAGCATTTTCCATTAATCATGGTAAATTCAAGACCCAAACCTTGTTAATTTCCATGTCGATTAAGTTGTAAAATCCTCGGTATGTATAAGCTTCAGATCAATGCAATCACGTTGCCTTCACTCAACTATTGGGTGGAAACATTTACAACAATGAATTATTTGATAAATCGACTTCCTTCAATTGGTCTGGGCAAGCGAAGTCCAAACTCAGTCATGTTCAGGAAGGACCCTAATTACTCATTACTTTGAATGTTTAGCTCTCAATGTTATCCATATATACACAATTACACAATGAACATATTTGACAAATGCTCTTTGTCGTGTGTATTTTTGGGGTATAATGAAAGGCACAAAGGATATCCTTGTTTTCATCAATTTGCTAGTCATATTTATATATCTCGACATGTTTTTTATGAGCATTATTTACTTTTGCCTTTTCTTCTCAGGTTATTGCTACGACTGAGAGGGAGCTATTGTAATGGAATTCGACTTTTAAGTCCATCACGAACAAAAGTTTCTACTGATCATTGACTTAGTCCAAAAGTTTGTCAAAATGGTTGTTCACCAATGGATCTTGACTCTCGAAGTGAACATGCACATTTGTTTGCTGAAATAGAACCAGCCTTAAAGGCTTCATCCTATCTAGTCATGTGCCATAACTAGCGGAGAGTGAATCTTTAGTTCGGTCTTGATATGAAACTTCGATATCCTCAATGCATCCCATGGTTACTCGTTCATGGTACGACGAATATAGCAATATCATCTATCCCAATTGAGCCATGCACTATCCATTGAGCCTTAAAACACCCTCTCTGGACCGCTGCTATGCTTAATGAGTTGGATGCTCTAGCAATCAACAAAACATGGGAACTTATTTACTGTCATCCCTCAATAAATGCGGTTGGATGTAAATGAGTGTACAAGGTAAAGCTCCATGTAGATGGTTCGCTTGACTGATTGAAAGCTTGACTTGTTGCAAATGATTTCGTCTAGAGGAGGGTGTTGACTTCGTAGAAACTTTTAACTTGATAGTCAAACAAGCCACAATTCGCATTGTCCTATCTATTCCCACCATTTAGAATTGGGAATTTCGCCAATTATATGTTAAGAGTGCCTTCCTACATAATGATTTCAATGTTCTTGTCTATATGTAACAATCATCGGACTTAGGTGATTCATTTTGTCCTGACCATGGCTGCTTACTCCAATGTGCATTCTTTGCTTCCTTTAACAAATGCATTGGAATTACGCGGTTTGATGGTGAGCGTATGCCAAGAGGAGAGATCAACGAGAGGATTGTACTATGATCGACAAAGATGGTTTAAATTTTCTCAATCACACTCACAAATAAGTGTTTCCGATCACTGATCAAACCCGAACCCAATAAGAATCAGTCACAAGAAAGAAGTTTTCTCACATCCTTAACTCTCTTGGATAATGGTTTTCAATACTTTTTGTGTCTCTTGTAAGTTTTTATCCATATCAAGCAAACTCACAACACACACGAGACGAAACTCGATAACATTACTTTTATACGCAATTCTTCTGCTTATGTGTGCTGACCGTATATTTTAGGGCATGACGATCTAATAATTCTCAAATACATCCAATTCCTAAGGCCTGATTAAAGTTTTATTCAATTTCTGTGAATTACCAAGATAAGCTCCGCCTATAAATTTTCCAACTACATTGAAATAAAAGTTCATGTTAAATTAGGACTGATTAGTTCCCAATCTGATCCAGTTCTGAGGCCGGACTAGGAGGACCGGTTCCCACATTCTGGGACTGGGAATCGGACCGACTGATTTGGTCCGGTGTGGTCTGGTCCAATGAAACCAGTAAGTTTGCTATTTCACGCCAAAAATATATATTAATTCATATGCAGTAGGCAGGAGTTGCAGCAGCCAAACGCAGACGAAAAAAACAAAAGCTCCAGGACACTCTAAAATGGAGATATGATCGGGAAAAAAGAAGAAGAACGAGTGGGATTGAACTTGCGTTTCAGTTTTTTCAAGCTTTGTTCTTTTCTCTCTCCTTTATTTATTGATTTTTTGGTGGTGCAGAATGCGTAGGACTGGGACTTGCGGATCCCATTTCCATCCACGTCCACGTCGATTACACTTCCAATTTAGGGTTTATTTTAAGAAATTTAAAAATATTTATTATATATATAATCAACCGGTCTAATTCGGTCGATTCGGTTCCCATCTTGGAAGTGGAAACCGGATTGACTGGTCACCAGTTCTAAGAATAGGAATACGAAATCAGATTGCCCTCTCTGGACACCGCCCAGAACTGACCGGTTTGATTCGGTCCGGGTGATTTTTGATGTGGACAGTTCTGTTGTTCATTGCTACGTTAACTCGTACGAGCAAATTGAGGTCATTGACCACGAAAAAATTAACTGGCCAACTTCGATGGCTTCAAAAAATAAAAATAATAATATGTGCTTTCAAAGTCAACCCCTGTGGAAAAAATAAGAGTTAGACTTATCTCTGCCGAGAGTTGACACTTAACCATACTATTAGGTCACGATAATTGACTTTTGATGTCTCTCGAGAGCGTGGCATGCAGGGTCGCATGATGCCCAAGGCAACGTATTTTTCATTTATCGAGCAATAAAATTTTTGGAAAAATAATATAAATGATCATTGAACTTTGGTTAAATATGTAATGTGATCCATAAACTTTTAATTTATTTAATATGATCCATGAATTATATTTCAATGTATAAGGTAATCCTTGAACTTTTAATTTGTTCAATACAATCTATGAACTTTTAATATATGTTCGATTTAGCCTTTGAACAAGATGAAAATATTTAATGTTGTTCCTGAACTTAAATTAATGAAAACATAATATTGAACATTTTCATGTACAAAAAGTTTATGAATCACATCAAACAAATTAAAAATTCAGGAATTATATTGTAGATTGATCAAAGTTTGGGGACCACATTGAACAAATTAAAAGTTTAGGAACCATTTATGTCGTTATCCATAAATTTTATTATCAGAGAATTATATAGTAACCTGAGATGAAAATGACTGTAGGGCTTCAAGACAACTTATGTATTCAAATAATTAAAAATAACGTTCTATGTTGGGCAGCCCTTTTGGACTTGCATTGAAAACTGCTTAGTGGGAAAATAGCTTGACTCCGTATACACAACCAATTCCAGAATAAAAGTGCATAAATTTGTACTTCTGTTCCCTCCCTCACTCTGCGAGAGGTGCCGACGGTGGGCAACTCGCTCGGCCTTTCAATCGATATCGATTGCCCTAGTTGAATGTTGTTAGGGTAATGGCGCAAATGGTCATAAAATGTTTGATTTAGGTTCGTGAATATTTAGTACCATATCTTAATAAGTCCGCCACCGCAACTCTAGTTGCGCGTCAACAATCCGTCATTCTCTCTAGAGGATAGGGACGTCCAAGAGCACTGACCCAAATGACGCTATCCATCTGCTCGCCTTAATATTTTTATGTTAGGTTACTTCCGAAAGCGATGCTGTGCATCTCCTCGATTTTAAATACCCAAGGTGGATGTCTAAAATTCCATCGACGATGGCCAATCGTTGTCCGGTGTCATGGCAGTGAGATTCACATAGGGTCAGTGTCCGGCCCACACCATCCCGATTTGTGACCACTTCCACTTTCCACAGGCCAATCATCGGTCCAAATTAACCTCCTAAGCCAAGTACATCATGCCCATAGTCTCTTTCATCTTAAATTATCAGTGTGTTTTGAGAGGACTCCACTCACATGTACATCTTAACAATGCATCCTTATGTGTGAGCTCAGTGTTAGTTGTGCTCTCTCTCTCTTAATTTAGATATCCGTTTACACCTAAATATTTCAACTTCAATATCCAACACTCACCTTCATCATTGATTTCTTTCTCTTGGACTAAACTGTGTTAGTCAGATTATTCTTGAGATATTCACTAAACATATATGTACCTTTGGGAATGCTCTACCAACCAACCAGTTGGTTGTGCACAGCAGAAGTCCATTCTCTTCACCCATGGAATCACTAAGAGGGAGCTCAAGTTCAAGTTTGTTAATATATCCAGTTTGACCTACATTTATTTAAAAGCCTAAACCAATGAATTATGGGTTTCACATCAATTTTCTGATTTGTGACTTTTTTTTTTTTTTATAACACAACTCACATATGCACCTTTACACTTAATAATTAATGGACCAAAGACCGCATGAACCTCAGCTGGAAAAAGCCCGGGCCCGTTTACGGAAAGTGGAAATGGAAGCAGAGTAGTTTCGAGTGAATGAATATCCTGAAGTGTAAACTACGACCAATGAATAACCTATTCTTTTGCATTGAGATTCTCCACAATATCTGCATGCATTTGTGCACTATATACGCAATAGGAAGATTAAGCTGTTGAAGATACAATTGAAGATTTTGACTGTGGCGCCGATTCTGATTGATTCAATAGATTTGTAATTGCCTTAGTTAATAGGAAATTACGATTCTTTGTATATTATTTTCTAAATTCCTTGTATTCTTACACTATAAGTGGATCATTGTAATTGTTCACAATACATTATTATACAGAAAGTTCTCCCTCTCCATTCATCTTTACTTTCTGTCATAAGCAGCAGTGTATTGAAAATGGTATTTCATTACATTCACGTATTGATCTGCCAATTGTTGGAACATTGTGGTCATGTTGTGCTCAGTTGCCTCGAAACAACAAAGACATAACGTGAAATGATTTGGTGAATTTCTATCTACAAATAACTAAGAATTTATTTCTGAGCAAAACGCATTTAGGAGTTTATCAATGTTCACGCGAGATTCTTATTTTACGTAAAGACAGAGATTGTTCCCTCCAATCCGTTATTTATTCTTGGATTTGTATTCTTTTTACATGTTATGGTCTTCCATTTACATTGCATGACTCCCGAGGGTAAGTCACTACCCGTTTCTTGCTTTCATACCCATTTTTGGTACATTTTAGAGATAAGAGAACACGCATAGATATTAAGTACATGCTTACCTACAATAATTATGATTGTAACCAAGTACCAAATAAGATGGATTTTACTATCAATGTTCTCAAAAATATCTGAAAATGTTTTTGTACGCTCATGGGGCCAGGATATTCAATTATTACACAGACATTGTAATCATCGTGGCCAATCTTAGTTTTCTCTGTTTCCAGAAATATGAACCCCACCTTCCTATGAGAATAGACTCTATACTTAAAGAGTCATTTTGGTTTTTGATATGTACAATTGTTGGGAATCTTTCAATTACTTTGCTTCAAAAGTAATTTTCCTTAAATTGAGAGCTTGCATTGCTTTCCCTTTTTTATCCTTTTGCTTTCTGACTTGTCAAAATCTCATAGCCCAATTCGGTATTACACATGGGACTCAAAAACCTAATAAAGTTAGATGCAAGGAGGGTGCTAGGCAATTGCACATGGTCTCCCGACAATCATTGCTTGCACAGGGGAAAGAAAATTGACTTGGATTCGTGGCCGCCGCTTTGACATAGCTTTGTAAGCGAATATTCCCAGTTACATTTTTAAGGATGGTTGATTTTAAAATGGATCGGTTCCGAATATAGCTTTGTAAACGAATATTTCTAAGCACATTAATCAAGTGTGCTCGGTATTAAAATGGGTTGGCTGTGACCTCCAGTTCTTGGGAAGCGGTCCATCAATAAAGCATAAAACTTGTACAACTTCATTATAAAAACATCCATTGGTCAAGCGATTTTATTGTTGTTTGTTCATATCGAAAACCAAGGTTCAATTTTCGTGGGTGCAAAAGTACTTATTCTTAAAAAGGCTTAAAAATTGATTCAACTGGGGTACTTGACAAATTGAACCAGTTCGCGTGTTGAACCAATAATTTTGGCCTTGGAACCAGGAATCAAACGATCGATTGGAACCGGGAACCAAACGGTTGGTATAGGCTAGTTCGGTCCAATTCTTGAGTTGAACAAGACCTATCAATCTCAACATTTATTGGCTTTTTTTCCCATAAAAATTTAAGGTTCTAAGTTTTTTGAGTAAAATTCAAATCTCGACACGCATTCTCTCTTGAGGCTAACGAAATAACCTATAGGGGTTGAATAAGTTGATTAGAAACTTTAACCACTTTTCGCGGAATATAACAAGTTATACTTTGATAGATGCAAAAGCAAATTGATATAGTGAGATGTAAATATTTCTATCAAACAAATGATGCTAATAGTGAAATGTTAGAAGACATTGCAAGCAAATATATCATGGTTCAGTTTTTAGCCAAGTCTACATTCACTTTCTCAAACTAATAGCCACCAATAAAAAGCTAGAATCCATTAATAATCTCAAGAGAAGGTACAAAGTAGCAAGTGCAGTTTCAATTTGGAGCTGATAGATCCAACTATCAATACACAAGCATTACTTTTACACCTATACACTTCTCTTATAATACATTAAAGATAAAAGCAACCTCACGGGGAATTTAATTAGAAATACACAGCTTCTACTAACAAGAACAGAGCAAAGATGAACACTCAAAACAATAGACCAATTTTGTCCATTTCCTTCCAACTCTACTGCTTCCTTTGGATTGAATTTATAGTCATCTGACCTCAAATGACCGTTTGAAATTCAAACCCCTTAGGTATCCATTGGTTTCACTATTAGTAGCAACAGAACGTTTTTTTGCTGCTCTGACGGTGACAATTTTCCAAAACAGTCATTCTGCTTTTATCCGAAATCTATCATGTTCATATATAGTAAAATTGTTATGACTTAACACTGGTCCTCCACTGTGAATTCCAGAGCTTGCAACTAGCTATTAGACACGAATTTGAATGCAACTAGCTCCTCTTCTCCTAGTGGTAAGCATTTTCTTTACAATTGATACAGGGAGCTCCCTTCATCAGCAGTCTAGTGAGTTTATTCGAGGTACTCGTTCGTAATTGACTTACGGATGACTATCCATTGGTTTTTTGTGTGTGCGTGTGTGTGTGTGTATAGTAGTGACTTAGGCTTCATTCAGCTGTTCACCTTATTATAGTCCCTCTAAGTCCTCACGAACATCCCGTTCTTCTTGATTTGCTCACCCTTTTTTCAAAATCTGTCCAGCTTCTAGTCGTCTTTTGACTACACACTTTAGAATCCGATGATGAGAAAATATTCCTTATATCATCATTACAATGTCTAGGTTTCTTATTCAAGCAAAAAAAGCATGTTACACGTCTTCCACCTCGTCCGATAGAGGGAGCCACTCTTTGCTAGTGATCAAGCGAGTCTATCCACACAATTTGTTAGAAATTGACTTTTGATCTTCAATCTTTCAGTCTTTCTAAGCATATTAAAAATCATGGTTTTACCCCCGCCTTTCCCCTTTTCATGGTCCTTTGAAGCTTCCATGGAATTCTAATTTTATCCTTCTTCACCTTCAACTCAGATTCATCTAAATTTTACCGAACTTCTAGTTCTAGGCTTTTTCACTTTCCATCAGGTCCATTCAACTTATAGAAACCTTGGTGCCCAATAACTTATTCGCCTTTAATCGACACAATCACCTTCATATTAATTCACCTATTTTGAACACCATCAGCATAATGGCTTATACATCTATCAACTAGTTTGGCTCAACCTATTCATACATTAATAGTCTATAATTATGTCATATTCAAAACAACATAGGGGATCTTCCTAAGATGCTCTTTTCTTACTCATCATAACATTCCTACTCGATTAGTGACCTATCAAATGTGATGACGCTCACATCCGATGTTTGTATGTAAAATTCAAATTACATGGAAGAGAGAATCTCTAGAAATATTGAACAATGTGTTCATTATTACATATAAAGGAACCCTGTTTTTAATAGTTTGAGCTCCCGACCACGAAGGATTTACTCACCTGCGTCTAGAAATATTGAACAATATGTTTATAATTATATATAAAGGAACCCCGTTTTTAATAGTTTGAGCTCTCGACCACGAATGATTTACTTGCCTGCTTAGGATAGATACTTGGACGAACATTTAGATATGAAAAAGGTTAACAATATTATTTTTGACGCATTAATTACAAATACATAGACATCAAATTTCCTCTAAAAATAACACTCAAAGGTAAACATCGTGGAACCTTCTATAAAAAATTGCGATGTGTATATATACAAAAAGAAAATTGTCCATCAAGTCTTAAATTTGTTGTGTGGCTGCCAATTCAGTCATAAACTCTTTAGTTTTGTTAATTTAATCCTAAAATTTTTAACAATTTGTGAATGCAGTATTTCCAGCAATTTTGGTCAAAGATAGTTAGCGTGGACACTAGTTTTCTCTCAAAGATAAATATCATGGAGCGCTTGCCTTCTAAAAAAATTTACGATGTGTATATATAAGGATAATTGCTCAAAAAGTTTTGAACTACAACAACTAATTCAATTCTAAACTTTTCAATTTTGCTAACTTAGTTTAAATCTTTTGACTATCTGTTAATATAGTCCTTCAAGCAATTTTGGTTAGAAATTGCTAACGTGGACACGGGTCTTCCTACATTGCACAACCGCCACGTTAGTCATTTTTAGTGAAAATTAGTTAGAATGACTATATTGATAAATCATTAAAATGTTTAAAATTCAACTGGCAAAATTAAAAAGTTTATGACTAAATTGATTTCCGTATAATAGATTCAGGATTTTTTGGATAATTTTCTTCATATACACATATATGCTAATGGGCATGCGGATGAATGGAATCTCAATTGTTCTTATGCCATTTTGGGACCCTTGTGCTTACAAGCAAGAGCTTGTCATTTTCATATTGCCTTTTCTCTTTATATCATTCAAAGAAAATTCATGATCATGTCGTTCACAATGACGAAAATTGTGTCGATTCAATGCTCCAAGACCTTCGCTCTCGCCAATCAAAGTCTCACATGCCAGAGAATTAGGACAATGTGGACCCATGGGTGAGGCAAAAGTACACACGGATACATGTTCATTTTCAAAACTACCTAACTTGTAGGGTTTTTCCCTTTCAGTTGGCTGTTTATTTCCCTAGTTTTGAAAGAGAAATTTCAACATCTTCATTTGATTCCAATTTCATCCAGCTCGTGGACTTGCATTTAAATTTAGTGGTCACGAATGATGTGTGATTCTAAAATGACATGTAGTAGGTTTGTCTTTGCTTAATAAGCCGTTTGTCGAAGCAGCTCCATATCTTTTTCGTTCATTAATTTATTTAGAAGTTGGTTTTGGATTATTAAGCTTTTGTTGAGTAGACTTAAATGTTCATGAATATATTTTCTCTTCCTAGCTATATATGAAGTGGTTCCTCTTATGGGTAAATGTGCAACCTATTATGTGTATTTAATATGTGTTATAGTATATTTTTGTATTATGTTTTTATTGGTACCCTTTTTGTAATTAACCACTCTTATAAATACATGTCATTCAACCCTAATTGGGGTTAAGCCACCATAAATACTTTGTCGTTATTTTCTCTCTAACTCTAAACATCAACATTGTATCAAAGCAGGAAAACACATCAAATTCTTTAACATCTCTACCCCAAATCAATACTTCTTTTGCTCCAATTACTACCTTAATAATGTCCCGTACATCTCTAAATTTTTCTTCATCTCTACTATTTCTTTACTCATCATCTTCTTTTTTTGTTAATCCTAATTTCCCATCGCCTCTTTATAATATTGCGCCCAATTTCACCTCTTTTTCCCTCTTCGGCTGCTTTGATCTTCACTGCCACTGCTTCAATTATGGCTACGAGAGCATCTTTGCTGTTTTTTGTTCTTCCCAATATCACAAGTCTTGTCTCCATTAAACTTGATGCAAACATTTATCTTTTGTGGAAATCTCAGTTTGAATCTATTTTGATCTACAATGATTTGCTGGGCTATGTAGATAATTCTTTTCCATGTCCGCCAAAACTTATTAATGATCAGAACGGCATTGTGGTGGTTAATACCTCCTATTCTACTTGGGCTAAGACAGATCAATACATTTGTAGTTTGATCAATTTGACCCTCACAGTCGAGATTTTTTGTGAAGTTCATGATCTTCGGACATCTCGAGAGATTTGGTTGGCTCTAGGACAACGTTTTATTGAACATTGTGCGGCTAAGGAAATTGGTCTAATTTTAGATTGTTGTGAAGAAACCCGATCAGTCAATGTCTAATTATCTCCAACATATGAAGTCAATTGCAGACTTTATCACCATAATCAATTACTCCATCTCTAATAAGGACCTGGTCTTCAATGGGCTTCCGTTTGAATATGACCCCTTTGCCACCTTGGTCACAAATGGCTCGACATTCTCTCCTTTGATATTCTGTGATCACGCCTCCTCTTCCAAGAAGAACGATTTCTTCGAAATTCAAATGCATCATCTTCATCTGATATTCATCATGCTTTGATTGGTCATGCCACTTCACCCAGTCCACCGTTTCGAGGATCTCGGGGTGGACAGCGAATCTAGTTGGGTATAAGGTGGACGATTCTTGTGTAATCAAACGAGTTGGCAATCTTCCTATGATCGGTTAATTCACAATCATTATCGGCCCCATATGCCTCCTCCTCCTCCTCTGGTTGGTCTCGTGGTAGTTCAAAATCTTATGTTCCTCCATTGACACAGGGAGGTATTTTTGGATCTAGGCTTCATCTTACTTGTCAAAACTGTAATGGAGTTGGGTACACCGTGTGACAATGTCGCCAGCGATTCAACCATGATTTTACCACTACTACTTCGTTAGACTCTTCTTTAGGTTTATCAGTTAGCAAGACCTTTGATTCAACTTGGTATCTTGATAGTGGATCGTTAGCACACATAACTAGTGATATTGATAACATCCTTAATCCTAGACCTTTTTACGATTTGACAAAAGTCTCGGTTGGTGATGGTCGTTTATTGTTTGTTAAGCAAGTCGAAAAGGCCTTTTTACATATTGGTTCTTGATCTTCATTATTATCTCTTATCTATCATGTTCCTAATCTTACTCGCAATCTCCTCTCAATTGCTCAATTTTGCCGTAAAAATTCTTGTGCTGTTGATTTTAATGGTCAATTCTTTTCTTTGAATGACAAACAAACCGGAAAATTCTTAAACTCCTCCAAGCTGATTCTTTTCATAGTCTTTATCCAATTCCCAACTCAAGCGTGTCATCTCACTTGTACCCTATTGTGGCTTCCTCTACTTCATCACTTGCTAGCATGCTCGTCTTGGCCATCCAAATAAATAAGTTTTGAATTGCGTCTGCAATTCTAGTTCTAAATCAGTATCATGTGAATCATGTCTTGTAGGAAAATCTTATTGATTGCCTTTTGAGTCTATTAGTCATCATACATCTTTTCCTTTACTTGTAATTTATTCTAATGTATGGACAAGCCCAATTTTATCTAATTATGGTTTCAAATAGTTTGTGTTATTCATTAAAGACTATTCTTGGTTCGCTTGGGTTTTTCCCATGAAAAATATATCTGAAGTGCCTACATATTTTCATCACTTTCGTTGTTTTATTGAAAATCTATGCAATGCTAAAATTAAATTTTTATAAACTGATGGGGAAGGTGAATATACCGGTAATACGTTCCAAGCATACTTATGTGAAAACGGTATTATTTAACATTTTTCTTGTACAGACACCTCATGTCAAAATGGTCTATTAGAACACAAAATCAGACACTTAGTAGAAATGTCTCGAGTCTTATTAATCCATGCTCAAATGCCTCATTCATATTGGGTTGATGCTCTTCTTACTACTGTTTACATTATTAATGAACTTTTCACTCTAGCTATATATAATATTTCTCCTTTCCACTATTTATTTGGGTTCAAATTTGATTACTTATTCTTTTGGGTTTTTGGATGCGCTTGTTATCCTTTTCTTCTGTCTTGTGTCTTTCATAAGCTAGCACCTTATTCAATGTCAAGTGTATTTCTAGGGTACGCGTCAAATCACAAAGACTATCATAGTTTTGATCTATTGAGTGGTCGTGTTTTTATCAATTGCAATGTTTGGTTTGATGAGGAGAATTTTCCTCTTTCATCAAAACCTTCAATTCTTAATTCCACAACCCACTGTTCCATATCACCTCCTTCACTTTTTGTTTACTCCAATCAATCTATTCTTCCTTCTTCCTCCTTTGGCCCTCAAGGTCCCCATCCGCTTATTTCTTCTTCTCTAGCCCAACCTCCTAATTTGCCTTTTTCCTCCTCTCGTCTTACCCAACCTACTTCCAAATATTTTTTGCCTCCACCTCCCCTCCCTTTGAACTCACTCGCTGTGTCCCCACCTCATTCCTCTTCACCCAAAGTCATCCCATAACAAACCCGCAAATCCACCTTACATCTCTATCCAGCTCCTCCACTTCTGTTTCTTCTCTTTCGACTCATCCTATGTAGACTCGTGCCAAATCTATAATTTCTAAACCTAGGACAAATTTAGGGGGGGGGGTGAATGTTGATAACTAAAACTTGATAGATCTTGTGGAATGATTAAAATAAAGTTTGACATATGCAGGATCAATGTAATATTTGCAAGAGTAAACTGACGATATCAAGTGCAGTATGTTTCCATCAAATAAATTTGGAAATGTATAGGAAAAGATAGAAGAGTTGCACGTTGATCTTATATTGTTTCGACTTAGACAAAGCTTATGTCCTCTCTCATAGACTAACAACCATTACAATCCACCAGTACTTCTTTGAAACGTCACAACATAGCCCGTGCTATATATCACACTACCAAATCCTAAGCACTACTATGATACTTGTACACTTCTTAAAAGAGATTATAATTAGTGAATCACTCATAGTAAATGAACTTCTTGCTCAATAACAAGAGTATAAGTATATTAAAGAATAAAGCTCTCTCAGTTTATAGTTGTTTTTGCATTTCATGTTTTCTTCAACATACATTGATCTTCTTATATGGATTTCAGTGCCCAAGCTAGTCGTTCGGATAATCTTCAAGGGGATTAATTTTGCTGTTGAAGATAAATGACACAATCATCAGGAGATCTGGTTGCCCATACAATCAAATCTTCCTCACAATTGTGTGGTTTTCACGAATAGAGTCACTTATATTTGAAAATAATCCTTTCCAACAATTTGATTGATAATTGATTGGATTCTCCTTCGTGTATCATTTTCTAAAATTCCAGGCCTCCAACCTTCCTATGACATGAATGTTCTTCTTGGATGACATAAGGGATCACTTAAATCAACAAACATGTGAGTCTATCAATGCTTCTCATCGGTAGTTGATTTAAGCAATACCTTCCACTTCATCTTCTTGAGTATGATCGAGACTATATGAGCCATTCATCTTGTCACGGAAACCTCATGTCCTCATGAACTTCCCATTCATTAGCGATTGTTAGTCTTTCGCTTTATACTTTGGGTTCTATTAGTGGTGATAAAGCCCTCCTAAATGGAGAAAATATCTTCAAGTGATTTTGATGATGCCCAAACTATCCTTAACATATTACTTATTAGATTGTATGCAAATGTTTGGACCAAAGGACCGTGCAATGTCCATGGTGTGATCCATTGGAAAGAAGTTCGCAAATATCCTGTTATGACAAACAGCACCAGTCAACCTAAAATATTAGCTACCAATATGTTTACGTCGACGCAGTAAAGATTAGGTTGATGGTGATGTAACAACCAAGTACATCAAATGATGTTCATTGGATCAACTAAGTAGTCATTGAAAGATCTAGATTCATGCAGCAGCAGAATCAGATTAAAGTATGTAACATAGTAACTAGATTGTTTAACAGGTTAGTTAGAGACTATAACGAGAAGGTAGCAGCAGTTGTTATTTTTTGTTAGCCCGCATAAGTTCAAGGAAAGAAACTGTATAGGCAATATCTTCCCTGGATGGCAACTCAACGAAAACTCTCCAACGGTTATTTGCTTCTCTGATTCATCCTCAACGGATAGATTGAGGAAGAGTATAAAAGAGAAGACCATGAGCAATACATAAAAAAGATCAAGTAGCATATGTACAAATTTTCTTAGCTATAAGCTCTCTATCCTACTATTTTGATATTCATGCCATTTGGCAATTGTGTTAAGGATTAAGTATACAAGTGTAGGAGCAGCAGCTAAGTCTAGATAGTGTGATCTAACTGTAAAGTATCAGTGCTAGCCGTTTGTAACTTTCCAAGCAGATTGTTAATGGAATTCAGCCTGTTTTGAAGTGAATGTAGGTTTGTGGATAAAGTTGAACCACTATAACTCTTCGTGTCCCACTGTTTTTCATCCTTTTATGTACATTGGCATACAACTAGTTAGTACAAACGTAAATATTAGGTTAATCTTTACTTAGCGATTAGCTAATTTCTGCAAAAGATCATCAAAGTTTGAAATAACCTATTCACCCCCCTCTAAGTTGTATTGTTAGCCCCAACAAAAACAACATTTGCATTTGTTGAATATTGATATAGACATTTGGTTTTGTCAACTTCAAAACATCATATGAGGTGTTACAACAGTTCTAATATCACATACTTGGTACTAGACAAGACCCTCCACTATGGATAATGAATTGTTCAATGAACCTAACTTAATATATGTACTAAAATGAACATGGTCAATGAGGTTCGGTGAAATCCTCCATATTTTATGGTCCCGATTTTTCTTGCCTTAAACTGAAGGAAAAAAGGATACTCTTTCATGTTATGGATATTCGTGCGCGCACCCTCATGTACTATACACACTTTTTTTAGCAGATTATCGAGTTTGACACAAATTGGTGAGAACTGCGACTTGTGTGGAAGACCAATAAACCACTAACTAACTAGTTGCTAGTTACATCCATTTTCAATCAAAAGTTTAAGTCGTTAAGTTAAGCCCATTGGATATAATAATTGCTTTGAGTCCTCTCAACTCAAAACTATCAATGTGGGTGGGGGGGTTTCTTTCGCATCCACACCTTACACTTCACCTAACATAGCGTGAGTTTCCCTTTCTTTGATGGCATGTGTTGAAATGAAAAATTGTATAATGTTGCTTTTTACGTGTTTTGACTTCTAATATTATATAAGAGGATTGAGAGATCATTTTCCATCAATTTTGTGTGTAAGATAATACTGGTTAAATTGAGTGCTGGACACCCCGAGTGCCAAAACTTGGCACAAATGGATACTTAAGTGCCAAAATTTCCAAAAAGGTACACTTAAGTGTAAAAATGGGAGAAGAAATGGATACTTAAGTGCTAACAACGAGAATTTCCAACCAAACTGCTGACGTAATATTTTTCGACGACATTTTTTATAACGTGGCTAGATAAGCCTAAAACAACGTCGTTTTGCCCCCAAATTTGATTTTTTAAATGAAATATTAAATTAAATTAAAATTAAATAATGTGGCATTTCTTTAAAAAAAAATTATCCACGTGGCGCTGACATGGCAACAACATCGTTTTGGTGTAAGTTTGGTTCTTAAATATAAATATTAATTAAATTAAAATTAAAGAAGAACGGGGCAACAAATCAGTGAGGGCCTATATAGCCCTTGTCGTTGCCTCCACACCATCGCCAGAAAGGGCCAATGAAGGTGGGGTGAGGGTCGGCCGTTGTCGCCCTCACCCCACCTTCATCGATTTATTGCCCCCTTTTTCTTTTAAATTTCATTAATATTTATATTAAAAATCAAATTTGGGGGGCAAAACAACGTCATTTTGGGATAGGCATTACTGAGTGGACATTTCGGTGAATTACGTAGACCATTTTTATTATTAAAATAATGTCTTGTCAAATTTCTAACAAGTCTCACTTAAATGTCCAAACTTTTAAAAAAAAATGGCACGTAAGTGTACGTTTTAGAAGTTTTGGCACTTAAAACCCCAATTTGGTAACTGGCTAAACAATGTCTAATTTTATTCTTTTGTTCTTCAAAACAAAAAAAGAACAGAAATCCGTCTGGTAACTTTTTTATTCTTGGGAACAATCTTATTCCTAGGACTAGATTTGGAACTAAATCAAGAAATTAAAAAAAAAAAGTGCTTCTTTATTTTCAAAGACAATTCGTAATCAAGCCTATTTTTTTTTCTCTTTTTTTTTCTTTTACTTTTCTTCTTCTCCTTCTTCTTTTGGCCAATTGCCAACCTCGGCGATGGCTGACAACTGGCCAGATGAGGGCTAGCAACTAGCCAAACAAGGGCCAGCAATCGGCCAAATGAGGGCTGGCGACCTCGTTGAAGAGTCATCACCCTCCGGCGAGGCTTGACCTAGTCGACGGCTAGATGAGGTTGGCCCTTACCTTGGCTAGGCGAGGCCAACCTCGTGGTAGCTCGGTGAGTCGGCCTTAATGAAATTGCTAGTTTGGCTAAGATCGGCGATTGGCCAAAGGAAGAAGGGGAAGAAAAAAAGGAAAAAAGGAAAAAAGAAAAGGAAAAATAAAAAAGAAAAAAATGGAGAAAAATGTAGTAAAATTATTTAAAAATAAAAAAATTCCAAATCACAAAAAAATTTGAGAGTTCTACCAAATGCATTTCTATTCCGTAAATAGAAATTTTGGATAGTTGTTAAATACCTTCAAATACTTGAAAACTCATTCAGGGAAAAAAAATCATTTTTGAGTAGAAATTATTCCCGAAAACATAATAGTTACCAAACAGGCCTTAAGTATCCACCTATACTAAGTTTCGACACTTGGGGTGTATTTTTGCCTATTTAATTTTAACTTGGAAACGCAAAATTACATAACCACATCTAGCTAGAGAGAAATTCCTTAACTCAATTTGGCTTGACCAATATCATCTATTGGCGTATCAGCTATTGCATAAAATGTTAAGCGCACAAAAGTTATGGCCCAGTCAACCTTAAAGATGAAATTAAGAAAACTTTAGATGATCCTCAAAGCTTTACAGATTTTCTTTTGTATCCAGAATAAACTTCCCAAATCATATCGTGTACCTACCCATTTTAAGAATTTGAGAAATTTCAAGATCCTAATGATTGATCATCGTGTATGATTGCCCATACACGTGGTTCCCCACAAATGGCAAATGGTGGTGAAGGAAAAACGAAGTCATTCGAGGATAAATTATTCACGATCAATTTTTGATTACTACGAAACTATTAAGGTGGCAATTCCGTGTATCACTGGTAATTTACAATAATTGTTTCTTCCATCTTGCATTATTCAAAGAGATGCTTGATTTAGACAAAATGGGGGACAAGAGGTGGCCATTTGCTTTATTAAATGTACCTTTGTTTCTGAACGTACACTTCCCTTTCTTTCTAGGAAATCACTGGTCGCTGGTAGAAATCTCGTCCTTTTTTCATCTATCTTATCAACCACGCATCTCTTTAATCCTACTTTTCTTAACCACTCATTTGAAAGCTAAAGTTATTAACTCTTGCTAGGAATTTACACCCCTTTTAGATGACCGTTTGGTCGTTTGGGACGAAGAACAATGAGTATGAAATGTCGGAATGAAAAGCACTATGATTGCGTTCTCGTTAATGTCGAGAGAGGTGGGAATGAAAGAACAAGAAATGATAACTTTATGACCGGAACTATAATAAACGATTAAGATTTAGATTAAGTTCATTCCGTATTGAGGAACCTTTTACGAGTTTATTAGCATTTGCCGTCTCTATAGTAATATAAAAGTTGTACATCAACGATAAATTTACCCTAAGTTAATTTTTGAGTCACGAGAAATCCCAAATTGGTGAAAAAATACCCTAAAATTATATGATTTTTCATGTGGACTTGCCACATCAATTAAGTTATTATCATATGTCATTTGGTTCATCAATTTCATGGTGTAATTTGATAGAAGCTAACGGAAGGCCAATATGTCACGAATGTATTAGCTTGGGACTTTTGGTGATCCAAAAATTATTTTGGGATAAATTTGTCACAGATATATCAGTTTGGGATTTTTCGTGATATTAACTCAAAAAAAAATATTACATTTTTATTCCGAGAATCTATCAAAGTTGATGTCTTAAATTTCTTTGTTATCATTACACATGCATGATAATGACCTGCGTCGCACGCATGACTCTTTAACTAATGATGCACACGTCAAAAACTTCATGACTAAATTCTTGTTAGACATTAAAATCAAGCGCATGCAATTTCATATTTAGGTCACTTATATTTATATTTTTACTGTAAAGTTTGGTAATTAGACGCCTCCCAATATGAGCGGTTCCTCGAAGTTTAGAGAAAGGGAAGATTCCAGCTTGGGCAAAGGAACATAATGATGAGTTAGGGTATTGCTTTCTACTCCAAGATTTTCCTGTTTTCTCTTTAGCTTTATCCCTTAGTCGCGTAAATTTCTTACATTTCACATTCTGTGGTCTAAATCGTACCGCCAAAAAGGCGATCAACGTGATGCATGGAACTTGGAAGCCATAGACATATATAAGTAGTAAATTGAAGTGCCACAGTTTAAAGAGGGCAAGATCTAATGCGCCAAAAGAGAGTGCCACTATATTCTAAAATACATAAAAGAAGACGTCGAGTCACTAATGCAAGCCAAGCTCAATAATTCATGGTGATATTTCTTGAAAAATTAATGTCAAATATATTTGTGTCCTCATTTTCCCCATAACCCATTTATCTACTTCATCAAAAATTTCCCTTTCCTTTATTTTTCAATTTTCATTTGTCATTTTATGTTTTACTCTGCATGGCCTTGAATACTTCATCTTAGTTCAAATTAGATTCATTATAGCACAAAGTGTTCGATCAATTTTTTTTAGGCTCTCTTAAATAACAAAATAGCATCTTAAATGATTCACTAGAGATTAGTTTTATATTTCCAATTTGTAAGTTGTGTCAAAACTTTTACTAAATGTAACTTAACCAAAAAACTTTATCTTTCACTCAAAGACCACTTATATATCTCCACTTTGATAGGACCAACTACAGACGTGAGTTTTTCCCTTAGAGATCACTTTACATACTTCACATCAATTATTCTTGTGTTGCCATTTAGAAAATGCCATTTTTTTTTCCAAATATGTTAATCCCCTAATTCTAAATTTCTGCACCTGTACAAAACACTCAAAACTACTCAAACCAAATCACTCAAATCTTAAGCAAGATGTTAAAATGAGTTTGTAAGGAAATACAATTTGGTATATTTATGTAAATGATATTTGTAGAAACATAAGTATATAGCGGTCATGAGTCAAAAGTGACTTAATTAATGTAAGATAATCATTAGTACGATAATTTTAAAGATTATGACAATGGAGAGCTTCTAGGAAAGACACTTCAAACTTTTCAGTGATCATCACACGGAAAGACCACGCTTTGTAAAGTATGCCAACATATAAAAATGAAATGTTCTTTCGTGGGAGAGAGACAGAGAGAGAGGCCTTGCAAAATCTAAAGCAATCGTCTCGAATCTAAAAGAGGAGAAATTCATGATATATGAAACGATTCGATACGGGTCAAGACAGTCTAATTATTAAACAAATGTGAAACTCTTGGTAGGTTTTGGAGGATCTTTGAAATTTAGAAGAAAAAGGTGAATCGAATGATAGGCTCCTTTCTTTTTCATAAGCACTAATCTTCTTTTTCAAGAGAATAATTCATGTTGTTTCTCAGGTGGGATGATCATAATAATCTAGTCTACCTTCAAGATCGTTCGCTAAATTATGAGTGTATTTGATTTAACTTTGCAAATGAGCTTTAAGTGTAATGCAAATACTGAAATCCAAAGCTATTTGTGGAAATGCAAATTGTATTTGGTAAAAACTCTTTACAAATAGACTTTGAGTTCAAGTTGTATTTGGCAAAAAAACTTTTGCAACAAGCTTTTGCTATATTTTTAATAATTTTTTTATTGAAAAAGGACCCAAACCCTTTGCTAGTTTCAATGTAGGGCTATAGTTGCCAACGAGCCAAATCAAGTGCTGACAACTATTGGTTGAGGTCGCCCAACCTCGTGACCTATGGTGAGGGTTGCACAACCCTCGTGAGACCTAGGCGGCAGTCGCTTGGGTCACGCGCCACCTAGGTCAAGTGACCCTTGTGGAGGGTTGCTTGAGGTCGTGCGACCTCAACTGATAGCCATCAGCGCTAGATTTAGCTCACTGGCAACTGTAGCCCTTCCTTGACCGACGAAGGGTTGGGGTCCTTTTTGAATAAAAATATAAAATGAGGGACAAAATCAAAAATTTGAAGAATTGATGAGGATAGTTTTGGAAAAAAATTAATTTCAGCATTTGGCCAAGCCCAATATTAACAAGCTCGATACTAATAGGGGCTGGCATTGAGCTTTTAATTTTCCCAAAGTCAGTATTCGGCCGACAACCCAATGGAAGAATTTGCCAAAAACCCCAATATTTCCGTCAAAACTCATTGAGAAAACTAAACCAAATTCACCCATTGCACAATAAACTACGAAATAATGAATGGCTATATCCAAACACAATGTAGAAAAGGAAATGCACAATGGAATGACCAGCTTTAGTGGACCAGAAGTTTAAAATATATATATGTGTGCTCTCAAAACATTGCATCATTTTGGCTATTTCGATTTCATCCATCATTATGTGATGTCGTTGAACAATATGCGGTGATTCGAAATGATTACATGATTTGACTTTTCTTTTCATTAAAGTACATGGACTTTTTCTGGAAATTTCGGGAAAACCAAAAACAATAGTATTCCCATGGAAGCGGATAACATACAGGTACAGCTCAAAATTGGCATTATCCTATATTATAGTTTGAGAACTTATTTATATCCACCGACCACACCGACAATATAAGATCCTTCATCTTCAAAACCTTAGATCTTCGATCGTCCATGAGAAAAATGAAGAAAAGAGAACTTACATCTTCAAGCCACGTCCATCCATACTCGACCAAAAATAAATAAATAACAAAATAATAAAAAATAAATCTCTCTCTCTCTCTCTTTCTCTCTAAAGGGTCAACCATTCGAACAAATAACATGTCATACTGCCAAAAAAGGATAATAATTCCATTAGTTATAAAAAAAAAAAAACTATAGTGAATAATATATCATTAGTCACATTCTATGAATACAATGGCCAAAAATAAAACCATTTTATACTAGTTGATTACTCTAAAATACGGATCTATCCGAAAATAGGAGGTCCGCATGAACATCAGACACTTGCTCTGAATGGAAATAGTTCGATCCTGTGGATGGAAAAAGGTCAACGAGACCACGAAAAGAAGAAGCAAATAAATTCAGGACAGAATGGATGAAATTAATTATATATGCATATAAACGACTATTCTTCTTTTCCTCGTCAGTTTCCTTATCTGTACACGCCCGGATTTTCCATTTCAAGGAAGTAAGTAAATCAGACAGACAGATTGGTGAGCAGGTTTTCTAATGTTGATTTTTTCTGGCATTATACAAGGTGGAGTGGTAAGTGTAATTAGGGGGACCTCTGATGGTGAAGTTAGGTTTACACGCTGAACAGATCTCTTGATATGTTTGGTGATGTTGATTTGCACTTATGTTGGACCGCCACACCTAAGTTCCAAGTGTCATTGAGACTAGACATGCCTGTGAAAGAAGGGTGTACAAAGTGAGAGTAATTGATATTTATTCATGATTTAGGGTAGGGATCCACTAAGAAATGTGATGATTGTCTCTAATGATGTTGGTCGTCGAATTTATGTACTCAGTTGGTCACTCAGATCGAATATCTAAGTCAAGAGAAACCTGAGTGCTATGACTACTACGGAATCTGAACAAAAGAAACAATTTGTGTTGGATTTAAATTGAAAAATAAAACCTGAATACAATTTACATGGTTTTTGATGGTGCAGCTACTTAAGGGGAGGAGATCAACGAGACTATTTCACTGTAACCAACAAAGATGAGATTACAATAGCTTAATCACACACGCTCAGAAATGTTTCTCAATTCTAGATTAAACTCGAACCCAACAAAAATTAATCATAAGAAGGTAGTTTCTTCACATATTTAACTCTCTTGGATGAATGCTCTCGAGGCTTTATGTGTCTCTCAATAGTTTTTACAAATATTAAGTACACTCACTATGCACACGGAATCAAATTCAGAAACTAAATTTCATAAGCCAATATATATATATATATATATATATATATATATATATATATATATATATATATACACATATGAGCAACATGGATTTCATCTTCAATAATGAAAAGAAGTGTAGTGAAAAATAAACATCCATTTTTGCTTCACCTATGATTATGTTGGCAAAAGTCTAATTTGGACTCTCCTAATATGTCTCAGATTTTTGTGCAATTTAGCTATGGGTAGGACTTCAAATTCATCGAGATTAACTTCGACCCATAGTCAATTAATATCCACCTTGATGAGAAGTCTTAACTCTCATAGACCATCGTCTCTCCCGCACTCCTCTGAGCTCCTCACTCGCTACAGATACTAATCAAGTCCAAATGGTATATTAGAATATTTAAATAATATACCATACCTTTATTTAATAGCTTAAACTTTTAGAGTAGTTGGCAGTGATTCTTTACAAAATCTCACATGGTACTTAGACTTGGTCGATGGGATAGGCTTCATTAACATGCCTGCTAGATTGTCTACTTGTGCACTTTCTCAACTAAAGTGGTTCTTTGTCACATAATATCATGTAGAAATGGTTGCTAACATCTATGTATTTCGTCTACTTGTGATATATTTGACTTTTGGTCAAATGTGTTGCACTCTAATTGTCGCAATGAATAACAAAATTTTCCTGTTGCAATCCCAGATCGCTAAGCAAATCTGGGAGCCAAATAGCTTCCTTGGTTGCCTCGATTGATGTAATTTACTCTGCTGCAGTTTTCGATGGTTGTAGTTGCGTTTTCCAGCCGCAGCACAACCCGTTAAACTAAACACATAATCTGTCAATGACCAACGTCCATCCAACAGAATTTGGATCCACATTACCCGTTACATCTCTTGGAGTCCGTCTCTTCCCGAATGTTAAACCAACGTCATTTGTTCCTCCGAAAAACCTCGTAATACATATCGCAACTTCTCAATGTTTCTTTCAAGGAAATATTGAATATCCCTGCTCACAACACTAATAGAATGTGAAATTTATAATCTAAGACAGACCATAACATACATATGACTACCACCACTACTAGCATAGGAACACGAGACACATACTCAGCTAAAGTCTTAAAGCCTGATGTGGCAAAATGATTGCTTGTTGCACTTAACATAGGTGAGCCGACACACAATCAAATTGCGATTCATCCTTTGCTTGCCTCGACCGTGTAATCTAGTGGCAAGACGATCTAATAACTTTAACACACATTAAATTTTCTATGACCTGATTGTTTTTTATCCAATTTTTAATAAGGTATACTCGACTATGCATGGCCGGATTGGAGCGAAAATTCATGTTAGATCGTACAAGCAAATTGAGGTCATTAACCACGACCGAATTCAATGCCAACTTGGATGGCTTGATGGGCAGCATCTAATGCATACCTGCACGGTGCATGCAAAAGTCATCGTAATCGTGAGGACATGGTCCTCACGACATTAATAATGCATAACCATATTAAGTGCGTAAATAAATTCTTCGAAAAAATTAATAATATATGCTTCGAAAGTCAACCCTTTGTGGGAAAATAAAAATTAAGAGTTTGACTTATCTCTTCAGAGACTTGACACTCGGGCATATTATTATGTCATAATAATTGACTTTATGAGCGTGACATACACTTTTTAGGGTTGCAAAATACACAAGCCAATGTAATATATGTTTTTAGAGTAATTAAAATTTATTAGAGAAATATAGGAATGAAAATGACCACGTGGGGCTCCAAACTAATTTATTTATTCAAGTAATGAAAAATATAACTCGTATAAGGTATAAATATATAGTTGATAACCAATAAATTATTTTAGCAACCAAGGTATTCACTATAACATACTGGTTCAATATTGTTAATATTCTCTTTGAATTGTGTGGATGAATGTCAAATTTTATATTTAAGGCTTTTTTTTTTTATTTCACAGAAAATGAATGATTTAGAAGATATTTTACAAAAATGATTGCTCGTATCATTCGAAATAATTAGTCAATAATAAATATTTTCATTATTTATAATGATCTATGTTTAAACATTTTTATAGGCGATGAAAATATCTTTCGTTCATTCATTTTTGCAGGCAATACAAGTAATCACTTTTAAGTAAATATTTTCTAAATCATTCATTTTTTAGCAAAACAAACGCACCCTAAGTAAAAATTTAATTAGTAACAAGGAAAATTCAATGAGGCATCTCTAAGAAAGTCATAGATTGATTTACTTTAAAATATACACAACCAATTCCGGAGCTTAAAAAAGTACTAATTTGTTGATTAATAATTGAATTTTAATTGTTAAATATAATAGTAGTATTCATGTCACTGTCTTAATTTTATATGTGTAACTGTTCTTGCCATTATTTCCCTAGAGAGGCCGGCGGCTCCATGACGGAGAATTCTTGCATACTTTTTCGGTGAAGTTCGCTAGTTTTGGGTCAATAATGTCCAGATTTCATCTCATTGACAAGAATGGCGGCTCACTTTATGTTCTTTGTACTTCCGTTCCCCCTCTCCCTCCGCAAGCGGTGGCCGACGGCCGGCGGCTCGGTCGGCCTGCCCGCGTCTCGGAGGCCCGAAATGTAAAGGAGTGGATTTGAGTAACTTCCTTTCATGAAAAACTTCGGCTCATTCGATTTTTCCCCGACTATGACTGCTTTTTTATAGAGGCGAACTTGGACAATACATCACTCCCAAACTTCGGGCTTATCGGATGATTAGCTCTACGACATTCCAATTAATAATTCTTATAATTGGCATTGACTGCCCCGGTTGGATATTACCACAACAGTTTCACATATCATTATAGTCTTTCACTTGAGTCAGCAATGGTCAAATACTATCCAAACTCTTAGGTTTGATCTTAGCGACGATGGCTTTCTCCCATGAGCTAAAATGGAATACTTATTAAGCAATCAATTAAGGGAATTTTGCAATTCCCAATATGGAACCCTCCTCTAGGTGGGCATAGAGGTGATCGGTTTTCGGTCCGATCCGATTCCACCTAGGAATCAAGAACCGGACCAGGAGAACAAGTTCTCAATTTTTGGGATCGGGAACCGGACCAGACCGACCTTGGATTAGGAACCGGACCAAACCGACCCTGTCCTATGGAACCAATTACTTAGCAAAAAAATTAAGAAAAACACAAAAATTATTACAATTTTTAATTTTATTTCTATTTTTGAGAAATTAAAAAATATATTTTAAAAAAAGGGTTGGTTTGGTCCGGTCAGGTTCAATCTCCCCAAGAACCGAAAACCCGGATCGACAATCATTAATTCCATTTTTATGAAACTGAAAATCGGATCAAATCAGACTAATCCAGTTTGGTTTGGACAGTTCTTGATTTGGGCACTCCGGCGTGCTCACCCCTAGGTGGTCAGGTCAAAAAGGAGGGCTAAAATAGGCGGAGAGAAAATAGGCGAACTAGTGCTTGTGACTTTGGGTAAGGGGGACTGATGGGGCAGATGACGTGACTGTGGACGGTGGCAGGTCATGAAGCAATCCAATTCCAAAATGCCATTTGCAATTTCAGTCTGAACACGAGTCAGCTAAATTCAAACGGCGTCGTTTCAAGTTCCCGACCAGACAACGGAAACTTCTCGCCTCCTCTCCCTTGTCGAGCGGTTTTAAATGAAGTCGGCAATGGTGGGATGGTCAACTGGAGGCAGACGGAGAAGAGCTTCGTCTCTCTTTCTTCCCTCCACGTGTGTACTAGAAATTCTTCAAAACAGATAGTGACATGAAATATGAGGTGTATGCCCTCTCCCGGCTGGATGCGTACAGTACCACTGGTTGGCATCGCGTCGCATCACATCGCGGGATGGTACTCGAGCTTGGTCATTCCGTGGAAATCTCGGCCGAGCTAACTGAGCTACGTATAATAACGCTTTTACTCCGAAAAATGATTTTTTTTCAAAATTAATTCTTTTATATTTTTACTTCAAGAAATAATTTCTAGTAGAATAACGCGTTTAGAACTATATAAAATTTATATTCTTCAATTAGAAAAAAATAGAAATGCGTTTGATACGATTTATAAATTTTTGTATTTATTTATTTTTTCTTCTTACTCACGCATCGTCGATCGTTGCCTGCTGCCACACTACCGCCAATCGCCGACCGTCACCGTCAACCGTTGCTGCATGACCGCCGCCCACAACCCAGCGGTTGCTGCCGCCAACTGCTGCTGGAGGTGGACGGGCGGCCGCGAGAGGAGACGGCAATCGGTGGGCTGTGGGCGGCAATCGGCGGTCGGGCGGTGGCGACGGCAACGGCGGTAGATGGCGGTCGTCGGCCGACAAGGGTGGCTAGTGGGTTGTGGGCGGCAGCGGGTGGTGGCGATGGTCGGCGATCGAGCGGTGACAACGACAGTTGCTAGCAGTTAGGGGCTACGGTGACAACGGTCACTGGCAATCGGCCGATAGTGGTCGTAGGTGGCCAAAGGTGGCCGGCGATTGGTAGGCGGTCGGCGGTGGCCATAGCAAAGAAGAAGAACAAAAGAAATAATTGACTTATTTCTAGAAATTGTTCTTGAGAATAAAAAATTATTTTTTTTTTGTTTATTGTTTCTATTCAAAATCTATTCACCGACTACTTTTCTATTCTAGGGAGTAGAAAAATAAGTTTACATTACTAAATGGATTTATGTTCTTTTTTTATTCCGGGGAACTAAAAGATATGAATTAAGAGAAACAGAAACATTACTATACATGTTCTTAATAGCCTCGACACTCTTGTCATAAGTGCATAGCGTAGAGATACAGTAGTTTTGATTTAAATTTTATGTTTTGTAGTGAATGGGAGACTCCTAGGATAATATTTGAGGATGATAGATGACTTTACCTGCTTTTAACTCTCCCTTTTTGCTTCACGGAAAATAAGGAATTGTACGTGACGTAGAGCCAATTTTTTTTTTTTTTTAACTCAGACTTCTAGGGAATGGGTCCTATGATATGGACATATAAAGTCCTCCATCTTACTTGATTATTCCGATGAAGTACTTCTTAAAAATTACCACATTCAATTATGTTAATTCGTTCTTTAATTTGCCTATTTTTCATATTACCCACAACAAATGAGAAAAAAGTTTTAATATTCTGAAATTTAGTCTAAGAAAAAGGACACATGGTTAAGTCCAAATTTCATTAAAAAATAAGCACGCCATTGGAAAGGTTTACTTTTTAATGCTCTCATTGCTCACAAGTTTTCGACCAGTGGGAGGATGTTGTTACTCCATTTAAATGATTATATCTTAAAATACAATAAGTAATTGCCTCTTTGCCATAAAAGTATTACTGTTTAATAATGTGGCTATACATATGTAACTTTTATGGCTATGCCTTACAGGAGCGTAAAAAGAGTCGCATTACCCAGTAATAAATTATTTTATGGTATAAGGTTAGATTGGGTTATCTTACAGCTTTATTTGTCGGAAAGTGAAAATAATTTTATTTTAGAAATCTAGAGATACATGCATAGAGATCCGATTATAGGAATTATGAAACGCCTTTTAAAGATTCATGAACCAGCTAAATTTAAAATTTTGGTATATACAAATAATTCAAATTCAGAGTAGTTTACACATAATTTGTGAGATTTTAATGAATAATTTTTAATACCCGAGCTGGAAAATTTCCAACGGCTCAATCAATGGAGCCAATGCTTTAGGTTTCTATAATAAAAAATAATCAAATTATTCCTAGGAAAGTTATCGGAGAGTGTGAACAGGGCCTTTTCTTTTCACCACTTTCTAACTGGAGGGCTCTGTCTTCATAAGTCAACCTGATATTCCTGCAGGTTTTATGTGGCGGTTTGGTCTTTTGAATGCGCATCGGGAGTATCAAATACATATTTTATAGCATACAAACAAGTACATGTAACCATTCCATACACTACAAAGGGAGAAACGCCAAAAGCCTTACGTCTTCAAAACTCCCCTTTGCATCTAAAGAAACTAGCAGCATCCATGAATTTTTTTCACTTGTGTAAAATTGGGATATGTATTTTGTAAAGTAATTCGTAAAATTGTATGCCGTTTTGCAATATTTTGTATCAACAAAAAAGAAAAAAAATCCATAATTCATACTATTTATTAATGTGAAATATAGGGACTTGATGATAGTTATATATTCCTAGTTATTGTGACTATGGATATAGAAAGATGTTATATAGCATCAGTAACAATATTGTAATATTGAGACAAAACAATTAAATCATCACAGGAAACTATATAGGAGGAGTTATATTGCCTATTTGCAAAATTAAAATTCATTAAAACTAATGGTATAAAATGAGATTAAACTAGGAGAGGGAGGAATCCTAGTTGGTTGCAAGACGATCGAAGAATGCAAGAAAAATTATGTTGGGAGCACGCAACAAAAGTCCAATATTTTCACTTAGGTAGGGAGATCTCCAAGAGCAAACCTAAGTCCAAGCCCATTAATATATTCAGTTAGATCTATCTTTACTCAAAAACTGAAGTCAATAAGTTATGGGCTAATTATAATATATTAACTATTCAACACCATATTAATTTTCCAATGTGGGACTTCTTTAACACAACTTACACGTGTGTCTTAACAATTCTCCCCCAAGTGTGAACTTCAGTGTTGGGTTTGTTCTCCCTTAATTCAGGGAGTATCCTTCTAGCCCAATTTCATCCTTAAGAGCTTGCGTTACTACATCGTAACGCCCACCTGCCTAGAAACCGAAACCATCGACTCTAATGCCATTTGCTGGGAGCACGTAATAGAAGTCTCATACATTCACCTGGGGAGATCTTCAAGAGGCAGTCCAAGTCCAAGCCTATTAATATATCTAGTTAGATCCATATTTACTTAAAAGTTTAAGCCAATGAGTTACAGACCAGCTATGATGTATTAACTACTTAACACCACATTAATTTTCTGATGTGAGATTTCTCTAACACAACTCACATGTATATCTTAACAAATTATTCTTGGAAGTAAATTGATAACCCATCGCAGATTAAAAGTCCAAGTGGCACTCGTTAAGGGGAATGATGGGGAATATCCGTGTATATGAAATACTCCTTAGTAAAAAAAAAGAACAAGTTACAAAAACCACAATCCCTTTACCCATATCTCCAACCTTAAATATACTAGGTTTGGAAAATCCTAATACACTAGCCTTAACCTCTCTATTACATTCACTAGGACCAACTATGCAGTTGGCCACACCCTATAGCGGTTGTCGGAGATTGAGCCCTAGCTCTCGCTTTCTCTTCCATGACCGAGAGAGAGAGAGAGCAACTGCCAATGGGAAGAGGCAATGCACTTGCTACTTAGACGACTGAGCTTAGAGTTAGGGCAACTAAGGTCAATTTTTATTTTTATTTGTACTCTTAGATGGGTAAGGGTGAGAAGTGTGTGTGTGTGTGTGTGTGTGTGTGTGAGAGAGAGAGAGAGAGAGAGAGAGAGGAGGAGGAGGAGGAGGAGGAGGAGGTGCAATTGCTGTGCGAAGGCAGCTGATAGTGGGAAGGGGCAATGTACTCGCTGCTTAGGCGGTTGAGCTTAGAGTTAGGGAGGCTAAGGCCAATCTTTATTTTATTTGCACTCTTAGATGGTGGGGGAGGGTGCCACTAATGTGTGGAGGCGGCCACTGATGGCAAGGGGAATGCACTTGCCACTTAGGCGGCGGAGCTTAGAATTAAGATGACTAAGATCAATGTTTATTTTTATTTGTGCTCTTAGATGGGTAAGGGTGGGTGAGAGAGAGAGAGAGAGAGAGAGAGAGAGAGAGAGAGAGAGAGAGAGAGAGAGAGAGAGAGGAGGTTCCACTGATGTGTGAAGGCAGCCACCGATGGCAAGGGGCAATGCACTTGCAGATTAGGTGGCTAAGCTTAGAGTATTGGCTACTAAGGTAAATCTTTATTTTTATTTGTACTCTTATATGGGTAAGAGCGAGAAATATGAGGGGACATAATGTGAATAAAAAAGTACCAATTAAACATAACTACAAATATTAGTTGACATAAGGTCGGGTCACTCTAAATATGATAAAAACAAATAGATTCGAATATTACGAGAGAAAAGAAGACTAAAGAAATGGAGAGATTGGATTATATTGTTAATTTGAGTGCTCGCGAGAGAAAGCAAGGGAAATGAATAGATATATATTTGAGGTTTTCCACAAGCCTACAACTAGATAATTAGTTTGTCGTAATTTTATTTGTTTCATGAAAAAAGAATAATTTAGAAAATATATTTTTTAAATTGGTTATTTGTGTAACTTGAAATAATTAGTCAATAAAAAAAGATTTTTATTATCGATAATGATTTATGTCTATATATTTTCGAAGGCGATGAACATATTTTCGTTTATTTATTTCTGTAAATGATATAAGTTATTATATTTATGAAAACATCTTATAAATTATTTATTTTTGACTAGATAAAGAAACTCGTATCACAATATATTATTTTTTTCTCCGTCGAGATTGCTCCAGCAGATACAAGACTTAAGTAGGCATCCCCGTCTTTCGAGAAATCGGACGGTTCGGAGTCGAGTCGCGCGATCCAAGGGCATTAAACTCAGTCAGAAGAAGGATTCCTTCTTCAGTTCCCGGTTTTGGCCCACACACACACACATATATGCCAAATTTCCTCCGATAGATTTAGACTTCACCTACTTTTTTTTTAACCATATATAAAACGACCGCAATGATACACCCCCAATATTACAAAAGAAATTGTGAGATCTCCATGCCTCTCAAGAAATAGATTGTTAATATTTCACGAAGAATCAGTTACCATCAAGATAATGGTCGATTAATCTTGTATAAATTGTTTCGCATTCCTCATCTAATCTCGAATGTTATTTACTATCCACAAGAGATTTAGGGAGTTTTTTTTTTTATCAGTCAAAAGAGAGTTGAGAAGCGTTCTTAAGGTTCAATGGAAAAATACGGCTTGATACTCACGAAATTTGTTAAGGGATGCTTTTCTAAACGATTGCCCATTTAAACTTATTTGTCCCTGACCGAAAAAAAAAGTATTTATTAACACCCTCTTTTCTCTCTCTATCTCTCTTTTTTATATGGATACTTGGAAGTTGAGAGGGGAAAAATATATTGTTTGGGTGAAATTTAAGATTTCCTAAAAAGATCGTATACTATTACCTCCTTCTAGCCTCCATAAAAGGTGTTTTTTTTCCTTCATTAAGTCATCGCCTAAAAGGAAAAAAAAGAAAAGAAAAAAAAAGGCGTGTTTCCAAATTCAAAAGCACATCATTTGTCCTCTCCTATTGATATATACAGAAAGCTATTAAATATATCCATATATGTATGTAAAATTTACGTATCTCTTTAAAGCTTTGTGACAGATTCACTTTAAATTCTTTACATGATGAAAGAAATCCTAAATTTATATCATTATGAACAAAAAAGAAGAAGAAGAAGAAGAAGAAGAGTAAATAGAGTGGCTTCTTTTCAATTAAAGGCAAGAGTAGGGACAAGACAGAAAATTAACTGTAAACCGAGCAGTGAGAGAGAGAGAGAGAGAGAGAGACACCGTGGAGGCTAAGAAAGCCTTTATATGCAGACGTGCACGCGTATAAGCTTGGCAGCCTGCTCTTTCTCCTTCTGCTTCTTTCTTGGTCTCGTGCGCTTTTGCTCTGTGTCAGCAATGGCGGGTGCTGGCCGCTCCAGTGGGGGCGTGTTCGGGGTCTCGCTCGCGTGCGGCCAAGAAGAGTTCCAGGACCTGTCCCGCGACGGCAGCCACTACAGCCTCTCCACCAGCATCCTGCCTTCTCTCGGCGCTCGGAGCAGCCGGCGAATCAAGCTCCGGCGGTTCATCGTCTCGCCTTACGATCGTTATTACAGGCACCGTCCCTCTCTTCCTCCTCTCTGTTTTTTTTTTTTTCCTTTTCCCTTCTGGGTTTTCGTTCTCTCGTCGGTTCTCGTCCTTCTTTTCTGGTTTTCGCTGGAAAGCTCGGAGCTTGCTCTGTTTTTCTGTCCAATGCTTGTGAAGAGAGAGCGACATTGAATCTCGCGGTGCGTTGCTCGGAACTCCGTGTGTTCTTCGTGGGTGATCATTCCGCGTTTGCTTTTTTTTTTTTTTTTTTTTTCATGTGGTTTCTGGTTCTTGTTTTGGACTGTGCAGAAAAGTTTGTTCCTTTTCGCTCGTTGGTTTTGCAAAATCTTGTTCCTCTGTTCTGAATGAATTCTCTCTCCTCTTTCGTCTCTATAGTTCCTTTTCAGTTAAAGTAAACAAAGTCACCGAATCTGTGGATTCTTGGCGAAAGTGTAATTTTGTTCGGTTCTTTCTTGGCTTTCTTCCGGAGTATGGGTTGTGATAAGGTGATCTCATCTCGGATACATATATGGCTTTCCTTTTACTGAACTTGTTTCTTGCTTTGAAACATTATGTAGAGGAATGATTTGCTGGTTTCCTGGCAAATTATGTGCCAAATATGCTTGGAAACTAAGTGATGATCTCTTTGCCCTTTTTCTTTCTTCTTTCTTCTTTGTTGGTTTCATGATCTTTTTGGTAGTCTTTTTGCAGGGTATTCGGAATGTTAGGTTCGTCTACTAGGAACATGAGATCCAATAGCCATTTCTGCTGTGATTTTTTTTTTGTAAGAGTTCGTTGGCTTTAACTGTCAAAGTCAGAGAGAAGCCGTTCCTAACCGGTGGCCTTGAGAATATATGATTGACTTCTGTCTAGAACTCCCAAGCAACTTGTGTTGTTATTAGTATGTTTGTTTGCCTTTTTTCCTCACCTGCCTCTCGGCCTAAACCAGAAATTTTGGCTTTTTGAAGGTCAAAGAAGAAGAATTATCGGAATACTGATCTATGAATATGAGCTCAAGTCTTGAAATATGCATATGCACAAATAAAATATGGAACTTCCTTCTTCTTCACAAAAAAAAAAAAAAACATAGCAGGAAATGATTAGTCGCCATCACAGAGTTTAGTATGATTTCGAATGTATTTGCCCTGGATAAATCCTCGTAATTTTCTCTTATTATCACTGAATTGAAGTTATCTTTGCGCAGGTGTTGGGAGACTCTCCTTGTCGTTCTGGTTGCCTACACAGCTTGGGTGTCGCCTTTTGAATTTGGGTTTCTGAGAGATCCAGCCATAGCATTGTCCATTATCGATAATATCGTCAATGCATTCTTCGCCATAGACATCGTATTGACGTTCTTCGTTGCTTATCTTGACAAAAATTCTTACCTTCTTGTCGATAATCCAAAGAAAATTGCTTGGAAATACACTACCACGTGGTTTGCCTTCGATTTAATATCCACGATTCCATCTGAACTTGCTCGGAAAATATTCCCATCAAATTTCAATTCCTATGGCCTTTTTAACATGCTTCGCCTTTGGCGTCTACGAAGAGTCAGTGCCTTATTTTCCAGGTAATGTTTTTTTCCGCTTGAATGAATCGCAATTGTGAACCTGTACACTGCGAAAACTTGATTGGTATTGTCATATCTGCAAACAGATTGGAGAAAGACAGGAACTATAACTACTTCTGGGTTCGATGTGCAAAACTCATTTGTGTGAGTGTCCAAGTTATTTAGGATCAATCTGATCATGACCAAACATATTGATATTTCCTTCCTGTAATAAAGAGCTCTGTGTAATTTACCTTCTTCAGGTCACCCTTTTTGCTGTTCATTGCGCTGGGTGCTTCTATTACCTCCTCGCTGCACGATATCGAGATCCTAAAAGGACATGGATTGGTGCCATAATGGATAACTTCCTCGAGCAGAGTCTGTGGATCCGGTATGTGACTTCAATTTACTGGTCAATCACTACTCTAACGACGGTTGGCTATGGGGACCTGCATCCTGTCAATACAAGGGAGATGCTCTTTGACATCTTCTACATGCTGTTCAACCTTGGGTTGACTGCTTACTTGATTGGTAATATGACCAACTTAGTCGTTCATGGGACAAGCCGAACCCGAAAATTTGTGAGTATGCGCTTATTTGTTCCTGACACAATTGCTTAAAAAAGTGTCTTGTTATGTATTTATATGACCAGCTTTTATGTCCGTAAGCAGTGATTTTGGACCCCAATTCTTTCTTTACTTTCTTATCGTTGTTCACTTTTTAAATTCTAGAGAGATACCATACAAGCTGCTTCAAGCTTTTCCCTGAGGAACCAATTGCCTCCTCGGCTGCAAGATCAGATGCTAGCACATTTATGTTTGAAGTACCGAACAAATTCGGAGGGACTGCAGCAACAAGAGATTCTCGAGTCACTCCCTAAAGCGATCCGTTCAAGCATTTCGCATTACCTTTTTTACTCTCTAGTGGATAGAGTGTACTTATTCCATGGGGTTTCAAATGACTTGCTCTTCCAGCTGGTACTAGCAACATAACTATTCTGCGAATTTTCACTCTGCACATAACAATTTTGATTGGCTGTCCGAAGTTGCATGTTTCCTAATAATTTGTGTTGTCCATTGTAATTTGGAAAGGTTTCAGAGATGAAGGCTGAATATTTTCCTCCAAAAGAGGATGTGATTTTGCAAAATGAGGCGCCTACAGATTTCTACATACTTGTCACTGGTGCTGTGGTAATGAACCAAAACCTGTCATTTTATCAGAAATTTGACATGCAAACTTTGATTTTGCGGTTTATGGCTTCTTTTGGAAATAGAATTCCCTAAATTGAAACTGAACTTTTCTGAATTTAAGGTTTAACATGTATGATATCATGCAGGATCTGCTGGTAATGAAGAATGGAACCGAACAGGCAAGTCTGACTGCTCCATAATTGACACCAAGAAATTTGCTTGCAAGTAAAAAGTAAGGAACCTACTGACATTAGTGTGGATGGCACAGGTTATTGGTGAAGCTAAAACTGGAGATCTCTGTGGTGAGATTGGCGTGCTTTGTTATAGACCGCAGCTCTTCACAGTGAGGACCAAACGGTTGAGCCAGCTGCTGCGGCTGAATCGTACTACGTTTCTTAATATCGTCCAGGCTAATGTTGGTGATGGGACTATTATAATGAACAACCTCCTTCAGGTATGAATTCTGTACGAAAAAAAACCATATTATAGCAGCTGTTAGTATGGTAATTCGTCTGGTTAAATTTTTCATGGTGTTCTTAGTTTTTTTTTACTATAATTCATGACAAGGGTTTTGGTGTATTCTTTGTTCATAATATTTTCCTAGGTCCATTTTGTAATATCGATGGTGATTTTGCTGCACAGCATTTGAAAGATCTCAAAGATCCAACCATGGAGGGTGTCTTGCTGGAGACACAGAACATGTTGGCTCGCGGTAGGATGGACCTGCCTCTCAGTTTGTGCTTTGCGACAATGAGAGGAGATGACTTATTACTAAACCAATTGTTGAAACGAGGTCTCGATCCAAATGAATCAGACAACAGTGGGAGGACTTCACTGGTAAGTATGAAAGTCCAGCGATTTTGCTTATTTTGATGCAATTTCCATTGGCTAAAAAATCATTCTAAATTTAATTACCTTTTTCGTAATTTCAGCATATTGCAGCATCTAAAGGAAGCGAGAATTGCGTGCTTCTTCTACTGGACTTTGAGGCAGATCCTAACAGGCGAGGTATCATCTTTCTTATTGATATTCTACATTAATTTGATTGGATTTTCATGGTTCATATCTCGGTATCACATTCGTATATCAATGCTGTGTATTTAATGCTTCATCATATTCCCAGTATTTCAATATTCTCTAATTAGTTGATCAACTATCTACAAAAATGCCATCCATGTTTTTTCCGTCATATGCTAAGACTCTGCCGTCTGCTGATTTCCAACAAGCCCTCCTGTATTACGAGAAGCTCTTAAATTCCCGTCAAGTGGGTCACAAGTTTGAAATTGCATACTTCTTTATGGCCCTTCTCTTACACTATCTCTGGCCCCTTGTGACATGTCTTTGGCTGCATATAGTATCGAGTTGTCAAGATGAGCATACCTTCTGACTATTAAGGTGGGGAAATAATGGTTTTGGGATGATACCACATGCGGACTTTCTTATCATACTTGTCTCTCCATAGATTTCGCGAGACACCTCCCTGTATGAATCAGATTAAGTAACATTATCTTCAAAATGCCCCTTTTAGTTGATCTTTCATATCCAAATTTGGTAAACCATGACGCCATGATTTGACAGGTGTTCCATTCATGGAATCCGTATTGCATTGTTTTGGCACATTGACTTTCACTTCCCTTTCTTTCTTAGCAAATCTTTGGGATCACACGTTAGTAGTAGTCAACATGATGTTCTTATCCAGAAGTTGCAGCAACCAGCTAGCATGCGTAGATGCAATATCTGCTCTGTGGTGGTCAACGTCTAGATCTGTTTATTCACCTGTCCAGGCATCCTAGTCGTAGGACTCCACTCAAAGAAAACAGACAATATCTGTTGAGATATAAATCAATCCATGTCTATTCCAATATGTGAAGAAAATTAATAATTCACTGCTAGATCGGTCGGTTCATGTCTGTTGACTTGCTTCATGGTGTCGAACGGTATCCACTGTTGGTAAATTTTCCAGACGCTGCTACGTTTGTCCAAGTTCTCCGTGTTATTGAATGTGCCGACATATAAATATGAACTCAAGTCATGCGATCCTGCGACTATCGCTTTTACTTGAAGATTAGTATGCCTGACTCGGAGTGCTGGGCGCATTGCCTTCACTCTTGCTTTAAGTTAACTTTCGTTCAATTTACTAGAATATCTCCTATAGGCCTTTCCCTTGCTCTGATTCAAGTTCACTCATTTGACAGTAAATAAATTTACAATTTTTCAGACTCAGAGGGAAGTGTGCCGCTTTGGGAGGCCATGCTGGGCAGTCATGACCCCGTCATCAAGTTGTTGGCGGAAAATGGGGCAAATATAAGCTCCGGAGACGTCGGCCAATTCGCATGCACTGCGGCTGAACAGAACAACCTTTACCTACTCAAAGAGATTGTGAATTATGGAGGGGACGTCACACTTCCCAGCAGCCACGGGAACACAGCCCTCCACATTGCTGTCTCCGAAGACAACCTCGAGATTGTGAAGTTCCTTCTGGAGCAAGGGGCTGACATGGACAAGCCAGACAACTATGGCTGGACGCCGCGGGCTTTGGCTGACCAACAGGGGCACGAGGAGATAAAACTCCTGTTCCAATCGTCCAACGATGCCAAGCCACAGTCCGTCATAGCCATACCTGAGAAACACCAAGAGGCCCGCTCCCTAGGGAGGTTCACTAGCGAGCCGATGATCCGTCCGGCATCACAGGAAAACAACGTGGAGGTATCGTGGGGCCAGAGCCGCCCGAGGCGTCGGGGCAACAACTTCCACAATTCTCTGTTTGGGATGATGTCAGCTGCGCACAACGGCGAGAAGAGGGAGATGCCTTTTCCGGTCAATCAAGTTCATAGTGTCAAGAGTGGCGTCAACCCGGCAAGGGTGACCATCAGTTGTCCTGAGATAGGAGATAGTGCAGGGAAGCTAGTGCTGCTTCCGGCGAGCTTGGAAGAGCTCCTCGAGACTGGAGCTAAGAAGTTCGGTTTCATGCCCGCCAAGATTCTAATGAAGAGCGGCGCGGAGGTGGACGACATCGAGGTGATTAGGGATGGCGACCATCTTATCTTTGTCGGCAGCAATGGCAGGTTGAGGGAAGACCATAACTACTTCTCATTGATCTAACGCAGCAGTAAATTTTTGCCAAATTTTCTTCTCGTTTATCATGTTGGGTTCTCCTATATTTTGCGCAAATGTGAAGACAAAAGTCTTGCATTAGGCCTGGAAAATAGATGGTATGGAGGACCTTTCCAATTTGTATATCTGTTTCCTATTTTTCCAAATTTTGACACAATCATCCAAGGATGATACATTTCTTCCTCCCTTTGTTTTGGGGTAGAGATGATGACACATATCATATACTCATAAGGGTTGAAAGGGGGAAAATTACCAAAAAGTCCTAAACCTATTGTAATTGTGCCAATTCAATCCTAAACATATTTTTTTGACCAATTAAGTCCTAAACCTTTTATAATTGTTTCCGATCAGTCCATTCGGCCAAAATTGGCCGGCCGGCGCCGGCGAGCATCTTTTAATAATATCTTATTTTAAAAAAATTTTATTAATTTTTTTTCCTTTTCCTCTTTTTTTTTTCCCTCCTCCTTACTTTGGCTCAGTCGGTCGCCGGATTGAGGCGATCCAACCAGGAGGCCTCGCTTAACGCGACGGCGAGCCCCCCTCGCTGGATCTGGTGAGCGACCGCGAGGCAAGCCCTCGCCAGATTCGGCGAGGGGGGCTCGCCCCGCCGGATCGCCTCGCCAGATCCGGCAGGGTTTCGGCGAGCCCCCCTTGCCGGCGGTTAGAGCTCTTTCTAGGGGCAGTTTTGCTGGCGGGGCGGTCCGGTCCGGCGGCGGTGGGTGGGTTGGTTTTTTGCTTAGGGTTTTGGGGGTTGATGTACCCGAGGCTGATCCAGCCCCACAAGGGACTCATCGGCCCCGACGACTTCGGCGGCGGTGGTGGTGGGGGGCCCAAGCATGGGGGGGACCCGTGCCTCGTGCTGACCTCCGATCCCAAGCCGCAGCTCCGCTGGACGACCGATCTCCATGAGCGCTTGGTTGACGCCGTCACCTAGCTCGGCGGAGCAAGCAGTGAGTCTCCGTTGGGCGAGGCGAGCCCTCGCCAGATCCGGCGAGGGGGTCTTGGCGTCTGGCGAGGCCTCCTCGCGGGCGACCGTGAGGCAAGCCCTCGCCAGATCCGGCGGTCACCGGAGCCAAAGAAAGGAGGAGGGAGGAGAGAGGAAGAGGGAGGAGGGAAAAAAAAAGAAGAGGGAAAAGGAAAAATAATAATAATAAATAATAAAATTTTTTTTTTTTAAAAAAAAAAGTTTTTTAAAATATAAAATATTATTAAAAAATGCTCGTTGGCGCCAACCAGCTGCCACATCAGCGCCAGCCGGTCAATTTTGGCCGGATGGACTGATCGGGAACAATTGTAAAAGGTTTAGGACTTAATTGGTCAAAAAAATAAGTTTATGATTGAATTGGCACAATTGTAATAGGTTTAGGACTTTTTTGGTAATTTTCCTGGTTGAAAGGTGAGGGAAAGTGATGAAAAATTGGGGGGGATGTGGCCATGATAAGAGGGGTCAATCGGATCTGGTGTGTGTGAACTCTTGCTCAATGAACATTTCACACGAGTCAAAGCAAGGTGAATGCACTTCATCCAGTTCAAGCCTGCAATCTAGTTAATCTTGTGTGTCGGCACATCGGGGTGCAATACACCAAAAAGTTCGGATCCTCTTTTTATCCAAACCAAGATCTGGGAAATAAGAAAAATGAATGTTTTACAATTATATTAATCATGTTTGGATGTTTTGTAAGAGTCTTAAAACTTATTATATTGAGTTTTAAAACTTTCAAAATGTGCAATCAAGTTCTAAGATTTGTCAAATTAAACTAATTAAGTCTTTTTGTTGATTACACTTTTTAGGATTCGATTGTATTTTTATGATAAGTTTAGGGGTGAGCATGCGGTTCCTACCTTAGAACCGAGAATCGCCCACTAAGGATTGATTCCAAAAAATTAGAACTGATAACTGTCCGTTGGTTCCATAGATCCACGCGAGAACCGGATTGTTGGTCCTGTCCAATTTTGGGGTGGGCCGACGGGACCGGTCCCACCAAGCTTCATGCACTTAGTGTAACATCTTCCAGCAAGCCAACGTAAAGCAAAAAAAAAAAAAAGAACTTCTCAGTTCTTATGGGTTAATATCACAAAAAACTCAAAACAATTACAATTGTGACGATTTTACCCTAAATTAATTTTTTCATCATAACAAATCTCAAACTGGTCATCTTTGACAAATTTACAAAAAACTGTATACTTATAACATATTTACTCTCAATTAGTTTTCGTTAAATTTTGCTATTAAATTGCTAAGTTGGATGACACGTAACAGTTGACTGGTGTATCGGTTTGAGATTTTACTTTCTATTTGTCATAGTTATACTAGTTTTGAGATATTAATTCAATTTAACAGATGACATATTTGTCATAAATGTACTATTTTGGGGTTTTTTACGGTTAAAAAAAATTAATTTTGGATAAATTTATCACAAATATATTAGTTTAGGGTTTTTTGTGATCATTTGGAGTAAATTTATCATACATGTACCAATTTAGGAATTTTTTGTGGTCAAGAAATTAGTTTGGGGTAAATTTATCACGGATATACCGATTTGGGAGTTTTCGTGGTATTAATCCATTATTAATTGCAATATTAATAAATAGATTGGACTCATATTAAAAATTAAGAGTCAAGACCGTGAGTCGACAGACATTAAGCTTAAGAGTCGAGGCTGTTAGTGAGAGATAAAAAGACAACTTAGACAAGATGAAAATCCCGCAGCGGCGCAGCTGGCTTAGGCTCTCTCCCCCTCACGAAGGGGAGAAGTTCGAATTTCAGAGGCGTCGTTATGGATTCTTACTTAGAGTACTATAGTAGTGGGTCCTGCAGGCGCTCCCCCAAGATTTGCTCGCTGGCCGTCCCCTTACGAGGTTCCCTGGGTTACCAAAAAAAAAAAAAAAAGACGTGACAAGCACTTAGTTAATGGGTGTTGACCTTCAAATTAGGAATTTTAGGGTTTTTATTTGTCTTAACAAATTTTCTTAGAAATTAAATATATATTTATAAATTACTAGTTCGGTCTGAGTGGTGTGTGGGTGGCTTCACTCCTAAAACTGAGAATCGGACTGGTGCCCACCAGCTCCAATAATTTGGAACAGAGAATCGAATAGCTACATTAGGAACTACCTAATCCAGTTCAGTTTGGTTTCAGGGAGTCCAGGCGGTTTTTGATCTTTTGCACACTCCCAATAAGTTTTAAAATTTAATTGTACTTTTTGAAAGTTTTATGATTTAATTTTACTTTTTTAAAAGTTTAGAACTCAATTATACTTTCGTAACAAATTTTAGGACTTTCAGTACTCTTATTTCTAAAAAACACTTGGGATGTAATTCCATGTGGGTGATTGAAACCGATCCAATTGAGAAATTGGATTACAGAAGAAAATGGACTCTTACCAGCAGACAATATAGGCGTGGTTGGGATTTAGTTTTCTTTTTCTCTCTTTTCCGCCCTAGTACTTTTATTTATTGCTTCATTACATCTTAGGCTCAAGTTATGAGTTACCCCCGACCCCTTAATTTAGTCTAGTCATACTTCAAAATTATAAGCTATATGTGTGAATTTTATGCTAAATAGAGTTAGATAAATCATTTTTCGTAAAAGCTTAAATTGTTACAAAAGTGTTCAAAGTGAATTCTTTTTTGGATTAATCAAAGATGGAAAAGCAAAAGACCTAACTCAAATAGAAGTTGACAAAAGATGAGAATTTTTATTGTCAAGGAAACAAGAAGTTTGTAACTAAAAAAATCCAATAAGTGTTATTAACTCTTTTAAGCAGGAGTTAGTAACTTAATTGGAAAAATTTGATAATTACTCTAATTAAGATAAAAATTTCCAAAAAGAGTTGTAAATTTGACTAGTTGGTAAGAAAGACAAATAAAAATTGCTTGCTCAACATAAAAGTGTGAAAATTTAAAAAGAAAAACTAAACAAATACTGGAAAACAAATCAATTTGTAAATCAAAACTAATTGGTAACCTAATGAAAAGTCCTGTAAATCACACAAAAAAAGGTTGGTGATTTTATATAAGAGTTAACAAACTTAAGGGATTTGTAAGAAAGACGAACTAAAGTTGGTAAATGATGACAAAAATTAAAAGAAAACAAATAAATGTGGTGGGTAACTCAAATAAGAGTTGGTGGCATAAAATTAGTTAGGAAAAAACAATTCGTAAGTCACAAAAATAAAGATCGAAAAATTCACATAATAGTTAGCAATTTTAGGGAAAATGAAACTAATAGTCCTTAAACTTTATTCAATGTGCAATGCCATCCATGAACATTTATTCACAATAATGTAGTCCTTGAATTATTCTTAAACGTGTGATCTAATCCTTAAACTTCCAATTTATTCAATCCAATCTCTTAACTTTCCATAACAAAATCAAATCGGTTCATCTGTACTATTCACAAGTTTTCATGACAGGGCTAGCCCATTGTCCACGTTGGACTTGCTTTTATTCTTTCATAAGAACTTGCTTTTATTCTTCTATATAAAAAAGCCACATTGGAATTATCATCTCATTAAAAAAAGTTATGTAGGACTCTTTATAGGAATTTATCGCCGGGGGGACTTAAGTGATTGTTTTTTTCATGATACGGCACTATAGTGATCTATTCAAAAGTTTTGACACTAAAATGAATGTCATATGTACTTTATGTTACTTCTAGTGTCTTTTTCCCTTTTAGCTTATGATCTCTATAATAGTAATCATAGAACCTCATTTATAGTTAGATCGAATTGAAATTCCTTTTTTTAAGAATAAGTGTTTTCATAAGAATATCTAACATCGATATTAATTTATTTATAGCCATACTAATCTCGATCTAAATCACATTCCTAATTTTTAGTCAGATGAAAATTTCAAACTTTTGTGTTTTGTGTTTTTTTATTTATTTTTTAGTTGAGTTTAGTTAAGTCTATAAAATAGAGAATTAAGGTAGCAATAATATCAACCTGATCCAATTATAAATAAAGTTCTGCTTTACTTTTATAGGGACATTACATTAAAATATACTTAAATGAAGCAATCATAATATTTATAAAGACCAAAAAGGTTAAAAGTAATAAAAATATAATAATATCTTTTGTTGATTTAGGAAAAAATTGAAATGAAAAGATATTTGAAAATCCAGAGAATAGTGAAATAATAAAAAAATTTCACTTTTTTTGATGGAAAATTGAGGAACTACATTCAACTAATTGAAAGTTTATGGATTAAATTGAATATTTAGGTATAATTTAAGGACCACATAGAACGATTTAAAACTTTAAAGATGACATTACATGTTAAGCTAGAGTTTAGGGACTATTAATTTCATTTTTCCACAAATTTAAGACGTTGGGAAGAAAACTAATAAAATTTGGTAAAACAAATAAAAGTTCTTAACAACTTCTTAAATTTTTTAGAAAAGATAAGAAAAGTTGATGAATTGCAAAACATAATAAATGTTGGTAATTTTATAATGTGTTTGTAAGTTACCAACAAGTTAGTGCAAAATCAAATGAGCGGTATTATTTTTTGCCAACAATTTTTTTAATAATTATCAATTATTTCATAAATCTATAAGAAATAAACTTTTTTTTTTTTTTTTTTTTGTGTTTGGGGGGGGGAGGGGAACAGAGTAGTGGAATATTTTCTACATTGTCATTCAGAAATCGATTTTTTTCCAATCTTTAGCAAAATGTAGGAGGGTTCCTCGAAGTAATCCATAAAATGCAACTATCTTGTCAATCTCATGCATTCTTATGAAATTTATTCCTCCAAAGACTCCACTAGTAGACCAACCATGACTAGTTCAAATTCCACAAGACGACTTGTATCATGTCTTGTCTTGTCGACCGTATTCGTCATTTGATTTCTCTCGACTCAAGAGCATCCGCAAGAAGGTGTCGAGAAAATGCCTCGACTAGCGTTCGACAAATCGAAGTCCCAGGGTTTTGTCCTGGAATTTTAATTCCGTTTCTGTGCCTCACTGCGACCACTTTTGTTCGGTAATAAGAGCGTGCTTGACTTGGCGTTTACTTGTCCACGGCCAATCAATTTGCCGATAACACGTCCTGGGCTAGTGACAATTGTCCTCTTCGTCCTAAGAGAAGACGATTGGTTTGGTCTCGTCTAATCCGTCATTCTCGCGTGATGGGGTCGAAGATGGGTAAGGTGATTGAGCCGGAAGAATTACCAAGAAAATCATAAATTTATTATAATTACACCAATTCAATTTTATTTTTTTTTACAAGTCATAAAATTTTTATAATTTTATCAATTCAATCCATTTAGTCAATTTTGGCCATTTGGCGACGCGTGTAACAATTTTAAACAATGTTTTTTTTTTTCCAAAATTTATTTATTTATTTAATTTTCTTTTCTTTCTTCATTTTCCTCTTTTCCCCATAGTGCCGATGAGGCCCTCCAAGAGCTGCGAAGCTCTTGTCGGCCGTGAGCAAGCCTCCCTTTGCTTGTGGCCCCCAAGGCCATGGTGAGGCTAACCTTGTCGGCAGTTGGCGAGGGCTTCGCAGCCCATGCCCAGTGGCAAGCGAGCCACACTTGCCGCTATGGGGAAAAAAAGCAAAGAAGGAAGAAAAAAAAAAAAAAAGGAAAAAATAATAAATTCAAAAATTCAAAAAAATATTATCCATGTTAGTGTCACTTGGTGCCACATTAGAGCCGATTTTTCAAAATTGATTGGATGGACTAAATTGGCATAATTATAAGAGATTTAAGATTGAATTGGCCAAAAAAAAGTTTGAAATTGAATTGACATAATTGTAATAGATTTAAAACTTTGTTGGCAATTCCCTTTGGTTGAACCCAACAATGATGGATGCGGGGATAGTGGTGACAAACTCGATGATTGTTGGAGCGGATGTGGTCGACCCTAGTGGCAAATAGAGGTGTGGCGCTGATGTTGGGCTTATGCAAAAGTAGTGTTAAATTAATATCTCAAGTTTGAATTTGAATAACGATTTATTAAACCGAATTTGTTGATAAATATTTCCCAAGTAGATGAAACTTCATTGGATTCCATGAAGGATTACCAAAGAGGAAATAAAATAAAATATTCAAAAAAGGCAGCAAAGTTTTCTTCTTCGTTGCAGGAGGAGGCCCAATAAGGTTAGTTATGTGGGGCCCAAAGTCAAATGTTTGACTTTGGGCACACACACGTATTCCATGCCGAAGAAAGAAGCCAAAAGTGGGCCCAGGTCAAACTCTTCTCCTTGGGCGCACAGATAAATAAAGTGCCGAAGTCTCCAAGAGGTTTCCTTTTCGACTGCCGAAACCCTACGAAATAAAGAAAGGAGCCGCACGTCCACCTGCTTCCGAAGAGCTGCAAGTTTCCTTGAAGTCACGAGAAGCTTTCCGAAGGAATGCGAAGATTTATGTACGTGGACCAAAGACGAACGCTGGAATTCTTGATTTTGGCGTACGTAGAGCGTTTTGTTTTGAGCTTAAACATGCGGTAATTTTGTGCCGTGAGTTTATGTCCAAGTGAGTTATTTATTTATAAACACTTTGGGTTTTGGGTTAAATCTATGTGTGGGAAATACTCGAGCGTGTGAGCGATTGTAAATTTTGATTTTCCGATTATAGTGGATTATTTGCTACTGACTCTACCCGTGAACGTAGGTAGCGATACTTGGACCGAACTACGTAAATTTCTGGAGTCCTTATTATTTCTCGTTTATTTCACTGGCGATTTCGCGTTTACGTAAATTGCAATATCCTATCATTTCCGCGTATTATATTCCAACAAGTAGAATCCTCACAAGTGAGAAAATGTGAAGTTTTTAATTGTTTAGGTATGGCAAATTGCAAATCAATTTGACAATGAAAAAATATTTTGTGGGGATAGATGCGCTTATAAATTTGATAATCGAACGACAACTCAACTTCTTGCCAATTTTTTATTTAAAATAAATTTTAGGACTTTTAGTTCAGTTACCTCCGAACTTGGAAAAAATGAAGTGATTTATCCAAACATAAGGAGGGATACTGAAAATTTTCTTTCCTAATCCCGACACCCGAAAAAAATAAAAAACTGTCCCCTTTTTGTAGTCGGTTCTCATATTTTGAAACAAAAATATATCCCGTGAAGTTCACATTTCAGCGATAATGATAATAGAAAAACTAGCTAATAAAAAAGGAGGCTTTAAAATTCAAACTAAAAGCAAATCCTAATATTTATTGTGCAGATAACGTGGTTCGTGATTATGCCACGTCAGCCGTGTGATCATCATATAGATAAAGGATTGTGATATCTTATAGTTGGTTCTTTTTCTTTTTTTTTGGTCGACATAGTTGGTTCATCTTAAAAGGAGGAATTTTTTTAAATTGGTTTAGGTGAGAGAATTTAAAGCAATTGCGTAAGTAGGTATGCATGTTAGGTGCGATTATTACACCCCTCTTGCACCGAAAACGAAGACTAGCAATAAAGAGAAGCTTCCAAATCTGGGGAAGCCTCCAAGAAATTCATGTCCGACCTTCTCACATGAAAAATCTGTCCCTCTCTTTGATTAATACAACATGAAACGACGTGCAATTGTAGAAAATGGAGGAATGACGAACTTGTGCAAGACAAAGAAGACCAATATTAACGGGGGGAAAAGAAGGGAAAAAGAAGAAGAAGAATTTTCAACAACAATCGATCGTCATTCTAGAGGACGACGCAAGAATTGATCCAAGTCGATTTTCATTCGTCGAGTTCCCTTTGGACTTTCTCTGCCTCTCCATCCTTCAATATCGAGCCGTGGCTAGATTATCTCCAGAATCTTAGATCAGACCCTGCACGTTCCGAACACACAAAAAAATATGAGTTTGAAAACTTTAACATAACGAAAACAACGTGCTGATATTGAAATCGTCAGCGGATTAGGCCGGATCCATTTTGAAATTTGCTTCTATCCCACCTTATTTTAATCGACAATTAATGCGAACGCCGGCGTCGCAGCTTGATACGCTCATGGTTTTTGAATTACAAAATATGCCCGTTGTAAACATATAAGAATTGCGACGAACTTAGTTTTTGGTTTGGCCGATGACACGAATTGTCTAACATGATTGTCGCATTACCGCTGCTATTTAAATTAAAGTTTTGGTTCGATGTATTGTGATTGCAACCGCAGCTGGAGTTTAGCAAGACAGGTTGATCATTGGAAGTTCTTATACCCTGAATTACTGCGATTCCTTATCGGAAGCATCCGAATTCCGAGTTTGTCGCAAGAATTCTACCCTCGATACGGCGAAAAAAAGGGCGGAAAAGAATTCGTAAGCTCGAAAAATGGGGTCCAACTAACTAGCACGAGATTCACAGAAAGTACGGAGAAAGGGGGAAACTGGAGTTACTTACTGTTGGAACTCGACGTTGATAGAAAACACGGAGGAATTGGCAATGGCTCCGAACGCGGTCTGAGACAGGACCAAGGTGGCGCCGGTGACGGACTGCTTGGAGGCGACGGCTGCAGACGAGGACGAGAGGGCGTAGTCGACGATCTTGATCTGGATAGTGCGCTCGGGGATGCAGGTGCCGGACTTCGACGCGCTGATGCACCGCACCAGGTACTGCCTCCCGCACGCCGCCCCGTTGTCCCACACCCCATCACCCGCCGCCGCGAACAGGTTGCTCGACGGGAACTGTGATGGGTCCCCACCGTAGCATTCCGTCGCTAAAAGCACAAGGGTTAAAGAGAGAAGTCATGTAAGCTTTTACGTCTGCCAAATCAATATAAGTCCATTTCTTTTCAAATGATGGAGAGAACTTCTCTCCTCGTTCTCTCTTTTACAAGGGTTATGACTTACGTTGGTATGGAGGGGTATAGTGAGAAGCCGTGCCGACATCGCCACGGGCCATGAAGGCCATCTCCGAGAGGGCGGAGGTGAGGACGAGGAGGAGACATGGATGAAGGTGTGCAGGGAGACTCCTTTTGATAAACATGTTTGGGAGATGGAGCGGAGGAGGGATATTATGTGCATATATTCCATCATCGTCAACGCTTATTTTTTCCATAAGATGATATGAGTTACGTGACATAAAGCGTAGATACCAACCTTGACATAGAGATCAGGCCCTACAGATTTAATATACAGACGTGAGATGGCAGCTTTGCTGCCAAATTAATGCGTGAACTTCTGCATTTTCTATTTTTATCTTTGAAGAAATCTTTGATTCTTCAAAGTCGCTCCTGACCAGTCAAATGAGACATTTCCCTTAGCATAAACGCCAAATCGAAACACGTATTCAGCTGCTACGGAGGCTTTCTGGATGTGGATGTAAGAGTTTACCTAATTTGGACTACATTAATTGATATTGTAATTTACCGTTTAATGTTTACCGTTTTACGGGGTTTGGTCTAAGGTGAGATAGAATGTTTTTAATTAGTCTAATATGGGCCATTTAGTGTGGTGAAAGTTGGCCCGTAATGAGGACTGTTTAAACTCTATAAATAGTCTTCAAGTCTCTCCTCTAATCCTAATTCTCACATGTATCCTCACCTAAGGAGTGTTTACCTAACACTAAACGAGGGGTTGCCTCATTGAGCCAGTGATACGGAGGGATAGAGGAGAAGGATTGCGCGTGGAACATTGTGTTTCCGCTTCCGCTTCAAGTACAATGGATCCTAAAACAGGTGCGTAAATCTTTCTGATCTTTTATGCATGTTCTTGTTCTAGTTATTGAGATCTTGGGGTTGCATAATTTGCATCCAACAGTGGATTGTTCTTGAAACCTGTAGCATCCGTAATCGATGGGACTTTAAAAAAATGTGCACGTGAAGTGCTGATCTGAAATTCTTGTAGACCGGCGGATGATCAGGCTGCATGCATGTCCAGGATGCATATGTGGTTCGTGCGGTCTCCATTTCCCTCGATTACGATGTTCCGGAAGCGGCACAAACTTTTGAAGCCGGCTCGTTGGGCCTCGTGAGTTTGGGTCTTGACAACCGGGTGTCGTTCGATTTGGATATAAATTGAAAGGTAATCGACCACATCACACAAATGCTCGCCTAGCTATGTGCTTGCAGGCGCTCAGGGATATGTGAACTAGAAGCTCGATGAAAGAGGGATATAGGTTAAATCTTAATTTTCATGTTACGCACTGCGTGTTACATGGACTAACAATTGACTTCGATTGTATCTGAACATGCGTGATTGGAGGACCCTGGAGCGGAGCTGGGGAATGATCGTTCTTCATGAAAGGTAATGGAAGGTCAAAGACAAAGTGTAGTTTTCTTTCTTTGTTGGACAGAACACCGAGATGAAGCAATAATTCCAACCGATCGTGTCCAGCACGGGGCTAGTTTTGGGGAGTATAGTGCACGCAATGCCATATCAACAATGTCATTCCTGACCCTGGTTACACGTTAAAGGTAATTAGATTCCGTCTATTTCGTGAAAAATGAATAACCCTGATTACACGCTAAAAGTAATTATGCTCCGTCTATTTCGCAAAAATGAAAATTTGAAAAATATTTTCTTAGAAGTAAATACGATCTTGCCTTTTTGTTTGGGCCTCTGATCTTTTAAAGGAATACTTGTAATAACATATAAGGTGGCGATCATTTGATGATGAGTGTTTGATTAGTGGATCACTCGATAGGACCTCTCCCAATCGATGTGGGTTTTTTGACATGTTACGTAAAGCTTCGACAATAATTAGTCATAATTGCATGTGAAAATAAGAGTTTGATTATGAACCTCAAGCTTGAGTAATTGAGACATCAGATGAGATAAACATAAGCAATGGTCTGTCTTCTGGATGATTTACAACTATTATGTGACATTAACATTTAGCTACCATTTAAGACTAGAGACAGTGATCGAATAATTGAATAGACCTTCATGCACAATGAAACTAATACAATCATTGAGCTTTAGGAGAATTGTGCTGTCCCTCTAGTTTTTTACCCCCTTAAAGCCTTAATTTTAGCAATATTCGCTCCGACATTTTAAAATTTGTTTCGATTTGCTCCCTCATAACGACTCGGACCAAAATTGTCATCGGAATTTTGGTCAAGGGACATCATTCTGGATGATGCAGTTAATATAATTGTATTTACTGCCCATACTTTTCGGACCGTTATAATTTGGCCCCGAGGTTTCAAAAGTTCGGCAACATACTCCATGATCTTTTGAAGTACGTTGCAATGTTTCCTCGACGGTATTGTAAAATCATTACATTTAAGAGGAAATATCGAAATGGACAAAAAAAAAAAAAAAATCGGATGTGAGACCGAGGAGGGAAGTAGTAAGGACGTGGAGTTGAAGCCAGATGGTGATGATTGTTACCACCACGGCTGCGGCAAGCAATGATGGCCATCATCACAGCCACTATTGGCAAGACCTCGACCTCTTCGTTTATTCTTAGTGACCTCTTTGCCGAAAACTATTGACAAAATGCCTTTCGAAATATGGATTAATCTGAACCGACAAAGATATTAAAAGGGTCATTTGTTGACTGGACAGGAAACATACACGATGAGAAAATTAAAGGTGTCGATATAAGAGTAATGTAAAAGTACTGGAATATAAAGATAAACTAGAAGAAAAATTAAACAAGTGGTGTTCTTTGATTGATTGGGCGGTCCATTTTACAAATTGGAATTTAAGCATTTATGCTTATTATCAAAGGTTAATGATAGATACAAAAATATATCCTACGTGATTCCAACAATCAAACAATTCCTATTTACAAGTGGTTGGCCAAAAATAAATGACTCCACTACTTCGATCGTCGTGTCTTCTCCACTATTTTGACGGTTGTGTCTTCTCCACTTTTCCATAATTACCACTTTCAATTGCTCACAAATTTCTTGGCTCTATCACATGACGATTGCATTGAGTTTATTCCTTTACAAATGCACCTCTGACAATTGAACCCGAAATCATCGGCTCTAGTAGTTAGGCAACTATTCCAATCTCATTCTTAATTGTTGCATCGCTCATGACATTTTCTCACTTTGGTTAATCTTCATTTGTGGACATTCCACTCCACAACTTGGTTATTTTCACTCATTTCTCCGTCGGTTAAAACTAATTTTCTTGTTGGCCAACTGAGTTTTGCTGACCGATAGCCTTTAACAATTAGCAAATCTTGCTTCTGTCGCATTCAACTTGGTTTCTGCCAATCAAGTTGACAATGAAAGACTTAAGACATATTTCTGGTGACGATTACACAACCACCCAACCCTTTCCCTTTCTATCTCTCATCTACCTTCTATCCTCTTTTCATCTCTTCATTTACTCCACAAGTGCCTTTATTTCACTCTGATTTTAACTTTAATGTTGCAAGAGCATCGTGACAAGTTCTAGAAGGTCAGTGTCACCTCGCAAAAACACATCAGTAACTCCCCTGAATTTGCTCGATGGATATACCCTTTTTGCAACGGGGATCGTGTAATAACTTGGTATGTGACGAAAGTTCGGACGAGAATTAGGCCGGAGCCAATGATAGAGACACGTTGAAACGGACTTCGAAGTATCTGTGGATATTGCAAGAACTCATGTATGGAGGGGCAAATTACCACAGCTCCAAGCAACTAGCTGTCAAGACGTTGACTGAATGATTGTGCAGAACATTTCATGCAAAAAGATAAAAACCTTTTCCATCCAATGATTGGACTTCAGCTTACCGTGAACGAGTGTCTGAAGTTGACCCCGGGTCAACCTCCTTGGCGAGCACGGAAGCCTTTTGCTGACAAACTCAAGCAAAAACTGAGTCTAAACAAGCTGTTCAACCAAGTGGGCTTGTGGACCCTGAAGCGAAGGACGTGAAGGTGACGGGAAAGCCACCGTAAGTTGGAGATGCGGATGGTCAATCATGGCTGCGCAAGAAGAGCCACTGCATAGGGATAAGCCTACGATAAAAGATGGGACCAAATCGGCACTTTCGATTGCTATTCCGTTTTTGCTGTGAATATGCTCTTTGTATTGATGAAAAGACATGAAGATAGCACGAAAGCCCAGAAAAGAGAAAGAAAGAGGAGGCCATGAGGATAGGTGAACTTTCAGCTCTGCGAATATCTTGTTTGATGTAGAGCCACCATTTTCTTTAGCAAGACCCAAGTATGATGAAGCACACACCATTTGAGTAAGGGACCTCCTAAATTAAAATGTTACTGGACAACTTATCAAGGTTTAAGCATCACAAAGGTTGGAGGCTTAACTCATCTCGACTTTTTGGCTAAATCTCTTTGCAGAGTATGGAGTCGAACCCCACACCTATGACACTAACATCCTGACCCCTACATGATAGAAACCTTTGATCTTGCTTGAGATTTCAATGTTTGGTCTATCCTATCTCTAACTCTCCTCTCTCTCTTACGAACTTTTGCTCTGTGATTTTGTATAGCACCACTCAAACCTTACTTGTCAAAAACCGAACCGAAAAATTCGATTTTTTCGATTTGGTTTTCATTCGGTTCGGTTCTCATTAAAAATCAAAATTTTTTTTATTGGTTTGGTTTTTATTGGTTAACCGAACCGAACTGAACCAACAAACCGATAAGAGTTTATTTTTTAGAAACGAAAAATATATACAACAGAAAAAAAACGAAAAAAAGAAGAAACAAATGCAAAAACCGAAAACTGAAAGCAGAAAATCAAAAACCGAAAAACCGAACCGAAAACTAAACCAAAATTTCGGTTCGGTTCGTATTCGGTTCAATTCGGTTTTTCAAAAAAACCGAACCAAACCATTGACATCCCTACTTACAACTATGATATTAGCGTGCCCACCCCCAACTGACGGAAATGTTTGATCTTGCTTGAGATTTCAATTTGCAATTCATCCTGTTGCTCCATCCAGATGAGATTTACCTCAAAACGGTTATATGCCCAAAACAGACAACAAGCTTAGATCGAGTATGATGTCTCTTAGGTAATGGGGCGTCGGTCACAAATTCAGGACTTATATTTGGTTTTAATAGTCAGTTTGTTAAAAAAATTGAGACCTGGACTAGATCCCGGAACCTACTTCCTGCGATTAATACTTCCTTCTATACAATCTAGCTCCTTTTGGCCAAAAAAATAATATAAAATTACAATTTAGCTCCTCAGCAGCTTCCCATTCGGGGCTTTTTGGCATTGTCAGGGAAGTGAAGGTTCTTGCTCTGCCTAGAAACCCTTCAGTATTGGTACTTTCCATTCGATATATGGCGGTTGCATTTATCTGCTAAATCAACCAGAAAAAAGCGTCGAAGTGAGGTTTTCTCTGAAAGACAGATATCCGCTAACGTCATGATATGCTTCCTGCCATGTTTTTACCATTTTACACATTCATGTGCAGGTGGGCCATGAAACATTGATCAATCCACTACTCTTGGTCATCTCATTGTTGAAACTTTATAAACACAAGGAGACAGAGCATACTGATTACAGGAACAACACATGGAGTTCACATCAAGAGCTATCCTCGGATCCCTGAGGTAACGATTATACATGCACTCATGGAACAATCCCTCTCTCCATCTTTCTCGTGAAAGGATTCAAAGTATAAACATGTACTGCAGCCGCTTGTTGGATGCTAATAGGAACATGGTTTGAGCCTATGCTACTGCGCCAATTTCACTGACAGGGTGTTATAAAGCTTCAAGATAGCTAATAAGTTATATCCGCAAAGACAGTGCATCAAAGAATTGCTGGACTCACTGCTCGCTACATCATGTACTAGTCCAACTCGAATTCCTCAAGCCATATCAACACTTCATTTCTCTGCAAGTACAAGCAACCCCAAAAAATGCAAGTGAATACTTAACAGGTTATTTATCATAGTACAGTGACAAATCAAACAGCACCTTTGAAATTAGCTTTTTGCAAGTCACAAGCGGCAACCCCATAGAATTGTATGCCAGAGATGATGGCATCGTCTTACCAATGTAAAGCTCCACGTTCGTCCTGGATCATTGTATCTTGCAAGCAGACAGCCCATCTTTGGTTTGAGCCCATCCCTTAGAAGACTAGAGCGAAGTTCTCTCTCTTTCTCGAGAACAATATCTTCAGTAGGCTCTCCACTGAACTTCAGAACAGCAGCAATACTACCATCAACTTGTCTCAAGCTTATGTTTTTTTGACTGGGATCAGGTAAACTGCACAAAAGATATCTTATTACTTTCACTCGATGATACTGAATTTGTTTCACTAGCTATAGGGAATTTTGGCATAACACCTTAAGATATTTCAATTGTAAAAACTTATATAGCCCCACCTGCTTAAATCTTTCTCCAGCGGAAGAACAAATTGAATTGATATTTTTGACAACTCATTATCAAATGCTTGAGTGAAGACAGGAGTAGTCATTTTCATTTTCTCCGTTTTCGAATTCTTCCCAAAGATATACCTGCACATATTAATTCAATCATCAACATTGTCATACAAGAAAACTAATGCTATAAAATAGATGGGCAGAGGCAACTGACCCTGCTATGTCATTAAAACCTTTCGATCCAGAGAGCTTGTCTCCGCTTGTTTCTGCTACTAAAAACGGTGCGTACTTTCTTACCTATGGATTGCAGTATTGCTTAATAAGAATTCCAAGAAGATATTAACAAAAGTTTCTCAGAGCGTGACTCTTCAATCAAGTATACATTAAGTGATCAGAAATCAGAATACAAAGAGATGGTTTCAATATGCACACAAATAAATGGCAACATGTTTTCAGGAAATGAGAAGGGATTAACCCAAAAAAAGTGCCCTACATAAATTGATCATAGTCTAGATTAGGATAAGAAAAGAGACAACTGCAAAAACTTATAAAAATAAATTCCGCTATAGCCGTAGGGAATGGGAAAATAAAATAAAGTGGAAAGAAGGATCAGCTAGTCGACTGTAGCTAGTTGGACCATGATGCCTTCACTGAAGTTGGAAATGTGCATCAGCTTGAAAATGGCCAGATTCACAAAGCAATAAAATGGCATGAAATGCTTCCAGTTAGATACCAAGGAATCTCTTACTCGCATCATGAAGATGTAAAAAACACAGTAAAGCTAATCTAATTTGATCTGACAAGCGGTAAGGTCCTAACAAATGCAACAAAAACTAGATTGTCTCGTTTGCACAACATAAATTGTTAAAAGATAGTTTCCAAAACACATACCTCGTATTTTCCAGTTCGTTTCCATATCTGATAAATGGGAGATTGCAACTCAGGAGTCTTATAGTACTGGAGCTGCACAAATCACAACAATAGCAATGCACAAAGAAGCACAGCTGAATGCATAAAAATACATGTGAGCACTCAAACAGAGGCATGTCACATGAGCAGAAACTGAAGAGTCATTACCTGTCCGAACACATCCAATAGACCTTCCAGAGAGAAGTATTCATTCTCCTTGATCGAGTCCCAGTAGTCCTAACATGGGGAATCCCTTTTTGAAACATGGGACCTTAAAGTTTTTAATGACTATATAATTGACTCGTTACTCACCACGTGACTGCAAAACTTGCCCGTCTCCGGGTTGATTCCCATGATAGAGGTTCCTGTGAAGACCAGTTCCGGCTTCCACGGAAGTGGCATGAACTTCATCACCATTGTCCATCTGGTCGTTATCTCGTAAGGTCCTGTCTATTCCATCTCAATCAGTTAAAACCGAGGAATTAAGCAGCTACACAGTTACCAGCAGAGTCTTCTCAGAATTTAATGATGTTTTTGCCCCAAAAAATGATCTACATATACGGTCACTACAGCTGAAATATAAATTCTATCGTCAATGTCTTCAACTAATGAGAATGATGAATTGCAAATAACATCTAAGGATACAAATCTCAGTGGAATTATTCATCAACTTGCATTGCCACACAGAAATATAGCACTGAAAATTTAAAAAAGAGCAACCAAGCTCAACCTCAACATAACAAGCTCATCTTCAAAATATCAATCAACGTGACAAGCTCAACCTCAGCATCACTCATCAAACCCAGAACCAGCTTTGACAAGATGAAGCAGTCAAACCTGTTTGGCCCAATGCAACTGGAAGTCCGGCCTGAACACGGTCTTCAAGAAGGCGATGTTGAACAGATACCCACTGATGGTGTCGTGCTTCGTTATGGGGTCCCTGAACTTCACGCGCTCGTCGTACGCCGTCCGATCGATCCCCTGGTCGTCGAACAGGTGCGGGAGGTCGTCGTACAGGAAACCCACCAGCCGCTCCACGTCCACGGCCGATTTCGGCGGGCTCTGCTCCGCTAAGCTGAGCCTGAGAGCCCACTTCGATCGTTGGCCATAACTCACGTCCAACTGATTCAACTTCGGATCTTTCCTCGGGAAAGCGACCGCGGCGGCCCTAGCGGTGGCGCCCGGCCGCCGGAGAGCGACGTGCGGCGGAGGGAGCGGGCTGAGAGTGCGGGAGGAGAGTGGTGACACGGCCATTTTCGGTGGGCGCGATCGATGAGAGGTCGTGATACCGTGGAACGGCCATTTTCTCGTTGGACGTGTGGCGGGACGCCAAACTGGTGACGATGGCATGGAAGAATCTGAGCCACGAAAATCGACTGGACGCCATGGCATTAGCCCTGGGCGGGGATTGATGTGTGGGCTTCGGGCCGGGCTACGAGAAATCTCTGCCCCAGAATGGATCATAAAGTTTTTTTCAATCCGTTTTGATGGGCGGAGTTGGTAAATAGAACTATAGATTTTCTCGAGTGATCTATAATACTTCAGGAGCAGGCGATATAGCGTGTACGGACGATATTGCAAGTCGAAAAAATCATGCCACAACCACATGCCCGATCCATTGATGTTTTGGATTCATCAACGTATACAATTTCGTAAATGAATATCATATATATGCCATTGTGTATCATTCACATTCATCATGGCGGTACTCCAACTTGTCGATTATGTTTTTGGAATATAGTGTTTAAGAATATCTTTAGTATTGGACTTGGTCTCTATGGAAGGTTAATCATTTCCAACATCAACCCTTGAGTGTTGGCGTAGTTAGTGCATGTCAGAGGATTACCAGCTCTTGATGGCAAGGATAGCTATTCATGTCTCATTAACTATTTATGAATTATAATACAAGGGACTTGTAAATAGTTTCATAGACTTTCAGGTATCCAGGCACTTGTGTCCTCGGACTATAACAAAAATCATTTCCAACCTCATCTTATGCATTCTCAATACCGTGACACACATCTTCCTTTGGTTAAAGAAATTAAAGAATTGTTTTTATTTCGAAATATTTTCTCCTATAGACAAATACCTATTTTCGATAGAAATATATATACGTCTTGTCAACATACATGGAAGATGTATTTCCCTTTCGTGGGGTGAATAGCATTATACAGAGTAAACATGCCACAAACATCTGTCACAGCCTCGTCTCTGATTGGACAGCAAATCTCTTGAAGAAAACCTAAATCATCGGATGGCTGAATGAGCCCAAAACCTCAAATTTATCGAAGTTGTCCATGTCTCCTTCCACCCTACAATCTAACTCTCAATCGCATGCATATTGAGTGCTCCTCGCCCCCTCCTCCGTCTTCATCTCCTTCTACTTTAACTCGCCAAATTGACATATTCACCTTCCTTTTCTTCTTAGATTATTTCAGGTGTGTTATCATCATTTGTAGGTGAGTTAGCAGAATGATGTCGTTCTAGGATTAGCGCATTTAGGTTTTTTTTTTTTTTTTTTTTTTTTTTCGCTTCAATTAAATTTTGTAAATAAGTGTGTTCAAAATGACAACGTTTTGAAATGACATGGAACCTAGCTAACTTTTGGATGGAAGTCATTTGACACCTTAGATACCACATCTACATTTTGACGTCGAGCATTTTTCTCCAAACAATTAAATTTGGGATCTCCTGACTAACTTTTTTCATTTGAGGTTTTTTTTTTTTTTTGATAAATAGTGTAAAGGTTGGAGTTTTTTTAAAGATATTTGGCTATTAACTATGTGAAAGTCATTACTGATCAATTGTTTTAGATATCATTATTTCCACCCTTCTACAATCAGGTATCACCTGTAATGGACCCCTGCTTAAATTTAGAGTTTATTTGTTCGGTAGAAAATCAATGATTTGAAAAATATGATCTTAAAAGTAATTATTTGTAGAAAAGTTAGTCAACCGTCGATTTTTGGGATTTTTTTATTAGTATAAATAGTTGATATATAATGAAATGAACTCACCCTAAGCGCTTGATGTTTTATAGTTGCCTTTACTTCCGCCAATGCTTTACATGCATAAACAAACCAGTTGCTGACATCTTACAAACAGAGCATAAGATCAAACATGTGTCCCACGTGATTATTGTATCTTTGTTTAGAAGTCCTCTTCCAAAAGAATATCTTACAAGGAGTCAACAAGAAATTCCATTAATAATGGGCCATTCTGACCCTTTAGAACAACTTGATGAATTTAATAGATTTTTTAGGATGACCCAATGACCATAAATTAAAACTATCCAATTTTTCAATGCAATGGGTAGTTGTTCATGGACTATCTGTACGTATCATTTCTTTTTTAGGATCAATATCAGCAATGTAATTCATCCACCAATGAACCTAATACAAATTATAGAGTTATGACACGATCAAATCTGCATGGACTAAATGTTGAATCAAATTGTCCCAATCTCTACTAAGGGTTATTACTCATTTTTGTACTTGCCGTTTTAATTTCCAATTATTTTTTCAATTAAGATAAGAAAAATAATAGTAGAATACTAAATATTAATATTGTAAAACCCTCTTTTAAGAGGCGTATATTATCTTTCAAGCATGAAATATAGCTGGTAGAGACTGAAAAAGGGGAACATTCTCCTCACAAGCCCATACATCACAAGACCAAACTCAACGGTCCATGTGCACTTCTTGAATTCTTGTTTCTAGTCATTAACACAATGAAGGAGCGCCAGAGGCAACATATTTAACTTTAGCTTACTAAAACACATGACATATGATTATACGACAATGAATTAAATGAGCTCTTCTCACTATAACCTCAACACTTCATCAGCTAGAAGAATAATCTCCCGCATAAGTATCACGAAAAATAATCGACCCTAGAATTGCAAACTTCACCAAAAGTGGACATAGCAGAGATGATGATAATCAATAGCTAGATGAATGGAATCATGACAGAAAATTCTCATGCAGCAGGAGCGTAATCATAGCCGCCCCCGTCGTCGTCGTCGTCGTCCCCATCGCCTTCCACGATAGCAGCTGGCGCACAGTCACAGTCATCATCGTCGTCATCATCATCCGCATCAGCTGGCTTTCTCCACCAGTCGTCGGAGTCAATGGACAGCATTGAAATGCGAAGCATCTCTCTCTCTCTCTCTCTCTCTCTCTGGTGGAAAGCAGCGAAAATGGATTTCGTGGGTTCGAACCAGTTGATTTGAGAGGCCGATGGTGGTGGTTTTTTATAGGGAGGAAGAGAAGCTGGGTGGACTTAGGCGGGCACGGGCTGAGCGCGTGGGGAGTGTGCACGGCCCTGTGCTGGTCACAGGTTGCCTCCTCCGTGGTCCATGGCCACCTCGGAACCCCCCACAACGTGTCGACACTTCAGCCTTATTATTGTTTGGTTAAGTGTCTAAACGAAACTTTCAGGCTCAATCGAGACCAGTTGCGCCGGACACCTGGACATCTTCTGATGGATATGAAGTCATGCGTGTGTTAGGGATCGAATGGTGATCGACTGTCTGGTCCATCTAAGTCTTTTTCATCAAATATCACTAGTTAGAATTCACGAGATACCTTAATTTTATTACGTCGACATGACCTTTGACTAAGTTCAAAATCTGGCATCCTAACCTTCAAGACACGAAAGCAATCCAAAGTAGACGGACTTGATGATGACGCAGCGTGGGCAATTTGTCTAAAACAAGGTAGGGGCAATGAAGATATGATACACGAGCCCCGCGATTGATAGCTTGATGAGACATTTCTTGGGTGCAATGATTTTGGTCATGGAAGGTGCAGGGCTTTCGGCTGCTGATTAGGCTTGAGCAAGTTCATCATGCCCACTTTGACATCAAATCGAGAAAAGTGTCTTTCTTATCAAGAAACAGTGTGTATAAGAAAGAGTCTTTGTTTTGAGCGAACAGTGCGTAATAATTGTACACGATGAATAATATCAAGAAATAGTGCGCTTTGACATCAGTCCGGCTTCTGATTTTGCTGAGGACACTTCTCACGAGCTGTCCAAAAGATAAGTTCCACACGACTCCTCGTGACAAATGGGAAACTAGTGCCCGTTCCAACTGGACTTTTTTGTTTTTACAGCCAGATGTGGGGATGAATTCAGAAGTCTCCGTGCATCCATTTCGAGCTAGAGGTCCTTCGCGGATTTTCCATCGTGGAGCCGACTGATTAAGATGTGAAACTAGAGCAGACTCAGTCAGTCGAATGAAAAACACAAGTGTTGGAAGGGTTTAAGCTTCATTTCCCATAATTTCTCATGGATGTGAAACTTTAGAGGGCATTCGGTAAAAGACAAGTATAATATGATCTTCTTTTTTTTCGTCTCGTAAGTGGGAGGCTTTGGGTTTGGTAATTTCATCCGAAATTTCTTCTGCTAATTTAAGTAGTAATGCGAAGTCTTGAACTCCTACATATATGCTAGTGGTATCAATGTGGGAAGGCAAATAGCCATTCTCACTGAAGCTCGCAAAGATGGACATAGATCCTCTTTTCTCTTTCACCGCATCTCAATCCGCGCCACATCCGTGGAATCTCGATACGCTTGTTGTAGTTATTTTTCAGAAAAGCTAATAACACGTTTATTCGTCATAAATATCTAATCATGTTTGGTTCCGGGTATGCCATCCAGGTTGCTAGAAAACATATGATGGTACATTTGTTAAGAGTCTAAATTCAGAACTTACAATCTTCTCAACGTTTTAGCCGTCTCTGATAATCATGATACATCGGCCTGAAAAGATGGGGAGCTATTTAGATGCATTTTCACCTTGAGGGAGGGAAAATCAAGTGAAGTGATAGAGAAGGGTCCTAAGTAATTTTCTCTGCGTTAGTGTCATGCTTTAAAAAATAAAAATAAAAAACCATAGATTCGACGTACATCACATGATGACGATGCATGTGAATTGATTATTAATGTATTGTTTACAATTCTTTACACAATGAGATGACATTGGTCTTTGATGCGTCTGACGGTGATGCCTTTGATCATCAGTCAACTTGAAAAAGTTCTATAACAACGTGCGAATTCACACCCATCCCTAATATAATTTCAAATTTGGCGAAGCCAACATCTGCGTCAATATATAAAGAAGAAAATTCTCCATTGACTATATAGTACATCACATTATTACATTAGCAGCCCAACCGAGATGACTTCAAGAGAAGAAACCTCAGTTGACTAGATCTACACACGTCACCTAGCACAATCGGCACATGTGGAGACAAAGATTCACACATGATGTGGCCTTCTTGTCCTCACGGCGCGCAATAGTTTACTATAATCAAAACTTAACTAGGGCATAAGGGGCGAAGTAAATTAATCTCTCTCTCTTCATGCCGCAGGAGCATAATCATAGCCACCGTCGTCGTCGTCATCATCGTCTCCATCACCATCTGCCATTGCGGCTGGTGCATCGCCATCACCGTCTCCTTCGGTGAGCCTCCTAGGCCAGCGTTTGTACTCGAATTCGACAATGAATTCTTGCACCAACTCCATCGAACCGACCGGCTTCCACACGCGAAACATCATGGCAATGGAGCAAAGATGGGAAGATGAATAAGGGATGAGTTTTGAGATCTTACGAGTCACCTTAGGGTTCGATATTGAGTAGTGAAGTGAGCTTGCGCGCGCGCATATATATAATCACATCACGTGTCGGTAGAAGCGAAGGCACGGCAGGAAGGATTCGCATTAGGGTTTTTGGTCCTCGTGCGGGGATGTGGCGAAGTGCGAGAGGGAGTGTGTGGGGCTCGTGTGACCACATGCCGAGGTGGATTCCCACGTGGCGGCCGGAAGGAGCGGCTATATGGCACGACGTATCTTTGGGGGGGACCCAATTGGCATTTGTTGTAGCGACAGGCTTTTAAAGAGACTTTCTGTGTGGTCGTGCTTGTTGATTTTGGTAATAGAAATCCACTCGTGATATTCTCCGTGGAATAGCAGCGACGTGCAAGTCCAAAAGGGTCTTGAGAAGCGAAAACAATCGCCTCGGATGCGAATATCTAGCGACAAATCTTCGGTTTTTTTTATTTTTTATATATAAGTGTGTACGATGCTCACGAGGAACTTGATATTCTCGAATCCTACCCTTCAATCATTTTACCAATAGGACGGCATGTCTACTAGCACTTCGGTTTCTTAGAAATGACATAGATTAACGTAGAATGATTGATGAGACATAAAGGAAATAATTGTCACTTTAAGTCTTTGAATACTTCAGACATTTGTCGTCAAAAAAACTTTACTTTCTTTTCTCCCTTAGTGAATGGCATTTCCAATAGAATCGTCAATCTCCTTTTTTTGGGGGATATTGAAACTTTAGTTTGTCGAGGATTAAAAAACTATTGTTTCAAAAATTTCCAAAAAAAATAACTCTCGATTTTTTTTATAGGTAAAGGGTTATATAGTTCATCAGCTCTCCACCATTTTTTTTTCTTAATAAGTAATGGTTATATAGTTAATTTTTAAGTTGAAGGTTTTAATTTCTTCAATCCCCCCTCCCCCGAGAACTGAAATTTTCCTTTTTTCTTTCCATTAATGACCTTTCCACGGAAAATTATCCAAAAAGCCATAAACCTATTATATTGCGAGATAATTTAGTTCTAAAATTTTCAATTTAATAAATTTAGTCATAAACTTTTTTAAGATAGTAAAATATTGCTGGCATGGATATTGATCGTCTAAGATGGCACAGTTGGTGTTAACATGTACATGGCTAGCTCAGCTAAACAACTACGTTAGTAATTTCTAACCAAAATTATTAAAAAAGACTACATTAGAGAATCCTTAGAAGGTTATGACTGAATTGAACAAATAAAAAATTTTAGGATTGAATTAATCATGGTACAATAGGTTTGAGATTTTTTGGGCATCTCTACCTATTTCTTATCGATCGAGGACAAAAAGAAACAAGGGATAAGTAATGGAAAAGCAATAATGGGTGGGTTTAGGGAACCGAGAATGGGCTTGGCCTATGTGGCACCAAACTTTGATGACTATTCTCCAAGCCTTTCCTCGTGCATTGTGGATTGCTAGTTAGGCCCAACACAGTCCTTCAGGCATTCAGACAATCATTTGTTTCTATCAATCTCCTTCGCAGGATGGTCAATTGGAACAAGTGGACTCAATTAATTACACTTTCTAATCTCTTTTTGTTAATCACAATTATCTACAGCACATTAATATAAATTTTCCTTAAAATACTAATTATTTTAATAAAAAAAGGCAGACCATCAAACTGTTTTGAAATTTCATACACAAAAATCATTTGGATCTCCAAATATACATTAAATCTAGCGCCTTTCCCGAATGGAAACAGTGGAAGTTTGATTCGATCATGTGTCATGTTGAGCCAAAGCAACATGAATATGCCCGAATGGATGAAGGGAAGGAAGATGGATTTTTCTGCCACCCAGGTTGGACTCTCATAAGGAGTTCCTTCGCTATCCTCTGTTTGTAGTGGAAATGGCGAGAAGCTTTTGTCGAGGGAAAAAAATGAAAAGGAAGAGGAATACAAGATAAAATAGTAAGGAATTAAAAAAGAGAATTATAGGATCATTGATTGTTTAATTTAAGAAAGAAGGTGAAAAGTGGAGAGATGAGACAGAAATTTTGGTGAGTTCATTAAATAGGACACGTATGAAGTCACAGTGGGGATAAGTATATAGAAACACTCGGATGGAGAATCGCCTAGACTGGGTCAAATCGGACGGTTTTGGGTAGTTTTGACTTTCATAAAATTGAAATCGGTGATTTTCGATCATGTTTCTAGTTCCAATATGGGAACCGGACCGGACTGATTTATATTTATTTTTGTTATTTTTTATTTTTAAAGAAGTAAAGTGTAAACCTAAACCCTAATCTCTACTTCCCCCTTTCTTATTCCAAATGATCAAGCGAATCTATGTTTCTTTCATAGTGTTGCACCCATTCATCCAACTTTCTCCTTGTGTCTCTTACGTCTTTCTTTATTTTACTTTCTTTCTTTTCTTAGAAAGATTCACTGATTTTGCTTCCCTTGCTCACTCGCACCTTCCTTAAATTTGTGATTCTATCATTTATAGAAAAGAATCCACCTGATCCTCCTCTTTTTGTCAAGTGTGTCCCTACAATCACGGCCCCCTCATCTCTAAATCTTCTTCGCAAATCTTGGATGAATGCCAGTTTTGAATTGTGACATGAATTGTCAATTCAATTAATCCAAAACTTTTAGCAAAGATATGTGAATCCATAGATTCTATTGGACCACTCAAGGATTGGATTAGACCGGTCCAGGACCAGGTGGTCTAGTTACCAACTCCAAAAACGGGGTATCAATCCTCCTAGTTTGATTCTCATTAGAGATCGGATCGGATCGGATCGGATTGGGAACTGATCACCCTTAAGCCACAAAGTGTATTTTTTTTTTCTTTTTGTGATAAAATATTCCAAATCACTAGGATATACGTATGTCCAGCGGTCCTACACCAAAATCACAAATTAAGATATTGCAATCTTAAATCGGGTAGATCATTTTTAGGAAAAAAAATTGTTTAAGACTGTCGATTTTGTCAGCACGTCATTGCCTACTGGTCAAGCACGTTACCCTTGTCCCACCATGATGCGAGTGAATGACCAGTGATGCACTTAAGCTTGAGCCTCCTTTTTCACAAATTACCCAAGATTTCTGAGACTGAGAATAGACTGAAGAATCGGACTTGTAACCTTCAATTGGAGCTACGCATGAGGGCTTAATAATATTGTCGAAACTCAGTGATAAAACTAAAGAAGCATCTCCAATATAAAAAGCAAGATCTTCTAGTTCTGATGCTATATTAAATGGCGTGTCCATTTTAACAATCAAGTGAACTGTTAGGAGAAGAAACTTTGAAACTTTGACATCCTATTTTGCATCTTAATCATCGTGAGTGTGTGGGACCCTGATGCGTCTTCGATGAGTCATACTTCACCCTTTTAAAAGGCTAATTCTCTAAAGAACCCTTAACTTTGAGTCCAATTTCAATTTTGCCCAAAACTTTTCTACAAAAAAATTCTCAAATTTTCACTTTAGTCCCAGAATTGCTTACATGTTCAAAAATTATCATTGGTTTTTTTTAAGATTATCAACATTAAGGTGTATGGTGTCGATGAAAATGTGGGTTTCGATGGACCTTCATCTGACTTTGATATTGATAATTTAGAAAAAAAAAAAACCAGTGGATATTTTTGAATCCGTGGGCAGATTTGGGATCAAAATGAAAGTTGAGGAGGTTTTTATAGACATAACAAAAGTTTGAGATAGAATTAGGATTTGACCTAAAGTTGCGAAGTTTTTTTTTTTTTTAAGGGAACTAGGTCAGACGACAGAAAATGTTCATTCTCACCCACCCTTTTTGCCCCAACATTATCTGCATACAGAAAATTATATCACGGGCCTTGCGAGTTCGTCCGCATCCCTCCTGTGCAAAATAATTAAACCTTAAAATTGTGGCCATCAGCGTTGTGGGCTTCCGACCCATTTGACATCAGTGGATAAGACTGAGCGTGGGATTTTCATAATACGTGCTGCCCCTTCTGGATTGGCCGCGAAATATCAATAAAAAAAAGTGGGATTGCATCACCATTTTCCTCTCCACCAATCGTTCCATCTAATTTATGATTAGAATGCCAAAAAAGAAATGTGCCGTAGAGCTCGCGTGCGATGTGCTTACTGCATCATTAGGTGACACTAAATTACAGGCACCAGTGCCAATCACACATAAAAGTTAAGATGCCATTAGGCAAGAACATAAGAATTTTCTTTCGGTAGACATCGATGATTAAAGAAGCAATTGAGCGTTGTTAATGTTAGGTTTTGTTACATCGTGAGATTTTGATGCATACCTAGCTTTTCAGTTGTACATGTCGCTAATGTAACGATAATTATGTAAGTGTTCTTTATGCTATCTACACACATAAAAGAAATTTTTTAAAGTAAAGGAAAAGCCATGGGGACGTATGTAACAGCCGCCCAGCTCTTTTCATCCACGCAAGGTGAGTCTCCATGTGCGCAATGCCGCGTTGGATCATGTGTCTTGTCCCTGTGGCCACAAACTTTTATATGCTTAATTTAACCTCTTCTTGTCCTTTACTTGTGAAAGTGACCTTGCTAACCTAACGAAGATTTTTAAAGAAAAAATGACATAAATTATTTTTAAATTATGACGTAAATGTGTAATGTGATATTTAAACTTTTAATTTATTTTATAATCCTTAAACCTTATTCAGTATATAATGTAGTTTTTGAACTTTTGATGCATATTCGAATTAGTTTCCGAATTATATGAAAATATTCAACGTTGTTCTTGAATTTAAATTAATAGAAGAATAACGTTGGTTTTTTCATATAGTTTAGAGACTAGTTTAAATATTTACTAAAACTTTAGGGCATTTATTGAACAAATTAAAAGTTTACGGATCATGTTACACATGGATCAAAATTCAGAGACTAATTTTATCATCGTCCAATTAATAAAATATGTTCCCAAAATCTGGACCGACTTCCACTATATAACCATCCTTCGCGAGCTCGTGTATTGGGAACAAATTTCCCTCGCCGAATCCATGGAAGAACATCTGAGTTATAACAGCTCCAATCCCTTAGGGTTTTGCCTCCTCCCATCTGAGCTCATACAAAGCATCCTCCTGAACTTAGCTTTGCCAGAGATCGTCGGTCTGAAGCTGGTGAACAAGACCCTCGCCACCGTAATCTCCGACCAGACTTTCGTCCGCGAATGCAACACGAGATTGAGCTCGGCTGCGTGGCTCTTCATCTTCAAGAAGAGGTGGTCCAAGGATGCGATGCTCATGGGCTTCACGGACCAGTCAGCATCGAACCGCTGGTTCAGGATTTCGATCGCCAAGATCTTGGAGCCCGTGGTTTCGCCGGGCGAGGTCCTTTATTTCTTGACGGCTTCCGGGAACATTTTCTTGTTTGCCTGCAATAGAGACAAGGAAGTGATGGCGGTCGATTTGATGGCGAAGAAGGTCAAGAAAGTCCCGCCAAGCCCGTTGGGTCCACGGGGCACTTCTTCCTGGAGGAGGTCCGGGATGAAGCTGGTTCCAGGCGGGCCTCCCGGGTCGGGTCGCTTCCGCTTCTTGTTCGCAGAGCTGGTGGAGGATCGGCCTACTGTGTTTGTGTACGACTCGGAGACTGATGATTGGAAGAGGATGGAAGCGGAAGAGACCGAGGGCCGGTCGCGAAGTCGCGGTGAAGGACTCGACGGACGCATCTTTCTTCATTTGGTGAATGGACCCGGGTCGAACGTGATTATATCATGTGGATCCGAAAGCCTAAGCCCTTTAGTTCTGCGGCCTAGATTCAGTGGAGGAGGCAATCAAGGGCGGGAGCCGAACGGTAGACTTGGTTGGGATTACTCGGCCAATCTCATACATGTGTACGGCGATGGCCACGTGATGATAGTGAAATCGAGTGATGGTGACGCCGCACGTAAAAGGACGAGATTTTTGGAGAGAATTGAGATATGGGGCTTGAGCGAAGACGGTAGAAACTGGGAATTTGTATCGGAAATCCCAAGAAATTTGGTCGGACAAATTGAGAAGCCCTACGGGGTTTTGATGGGCTGTTTGGAAGAAAGAGGAGGGATCATTAGGGCATGCTTGGTGAGTAATTGTGAAGGTACGTGGGACATGATATGGCTATCTTATGACAAAGCAAGGGGTCACTGGGCTTATGTCCCAATTCCTGATTCCAAAATGACGGGCTCAAACTTGGCAGGAATTTCCTTTTCAACGGGCCTAAATCTATAAAAAAAAATGAAATGCATAGTTGAACATGAATTTAAACACCTGTATAGTTTGAATAGTCTCGTAGCTGCACGCATTCAATTTACACAAGTCGTCAGGTTAATTGGATGTACGGAAAGATACCTATGATATGACGACTCACATGTATTGAACTTATAAGAATCGGATGTATGAATAGAATTTTTCCGTCTTGACAACGAAAATTTATGAATGTTTTAGGCTTTTTAGTTTGTCCCTAGCACGGGCATGGTGCTCCGCATGTACATCAACCATCAGTATGATCTTCCTGTAGAACAATTCCAAGTGACATTTGTCGCCGTACCTCATTTTCCGGACACCCGATCATGATGAAATATTGGGAGGGCGAACATGTGATCTTAGACTACAGATCAACCAGAATTAGATTTAATGTACAAATGACAACATATGAACATGAACACGACAATTAACTTCTGAGTTTTAGGAACACATAAGATATGTGAAATAGCAGTCAATTAGGAATCTTACTAGTTAATCACACAAAAGATGAGTTGCATGTAGCAAATCACTCATAAAAATATGGAGAAATGACATAACTGATCCTTAAATTTTGGTCAAATGTACAATGTAATCTTGAATTTTTAATTTATTTGATATGGTCCCTAGACTTGTGATACATATTCAATGTAATTTCTAAGCTGTATGAAGATGTTCAATGTTGTTTTTTTTTATTTTTTATGATCAATTGCATGTATAAAACCGCTCATGAAAATATGGGGAAATGACACAAATGGTCTATAAACTTTGACCCAATGTTTAATGTAGCCTTGCACTTTTAATTTGTTCCATGTAATCTTTGAACTTTAAATCAATGTGTAATATGATTCATGAATTTTTAATTTGTTCAATATAGTCACGGAGTAATATGCTCTTTTGGGCAGACTACGAATCTCAAAAATTGAAAAAAACTGACAAGTATTTAGGGATCCCTTCTAACTAGGGAGAAACAAAAAGAAAAGAAATACAAATGTTTGCTTGGATTATTGCGAGAATTAATTTGAAGCTTGAAGGCTAGAAAGAAAAGTTGATATCAAAAGTGGGAAAGGATATTCTAATTAAAGTGGTGGTGCAAGTTCTTCCCTAGTATGTCATGCCAACTTTCAAGATATTAGTGTCTACATGTAAAGCTACTAAGAAGAAAATATTTGCAATTTAGTAAAAAAAAGAGGTGGCAACTAGTTTGGTACGCATTGGAAGAAATTGGAAATCTTGAAATTCATAAAGGACAATGGAGGCCTTGGCTGCCAGGATTTGATTTCCTTCAACAAGGTTATGTTAGGGAAACATGCATGGATGATATCTCAAAATCCTTCATTTTTATGGAGTAAGGTTCTAAAAGGATTATATTTTCTTGAAAGTATCTTATTGGGTACAAATATCATGAGTCCATTGATCCAATGATGGTTGAAAATTAGGCAAACATCAATATTATGGAGAGATAATAATGCATTTGGTAATCATTATGTTCTTATGAATAATTTTTGCTTAGAAATTGCTTTTCAGATTTTGTTTCTTCGACGAGTTTCTGAGTATTCAAAAACGTTTGGTAACTACATAATATTTCTATTCCAGGAATAGAAATGCGTTTGGTACAACTCTCAAATTTTTTTGTAATTTAGAATTTCTTTTAATTGTTTAATGATTTTATTATATCACCATGGCCGACGATTGGCTAGAGGAAGAAGAAGAGGAAGAGAAAAAGAAAGAAAAGAAAAGAGAAAAAAGAAATTTGTTTGGGTTTGATTTTGGAGTTGTTCTCAGAACCAAAAGAACAACTTTCTTTCAATTATTGATTCCATACCAAATCTATTTCCAGGAGCAAATTTATTCCCATGAACAAAAAGGTTATCAGAAGGATTTTTTTTTCTTAAGAATAAAAGAATAGAATTAGGCACTATTTGGCAAATTACCAAATAGGCCCTAAGTGGCTAAAAGGGGATTTGATAGGGGGATATGCAAAGAGTATCGAATCCACAATAATGTCTTATTTGATCGAGAAGGACAAAGCAAAGTAGAATGAACAGTTGCTACAAATTATGTTCAATCCGGAAATTGCTAATGAAATTATTGCAATTACCTTGAGATCTTAGGAAGCAGAAAATACACTACTTTAGAGAAAAGCTAAACCGGGGTTATTTATGAAGAAGAGTGCATATAATAAAATCAAAGAGGAAATAGCTACCTAATCCAAGGCCAACTTCATTCTTTTATAAAACTCCTATATCCTTATGGATGAAGATTTGGCAATTGCATAAAACTCCTAAAATTAAAGTTTGTTTTATGGAGTGCATGTCAATGCTCTTGCTATCGGAGATACTTTATAATAAAAAACAAATATTACTTGATTCAGTATGTAGCCTTCGCAGGCTATGCCTGAGATTATAAAACATATTCTCCTTTTAAGCCTTTAACATCCTAGTCTGTCATTTATTAGATCCTAAATCTTAATATCACATGAGCATAAATCTTTTAAATATATTAGATTTTATAACATGAGTGGGACACTTGCAATAAAAAAAAACACTAAAGCAAATCACTTTTATTTTATCACATCGACTACACAAAATACTTACATGGGGAAATCAAGCATCTTGACAAATCTACTCACATATAATATACATCAAGATGACAAGTAAAAAAACACCTAGGTAAGGCCAAAAAGGTCCCTACCCCACTACCAAGTGATTCCCAAACAGGCTTCAAAATATCCCAACTATGACCCTTCTCCAATCTAAATGCTTGTAGCTCCACCTCCCACCCTATCACCTTGTCAACAAAGAGGACCGAATAGCTCCCCTTCTAGGCAGAGGTACTACGAAACAAAATGCATAGGAAACAGTGAAAGGCGCCCATCATCTATTCACATTGTACGCACGTAACAAGTAAAATTTAAACCTAACTGAAAAGAACTCACGCACCCATCATCTTTTCAAAACATCACGATACACGCCCACCACATAGGCGGGCGCTCTATAGGTCGCAACTAAAAGGCATGTCCATGCTAATGATTTGAAAGGAAATAAAGGAGTGAGCTTTTCAAATCAAAAACTTGATATATGCTTTAGAATCGAGGAATAAGCACGATTGAATACCTTTCGATAACATGTAGATGTAGGACATTGTTGAAATTTTGCAAAATAATATCTAACTTCTTTATATGATCCCAAATAACCCGTTGGATTTGGATATTTAGCATATACTAAATAATATTTATCTACACAAATATAATGTAAATTTAATTGACATAGACCATATTAATACATATTAATGTACAAAAACCATTAACTCATGAACCTTAGGGAGGAGGAAATTGCACATCACGTCTCCCTAGGGTTTCATATAAAATACGAGTATCATGGGCTTGTCCCTCTCAATCGGTCCAAACATAAATGAATTACATGTTAAAATTACACACCACTAGACATTTTGAGTCAGTGTACCTTTTCGGCCGATAAAACGAATTTGATCTTTTGTATGTATCACCATTGGGATATGTATGCTATCAATAACTCCAATGCAATTCTAAAACAAAAACACAAATATTATTGTATAATCGAAATTTATATTTAGTTATTTCTTTTTATTGTATAATTGAAACATACCTTAAAATATGGATAAAATCTTCGATTATTCTTGATCTTTTTGGAAACATCTTTAAATTAACGATCAGTTAGTTGAATCAAATCTTTTCTTATTTCACATATTTGATCTAATATTAAGCTAAAGTACTTGCTTATGGTTTCTTTAGAATATTGAAAGTGCTCTCGTATTGACTTATTACTTACACCATGTCATAAATACGAAGATTCTGAGCATCTCTGTAACATCAATATTCCTAGTTTCTTCAAGACCATAGCGTATTACTAAATCATGTATTAAATTATTAAATACAATCTTATCCATTCTAAATATTTGATAACACCTTATTAGATTAGTATCTTTGCTCATTAACTCTCTTAACCATGCATTTCTTGTATATGATGATGTCATATAAGGTTTTTTGTAACCATATATTGCCTAGTAAGTGATTGTGGATTAAGTGGCTCCCAAAGTTGCTAATATTCCTTGTATTTTTTTCATAGATTTCCCTTTCAAGAGAATTGTCCATATGTTTAAAGTAAAATAATTATAATAATAAAGATACAGAAAAGTGATGAATAATATAAATCATCCATCAATAGAACAATTGTCATCCATAATATATGTGTAAACTCCACCCAATCAAAAGAACATGAACTAAAAACACAGGTCTCGCATTAAAACATAATAAAAAATATTGTTTACAAGTAGTGCCAATCACCAATTGAAAATAAGTCTCACATTACAACAATGTAGAATATAAAAGAGTTCAAACAACTGGTATCATAGTAATGACTATTACACTTTCCAACTTAAACTTCAATTACTCAACTTTTTCTTCATCTCTATCTAAGTTCATAAAAATCTACCTATTGTCTTTGTGAAAGTGTAAAGTAAAACAACTTACGGTTTTGCTTAATCTCAAGTATGGCTTTCTATATTTGCATAATTTCTTTGTAAGGATCAGACTCTCTTGCAACTGATGTTGCATTACTTCTACTTTCAACATCTAAACAAAGTTTGTCAATTTGCGATACTAACTTAGTAGGTACGGTCAATTTTTTTTCTTTCTTTCCTCGAGCTTGCTTAATTGAACTTTGTGTTGCTCTTTTATGGCTTTTACTTTGACTTAGTTGGACATTCGTTTCACCTACATCACACTTTGAAGTATCATCAATAGATCCAGCACAATCACTAATATCAGCTTGTGTAGCCTCAAGATTCTCATTATTGCATAAACCTTCTGTAGGATTTCAGGTAACACTTCCAGTAGAAACTGTACCTAGGAATATTCTATCCAATAAAACTTCAACATCCAGATGTATGCCTTTCGTTTGAAAGACTTTAAGCTTAAGATTAGCCTATTATAATAAAATATTTTCATAAGTTGTATCATAAAAGATGAACTTACAAAAAAAGTAAAAAAGATAAACACCTAAATTATTTTCTCGCACCATTCATCATTTGCGTTAATGGTTTTTTCCTTGGATCCCATCCTAGTCGTGTTTCCTTTTGAACCAAGTGCTTCCATCTTTTCCATTTTTCCTTTAAATTATCTCATTTACTCTTCATTTGATGTTTATCATACTTTTTCCCCTCAGCTCCTCAAATTTGTTAATTATAACTATCCATCTATCCCTGTTATTGTTCGTAGGACGATTGCTTTTTTCAATTTGTTCAATGCATAATCGACAAAAAGTTTCTACATCTTTAGGGCTCCAATATGCCTTTTCCTTTCATGAACTTGCCATATTTCAACAAAATGAACACAAACACATTTGAAAAATGAAAACAAATAAGATTAACTATGACCTAATTCCGTAAACATAAATGAATACATACGAATGTAGATTTTGACATAACATTAAGATAGATCTAAGGCCACTCAATTTTTATAATGGCTTCACTAAACATACATTTTTCCTTCAAACTAAGGAAACATAAAGCTACAACATAATGCGACTTGCAACAAAATCATCATGGAGTGCTCAAAATGGTAATCACAAGTTAGACATGGTTGTGGCAAACTTTTCCGATTACGCAAAAATAGGACCTAAAGAGAAGTCATGCAAAAGCATGCACCTAAAATTTAAAAGCAAAACATCCTCAAACTAAGACTTAAAGAAACATCTCTCCATACAATCAGTGAATCAATAAAAGCACACGAGCCACTTGCGAACATAGCTTTACCGGCACATGCATACTATGATTATTCCATCAAAGATTAATTTTTCCCACTATTTCAATCAAGTTCTTACTAATTAAGAACCGCAAAATGAGGAATCGTAGCCAAGGGCTTGTTTTATTGTGCCAAGACGACCTAGTCTAACCCTAAGTTAAAGAAAATAAATGATTAGAGCAGCCGATGAAACGTAGCCAAGGATGCAAGAAGAGCACTCAAGAATTGACCAAAGTTAGCTATGGGGTTGCTCTATGAGCACTAAAACCCAAAAGACAAAAAGACCCTAATTTCATTCTGAATAAGAAAAAAATGAGTCTTTCTAGAGAGATGCCTATTAGGACCACTTCAAATTCCAGTAAAAGAATAAGATTTCTTTGTCGATTGCAAATATTCAATAAAACAGATACAAAAATGCTACACTTCATCTACCACACAGGACAAGTAATTTGCACCAAACAACACATCACTCTCTCCAATTAGCAAATAAACATGAAGACAACATTCTAAAATTTACAAAGCAAGGGGCACTGCAAATAGATTTAAAATCCAATTTACATGAACCCATGAAAGAGCACACCAAACTGGACATGTAAGTGGGAAAAAATAACAGAAATAGGAAAACCCAACTCCCTCGACCACCCCACCTTGAGCTTCTTGGAGATTCGCATTCATTGATGCCCCCAACAACTAGAACCTCGACACACTAGCGCAGACCCTGAATTCCAACGAATTCTCTTGCCCACCACGTCGAGAGGAAAACAATTCCTATTCATGCCACTCCAATTCAAGTGATCATTTCAATCAATTCAACTAAGACGATCTCAAATTTTACAACGTCACCAATCACTGAAAGGAATCCCATAATCTACTTCTAGATACCTTGCACTCTTCCATCTCTATCAAGAACTTTGTATTACTCAAACAATAATATTTCTCAAACAAGCATAGCATCGAAAGTACCGTTCACGAAATCACCATGTGCTTAAGAATCACAACTACAAAAAGCACAATGAGAAGGAATAGAAAAAAGAACTTGGATTTGAGGTGAGACGAGCAACTATGTTCTAAGTGAAGAGAGAGACGATGCCTAGGTTCTGAGCAAAGAGAGAAGCGAGCATGACAAAAGCAAGCAACTGTTGAGCGAAGAGAGAGGCTACCAAAGATAGACGACCGGAGGGACAAGCTTTGAAGTCAAAGAGAAGAACGAGACCAGAGAGGCGAGCTAGTTCTTGAAGTAGAGATAGGGTTTTTATTTGAAAATGATTAAATTTGGACATTTAAATGAAATTATGAGGGCAACAAAGGAAAAAAAAAAATTTCATTAATCATTTCCCTAGCATGCCGAGAATACTGAAAAGCCCAAAGCAACCTCCTACCTACCTTAGACTTTCAGCCTCCCAAAAGCCAAATTTTCCTTAATGGGGTTTGCAAAATTTTTCCTAAACACTCAAATATTGGCCAAAGGGATTTTGGGTGTCCAAAACCCCTTCCCAAGACCTTTCTAAAATGTAGCCTTAGTGGATGGATCCATGGTTGATTAAGGTTTCATTGATGGGGCGGGCCGAGGCAAGAGCTTTGGTTGAAGCCCCAGATTTTTTCGAGTCATAATTTTCGGGGAAGTTAAAAGTGAAATAGATCATGTTGATCTGATGAGTGGACTCTCCAACATGGTACAGAGCACATGGGAGCGAAATGTAGTTATTATCGAAGAGAATCAAATGGGTGGCAGATTGGGTTATTAAGGTTCAAAGAAGAAAGTGCTTACTGAGTAATTGGGTCCTCTATATCTCTATCTATTCTGGGCTTTTGGATTTACTTTGTTTTGAAACTTATGAAATATATTCACAAACTCTATCTTAGTGAATGAATATGCTCGTTTGTTACCCAGGAAAAAAAACCGAAATGAACTGCATTCGAAATCAGCCCGAACCAAAAATACTTTGGTCTTGAGGAATCCCAGACATAAATAATCCAAAACTTGACCAGACTTGCAACTCCAGCATTACTTGATCCGGCCCATATTCAAAATAAAGGAAAATCGAGGATGATTTTACCCAAACCCAAACAACTACCGTAACCCAAAGTTAACCCAATCTAAAATCGACTCGGCCATATAACCCAATGAAACCCTTTGTTCGGTTCGTCTTTGACATCATTTTGAGCGTCCAAAGTCTTATCTCCATGTGGGAGACGTCGCAAAATGCAATGGCTGAGTTTTTCATTTTGATTTGTATGAGCTGAAGAGGGAAATTGATTCATATCATTTCGACCGAATCAAATCGAATAATCTCCTAAATCGTAGCTCGATTCCAAAGAACCTTTTCTTTCTAATTCAAAGAACTCACATGTCCTCTTACAATCTCTAGAATGACCAAATCTCTCGGGCCATAATTAACTCATAATCTCACATATTTAGTATCGCAATGCATGAAATTTTAGGAATTTTAGGTTTTGTTTGTTTCACAGAATATATGACTTTTCTAAAAAATATTTTCCAAGAAGCAATTTTCAGGAAAGTAATTATATTTCTGCTGTTCGGTCGAAACCCGAAAATGAACTAAAAATATTTTTTGACGTTCTGTAAATAAAATCTTTTCCTCCGTGCACCTCATTCAATAATTTTTTTACCATTATACTTTTAAAAAAATCAATTTTTAAATATTTTTTTCTATATTTTCCTTTTCTTTCTTCTTTTTCTTCTTCATTGGTTGGCCACATCGACGATCGACGACAGGCCATAGGTGAGCTAGAGCCTTATTGGCTTGTGGCGAGACCAATCTTGTTTGACGTTGTGAGCTTGAGCCTCGCTAGATCCAATCACTTGGGCAAGACTCGAGCTTTGTCGAAGGTCAATAAAGCCTCGCCAATGTCTAGCAACCTCGAGTGAGGCTCGAACTTGTCTAGGTGGTTGGTTTTAGTGAGGCCCAAGCTCGCTCGAGGCCAGTTGGGCGAGCTCAGGCCTTGCTAGATTTTTGAGTTAGGCGAGGTTCGAGCCTTGTTGGATGTTGCTAGAGCCTTGCCGATGTTTGGTGACCTCTGGCAAAGATCAAGCTCGGCCTAGGTGGCCAGATTTGGTGGGGTTTGAGCTCGCCTCTGGCCGACAACTAACCAATGAAGAAGAAAAAAAAAAAGGAAAAAATTAAAAAATTTTGATTTTTTTTTAAATAAAAAAATAAATAAAAGGACAAAGTATCTAATGAAGGAAAGTGAGGTGAAAAAATGTATGATAAATATTTTCCTTTTTATCAAAGACGGAAAACATTTTCCTCCCTATTTTAGAAAATGTTTTCCCCAAAATGTTTTTCTCAACCAAGTCATTGTCCGTGAAATGGTAATGTCGGAAAATCGGAAAAAAATGTTTATTTGGAATTTTTTTTTCCGCGTGAAGAGATATAAATTATTTTGTTCGAACCGGTTATCGAGAGCAAGGGAAACCGGTTCTGTTCCTAAGACCGAGCCGAAACGCTTGAGGATCGAGACGCGATTTGAGAGAGCCGAGACTATCTCCTCCGGCGAGGCGACGAAGAGAGAGAGAGAGGGAGGGAGGGAGGATGACGATCGACGACGAGAGCTCAGTGTACGTGGGAGGCCTTCCGTACAACGTCAACGACGACTCCCTCCGCGACCTCTTCGCCATCTACGGCTCCATCGTCGCCGTCAAGGTCTGTTCCCCCTCGCTTCGCAATTAGGGTTTTCGCCTCATTTCTTGTCGATAGCTTCCTGACTTGTCAGTAGCTCTTGGCCTGGACTCGGCCGGCGTCGCTCGTCGTCTGAGCTTTAAGTGATGGTTGTTTGAATTGAAGTAGCAGAAGTTTGGATTGCAAGCGATCGATCTTTTTTTTTTTTTTTTTTTTTTTTTTTTTTGCGCTTTTTTAAGGGTTTTACGTAATGCGGTGTGCGAATTTGGTTTTGCAGATTATTAACGATCGTTCAACGAGGGGGAAATGCTACGGCTTTGTCACGTTCACGAACCCGAGGTCGGCGATCGATGCCATCAATGACATGGACGGAAGGGTATGTGGTAGAAAATCTTTCCGGAGTCGATTCGGCTGCTTTCGTTTGCTAGCTTGCTTATCTTTGACGGTGTCGCGTTTTGTGTTTAGACTATCAATGGACGGGTGGTTAGAGTTAATGGGGTGAAGACTAGAGGAGGTAGATGGGGCTTCGGTCGTGAGGGCTTGCCACGGAGCAATGAGCGGGGCATGGATCGAGAACGAGGTAGACATAGGGAAAGGGAGTATGATCACGATAGGGACAGGCATTTGGATCGGTATAGTGACAGGTCTAGAGAGCGAGGTCGGTCTCGAGACCATGACCTAGACAGGGAGAGAGAGTATGAGCATGCTCACGGTCATGATTATGAAAGGGATCATCTCGTGGATAGAGATGAGGACGCTGGCAGGGATGTGGTTGACGATGAGCAAGAGCACAGCAGGGAGCACGTAAGGATTCATGACATGGACACAGATGGTGATATGCCGATTGACAGAAGGGACCTTAATGATGCAAATCAGTTTTCAAGGAAGCGGAGAGGGTAAAGAAATTCTATGTCAAGTTCAAGCTTAGTTTTACTTTTGCATTGTTCGCTTTCTAATTTTTCATATAAGTTAAACAGATATTGGGAAAAAGGCAAAGCAAATCAGGCAGTAACACAGTTATGGAATTGGGACATTATGGAATTTGAAATAATAAAAAATCTCTCCCCAAGAGTGGAAGCCATTGTCTTTTTAATCTAGAGGATATTGTTTCACAATTTTTATGTAATTTTCCTCTAAGGGGACAGATCTTTTATTTTAGTTGCTGCATGCTAGGGTGGCCACCCTCCAGTGTCAGTCAAACTTCTGTCCTATAAAATCACAGTTCTTTACAAAGTAAAGAGTTCTTCAATTTGTATGATGTGTTCATGGATTCGGTCAGTTGTTGGGTGAAAGATCCTTCAATCTGCTTTGGTTGTCGAGTTATTAATTTGAATCATACAAGCCCAGTTAACTGTCTTGCCATGTTTTGTTGTTCTGAACAGAGGATGTCTGCTGTGTGTAAACAATTCGGGTGCAAGTAGTAGCTTAAGGTTAATCCTGACTGAGTTGAACTATCTTCATGCTTCTTCTATGTCCTTCTGTGGTTGCAGTTCCAGTCCTAACAGCCTTCATAGTAGGGAACTTTCATCAGATTTGCTTTATGATAGTTATGATCAGGTATGTAAGCTTTGGAGTCTCAGATTTCATTTTTAAGATTCTGTGCTGAAGGATTAAGAACCATCTTTCCATTTGACAGACTAAAGAGCAACTGGAGATTTCAATTCAGAAGCATGAAGAACTGAAAGATGAGGTTGTATTCCACTACATGATTTAATCTCTTGCTTGAAAGAAAAGAATGTTCCTTAGTTCTGTAGAGATCTGTTAGCTCCTAGAAGAATGTACATGGGCAAGGAGAAAAATTAATTAGGAGTAATTGGACCTAGATTGTCTCATTTCAATTTAAACAGCTGAACCAGGAAAAGCTGCCTCAAAACCTGGTCTTGGCAAATTCTTCTTAATCCTGTTCTTATCTGAAGTTGCTTGTGGGCAGATCTCTCATATGGAAGAGACGTTGGATGAAAAGCAACAATTTATCTTGGAACTGCAGAAGAAATCTAAGGTGACTTTTTAGGTGTCCCAACACAATGGAATGCTGAATTGAGGATGTTGCTTTTTTTTCACTCCTTTAAGTTCTTTCCAGTTATGTCAGTTGTGGCTTACCCAGCTTGCAATATAATTAGTTGGATTTGATGTTGACTGCAGAAATTAGAGGATTCTTTGACCTCTGCAAAAAAACTAACTTCTCGACGCAAGATGCAGTTGACCAAGGTATTTTGGCCAATATTCTGTTGGTTTTTTAATTTTCAGCTACTGCTTAAGAAAATGCCTGAATCAGGGAATTTTTTTTTGTAGCTTCACAAATGCTATCTTCAAATCAGAGACTACAGCAGCAAACTTAAAAGCTGTGAACAGGAACTGCAGGTTAGCTTTTTCTTTCTTTGTTATGTTGGTGATGCAGAGTTGGAGGGAGTTCTTTCTCCTGCATACTACGGTTGTTCTTTTGTAAGTTTCAAGCAATGATAAAGTAGGAAGGGATTGCTACCAACTCCATTTTCCCTCCACATTTACGAGGAAATATCTTTTGATTTAGTTCCTAAGGCTCCTTTTTATTTCTAGCATGTGGAGAGGATGGTAAACCCAATGGTGAAAATTGGTGAACTCCTTTTTGTATTTTTTTTTATTTAGTTAAATTTATTGCTAGTACATCTTCATTATTTTGTTTTGAAACTTGAAGCTTCTTGAATTTTGTAAAAGGATGTAGCATTGGATAAAGAGTACAGTCACTGCTGTTGATCACTTTTCTAAATTGCATTTATCTTGATTGAAACTGTTTTACTTTTGCTGGCTATTGTTTTGTTAGATCAAAGAAGTCATCATGTATTCAGTATATTTAAAAAGAGTGCATATAGTGTCGTAAAAAGTACCTTTTTGGGCGTGTATGTAGTGTATCAATTCTGTATTTCTGTTTTAGCCCACATTCAATACATCATATTAGCAAGGTAAATATTTTTAAAAAAATATCGTGTACTGCAGTATTGAAAGCTATGTAAATACCAAAGATATTTGTTCTCTGAGTTTAATGGCTGAGTGGATTTTTATTGGACTTTCAAGTTACTTGTTCTGATTTGGTTCAGTCAAGGCTGCATTTGGACCTGAGTTTTCCCTGTTAGCTTTGGTCTTCAGTTTTCTGCGATTTATTGCCCATTCCATCTTTGAGAAAACTTTGGTGCTCTGAAGAATGGGGGGCTGGGCATGATTCACTTTTTTCTTAGCTGTGTGGTTGCATTTATACCTTTCCTTGAGTTACAAGTGATTGCTAAATGAGACTCCATAGAGAGAACTTTTAGCATGCGAATGAATGCTTTTCTTGAGTTCATTTAAGGTACCCTTGAGATATTGATTTCATGGAATGTTGTCTTTGTTGAGACTGAATTGCTTTTCTGGATTTGGGAAATCAGGTTAATTCACAAACTGTTTAGAACTCTAGAATCTTCTGTAAGAGATGGAACAAGAAAAGATGAGTGGATGAGTAGTGTTGTAAATGAATATTCTTTTTCCCTTTGCAGTCCCTTGTTGATTCGGCATTGGCAGAAAGTGACTTTGGCAACGATACTAGCTTAAGGCGTGGAGTACTGGTTAATGGCAATGTGTGACACTTCACTGAACTGTCGAATCGAGACGCATGATGGAATCTTGGATTAGTGTGGAGTTTTGTTTTTGGGTATGGATGTAAATCTGCATAGAGATGCTGAATTTATGGCGATTTAGATATTTGATGTATGCTCGTGGATGTTAGAATCTCGTCCCATGTCAACTGCCAGATGAGTTCTTGGTTTACCTTTGTTCTGGTTGTAGGGAAAAATTCTTCTTATGACAGCTTATGGAAAGAAAAAACATTACTTCAGGCTTCAGAGAGCAGAGAGTACCTTTGCAGATTAATAATGGAGCATTATGCTTTGTAAATGAATGGTATCGACCCAATACATTTGATGGGGCCATGGTACTAGCATTCTGAAATCACCTTTTCCTCGGGGCCTATCCTCAATTTTTCTGTTCTTGTTCTTTGGAATAGAAAAAGAGCGGAAATCCATTTGATAACATTAGTTAATTTTTGTACTCTCCGGAATAGGTAAGTAGTTAGGGAATAGGTTTCGAATATAAATAGAAAAGTTGAAAAAAATTATTTATTTGCTACAGGGAACAATTTCTAAATTAGGTCTTTTTTTTTTTTCCTTTTTATCTTCTTCCTCCTCTTCTTGGGGGAGCCTTGCCATGTCTTGATGAGGTCGAGCGTTGCCCAACCCAGATCCGGTGAAGTTGGCCAGGCGAGGCCCAGCCTTCCCCACATTTGTACAAAGCTACCTCACTTAGCTACCGACGAGGCTAAACAAACCACTGCGAGGGCAACTTTGCTTGGTCATGGTGAGGGTGGCCTTGCCCAGCCATGGTGAGGCTCACTTAAGGTTGCCAACCATCATGGAGGCTCAACAATCGACTAGAGGAGGAAGAAGAAGGAGGACAAAAAAAGAAAAGAAAAGAATAAAAAATAAGAAAATCTGAGAAAATTATTTAAAAAAATAAAAGAAATTTTATGTCATAAAAAAATTAAGTTGTACCAAGCGGCTGTTAATTTTTTATCTCAGAAATTGAAATTTTGTACAGTTATTAAATGCATTTGAATGCTTAGAAACTCGTCTAGGAAATAAAAATGAAAAATTTATTTATGAATAAAAATTATTTTCCGATAGCAGAAATGATACCAAATGCATCCTTAGCATAAAAGATCTAATTCTTAAGTTTATGAAATTTGCGATGCCCCGGTAATTAGCATAATGACTGATGAAAGAACTTATCCCCTAAAATACTCGGTGTCACTATGACCTTTCTTGCTTCTGAATATGTACTTCTCCCTATTTCTGGTACCATTGTGGAACCTGATATTTTGTACAACCGACTATTCTGGTTCATAATTATTAATCTAAGGCGGTCCTTGTTTTCACGGCTTAAAATGGGGAAAATTTTCCTGTTTTACTCTGTCAAGCACAAGAAGAAATGCATGCGGTGCATCCAAGCTATGCGCATAGCTTGTTTTTGCGAATCACGATCAGCCAAATAAGAGATTCATGAGGAAAGGATGATGTAAAATTGCAGCAACTGCTAATACTCCACTTATTTTAGGTTCCTAGACTCTCCAAATTTTGACATAAATGATGCAATTTTAGATGGACTTTGTCTTCATAGAGCAAAAAATCAACGAGGCTCCTACAATTCAATGACATGCAACGAAATGAAGCAACTAAATAGATTTCTTGACATACAATGACATGCAACGAAATGAAGCAACTAAATAGATTTCTTGACATACGTGACTGCCTTCCCTGTTGGTACCCCAAATCCAATCTTTACCACAGCTAACTTTAATTGCCAGCAGATCTCAGTGATTGGAATGGCGTTTAGTTGCCAGCAACTGCTAATACTCCACATACGTGACTGTCTGAAAGGTAAACCTGACTCACATTGGAAATTGGCGTTTAGTTACATTGAACTTGAAGCCCGACCAGAGTATACTAATCCTCAGAGCCACAGACACTTGGATCCTGGTCCTGGAGATAAAGCAGTAAAGAGCACCAAAATTGGTAAACTTCCACTTAAGGAAGGTGCTTCCAAAATATAGACATTTTCAATTTCCAAGATTACGATTTTTAATGAAGTCATTCAATGCCAAATCTCACAGGGTATTTAAGGTGCTCAGATATTCCTCGTTCTTATTAAGAAACAATAATCTGATGATACCGTCTCTTGCTATCTTGGAACGTCAGAAACTAATATAAATGGAAGACAAGAAGCATATGATTTGGGGCGTTCTACATTCCGCAATCCATTTGGGGCGTTCTACATTCCTGAATCTGTGGATTGCGAGGCAGACGATGGAGCTAGGGCCCATTAGGACTTATTCGAATGCACATAGCATTCACAGTGGCAGTAGGAATCGAGAAGATGATGAAGAAGCTCTCAAATGGGCTGCTCTTGAGCGTCTGCCAACATACCAGAGAGTGCACAAAGCGGTTCTGCATGGAGTTACGGGAGATCTTAAAGAAACAGACCTCAAGAAACTCGGGTTTGAGGAGAGGCAAGGTTTACTGGATATGTTTCTGAAGAGTGGTGATACCAACGAAGAATTCCTGCAGAAGCTCAAGAGCAGGATAGACAGGTTAGGTGTACTAGTATTAGAAGAATGAGATGATGCTAATTCATGCCTTTATCAAGATGATTCTTTTTGCGAGAAGTTTATACAGATGATATTGCAAGTCGAAAAAATCATATGCAAATTCCCGCCTTATCTGTATATCAAGTATATACGTTTTATTTATATTTTTTGAAGAACAGGGTTTGTCTCCAATTACCTACGATTGAGGTTCGATTCCAGAATCTCAATGTTGAGGCAGAAGCTTACGTGGGTGATAGAGCTTTACCGACAGTATTCAATTCCTTTGTCAACTGGCTAGAGGTACTCCTTTAGAACTGGAACGAAAATTCAATTATGAGTTTTTTTCTCTTCTTCTTTTGGTGTTGTCATTCTTGAGGCTTTCATAGTGATTGTCTGTTCTGTCGTAAAGGATGTAGGAAATTATCTTCATCTCCTTCCAAGTCATAAGAGAAAGTTTTCTGTTCTTCGTAACGTCAGTGGTATTTTAGGACCTGGAAGGTACCTTATTTTGATTAATCATTTAGCCAACTTTCTTCACTTTTGTTAATCCTGTCAGGTCCATAAATATTAAGATTTCACACTTCTTAAATTGTTTGCAGAATGACCTTGCTGCTGGGACCACCTGGCTCAGGCAAAACCACCTTACTCAAAGCTTTGATGGGAAAGCTAGATCCGGAACTGAACGTACGACAACCTTCTTCCAGAATTTTTCTTCCAGAACATTATAGTTCCTATGGCATTTGGTATTTGCGTCAGTCTTCAATCATCTCATATTTTCCTTGTCAATTATAGTTTTCAGGAGAAGTTACATACAACGGGCACAAAATGCACGAGTTCGTGCCAGAAAGGACGGCTGCTTACATTAGCCAGTACGACATCCACATTCCCCAGATGACTGTTAGAGAAACATTGGCCTTCTCTGCAAAATGTCAAGGAGTTGGTTCTAGCTACGGTAAGTTAAAATTTGCAAATAATAGAGCTGTTAGACACGCAGAATTGGCATCTTCATGACTTCTACCAAATCCACGACCTGCAGATATGCTTACAGAACTTCTAAGAAGGGAGAAGTTATTGAAAATTAAGCCAGATCCTTATATCGATGCTCTGATGAAGGTAGATATATCTTACTTGACTTGGAGACATTATCCTTCTGTTTTTCCCTATATTCTCATGATGAGAATGTATTGTTGTACAGGCATCAGTTTTGAAGGAACAGAAGGAAGACACGGTTACTGATTATGTTCTTAGGGTAAGATAAACCTTTTTTAGAGCTATTTAGATCTTAGATTTCACACATTGCACTGATCCAAGCACTGTTTTCTCCCAGATTTTAGGACTTGAAGTTTGCGCTGATAGTATGATAGGAGATGCAATGATGAGGGGCATTTCTGGAGGACAAAAGAAACGTGTTACTACTGGTAAAGAACCGCATGGATGTAATTCTCTTATAAGATGGCTAAGTTTGGTGCGCTTTGGTTACCTATTTACACTTCTTCTTTTCTGATTTAATTGGTTCAGGGGAAATGCTGGTTGGTCCTGTGAATGTGCTTTTCATGGACAATATATCAACTGGTCTCGACAGTTCGACCACCTTTCAGATAGTAAATTCTATCAGGCAATCCATTAACATATTTAGCAAGACTGCTCTCGTCTCCCTTCTCCAGCCACCTCCAGAAACTTATGAGCTCTTCGATGACATTATACTCCTTGCGGAAGGACAAATTGTGTACCAAGGCCTGCGTGAATGCATTCTCGAATTTTTTGAATCTATGGGCTTCAAATGTCCTGACAGGAAAGGCGTTGCTGACTATCTACAGGAAGTACGTGTGATGTAATCACATAAGTTTCATTTATGTGGTATTGCTAGCTTAGTTCCTTTGTTATTTTGGAAGGCAATTGTTTGGCAAACTTTTCCATTTGTCAGCGACTCACTTCATTTTTTAAAACATTTCTAGGAGGAATAGTAAATTTTCTGAGCTAACATGAATTCCACGGTGGAGCATTGGGTATTCTATTATCCAAGCAATACATGAGTTTAAGTTGCGTGATCTGCTTTCTGTCGGCTCTCTAGTATTCTTCTCCAAGTGACGAACTGCCCCTGGACAAGCAAATTATGCCTGCCTAACTTTTGCTTCAACTGTGATTAAAAAGGTGACTTCAAGAAAGGATCAGAGGCAGTACTGGGTCAAAGAAGAATCACTTTATCGTTATATTCCAGTTGCTGAGTTTGTTGAGGCCTTCAAGTCATTTCATGTGGGAAGAGCTAATGAAGAGGAGCTGAGGATCCCATTTGATAGGTCAAAGAATCATGCTGCAGCTTTGACGAAATCTAAGTATGGTGCTAGCAAGAGGGAACTATTGAAAGCCTGCCTGTCGAGGGAAGCAACTCTAATGAAGAGGGACGCCAAATTACACATATTCAAGATAGTTCAAGTAAGTGAAGTTTATTTTTATAGGCTTTTTTATGAACTCCAAAATTTTTGACCTCATCTAACTGGCATGTCAGATTTGGATCTGTTCAATCATTCTGGCAATGGTATTTGGACAAGCTAGAAAGCAGCATCATTCAGTGGAAGACGGAGCGGTGCAGCTCGGTGCACTCTATTTCTTGATCCACTTGCTATTATTCGCTGGATTTTTCGAGCTTCCAAACACAATTGATAAGCTTCCTGTGTTCTACAAGCAAAGGGACCTCCATTTTTATCCTTCATGGGCATTCTCATTGCCGTCATCCATCCTCTGTTTGCCTTTATCCTTCATAGAAGTTGCTCTTGTGGTTTGCACAACTTATTTTGTAATAGGTTTTGATCGTAGTGTCACAAGGCGAGTTTCATCACCCGATTTGTGCAAAACATTTCTCATTCATGTAATCTCTAGTATTGGTGGACTGCTTCCATTGACTCGTTGATTTATTGTTTAGGTTGCTAAAGCAATACTTGGCACTTGTGTTAAGTGGACAAATGTCATACGCACTTTTTCGATGCACAGCCACGCTGAGCCGGGACCATATCATTGCAAACACTGCTGGAAGCTTCGTACTGGTTTGGGTTCTAACCTTTGGTGGGTTTGTCTTATCAAAAGGTATGGCCTTTATCATTTAAAGATAGAGGGTACTGGTTTTATTTGCATCGGAAGTCCCATGACCCTGGTCTTCCTTTCAGCAAGAATGAAGAAGTGGCTGATATGGGGCTTCTGGACATCTCCGCTAATGTACACGCAAGCCGCCATCTCAGTAAATGAATTTCTTGGTGAATCTTGGAGTCATGTATGCCATCAATTGTTGTTATCGTAATAATATGCTGTTTCTCCTGTAAATTTTTGTGGAAAGTGTATAATTGATCTATGAAATCCGTATAGGTCCTCGAAGGAACACAAGAGACTCTGGGAATAGCTCTATTGAGATTACGAGGCTTGCTCACGGATCCAAGTTGGTATTGGATCAGCCTTGGTGCATTGATCGGCTTCATCGTTCTGTTAAATGTTGTCAGCACTCTCGCACTTTCTTATCTCAATCGTAAGCTAAAATCATTAGGAGCTGAGCTGCTGATTTCATTGAGGGTTCCCACAATTGATGATTCTAAGCACACTGAACTTTTGGTGCAGAGTATGGGAAATCACAAGCCATTTTTATGACAGAAGAAGTCTTGAACGAAAAACACAAGACTAGAGAAGATGGAGGAGGCAGAAAAAGAACGTTTCTCCCGTTTACTCCGTTGTCCATGACCTTTGAGAATGTCACATATTCTGTTGATATGCCAGAGGTACTCATGCTTTTGTGTTAAAAAGTCCAACCCAAAAGTTTAAGCTAATAGGTGGAGGGACACCACATGAATATGAAGAGTATTTAGGACTCATTGTGCATCAATGTGGGATGATATTTCAACACTCCCTCTCACGTGCAAGTGGAATTACAAGCTGCACGTGGAATTTTGACTATGCAGATTCATATAGAATTTTTTTTACCATGCACCTTCGCATAAGGGATAGCTGGCTCTAATGCCATGTTAGAAAGTCCAACCCAAAAGCTTAAGTTAATAGGTGGAAGGAGATCACTTAAATATAAAGAGCATTTAGGACCCATTGTCAATTGATGATGGATGATATTTCAACATTTTGTTTGGGACTCAGTGACTTGTGGACAAGACTTGTTGGTCACAAATTCAATGGTTATCCATAAAATTTGAACTTGCAGGGATTCCAAGATTCTCAGCAGGATCGGTTAATGCTTCTGAATGGAGTTAGTGGAGCTTTCAGACCAGGAGTTCTGACGGCACTCATGGGAGTTAGTGGTGCTGGAAAGACTACATTACTCGATGTATTGGCTGGAAGGAAGAACGGTGGATACATAGAAGGAAACATCACCATATCGGGTCACCAAAAGGAGCAGGAAACTTTCGCTCGGATCTCCGGGTACTGCGAACAGGAAGACATACATTCTCCTTTCGTTACTGTGTACGAGTCCCTTCTCTATTCAGCATGGCTCCGATTGCCTCAAGAGACTGACTCGAAGACACGAGAGGTGCATCTAATTCTGTGTTTAGCTGCATAATCTCATGAGCTTTTGGTTGATGGTAATAACTGCTGTATTTGTGTGAACAATGCAGCTTTTCATAGAGGAGGTGATGGACTTAATTGAGCTGATGCCTCTAAGAAATGCTCTCGTTGGAGTTTCAAATCTTAATGGACTTTCGGTGGAGCAACGGAAAAGGTTAACCATTGCGGTTGAGCTTGTTGCCAACCCATCGATAATTTTCATGGATGAGCCAACTTCAGGCCTTGATGCCCGAGCAGCTGCCATTGTGATGAGAACCATAAGAAGCACTGTTGATACAGGAAGGACAGTAGTGTGCACGATTCATCAGCCAAGTCTTGACATATTTGAATCCTTTGATGAGGTAACATCAGCGACACTAAACATGCTTTCTTTAAGTACATCTTTCGGCAAGGAACGTAACTTTGGCTTTTTGAACTAACCGCAGTTGATCCTATTGACCCGGGGTGGAAGAGAAATATACACAGGTCCTTTGGGACCGCAATGTCGTACACTGATAACCTATTTCGAGGTGGACATTTGCATCAAAATAAAGCCTGATCCACTTATATATGCAGTTAATATCATTTTTATATACCTCATAATCACATTGGCCGACTCATTTTTGTCCAAATTGGTGGTTTTTGAAGAGCATACCTGGAGTTGTAAGAATAGGAGACAATACTAATCCTGCAAACTGGGTGATGGAAGTCACTGCGAGGGCACAAGAAGAGATCTTGGGTGTAAGTTTTGCAGATGAGTACAAGAGATCAGAACTTTATAGGTATCAATAAAAAAAATTCTTCTCTTATTTCTTTATAAGGATAGGAACAGTGGACAGGAATTTCACTAAAATATCTCACGTCAAGGACTTATGGTGCAGGAGAAATGAAGCTTTAATTAGGGAATTGAGCGTGCCTTCTCTCTATTCACATCCCCTTAGTTTTCCCTCGAAGTACTCACAATCCTTCCTATCTCAGTTTAAAGTTTGCTTATGGAAACAGCACAAATCCTACTGGCGGAATGTGCCGTATACAGCAGCACGGCTTTTTTTCACCGTGTCAGCGGCCTTGGTATTTGGCTTTCTATTCTGGGATCTCGGTTCCAAAAGGTATGATACATAAAAAGAAACCAAAGTCATCTCTCATCATGTTATTGTTTATTGAGCAACCATGAATGAGATTCATCACGCAGGAGCTCGAGAGAGGATATATTTAACGGAGTGGGAGCTATGTTCTCTACACTCATATTTGTAGGAACACAAAGTGTTTCTCTGGCGCGTCCAGTAATAGTGACTGAAAGACTCGTGTACTATCGAGAGCGTGCGGCTGGAATGTACTCTGCTTTTCCTTATGCGATGGCACAGGTGATTAAGTATGTTTATTGACTCATAGAAACCAACATAGTAGGAGACTAAGTCATAGAGCCGAGTGGCTTCAATTCATAACAGGCGTATGATGTTATGAGCCAGTTAAGGACAGCAGAATGAGCTTTAGGCATGAGTACTCTGAATCTGATCCTTACTTTACAGTGTTCACGAATGATCCTTACTGATTTTCAGGTTGCAATTGAGATTCCATATACGATAGTTCAGGCTGTTCTTTATGGGACCATAACATTCGCGATGATGGGATATGAATGGACGGCTACGAGGTTCTTCTTAAACCTGTTCTTCTCGTTCATTTCCATCTTGTACTTTGTGTACTTTGGGATGATGATCATAGCAGTTAGTCCTAACCAAGTGATCGCCGCGGTATCCTCTGGCATGCTCTACTCAATATGGACTCTCTTCTCAGGCATGATCATTCCCAGGACGGTAAAGTTTTGCCCATTCGCCTTCGCACCCTGCTTTGTAGATTTGATTTTGACGAGGATCACACCGGTTAATTCTACCTTAATGGTCTTTCTTCCTTTTGCAGAGAATTTCTGTGTGGTTAAGGTGGTATGCATGGATATGCCCGGTCTCTTGGAGTATGTACGGCATGGTCACTGCACAATATGGTGATATGCATAACAAGTTTGACTCGGGGGAGACGGTTGCAGAGTATCTTAGGGATTATTTCGGCTTCAGATACGACTTCTTGTGGGTGGTATCAGTCGTATTGATTGGATTTGTACTGCTCTTTCTTAGTGTATATGTCTATGCTATGAAGGCTTTGAACTTTCAGAAGAGATAGGCAAAGTCAAAAGGTCTGATGAAGTTCTGAAAGCACATTTGTAATAAATTTGATTCCCGACATTTGCTTTGTGTTATTCATCCGGTCGTCATGCTAATTTAATCAACTTTGTGTTGACCGGCTTGTGGATCTATGCGTTTGCTTGATTTCTGGAGCACATATCAGTAGGAAACTGCCGGCACTGATTTTGTTCCAATTTCTGACTACTCTTCAGACAACATTTGTATGACAAGCACAACATGAACTAGTTTTCCTCAAAGATGACCATATAAAGATTCAGCAACGCAACGTGACCGATCGATCCACTCCAGTGACGGTCGCAAAGCAAACTTGATGCGTTTATTGCCTTACTACGCGAGGGAGGGGGAGCAAGAATGAGAATCGATCCGCTCCAATGACAGTCGCAAAGCAAACTTAATGCGCTGATTGCCTTACTACGCGAAGGTGGGGGAGCAAGAACGAGAATTCATCTTAAGGCTTTCGGCACCCGCTGCACACCGATTACCCAATTAGTGCAGACATGAATAGTCTGCGTATCTAGTTCTAATGCGCCTTCACTTAGTTTAGTAGAGAAAATTCACCGTCCCTGCACGATTGTAGTCTATTTAGGAAGGGGTTTTCCATGACCTCTCGAGGGATGTCGGTGGCACGTTGGCTACTCGCCATTTACTCGTTAGTAGGTGAGGCAACGACGTTAGGGTTTTCGAAGGCATTTCCAGATGAAGTTGAGCGAGGGCAAAAGAGGGCAAAGGTCGAAGGAAAAAAAAATCTATTTACATTCCGAAAATATAGCATTCGAAAATATCTCTAAATTTGACTCGGACTACACACCTTTAGAGAGCTTTAGAGATGCGATTGCATCTTTCCAAAGCAACTCTAAAATTTGATCAATTGCACTTTTGGGGCCCCAAAGGGCTTGGGAAACGCATACTTGGGGAGCTAAACTTTACATGCGAACCACATTTTGTAGGTGAACTGTAAAATGGAATAACAAAACTTTATACTCAGTCATGACAAAGTACAATCTATTTGAAACAGTAAAATTATTAGGTGAGTGTACCGCACCCGTGGACGAGCACTCCGTGGAAATATATAATAAGAGGAGATAAATAGGGGGTCCGGAAAAATTGAAAATCAACAACTCATACCTTGATGCCATGTGAAACATTGTAATACTGTTGTCAATTGTTTTAAAATTTTAGGTATTTTATTTCAGTGAAAACTTTATCACATAGGAAAGTACTTTCCAGAAAATCATTTTTTAGAAAAGGGTATAGTTTTCTTTTATTTTGTGATATGTGTGCGAAAATGCTTTCTAGTAATTGAATCTCATTTGGAAAGTGATTTCAATCTCATAATTTTATTTCATAGCATAGAAAAAATCGAAATTTTAATTTTTCTTTTCTTTTTTCCTTCCCCTCCGCTAGTCGTCTGGCCTCGGCAATAGCCAGTTACCAACCATAACATGGGTTGGTGAGCTTGAGTCTCGCCGAATGTTGACGAGGCCTTGGCTTCGCTTGTGGCTGGTTCATTATGGCTAGCAATTGGTTGAAGAAAAAGAAGAAGAAGGAAAATGAAAAGAAAAAAAATATATATTAAAATATTCAAGATGAGTAATTTTGGAAAGTGTTTTCACTTTTTTAAATTATGTAGCACTGATATGAATATGCGACACGTGAAGCGACACGACACGACACGTCATTTATAAAAAAAAAAAATAGACAATTTTGACACATTATAACACATTATATATTAAATATATTTTTATATATAAATACCAAAATAATAATAATAATAATAATAATAATAATAATAATAATAATAATAATAATAATAATAATAATAATAATAAGAGTATAGAATTAATTTATATTAAAAATATCAATCCAACATTTGTTACTATCATTTATTGTTTTAATTTGACAGAGATTAAACGAGAACTTAAAAAATTACAAGAGCATATTTCTACCAACATGGGATTAAATCTAATTTTACAAATATAAAACTTCAACAGCATATTCGAGTGCTTCAAGCCATAAAATGCAACACCCCCTTCCCCCCCAAAAAGAAAAGAAAAAAAACCACAAATTTCCAACTTGTGAGATAATAAAAGGTGTCAATTTGTGGTGGGGTGATTTCCTTTTCACCTTTCTGTCTTTCTTCTTTCTTTTTTTGTTTGTCGTAAATTTTCCCATTGCCATCCAACTTATTGAAGAATCCTCCTCATATCAAGAAAAACTTTGGGGCCTAATCATAAAATTTTTTCCTCAGCTCCCATTGGACAATGATGCCAATCAGTTTATATGATGGGACATAGATTCAGTGGTGTGTTCATGTGGGAGTGGGGTCATGCAATTGATCGATGGGAGAAAGCATCATGGATCGGGCAGAAAAGGGAAAATGATGTGCTGTGTGGATTATGGTTTACGCTTATGTCTCATTTATTTATAAGGACATCGCCCCATCTAATATTCCCACCAAACTTGAACTTAAGCACGTAGGTTTTACGTGTAAAAGGGCATCTTTTGCCCCCCTCAATAGTCCCACCTAAAAGTGGTGATTAAAACCAAATATGGTCCATTCCATGTCGTGGCCCGCCATTTATATCATAATGGAATCAATTGGTTAATAATTTCGGGGGAATAGAGCATACATCATCGATGGGTAGGATGTATTATACAAATGGAAGCATCCGTCTTTGATTGAGAATTATAATCAACCCGATCTCTCGAATCGACAATGCATGAGATCGCTCATGCAAAGTTTCTTTTCCACGGAAGGTGTATGCTATACTTATTTGTAGTTTTGAATAGTGAAAAGTAGTCTGAAAAGTAGATTAGTAGTAGATTGGTCAATCATCTTTCTTTCTTTTCTTTTAAGATTAATACCATCAAAAATCACAATTGGTATATTCATGACATATTTACCTAGTTTTTTTTTCTCACAAAAATTTCCAAATCGATATCTCTGACCCAAATCTAACATTCCTTAACATTATGTCCAATCCCCCGTTAAAATGCTGACATATCAATACATAAGGACTTTCCATGTCAGATCTGTTTCATATTTATCTACTTCATGTATTAATATAAGGGCATTTCACCTGGATGTCAGAGGGAATGCTAGATCTAGATTAGTAATTCCAATGGGGGACATGATTTACTTCAAGTGAAAGTCGCCCCAATATATCAATTGTTCCCTTCAAATTCAAAAGGGGTAATTCCCATGAAGCAAATGCATTCTACAGAGGGGGAAGAGAAGGCATAAGCATGAAGGAGAAGCAAAAACGAAAGCGCGGTGCTTTGGCTTCGAGGAGATGCTTTCGGTGCGCCAAACTCAATGCTTTTCTTTCGGGAGCGTGACTTTCCCAAAGGAGCACGTCCCCCAATGAGATCCCCCCCACAGCCTAAAAGCTTGACCGGCTCTCTTCTGTCCATTTCTCAAGAAGTTTGATTCTCTGCTAAGCTAAAGCTTTTTACCAATCGAAAGTGAAAAAGTAAAACATAAACATCAGATAAAACAAGAGATAATCGACGTACGTAGTAGAGTCAAAAGTCGTTCCCCATTTCATAAGGCGATGAAAAAGGGGGACCCGATGCCCGGACAGGGTGTTCCCCATATCTCTCTCTCTCTCCCATCTCTCCCAAAAAAAAAATATTTTTGAAAAAAAACCTAAATTAGATCTATTATGACACTTGGACTCCAATTTTTTTTTTGTGACTTCAAAAATTCTAAATTTATACCTATATAACATATTTATTCTACGCCAAGATTCCGTCAATAAACGCTGTTAAAAATTTGCTTACATCATGGCATCCACATGGCTTGAGTTAAATAAAAATGAAGTTGTTTTGGCTAAAAAAATCATATGAAGAGTACATGTGTCAGATAGGTATAAATTTTGATTTTTTTATGTCGAAATAAAAAAATTTACGGTAAATATGTCAAAATGGGCATACTTTAAGGTTTTGGTTATATGGGTCACATACTTTGGGGTTTTGTCAAAATGAACATATTTTGGGGTTTTTGTCAAAATGGACATACATTTGGGATTTTATATATATAAGGTTTGGGATTCCATCAATGAACATCATTAAAAATTTGCCTAGATCATGGTGTTCACATGGCTTAAGTTAAATAAAAACTAAGTTGTTTTGGCTAAAAAAAACCATGTGAAGGGTAAATGAGTCACATAGATATAAATTTAGAGTTTTTTGTGTTGGAAAAAAAATCCAGAGAAAACGTGTCAAAATAGGCATACTTTGGGATTTTCACGTCACAAAAAAAAAAATTAGGACAAATGTGTCATAATAGGCATGATTTGGGATTTTTGGTGGATTTTTTCTATTGTTTTTTCACCCCCTTTTTTTCTATTTAAGTCCCTATATTCTTATATTATCTCATCATTTTCACAAGTTTTCTAATCAAACCCGTTCGACATTTTATACTAAATTCAACTTACATGACCACCAAGGTATAATGCTGATAAAATATTTGGATATGCCCGTGAGCGTGTTGATTGGATTAGAGGATGATGTGGATAAAATTTAGTCAATGTATATCCCGACGCGGACGTTCGAATGTGAAAATTTTTATCCACGTCACATCACAACATCTCCGACGGCCATGTAAATTGGGATTCGAGTGAATTTGGGATTAGAGGGACTTGATTAAAAAAATTACGCGATAAAAAGATCTCATTTAGACAAATTAAAAAAGTAAATGAATTCGCCTAGAAAGTGTAAAAATTATACATGGACAAAAAGAAGTCTAATCATTTCAAAAAAAAAAAAAAACTTATTTAGTGTCGTACGGCTCATTGGCCTGCCTTGTTCTCTTCTCCCATTTTTCACCAATAAACAAAATGGCCTGGCCTGCTTTGAACCATTCCTTTTATTTAGTAGCATTAACAAAGTTGCCCAGTTGAGTTGTCAACACCAAGCAAGTGAGCGCAATAACGTCCAAATCTGATACGCTTTCAATACATTAAATTATCCTTAATCAAAAAGGCATTTGCAAATTGGCCGACCTAATACGCAGGTCCAGCGGGGAAATCAGATAAATCCAAGAATTTGGCATTTTTTAGGTGAGTACAAAACACAAGATTGGCAATATTAGGTGAAATTATTTCAACAACCCAGTTGGTCAAAATGCCCCAGATTAAATTAAAATAAGGACAAAAATAAACACATGAAGAGAAGAAAATCCCTGAGGTTAGAGAAGAGAGATAGTACTACATTGATATATGAGGTGATGATGATAAAGAAAAGAATTTAAATAAAACCAGCTACAAACGCATCAAAGTGGTCACTGGTCGATTCCAATTAAGGTCATGGAACTTCCCCTTCCCAATGAACTTCCCAACTTGCCCTCCCCTCCCTTCTAAGAATCAATTCACAATTCCCACCAGGCAAAAAGGAAAAAAAATTGAAAAACCCCCTTGCAGATTTCAAGAACAGAGAAGAAATTTGGACCCAAAAAAAATTAAATTGACCCTTCTATCAGATTGAAATGGAAATGAAATGGAAATGAAATGGAAATGGATGGACACTTGAGAATCTGTTATTTACTCACCCTGTGCACGTTTCTGAGGAAAAGACCCAACTCAATAAATCGCAAGAATGTGTTTTAAAGCTTTGAGCTTTAAGGCGTGACGCCGATGGGTGGCGTCCTCGACTCCGTGGGCGGGGTCTGGCCATCCGATCCTTTCGACGGGTCATCCGAGGACTGCCTTAGCCCGTCGTCCGTCTCGCCCCGGTTCATCTCCTCCATCATCCGGACCACCTCCACCATGGGCGGTCTCTGGTCGGGTGCAACCGCAACACAGGACATGGCAATCTGCAGCAGCTGCACCATCTCCTCCTCGATGTTCTGGTACCTCATAAGCTCCACGTCAAAGACCTCGGCCGTCCACTCCTCACGCACGACCGACTGGACCCACCTGGGCAGGTCGATGCCCTCCTCCCCAAGGGAGGCCTGATTGGGTGCTTTGCCCGTCAACAGCTCCAGCAACAAGACCCCGAAGCTGTACACGTCGGATTGGAACGTGACCTTCCGGGTCTCCACAACCTCGGGGGCCCGGTAACCGGCAACCCGATTGGGTGGCGTTGCGGTGCCAAACAGAGGGTTCAGTCCAAAATCCGAGACACAGGCATTGTGGTCGGGCCTGAGCAAGACATTGGAGGACTTGATGTTGCCATGGACCACCTTGCCAGCCGCGTGAAGGTGCGCTAGGCCTCTTCCCGTGGCAATTGCGATCTTAAGCCGGTTCTCCCAGTCCAACGGTGTACGCCCCGATCCTCTACTGCCTGCAATGCAATGTCACGCGATGCAAACGCAAGAAGATTATTAGTAGGAGTTTCCAGATTTTACCATGCTTAGCAATTTTCTTGGCCCCAGTAAACATTCCAATCAAGCTTCACAATACAAGGATCTTTTCAATGTGTTTAGCATCACATCTCTCTGATAGAACGGAGAATAATTCCAAGAATTACAACCAAATTGGACTCAGAAAATTTACTTTCATTTCAATTCAAACACTTCTTAGCATATCTGCTGTAAACTTTAACCGATGCAACAAGAACATTCTCTAGCATTTTGTACAATGCCAAGCTCAAAGTCAGTTTTCCCCACGACCACCTCTGTTTTTGGCAGTTCAAAGAAAATAATTGAGGCAGGGACAAATGGGTAAAAAAATGAGGCCTTTGGTAATGTGGGATTTGAGGGGGAGGGAGAAAGGGTAAAGGAGACGACACTTCTCTATCAAGGCCCCAAAAGAGAAAGGAGGATAGGAGAGCATGTGGCCTTTCATCATCTAGGGCGCACAGAAAAAGTTAGCCAAAGAAAAAAGGAGGGTGTCGGTGACACCTCACAGCATCATTAGAGCTCATGTTGCTGTGTCAGTGGCACCTCAGTAATTTCCCAGCAGGACACCAACCCCACGCCCTAACGTGCGCCGGGGTGCGTAGTTTTCACTCAAAGAATGTTTGGCCAGCAAAAGAAAGGATTTTTTTTGGGTTTTAGCAGAGCATCTGTTCTTCTTGCCAATGTAGATCGTCCATGGCTACTTCTACGGTGCAGATTCGCCCCCCCTAACGCTAGCTTAATTACAGTAATGCCCTCCGAGGCATCAAACGACCCCGACATTCAACGACTACGGTTATGTTAAGCTTAAAGAGAAAAACGATTTTCAGACAATGAATGCTGAAGAACTACTCCGTGATGGTCCACGAATAAAACAGCTCAGGCCATCGGCGGGGTCAAATCACGACGCTAGATACCAAACCGGTCGCTGTCCAGGAAAATGATGCGGAATTTTCACAGCCAAAAGAGAAAAGAAAAGAAAAAAAACGGCCCATAAAGACAATTACTGACTGCCCGGAAGAGAAAGATCTAGAATTCTCCGCATTTCCATGACCAATTCTCATGCCGGATCGAATTCGGGATCGAAATTCAGAGTTCCAGTTGCAAGAAAGGTTGAAACTCTAATTGAGAACAAGAATGCACAAGAACAAGAACAAGAACAAGAACAAGAAAGAGGATTTACCGTGGAGCAGAGCAGACAGGCTACCGGCGGCCATGTAGTCATAGACCAGCAGCTTCTCGTCCTTGGAGTAGTAGAAGGCTCTGAGGGGGACCACATTCTCGTGCTTCACCTTCCCGAGCACCTCCATCTGCCCCTCGAACTCCTTCTTGCTCGCCGCCACGTCCTTCAGCCTCTTCACCACCACCGTCGTCCCTTCCTCCAGCACCGCCTTGTACGACGTCCCCACGCTGCCCTTCCCCAGCACTTCCGCCGACGCCCGCAGCAGGTCCTCCAGGTCGAAGCTGTAGACCCCGCCTTCCAAGAACACCAGCTTGTTCCTCTCCGCCTCCACCGAGCCGCCCGTGATGTCGTCCTTCGACGACGACGTCCCGGCCTCTGCGGCAGCCGCCCTCGGCGGTCCCGCCGCCCCCACGTTCTTCGGGGGCTTCGGCGACCGCTGGTGCCCGCGCCGGCGGATGCACAGCACCAGGAGGAACAGAATCAAGAATGCGGCTAGGGCGCAGCCGACTGCAATCGCGACGATTGCGCCGGTGGAGAGCTTCTTCTTGGACTTCTTGGGAGGGGGGTTCGGCGAAGGCGGGTTCGGCGACGGCGCAGGAGAGGGGAAGAAGGGGGTGCAGGCCTGGAGGGGACTGCCGCAGAGGGCGAGGTTGCCGGCGAAGGCGGACGCGTCGAACTTCGCGAGGGAGTCCGGGATCGAGCCGTTGAGGCGGTTGTTGGAGACGTTGAAGCCGGTGAGGCCGCCGGCGTTGATGTTGGGGAGCCTGCCGGAGAATTGGTTGTTCTGGAGGAAGAGGCGCGTCAGGCGGGTCAAATTGTTGACCCCGAAGGGGATTTCCCCGGAGAAGTTGTTGGAGGAGAGGTCGAGCCGGATTAGCCTAGTCAGCTGAGTCAGGCCCGGCGGGAAGTCGCCGGAGAAGCTATTGCCTTGGAGGTAGAGGCTGCGCAGGAGGGTGAGGTTGGAGAAGTCCGAGGGGACCGAGCCGGAGAGCCGGTTGGACCGGAGGCTGAGGACCTGGAGCTGGGACAGCCCGCCGATGGTGCCCGGCGGGACGGGCCCGACGAGGCCGACGGCGGGGAGGCGGAGCTCGACGACGGACGAGTTGGTCTTGTCGCACGTGACCCCGACCCAGCCGCAGGCGGAGGCGTTGGCGGAGGTGTTCCACCGGAGGCGGTTGGCGTGCGGGACACGCTGGATGAAGCCGACGAGCGCCTGCCTCTCCTGGGCGGACGGCGCCGACCCGACCCAGGAGCTCAGCGCCGCCGCGACCGCCAGGAAGAAGACGAAGAGGGTCGACCCGGACGTCAGCGACCCCGCCATTGCAGACAGAGAGAGAGAGAGAGAGAAAGAGAGAGAGAGAGAGAGTGGAAAAACGAGGGAGGGTTTCAGCGCGTTTCGAGCCTGCGGATGCGGTCGAGAAGCCGAGGAGGCGCTCCGAGGTCGGAAGCCATGGAGGACAGAGCAGAGAGGGAGAAAATGTGGAGAGAGAAAACAGGGGCTAAGAAGTGAGAAGGGGGGGAGGGGGGAGGAGAAATGTAGAGAGAGAAAACAGGGGTTGGGTTGGGAAGTGAGAGGAGGGGAGTGTGCAACTTTTGAAAGGGAGGGAGAGAGAGAGAGAGAGAATCACGAGGACAAAAGTGAAGTAAAGAAGGATGGAAAAACGAAGCTGAGAGAAAAACAGCGAAGAGCTGCAGCAAGGAGCAGGTCCTTAGCTGGCAATTAGGCAACTTTTCCTTCCTCCCTTTGACCTTTTTTCCCCCCTTCCCTAATTTACCCAAAAACTCAGACCAAAAAAAAAAAAATTTGCCAGACAAAAAAAGAAGCAGCAAGGCAGCGTATGTCGCGCGGATTATGGGGATTCGTACGTTGGTGTCCTCCTCTCCACTCGCGCATGTCGTGGCCGAAAAAAAATTTCTTTTTGGGGTAGATTGGCCACCTTTATTTATTATTCTTTTTGGGCAATAAATAACCCAGGGAAACCAAAAAACACCCGCCACGTATTTCAAGAAAATAACATAGTTTTTTTAGATTGGTAAGAAATAATGTGCCGTGAGAGTTTAACCCGAAAAGAAGGAAAATTTAAATGAGTTACACGGGCCAACGAGACAATGACCGTGGCCCAAGGGTGAAACGTCATTGGGATACTCTCGTGCATGACTGGGTTGAGACACGAATTATGAGCTTTTTTTATAAGATTGGACGGCTAAAAGCGTGTTCCAATCGACTATTTATAACTTGGAAAGAAATCGACAAAAATCCTGAACATACTCACTGTAGTATATTTGCCTTAAGGGAAGGGATTTGCTTCCCTTTCTCAAATGCAATTTTATTCATATGTGACAATCTGCATGATCTTCTCTCGTCTCTTCCTTTGTCATCACGACTCCAATTTATATCTAGTTGGGTAATTATAATCATGAACTAAACTTCTTTACTTTGTTTTTTTATCAATGGTCATCACCTTGGCAAACAAATCAATGAATTCTGAGGTGGCTTGTGGTCGAGAGCAAAAGCCCTCTTCAACCTTATTCAATTGTTTAAGGTGAGTGCGCGTCCTTTTTCAGGCCTTTGAGTCTACCTGTTTATCTTTCCCTAATTTTTTTTTTTTTACTGTGAATTATAAGTTCGTAATCAAGTAACACATATATCCTCAGTTAGGATTCTATTAAAATTGGTGTAAAAAATATGATGTGGATCTGACATGACATTAGTAATGTTTATCAAAGATAAATGACGTTGATATGGTGCCACATGAGCACCAAATCAGTAAAAGATAAACAAAAACTAAAAAGAAAATTAGAGGTTGCAATTCACCACCTCCAAACACTCAAGACTCTCAACTCTCAAGCCTCCTCCCATGTTGCATACTCTCAGGCCAAGATTCGAGCTCGAGCAACAATGGCAACTTCAAGCTTTAAAGCTAGATCTGACCTTGAATCTCGCGACTATCATGGCTAGATCTAGCTTTGAAGCTTGCCATACAAAGATCATCATCTTCAAGAGACTCACCCATTCTCTTTGTCTCACTCCTCCTAATACACTTGTACAAATTTAAAAGCGAGTGAAGATCACCTAGCAAGTGGTCAAGCAAGGGTCGACGAACGCCCCGGAGGTTCTATAGCTATAGGCACCAACAAACAAGTATCACGGGTCGATAGTTTCCTTAGCCACGGATTTACCCGTGTGGCGCCTGGCAAACGGAATTCACCAGGCCAGCCTTTCTTCTATAATTGTTCCAATGAACAATACGGCAAATAGTTCTTTTCATATGAGATTGTACCACACCCAGCTTGGTTCGAGCGTCTAATCCATCGAACGAGACATCAGCCCTCTTTAGGCTCAACAATTGGTTTCGGTTTACCATGGCCTCATCAGAAGAACGGAATCAACTCCCGACCAGTTTATGCATGAAAGGCCAACCTCACCTTTAGAGCTCCTAAGTAATATTATCCTTCTATTCTAGAACTCTTAGCACCAATCGTCATGATGACACTCCCACGGACCAGTTGTGTTCATTCTCTTTGGGCCATCGCTATTCACTTGATAACCCAAGCTTCACTCCCAAGGGTTCATTGGTACGGGAAAATCACGGACCATGTTAAACTCCCCCACCCAATTTCGCAACGCCCTCGTTGTGGGCTATTCAGTCACTTCCTTATATTTCCCTAACCATCAGTGCCACTTCCTAGGACTTACATAGATGGCAACGCTCGCCCAACAAAACAAGTCACACCACTCCATTACTTGCTTTCCCTAATCAAAGCTGTTCGTGAATCTTCAGTCACTTGTACTCCTAACAAGTGTGGCACCCTTAGCCAACTGCACCCCAATTGTAGCACCTTCTTTCGCCTACTAAGCTCCTCTTGATCTCTGCAAGCCAATAGAGGGTCCCCTTGGTGGAAACGTGATTGCAGATCTCTTCTTAAGATTCGTCTATTGATCCAGGAACATTATCCCCATCCAACGTATAATTCGGTTCCTTCCTATGCCCCAATTGCCATCCTGGAAGCTAGACGAGAGCTGCGCATTGTCCAAGGCCCTTTGGCCTTGGTGATCACTCTCCGCCCTCATAGGACCGGGAAGATCACTAGCTTTTCCCCGAATCACCCACCTACTGAAGGGATCCCCGCTCTGATACCATTTGTCACGGGTCGATAGTTTCCTTAGTCATGGATTAACCCATGCGGCACCTAGCGAATGGAATTCACCAGGCTAGCCTTTCTTCTATAGTTGTTCCAATGAACAATACGACGAATAGTTCTTTTCATGCGAGATCGTACCACACCCAGCTTGGCTTGGGTATCTAGTCCATTGAGCAAGACAACAGCTCTCTTTAGGCTCAACAACTGATTTCAGCCTGCCATGGCCTTATTAGGAGAACGGCATAAGCTCCCAACCAGTTTGTGCAAGGGAGGCCAACCCTGCCTTTAGAGCTCCTAAGTAATATTATCCTTCCATCCTAGAACTCCTAGTACCAACTGTCCTAACGCCACTTCCACGAACCAGTTGTATGCATCCTCTCTACGCCCTCACTCTTTACTTGATAACCCCAAGCTTTACTCCCAATGTTTCACGGGTATGGAAGAATCACGGACCGTGTCACAAGCATCGAAGAAGTTTTGGCCAACAATTGCGAGCTTAAAGACCATGAATAGTAACTTTGAATTTTCTTTTATATGTTTTTTTTAGTTTTTCTTCTTCTTTTTAATCTTTCTCTGGTATTGCGTTACACAAGCACTGCATCGGCGCCACTTGTCCTTAAAAAATATCAATAATGTCACATTAGGTTTTTAATAGGATTTGAAAAAAATATAATGGAAGATAAATGTATCATTTGAATAAAAATTTAGACTTTTCAAATCACAAAAAAAATTGAGGTAAATCAATTTTGAATTTTTTTGTAATTTTTTTCCCTTGTGACTTTCTCGTAAATCTTCACATGCTTGTCTACTATCTTGCCCATGTAGAAGGGTTCGTACATTTGTTTGGTGATTTACCATTGGCATAGAAATCAAGGAAGAAACTGACCTAGACGGATACCGCGAGTAAATTTAGCTGCTTATTTTATCTTTCACTATTTATGATTATATTCACATTTCATATCATTAAGGTATTGAGTTAGACGGCAGGAGGGAATCGGTTTTTATTTTTTATTCGTGAGTTCTAGTCTCGTTACAAGCACTTTATGAATGAAATCTTGAATACATTAGGCCTATGCGAGGGAGTGCGCCTTTAAAGTTGCCCGGGAAGGTAGAATAGTTGAGATACGCAAATCTAGCCAATGGACCATCTCACCACTAATAAAACAAATGTACATTTATTATAACTTAACATTAAATTGATTCTAAGCAATTCTTTGCGGCTGCAAGATCGGCTGCGTGAATTTGAATGACCTTTTTATTTAGCTTGCCCTTTAATTAGTCCCACTTTGATGTAAAAAATAATTTTTACAATTGTCGTTGGATAATTTAAAATATGAAAAAATTTAGTTACAAAATTAATTTCAAACATATGTGTCACCCAATTAAAGGTGAATGTGCGAAAAGACTTCTCCTCTATTGCTTAATTTTACTTGCAATTTAATATCCAAACAACTTATATATTTGACGCGAGAGTACGACGACAAATTTATAAAAACACATTTTTTGTGTTTCCCAAATGAAATATACTCGTCCCAACTATTTCAAGGAACCCACCCACTGGAGGTAGGATTCTTGTTCCACATCGAGGTTCTCTCTCCCTAATATCAAGGACCCAATCGAGGCGAGACCATTTTTTCTACTTTAGCCACTTCAAGATAATGTAGGTTTCATTTTCAATTTCACATCCGTTATTTAAGGCATGGTATGTAGACACTGACTGATTCGTCCTAAATTTCGATCTCTTCTTGTTCTTCTACTTGTCTTTAATGTCGCTCCAAGATAATTTGTACCATAAGAAATTAGCAAAGAAGCTCTTCCATTTGTCTCTAGGGGATGACAGCATAGGAATACTTCCGAGGTCGTTGGGACGTTATTTTGGTCCAACTGTCCACCACCACATTGCCAACTTGGTCAAGGTGGATAATATCTTTTTATCATTATATTCGCCCTAGATCAATAAGCTCCAATTGAGCAAGAATCCCCGGCGAAAAGGAGCAAGGAACGATTCTAGGGTTTTGAAAAAATTTCTCAGCATTTTCTTGGCATGTCTCGAGGGTTTTTCCGAATGGTGTCTTTTCATGCACTCGTCTCGTTGCCCGGTCGTATACGAACGAACGGCAGCATCTCCAAGTGCATAGGCTGCGTCTCTTTACTGTGTGGGGCATGCGATGATGCACCCGGTCTAATACATTCTTAATCGTGCCGGCCATTCCCACGAACGATTCTTAAGAACAAGGCTAGAAACTCAGTATGCAAATGTCACACATGAATATAGAGGGAGAAATATATATTGATAGAAAAATTGAAACGAGTCATTTCAACCGTACTATTGTGTTATGTTTTCTTCAATGAAAATATAATTCGCTCAATCTATTTGACTTGAAAATATGTCAAGTTTGAAAACATAAGGAGCCACGAGGATCCTAATTCATGAAAAACGAATTTTAATTTTAAATATTTTGTATTGTTCCAAATTTGACTTAACTCAACTCACCTAATCTAACTACTTATACTCGTATCCCATTGTTCTCATCTGCTGAAAATCTTCTTACCCATGTGTTAGGAGATCCTTTGTTCTTGTATTAAATGAAAGCATCCTTGACAATCCTAAGAAAAAAAATAGAAAATCCATCCGAAAGCACTAGCCTACAAATTTCTATTCAAGCCACCCAAAATTTATTGCTGAAGGAACCTCTTCCTACCTAAGCGGACCCAACCGTATGATTAGGCAAAGGAATTCGAATCCAAGTTGGGTACAGGGTTAGTTGACAAATGTTTGTCTTGTGATATGATTATTGACGAAAAGAAGAAACTTAAAATAATGAAAGACGGAAAAATAAATAATTTTCGTTAGAACAAAAAAAAAAAAAATTTGCAGCAATCGCTGACTTGACAACGAGGAGTCCAACAACAAAGGGTTTATAAATTAAGGTAAAGTAATTTGGGTGTCATATATATTAATGTAGCTATCTTCAAACAGCATCTGTAGGTGTAAAGTTTTCTGGATTATTCACGTTATTCCGTACGATCTTGCGCATTTTTCTCTTAGATCGAGCTCAAAGGACGAGTAAAGACGATACGTTCTTTTCCACGCGGCCTTACCTGGTTCATTAGGTTCATTAAGGTACTCTAAACCCAAAAATTAAGTAGTCAAGGTGACATCAGGGAATATAAAAATTCCTCGTGTCAATTCAATGTTAAATCTTTTTAATTGTATTGATATGGCTATAAATACTTTTATATTTTACTAATTGAATTCATTTGGTTAATTTTGTCTGGAAATCACTGACATGGACATCGACTGTCTTAAATGATGTGGCCAGCACTGACATGGATATTTTTTAATAATATTTTAAAATTTTTTATAAATATGTTGTTTCTATGTCCTTCTCTTTTGTTTACTATTCTATGGGGGTTGAGGGTCAACAAGGGTCGCCAATCATAGGCAAAGGCGGATGACTCTTGTTAGCACTGGGTGAGGGTGTCGAGGCCCTCGTTGGCTCTGAACGAGGTCTATGATGCTCGCGCCTAATCTAGGCGTTACAGCCTCGCCTAGGGCCGATAAGAGTTGCAACATCTTCAGCTCATCTAGATCTAATGAGCGCGTCAGCGAGGGTCTGTACACCCTTGCTTTGCTCGCCTTAGGCTCACACTAACCATAGCAAGGGCATTATGGCCCTTGTTGTGACCAACAAGGGCATCGGGCAAGGGTTAACATGCCTTCGCTGGCCATGGGGAGGGCCCATGATTCCTCGCCCAGTGGCCAACAAGGATCAGCCTATGACCCTTGTTGGCCCTTAGCCTCGAAAGAAAAAAAAAAGCAGATAAAAGAAAAAGAAAGGTGAATTTTTTTTTTTAAATAAGATACATATATTCACGTCAACATTGGTTATGCCACATAGGACAACCGGCGTCCACATTAGTAAGTTGCGAACAAAATTGGTTAGATTGACCTAATTAACAAGACGTAAAAACATTTAGGACTAAATTAACACAATTAAAAAGTTTTGGACTAAATTGACATAAGTGCAATTGAATTATGACTTTTTTGATAATTGATCCACAAAGACCTTCGATATTTCTCTCATCTTATATTTGACTATTATCTCTCATATATTGTCTCCAATATTTAGATTGATTATGTTGAAATGGTATTGTCCATCAATCCTTTTAAGCTCCATGTGTATTTAATCTAGAAATTCAGTAGAAGGATATCATAAGTGCCAAAAGTTATGTACGGCACTCACTTTAGTACTAAAAAGTCTTCGCCAGAACACCTCAGTGTTAGATTGGAGTAAATATGATCACTTAAATGTCTCTAGCAAAAAATTTCGCCAAAATAAGTACATGGCATTTATAATGAAAAGTTTAATAAGATGTGCCATTTAAAAAATAGGGATATGTTCAGCAGAAGTCCTAAAACTTGTCAAGAAAGTGCAATTGAGTCCTAAAACTTACAAAAAGTTCAATCAAGTCCTAAAACTTGTCAACTTGGTTCAATTTAGTCCTAAAGTTAACACCGTTAGCCTTTTTCGTTAAAAATGCTGACGTGGCCTTTTAAATAATTTTTTATTTTCCACATGGATTTTTTAATAATTTTTTATTCATCCTTTTAAAAAAATTAAATTTAAAAACTAAAAAATTAGATTTATTCATTTTATCTTATTTTCACAAAAAACTAAAAAGAAAAGTTAAAAAATTTATTTTTAAAAAAAATGGGCGTTCTTCTCCCCCGCCCGCGGCCGCCGCCGCCGCCCATCGCCGGAGGGGCCGAGCGACGGTTGTCGGCCTTGGGCGGGGGTGGCCGGCCCTCGCCGGCCCCAGGCGAGGGACGACGACCGTCGCCCGCCCTGGGCGAGGCCTCGTCGGCCCTCGCTCGGGGCTGGCGAGCCTCGCCCAGGGCGGGCGACGGTCGCCGTCCCTCGCCTGGGGCTGAGCGACCGTCGCCCGCCCTGGGCGAGGCCTCGTCGGCCCTCGCTCGGGGGGCCGGCGAGGCTCACCAGATCGGGAGAGCCTCGCCGAGATCCGGCGAGCCTCGCCGGCCCCGAGCTAGGGCCGACGAGGCCTCGCCGGCGAGGGCCGGCCACCCCGCCTGTGGCCGGGCGACGTCGCCGGCCCCTCCGGCGATGGGGCGGCGGAAGTCCGCCGGTGCCTTTTTTTGTTTTTGAATAGTTTTGTTTTTTTAAATAAATTTAGATTTTCCTTTATAGTTTTTAATCTAATTTTTAAAGATTTTGAATAAAAAATAATTTTAAAAAGCTATTTGAAAAATAAAAAAAAATCATTTAAAATGTGACGTCGGCGCCACGTCGCAATTTCCGTTAACTTTCGACGGTGTTAACTTTAGGACTGAATTGAACCAAGTTGACAAGTTTTAGGACTTGATTGCACTTTTTGTAAGTTTTAGGACTCAATTGCACTTCCTTGACAAGTTTTAGGACTTGTGCTGAACATATCCCTAAAAAATAATAATCCACATGGATTGATAACACGATGTCGCACAATCCTACATGATTTGGTGAATTAAAATGACCTCGTTCACTCTGATTCTTCCTCTCTCAACCGATTGCATCGTCTTCTTCTCTTCCTTCACCATCCTTCCTACCGCCGCACATGGAATCACCGCCCATGAAACCCTAGAATGGACATCCTCAAGCCAGAACTACTCAAGAATCGCGAAACCCTTGCTGAAGAAACTAGCGGCCAGCACATCTTCAAGCCCTCTGAGATCGAGCAAAAATAAATCTAGAAACTTTGCGAGCAAGAGAAGCGCGAGCTCAAGGCCAAATTCCATCGCCAACCTTCCACCTCTGATGCTGCCTCCAACCTTAATCCTTCCTTCTCCATCTGCACTGTGGGCAAATTGGATAGGCTTTCAATTTAGGGTTGTTGGTCGATTTAGGGCTTTCAATTTGGGGAATTCGTTGTAAGTTGCAATTTAGGGTTTTTAATTTTGGGTAAATCTTATATACAACATCATTTAGAGGTTATATACTGACTGGGTACACCGACAAACCACGTCAATCTGAGAAATTAATAAAAATGGTCATGTCAAATTTCTAGTAACTTTAATCGAACTTGACACTTAAGTGATCGTTTTATTTTTTTTTCACAAAAGTAGCATTTGAGTGATCTAAAAAAACTTTTTGTACTAAAGCGAACGTTGTGCACATTTTGACATTTATAGTGTCCTTCTACCCTAGAAAATCATATGAACAAAGGCTTCTATATAAAATTTGCAACTGTTTCACTGGAATTACTCTCATGACGAAATATCTTTCATAAAAAGTCATTTTTCGGCTTTTAATTAAAGAAAACTTGGGTTTTGCACCAACTCTAAATATGAAATATTACAGGTGATTAAGAATCAACAACCTTATAAATGAGAAGATTGGACAAAGGCAAACATTACCAGAATTTAATCACCAACACCACTTGAAAACAATAGATGAGAGAAAGTAATTAGATGTAAACAAGGTATGCTGGAATTTAATCGATGACACAATACTCGGGATATAGATAAATTAACAACGCAAATCTAAAAGATACCACTAAGGAAAATAAAAGACAGTGTAGGAAAGATGAAAGATAGTAAATTTGTTTGATTTGTGCAAGGGGCGTTCCTAGGCTGCGCATGACAACGCTTCTGTTCCGGGAAAGTGTTTTTTTTTTCAGAAATAATTCTTTTCTATTTCTGTTCTGGGGAACAATTTCCGAGTAAAAGAACATGTTTGATAACTACACAAAATTTCTACTATTGGAATAGAAAAAGAATAGAAATGCGTTTGGTAACGCAACAATTTCTTTTTTGTATTTATTCATTTTTTATTCTTTCTCACGAATCGCCGACCGTCGGCCGGTGGGCGGCGACGGTGGTGGCGGCAGTCGGTGGTGGCTCCGAGCGATTGGAGGTGGCCGCAGCAAGAGAGAGAAACAAAAGAAAAAAAGAAAAAAGAAAATTGGCTTATTTCTAGAAATTGTTCCCGGGAACAAGAAGTTACTTTTTTTTGCTTCTCAAAACTGTTCCCAGGAACAAAAAATTTAAGAAATTGTTCCCGGGAACAAATGTTTTACCAAACAGGTTTCTGTTCTTTTTTTGTTCCGGGGAACAAAAAAACAGAAATTGGGAGAAACAGGAGCGTTACCATGCGCTGCCCTAGTAAACAACTAGTGGTATGTATAATGGTTGCGTGGTAACTACTTCCTAACGTTATGTTTTTCTTGAATGGTTTTCAGCAGTTGCCTCCATGCTTCGCCACTTTTGAAAGTCTTGTGTCCATATTTCTTGATCTTCTTCCCAAACGGTTGTTCCTTTGAAAATGTACGCCAATTGTCCTGAGTTGTCTCACAATCTTGCTCCCAAAAAATAACCTGTCTCATGATCTTGTTCCAAGTGGTAACTAATAACTGCTCCCAAAAAAGAATATGCATGCACTATTTGAGGACGCACGAAGTCTGGTCTCTATTCTATAGCTACATTGTATATTCAATAAGGAAACAAGACTTGTATCAGTTTGGCAAAATAATAAGTTACACAATATAAAATGCTAAAATGAATCCGGTATAAGCACCTTTAATGCATTTGGGTCATGGGATATGTTAAGATACAAGAGATTCCATGTGGAATTCACTTGATCCAATCATCCCATCGCGTTGGGAGCATATGTATTTGAATACGCGTAATAATATCTCTTCAAGATGTTCCATCCAAGTGAAGAGAGAATGATACATCTTTGCCTCAGTCGTCCTATCATTCCTCTTCCCCTTGAAGCTCCTTCTCTACTCATTCCTCCCCAAATGCGCTCTGTCATGCAACTCACAAAAGCAATTCATGTTTCTCTATCAGAAAAAAAGAAAGGAGGAACGCTTTTAGAGCACTCAAAAAGAAAGAAAGAAAAAAGAGAGGAGGGCTTGCTTTATTATTTTCTTAACGAAAAAGAGGAGAGGTAGCTTTTCTTTAAGAGTTGGAACAGTGCATGCTTTGGTAAGGGACCGGTCCCTCCCTCCTTCACTCAGTCACTCACTCATCATCATCGTCAAGAGACAAGTTTTTAACAATCGAAAGCAATTAGTGTCGCCCCGGGACAGGATTGATGGCGATTGTCTGTTACCAACCACATGGCGACGAAACGTACGTGACCATCCACCCCACGCTTCTCCCGGATGAGTGGGGCCGAGTCAAGGAAGTTGCTCGTTCTCTTCACGGCTATAATACTCATCATGCACTTAACTAACCTCGATTAGGTTACGCTAGTATATTTGTCGGAGCATGGTCGCGCGTAGCCCTTCACTATGACGTCGAGAAATGCGTCGGCGTGCTGACTCAAGCACGGGATTCCGGTCGCCGTGTGAGTTCGGCGATCAACATAGCCTAGCACAGGCTCTTCTAGTGACTATTTGTATGTCCATTTATCATTAGGATCGACAATTCATATTGGCGCATCGTAATTGTGTGTCATATGGTGTCAAACGTATAGTGTCGTGTCCTGCTCCGGATTTTCCATTTTGTGGTTTTGTTTTATGCCCCGGGTCGTGCTCGTGCCATGCAAACGGATCGTGCACGATGTTGCCGTGGGTGCAAAGTTTGTGGAGCTGACTTCTCTGCGGCGGACTTTTAAAGCCTCATTGACTTTTGTAGTTTTCCTACCAAACCCCAACTAATTTTCCCTCTCAGTTTCGTGTTTTACTAGGATGGCTAGAGTCGCTTGTCATAATTGTAAAATGATGCACAACGGTTCTCTTGCTTTTTCAAAACAAGAAGTTGGGGAATTCATAGGATCGACTGAAAACGTAGGTGGCACTTAGGTTGGCCCTTTTGCCTCTAGCTGAAGAAGAGGCCAACGATTATCACAGGGTACGCCATGCCCTACTACTCGGATAGGCTGTAGGATGTAGTTAATGTCTCAGTTAGTCATGTGGTCGTTGGGTTCTGCTGCAACCACATGGAAATGTTTTGGTCCAGACACAAGATGAGCATTCGCAATACCGATTGGACGAATCCACGGACGGGCCGGTAGCTCCGTAGCTGTCGGTAGAAGCTAGCTTTGTCAAGCACAGTGACCCGTGGCTTTGCCCGCGATGACCGAGCCAACATCTCTTGGCTCCATTGCCGACAACAGAGTCAATCGAGATCGAGATCAAGAAAGAGAGATGGGGTTGTTACGGCTCTAGTCTAGAAGAAGCGTTGAAAGCTCCTCCAGTGACGACAATTCAGGAGGCAATGGTAGAAGATGCAGCCGCGACGACTATACTCATGGACTTTTCTTGTTAGTTGAAATATATGACCAAGGAGTTCCTCAATTTTCCGCCTTCGTACCATGTTGAATAAACTCCAGTTGAAAGACATCCTTTATGTAAGAACTTCCTTGTGCATATATCTTTCTTGACATGTTGCAAGTGAATGATATTTTGGATTATAACTTGCGCAAATCAAAACAAGCCGATCTCCCAGGCCCAATCGTACAAAGGCCATCTATGCCGGGAGAAATTGTATTTTCATTTTCTGACCTTAACATGAATGAATTGAAAACGAGATCTTATGTTAATAATGATATTAATTTTGTACTTATCTCTAATGTTGTATATCTCGTCATCTATCGATACGCCATCGAGACCCCTCCTTCCTATCATCCAAATTTCTCCTAAACTCACTGTTTTCTATTCGCTATACATCATTACTTAGGTTATTGCCAGAGAGGATTGGAAACGACCTTTCTTTTTATGCATAGCTTGGAACGGTGATTGACGGAAAAAAGGGGACGAATTATTAGTCAAATCTTGGTCAACCAAATGATGATGTAAACAATGCTTTGACCATTTGTCTAATCAACTCGATTCTTCAAAGAGAGAGCAACCCTTAACCTAAATAATCCTCCAAGAAAGAGCTAATTCATATTAAATTTGCATCATCTAACATATTAACTATGGGAAAATTATCCAAAAAGTTTTGAATTTTATCGTATGGTAGTGGCCACTTCAGCCTCGACTCTTTGCTTTTCAATCATAAACCTTTTGACGATTTACCAATCTAGTCTTTCTGATTAATTTTGGTTGGAAATCATCGACGTGCTAACATACAATTAGTTTATGATTTTTTGGACAATTATCTCTATCAACTACAATCACGGACCATATCATAGTTTTCTTGTTATGTTGGATAATACCTTATAAACTCTAGAAATTGATAATAATTGAAATTATCGTGGAGGGTGAAAGTTTGGCTGTCAATTTAAGGAAGGGGGAGAGGGTAGGAAAGAAAGAAGGAAATCGAATAGAATGATCATTGACCATGGCAGGATAACTTTTGTCCCTAGGATGGTTACTAGAGTCGTTTCTTGCAAGGAAAGAAAAGATCAAATGAGTGAATAATTTAATATGTGTAGATATTGTGGAAGAAAGAAAATGAAAACCTGGTGGAGTAACGAAGTGTCACCGGTCTGAAATTAGTCAATCGAGTTGGTCTATGGACAGAACCACCCGAATTGTAATGAACATCGTACAAATAAATCCCACCATTTGACTAGGGCTTTTACTCTTCATCTTTCGTAAGGAATCTCAATGAAAATTGCTTACCAAAACCAGTGGAATCTCAGTGAATATTGCTTACCAAATCCAGCGGAATCTCAATGAATATTTCTTACCAAAAACCACAGGCTGGTCGGTTGTAGTTGAGATTGCATGGTTGCGAGACATACATAAGTCCGATGATGTGGACGGTTGATTTTGTTTAAATTGTCACCATTCTTTCATTCGATGCATCGGATGAATAAATACTGTTGCCACTCGTTTTTTCTGTTTTGAGACCCGAGCATCCGTGATCGAAACTATGAGCAATCTTTTCACTTTCAATGTTGTTTGCACCTGTATCGGTTGAGGCAAGGATTGTACATTTTGTACAACCCCCAAGGTCCATTTCGCAGCACATTGTCTTGCCGCAGCACATTGTCTTGCCAGAAACATCCCTAGAATCCAAAAAGCTGAGGTCCCTCCAATCATCACAAACCAAAAGGATAATAAGCCAAGATGCCTAAACATGCATAATTGGCGGTTCCTTGCATACTTCCAATCACCTTGGTTCATGATTGGGCATCGGTAGGACATGGATCGAAGGTTTCACTTAGAGAATTCACCTCTTTTGGGCATGTGATTATTGGAATGCAAACATATAAAGCTCAACACGTCAATTTCAAAAACTTAGATACCTTAAGAATGGCGAAACGATGATTATAAATATGACATAGATCTCATGTGCATTGTCAATTTGAGAGTTGGAGCTCAAAGCTCCCACATAGAGATGTCGAAAGTCAAGCTTGCTCTTTCAGTATAATATTCTCAAATTGATAAGTCACGCCTTCACGTTAGGGAGAACATAACTCTTACGATAGTTAGACAAAACAACAACAAAAGCTTTTCCTGTAGTTTTTCTCGATTATTATGGTCGCTTGTCAAAACATGATTTCCAATAAGTAACTAGGAAAATGGTACTCCGAGCCGAACATGGACATTTTATCCCACACGACACTCCTACAGGTGTTTCAACATACCTCGATCATTGATGTTTTATTTCATTTACACGCATCAACGAGCCCATCATCAATGGAAAAGGGATTGAAACATCGACGGAAGAATTGCGCCACATGAATGTTCTTCATAAGTGAAATTGTTATGGCTCCAATCGCAGTTTGTTTTTCCTTCTGTTGAGCAATTTGAATACTTTATAGCTTCCATCCTTCTTAACTTCCTTATTTAATTAATGAATTGCTATTAGATAGGGGAAGGAGTACGAGACAAATATTTCTCAAACATAAACAGCAAATCCGACGTGGTGTGAAGCGCAGCATTGTCTTCAATTTTTGCATTATGGGCCCGAATTTGTTTTCTGTCGATACTTAATGGGCCTGAATTGATAAGCCAGAAAGTTGCATGAGAACAGAGTCGTGCAAAAGTTTTACATACGAGGCCCGAGGTACGACACAAGTTGTCAATGTTTCGATGCATGTGCGCTTTATCTAAGCCCGTTGGCTGATGTTTTGAGTCACAGAATGAGCCCGTAGAGTAATATTTATGGCCTTTCCGTCCCGCTTAGATGTCTGATCATATATTGGACCTAGTCATTTTAGGTCCGTTTGGTAACATTTCTGTTTAAAAATTGTTTCTGAGAACAGAAATAGAAAAAAGTATTTCTGCTTCAGGGAACGATAAAACGCGTTTGGTAAAAGCTTTAAATATAAAAAGAATAAAACACGTTTGGTAAATTTATATAATTTTATTTATTTATTTTAATTTTTAATATTTTAATTTTAAATTTTCTATTTTCTTTCTTATTTATTTTTTATTTTTTATTTTTATTTTCTTTTGGTCGGTCGCCAAACCTCGGCTATGGCCGGCGACCGGCTGACGAGGGCCAGCGGCCTCACCCAACCATGGCGAGGCTCGCCAGCCGCTAGGCGAGCTCGGCCTCACCGGATTTGGGCGAGATCGAGCTCGCCCAGCCCGGCGACGCTCCGACGAGGTCACCGGCCAAAGAAAAAAGAATGAAAAAAGAAGAAGAAAAAAGAGAGAAGAAAATGGAAGAGAGAGAAAAAAATGTTCTTAAATTTTGTTCCAGAAACAAGAAACAACTTTTTTTTGTTTCTTGTTTCTATTCCAGATGTGTTTCTGGGAACAAAAAAATAGATTTGGAACAAAAACGCAAACAAACGCGTTTCTGTTCCTTTTTTGTTCCCAGGAACAAAAAAACAAAAAAACTGTTTTTAAACAGAAAAAAGAAGTGAAACAAACAGGCCCTTTATGTGTTGTAAGTAAACTCGTTAAATGATTGGATCCGGTCGAGTTTGAAAATGGTCAAATCCAAATTAATCCGTTTTTTTTTTTTTTTTTTTTTTGCCTATTTCCATGCAATACAAATTTAGTGATTTATACTTGATATGCTCCATATCTAATCACATTTAACCAAATTTAGGAAAATTCACACTTAAATTGAGGTGAAAGCGTGGAGTGAGCAAGAGTAAGAGTGAAATCGAGTGAGGACAAGAGAGAATCATAGAGATATGTTAAGTCTAAATAAGTTATGAATCTAGTTAACATCCATAATATTGGTAAAGCCCAGATATTATTTGGTGCCACACATGTCAAAAATTGCACTACTAACCATGCAAATTTTGAATTCAAATTAGATCCTGTGGTGGAGTTATATGCAAATTCCTCCCAGCATGTCTTCCACGAGTCTAAATAACCTTTCCACGAGTTTCCATCATAACTAAGAATTTTGACTTTGATTCTAATATTGCAGAATCTATATTGCTCTTGTATTGAATTGAAGTGGAGGAGTGTTGTTTCATGAAAGATCGACCATTCGAAAAAGATTTCCAACCGTTGATCCTTTATTTTGTAGGCAATGTAGGAAAATAGGTTAATAAAATATATTTTTATCAATATTAATATCCTATACCTAAATATTTAATAGTTTTTATTAGCTCGTTTTTCCCAAGTGAGGCAAACAGTCCAAGTTAGAAAAATCCATTTCCAAACTGCTGATTTTTCATGATGCAAACGAACCTTAAAAATATAAACTTCCTACTTATGGTAACCTAGCATCATAATCCTCTTAAAATATGTAAAAGTACATAGTCCAATTAAATAAATATTAAATTAAAGCAAAACTCTTCTCAGATTACATCATAAATAATCTGAACAGTTGAATTGATTGAAATCACAAATGATGGTTGGATTAGGGAGGAATTGAAAAGATTCTTTCTCCATCCAAATCAGTCGATTTCGAGTCATTTAACATGGTATAGATATAAAAATAAACTATGATTGAGATCATGATCTCGTGAATAAGGGCGAGCTAGATTCAAAGTTCGCAAGCTTAAAACTTTTTCTTTTCAAGATATTCAGTAGAGTCGTTGATGTCGGGTGCGTTTGGTTCAGCACTTTGAAAGTCCATTGAGAAAATGCAAAGCAGTTTAGTTTAAAAAACTTTAGGCAAATGCAAATGTCGTTTGGTAAACAATGCTTTGAGAAGCAACTTTGAGAGAAAATGCCGTTTGGCAGAAAATACATTTAAAAAACTCTTTGGGTGATTAATATTAATTTTTAAAAATTTTAAACAAATAAAATTGAAAAAAATAATGTATGCAACTTTTTAAATATAAATTTTGACAATAATACTAAAAAAATCGAATACATATATAATTTTTTTTTTAAAAAGACCAAACCCTTCATCGGAATTTTTATTATTTATTTATTTATTTATTTTTGGTGACCCAAGAACTCCATACAAATGCTAAAATAAATGACTAAACTTGAGGGGACACGTAAGTGGGAGGACCCACCACTCTCGGCGTCTCACTTAAGACCCCAAGCGACTGTGAGGGGATTCGAACTCCTCCCCTTCGTGAGGGGGAGAGAGCCCAAACCATCGCGGTCACTAAGGCGGTGGTCGGAATTTTTTTATTTTTATTTGCTTAGAATTGAAAAAAAAATGACGTATGCAACTTTTTAAATATAAATTTTCACAAAAATGCTAAAAACAATCAAATACATACATATATATATTAATTTTTTTTAAAAGACCAAATCCTTCGTGGAAATTTTTTAATTTTTATTTGTTCAAAATTGAAAAAAATTAATCTATGCAACTTTTTAAATATAAATTTGAAAATAATGCTAAAAAACCAAATACATATATATATATATATATAATTTATTTTTTAAAAAAGACCAAACCTTTCATTAGAATTTTTAAATTTTCAATTGTTTAAAATTGAAAAAAATAATGTATGCAACTTTTTAAATATAAATTTTGACAATAATACTAAAAAAATAATATATATATATATATATATATATATATATATATATATATATATATATTAAAAAAAGATCAAAACTAGTCTTTACTAGTATTAGATTATCAGTTTTTTAATGCTTTGACTTTCACTTTAAAATGGTTGTATTAAACCGTCAATATTTCAGGGGTTTTGCTGAAATGAAAATGTTAAACGCTGAATGACTCGTCGATCACCTCTTTCCATTATTCATTGTTATAGTTATTACTTTTTTCTTTTTTTGGTAAAAGTAAGAATATATATAGTTATTACTTATGATAGACTTTATTCGTGGAAATAATTTTTACTAACGTCAGACAGGAAAGACTGATTCATTCATAAACACCGGAGACCGTCTGCTCATAAATGTTAATACCAGCAAGCCGCTGGACGGCAGCAAACCATCCCCAAGAAGGCAAAGTGGCGTAGAAAACGAGGACGTCCAGCATCTGGATGGGACCATCTCTTGGGTTCTTGCGTGGCTCATCGGCTTCCACGGCGGCAATGGTGTAAACATCGGATAAGGCTGGCCCATGTCGCCTTCTGGGTTTTGGGACCGAAAACCCTCTTCCCTCTTCGCTTCCTGGACGCACTGGAGGTCCATTCTCGCTTTGAACTCGACGCTCCTCGCCGGTCTGTGATACCCTTCTTATCTTGATTCAGTCTCGGGGATCGTTCCAATGGCGTCCATGTCTGGATTTGTCCTCAAAGGTAGCAAATTTCATACGCCCCGCGCTCGCTGCGGATCAAGCTCTTGTTATGCTGCCCGGAGTGTCGTGTCCCGTCTTGGTACGTCTGAACTCTTTGATGCTGCTCTTCGTGGGTTTTGACTGGAGTTTTACTTTCTGGGTACTTTTCGATTTTGCATCTTTCCTGGCTAGTTGGGCGGTGCATGTACTTTGATGGGCGTACTTTTTGAGTGTTTTCCCCAAGTCTTTTCATGGTGGGTCTACTCAAGATCATTCATTTTGCCAATTTTCTTCGTTTTTTTTTTTTTTTTCTGTTTGTTGATAGATCTCAGTAGGGACAATTGTGAAAATGGAAGGAGTCTGGCTGTCAAGAACCAGCTGCAGAGTTCGACGGTTGCTCTTGCCACAACCCCTTTTCCTGTTAATCCATCTTCAAGGTATCTTTCTGTGGCTTAGCGGTGCTGATTCTACTGGAAGTTTCTGCTCTGGATTGAAGCTGGGTTAAGCTTTGCAAATCGGAAGATTGAAACTGGATTAAGATTTTGAGAATTGACTACTATGATCTGACCAACCAGCATTGACTGTCAGCTATTCAAAATACATGGGGTGATTGTATCCTCTTTCTGTTGGTGGGATTGTTGTGCACCAAGAAATCTATTTAATCTCTAGGAGTACGCCTTGCATAGAGATCATTGGTTCTCTAATGCTCCACGGATGATATAATCTAATAATAATAGTACTATGAGTATATCCTTTATACTACTTGCAAATGCCAATGGGTTCATTACTAGTTCTTTTGTTTCACTTCATAAGTGAATGGTCTCTCTCTTGAAGTTTCAATCTCTTATCACGGCAAATTACCCTCCTAGAAGGTTTGCTCTTTGGCCAGCTGACTACTAGTCTTGAATTTTACATTTAAACAGTTTAAAGTTGTTGGCTGGGCACCGAGATTGATTTATCATTGGCAGTTTTTGTTACAAAATAGCAGTGAAATTTATCATATATTTGAGAGGTTTGATCAGTAGCTCTCTCTCTCTCTCTCTCTCTCTCTCTCTCTGACTCCCCTGCTAGCATGACCTTTTACATCTACAATGTCTCTAATATCACTTTCTGGGATTTCATATCTAGAAAATTGACAACTTTGTGCAAGGCTGCAACAAATGCACCTGGAGAAATTCCTGCCAGCACTCCTGGTGGGATGAGCCAGTATGAGAGAATTATTGAAACTCTGACCACCCTTTTTCCTGTTTGGGTACGTACCTATTTTGAAGCGTTCTGATGTGCTGTTATTTTATTTGCATCTCTTACACCTTCAAGTTGCATTGTGCTTGTGCATGAGGCTCCCCAAATTTGTGTTTTTCAAGATTTTTATTTTCTGGAATATGTAGTGTCTTAAAATCATTTACTCCACCAGGTTATCTTGGGAACTATCATTGGAATTTACAAACCAGCTGCGGTAACTACAAGTCCTTCATGCTGCCTTCACTGTTGATAATGTCTCTTCCGTCGATATTTTATTGTTGGGATGTCATCCAGGTTACTTGGCTCGAAACCGATCTTTTCACTGTTGGATTGGGTTTCCTTATGCTTTCTATGGGGTTGACATTGACATTTGAAGATTTCCGGCGATGTTTGCGGAATCCTTGGACTGTAAGCGGCATCTTTATCCCTATAAGTTAGGAGGAGAATTGTCAAACCTTCTAGGTCATCTTTTTCATTTCACTTTTTTGAACTTAAAACTTTATTGTTGCAGGTAGGTGTAGGATTTTTGGCCCAGTATCTCATCAAACCAATGTTGGGCTTTGTCATTGCAATGGTACTTCTTTCACCATCCCTTTTAGAAGTTCCTACTTTGGCCTATTTTGATCTTTGACAATAAAATATTGGTGATAGAGCGTACTTTCTTTTGCCTCGTTAGGTTCATGTGGTGGATGTGATAAGGATGCAAACCTGAGGACTTCAAAATTACCTTACACTGTAGATGCTTTAGGAATCTTAATCAAATCCCAGTAACTTTTATAGATTATTCTTCTTTAAATATCCAAACCTGTACCTTAGCCTCCTCACCCTTTGGAAGGCCTGACTCCAAGTGATGCCCAATTCTTTTATTTTAAATATTGCATGGATATGGATATGATGAGTAACTGTTGCCTTTAAATAATACTTCTGAATTGGGATCTTCAAACTGAATTAGGTTTGGCAAAGAAACTCATGGAATGCTGGAAAATTATATTTAAAATCTTAGTGGATACTGCAATGGCAAAACTCTCCTGAGAACAGGTGCTGCAGATATCTTTGAATTTGCTGTCTTCAGCAATTTAAAATTAAATTTTCTTTTATTGTGCTGGCAGCTCTATTTGTCAAAATGCTTGTGTATCCCATTGTGAAATTCGTCACCCACCAAGTTTCCATGATCTTCCAGCTTGGGTGTGTATCTAGAGTTCTAAATTGTGTATCTGTCTCTGAAATTTTTCATTAACCAAGTTTCCATGTTTTCCAGACTTTAAAGTTGTCTGCACCACTTGCAACTGGTCTTATATTGGTGTCCTGCTGCCCTGGAGGTCAAGCGTCCAATGTTGCTACTTATATCTCTAAGGGGAATGTAGCACTCTCCGTCCTCATGACAACGTAAGTTATGACGTATGTGTAAACTTTTGCTCTTTTTTCCAGCATAAGGAGGCAGCCTCTTTCCAAAGCTTGATTGCATATTTTGTTTATGTTAGCACTTGCCATTGATCGGTTCTTTTCATGTTCCCATTGCGATATATGTAAATTTCTTGAACATTTTACCTCATGCGGGATTTTTGTAATTCTTTTTCTCCTTTCCAGGCTGTAATGTTCTGTCTTTTCACTTTAAAGTTCCTTAATGCACCAGTTATTTAATGAAGGTGTGGGAACAGTTATGGTGTGAGATATTGATTTCTTTGACATGATTATGTTGTTTTCATAAGCATGTGGTGTTTCTTATGCCTATCTGCAGATTTGCAGTCATCATGTGCTGAGTATTGTTATTGTGCAATTTAGGGATCTTTAGAGCATACTACTGTAGCTCATCTTTTCGCATTGTGTACCAAATTATGGACATGAGTGGATAACATGATGGAAATACCTCTCAAGATGTTTTGGCTGATCATTGTGGACCATATGAAAATGAAAAGGATACTAACTTTGAACATGTTCTGCGTGATAGTTTTTGAAGCATTTGTCCTGATTTTTTTGCTCAAAAGGTCGTCAATATATATTTTAAATTTGCAGGTGTTCGACTATTGGTGCCATTGTGATGACGCCTCTCCTCACTAAGCTTCTTGCTGGCCAGCTTGTTCCTGTTGATGCTGCGGTGAGTACAGCATAAGTATCCTCGCCTCTTCAGATGCTAAAGTATGAGAATAAGATTGCGTTTGAATGGTAGACCAATTGTTTGATTTTCAAATTAAATTGATGCTTAAGATTGTTCACTGAAGCACTGATGTGGAAGGCAGTATTGAAGTGCTTAGCTTCTGAGTTAATCTATTTGAACCACAGACATCTTCAGTGGGTGGCAATTCAGAGGGTTTGGCTGAAAAGTCTAGATGTGAGCACTTGGAATTTTTTTGTTACGCAAGAGTCTAAAAGGTCTAGATGTGAAAAGGTTTTGCCTTTTGGAGTGCTTCATCTTTCCTGTGATGATGAGTTGTAATTACAATAGCATGGAAGAAAACTAGTGAGAAATGCATAGTCTATCTAATCTATCTCTAGGGGATGAAATTTGTCGAAAAACTCTTTTGTTGTACATAACTCATTTCTTCGTTGCTGTACTAGTCTGCATGCGGATATATGTGGTTATTTACTATACATAGTTCAATGTGTTTGCATTGTAGTGCATACCCACTATATCCAGCTATGTATGATTGTGACATACCGAGGGATTTTGGAATCACTTTTGTCAACAAATACTTGCAGGGCCTGGCTATCAGTACTTTTCAGGTCGTTTTGGTGCCAACAATAGTAGGAGGTAAGCAGAAGGTTGTTAAAATTCAAACTAAAGTCGCTTGGAAGGAAGAGCGAGAAAATAGTTAATAAATGAGATAACCCTTGTCTGTTTTCTATGACAGTGTTGGCCAATGAATTTTTTCCTAAGTTTACTTCAAAAATAGTCTCCGTGACCCCATTGATTGGAGTTATTCTGACCACCTTACTTTGTGCAAGCCCTGTAAGTGAATCAAATTAAGGTCTTTCACTGCTTGTTCCTTTCTTTCATTGCCAAACTCTGATAAGATCTGATTCTGATGTACTTCCACTAGATTGGGCAAGTTGCCGATGTCTTAAAAACTCAAGGAGCGCAACTTCTATTACCAGTAGCGCTCCTGCATGCCGTTGCCTTTGCTCTTGGATATTGGATATCAAGATTCTCATTTGGTGAATCTACTTCCCGCACCATTTCTATTGAATGTGGGATGCAGGTAAGCGTCTTCCATGTCTTCCATTAGTTTTTCCTGTTCTGTTCTTCTCTTGCTGCCCTTTGTCTACCTATTTTTATTGCTGGAATTAAAGAGCACAACTAACCATTGTTCCTTTTCAACTTTAATTTAAGGACCCTACATTTTCATTTTTTTAGTATCAGTGGAGTCTGTTGTCTCTTGTCATTGCTGACATGGTCATTGTGAATTGTATGATTACTAATATAAATGTGCAAACATCGTAAATTTTACAAAGTTCAGCAGAATCAGTGTTTCTAAGGTGCCATATTTCATTGCAATTAAGCAATTGGACTGAAGAGGAGCATGATGCCCTTGTTAGAACTGTTACTGAAACATTTATTTGTTGTTAAAATGAACAGTTATAAATCTTTTATCGCAGTGGTCTCCGGATAGTCTTTGTACACCATATTTACTATAAGCAGTAAATTCTTGTTTGTCACAATTCTTTTGAGATCATTCTCATGTTATTTTCATTTGATTAGCATTCTTAAGTTTGAGGAGACATAGGTAGTGTAGAATCATTCTCTGTTAATTATATGGTCACTCTGAAGTTTTGAACTGTCAAATTGAGAGATTTCTCTTGGCTGTCTATTCTGAATTACTCTTAAATCATATTAGTCCACACATATCCTGCTTAAATTTTGATGAAAGTAAGGTGCATGGACATGTATCAGTATGGCCCAAAAAGGTTCATGTACACATCTTTGTATGTGAGGTATGCTATCGGTTGCTACTAGTATTGCTTCAAAAATTTGTGGACTTATATCGGAAAGAATGGTATAGTTCTTTTGAGTGAACTTTTCATCGGCAGGAAAGCCTAGTCAAACAAAGTCTTCATTGCCTTTGGATTTGATGCTCTCTCTCTGGGCCATGCATGGCTCTCTTTTGCCTTTTCTTTTAGCTGAAATTGCGCGAAACCTCCATCTATTCTGCTAGTTCCTTTGATTGAATTGAATATCTTACAGATTTAAATCTGTTCAACATTTCCAGAGTTCTGCCCTTGGATTTCTTCTCGCCCAGAAACATTTCACCAATCCTCTGGTAGCTGTTCCTTCTGCAGTCAGCGTAGTTTGCATGGCGGTAAATTCTGACGCTCAAAACATGTGTTTCAACTCCATTCCTGGAGTATGATTTTTTTTTTTTTTTTGGAGTAATTCTTCTCTGGCGTTCTCACTTGCTGATAATCACTCTTCTCACAGCTTGGCGGGAGTGCACTAGCTGTTTTCTGGAGAAACAAACCGATCCCAATCGATGACAAAGACGACTTTGAAGAATGAGACATCCTTAAGACATCCTGTCTCCATATTTTCTCTAGGTTTATCGATTTCGGGTGTAATTTTTGTTCTCATTTGGTGGTTTCTCATGCAGTATGGTTGTTTCGGCTTTAAGTTCTAGCTAGAAGGAAGTGAATTCTGATGTATATCATTTCGGATACTAAACTGGAGAGGAGACGTTTTAGCTTTAATAAAAGCAAAGGCAATTCTTCATCTAGTTCCAATGCCATCAGTATCCATCCTTTCGACGGATATGTCAAAAAGTACTTCCTCAGTGCCGGTACACAAAGTACATGTCCAACTGCAATGTCGTCAACGATATCAATAAGCTTACTTGTACCTTTCCGTTTCTGTATCTCCAGTTTAAAGACATTCCTAAGATCTTATGTTTTATGAGTGGGTGATTGAACCAGTGTATTGCGACCCTGATCATAGGCGGGGCGGCCTGTTGTGCCTGCCTGTTAAAGGTGCGGGCTTGTATAAAGCCTGCGAGAGTGCGAGCTTGCTGAAATCTGCTCTCAATCGCTCTCTTTCGGCTGGGTACATCGTCCACCATGCCCCTCTCCCAGGCTCTCTTGCTCAGCTTAGGAATTCCTTTTCATCCTTTCCGACAGATTTATTGAGTTCGGCTTTTCTATTCGTTTACAGATTCATTTCGAAACAAACCAGTTTCTTTAGTAGATTATTTTCCTTCAAACCATCTGGGAAGTTCGGCGTCTAATCAATGGCATGTGGATTTAATTAGAATGCCAAGCCCTCCGTGCTGGACAAAATTCACTCGCAATTGCAAACGACAAAGCATAATAGCTAAACATGTCTAGATAGTACTTCGAATGGTGAAGAGAAGCGGCTCGGCAGGTAAGGAATGGGAAATCGTTAAGGATGACTTCTTTGTTGGCAAAACGAAGGTCGCCACAGTAGGCCTTAAGAGTCAACTTGGCCTCGTGGCCTTGCTCCGTCAGGCTGAACCGGAGCAGACGGACTTCATTGAAGGGCTTGTAGAGCAAGGGGTGCTGCTCGTCCACCAGCTTGCGTGGGCACTCGATCACTCCTCTTATGGCCGAGAGCGAGCCGATCGAATACCTCATCTCATTCCTGCTCATCATCACCCGGTGTTTCAAGCAGTGCGACCGACCGTTGCTCCTTCCCTAGCCAGTAACTCGTTTCAATTTCACAAGTTTCTCGTTCTCCAAAGTCATGTGCATTGGAATTACATGCCATGGCATGAGAGAAGGGAAAGAACACTCACCAGGAATGACTCTCCAACCATGACTACGAAGGTGGAAGCTGAAGGCGCGACTGGAGACCACTTTGCGTCCTTCGTCTGCACCTCCAATCGGTTCACATTATTTTGGTGAGTTTGTTCAAGAAGTTCTTATCGCAGTGAGAGCTCGCCCCATTCTGCGGCTCCTGAGTCATGGCGCTTTGTACCTTGTGGCTCGGATCGAGTGGTTCAAGGATTCGGCGTGCGAGTCCAGATACTTCTCCACGCCTAAGCTTAGAAATACCATTCTGGTGATCAATGATTCCAACTCGGAGAGCCTTATTGCACAAGAAGTCAGCGTTTCACTGCATTTATATTAAGGTATGTTCATGAAAACTTACGGTTGTTGTCTCTAAAAGATAAAGGTTATAAGATAATTTCATGCTTTTAGCTAATAAGAAATTGTCCACACCAACACCAAAAGAAGAGCCATAAATTGAAAATTATTATTCCACAAGTTGATCAACACAAAATTTGCATTTTAAGTAGTTATGTAATTTCAAAGCACACGTGCCGTGATCATGAGGTCGCTTGCGAACTACTGGTCTCAAACAAAATAATCGTACAAAAATTTTGAATTTCCCTGAGGCCACATGAGATTGGCTAACTTTTGAATGCCACCAGAGTCGAGCACGCCAGTGATACCCATCGCCTCGCAGGGAGGCAAATGAGGTCTTCTCGGGATATAACCGTCGTGTGGTTTTCGGAGGTCGACGAAACTATGGCTCGTCTCGGCCGGAAGATTGAACAAATCTTCCAATTGTTCGAAGACATCGGTATAAAGCTCAACACTGATCTTGTCGTATGGAGTCTCAAAACAACCATACTCTTCAAGAGCTTTGACAACCTCTTTTTGCACTAAATCTCAGTGGGTGCTTCCTGGCTTTAAGTCCTTTTTGCAGAAATCTATGAAGCGAAGCTTTGAAGGTGGGAGAGAAACCATAACTTTTCCTTTTGTTGTTTGTTTGTTTTGTTTGTTTTTTTTTTGACGTTTTCTTTTAATGGGCATATTGAAGATTTTAAAGAGGCCCAAGAGTTGACTTTATAAATTTATATATAAATATATATCAATATATAAGGCGGGAGGGAAACCATAGCTTTTCCTTTTGTTGTTGTTTTTTCTTTTTTTGACGTTATCTTTTTGATCTGCATATTGAAGATTTTAAAGAGGCCATATTGCGTCCTAGAGTTGACTTTATATATATGTTGTTTTGATCTAATATTGTTTAATGAGGCCAGTATGTTGGTGCCACGCGTATGTTTCGGTAGGGTTTTGTTTAATGATTTGCTTCCTTTACCCACACCCAGTGACAAAAGCTCCATTGTCGCCTTCTAGCTTGGCAAGACTTGCCATTCTGAAGTATTGAAATGGTAAACAATTGGACTTATCTTATAAAAAAACTGTCGGACTCGAGTAGTATCGTATCTAGGAGCTAATCTTCCATTAAGGACATATTTTCCTCCATTCATGTTTTTGATTGGCAAGTTACAAATTACAGATATTACATACATGTTAATTTAACTAAATAAAAATAGGGCAACGTCCATATTTGTAAATCCATCAATTAGAAGAACTAATTAGAGAAAGTTTCCTTTAACAAAGGATGGAGGAGAAAACATGGTCTTGAGAAACTTATAAAACGAACTTTTTTTTTAAACTAAATTTATTATCTTACTATATTAGTTATATGAAGGGCCAAAAAAAAAAAAAAACCAATTCAAATTACGACCGCAACTTACATAAATTATAGGAGAAGCGGTCCACAAATCTCAGACCTTGGATATTCAAGCAATGTCACGCATGCATACGCTCTAGAAATGAGATAGGTTCACAAGGTAATCGTTATATGGCTTTTGGAGACAACAAGACAGGCGCTTCATATTGGCCGGAAGATTGAACAAATCTCCCAATTGATCGAAGACATCATTCACTGATATTATCATATAAAATCTCAAAACAACCGTACTCTCTTAAGTGCTTTGAGATCCTTGTTTTGCACTGAATCCCAATGTGTGCTTCCTAGCTTCATGTCATTTTTACATAGATATATTAAGAGAAGCTTCGGACGTGAGAGCAAACCAATATCGGCTTTTCCTTTATGGTTTTTTTCCTGTGATACACACACACACACACACACACACACACACACACACACACACACACACACAACACACACACACACACACACACATATATATATATATATATATATATATATATATATTATGTGCGTATGGACGATTTTAAAGAGGCCAATAAGGTTGCATCCAAGATTTATTTTTTATTTTTATATATTTTTCTATGTATCCATATCTAATAAAGTTAGTGCATGATTCGGATGGGTTTTGTTCAATAATTTGTATACTTCATCCGCACGCCATTTGACAAAGCTTTAGAGTCGCCTTCTGGCTTGACATCAGTTGCCATGTTGAAATATCAAAATAATAAACAATTGGACTTATTGTATTTGTTCATTTTGATGATCATATGATATTATATGCATGATCGACACATATGATATGACCCGAAAAGAATATTGCCATCTCTAATAAAACATTTGGACTACATCAGATTGTATATCTAGATGTATATTTATGCTTGGTCAAGCAATAAGCTTTCGTCCACATAAACTAATTTACCCTTATGAAAGTCATTTGATGTGCATATTGAAGATTTTAAAGAGGCCATATTGCGTCTATATATATTGTTTTGATCTAATATTGTTTAATGAGGCCAATATGTTGGCGCCACGCGTATGTTTCGGTGGGGTTTTGTTTAATGATTTGCTTCCTTTACCCACACCCAGTGACAAAAGCTCCATTGTCGCCTTCTAGCTTGGCAAGACTTGCCATTCTGAAGTATTGAAATAGTAAACAATTGGACTTATCTTATAGAAGCACTGTCGGACTCGAGTAGTATCGTATCTAGGAAAGCTAATCTTCTATTAAGGACATATTTTCCTCCATTCATGCTTTTGATTGGTGAATTACAACTTACGGATATCACATACATGTGAATTTAACTAAATAAAAATGGGGCAACGTCCATGTTCATAAATCCGTCAGTTAGAAGAACTAATTAGAGAAAGTTTCCCCTAGCAAAGGATGGAGGAGAAAACATGGTCTTGAGAAACTTATAAAACGGACTTTTTATTGAACTAAATTTATTGTCGTACTATGGTAGTTATATGAAGGGCCCGAAAACAAAGATCAATTCAAATTACAACCGCAACTTACATAAATTATAGGAGAAGCAGTCCATAAATCTCAGACCTTACATAGATCTATTAAGAGAAGCTTTAGAGAGAGCAAACCAATATCGGCTTTTCCTTTATGGTTTTTTTCCTGTGATACACACACACACACACATATATATATATATATATATATATATATATATATATATATATATATTATGTGCGTATGGACGATTTTAAAGAGGCCAATAAGGTTGCATCCAAGATTTATTTTTTATTTTTATATATTTTTCTATGTATCCATATCTAATAAAGTTAGTGCATGATTCGGATGGGTTTTGTTCAATAATTTGTATACTTCATCCACACGCCATTTGACAAAGCTTTAGAGTCGCCTTCTGCCTTGACATCAGTTGCCATGTTGAAATATCAAAATAATAAACAATTGGACTTATTGTATTTGTTCATTTTGATGATCATATGATATTATATGAATGATTGACACACATGATATGACCCGAAAAGAATATTGCTATGCCTAATAGAACATTTGGACTACATCAGATTATATATCTAGATGTATCTGTATATTTACACTTGTTCAAGCAATAAGCTCCTGTCAACGTGACCTAATTTACCCTTATGAATGTTTTTATTAAGAAATTATCTTCTCGTCTATATAGCTAACCATAGTTGAGAGCTATATATTCCTCAAATTGTGAGTTATAAATAATGACATCACTTACGTCCCTAAATATAAACACATATAATGTCCATCCATCGATCAGATGAACTAATTGGAGGAAGTTTTCTTTCACTAAGGATGGAGGAAAACATGGCCACGCCAAATTAATGGAAGGAATTTTCTAGGTTTATAGTCTTGTTTTAATTATATGAAGGGCCCATAGACAATGATACGACACAGATTACATAAATTATTGAAGAAGCGGGTCCATCAATCTAGGACAAATATTCGCATATTATCATCACATGCATACGGTCCACAATTGTCTTCCTTCAAGTCTTATTTTCCAGAAAGGAGACAAAGTGGGACGATAGAACTTCTATTGTTTTAGTCAAGGGGCGACGATCATAATTGATCTCATTCTCATTATTAAAGTTTGGTAAGCTTATCGGTCGTTAATGTGGCTCTTCTCAATCTTTACCGACCATGCATTTTCAAAATCACAATCATGAAAACGATTGTAAGCTTGTGCAATTAAGTATTCCGGAAGATTGGTCGGAAGGGATTATTTGCGTCCACCAACACGATTAACTCGCTTGAATAAGTCGTATAAGAAGAATGACTCCGCCATTTCAAAACATGAATCCTTAAGAATCAAATCATCTTCTCGTGCATGCATACACATCACATTATGATTCATGCATTCGCATCAGTAGGCGACATATCTTCACACGACACTTTGCTGCATAATACATATTATCACATGACACAACAAGTCATCACATGGTATGTTGCATCATCATGTACACATATATTTGTATTTTCATATACATTCATACATGTGGTACGTTGAGCCATTATAGAGGTATAAAATGATAGGGAAATTATCAAAAAAGTCATAAACCTATTGTATTTGTGTCAATTTAGTCATAAACCTTTCAATTTTACCAATTTAATTTTAAACCTTTAAATGATTTGCTAATTTAGCCATAAACCTTATAACCATTTAGTTATTTTAGTCAATTTTAGCCGAAATTGTTGAAGTGGTCGTCTAGTCAACATCAATTGTCCTACATGGCATTATTGGTCGTCTAGTCAACAATTTAGTTCTTTTTTATTTTTTATTTTTTATTTCTGAACTTTTTAATTATTGTTTTCCCTTTTATTTCTTTCTTCTTCTAAGCTTGCACCGAGGTTGCTTGGTTGAGGTGAGGGTGTCGCAGCCCCTTCCTATGGTCGGTGAGGAGTTCAGACCAGGTGAGGGTTTTTGGCCTAAGGTTAGTTAAAAGAAAAAGAAGGAAAAAATAAAATATTTTTAAAAAAAGAAAAATTGTATACGTCAGCACCGACCATACCACGTTAAATAGTTGGTGCTAACTAGACCACCATATGAGTGATTCCTAATCAAAGTTAATCAAAATGATTAAATTGGCAAATTGTTAGAAGGTTTAGGATTAAATTGGCAAATTGTCAAAATATTTAAAACTAAATCGGTACAATTGAAATGTTTAAGACTAGTAAAAATTGAAAATTTTAGGATTGAATTGGCATAGATGTAATATGTTTAGAACCCTTTTGGTAATTTTCCCTAAAATGATGTAATCTAGGAAAAAGAAACTAGAAACTACATTTGTATCTTAAAAAATCATCTGATAGATGAATTAAAAGGACTAAGTTAAAAAGTATATGGCAGCAAAAGAGTGTCATTAGGGTGTTAACCTTCCCCCAAGCATAATCAAACCCCAAGTCAATCTCTTTGTTTTTATTTCGAAAACAAACCAGTTTCTTTGACATGAGAACTCAAATAGTTCAACCACTAGGGTTTAACTTAGTGGCCACTCTTCTCACATGGGAAATGGGAGGTGGAGGGTTCGAATCCTCACATTTTTCAAGAGGGTTAAAGTGGAAGCAATTTAGTTTCGGGTGTGGATTTCAACTTTCAAGCCCTATAAGAAGGTAGGGTAAAAATTTGAGAGTAAGAATTAGAATAGGAATATGGTAGGACTAACAAAAAAAAAAAAAAAACTCCACTAAGTTTATTTTCCCTAAAACTACTTGGGAAGTTCGGCGTTTAATCAATGGCATGTGAATAATTAGAATGACAATCACTCCGTACAAGAACAAACACACTCGAACTCGCAAACAAGGACTTTCCAATATTGCAAATATTATTCACCGATAGCTCCTTCAATAATAAAAGCAGAGCGTTCCTGAAGTATAATAGTTCGACATGTTCAAACACCACAGTAGGCCTTGAGAGTTGACTCGGCCTCGTGGCCTTGTTCCGTCAGGCTGAATCGGAGCAGACCGACTTCGTCGAAGGGCTTGAAGAGCAAGGGGTGCTGCTCGTCCACCAGCTCGCATGGGCACTCGATCACTCCTCTGATGGCCGAGAACAAGCCGATCGAATGCCTCGTCTCGTTCCCACTCATCATCACCCGGTGTCGGGGGCAGTGCAGTCGGCCGTTGCTCCATCCCTAGCCAGCAATTCGCTTCAAATTTACAAGTTTCTCGCTCTCCAAACTCATGTGCATTGGAATTACATGCCCTGGCGTCATAGGAGAAGGGAAAGAACACTCACCAGCAATGACTCTCCAACCATGACCACGACGGTGGAAGCTGAAGGCGCGACTGAAGACCACCTTCCATCCTTCGTTTGCACCTCCAATCCGTTCACATGATTTTGCTGAAGTATGGTCAAGAAGTTCTTATCGCAGTGCGAGCTCGCCCCGACCTGAGGCTCCTGAGTCATCGGCGATTTGTACCTCGTGGCTCGGATTGAGTGGTTCAAGGATTTGGTATGCGAGTCTAGATATTTCTCCACGCCTAAGCTTTGAAACACCATCCTGGTGATCAGTGATTCCAACTCGGAAAGCCTCATTGCATATGAAGTCAGCGTTTCACTGCATATACATTTATATTGGTATATTAAGGAAAAGTACAGTTGTCCAGAAAATAAAGAGCTTTATAGCAAAAAGAAGTTTTCGAAACTAACACCAAAAGAAGAACCATAACATCAAAATTTTCTTTCCACAGGTTTTTATTACACAAACATTCGCATTTAAATAGTTATGTAATTTCAAAATATATGTGCACTATGTTGGTTTCACGTACCAAAATTTTGGATTTCCTTGAGGCCACATGAGATTGGCTAACTTTTGAATGCCTCCAGAGTCCAGCATGCCGGAGATTCCTATTGCTTCATATAGAGACAAATTAGGTAAGTTTGTGATGTAACCGTCGTATGGCTTTCGAGGGTCGACAAAACGGCGCTTCGTCTTGGCCGGAAGATTGAACAAATCTTCCACTTGTCTGAAGACCTCGCTGTGAAGCTCGACACTGATCTTATCATATCGAGCCTCGAAACAACCGTACTCTTCTAGTGCTTTGACAACCTCTCTTCGTACTGAATCCCAATCAGCGCTTCCAGGCTTCATGTCATTTTTGCAAAAATCTATCAAGGGAAGCTTTGGAGGTGAGAGAGCGCCCATACCAGTTTTTCCTTTATGGGTTTTCTTTTCGAGATCTGTTTTCATGTGCGTGTTGAAGAATTTAAAGAGGTCAGTAAGGTTGCGTCTTGGAGTTTTCATATAAATATATATAATATAATATAAAATATACCTTTCTATGTATCCATATCTAATAACCTTGGTGCGTGATTAGGTTGGGTTTGGTCCCATTATTTGTCTACTTTACCCCACACCGTTTGACGAAGCTTTCATAGTCGCCTTCTGTCTTGGCATGACTTGCCATGTTGAAATAATGAAATGGGAAACAATTGGAATTATCTTATTTTTGGCCGCATTTTATGGAAAGATTAGCACTCTGTCATGCGTTCTCGTGAAGGGAAATAATAATATAGTGCGTATAGCGACGCACGCGGTATCTATCTAGATCTGCATATTTGAAGATCGAATTGTTTGTGCAACTGCATTAGGTTCGAAATCAATAGGGGGGACGTTGATCTTGTGAGCGGTGGGCGTGCACTTGCAGTCGATGTGAAAGTGGGTCACTAATACTTAAGACATCCAGGTGGCAATTCGGATAGGGCATGAAAACTGAAATTGAACAAGACAGGGCAATTTACTTAAAGAAGTCCTAATTCGACTCTACATGACATGACACGAGTTGTATCACTTCGTGTGATGCTTGGGGTTTTAGATGATAGAACCAGTTCACTTACCCAATCAAGGATAGGCGATCCATTGAATTCACGTTGGACCATTATCAGAATAAAGGGGAGAAAGACTCCTCAATACTATACTTCAAGAAATGACGTGGAATTGAATCGAATTTAGCACCAGACATTTCTTAAGATGCAAGTGCCAATTTTACCAAAAAAAGTAGTATTTTTTAATTTTATTTTTGTAATTTTATGTGGTTATATAATGACAAAAAATCCAACATCTGGTTAATGATCGATCTAACAAGAAATAACAACCTGTTTCTCATATGAACCCAAAAAGAATTAAAATGTAGAAATGACGCCGACGATAATGGAGGCATAAAAGTGGAAATCATGAAAAAAAAAAAGGTGAAAATCATGGGCAAGGTTACTTACATTACATGGAGACATTAAGGAAACAAGAAAAAAATAAGGTTCCATTTGTTTGGCAGAAAACAAATGATTCATAAAATATTTTTCTTAAAATAATCACTTTTATTGCTCACAAAAATGAATAAAAAGGAAAATGTTTTCCTCGTCAACAAAAATGTTTAGATATAAATTATTGTCTAGAAAAAATATTTTTTTGTCTAATTATTCAAATGATATAAGTGATCATTTTTAGGAAAATATTTTTCAAAAGATCATTCACTTTCCATACAATAAATGGAGAAATTTTCCCATTGAAGTTCTCTCACATAGCATTTTCCATTTTCAATTTTTCAGACCTCCAAATTTCCTCCGTTGGTGAGTTAAAAATCCTAGATGTTGCGTACATGCAAACTTAACAATGTATATATATGCGGGTGATGTCCATATTTATTAATCCGTCAATCATAAGAATTAATTGGAGCTTTTTGTAATTAAGTGTGAAGGAAAAGCGGGACTTGACAAGGTAATGGAAGGAGTTTTTTCCTAATTTTGGGCCCATCAAAGAACACAGATTACATCAATTATTGGATAAGCGGGTCCATCCATCACACGCATACGTTCCAGAAATCTCTTCCTTTGAGTCTAATCCTTCCAGAGAGGACACATAGTAGAATGATTAGGGGTGATTGGTTCTCGGTGTGGTTAAGTCTAGTCCCACTTAGGAACCAAGAACCAGTTCATTTGTGGGACCGAGAATTAGACTGGCTGGTTTTGGAATCGGTTTGATCTAGTTCCGGGGCGGTCCAGTGAATTTGGTGGAGGAGCGAGGGGAGATATTAAATCATTAAGGTTGGGTATGGGCTCTCCATCTCTTAAGAAAGAATAATTAAGAATGCAAAATTTGCATTGAAAATGATACAGCAAGAACAAAGCCTGGAGGAAGGGCATTCGTACAGTAAAATGGAAATGGATAAGAAGCCACGAGGAAAACGACTGCTTTAATTGCAGCAAAATTTCCATTTTGCAGAGATCATTCGTACAGTAATTTTGCACATTTGCATTGCATATGGTACGGCAACAACAAAGAAGAGAGATGATCCATGTCGAATGTGAGGCTCGAGCGGTCAATTATTAGGTTTACATTTAAGAAATAAAGAAAATTTTTCTGGTCTAGTCTGGGTGGTTCGGTTCCCCTCGTAGAACCAAAAACCGGATCAGTGCCCTCGAGAACCGATTGGTTACTGTCCAGAGGTGGTCGGTTCAGTCCAGTCCGGATGGTTCCTGGTTTAGCCGGTCTGTATTGCTCACCCCTACGGACGGTACAACTTCTATTGCTTTAGTCAATTGGTGACGATCGGGATTGATCTCATTCTCATTACTCAAGTTGGGAAAGTTTATTTGGTCGTCAATGGGGTTTCTTCTCATCATGGTAAGTCTTAAATAGTGGTGATAAATCGCGAGAACAGCGTAGGCCTTGAATAGCGACGTGACTCACAAGCACATGATAGAATTAGTTTGCGATCTTTACTAGCTAGGCACTGTCAAAATCACAATCAAGAAAACTGTTGCAAGTTTTCGAAATCAAGAACGATGGAAAATAAATTGGTCGAAAGGGATAATCTGCATCTTCCTATATGATCAACTCGCCAGAATACACCATAGAAGAAGAATGATTGCCATTTTAAAATCCATATCATTTAGGATCAAATCATCTAGTCAATCAAACATGCATACACATAACACTAGGATTTGTGCATTCAAGTTATCATGCGACATATCATAACATGGCGCTTCGCCACATGATACACGTCATGATACGGCACATTGTCAATAATACAACACATTGTCATATCACATGCAATGTCATCACATGACATAACATCTCATCACACGGTATCTTATAAATATATATGCCGTGTCATCATGTATATGTACAATTATGATTTCAAAACACAACTGCACCTGGGTACGAGCACTCCGTGCTAGACAATAAACTCACTCACAAACAACGACGCTTCGATATTGCAAGATTAGTGATCACCGATAACTCTCTCTCAAATAAAAGCGGAGCATTCCATGAATAACAATAGTTAATCATATTCAAACACCGCAATAGGCGTGGCGTTGAGAGTCGACTCGGCCTTCAGGCCTTGCTATGCTCGGTAGAATCGGAGTGGACCGACTTCATCGAAAGGCTTGAAGAGCAATGGCTGTTGCTCGACCAGCTTCTGCCGGCATTGGATCACTCCTCTTATGGATGAGAACAATCCCATCGAATACCTCGCCTCGCTCCCACTCATCATCACCCTGTTTCTCGGGCAGTGCAGTCAGTCATTGTTCCATGCCTAACCAACAATTCGTTACAAACACGTTATTGACAAGACATTTTAGGGTGGACATATTTTGTCTCACAGCTAACTGTGGTAGTGCCAACTCGTGATGACAATTTTAGATCACGCATTTTTTTTCTAAATCGAAGTACTTTATTTTTATACTTAGATGAATTTTGACCCTTGACGTTATATTCGGTAAGATGAATGGAAGGAATCGGATGGAAAAAGGGTTACACTTCTTGTGTTTGTTTGTTATGAAGAAATAAACTGGAAAGGGTATGGTGATTTAAAATATAAAGGAATAGCATTTAAAATATACCCAAAATTATGCCTCCGTGGAATGGCCATTCCCCTTGTTTGGTAGAATGTTCCTCTTTTGGTAGAAACAAACTAAAGAAAAGGAAGTGCACCCGGAATCCCATTCCGGGGCGATTCCTATCTACCGACGCACTCTTAGGTTGAGCAGCGTTCACTGGGTTCCGAAAAGTCCAGGAGCTATAATAGAAGTGATGTCACATGAAAAAGAATTATTACATCATCACCTTTTATATCTTGATATGATCCGCAGCAAAAGTAGTCGTTGTAGATAAAATATATCGAGACATGTACTTGCTCGCGAGTCCTAAGGGGGATTTAGATATAGAATATGTTAGAAATATAAGTTGGTTGATACAGTAGGATAAGTTAATAGAACCGTCACTATGACTATGAATTTTGACTCAAAAGCCTTCGCATGAGAGAAGAGAAAGACCCTCGCTATAAATGACTCTCCAACCATGTTGTTAACTATGTATTGTTTCTTTTTTAGGTGGTTAGAATTTGAAGCAATCTTTTTTCGATCGAGAAATAAAGTTTATAATTCATTTTTTATATTACGTGTTTTGAACTTTTTAATATTTATTTTGTTTTAGGTGTTCATTTTTATGGATTGTTGCTTTTGACGGATAAGAAATTCTATCGTTGTTTCGACTTTCATTTTGCCTTATTAAGGGATGAGTTGGACACTTCCCAATTGCTTTATGTTTATGTTTGTTTTGTACCGTACTTCTCGCAATTTTGTTGTTTTATTATATTGTCTTTACTGCTACTCATCTTAGTTATAAATAAGAAAATATTTTATTAAATTTTCTCCTTTCAAGCAATAAAACGATGGAACCAAACTTGATTGTTTTAAGGTTTATAGAGTAGGTTCCAAGTTCTAAAAACTAAGGAAAGAAGGACACCCAAATTGTCAAAATCTGGCACAAGTGGACACAAAAGTGCCAAGACTTCCAAAAAGGTACAATTAAGTGCCAAAATTGAAGAATAAAGGAACACTTAGGTGCCAATGGCGAGAATTTTTGAGCAAACAATCAATATGGCTTTTTCCGGCGAGATTTTTAACTGATATGGCATTTCTTTGGAAAAAAAATAATCCATGTGGTGTTGACATGGCTAGATAAGCCCAAAATGACATTGTTTTGATCTAAATTTGATTTTTAATATAAATATTAACTAAATTAAATTTAAAAAACTGAATTTGAAAAAAAAAAGAAGCAAATCGGTGAGGGCCTCCACTGTCCTTGCCTCTATGACCGCACCATCGCCGGAAAGGGCCAACAACGGTAGGGCGAGGGGTCATGGCCTCCCCCAAATTGAGTAAAGGTCATTGGCCTTCATTGAGAGGGGCCAAGGGTCATTGCTAGCTGTGGTGGGGCTTGGCGGCAACTTCTCCCTATCCAGTGGTAGCCCTTGGCCTGATCTGGGGGAGGGCCATAATCGCTTGCCCCTTGGTGATTGAGGCTGACTCTCGCCCCATCGTCACCAGCCCTTTCCGGAGATGGTGGGGGTAGTGAGGGTCGTGGAAGCCTCATTGATTTGCTACCTTTTTTTTTTAAAAAAAAAATTATTTTTTAAATATAATTAATATTTATATTAAAAATGAAATTTAAGGGCAAATCGACATTGTTTTGGGATAAGGATTGTTGGGTGAACATTCCAACAAGCCACATAGATAGGTTTTTATTAATAAAATGAAGCCATGTTGTATTTCCAATAAGTCTTGCCATAGTGGATAGTTAAGTGTCCAATTTTTTAAAAAACTAACACTTAAGTATACCTTCTGAAAATTTTGGCACTTAAGTGTCCACTTGTGCTAAGTTTTGACACTTGATGTGTCCTTCTTTCAAAAGCTACAACATCCTTGAATTACCTTACTAGAGATATTATTTGTTTTGGTTCATCGCATTTTGAGTCTCACAGCTTTGTCCTTTGATGTATATACATGCACTTTCTTAGGAGGTCACCCATTATGGTAGTGCTCTAGCCTAGGCATGCTTACATTTGTAGTTCTAAAACTAAGTATGGCCATTACGTCAAAAAGGCACATCCGTGAGTTAATTCCAGTTTTTACATATATATATATATATCCTCAGTGCATAATTCGGTTCAGTCTTGCTCTCTTTGCCACTTAGAAGCTTGAGGAATCGCTCCTAAGCCCTTTGCCCAGGCAACCACTCCCCAGTCTCATTGGACCGGGTTATATAGGCCCACCAGTTTCCGTCTAGTTTGTCCTTGAACCACACACCTATTGAAGGGGATCCCACTTTGATTCCATATTGTGACATCCCTAAATTAACTCATTTGAAGTATTGTTCTCTTTGACCTATCTCATATCCAGTCTCAAAGTTTGTCTTTCGGCGTACAAACAAGCATTTCCCTAAGAGGTCATCCATCTCGGTAGTGCTCTAACCTAAGCATGCTTAACTTTGGAGTTCTTAAGCTAACCATTATCATTGCGTCAAAAGTTGCTTCTGTAAGTTAATTTTAATTTTCTGGGTCACAGCTACTGGCGTCGGCGATGGAGGCAGCAGAGGTTGAAGCGGCTCGGGCAGCAGGGGCGGAGGTGTTGCAAGCGAACTCACGGGTTGCTACGACGTCGCGGCAGCAGCGTTGACGTGGCAAAGTTGGGTGAAGCGGGGCCGGCAGAGGTGGCGTCGCGACTTCGGAGGGCGGCGGCTTGGATGGCGTCGGGCAGCGCCGCCATTGCCCTCCTCCTCTCCGTTCCTTCTCTCTCTTCTCTTCTTTCCCTCTGTTCCTCTAGTTGCTCCTCTGGTTTCCTTTCTTTGGCTAGCTCTCTCTCCCTCGGTTCTAGTTCTCTCTCCCTCTGTCTCTTTGCCAAGCTCTCTCTCGAGCTCCCTCCCCCCTTCCTCACTCTCTCCTCTTCTTTTCTTTTCTGCTGCTCTTTTTTTTGCTTTGCTTTTTTTTTTTGTTTCCCCCTCCCTTGCTAGGGTTTCAGCATGAAGAGGAAGCCGGCATGGGCCGGGCCAAGGCCAGATATGGCCCGGCCTCTTCCACATTTTCTTTTTCTCTTTTTCTTGTTGTTTTTGTTTTTGTTTTCTTCCTTTTTTTTTGTTTGTTTTTTGTTGTTTTTTTTTAGTGACTAATTCCTAATTTTGTACACGATTAAGTCTTAAATAAAACGGTAAAATTTAGGTGTCAACAACATCCCATCAGACTTTCTACTTGAAAAATACTTATCATCAGAATCAAAGTCTTTACTCCGAATAAGTTTTGTTAATTTTCAAAATTACTTTGCTAAATTTCCTCAACAGTATCAATATGCATTCAACCATACACAAATCTATGTTTCACACGTGAACCGGTCCATAAAATTTTTACAAAGAAATCAGCTTTAATGTCGTAATTCTAGCTATTGCTAGACGTGATGATCAATACCAGAAATATAAACAATAATTTACAGTTGATGTGTTAAGTCATGTGCCTAAATTCTTTTTCGATGCTTAACCTACTTTTGAACCGAATTCGAGAGAGAGAGAGAGGGGGGAGGGGGGGGGGAACTCACGTAGAATGACTCCCCAACAAGGACAATGAAAGAGGAAGTTGAAGAAGGGGCGACCTCAATCCAACGTCCATCCTTACTCTGCACTTCCAATCCGTTACATGATTTTGGTGAAGCATGGTCACGAAGTTTGGGTCTCGATGGCAAAGAGCCCTGGGCTTCATGGACTCCTCGGTCCCAGGAGCTGCGTATCTCACGACGTGGAAATTGTATCTGACCAACTTGGCTAGCGATTCAACGTACTTGTCTACGCCCAGGCTTCCCAAAACCAGCTTCTTCATCAGTGAATCCAACTCCGAAACCCTCGTGACATACGTATTCATTGTCTCATTGCATACGCAGCGGAAATTGTATCTGACCGACTTGGCTAGCGATTCAACGTACTTGTCTACGACCAGGCTTCCCAAAACCAGCTTCTTCATCAGTGAATCCAACTCCGAAACCCTCGTGACATACGTATTCATTTTCTCACTGCATGGTCATAAAAAGGGCACACGCCGAAACAACAATTTCTTCTTGCATCAAAGTAAATGAAATTCAAATTCGTGTCATTAGTGATTCATTTGATAGACATTAATCTCTTAACACTTTATTAATTAGAATTGATAATACAATTACCAGTAATAAAAAAAGAAAAGAAAAAGGATTACCAAAATCTTGTGTTTCCCTCCAGCCACATGAGATCTGCTAATCCTTCGATGGAGCACGAGTTGTTGAGTAGGTCACTCACAATTGGAGAGGCCAATGTGATTATGTATATTTGTAGTAGAATATGTATAATAGTGAGTGTGTAAAAGAAAAGAAAAAAAAGGAGAAAAAAAGAAAAAGAAAAAGAAAATATCAAAAGAGATCGGAAGATAAATCAACGTGATCTTCCACATCCAGAAAATCAAGGGAGATTGGGAAAGAAATCAAAGTGATATTCTCATATCTACAAAATCATGAGAGATTAGGAGATAAATCTACGTGATTTTTATATCATACAATTCCAATTGGGATTGCATTTGCTCCTATAAATAGGAGTCCTCCTCAACGGAGAAGAGTTTACACAAAAGCAAGAATATCATAGCAGCGTAGCGGAAGAAACAATTTTCTTCTTCCAAGAAAAAGAGTTATCTTTGAGAGTTATCCAGTTTGTGAGAGGTTCAGATCCACAAATAGAAGACATCGAGAGATCCATCTTTGGGTGAAGTTGTATCCCATTATTTATCATAGTGGAAATTTGAAGTGGACTACGGTCCTGTGGTTTTTCCCTTCACCTTGGAGGATTCTCCACGTTAAAAACTCTGGTGTTATTTACTATTCATCTTTATTGCTTTCATTTAATATTTTATCCCATCTAATTTTCATAGAATTAGTAGCGGGAAAAAATTATCCGGGCCTTCTCCACAAATATTCTTTTCTTTTTTCCCAACAAGTGGTATTAGAGCGATGTTGCTCTATTTATTATTTTTCTATGCAGAATTAAATGGAGGAAAATTTTGGCAACATGATAAAATTGACTGCATTCAATTATGCAATCTGGAAACCAAAGATGGAGGATTTGCTATACATTAAAGATCTTTGGAGGCCGATTGAGATACCGATGGAGGTGCAAGTACCAACGTCCGAGGAGTCCGATTTTGTAGCAGAAGCCAAATTGGCATCGTCTTCTGGTGGCAAACCAACGACAATGTCCGAAAGCGAATGGATGGTGCTCAATCGGAAGTGTGCCGCTCAAATCCAACAATGGATTGATAAGAGCATTTTTCAAAATTTTTCTAATGAACATGATGCTGGTGTTCTTTGGCAAAAATGAGAGAAAATATACACAAGAACAATGGCGCAAAATAAAGCAAATCACATGCGGTGGCTCGTGAATCTGAAATACAAAGACGGGAGCAGTGTCTCGGAACACATGAGCGAGTTCCAAGGTATAGTAGGCCAACTCAATTCTATGAAGATGACATTAGATGATGAATTGTAGGCATTACTGCTGCTTAGCTCTCTGCCAAATAGCTGGGACACACTTGTTGTGTCGGTCAGCAACTCGGCTCCTGACGGCAAGCTTACCATAGACGTGGTAAAAGATAGAATGTTGAATGAAGAATCCCGGCGAAAAGAACAGAGAGACAAGAATGTTGAATGGAGTGGAGTCAACCCTGCGTTCGAGGCTCTTGTCATTAATCGACAAGAAAATCAAGAACAGAGAGGGAGAAACAAAAGCCGAAACTTCTGGAATTAGCAACGAGGAAGGTCCCAATCCAACTTCAGATGAGACAAGAAGTGCCATCATTGTGGTAAATTAGGACACTTCATCCATGAATGCAGAAAGCTAAAGGCAGAAAAATCAAAAAGTCATAACATCAACAAAGCTAATGAGAACCAGATGAATGACGCTGCAAATATTGCAGATGAGGTGATCATTATTCAAAGTGATGATTCCATTAATCTTGCATCCCAAGATTCAACATGGGTAGTTGATACTGGTGCATCCTACCATGTCACGGCTCGTTAAGATCTTTTCACATCTTACACCACTGGCGATTTTGGACTCGTAAAGATGGGAAACGAAGGTACGTCCAAAATTATTGGTATGGGTAATATTTATTTGGAGGCTAATGTTGGATGTAAGCTACTAATCAAAGATGTAAGGCATGTTCCGGACATACGCCACAATCTTATATCTGCCGGCAAGCTTGATGACGAAGGCTACATGAATTTCTTTAGTGATGGAAAATGGAAGCTCACTAAAGGTAATTTGGTGGTAGCCAAAGGAGAAAAGACTAACTCTCTCTATATCATACAATTCAAGCCATGTAGAGGAGAGGTGAATGTAACCGGAAAAGGAGTCACCACCGAGTTATGGCATAAGCGACTCGGACACTTGAGTGAGAAAGGACTTAAGTTTCTCACTAGAATGCAACTCCTACCCGGAATGAAAGGTACATCGTTGAATACTTGTGTTGATTGCATTATGGGAAAACAACATAGATTAGCATTTCGCAATTCCCCACCATCTAGAAAAGCTGAAATTTTAGATTTGATACATACTGATGTATGCACAATGCAAACTAGGACACTTGAAGGTGCGCTTTATTTTGTAACATTTATTGATGACTACTCTAGAAAGGTGTGGGCATTTGCCTTGAAAACTAAAGATCAAGTGCAAGAAATCTTCAAGCAATTTCATATGAAGGTTGAAAGAGAAATAGGGAAGCGATTGAAGTGTGTATGCTTAGACAACGGTGGCGAATACCGATGACCCTTTGAAGATTATTGCAAGAACCTTGGGATCAAACTAGAAAGATTCATACCAAAAACACCTCAACACAACGGTGTCGTAGAGCGGATAAATAGAACCATATGTGAAAGAATCCGATGTATGCTCTCCAACGCAAAGCTGCCAAACCACTTTTGGGGTGAGGCAATGAGAACGGTAGTTGATTTAATCAACCTATCATCTTCAGCTCCACTTAATGGTGATGTACTACAAAGTGTCTGGACTGGTGAAGATGCTTCTTATGGCCACTTGAAGTTGTTCGGCTGTAGAGCATTTGTTCACATTCCAAGGGATGAGAGATCAAAGCTTGATGAGAAATCAAAGCAATGTATTTTTTTTTTTGGGGGTACGCACATGAAGAATTCGGCTACAGACTCTGGGATCCTATTAACCGGAAAATAGTCAGAAGCAGGGACGTGGTATTTCTTGAAGATCAGACAATCGAGGACTTCGAGAAGCGCGAGAAATCTCCATCAACAGACGAATACTCAGTTGATCTTGGCCCAGTCACTCCTCCTATCAACAAGCAAGTTGAATCTAGGATTGAAGGTACGTCAACTTGAACCAATTGTTGAACAGGTCCCATCAGAACCTCAATTGAGGAGATCAACTTGTGAATGACAATTTAGTCGTAGATATTCTCCCAATGAGTACGTGATGCTTACTGACGGGGGAGAACCATAGAACTACCAAGAAGCTGTATTACATGAGCATAAAGATGAGTGGTTAAAAGTTATGTAAGAGGAGGTGAAATCCTTAGACGGAAATCATACTTATGATTTAGTCAAGTTGTCCGAAGGAAGTAAAGCTCTCAAAAACAAGTGGGTGTTCAGATTAAAGACTGAAGAAGGTAACTCACAGCCATGATACAAAGCAAGGTTGGTTGTGAAGGAATTCGCTCAGAAGAAAGATATCGACTTCGATGAGGTATTTTCTCCTGTAGTTAAAATGTCCTCTATCCGAGTTGTCCTTGGCTTGGCAACAAGCTTGAATTTGGAGGTCGAGCAACTTGACGTGAAGACCGCGTTTTTACATGGAGATCTAAATGAGGAGATCTACATGGATCAGCCGGAAGGTTTCAAAATCAAAGGTAAAGAAAACCTTGTGTGTAGATTGAGGAAGAGTCTTTATGGGCTCAAGCAAGCACCATGAAGTGGTATGGAAAATTTGATTCCTTCATGGAAGAAAATGGGTTCAACAAAACCACTGCGGATCACTGCATTTTCGTCAAGAAATTTACTGATGGTAATTTCCTCATTCTTTTGCTTTACGTTGATGACATGCTAATTGTTGGCCAGGATAAAAGCAAGATCAACAACTTAAAGAAGGAATTAAGCAAGTGCTTTGCGATGAAGGATTTGGGACCTGCAAAACAAATTCTTGGGATCGAAATCTTGCGAGACAGGCAGAATCGTAAACTTTGGTTATCTCAAGAACGGTATGTTAATAAAGTTCTTGAAAGATTTAATATGAATAAATCCAAAGCAGTTTGTTCTCCACTTGCAAATCATTTCAAACTTAGCTTAGAGCAGTGCCCAAAAAGTGAGACAGAAAAGAAGGAAATGGAAAAAGTCCCTTATGCATCGGCAGTTGGCAGTCTAATGTACGTGATGGTATGTACGAGGCCTGATATCCCCTATGCAGTTGGTGTGGTAAGTAGAATTCTGTCCAATCCTAGTAAGGAACATTGGGCAGCAGTCAAATGGATATTCAGGTATCTTTGAGGTACTTCTAATAACTGTATATGCTTTGATGATGGTAAAACTGTGTTAGAAGGTTTTTCGGATTCAGACATGGTAGGGGACGTGGACTCAAGAAAGTCTACATTGGGATACCTAATGACTTTTGCAGGGGGAGTAGTTTCATGGCAATCTTGACTACAAAAATGTGTTGCCCTATCTAGTGCTGAGGCAGAGTATATTGCGATAACGGAAGCATGTAAAGAACTCTTGTGGGTGAAGAAGTTTCTACAAGAAGTGGGCCACAACCAAGAGGAGTATATCTTGTATTTAGATAGTCAAAGCGTAATACACCTCAGCAAAAATGCAACTTTCCACTCCAGATCTAAACACATTGACGTCAGATATCATTGGATATGTGATGTGTGTTGGAGAAATTTTCCTTTTGTATTTTGAAGTTGACAAAACGTTTCCTAGTCTAAAGATCTCCAGACTCATCTATCAAAGTCTGAAGACTTCTAGACTGAAGATAACCAGACTTAAGATTTAAAGTTTGTCCTCGTTGACAGTTTCTAGATGGTCGAAGAAGTCTTAACCAGATATGAGGATATCCTTAAGGATTTGATTCGATTGGTTAAAGATTATCTCACGGTTGAAGAAATCATATAAAGATTTATTATTTGTATGACAAGTAAATCGAGTAATACAGATCGTTGATTGGCGAAGTATACTTGGAAGGTTCTACTTATGGAAACCTAGATCCTGATTGTATGGGTGAACATGATTGGTGGGCTATCTTCATGTTCCTTAAATAATGCAAGATCTCCCTAATTGATTCTGTCAAACGGGTAGATTGGAAGAACTCCTTTTGGAAGGTGCCAACGGTTATGTAGGCATGGAGGAGTATAAAAGGATGACGCTCTAGTTATTCGAGTGTGTGCGAGATAGAGAAATTCCAAAGTTTGAAGCTCCTTACTCTTTGCTAATTCATTTGTTGAGCATACAACTGTACTCAAAAGAGAGAATTTTGTGAGACCTCGAGAAAATGTAGTAGAGTCTCTGCACTGTGGAATCGAGGACGTGAGATTGTAACATCTCTTTTGATTCTTAGTGAAATCCAGCCGGTGGGCTGTCAGTGTGGGAGAGTGGACGTAGGCTTGGTTTAAGCCGAACCACTATAAACTCTGTGTTTTAATTCTCTTTCCTTATCTCCTTACTTATTTCGTATTTTAATCTGTTTGATTATATCCTTGTTCTGAATTAAGTCATTAAGGAAAGAAGAATTTGTTTTTACACCTATTCACCTCCCTCTAGGTGATCATACTAGTATTTTCAATTAGTATCAGAGCCTGTGTACTCATTTATTTGAAGTGTTTTTACTCCAGAGTTAAAGATCCATGGCTAGTATGTTGGCTCCAGGGTTGGTTGAAGGTCAAAGCAACACAAGACCGCCTTATTTCGATGGAAAGGAATATAACATATGGAAAAACAAGATGAAGGCATTCCTAAGATCGAAAGATCCTCTGGAATGGGATGTGGTAGACAAAGGAATCATTCCTAAAGCTACAATCTCAGAAAGAGGAAAAGAAGTTGCAGAGGCTAGCGACATGACTCAAGAAGAGATAACCAAGAGACAAGCTCTTGATGCAAAAGCAATTTACTCCTTATATTGTGCATTATCTCCTACTGAATATAACAGAATATCTTCCTGTGAAACAGCTAAAGAAGTCTGGGATAGACTGCATATTACTTATGAAGGAATAGATCGAGTAAAAGAAACAAGAATCAATATTCTGCTCGGTCAATATGAAGCCTTCAAAATGAAGCCATCAGAATCTATTACTAACATGTTTAGCCGTTTTACAGAAATTGTGAATGGTCTTGAATATCAAGGTCAACCAATCTCAGGATCTATGAAGGTTAACAAATTGCTGCGTGGACTTTCCAAAGAGTGGAATCACAAAAAGACTTCAATAAGGGAAACACAAAGGATCATACCACTATCTGTTGACGAATTGGTTCGAACACTTCAGTCCTATGAAGTAGAGCAAATCAATGAAGAAGAAGTTCCCAAAGGTAAGAAGTCTATTGCTTTAAAATCTAACGAAGATTCTGATGTTACAGATTCTGAAGATGAGATGGACGATGAAGAACTTGCTCTCATGATAAGAAGGTTCAGGAAACTGAATAAAAAGGGAGGGAGATTCAACTGGAAGAAACAAAGCTCTCAAAGATTTCAAAACAAACCAGCTAAGGATGATGATTCAAATAAAGATGTGATTTGTTTTGAATGCAAGAAAAAGGGACACATCAGATCCAATTGTCCCTTGTTGAAGAAAAAGAGAGGAAAATCTGAGAAGTACAGAAAGGCACTTAAAGTAGAAACTTGGAGTGATACTGAATGCGAAGAGAGTGATGATGATTATGCAAATATTTATTTAATGGCAAAATCAGAATCAGAATCAAGCTCTGAAATTGATACAAACTCAGATTCGGATAGTGAAATCGAGGTAAGTAATTCAAAGATCCCTATTAAAGTCTCAAAGTACATTGATGAACTGTGTCTTAGTCTCAAAGTCTCTCTTAAGAGAATTTCCGAACTGAAAAGGGAAAATATTACACTGAAGCAACATGAAACTTTATGGAAAGAGAAGTTTGAAAATCTGGATAAAAGTTTCGTAACTTTAAAAGAAAATGCAGATTCTCTTTCAAAAGAAAACGCACTTTTGAAAAATGATATTTCAAGCATTTCAAAAAGGTTTTCTATGGGATCTGAGAAATTGGAAAAGATTCTTTCAGTACAAAGACCTTACTTTAACAAATCAGGATTGGGAATGACCCCTGAAACCATTCATTTAATTGATTTTCCAAAAGTAAAAGAAAGAATCAAATAAAGACCTACAAAAACCTTTTACAAGAATCATTTTCAAAAAGTCTTTCTAAAATCTGTTGGCCGAAGTGCTCTTAGATGTTCTAAGTGTAATAGTTCAAAACATTTTGAGAAAGAATGTCCTATGGTTTGGAAGCCTGTTAAGAAGGATTGGGCAAAGACTGTTTATTGCACTAACTCTACTGGACCCAAGAAAGTGTGGGTACCAAAGAAAGCTTGAGTTTCCTTTTTAATTGCAGGTCACTATCAAGAGAAAGGTAAAATGGTATTTGGATAGTGGTTGCTCAAGACATATAACTGGAGATTCAAATTGTTTTATCAAACTTACACAAGTAGCAGGTGGAAAAGTTTCTTTTGGCGGAAATAGCAAAGGAAGAATTGTTGGATGTGGAACTGTAAAAATTGGAAGTCTCATAATCAACAATGTCTCCTTGGTAGAAGGACTTAACTACAATTTGCTTAGCATTAGCCAATTGTGCGACACTGGATTCAAGATCAATTTTCAAGAAGGAATATGTTCAGGCACTAGTAAAGATCTTTCACAATCCTTTACTGGGAGAAGACATGGGAATATCTATCTTTTGGATATCAATCCAGAAAGATTTCAATGTCTAATCTCAATCCAAGATGAAGCAAATCTCTGGCATCGAAAGCTTGGTCATATCAACATGAAGCAAATTGCCAAGATCTCTTCAAAGAAGATTGTTCGTGGACTTCCCAACCTGAAGTATCAAAAATCTAACTTATGCACACCATGTGTATTGGGAAAACATGTTAGAAATTCCTTTAAACCAATAAATCAAGTTTCTACTAATCGTGTACTGCAGCTCCTGCATATGGATCTATTTGGACCAACGAGAACTCAAAACATTGGTGGAAAGAAATATTGCCTAGTAATAGTGGATGATTATTCACGATTTACTTGGGTTTACATTTTGGCAAGTAAGTCTGAAACTTTCTCCTACTTTTCAAAGTTTGCCAAGAAAATTCAGAATGAGAAAGGGTATGCTATTTCAAGCATTCGAACAGATCATGGAGGTGAGTTTGAAAATCAAAACTTTACTATATTTTGTGAAGAATCTGGTTTTCAGCATTTGTTCTCTTCTCCTTACACTCCTGAGCAAAATGGAGTTGTGGAAATGAAGAATAGATCTTTGCAAGAAATGACTAGAACTCTTTTAATTGAAAGCAATATTTTTTCTCGTTTTTGGGTTGAAACTGTTTCTACAGCTTGTTATACTATTAATAGAGTAGTCTTAAGGCCAATTCTGGAGAAAACTCCCTATGAGTTATTCAAAGGAAATAAGCCAATTGGTTCTTACTTTCATGTGTTTGGTTGCAATTGTTTTATTTTGAAAAATGCAAATGATCGAATTGGTAAGTTTGAAGAAAAGTCAGACGAAGGAATCTTCCTTGGATATTCAACTTCCAGCAAAGCATACAGAGTATACAACAAGAAGACTCAATCTGTGGAAGAATCAATGAATGTCAAATTTCAAGACTCTATGCAAAATCAATCAATTTAGACTCAACTTGAAGAATCTGAACCTGCTTCAGACTTTACAAAGTTTACTTCCCTTGAAGCAGCTCAGACCATAGAAGGACACCAACAAATGATTGCTGAAGAATCAACTGAAGAAGAAGATCAACAATCTGTCAGACCAACCAGCAACTGGAAGCACAAGTCTAGTCATCCCAAAGAACTCATCATTGGTAACATTGATGAAGGAATTTGTACAAGATCCAAAAGGCATGAAGAGTCTAGTGCTGTGGCTTTTATTTCTGAAATAGAACCCAAAAGCATAGAAGAAGCTTTATTTGATGAAAGCTAGATTGAAGCTATGCAAGAAGAGCTCAGACAGTTTAGTGTTAACGATATTTGGGAATTAACTCCTAAACCAAAAGGAAAATCTGTTATTGGAGCAAAATGGGTTTTCAGGAACAAGATGGACGAAAAAGGAAAAGTTGTAAGGAACAAAGCAAGACTCGTGGCCAAATGATATACACAAGAAGAAGGGATAGACTATGATGAGACTTACACACCAGTAGTAAGGTTAGAAGCAATTAGATTATTACTTGCTTTTTCCTGTTATAAGAATTTCAGGTTATTCCAAATGGACGTCAAAAGCGCATTCCTGAATGGATTTATCCAAGAAGAAGTCTATGTGGAACAACTTCCCGGTTTCGAAGACCCAAAGAAGCCAGATTCAGTATTCAGATTGAAAAAGGCTCTATATGATTTAAAGCAAGCACCTCGAGCTTGGTACGACAGGTTAAGTAAGTTCTTAACTCAAAATGGTTTTGCCAAAGGTAAAGTGGATACAACTCTGTTTATCAAAAGGGAAGGTAAAATTTTTTTGCTTGTTCAAATTTATGTTCATGATATAATTTTTGGCTCTCCTAATGAAAGTCTATGTAAGAAATTCTCTAAGACTATGCAGGATGAATTTGAGATGAGCATGATGGGTGAATTATCTTTCTTTCTCGGATTACAAGTAAAGCAATTGAAGTAAGGAATTTTCATTCACAAAAAAAAAAATATGCAAAAGAAGTTGTTAAAAAGTTTGGTTTAGATAACTGCAAAAAGGTTGAAATTCCAATGTCTAGTTCTTTGAAGCTGGATAAAGATGAAGGGGGAAAGAAAGTTGACCAGAAACTTTATAGGAGTATTATCGGTTCACTTCTTTATCTTACCGCTTTTAGACCTGACATTTTGTTTAGTGTTTGTATTTGTGCCAGATTTCAATAAGATCCAAAAGAATCTCATCTAAGTGCTGTGAAACGCATCATCAAATACGTTGCAACAACTTTAAAGTTAGGTCTATGGTATCCTAAAGAAGGAAACTTTACCCTCCTTGGATATTCAGACGCAGATCTAGCAGGTTGCAGAGCTGAAAGGAAGAGTACTTCCGGTACTTGTCAATTACTCGGCAATAGGACAGTATCCTAGAGCTGAAAGGAAGAGTACTTCCGGTACTAGTCAATTACGGTAGCCCTTTCAACATCAGAAGCAGAATATTTGGCTCTTAGAAGTTGCTGTTCACAAATCTTATGGATAAAACAACAACTGAGAGACTTTGGAGTCAAAGATTGTTGCACTGAGATCAAATGTGACAACACCAGTGCGATTAATCTTACCAAGAACCCTATTCTTCATTCAAGAGCAAAGCATATAGAGATTCAACATCATTTTATTAGAGATTATGTTCAAAATGGAGAAGTAATGATCCAGTTCATTGACTCTAAGAATCAATTGACGGACATATTTACAAAGCCACTGGAGAAAAATCTATTTGAGTCTATTCGTACCAGACTTAATATCATATATCTTACTCAGCAAAGTTTGGATACTCTCAAGACTCAAAGATAGAAGTCTTTAAATGTTCAGACTTAGAAGACCTCAAGCTACGACTGTAAGTTGTTTCTAATTTTAATTTGAAAAGGTACAATTATCTATTGACTGTGAATCGATTGGAATTATCTTTCTTAATTTACTCCTTATTTCAAAAAGGCAGTTATCAATTTTTAATTTTAAAATTCAGTTATTTTCTAAAAGGGAAGTTATTGTTTTTGAAAAGACATCTTTTTTTATTTCCTTTTATGACGCTTCGATTACCTCGCTTCACTTACTTTATATACCGCTGAGTTTCGTCTTCTTCATTTTACTCCAAAATCCTATAATACAAAATTAATATTTTCTTTCACCTTCTCTCTCGATTTGTTCGAAAGTTTTCACCTTTTTCGAACAAGTTGGTGATTCTCTCCATTGGAGTAACAATGTCTTCAAGAAAGTCATCGAGGATTGCAAGTAGGGGACCACGTCACATGCCTGAGGGCCCTACCCATTTTGACTTAACCGAAGAAGAAGATTCTCCTCCAATGCGTCCAAGACAGCATCAACCTTCTCAGCAGCGTCAACCTTCCCCGAATCGACCAGCCGATGAAGTCATAGAAGAGGCTGAACCTGTAAGAACTCTAACTCCAAAGAATGCTTTCAAACTCTACTCAAATTTGAAGAAAGGAGGAACGCCAATGTCTTTAATTGATGAGTTCTTAAAAGATAGAGGATTCAAGAATGAAACCCTGTTTTTTTAGAGAGTTGGAAAAGTTAGGAGTTGTGGAGAAAGGAACGGCTGAGAAAGCATTTGCGCATATTCCAAGTGACCCACAATATGGCACTGCGAATCAATCTCAAACTCTGGATGATGATGAAAGGTTGTATTCTCACTTTCAACCTAGATCTGGGGTGGTTGCTGACATTACTGATGGTTCAAACCTTTTTAGATCCAAGAATCATAAAAAGGTTTATGCAAGTCTTTTGAAGAGAGGGGTGATGAACCCTAGAACTGTTGACTTCAATTTCCTTGATTCGATAAAAGTTAATCTGAGGGAAAAGTTTGCTTTATTGCAATTGGAAAAGTTTTGTTCTGAATCCACTGTTGCATTTCCAGAGCTTATTGCTTACTTTTATTCAAATCTATCTTTCTTGGATGCACAAAGTTTTATCTTCACTGTGAAGGACAGGGAATTTTTGGTGAACACAGACATTTTAGCTGACATAATTGGGGTGAAAAGAACGAGTTTCCAACCAATTAGTGTGTCTATTGCTCATGCTATTCTGTCTTTGGTGAGAGACATGGATGTTGAAGGAAAACATTTTTTTATTGAAGGATGATTGCCTCTAATATTTTGCTGCACAAAATTGTTATTAATTGCATTCGTCCTAAATTGACATCCAAGACTGATGTTTCTCGATCTGAAGCCAAATTGATGTGTGCAATCAATACTGGTTTTAAGTTCTCTCTGCCTCACACCATACTATTCCACATGTATCAAACTGTGACGAAGGATAAGGGACAGCTTCCTTATTCTACTCTTATCACAAGACTCTTTAGGCACTTCAAAATTCATATCTCTGCACCATTAAGCTTGAAAGCCATTGCTCCGATGGTAATTGGTTCCAAAATAGTGACAAAGATGCGCTTAAAGGAGCTGAACAAAGTACTGGAGCGTATGAAGGAGAAATCTCCTCTCAAGGCAAAGCAAGACTCTGCCGTGGCTAAAAGAAAAGGTAAGGAGCCCATGGTTGCTCCTGTAAAGAAGAAAATAGCTCTCATTCTGGAAGATGAAGAAGATGAGGATGAGCTTACTATATCTGCCTTGAGAAATTTAAAGACTTTTGTCAGCTTTCGCGAGAGAAGAGAAGAGTCAAAAGAAGAAAGAGAAGAAGAGAAAGAAGAATCGGAGAAGGAAGAAGAACAGAGGGAAACAGAGAAAAGAAGAAGAGAAGAAGCAGAAGCAGATGAGGAAGAGGAAGAGGAACAAGAAGTAGAGGAAGCAGAAGAAGAAGTAGAAGAAGAAGTGGAAGAAGGAGAAGAAGAAGCAGAAGAAGAAGAGAGAGAAGGAGATCAAGATGCAGAAGACTCTTTCAAGCCAACCTTGGTTATCTTTCTGTCTAGTCATTCTGAGATAAGAGGAGATGAATCTGTTGGAGCGCATTACTCTGAGGCTGAGGAAGCTTTACCTACTCCACCTGAGGGCATCAAAATAGGGGGAGCTGATGGACAAAAATGTACTTCTTCACCTTTATTTGCTAGTGATGTAAGTCGTTTTGCAGCAGACCAAGAAGAAGTGTATGCCTCGCATTATCTAGAAGACAGTCATGGTGGACCATCCACTGAAGCTCCATCATTTCTCAAATTCCCCGAGTTACACTCTGCTGGTCCAAGTGATACAATTGCTCAAACAACAGACTTTTCAAGACTGCTGGAAATTCTATTGAATGTGCGGAATTAGCAATATGCTATGAGTTTTGAGATGCTGGATCTCAAGAACGCTGTTAAGGCCGCTTCAGTGTCTCTTCATGAATAGTTAAATATCCTGAAGAATCAAGTTCAGTCTAATGTGCAGGGTGAAGAATTTCAGGCGCTGAAGCAAAGTTTTGACAAGTTTGAAAAGACAGTGCACTCAATGGGAGAATACGAGCTTGTTCGCTTACCCAAGCAGCCTTAACTCTTGATCTTTTTCAACCATCTCTTTTTTGTTCGATCTCCACTTTTTGCTGTTGACAAAAAGGGGGAGAAGTTTATGCAGATTTGTGTTGACGTGTTGACGTTATCTTTGTTTGGTTTGGACTTTATATTTGTTTGGTGTGATTCTGTTTTGGACTGGTTTGGACTACTGAGGCTTGCTAAGTAACTTGAATTATTACTGATTATGCTAAAGATAGTTGTGTTTTCAGGACTAACATGTTTTTTGTGATTGCAGATTCACAGATTCGTTACTATCATTTTATAATCTTTAGTAATATTTGTACAAGAAAATCTTGGTTTGCTTGAGTGTTGTTTTGCAGGTCAAAGTGTCTAAATCTGCAGGAAAGTTTTGTCACCATAAAAAAGGGGGAGATTGTTGGAGAAATCTTCCTTCTGTATTTTGAAGTTTTGACAAAACGTTTCCTAGTCTGAAGATTTCCAAACTCATCTATCAAAGTCTGAAGACTTCCAGACTGAAGATCACCAGACTCAAGATTTAAAATCTGCCATCGTTGATAGTTTCTAGATCGTCGAAGAAGTCTTATCCAGATATGAGGATATCCTTAAGGATTTGATTCAATTGGTTAAAGATTATCTCACGGTTGGAGAAAGCATATAAAGATCTATTATTCGTATGACAAGTAAATCGAGTAAGACAAATTGTTGATTGGCGAAGTATACTTGGAAGGTTCTACTTATGGAAATCTAGATTCTGATTGTATGGGCGAACATGATTGGTGGGCTATCTTCATGTTTCTTAAATAACGCGAGATCTCCCTAATTGATTCTGTCCAATGGGTAGATTGGAAGAACTCCTTTTGGAAGGTGCCAACGGTTATGTAGGCATGGAGGAGTATAAAAGGAAGACGCTCTAGTTATTCGAGTGTGTGCAAGATAGAGAAATTCCAAAGTCCGAAGCTCCTTATTCTTTGCTAATTCATTTGTTGAGCATACAACTGTACTCAAAAGAGAGAATTTTGTGAGATCTCGAGAAAGTGTAGTAGAGTCTCTGCACTGTGGAATCGAGAACGTGAGATTGTAACATATCTTTTGATTTTTAGTGAAATCCAGCCGGTGGGCTATCAGCGTGGGAGAGTGGATGTAGGCTTGGTTTAAGCCGAACCACTATAAACTCTGTGTTTTAATTCTCTTTCCTTATCTCCTTACTTATTTCGTATTTTAATCTGTTTGATTATATCCTTGTTATGAATTAAGTCATTAAGGAAAGAAGAATTTGTTTTTACACCTATTCACTCCCCTCTAGGTGATCATACTAGCACTTTCATTATGTTGGAAGAAAAAGCCCTGCAGCTAAAGAAAATACACATTGACAACAATGGCTCAGATATGATGACAAAATCTCTATCTACAATGAAGATGCAAGCCTGTCGAACTTTTGCAGGTTTGACACCTTCTCCAAATTGCTCGTGAGGGGGAGATTTGTTGAGTAGGTCACTCCCAATTGGAGAGGCCAATGCAATTATGTATATCTGTAGTAGAATATGCATAGTAGTGAGTGTGTAAAAGAAAAGATAAAAAGGAGAAAAAGAAAATATCAAAAGAGATCGGAAGATAAATCAACGTGATCTTCCACATCCAGAAAATCAAGGGAGATTGGGAAAGAAATCAAAGTGATATTCTCATATCTACAAAATCACGAGAGATTAGGAGATAAATCTACGTGATTTTTATATCGTACAATTCCAATTGGGATTGCATTTGCTCCTATAAATAGGAGTCCTCCTTAACGGAGAAGAGTTTACACAAAAGCAAGAATATCATAGCAGCGTAGCAGAAGAAATAGTTTTCTTATTCCAAGAAAGAGAGTTATCTTTGAGAGTTATCCAGTTTATGAGAGGTTCAGATCCACAAATTGAAGACAGCGAGAGATCCACCTTTGGGTGAAGTTGTATCCCATTATTTATCATAGTGGAAGTTTGAAGTGGACTACGGTCCCGTGGTTTTTCCCTTCACCTTGGAGGGTTTTCCACGTTAAAAACTCTGGTGTTATTTACTATTCATCTTTACTGCTTTCATTTAATATTTTATCCTATTTAATTTTCACAGAATTAGTAGCGGGAACAAATTATCCGGGCCTTCTCCACAAATATTCTTTTCTTTTTTCCCAACAGGGGCGTAGTTCATTGCAAACGTCTCGTAAAGAGGCAAATGAGGAAGATTCCAAGGTAGCCGTCATATGGCTTATCCGAGACGTTGAACCAGCGCTTCACATCGTTTAGGAGCTCAAGCAATGCCTCCAATTCTTGGAACGCATCATTGTGAAGCTCCAAGGTCATCTTATCAGTCAAGGCTTCGAAGCAACCTAATTCTTCAAGGGCTTCTCGGACTTGACTTTGCAAGGAGTCCCATCGACCTGTCCCTGGCTTTGAGCCATCTAATTTGGAAAGATCTTTCAGGGGAAGCGTCAATGTTGAAATAGAGCCCATGATCAATTTGTCCTTCTTTTCGAGTACTTTTTCTAAACGTTTTCTCCTATTCTTTTCTTAAGGTTCTCTGCTGGAGTTATTGGCTTGGCATCCTCAAAGTAGCCACAGTAGCAATTTGAAAGCTACAACCTTTCCATGAAGAGTCGATTATTTTCCTTGTTTTCCCCTCTTTTAGTGGTTTAAACAAGAGTTGACTAGTGAATGCAAGTGTTTTTTTGTTTTTTTTTTTGTGAGGGTGGGGGGGAGCACTTAGCTTTTGGAGTTAGTGACTTGACTTTTAACTCAAGCAATGATGATGGTTATCTTCCTTGCCAGCACGTCTTCTACGTGGAATACATGGAAACAAATCAGCAGTCAAAGTGACCCCGAATTTTTTTTAAATTTTAAAAAAACCATAAATTTACCCATTATGATACAAATACCTAAATTATGTTACACGTGTATAAATTTGAATTTTTTTCGTGACATAATAAAAAAATTCGAGGTATTTGTGTTATAATGAGCATAGATTGAGGTTTTTTGAGATATTTTTTAATATTTTTATTTTTTCTTTAAAATTCCCGTCAGTGTTTTGAAAAATGATAATAATAAAAAAAAGCAAATTGACTTTTCAAAGGTAAGCGAGTGGCTAGCGATAATTACAAGCCCTTCCTTGCGTCCCTCTCCCTCTTGCTCTCGTCTCTCGTTTTTTTTTTCCTTTTCCTTAATTAAAATTACAAGTTTAATTATTGGGTAATTTTAATTTCGAATTTTAATTAAAAAAAATATCATGCATGTGCACGTAAAATTAGGTCACATGAGTAACGTCGCATGGCATATAATTTGCATATTAGGTTGCACGTTGCATGTCATGTTAGTATAGATATATTTTTGTATGTCATTGCATTGCATTGTGTGTATATTAGGTTTCATTAAACAAGAGAAAATCCTAAAAAATTGAGTGAGCGTGTGCAAATTAGAAATTATATCTAAAGCATTGATATGAATTTTGAGCTAACATTACAAATGCTTTTATTTCTATGAATTAAGTCTTGCAATTTATTTATTATTTTATTGGGTGTTAAATTGGTAGATTGCACGCCCGTATTGTCACCTCATATCTTAGGGAGTAATAAAATGAATTCAAGCTGCTTGATAAATACTTTATCATGAAAAGAATAGTACCGAAAAGATATTAAACAAATCTAGTGTAATCAAGTCCCCGTATCCAAATTTTCTGGTTCATAGGAGTAAAATAATTCTCCTGTTATTTTACTTAGGTATATAATCGACCTACCATAAATTAATCAGTGGTAATTCTTAGTTAAAATTCATTTCCCAGCTAAAAACATGAACTTAAGTCGCGAATTGATATGGATTTGGGAGAGCCCAAGCTGAATTTAGACTTAGTAATCTATTAGCCAAACTTTAGGTAGTACACTTGAGATTAGATCGCGATAGATCCAAAGACAGAAACAATACAAATAGAATTTGATCCCCTTAATTTCTTGTTATTTTATTTTTTCATATTCTATTTATTCATACTCTCTTAGGCAACCTTCTAAAGCGCATGTAAGTTATGTGTGTGATATAAAGTTTATAATGTTGAACTCTTTTAATTAATCATATTGGCTCAACTGATCCAAAATGAAAAGTAACTAAGGGGCTTTGTTTCTGTTCCTCAGAACACAAATTTTTGTTCTTTTGTTCCGGGGAACATAAAAAGAACAGAAACGCGTTTGTTTACACTTTTGTTCCCGGGAACAAAAAATCTATTTTTTTTTATTCCCGGGAACAGATTTGGAACAAAACCAAGAAATATAAAAAACTTGTTTCTTGTTCTTAGGAACAATTTCGAGAAACACTTCTTTTTTTTCTCCTTTTTCTTCTTCTTTTTTCTTCTTCTTTTTTCTTTGGCTGGTCATTAGCCTCGGCCATGGCTGGCGTCCTCGCTAGAGCATCGCCGAGGGCAGGTGAGCCTCGCCGTGGCTGGGCGAGGCCGCCGGCCCTCGTTGGCCGGTCGCTGGCCATGGCCGAGGCCGGCGACTGGCCAAAAGGAAGAAAGAAAAAAAAAGAAAAAAGAAAAAAAGAAAAAAGAAAAAGAAAAAGATTAAAAAATTAAAAGAAACAAAAAAATTATACAAGTTTACTAAGCGTGTTTCTATTCTTTTTTTATTCCAGGAACAGAAATTTTGTGTACGTACCAAACGCGTTCTTCGTTAAAAAATTATTCTCCGTAACAGAAATAGTTTTTTCTATTTCTGTTCCCGAGAACAATTTTTGATCAGAAACGTTACCAAATGCGCCCTATGTGTCCAAGCATGAACTTTTACTTTAGAGATATGTTAAGTTTTCCATCGGTGCAAACTAAACAATTCGTTCGGTGATACAATTTTATTTTTCTATTTCTAGAATAATTTTTTTGTTTAAAGATAAGTTTGGAATAAAAATAAGAAATAAAAACTCTTCTCGTCGCTCATTTTCTTTACTAGTCGACCACCCACTTATAGCTGTCATTGTTTGCTGCCAATTGTCGGCTGCTATCTGCCGGTCACCATTGATCACCAGCCACTAGCCACCATTGCCAGCTGTTGCCATCGCCATTCGATCGATCGCCACCACCCCTAGAGAGGAGAAATTTTGAGTCATTTCAATAACAGAAATTTTGCGTCATTATTAAACACAAATTTTTACTTAGATACTCATCCAAAAATAGAAATAGAAAAATATATTTTTCTTCTATAAATCAAATTTTGATTAGAATAATTATCATTCGCGCATTTATTATATCTTTTTTTTCCCTCTAGTTATTTTTTTTTTTTGGCACCAACCATGTTCTCTTTCACATTGGATCGTTGCCTTTTTAGAAGTCCCATCAAATGAAAAAGTGTAGCAACGACACAGGAGTGTTAAATTCAAAATTTATTTTCCTACAAAACTGGACACACTGATTAATCGGTATTGAGGGAAAAACTCAAGGTGGAGAGTGCTCCGTCATATTCGCGAGAGTAACGGAGCCGTTCCCTTTTCATTTCCCAACTAGAAATCTACCAAGATGAGGCATCCTTTACAGGATTTACATATATTTTCAACAAAGTCCAAGCACTTTCGCTAAGGCACCAATTCTCCATGATTCACAGAGATGAAAGACTGGTGTTTATAGAGACGTTTTTTGGCTCCTATATAATAGTACATCTAACGTGAGCCAACCTTATTTATTTACACAAGGACCTCTTTTTCTTTGAAATTTTTACAAGTTGTAGAATGTTTTTTTCTACTAGTAGGAAATAATTAAAGAGTTGTTTTCCTTAGAAGAGAGAAAAGAAAATTTTCTTTCTTCATGAACACCCATTTATTTGTTATATTCTTTTCCAATAGTTGCTTGCCAGAAGTAATCTCATCATCAACAGCCTGAAGCACATATAGGTTTGAGGATCTGCAATTGGCTTAGATATTATAAACTAAACAAGCTCCAGAGGGGAAAGAAAGGGAAACCTGGCAAGTTTCCCAAATATTGAACGACATCCAATCAATTTATTATTAACGACGGTAAAACATATGCTTTAAGATTTGACTCGCAATTGATTGGTGGGGCTAAAGGACACTCGATGTTTTGAAAACATCTCGATTTCAAATTCTGTAATAAGTATCCATTGCCGAAGCTCCACTTTCGCCCTCTTTAGTCCTGTAGATACGGGGGAGATCGGCAACATCAAAGGGCTTAAAAAGCAAAGGGTGTTGGTCGTCCACAAGCTCATCAGGACACTGCATCGTGCCTTGAACAGCAGAGAAGAATCCTATGCAATATCTTGCCTTGTGCCCGCTTATCGTTACACGGTGACAAGGGCTGCGTAATCTCCCATTGCTCCATCCCTACATGCAAAAAATGAAAAAAAAGGGAGAGGCTTACAATGATGATGGTTTGTCTCATCACAAGCTAGCATCAATTTCGTTGTATCAATATGTATTCAATCATACACGAATCTATGTTTCACACGTGAACTGGTCTATGAGAATTTTACGAAGAAATCAGCTTTAATGTCGTAATTCTAGCTATTGCCAGACGAGAAATATAAACAATAATTTACGATTGATATGTAAAGTCAGGTTCTTGAATTCTTGTTCGATACTCTTATAACACGTTACCTACTTTTTGAACCAAATTTAATAGAGAGAGAGAGTGGGATGGGGACTCACGTAGAGTGACTCCCCAGCTAGGACAATGAAAGAGGTAGCTGAGGAAGGGGCGACCTCGAACCAATATCCGTCCTTAGTTTGCACTTCCAATCCGTTCACATGATTATGGTGAAGTATGCTCACGAAGTTTGAGTCGCGATGGCACTTAATCCCAAGCTTCTTGGACTCCTCGGTCCCAGGAGTAGCATATCTCATGAGACGGAAATTGTATGCAACAGACTTGGTTAGAGATTCCAGGTACTTGTCTATGCCCAAGCTTCCCAAAACCAGCTTCTTCACTAGTGAATCCATCTCCAAAACCTTCGTAACATACTTATTCATTGTATCGCTGCACATTCATGAAAAAAGGCACACATCGAAATTACAATTTCTGTAGATAAGGTTGTGGATTGGCATCTTCACAGATGATTCATCTTACATTTTCTTCTTGCATCGAAGTAAATGAAAATCAAATTCGCGTCATTAGTGATCCATTTGATAAACATGTCTCTTAACATTTCCTCAATTGGAACAAATAATATAATTACCAGCAATAAAAAAAAAAGAATTACCAAAATCTTGTGTTTCCCTCCGGCCACATGAGATCTGCTAATCCTTTGATAGAGCCCAAGTTGGGGGCATAGTTCATTGCAAACACCTCGCAGTTGGGCGAACGAGGAAGATTCTCAAAGTAGCCGTCATACGGCATATCTGGGATATCGAACCGACGCTTCACATCGATCGGGAGCTCGAGCAATGCCTCCAGTTCTTGGAATGCATCATTGTGAAGCTCTAAGGTCATCTTATCGTTTAAGGCTTCGAAGCAACCGAATTCTTCAAGGGCTTCTCGGACTTGACTTTGCAAGGAGTCCCATCGACCTGTCCCTAGCTTTGAGCCATCTAAATCAGATAGATCTATCAGGGGAAGCTTTAGTGTTGAAATAGAGCCCATGATCAATTTGTCTTTCTTTCTGAGTACTTTTTCTAAACGTTTTCTCCTATTCTTTTCTTGGGGTTCTCTGCTAGATTTATAGGGTTTGGCATACTCGAAGTAGCCACAGTAGCAATTTGAAAGCTACAATCTTTCCATGAAGAGTCAATTATTTTCCTTGTTTTCCCCTCTTTTAGCGGTTTAAACAAGAGTTGACAAGTGAATGTAATATTTTTTTTTTGGGCACATAGCTTTGGGAGTTAGTGACTTGACTTTTAGCTCAAGCAATGATGATGGTTATCTTCCTCGCCGGCATGTCTTCTACGTGGAATATATGGAAACAAATCAGCAGGAAAGTGACCCTGAATTATTTTATGTTATTAAAAATTTTAAATCTATCCATTATGATGCAAACATGTGTATAGTGAGCATTTGTGTTGTAAAGAGCATTGATTGAGGTTTGTTGAGATATTTTTTAATAATTTGATTTTTTCTTTAAAATTCCCGGCGGTGTTTTGAAAAAAGATAATAATAAAGAAAAGCAAATTGACTTTTTGAAGGTGAGCACGTGGGTGGCGATAATTGCGAGCCCTTCCTTGCATCCCTCACCCTATTGCTCTCGTCTGTTGTCGCTACCGATCGACACTGATCGCGTCAAGGGATGACGATGAGATGGAGAGTCTTGATGCCGACACATGTCGCTTTTCAACGGTACAGCTACGCTTGCCGGCCAGTAGGCGTGTCCGGTTACGTGACCAAGATGGGCCCCACACTCTTTGCTGATGACCTAGGTCGGGCTGGGGGGTCTACGATGGATAAATCCCGATTTTTGTTTATTTAATCGACCATAATTTAGGAAAAAAAAAGTAAGTATTTATTCGCTTTCTTTTGTTTGTCTTTGTGGTCCCAAGTAGGTATACCGTATATATTCGCATTGGAGCATCCCCGAATAAAGGGAACTCGACTCTTATATTACGATGTATAGTCATTATTAGATTATATTGATCCAGCCTAAGGACCTTAAACAAAGGCCGGGGTTATCGAAACCAACCCTCCTCGTCACAAAAGGGTAATGGTAAACCGCTGGGGGTCTTAACAGATTTGTCCAATCCACCCCAGGCCGGACATGGATTGACCACTAAAATAGTCGAATGAGTGCTTTGAAGGGGAAAAGAACTGCTTTCATGTTTTTCCCTTTTTTCACCCTTTCTTGAATTTTTTTGGTAAAATTAATGCTTTATTTGTTTTGCGAAGAATAAATAATTTGAAATATATATTTTTTAAATGATTGCACCCTTTCTTTGGATATTCTTTTAGGCTCCATTTGTTTTATACAAAATAAAAAATGGAAAATATCTTCCTAAAAATCATAGCTTTTATCTCTTATAAAAATGAATTGATGAAAAATATTTTCTTCATCCGTAAAATTTCCGATCAATAGAAATACTCCAACACTCCACTTTTGTCATATATTCCATACATCACACTAGATATATATCATATTCATGGAATACGATTCATTTTCAAGATGCCTTGGTGGTGAAATGGTAGACACGCGAGACTCAAAATCTCGTGCTAAAGAGCGTGGAGGTTCGAGTCCTCTTCAAGGTATAATATTGAGAATACTCATTGAATTAGAATAAGTTCGGCAGCGGATCACGAATTATTGGGTTCAAGAATTCCTATATAACTTAAGTGACACAATAAAATTTTTTTCTATTCTTTTATTAACTGATTTATGTATCGGATTCCATTCGCCCCATGGTTGGGAACTAATGATTGGCTATGTCTAGAAAGATTTTGGATTTGCTCACAACGATCAAATTATATCGGGTCTTGTTTCTTCTTTTCCAGTTTTTTAGACATAAATTGTACTCGATAATGAAAACTTATTTTTATTGATTAAGCATTTCAAACAACACACGAAATCATTTTTAAGAAAATATTTTCTAAATTATTTGTTGTCCTTGCGAAATAAATGGAATCCTAATATATTCCTTTTATGCATCCATATCTGACCAAATTAATGCATGAATCGGTAGGGTTTGGAATAATGATTTGTTTACCGTCCCGCACCGTTGACAAAGCTTCTTTGTCGCTTTCTAGCTTGGCATGACAAAATGGTCGAATGAGTGCTTTGAAGGGGGGAAGAACTGCTTTCTTGTTTTCCTCTTTTTGCACCTTTTTTGGGGGATATTTCGGTAAAAATTAACCTTTATTTGTTTCGTAAAGAATAAATAATTTAAAAATATATTATTTAAAATAATTGCACCCTTTCTTTGGATATGTTGGTAAGCTCCGTTTGTTTTGCGGAAAATGAAAAATTTGAAAAATATCTTGTGGCATTTGGATTTTTACCAGACCTCGAATAGGTGACGTTCCGTGACAAATCGGCAGAAGCATTGTCGGACTATGTCATTGGTACCATCTATGGACACTGTTTAGTTGTCATTATTGAACCGAGACGTTATGTTTAGAAATGGTCCGATCATCGAATAAATTATAGTCTTGTCGAAAATCTTTCTTACGTTCTAACGAGACTGAGGTTTATTCCAAAGGATGTGTCGACAAGTTACCTATCATTGAACTTTAGCCGTTTCCCATTGAGTATGTACCCTAGGCGAAGGAGCCGAGAGACTCCATTTCACGCCCATGCAGCCACGTCCATCTACTCTCTTCCATTAGGACATGAAAACAATGGATTCCATGGCCATGCATGAGGACCATGCACGTCTCTCCATTGTGCGGGTCAACAAACAAATAGGAAATTGACCCATGCAGCCATGCTGCTCGAAGACCCTTGTTTCCCCGGCCATGTACATGTGTTGGGATGGTCAACCGAAGGAGGAGATTTGTTGACCAAGAGGCACCCAACCGCAGCCACGTCGCCCACCCACACGGCTGCCGCTGAAGCCCGATCGTGCAAATTGAGGGCACGTCCTCCCCCAGCCGTCGATGCCCCTTGCTGCCACTTCCTTAGTTGACTAGGAAAGTCAACAAACGAAGCCACAATGGACGCGTGGAAGTGATGCAGCCAGCAAAGCCGTGGAGCTCAACCGAGCGGAAGCCACGCCCTCCCCATCTGTCTTCTTCTCGTACAGCCACCGCAACTCTCATGCATTGACTAATTAGTCAATTAAGTGAGGTAACAAAACGATCTTATATGCGAGCAAGAGAGAGAAAGTCCGAGCGAGAGAGAGAGCGCAGCGAGCGAGCGAAAGAGAGAACGAGCGAGAGAGAGATTCGTGAGGGAGTGAACGGCGAGGGAAAGAAAGGAGGACGCCCCTCTGCCATGCGTGTGCGCTGCCGCTGTTGACACCGCCCGTTTTCGCCGCTGTTGAGCTGCGCCCGAGACCCACGAACTTTCTGTTTTTGCTTGCCGTCGATACCGTAGGACTTGAGGCAAGTGAAAGTCTACTAACCTATATAATACAATGCTGTTATTGTCAGATGTAGTGCAATAGACTCGAAAATATTTGGGTTTTGGAGGTTGGATGCTGAATTTTGGGTGATTGAGGTAGATTGGAATCATGAAGTTGAGGAAATGTTTTGATTTTCTCTATGCATTTTCGGTTCTGTTGGACTATAATTGAAAGACCAACTTGTGGTGGATTTTTGGAAGTAAGATAGTCGTGGCATAAGCACGGGATCCTATTGAATCCGCACTGTCTAAAATAAGTCGTGCGTATAACTCAGCAATTTTCTAAATTTTCTAGGGACAGTTCTAGGGCGATTTTGGTCCCAACTTTTTCATGAATGTCGTGAAGGATTGTTTAAAATAAGTCCCATGAGTTTTCATTGAAAATTCTGGTTGATGGAATAAATTTGAAACTGAGTCGTGTGAATTACTACTCCCTATACATGAATAATTTGGCTTAGTGTTCTTCATGAAATTCTTTCCTTTAGATCTTATTTATAACATAACAAAAATTTAGAATTTTCTGAGTTCGTTTATGAGCTATTCCAAAATCTTTACTAAAACTGTGCATTCTGGTTTTTGAGTCGTCTTTATTCCGAATTTGCTCAATTTATCCCAAAGGTGAATGCATCTTGAGTTGTTATTTGACATGATGGTTTTTGGCATTCGGCATATCATTCAACACCGAAGATTTCAATGAAAACTCATGGGACTTCCGATGTCATTGCATTGAAAATGTTTTGGTATTGAAATAATTTAAGATGTTAATGTTGCCGTTGGACCCTTGGGTCAACAATGCCCCGGGAGTCGGGAGACCCGAAGGCTCGAATGAGTTGATGTCCTTTGGATGCCTAGGGTCCGTAATGCCCCAGAGATTTTCCCTGGGAGTGTCGGGATGCCCGGTGGTATATTGGTACATAATTCCAGGGGATGCTCGGTGGTATGTAGGTATGTAATTCCGGAGGGTAGGGGTAACCATTTTCATGGCGCGCCCCGGCGATTCCTCGTGATGCCAGGTGGGATGTGAGATGCCCGGAGGTGTGACGTAACATGCTCTGGATGCCCAGTGGCCCAGTGGCGTAATGCCGGAGGCTTTCACGACACCAGGTTGGGTGCGAATGCCCGGAGGGATGCAAACATTGGTCCTCTAGGAGGTGAAACCATTTGAATATTAAAACTGATGGCTCTACTAAGTGTGTGTGTGTGGTCTGGTTATAAAATTAAATTGTATGGCATGGAATGAGACGTGTCATAACAGTTTGATTATATAATCGGGACCCGTGAGATTGAAAATGGTACATCTTGGTTTCGAAACTGCACTTGCCATTGCATTAAAGAGCTTTATGGATTTAATGCATACTCATTCGTTTGGTTATATGTTTTGTCTATCTTGCATGAAATTAGATTATGATGGTTATGCACGATATAGTTTAGTGGATCTTTCACTGCTGGGTGGTTGTACTCACCCCTTTTGGTGACTAACATTTCAGACTAGATAAGATACCTTTGTTGCCTGCACCTCCCGGTACATTCTATGGAGTCCCGATTGACTTACAGTGGGAGCGGTCGGAGTATCAGGACCCTGAGGTGTGAGGACTGACGTTTGTACGAGTGAGAGTCATTCTGGTGTTCGATACCAATCTTCCCACCGGCCCTGTACTCTAAGAGTACGTCGCCGTATTTGTTCGTCGGCATGGACAAACGCTGGGGCCACTGCCACCGCCACTAGCAAATGGACCAAGGGGCTGGGTGTGACCGTGAGGTGGGGCCAGCAGAGGAAGAAATTTTTGGACGCCGACACTAAATGATGGACCTTACGTATACGACTGTTAGAAATGTTGGGTACCCTTTTGGAATGTAGTCGGGTATAGAAAACCATGGCATTTTGGTGTACCGACGAATGATGTCCATCTAGTTTATGTAAATAAAAGTGTTCGGCTTTTACCTATAAAAATGTTTAGTTGGTGTGCATCGTTTTCTAAATATAAGGAAGGGAGTTGTTGGATACGCTTCCGCCATGTTTTGCGTAAGGACCAATGGAAAAGATATAAACCCCAAAGACTTAGGGACCTATAAAAAATTCTATGGTATCGGAGTAATAGACTTTCAGGGCAGGTGAAAGGTATCTGTGGCGACTCTAACGGATCGGGGGCCGTTTAGGGGGTGCCACATATCTTCCCAAAAGCAATAGCTTTTATCTCTTATAAAAATGAATTGACAAAAAATATTTTCTTCATCTATAAATTTTTTTAGACAAACTGTACTCGACAATGGAAACTTCTTTTTATTGACTAAGCATTTCAAGTAATATAAGCGATCATTTTTAAGAAAATATTTTCTAAATTATTTATTTTCCCTTCGAAATAAATGGAATCCTAGTATATTCCTTTTATATATGAGGAAATTAGTGCATGAATCGGTAGGGTTTTGAATAATGATTTCTTTACTGTCCCACATCATCGACAAAGCTTCTTTGCTGCGTTCTAGCTTGGCATGACAAAACCATTGGAGTTATCTTATTTTGTACACATTTTATGAAAAAGAGTATCTTCTCTATATGACTTTAGATATTCTTTTTTAGTCTGTTCTACTCCACCTTTCAATTTACTCTTAAACTTTTGTCTTACCTCTTTGTAAAGTAAGGAAGTCAAACTCCATACTTAAAACTAAACGCTTCCATTTGTAGCCCCCTTAAAAAAGTGGAGATTTGAACCCTCCACCTCTTCTTTCCTATATGAAAATGTGGCCATTCAAGCATCATGCATTCTCGTGAAAGGAGCTAAATTTTATGTTGCACATAATTGGGGAAAAGTACCAAAATAGTCCTAAACCTTTTGTATTGGTACCAATTCAGTCCTAAACTTTTCAATTGGACCAATTTAGTCCTAAACCCTTTTACATTGGTACCAATTCAGTCCTAAACTTTTCGATTGAATCAATTTAGTCTTAAACCTTTTTACATTGGTATCAATTTAGTCCATCCGACTAATTTAAGCCGGAAATTGCTGACATGGCTGCCGGCGATCTTATGTGGCGCCATGTGGACAAATTTTATAATTTTTTTATATTTTTTTCAGATTTTTTAAATTATTTTTTCATTTTCATTTTCTTTTCTCCTTAGCCGGTGAGGTCGCGGCTGACCGACCATCGCTGGCCAAGGAGAAAAGAAAAAGAAAAAAAAAAGAAAAAGAAAATTTAAAAAATCTGAAAAAATATAAAAAATTATAAAATTTGTCCACATGTTGCCACATAAGATCGCCGGCGGCCATGTCAGCAATTTCTGGCTTAAATTAGCTAGATGGACTGAATTGATACTAATGTAAAAAGATTTAGAACTAAATTGGTCCAATTGAAAAGTTTAGGACTAGATTGGTACCGATACAAAAAGTTTAGGACTATTTTGGTACTTTTCCCCACATAATTGACACATACCTATATTGGATTTGGACATATGAAGTTGAAATTGTTAGCATAGTTGCATTTCTTAGGTTATCTTGATTGAATTTTACACAATAAATTTTTGATTGATTAGCAATTTTTCCATTGAGCTTTGAGATAGCTTGCTTGACGAGGCAACGGGTCTATAGCCAAAAATATGTGATCAAGCAATAAAAAAAAATAAAAAAAAGGGATCCAATTGGATATCAGATTTACGTGGATTAGTTAGTGGAACTTACGTCATGGGGAGAGCAGCATAATATTTTTCTATAAATTGAGCAATATAACAGATATTACAATGATACTCGAGTTACTAAAACACTTACAATGTTTCCTAACTCTTGATTATACGCAACAATTCAACATTTCACAATTTCTCACAAATTAATTGCACAGATGAGTTATATAAAATTTACTCATAAGATTTTCATGGTTTCAATTTCTCATGATGAAATTCATGAGTGGCACAATTAATTGTCATGGAAGGAAGTTTTATTTTTTTAATGCAATTTACAAAGAAAACTCACTTTCTTATATAGAAAAGATTTGGATCCAAAATAGGAAATCTACTCAAACTAGGAATCCTACTCCAACTAAAAATAAGTCCTGCTAATATGACGGCATCGTTATTTATTATCAATAATTATGCGACAATGACCACAAATTCCCATACGTGTGGATTTGGCTACCAGAGCTATGGAAATCAGAGATATTAAAGACCATAACTAAGAGATATTGAAAAGCAAATCCACGGAGAATTACTATTTTATTATGGAATGAAAAATATCGTGAAATATTGAATTTAGGAAATATTTTTTATAGTTCTTTTTAATGGCACAAAAATGTTTTCGGTTGTAGTACTTCCATGCCAAATCTTGAAAAAGAAAAAATGCATGTAATAGGATACACACAACATAAAAGTATCTTCGCTTTTAAAACGATCCAAAGACAGAAACTATACAAATAGAATTCAATCCCTTTAATTTCTTGTCATTTTCTTTTGCCATATTCTATTTATTCATACTCTCTTCGGCAACCTTCTAAAGTGCACGTAAGTTTTGTGTGTGAGATAAAGTTCATAATGTGGAACTCTTTTAATTCATCCTATTGGCTCAGCTCATCCAAATGAAAAGAAATGAGTGTCCAAGCATGTTACTTTAGAAATATGTTAAGTTTTCCGTCAATACAAACTAAACAATTGGTTTGAAATCATTGATTTGGAACACTAACTTTGGTTTTGGGCCAAAAAGAACTTGGTTCACTAACCTTGACTCTTTCATTTTTGGCTATTCATTACTCTTTCTCATTGAAATGAACGAGTTTTCGTACTAGTTTCCACGTGAAAATCTTAATGGTGAGTCTTCTTGTCCTTTTAAGTAAATTTCTTTTTATATCCTTTTAAAAATTGAGAGATCCACCTTTTGATTATTTAGGGTGCGCATAACAACTATTTTATTTTTATTCAAGAACAATTTTTCTGTTCTAGATTTGTTTATGGAACAGAAATCCATTGGTGATGTAATTTTATTTTTCTATTTCTAAAATAAATTTTTAGTCCAGAAATAAGTTTGGAACATAAATGAATAATAAAAACTCTTCTCAATGCTCGTCCTCTTTACTAGTTGGCTATCCACTTGCCGCTATCGTGATTTGCCTTCATTGTCTGTCCGTCGCCACCACTGTCTACTGGTCGCTACTGCTACCATCTGCCGCTTCCTAGGAAGGAGAAATATTGTGTCTTTATCAAATGAATCATACACGAATTTTTGCTCTAAAGCTCATCTAGAATTAGAAATAGAAAAATCTATTTTTCTTCAAGAAATCAATTTCTAACTAGAATGATTATCATTCTTGCCCTTATTATATGTTTTTTTTCCTCTAGTTATTCTGTAGTTTTTTTTTTTTTTTTGCGCCACTCTTTCACATTGGATCTTTGCCTCTTTAGAAGTCCCAACAAATGGAAAAGTTTAGCAATGACACAGGAGTGTTAAATTCAAAATATATTTTCCTACCAAATTGAATACACTAAGTCTCTATTTGGTAAAAATATTTATGTTCCCCGGAATAACTATTTCTATTATTTTATTTAGAGGAATGAAAAAAATAATAGAAACGTGTTTGATAAAAATTTTGTTTTCGGGAACAAAAAATCTATTTTTGTTTTTGTTTTCGGGAACAAAAAATCTATTTTTGTTTTTGTTTTTGGGAACAAAACATGAATAGATTTAGAATAGAAACAAAACGTATAAAAAAGTAACTTATTTTCGGGAACAATTTTTTCTTTTCTCTTCTTTTTTCTTCTCTTTTCTCTTCTTCTCTTTCCTTTCCTTCTTCTTTCTTTTGGCTTTTGGTCGGTTGCCGGCCTCGGCCATGGCCGGCAATCGGTCGACGAGGGCCGGTGACCTCATTGGAGCGTCGCTAGCCCCCGGCAATGCTGAGCCATGGCGAGGCTATAGAAAATTATTCACATAAACAACTTATTAATCAAGAAGAATTGGATCCATATATAACTGTAAAACACTGAGATCAATAAGTACAGTGGAATTAAAGCATACCCGTTTGAGTCATTATTTCACTTGAAGAAAAATAGATCACTCTGATAATCAGAGATCTATTGGAATGTTAGATCTTCATCTCTTGACCTATTTCAATATAGCAGCTTTTAATAAAATTAAAGCAACTGATAGGTATAATCTACCCTTTTATAGGCTAGAGATGGGACCTAGCAAACCCTAATCAATAGCGTGTCAACTGGGACCTTCCCATTACGGGCTTAAGTTAAACACAATTGCCTACACCTTACTGCTCAACTAGGCTTGTTATTAATAGATGCCACAAAGGAGGAAGAAAGAGGGAAAAGAAAAAAGAAAGAAGAAAGAAGAAAGAAGAAAAAAAGAAGGAAAAATCTAATAAAAATATTAAAAAATTAAAAGAAACAATAAAATTATACAATTCTGCCAAATACATTTCTATCTCGAGAATAGAAATTTTGTGCAATTACCAAGTGCGTTCTTATACTCAGAAATTATTCCTGGGAACAGAAACAAAAAAATCATTTCTGATAAAAAATTGTTCCCGGGAATAGAATCGTTACGAAACGCACCCTAATTAACTGGTATTGAAGGAAAAATTCAAGGTGGAGAGTGCTCCGTCACAATCACAAGAGTAACAGGGCCGTTCCCTTCTCATTTCCCAACTACCAATCTACCAAGATAAGACGTCCTTTACTTGGTCAACTCGAGATATATTTCCAACAAGGTCCAAGTGCTTCATTAAGGCATTAGTTTCTCCATGATTTATAGAGATGAAAGACTGCTGTTTATAGAGACGTTTTTTGGGTCCCTACATAATAGTACATCTAACGTGAGCCAACCTTATTACATTTACACGAGAACCTCTTTTTCTTTTAAATTTTTGAAAGTAGTAGAATGCCTTTTGCTGCTAGTAGGGCATAATTAAGGAGTTCTTTTCCTTAGAAGAGAGAAACGGAAGAAAATTTCTTCATGAACACCCATTTCTTTGTTATTTCTCTTACAATACTTGCTTACCAGAAGTAATCTCATCATGAACAGCTTGACACACAAATGGCTTCGAGGATCTGCAATCGGCTCAGATATTATAACCTAAACAATCTCCAAAGGGGCAAGAAAGGGAAACCTGAAAAATTTCCCAAATACTGAGCGACATCCAATCAATTAGTTATTAACGATGGTAAACCATATGCCTTAAGATTTGACTCGCAATTGATTGGTGGGGCTAAAGGACACTTGATGGTTCGAAAGCATCTCGATTTCAAATTTTGTAATAAGTATCCATCGCCGAAGCTCCACTTTCGCCCTCTTTGTTCTTGTAGATACGGGGGAGATCGGCAACATCAAAGGGCTTAAAAAGTAAAGGGTGTTGGTCGTCCACAAGCTCATCAGGACACTACATCGTGCGTTGAACAGCAGAGAAGAATCCTATGCAATATCTTGCCTCATGCCCGCTCATCATTACACGGTGACAAGGGCTGCGTAATCTCCCATTGCTCCGTCCCTACACGCCAAAAAAAAGAAAAAAAAAGGTAAAGGCTCACTACGATGATGGTCTGTCTCATCACAAGCTAGCATCAATTTCATTATATCAATATGCATTCAATCATTGAACCGGCGCTTCACATCGATCGGGAGCTCGAGCAATGCCTCCAATTCTTGGAACGCATCATTGTGAAGCTCCAAGGTCACCCTATCAGTCAAGGCTTCGAAGCAACCGAATTCTTCAAGGGCTTCTCGGACTTGACTTTGCAAGGAGTCCCATCGACCTGTCCCTGGCTTTGAGCCATCTAATTCGGACAAATCTATCAGGGAAAGCTTCAGTGTTGAAATAGAGTCCATGATCAATTTGTCTCTCTTTCTGAGTACTTTTTCTAAACGTTTTCTCCTATTCTTTTCTTGGGGTTCTTTGCTGGATTTATAGGGCTTGGCATCCTCGAAGTAGCCATAGTAGCAATTCGAAAGCTACAATCCTTTCATGAAGAGTATTATTTTCCTTGTTTTCCCGTCTTTTAGTGGTTTAAACAAGAGTTGACTAGTGAATGCAAGTGTTTTTTTTTTTTTTGGGCACATAGCTTTTGGAGTTAGTGACTTGACCTTTAACTCAAGCAAAGGTGATGGCTATCTCCCTTGCCGGCATATCTTCTACGTGGAGCACGTGGAAACAAATGAGCAGTCAAGTGACCCTAAATTTATCCATTATGATACAAATATAGAAATTATGTTACACGCGTATAAATTTGAATTCTTTTTGTGACATAAAAAAAATTATATGTATTTATGTTATAATGAGCATAGATTGAGGTTTTTTGAGAATTTTTTTAAATATTTTGATATTTTTATAATTCCCACCGGTGTTTTGAAAAATGATAATAATAAAGAAAAGCAAATTGACTTTTTGAAGGTGAGTGAGTGGCTGGCAATAATTACAAGCCCTTCCTTGCGTCCCTCTACCTCTTGTTCTCGTTCGTCGTTCGATTGATCCGTACTAGTTGCGTCACGGAGACGAGGATGAGATGAAGGCTCCTAATGCCAACACACGTCGTTTCCAACGGTACAACCAGGCTTGCCAGCCAGTAGGTGTGTGCGGTTACGTGTGCAAGATGGGCCCACACTCTTTGCTGATGACCTGGATCGTGAGTTAGGTTGGGGGGCTACTATAGATAATTCCCGAATTTTATTTATTTAATCGACCATAATTTAGAAAAACAAGGTAGGTATTTATTCGCTTTCTCTTGTTTGTCTTTTTCGTCCCAATTAGGCATACCATATATATTTGCATCGAAGAATCCCAGAAAAAGGGGTACTTGATTATTATATTCCGACTTATAGTCATTATTAGATGATATTGACCGCTAAAATGGTCGAATGAGTGCTTTGAAGGGGAAAAGAGTTGCTTTTTTGTTTTCCCGTTTATTGCACCCTTTCTTTGGGTATTCTGTAAGCTTCGTTTATTTCACAAAAAATGAAAATTTTGGAAAATATCTTCCTAAAAACAACAGCTTTTATCTCTTATAAAAGTGAATTGACGAAAAATATTTTCTTCATTCGTAAAATTTTTTTTAGACATAAACTATACTCGAAGAAACTTCTTTTTATTGACTAAGCATTTAAAGCAATACAAGCGATCGTTTATAAGGAAATATTTTCTAAATTATTTATTTTCTCCGCGAAATAAACAAAATCCTTTTTATATTCCTTTTATGCATCCATATCTGACGAAATTAGTGCATGAATCAGTAGGGTTTTGAATAATGATTTCTTTACTGTCCCACACCGTTGACAAAGCTTTCTTTGTAGCATTCTCGCTTGGCATGACAAAACCATTGTAATTATCTTATTTTCTACACATATTATGAAAAGAGTATCTTCTCTATATGACTATAGATATTCTTTTTTTGTCTGTTCTACTCTACCTTTCAACTTACTCTCAAAGTTTTGTCTTACCTCTTTACAAAGCGTGAGAGTCAAACTCCATACTTGAACTAAATGTTTTCATCTGTAGCCCCCTTTAAGAGATTCGAACCCCTCACCTTCTTTACTATCCCACACTGTTGACAAAGTTTCTTTGTAGTGTTCTAGCTTGGCATGACAAAACCATTGTAATAATCTTATTTTCTACACATATTATGAAAAGAGTATCTTCTCTATATGACTATTGATATTCTTTTTTTGTCCGTTCTACTCTACTTTTCGACTTACTCTCAGACTTTTGCCTTATTTTGTTATAAAGCGTAGGAGTCAAACTCCATACTTGAAACTAAATGTTTTCATCCGTAGCCCCCTTTAAGAGATTCGAACCCCTCACCTTCTCCTTCGCCTTCTCATATGGGAAGGGTGGCCATTGGAGAGCATCATGCATTCTCGTGAAAGGGAACTAAATTTTATATTGCACATAATTGACACATACCTATACTAGATTTGGACATATGAAGTTGAAATTGTTAGTGCAACTACATTTCTTAGTTTATTTTAGGACTTAATTGAATTTTACACAATAGATCTTTGATTGATTTGCAATTTTTCCGTTGAGCTTTGAGATAGCTTGCTTGATGAGGCAATGGGTCTATAGCCAAAGATATGTGATCAAGCAATAAAATAAACAAAATAGAAAAGAAATCCAATCGGATATCAGATTTACGAGGATTGGTCAATGAAACTTATCTTATGGGGAGAGAACAATATTTTTCTATAAATTGAGTGATATCACAAATATTACAAGTACACTCGAGTTACTAAAACACTCACAGTGTTTCCTGACTCTTAGTTATATGCAATAATTCAACATTTCACAATCTTTCGCAAATCAATTTCACATATGAGTAAAATTTTATCACAAGATTTTCATGGTTTCAAATTCTCATGATGAAATTCATGAGCCGTACAATTAATTGTCATGGAAGGAATCTTTTTGGATGTAATTTACAAAGAAAACTCATTTCCTAAATAGAAAAGATTTGGATCCAAAGTAGGAAATCTACTCAAGCTAGGAATCCTACTCCAACTAAAAATAAGTCCTGCTAATATGACAGCACAATTATTTACCATCAATAATGATGCCACAATGACCACAAATTCTCATGTGTGTGGATTTGGCTACCGGAGCTATGGAAATCGGAGATATTGAAGAACATAAATAAGAGATATTGAAAAGCAAATTCACAGAGGATTATTATTTTATTATGGAATGAAAAAACATCGTGGAGTATTGAATTTAGGAAATATTTTTATAGTTCCTTTAAATTGTACAAAAGTGTTTTCAGTTGTAGTACTTCCAAGCCAAATCCAAACAAAAAGAAAAAAAGAAAAGAAAAGAAAAAAAGAAATGCATATAATAAAATACACACAACATGAAAGTATTCTCACTTCTAAACGATCCAAAGACAGAAACAATACAAATAGAATTCAATCCCTTTAATTTTTTGTTATTTTCTTTTTCCATATTCTATTTATTCATACTCTCTTAGGCAACCTTCTAAAGCGCATGCAAGTTATGTGTGCAATATAAAGTTCATAATGTTGAACTCTTTTAATTCATCCTATTGGCTCAGCTAATCCAAAATGAAAAGAAATGAGTATCCAAGCATGAACTTTTACTTTAGAAATATGTTAAGTTTTCAATTAGTGCAAACTAAACAATTCGCTCGAAATCATTGATTCGAAACACTAACTTTTATTTTGGACCAAAAAGAACTCGGTTCACTAACTTTGACTCTTTCATTTTTGGCTACTCATTACTCTTTCTCATTGAAATGGACGAGTTTTTGTACTAGTTTCCACGTATGACAATCTTAATGGTGAGTCTTATTGTCCTTTTAAGTTGATAAAGCTAGTACGAACACCTAGAGGGGGATGAAATAGGTGTTTAAAAGAATTTTGGAAAAATAAATTTCGAACAAAGTCTAATAACCAAACAGAGTATAATAAACAAGTCATCAGACTTCTGAAGAATATTTAAAATCAGATAAGAGATGTAATTGATTTTTGTGATACTTAAAAGAATGCAACAAATTTAAATAAAAAGAGTTAAGGGAAGAGAAAATTGCACACGAAATTTATAGTGGTTCGATTTAGATTAAGCCTACATCCACTTTCCCACGCCGACAGCCTTTTGGCTGGAATTTACTATAGCATCAACAGAGAAGTATAATTTTTTGGAGTGCAAACACTTAATGGAAGATTCCTTTTCTCTCACTAAGTCATTCTTCTTGTGATTTTCTCTCTTGAATACAATTTATAAGAACCATCGATGAAAAACAAGTGGTTGAAAAGACTTCAGACTTTGGAATTTCAATTTTCATGCACTATCTCAAATAGACTGAATGACCTCCTTAAATAATACTCCATGCCTCACTAGCCATTGGCATTTTCCAGAGGAATTTCTTCCAATCAATCCTTTGGACACAATTGATTAAGGAAATCTTATAGCTATTTGAAGAAAATCCGTCGATTTTGGTCACCCATACGATTAGATCCTAGGTTTCCATAAGTAGATGGTTCCCAAAAAGGAATTTGTCTTCAAGATTAATTTCATCAATTTGCGATTGATTCCATCAATGTATTTATAAAAGGTAAGTGAGATTCTTTGCCAGAGAGCCGGATATTGAAAAATAGATTCCTGCTGCATTCATTCTGAATCCTTGTCGTAAAATTAATAAATCTGAGTTTGATTATATCTTTGTTCTAGACTTGATTTCTGTCCGGATTGCGTCAGAGTGGAAAAGACTTTTGGAATGAATAGATTTTGGTAAGAGTTTGCGATATAGCTTCAGAAGTATTCTATTATTCAAAATAAGAATAAGAACAAGAAAGTTTTATTGGTTCTAGAGAGTTTCTTGAAACCTGACATTCAATAATTTTTCGACGGTCTATGTATTCTTGTTGAAGACCCTGTAAGCTTTGCTTGAAGTAGAATAACCAATAAATATCTCTTCATCCGATCTTTCTTCAAATTTATCAGGCCGATTATTTTCATTCTTTAAAATAAAGCACTTGCAATTAAACACATGAAAATAAGAAATATTTGACTTTTTCCCTTTGTAAATTTCATAGGGAGTTTTCTCTAAAATATGCCTTATAAATACTCTGTTAATTATAAAACAAGCAGTAGAAACTACTTTTACCCAAAAATGATAAGAGACTTTACTTTCAATTAGCAGAGTTTTGGTCATCTTCTGTAGATATGGACTTTTCCTTTCTACAACTCCATTTTGTTCTGGAGTGTAAGGAGAGGAGAAAACATGTTGAAGACTATTCTCATCACAAAAATTTGCAAAGTCTTGATTTTCAAATTCTCCCCCATGATCAGTCTTAATATTCGAAATGGCATAACCTTTCTTATTCTAAACCGTCTTAGCAAACTTTGAAAAATATGAGAAGGCTTCTACTTTATTTGCCAAGAAGAAAACCCACATAAATCTTGAATAGTTGTCCACAACTACCAAATAGTACTTCTTACCACTGATACTTTGAGTTTTAGTTGGTCCAAAAAGATCCATGTGAATAAGCTACAAGCCGCGATTAGTGGAGACTTGATTTAGAGATTTAAATGAGCTTCTAACCTATTTTCCCAATATACATGGAGTACAAAGTTCAAGCTTCTGGTACATCATTTTGGGAAGACCATGGACCAATTTCTTAGACGATAGTTTAGCAATCTGTTTCATACTGATATGTCCAAGCTTGAGGTGCCAGAGATTTGCTTCATCTTAAATTGAGATAAGACATTGAGAGCTCTCAGGATTTGTGTCCAGAAGATAAATGTTACCATGTCTTCGTCTAGTGAAGGTTTGAGAGAAGTCTCGACTAACTCTAGAACAAACACTTTCATGGAAATTGATTTTGAATCCCGTATCGCATAATTGACTTATGCTCAGAAGATTGTAGTTCAAACCTTTCACTAGGGAAACATTGTTGATGATCAAACTTCTAATCCTCATTATTCCATGTCCAATAATTTTTCCTTTGCTATCCCCTCCAAACGAAACATTTCCGCCTCTTTAATTTTCTAGTTTTATGAAACTTCTTGAATCTCTAGTCATATATTTAGAACAACCACTATCCAAGTACCATTTGTTTTTCCTCTTAATAATAACTTGCAATAAAAAAAAAATCTCAAACTTTCTTTGATACCTAAATTTTCTTGGGTCCTAAGGAGTTAGTTTTAAAAACAACTTTTGCCCAATCCTTCTTAACATGTATCCAAACGTTAGGACATTCATTCTCAAAATGTTCTAAACTATCACACTTAGAACATTTAAGAGCATTCCAATCAATAGGTTTTACAAAAAAATTTTGAAAATGATTTTTGTAAGCATATTTTGAAGGTCTTTGTCTAAGTCTCTCATTGACTTTAGGATAATAGATCAAAAGAGCATTTTCTTTACTTTGACCCAAACCAAATTTGTTATAATAGGGTATTTGAGCTAAAAGAATTTGTTCTAAAGTTTTTGACCCTATGGAGAACTTTGTAAAGGTATCTGATCTCATTTTTCAAATTTTTATGTTCTTTTGAAAGGGAATTAGTATTTTCTTTCAAATAATCAAACTTATTTTTCAGACTCTCAAACTTTTCTCTCCAAGAATTGTCCTGTTGTCTCGAGTTTTGAATTGTTCTTCTTTAATACAGAGATCCTTTTAAGAGAAGATTTGAGATTTAAACAAAACTTATTTATATACTTAGAAACTTTAATAGGAATTTTTGAATGACTTATCTCGATTTCCTTGTCACACTCTGAGTCTGTGTCTGAGTCAAATTTTGATTTTGAGTGAGCCATCAGACAGATATTCGCAAACTCTCTTCACTTTCACATTCTGTGTCACTCTAGGTTTCTACTTTTAGAGCTTTTTTATACTTACCTTTCTTCTTTTTCAGCAATGGACAATTAGGCTTGATGTGTTCCTTTTTCTTGCACTCAAAGCATATCACATCCTTACTAGATTCAACATCTTCCATTGATCTTTTTTTGGAAATTTTGCCTACTTTGCCTTTTTCCAATTTAGTCTTCTTCCTTTCCTATTTAGTTTCCTGAATTTCTTTATTATGAGAGCAAGCTCTCCCCTGTCCATGTCATCATTTGTGTCTGTATCATCAGAATAAGCATTAGCCTTAAGTGAAATTGATTTCTTACCTTTTGGATCCTCTTCGTCATTGATTTGTTCCACTTCATACAATTGAAGAGTGCCTATCAACTCATCAATAGAGAGATGCATAATTCTTTGTGTCTCCCAGATTGATATTTTCATATAGTTCCAGTCTTTTGAAAGTCCTCGCAAAAGTTTGTTGACATTCATTATAGCAGAAATTGGTTGACCTTGATATGCCAACCTATTTACAATTTTTGTAAATCGACTAAACATATCTCCAATAGACTCTCCTAGTTTCATCTTGAATGATTCATATTGGCCAAGTAAGATATTTATTTTTGTCTCCTTTACATGATATGTTCTTTCATTGGTGACATGAAATCTATCCCAAACTTCTTTAACTGTTTTACATGAATAAATTCTGTTATATTCAGCATGGGACAAAACACAATATAAAGAATAGATGGCCTTTGCATCAAGAGCTTCTCTCTTGATAATTTCTACTCGGTTGGTTTCCTTAGCATCCTTGTCTAAGACTTCTTTTCCCTTGTCAGATGCAGAAGTTGCCTTTGGGTTGATCCCTCTTTTTACAACATCCCATTCTAGTGGATCTCTAGATCTTAGGAATGCCTTCATTTTATTCTTTCACACATTATACTATTTTTCATCAAAATAAGGTGGCCTAGTATTACTCTGCCCCTCCACGCATCCTGGTGCTAAACAACTAGCCATAGAAGATCTTTAGCTCAAAAGTATAAACACTTCAACAGATAAGCACAAGAATCTAATACAAATTGATAAAGCTAGTACGAACACCTAGAGGGGGGTGAATAGATGCTTAAAAGAATTTTTGAAAAATAAATTTCAAACGAAATTTGAGAATCAAACAGAGTCTAATAAACAAATCACCAAACTTTTGAAGAATATTCAGAATCAGATAACAGATGGAATTGGTTTTTGCAATACTTAAAAGGATGCAACAGATTTAAATAAAAAGAGTTAAGGGAAAAGAAAATTGTAGACGGAATTTATAGTGGTTTGGCTTAGATTAAGCCTACATACACTCTCCTACGCTGATAGCCTTCTGGCTAGAATTCATTATAGCATCAATAGAGAAGTACAATTTTTTCGAGTGCAAACACTCATTGGAAGATACCTTTTCTCTCCTAAGTCACTCTTTTTATGATTTTCTCTCTTGAATACAATTTGTAAGGACCGTCGATGAAGAACAAGTGGTTGGAAAGACTTCAGACTTTGGAATTTCAATTTTCACGCACTATCTCAAATAGACTGAATGACTTCCTTAGATACTCCTCCACACCTTACTAGCCATTGGCATTTTCCAAAGGAATTTCTTCCAATCAACCCATTGGACATAATCGATTAGGGAAATCTTATAGCCGTTTAAAGATTGAGATGAAAATTCGTTGATTCTGGTCGCCTATATAATTAGAATCTAGGTTTTCATAAGTAGGTACTTCCCAAAAAGAAACTTTTCTTCAAGATTAATTTCATCAATTTGCAATTGATTTCATCAGTGTATTTATAAAAGGTAAGTGAGATTTTTCGCGAGAGAGCCGCATATTGAAAAATAGATTCCTACTGTGTTCATTCTAAATCCTTATTGCAAGATCAATAAATCTGAGTCTGATTATGTCTTCGTTTTGGACTCGGTTTCAGTCTGGGATGCGTTAGAGTGGGAAAGACTTCTGGAATGAGTAGACTTTGGCAATAGTTTGCGATATAACTTCAAAAGTATATTATTCTTCAAAATAAGAATAAGAATAAGAAAGTTTTGTCAACTTCAAAACTATGGTATGAGTTTTCTCAACATAAGTAAATATATATTTTTAAATCCTTTTGAAAATTTGAGATATCCACCTTCGATTACTTAGGGTGCGCATGGCAACCATTCTATTTCTATTCAAGAACAATTTTTTTGTTCCAGACTTGTTTCTAGAACAAAAATCTGTATGGTGATGCAATTTCATTAGTCTATTTATGGAACAAATTTTTAATCTATAAATAAGTTTGGAATAGAAATGAGAAATAAAATTTTTTTTCATCGCTTATCCTCTCTATTAGTCGACCACCTACTCGTTACTATTGTCATTTGCTGCCACTCGCCGGCTACCTTTCGCCAATCATTGTCGATTGTTGATCACCGTCAACTGCCGCTGTCTGCCAACTGCTACTGCCGTTTGTCGGTCGCTGCCATGGCCGTTCGTCAGTCGCTGCCACGGCCGCTATCTCTTCGCGCCTTGAGAAAGAGAAATTTTATGTCGTTATCAAACGTAATTCTATTTCGAAAATAGAAATTCTGCATCGTTATCAAATACGAATTTTTTGTTCAGAAACTAATGCAGAAATAGAAATGGAAAATTTTATTTTTCTTCCAAAAATCAATTTTTGACCAAAATGGTTATCATTTGTGCCTTTATTGTGTATTTTTTCCCCTTTGGTTATTCTGTAGTTTTTTTTTTTTTTTTAATGCTAACTATGTTCTGTTTCACATTGGATCTTTGCCTCTTTAGAAGTCCCATCAAATGGAAAAGTTTAGCAATAACAGAGGAGTGTTAAATTCAAAATATATTTTCCTACAAAAGAAACACTGGTTAACTAGTATTGAGGGAAGAACTTCAGGTGGAGAGTGCTCCGTCACAATTACAAGAGTAACGGAGCCATTCCCTTCTCATTTCCCAACTAGAAATCTGCCAAGATAAGGCATCCTTTACAGGATTAACTCAAGATATATTTTCAATAAGGTCCAAGTGCTTCACCATGGCATCAGTTCTCCATGATTTATAGAGATGAAAGGCCGGTGTTTATGGGGACGGTTTTTGGTTCCTACATAATAGTACATCTAAAGTGAACCAACCTTATTTCATTTACACAAGAACCTCTTTTCTTTGAAATTTTTGAAAGTAGCAGAATGCTTTGTGCTGCTCGTAGGAAATAATTAAAGAGTTCTTTTCCTTAGAAGAGAGAAAAGAAAGAAAATTTCTTCATGAACACCCATTTCTTTGTTATTTTCTTTTACAATACTTGCTTGGCAGAAGTAATCTTTTATCAACAGCTTGAAGCACAGATAACTTCAAGGATCTGCAATTGGCTCAGATATTATAAGCTAAACAAGCTCCAAAGGGGAAAGAAAGGGAAACATGATAAGTTTCCCAAATACTGAGTGACATGCACTTGATTAATTATTAATGACAGTAAAACATATGCCTTAAGATTTGACTCGCAATTGATTGGTCGGTCTAAAGGACACTCGATGGTTCGAAAGCATCTCGATTTCAAATTCTGTAAAATGTATCCATTGCCGAAGCTCCACTTTGGCCCTCTTTGGTCTTGTAGATGCGGGAGAGACCGGCAACATCAAAGGGCTTGAAAAGCAAAGGGTGTTGGTCGTCCACAAGCTCATCAGGACTCTGCATCGTGCCTTGACCATTAGAGAAGACTCCTATGCAATATCTTGTCTCGTGCCCACTCATCATTACACGGTGAAAAGTGCTGTGTAATCTCCCGTTGCTCCATCCCTACACGCAAAACATGAAAAAAAAGGGAGAGGCTCACAATGATGATGGTCAGTCTCATCACAAGCTAGCATCAATTTCTTTGTGTCAATATGCATTCAACCATACACGAATCTATGTTTCACACATGAACCCTTCTATGAGAATTTCACAAAGAAATCAACTTTAATGTCATAATTCTAGCTATTGCTGTACATGATGATCAATACTAGAAATATAAACAATAATTTATGATTGATATGTAAAGTCAGGTTCCCGAATTCTTGTTCGATGCTCTTATAGCATGTTACCTACTTTTTAAAGCAAATTCAATAGAGAGGGAGTGGGTGGGGGGAGACTCACGTAGAATGACTCCCCAGTAAAGACAATGAAAGAGGTAGCTGAGGAAGGGGCGACCTCGAACCAACATCCGTCCTTAGTTTGCACTTCCAATCCGTTCACATGGTTCTGGTGAAGTATGGTCACGAAGTTTACATCGCGATGGCTACTAGCCCCAAGCTTCTTGGACTCCTCGGTCCCAGGAGCAGCATATTTCATGAGACGGAAATTGTATGCAACCGACTTGGCTAGAGATTCCAGGTACTTGTCTACGCCCAAGCTTCCCAAAACCAGCTTCTTCACTAGTGAATCCAACTCCAAAACCCTCGTCACATACGTTTTCATTGTCTCGCTGCATATTCATGAAAAAATGCACACATCGAAACCACAATTTCTGTAGATAGGGTTGTGGATTGGCATCTTCATAGATAATTCATTTTACATTTTCTTCTTGCACCGAAGTAAATGGAAATCAAATTCGCAGTCATTGGTGATCCATTTGATAAACATGTCTCTTAACACTTCCTTAATTGGAACGAATAATATAATTACCAGTAATTAAAAATAAAAAAGGATTACCAAAATCTTGTGTTTCCCTCCGGCCAAATGAGATTTGCAAATTCTTCGATAGAGCCCGAGTTGGGGGTGTAGTTCATTGCAAATGCCTCGTAGAGAGGTGAATGAGGAAGATTCCCAACGTAGCCGCCAAACACCTTATCGTCATCGAACCGGTGCTTCACATCGGTCGGGAGCTCGAGCAATGCCGCCAATTCTTGAAACACATCATTGTGAAGCTCCAAGGTCATCTTATCAGTCAAGGCTTCAAAGCAACCAAATTCTTCAAGGGCTTCTCGAACTTGACTTTGCAAGGAGTCCCATCGACTTGTCCCTGGCTTTGAGCCATCTAATTCAGACAGATCTATCAAGGGAAGCTTCAGTGTTGAAATAGAGTCCATGATCAATTTGTCTTTCTTTTCAAGTACTTTGTCTAAATGTCTTCTCCTATTCTTTTCTTGGGGTTCTCTGTTGGATTTATAGGGCTTGGCATTCTCGAAGTAGCCACGGTAGAAATTTGAAAGCTACAATATTTCCATGAAGAGTCGATTATTTTCCTTGTTTTCCCCTCTTTTAGTGGTTTAAACAAGAGTTGACTAGTGAATGCAAAGGTGATGGTTATCTTCCTTGCCGGCATGTCTTCTACGTGGAATACATGGAAACAAATGAGCAATCAAGTGACCCTAAATTTTTTTTATGTTATCAAAACCATAAATTTACCCATTATAATACAAATACCCGAATGATGTTACACGTGTATAAATTTGAATTTTTTTGTGACATAATAAAAAAATCATAGGTATTTATGTTATAAATTTACCCATTATTTTTTTTATATCCACTGATGTTTTGAAAAATGATAATAATAAAGAAAAGCAAATTGACTTTTTGAAGGTGAGCGAGTGGCTGGCAATAAATTACGAGCCCTTCCTTGTGTCCCTTTCCCGCTTGTTCTCGTTTGTTGTTCAACTGATCCGATTACGTCACGTAGACAACGATGAGATGGAGGCTCCTGATACCAACACATGTCGTTTCAATGGTACAAGTAGGCTTGTCGGCCTGTAGGTGTGTCTGGTTACGTGTGCAAGATGGGCCCCACACTCTTTGCAGATGACTAGGACCGTGAGTTGGGTTGGAGGGCTACGATAGATAATCCCCCCATTTTTATTTATTTAATCGACCATAATTTAGAAAAACGAGGTTGGTATTTATTCGCTTTCTCTTGTTTGTCTTTTTGGTCCCAAGAAGATATACCATATATATTCGCATCGAAGCATCCCGGAGAAAAGGGCACTCTATTCTTGTATTCCGATGTATAGTCGTTATTAGATGATATTGACCACTAAAATGGTCGAATGAGCGCTTTGAAGGGGAAAAGAACAGCTTTCTTGTTTTCCTGTTTTTGCACCCTTTTATGGGATATTTTCTGTAAAAATTAACGCTTTATTTGTTTTGCGAATATTAAATAATTTGAAAATTATATTTTTTTAAAAATGATTGCACCCTTTCTTTGGAAATTCTAGTAAGCTTTGTTTGTTTCATAGAAAATAAGAAATTTGGAAAATATCTTCCTAAAAAAAATAAATTTTATCTCTTATAAAAATGAATCCTTTTATATTCCTTTTATGCATCCGTATCGACAAAATTAGTGCATGAATTAGTAGGGTTTTGAATAATGATTTCTTTATTGTCCCACAGCATTGACAAAGCTTCTTCGTAGCGTTCTAGCTTGGCATGACAAAACCATTGTAATTATCTTATTTTCTACATATATTATGAAAAGAATATCTTCTCTATATGATTATACATATTCTTTTTTTTTGTCTGTTCTGCTCTATCTTTCAACTTACTCTCAAACTTTTACCTTACCTCTTTACAAAGCGTGAGACTCAAATTCCATACTTGAAACTGAACGTTTTCATCTGTAACCCCTTTTAAAATGTGGAGATTCGTACCCCTTACCTGCTCATTCCTATATGGGAAGGGTGGCCATTGGAGCATCATGCATTCTCATGAAAAGGGTACTAAGTTTTAAATTGCACATAATTGACACATACCTACATTGGATTTGGACATATGAAGTTGAAATTGTTAATGCAACTGCATTTCTTAGTTTATTTTAGGACTTGATTGAATTTTACACAATAGATTTTTGATTGATTTGAAATTTTTCCATTGAGCTTTGAGATAGCTTGCTTGATGAGGCGATGGGTCTATAGCCAAAAATATGTGATCAAGCAATAAAATAAACAAAATAAAGGAATCCAATTGGATATCAGATTTACGTGGATTGGTCAATGGAACTAACCTCAAGGGCATTGAAACTAGGAAAGAGCATAGAAACTTGAAAGCATTAAAGAACATTGAATCTAGAAAAATAGTGAAGAGCATAGTGTTGACACCTAATTTTTGCTCAAATTATTACATATAGATTATTTAGGTGTTTAGTATAGTTTTTTTTTTTAAAATGGAAGATGTTTTTCCTAAAAAAAATATATTATTATTAAAAAATTAATTAAAGAAAAGATAAAAAAGTTTAAAAAAAGATTAAAAAAGAAAAAAAAAAAAAGAAAAAAAAAAAGCTAGGGCCAATGATCTAAATGTGACTAGCCAAGCCCAGGAGGTCAAATTGGAATTAAAATGGCAAATTGGAGCCAAAATGCAATTTCCAAAAGTTGAGGGACTAATTCGCAAATTTTGCAAAATTTCACCCGAGCCCTTAAATCATCATCTTAGCCCCCAATTGAGTTGAAATTGAACTTGGGCCAGGTCTAATTAATGGAATTGGGAATGACAAAATTACATTGAATTGGACATTTTCGGGCAAGAAAATGGCTAACTTTGAGGGACTCTCTTGCAAAATTGGGTGGAGAAAATTGTGAAAAATGGTCAAGATCTTAAACTACTATAAATGAGGTTGCTAATTGATAAAAAACCGGGGCCAAATTGATGGATTAAAGCACTCAAACCAGCTACCAAAACCCAAGCCACGGTTAGGTCTTAATTCGAAGCTGCTAAGTAGGCATATTGGTGGCCCCACCATATCCCACTCAGCCGCCCATTTAGCTCGATCTTTCCACGTGATGGAAGACTGTAATGAGTAGTGCAAGTGGACGGAAATTTTGCAGGGATAAGCTGCTGAAAGCACGAGAAAATCGCAGCAAAGTCTGCATACTCAACAGCTGCAGAATAAAAAAAAATTGGCCAAGTCAAAGAGTGGGTGAAGTAGCCCTGTTGACAGGCTTGGTAGGTGGACAAAAGGCCGACCAAAAATCTTTTAATTGAGGGGATAAGATCTACGAAGGGAGCTCTTTCGGAGGCAGGAGAGAAAGGGACGGGAGAGAGAGGGGAGAGCTCGGAATCGTTACCCAAAAACACCTTCAGAAGCAACTCCAGAAAAGCAAAAACCCAAAAAATCCAAACCGACCTTGAGAGAGAAAAAGTGAGATTTTCACAACCCTTCGGCCAGAATTAGTCAAAACCTTCAACTAGAGAGTGAAATTTCACTCAAATATCTTTCCATCCATAGGTCGCACGTCCCAAATGGAGATCGGGAAGGCCTCCTAAAGCCCCCCGAACAGCACCCTTCTGGCGGGCCAAGAAACCCCGAAAATTTGTCCAAGTGTTGAGCCCAGTTGGTCACGAGTGAGGGAAAGCCAGTGTTTTTGAGAAAGTTGAGAAATAAATGAGGAAAATCTTGACTTTTATCCCAAACTAGAATACATATAGTTTGGGTTGGTGTCAATTTTTCCAACAAAAGACATCTCAAAGTCTAATTTTAGAGGTCAACAAAAACCTTCGTTGTTAGTTCTTTTTTTTGCAGATCTCATTTCCAGTTGAAGAAGCTAACTTGCACGGCCCCCCGAGGATAATTTCTTGGTTTCCTCGGCCGAGAACCACTTGCAAAAGAAACTAGGAAGCAAGGTAAGTATCCTAGATGTATTTTTGTTCGAGCTTGAACATGTTTTAATAGTGAAAAATCAAGAGGAAAACTAGTCCAAAAAACTTATTTTGAGGCTGGAATTTTTCGAAGTGTTGAAATCTCTTCAAGAGTTTTGCATGTCTGCTTCTTGGAGAGGTCGTTTTGATGTTGTTCGGTGAGTCATTATTCTCTATGATGTTTGTTGCATTTGAAAGCCCATGTTACCTACTTTCACGCAGATCAAGTAGCATTTCCCTTAGATCTCGTATGTGATGAGTGTCGGGGCTTGAATATGGGCATGTAACCTGTTTGCTTGACTTAGGTTCAAACCCAGATTTGCAAAATCAGCTCAAACCCGTGTATTTGAGGACGATTTTAGCTTGGTTCTAGTGTGTTTTTAGCTATGATTTCTATCTAATCTTGTTTTTTGCATGTGATAGTATAATCTTAATACTTTAGTTCCACATGAGATTGCTTATGAGTTGAGATTGAAGGCTGCAAACATGGCTCGAGGAGGCTATCGGGGCTAGTTTCGACAAAATGCCCAAACAAAACTTCGATCTTGAAACGGTCGATTTGAGCTTGATTATTGTGATATTCATTTGCTGTGTTACTCCATGTTAGCATAGATCGGTTTAAGGAATTATTATTAATTTTTTTAAAAATAATAATAATAAAAAAAGAGAAAAATATGAAAATTTCAAAAATATCAAAAAATGTTAGATAGCATCAAATTAGGATAGAAATGACATATATGAAATTTTCCTAATTTTAAAAGGTCATTTTCCTAATTTAATGCTATTTTGGTATTATATAACCATTTTTATAAATAATCCATTTTGCGTAGATTAAAACTATTTAAAGTAATTTCATGCATATAGAGTAATTTCATGCATATTTGAATTCTCATTTTGCTCATGGGGGTCCTGTCCCGGGGCGTGATAACAATTCCATGTAATATTATTTGCCCGACTTGTATCGGGTTTACCTTTTCCGCGTTTATTTTCAAGTCATTTCAATTTCTTGGATGTTTACTTATGCCGCTTTTCATTAATTTGAGTGTAAATTTCTCTTCTAAATTATGTCAGGATTAGTCTAGAAATTAAAAAAAAAACTACAAAAACATTTGCATAGACACTTAGTGGTTTCATAAAGATTATAATTGGTAATCAAGATTGTGTGGTCATTTAGATAAACAACATTCCAAGTTAGTGGTACCACAAGGGCGCTAATAGAAACATTGGCGTAAACAAGTTCCCGTTCCTAGAAATCTCTGGTTGCGTAGGAATCGAGGCAACACTCCCGTGTCTTGATTGGTTTCTAGCCGACCCCAATAGGCTAGTGGCGACTTCTAGAATTACATATGTTGTTAAGAACTAAAAAACAAAATCCAACGTCGCGCGAGGTATGGGCTTGGGAGAGCCCGCGCCTAATTTAGGGCCATTGGTCCGCCTCTTTAGGCAAATACCCCTAAACCTTCTTCCTTTTCCCCCGAACGGAAAAAAAAGAGGTCGTGACACATATAAACTAGAAACTAGTAAAAGCATAACGTCTTCATGGTTCCCAATGTGTCTTCTTTCAAACTTCTGAGATGGACTCAAGAGATCGATACGGCTTCTCGGTTGAATCGACAACTTCATCGGACTTCATCGACAATCGACAACTTCATCGATAAGAGGTTTCGTTGAGCTTGAATGTGGGTCGATCTTCTTGGTCGAGAGAGCTGGTCTTCAATGTGGGCTGCATCAGTTTCCTGACTCTTAATTATATGCAATAATTCAACGTTTCACAATTTCTCGCTAGTCAATTTCATAGATGAGTTACATAAAATTTTATCATAAGATTTTCACGGTTTCAAATTCTCATGATGAAATTCACAAGCCACACAATTAATTGTCATGGAAGGAAGTTTTTTTTTTTTTTTTGATGCAATTTATTAAGAAAACTCACTTCTTATATAGAAAAGATTTGGATCCAAAATAGGAAATCTACTCAAACCAGGAATCCTACTCTAACTAAAAATAAGTCCTGCCAATATGACAACATCGTTATTTATCATCAATGATGATGCCACAATGATCACAAATTCCCATATGTGTGGATTTGGCTACTGGAGCTATGGAAATCAAAGATATTGAAGACCAATAACTAAGAAATATTGAAAAGCAAATCCACAGAGGATTATTATTTTATTATGGAATGAAAAACATTGTGGATTATTGAATTTAAGAAATCTTTTAAATGGCACAAAAGTGTTTTCGGTTGTAGTACTTCCAAGCCAAATCCAAAAAAAATAAAAAATGCATGTAATATGTCACGTCCCAATCCTCCGAGCGCGTGCCCATCCCTCATTGGTCGATTAAATAGCAACGTCTTAGGACGCATCACCGACCCATTCATTTTAATGCACATGCGGAAGCAAATAATTAATCCCTAGACAACAACAAGATGGGATAGAAAAATAGGGCCATAAATTTTTCGAACTGAAAATCACAACATGCTTATGTATACATATATCAAGCCATGTCATATACAATACTAGTCTATAAAAACAAGGTTTGTAAAATAGGGGGGGGTTTCATAAAACTACAGATCCTCATCCTTCTTCTCATCCTCATTGGAGCCTTCAGCTGAATACACTGGAGTCCCTAGATCTGAAAAAGATCCGGGTCTACCACCGAACCACCGAGGGGATCTACTGTGCCATTCCCAAAAGCAACCTCCAGCACGTATATAGGTATCTCAGATTCCGGTATGGGACCTTCTCTCAGTCCATTCCGCTCATGACGGTACCATGACCTGTATTGATGAGGTACCTATGGGGTAGAGCCTCATCAACCCAGACCACGGACTTCAAGAGCTCATAGACCAAACCCCTTGGGTGCCCATGAATTGAATATAGACTACCTGCTCTGTAACCTTCTTTGGCTGACTAAAACGCTTGGGAGGAGCTACCATTTAGGGACCTGAAAATGTTATCCCACAACGGGGTGAGACGATGTCTCAGCAAGTTCACTCCCTAAGACCCGAGTAGGAAGAAAATACTCTCCAAGGGCTGCCTAAGCACAAACATGAGTCAGAGGACTTACCTTTGCCTCAATTCCTTCTTGCAAGTCAGTATAATTTATAAATTCAATGAATCATTTCAACACCTCAAAGCGTCAAGTTAGATGGAGTCACCGATCAATCGACTCAATCGATTCCATGTCATCAAGACCATCACTCGGTCAATCCACCTAATACTATCTATCCAGTTCGATTATATCAGGAACTGCTCACCCTAAGCTGAAGATAGATAGTATAGCTCACTCAAAGCTGATAATAAACATAGCTCGCAAGAAGCTGATAACAGAGTATACTGCTCACCCAAAGCTGATATATCGAGGCCCGCAGGCTGATATAGGATACTCACAAGGCTCACCAAAAGCTGCTAAGGTATATTGCTCACCCAAAGCTGACATATCAAAACCTGCAGGTTGATATAGTATACCGGTATACTACTCACCCAAAGCTGACATATCAAGCTCGTAGGCCGATATAGTATATCATCCTGATCATCTAACATTTTCACCATTTTTATCATACCCGATAAAAATAATCGTGTGTGGGTATACAGTCGGCCTTAGCCAAAATACAATATTTTCCCACTTGAAAATCTCACTATTTATTATAGCGCCTAAAACATTTTTGGCGTTAAAAACCGACGCCCCGGTATTTTCTGACTAAATACCAAAATTATTAAATTTTGGGATAAATACCTAAAATTGTAAATCACACTCAAATTACACCATCCAGCACTCAATTAAATAAACATATTACACCACTACAATTAGGATAAAATTCAGGTCACTGGCTATCCCGGTCTAATTTCCGGAAAATAATAATAAATTAAATACTTTCAAAAAATAATTATTAAATACCAATAAATACCAAAAATGCACACTTAGGCCGGAAAAGTCTAATTAAAAGCCGAGATGGGCCCAAAATTTTTTTGAGACTCGTTAGATAAATACTACGACTTATCTACTTGCTAATTGCACTAATCTAACCACCTAACATGCAATATCAAATGATTAAATTGCTAATCTATTCTAACTATCCACCTAAATCATAATTAACTTAAATTAATCAACCCTTAAGCATAATTAACTTTCCTAAGCATGGTTTAGTGAGTAAATTCACTTGATTAGTGATCCAACGAGCTCACTTCGACGGGGACGTAGAGATGATCGACAATCTCTAAAGCAGGGACACCAAGCGGGGTCGGGAATGGCTCAAAAACGGGCCAAATAGTGGGCTGGAGACCCACTAACTTCGGCTTCTATTCTTGGCCGAACAAGATTGCTCCGGGGACCAGTTGAGCTGGAAACGAGCAGGGAAGGGCGGACAGGCTGCGGCAAGGCTTTCGGCGATTCAGCAAGCGTCCAGGTAGTTCCGGTGACGGTGAGGGGAGTTCGAATAGTTCGGGGGACGTCTTGGGGTCACAATAGAGGTGGAACGGCGGTTGGAAGGGCTGGACGATGCGCGGGGGACGCACGGCTTGCGGTGGCGCTGGATGGCGGCAGCGGTTCGGACAGGCAAGGGCTGGCTATTGGTCAATTTTCTAGGTTGAGGATCTTCGAATAGCAACGGGGAAGGAGGAAGGGGTCGACGGATGAGGAGGAAGGAGGAGGGGGGAATCGGTTGGCCTTGGAGGGGGCCACCTTGGTCTCCTCTCTATCTCTTTGTCCCCTTGGTTGACCCCACCAATACCTAGCTGGTTTCCTCAGCATTTTGTAGCCACAAGGCTTCCTGTAGAAGTTAATAAAAAGGTCCAAAGGCAGTGTCCATGGGGGAGCTACGAAATATGAAGATCTACCCACCAAATTGGATCAATCCTCGTCTAATTGAAGTCAATTCCGGCCCTATAAAATCCACCGACGTATCCTCCATCAAATTGACATTTTCCTCGCCAATAGAACCTACTTGCATCCCAATTTTGCGATCGAAAACGGTCCTCGGAATTTCTTGGACAAAAACGGCCTTATGTCGACTTTTCGCCAAAAATCTCGGTTGTAGAAAAATCTTCGGAGGATGAGTCAACGTTCTTAAAACGACTCGTGACAAGATAGAACTTTCACTTTCTAAAATCGGATTCAAATTCACGGTTAATTTCAATCTGGCGCGATTTTATCGTGACCTAGGCTACCGGGTAGCTTTTAGAACTTTTTAATGCAAATGACCCGTGGTCAATTTTCTTCGAGCCATAATGAACCTCTTTGACACATTAACGACTCTCGGTAGTTGTGAAAATCTTGAGGTTTCAAATACGGACACAGGGTACCAAAACGACAGAAAAATCAATCTAGTGCCGATCGACGAGAATTTTTCAATTTGGTGGAATCACCCACGTTTAATCATACATCTCAGTCGAATCAACCTATCTCTGATCTCTTATCGATCTTTACTGTGCCGTAATGATCTCTGCAGATGAGCACGCTTGAGTAGTCGATTCCTCGTTGAATTCTCAAGTCTATTGCATTAAAATCCCTTAATGACTTCCCCCGATAGTCTAGTTATCTCATGAGTGATTAGCTCTGAGAATAGCACTATAGGCGTGTCGATGAAAGGCCTGATTTATTTAATTGAAAACAGAATTGAAATTTTAGGATGTCACATAATAAAATAAACAACATGAAAGTATCCTCATTTCTAAAACGATCCAAAGACAGAAACAATACAAATAGAATTCAATCCCTTTAATTTTTTGTTATTTTCTTTTTCCATATTCTAGTATCCATACTCTCTTCGGCAACCTTCTAAAGTGCATGTAAGTTATGTGTGCGATATAAAGTTCATAATGTGGAACTTTTTTAATTCATCGTATTGGCTTAGCTCATCCAAAATGAAAAGTAATGAGTATTCAAGCATGAACTTTTACTTTAGAAATATGTTAAGTTTTCCATCAATGCAAACTAAACAATTCACTCGAAATCATTGATTTGAAACACTAACTTTTGTTTTGGGCCAAAAAGAACCCGATTCACTAACCTTGACTCTTTCATTTTTGGCTACTCATTACTCTTTCTCATTGAAATGGACAAGTTTTCGTACTAGTTTCCATGTATGAAAATCTTAATGGTGAGTCTTCTTGTCTTTTTAAGTATATATATATATTTAAATCCTTTCGAAAAATTGACATGTGCACCTTCTGATTACTTAAGGCACGCATATCAACCATTCTATTTCTATTCTAGAACAATTTTTCTATTTCAGAACAGAAATCTATTTGGTGACGCAATTTCGTTTTTCTATTTCTAGAACAAATTTTTAGTTCAGAAATAGGTTTGGAATAGAAATGATATATAAAAACTCTTGTTATCACTGGCCCTCTCTATTAATCGGCCACCTACTCGTTGTTGCCATCATCTGCTGCTGGTCGCCGGCTGCCTTCCGTTAATCATTGCCGATCGTCAATTGCCATCTGTTGTCGCTGTTTGTCGATTATTGCCAACATCCGCCGATTGCTATTGCGGCCACTATCTGCCGCCCACTGGGTAGGAGGAATTTTGTGTCGTTATTGAACATAATTCTATTTCAAGAATAGAAATTTTGCATCATTATCAAACACAAATTTTTGCTCAAAAACTTACGTAGAAATAGAAATAGAAAAATATATTTTTTTTCCAATAATCAATTTCTAACCAAAATGATTATGATTGGCGCCTTTATTGTGTCTTTTCTTCCACTCTAGTTATTGTGTAGTTTTTTTTTTTTTTTTTTTTTTTAGACCATCTATGTTCTCTTTCACATTGGATCTTTGCCTCTTTAGAAGTCCCATCAAATGGAAAAGTTTAGCAACAACACAAGAGTGTTAAATTCAAAATATATTTTCCTACAAAAGATACACTAGTTAACCAGTATTGAGGGAAAAACTCCAGGTGGAGAGTGCCCCGTCACAATCTCGAGAGTAACAGAGCCATTCCCTTCTCATTTCCCAACTAGAAATCTACCAAGATAAGGCATCCTTTATGAGATTAACTCGAGATATATTTTCAACAAGGTCCAAGCACTTCACTAAAGCATCAGATCTCCATCATTTATAGAGATGAAAGACCAGTGTTTATAGAGAAGTTTTTTGGCTCCTACATAATAGTACATCTTACGTGAGCCAAACTTATTTCAATTACACAATAACCTCTTTTTCTTTGAAATTTTTGAAAGTAGTAGAATGCTTTTTGCTGCTTGTAGGAAATACTTAAAGAGTTCTTTGCTTAGAAGAGAGAAGAGAGAAAAAATTTCTTCACAAACACCCATTTCTTTGTTGTTTTCTTTCACAATACTTGCTTGCCAGAAGTAATCTCATCATCAACAGCCTGAAGCACACATAGCTTCAAGGATCTGCAATTGGCTCAAATATTATAACCTCAACAAGCTCCAAAGAGGAAAGAAAGGGAAACCTGATAAGTTTCCCAAATACTAAGTGACACGCACTCAATTAATTATTAACGACGGTAAAACGTATGCTTAAGATTTCACTTGCAATTGATTGGTGGGGCTAAAGGACACTCGATGGTTCAAAGCATCTCAACTTCAAATTCTGTAATAAGTATCGATCGCCGAAGGTTCACTTTCGCCCTCTTTGGTCTTGTAGATGCGGGAGAGACTGGCAACATCAAAGGGCTTGAAAAGCAAAGGGTGTTGGTCGTCCATAAGCTAATTAGGACACTGGATCGTCCCTTGAACAAAAGAGAAGAGTCCTATGCAATATCTTGCCTTGTGCCCGCTCATCATTACACGGTGACAAGGGCTATGTAATCTCCCATTGCTCCATCCCTACACGCAAAAAACGAAAAAAAGGGAGAGGCTCAAAATGATGATGGTGTGTCTCATTACAAGCTAGCATCGATTTCATTGTAACAATACGAATTCAACCGTACATGAATCTATGTTTCACATGTGAACCAGTCTATAAGAATTTCACAAAGAAATTAGCTCTAATGTCATAATTCTAGCTATTGCCGGACGTGATGATCAATAATAGAAATATAAACAATAATTTAACATTGATATGTAAAGTCGGGTTCTCGAATTCTTGTTTGATGCTCTTATAGCATATCACCTACTTTTTGAACCAAATTCAATAAAGAGAGAGTGGGTGGGGGGAGACTCACGTAAAATGACTCCCCAGCGAGGACAATCAAAGAGGTAGCTGAGGAAGGGGCGACCTCAAACCAACATCCGTCCTTAGTTTGCACTTCCAATCCGTTCACATGGTTCTAATGAAGTATGCTCACGAAGTTTGGGTCGCGATGGCACCCAGGCCCACACTTCTTGGACTCCTTAGTCCTAGGAGCAGCATACCTCATGAGATGGAAATGGTATCTAACTGACTTGGCTAGAGATTCCAGGTACTTTTCTACGCCCAAGCTTCCCAAAACCAGCTTCTTCACTAGTGAATCCAACTCCAAAACCCTCGTCACATACGTTTTTATTGTCTTGCTGCATATTCATGAAAAAAGGCACACATCGAAACCACAATTTCTGTAGATAGGGTTGTGGATTTGCATCTTCACAGATGATTCATTTTACATTTTCTTCTTGCATCGAAGTAAATGGAAATCAAATTCGCGTCGTTGGTGATCCATTTGATAAACATGTCTCTTAATACTTCCTTAATTGGAACAAATAATATAATTACCAATAATAAAAAAAAAGGATTACCAAAATCTTGTGTTTCCCCCCGGCCACATGAGATATGCAAGTCCTTCGATTGAGCCCGAGTTGGCGGTGTAGTTCATTCCAAATACCTCGTAGAGAGGTGAATGAGGAAGATTCCCAAGGTAACTGTCATGCGGCTTATCTGGACATTGAACCGGCGCTTCACATCGGTCGGGAGCTCGAGCAATGCCTCCAATTCTTGAAACGCGTCATTGTGAAGCTCCAAGGTCATCCTATCAGTCAAGGCTTCGAAGCAACCAAATTCTTCAAGGGCTTCTCAGACTTGACTTTGCAAGGAGTCCCATCGACCTGTCCCTGGCTTTGAGCCATCTAATTCGGACAGATCTATTAGGGGAAGCTTCAATATTGAAATAGAGTCCATGATCAATTTGTCTTTCTTTCCGAGTACTTTTTCTAAACGTCTTCTCCTATTATTTTGTTGGGGTTCTCTGCTGGATTTATAGGGCTTGGCATCCTCGAAGTAGCCACAGTAGCAATTTGAAAGCTACAATCTTTCCTGAAGAGTCGATTATTTTCCTTGTTTTCCCGTCTTTTAGTGGTTTAAACAAGAGTTGACTAGTGAATGCAAAGGTGATCAAGAGTTGACTAGTGAATGCAAAGGTGATGGTTATCTTCCTTGCCGGCATGTCTTCTATGTGGAATACATGGAAACAAATGAGCAATCAAGTGTCCCTGATTTTTTTTTTATATTATCAAAAACCCTAAATTTACCCATTATGATACAAATACCCGAATTATTTTACATGTGTATAAATTTTAAATTTTTTGTGACATAATAAAAAAAATTATAGGTATTTATGTTGAAATGAGCATAGATTGAGGTTTTTTGAGAATTTTTTTTTTTATATTTTGGTTTTTTTTTTTAAATTCCCACCGATGTTTTGAAAAATGATAATAATAAAGAAAAGCAAATTGACTTTTTGAAGGTGAGCGAGTGGCTGACAATAAATTACGAGCCCTACCTTGTGTCCCTTTCCCTCTTGTTCTCGTTTGTTGTTCAACTGATCCGGTTACGTCACGTAGACGACAATGAGATGGAAGCTCCTGATACCGACACGTGTTGTTTCAATGCTACAACTGGGGTTGCCAGCCAGTAGGTGTGTCCGGTTACGTGTGCAAGATGGACCCACACTCTTTGCAGATGACCAGGACTGTTTGTTGGGTTAGAGGGCTAGGATAGATAATTCCCCATTTTTAATTATTTAATCGACCATAATTTAGAAAAACAAGGTTGGTATTTATTCGCTTTCTCTTGTTTGTCTTTTTGGTCCCAAGAAGATAACCATATATATTCGCATCGAAGCATCCCGGAGAAAAGGGCACTCTATTCTTGTATTCCGATGTATAGTCGTTATTAGATGATATTGACCACTAGAATGGTCGAATGAGCACTTTGAAGGGGAAAAGAACAGCTTTCTTGTTTTCCTGTTTTTGCACCCTTTTATGGGATATTTTCTGTAAAAATTAACGCTTTATTTATTTTGCGAAGATTAAATGATTTGAAAAATATTTATTAAAAAATGATTGTACCCTTTCTTTGGGTATTCTGGTAACCTTCGTTTGTTTACGGAAAATAAAAAATTTGAAAAATATCTTCCTAAAAACAATAACTTTTATCTCTTATAAAAATGAATTGACAAAAAATATTTTCTTCATTCATAAATTTTTTTTAGACATAAACTGTACTCGATTATGGAAGCTTCTTTTTATTGACTAAGCATTTCAAGCAATACAAGTGATTGTTTATAAGGAAATAGTTTCTAAATTATTTATTTTCCTCGCAAAATAAACAGAATTCTTTTATATTCCTTTTATGCATCCATATCTTACGAAATTAGTGCATGAATCGGTAAGGTTTTGAATAATGATTTCTATACCATCCCACAGCATTGACAAAGCTTCTTTGTAGCATTCTAGCTTGGCATGACAAAACCATTGTAATTATCTTATATTCTACACATATTATTGAAAGAGTATCCTCTCTCCATGATTATAGATATTCTTTTTTTGTCTGTTCTTCTCTATCTTTCAACTTACTCTCAAACTTTTGTCTTATCTCTTTGCAAAGCGTGAGAGTTAAACTCCATACTTGAAACTAAACGTTTTTATCTGTAGCCCCTTTCAAAAAGTGAAGATTCGTACCCCTCACTTGCTCATTCATATATGGGAAGGGTGGCCATTGAAGCATCATGCATTCTCGTGAAAAGGGAACTAAATTTTATATTGCACATAATTGACACATATCTACACTAGATTTGGACATATGAAGTTGAAATTGTTAGTGCAACTACATTTCCTAGTTTATTTTAGGACTTGATTGAATTTTACACAATAGATTTTTGATTGATTTGCAATTTTTCCGTTGAGCTTTGAGATAGCTTGCTTGATGAGGTGATGGGTCTATAGCCAAAAATATGTGATCAACCAACAAAATAAACAAAATAAAGGAATCCAATCGGATATAAATTTACATGGATTGGTCAATGGAACTTACCTCAAGGGGAGAGCAGAACAAAATTTCTTCTATAAATTGGGCGATGTCGCAGATATTAGAAGGATACTCGAGTTATTGAAACACTCATAGTGTTTTTGATGCAAGCCAAGGTTAGGCTTTCTCAAACAGTAGGATCGAGAGAGTGACTCGCACATGGGAAACAGGACGGACATAAATTTTGGGACTACGCAAGCTCAGGAGAACAGTCATAGCTTTGTCGATACAGATTGGATCAACCTGATTCGAAAGCCAAATGAACAAAGACTTTTGGATCTACAATTTCTTTGTTTTGGGTTTTCTGATTTAAGTACTGTAGGATGGTCGAATTTGGGTTGGAAGTGGGTGAAAAATAACGAACAGAACAGGAAAAGATAGAAACTTCGTTGGTTGCTCTTCTAGGCTTCCAAGGAAGTTGAAAGGGCACCGATTCTTCTAGATCGATGATTGCAACCTTTCAAGAATGCAGATTTCGAAAAGCTCCGACTCTTCAAGGACGGAGTGAAAACCCTTTTAGGTTTTCAAGGATATGAACTCTGCAAGGTTCACGAAACTTGCTTGAAAGCAAAGTTTTCATTCATCAAAAGTCGTCTATCTTGTACAAGAAATTGGATGGCATATATCCTCAAAGAAATAAAGACATTGCATTGAAATTAGGAAAGAGCATAGAAACTTGAAAGCATTAAAGAACATTGAAACTAGAAAAATAGTAAAGAGCATAGAAACTAGAAACTAGTAAAAGCATAACATCTTCATGGCTCCCAAGGTGTCTTCTTTCAAACTTCTAAGATGGACTCAAGATATCGATATGGCTTCTCGGTTGAATCAACAAGTTCATTGAACTTCATTGACAATCGACAACTCAATCGATAAGAGGTTTCGTCGAGCTTGAATGCGGGCCGATCTTCTTGGTCGAGAGAGCTGGTCTTCAATGCAGGCTACATCAGTTTCCTCACTCTTAATTATATGCAATAATTCAATGTTTCACAATTTCTCGCTAGTCAATTTCACAAATGAGTTACATAAAAATTTATCACAAGATTTTCACGGTTTCAAATTGTCATGATGAAATTCACAAACCGCACAATTAATTGTCATGCAATGAAGTTTTTTTTTTTTTGGATGCAATTTATGAAGAAAACTCACTTCTTATATAGAAAAGATTTGGATCCAAAATAGGAAATCTACTCAAACCAGGAATCCTGCTCTAACTAAAAATAAGTCCTGCTAATATGACAACACCGTTATTTATCATCAATGATGATACCACAATGACCAAAAATTCACATATGTGTGGATTTGGCTACTAGAGCTATGGAAATCAAAGATATTGAAGACCAATAACTAATAGATATTGAAAAGCAAATCCACAGAGGATTATTATTTTATTGTGGAATGAAAAACATTGTGGAATATTGAATTTAAGAAATCTTTTAAATGGCACAGAAGTGTTTTCAATTGTCGTACTTCCAAGCCAAGTCCAAAATAAAAAATAAAAAATGCATGTAATAAAATACACAACATGAAAGTATCGTCACTTCTAAAACGATCCAAAGGCAGAAACAATACAAATAGAATTTGATCCCTTTAATTTTTTGTTATTTTCTTTTTCCATATTCTATTTATCAATACTCTCTTCGGCAACCTTCTAAAGTGCATGTAAGTTATGTGTGGGATATAAAGATTATAATGTGGAACTCTTCTAATTCATCGTTTTGGCTCAGCTCATCCAAAATAAAAAGAAATGAGTATTCAAGCATGAACTTTTACTTTTGAAATATGTTAAGTTTTCCATCAGTGCAAACTAAACAATTCACTCGAAATCATTGATTTGAAACACTAACTTTTGTTTTGGGCCAAAAAGATCCTGTGTCACGCCCCGATCCTCGAGCGCGTGCCTATCCCTCTACGGTCGATTAAAAAGTGACATCCCAGGACGCATTGCCGACCCATTCATTTTAATACGCATGCAAAAGCAGATAAATAATCCCCAGACAATAATACAATGGGATAGGAAAATAGGGCCAAAATTTTAAAAAACGATATATATATATATATACACACACACACACACACATATAACAAACCGAGTCGTATGTATACAATACAAGCCACTCTATTCACAGAGTCTACAAAACAGGGGTGGGGGTTTCACAAAACTAGGGATCCTCGTCCTTCTCTCCATCTTCGTCCACACTCTAACTGGAGTCTATCTCCAAGTACACAGGACTTCCGAGGTCTTCAAGATCCGGGTCTACTACGTCTGTGACCGAGCCTTGAGGAGGATCTGTTGTGCCTTTTCCAAAAGCACCCTCTAGCACATACAGAGGTATCTCAGATTCCGGTATAGGACATTCTCTCTGGCCATCCTGAGCTTGGCAGTACCATGATTTGTATTGGTGGGGTACCTTTTTGGATAAACCTGCATCGACCTAGGCTATGGACCTCACCAACTCATAGGTCCAGCCCCTAGGGCTCGCATGCAATGGAATATGAGACGTCTGTTCTGTGACCTTCTTAGGCTGTTCAAAATGCTCTGGGGGAGCTGCCATCTAGGGACCTAAAAATGTTATCTCACGACGAGGTGAGACGATGTCTCCGTGGGTTCAACCCCCTAAGACCTAACTAAGAAGAAAATACGCCCTAGGGGCTACCTAAGCACAAACACAAGCATAAGCCAAAGGACTTACCTTAGCCTCAGTCTCTCCCTGTAAGTCAGTACAATTCTAATAACCATTCAATCATTTTAACCAATCAGATTGAACTATCGATCAATCGACTCAATCGATTCCATGTCAACAAGACCATTCTCCGGTCATCTCAATCAATACTATTTATAAAGTCCAACCACCTTGCGGACAGCTTACTCTAATCTGAAAATATATAGTATAGCTCACCAGAAGCTGCCAAATATACTGATATAGTATATTAAATATGTTCGCCAGAAGTTGCCGGATAAATTGATATAGTATACTAAATATGCTCGCTAGAAGCTACCAGATAAATTGATATAGTATACTATTTATGCTCATCAAAAGCTGCTAGACCACAGTTCGCCGGTTGATATAATATATCATCTTGTTCATCTAATAATTTCGCCATTTTTATCATACCCAATAAAAATACTTGTGTATGGGTACACAGTCGGTCTTAGCCAAAATATAATATTTTCTCACTTGAAAATCCCACTAATTTTAACTGTCCACAAATCCATTTTTGGCACTGTAAACTGACCGCCCACTGATTTTATAATTAATTATTTAAATTAATTAATTTTGGGATAATTACCCACAATCACAAATCACACTCAATTTGCACAAAAGAACAGTCAATTAAATAAACAGATCACACTACTGCAATCAGCATAAAATTCCGGTCACCGATTATCCCAGTCTAATTTTCGGAAAATAAATAATTAGATAAATAATTACGAAAAATAATTAATAAATGCCAATAAATTGGACTTAGGCTCGTAAAGCCTAATTGAAAGCCGAGACGGGCCCATAAAATTTTTGAACTACTCTAGATAAATACTAAAGCTTATCTAGGCTCTAATTACACTACTCTAACCATCTAACATGCAATAACAATTAATTAAATTGCTAATATAATCTAATTATTCACCTAATCCATGCTTAGTCTAAACTAATCAACCCTTAAATATCATGAACTTACTAAGCAATGATTAGTGAGTTAAACTCACTTGATTAATGATCCGCTCAGATCAAAATGACGAGGACGTGGTGGGGGACGAGAAACTCCAAAGCGGGACCGCCAAACGGGGTCGGGAAAGCCTTGAAAGCAGGCCAAATAGTGGTTGGAATACCCACTACTATCTGGTTCTGTTCTTGGCCAAGAAGGGTTGCTCTGGTGGTTGGCTGAGCTGGAAACGATGAGCAAGGACCGACGGTGGCTACAGCAGCTCAGGCGGGCGACTCCGGTGGCTGGCGGTGGTGGAACAATGGTCGACGGTGCTAGACGGGGCTTGGACAACTTGCTGGATGCGGGAGCTGGGTGGGACGACGGCTAGGGACGTGCGGGACGGTAGGATGAGCATGCGGGGGCGCGGCGAGCGGCGTGATGGCTTGCGGTGGCGTGCGGTGGTCCGACGGGCTGCTCAGCGGTTTGCTAGCTTTCCTCTAGGTTGCTGAAGCTTCGAACAGCCAGAGGAGGAGGAGAGGGTCGACGGATGGGAGAGGAGGGAGGAGGAGACCGGTTTTGCTTGGAAGGGGCCACCAGTGGCCTCATCCTCATCTCTTTGTCCCCTTGGAGGGCTCCACCTTGCCCAGCTGGCTTGCATAGCCATTTTCAGACCAAAAACTCCCTTCTAGAAGCCTTGAGGAGATCCACAAGTTGGGTCCATGGGGGTGCTACGAATTTTGAATTTATTTCCCCTAAATTGGACTTCATTCCTTCCCGAACCAACTCGACTTGGCCTCTATAAATCCCACTGACGCATCATTGACCAAATTGGCATTTTTCCAAACCATTAGAACCTACTTGCATCCCAATTTCACGATCAAAAGCGGTCTTCTAAATTTTCTGGACGAACGACCCTACCTCGGCGATTTCCCAAAAAGTCTCGGTTTGCAGAAAAATCTTCGGAGACTGAGTTGACGTTCCTAAAATGACTCGTGATAATTTCTGAAATCAGATTCAAATTCGTTGTTAATTTCGATCTGGCACGATTTTAGCGTGACCTAGGCGACCTGGTAGCTTTCAGAAATTTTTAGTGCAATCGACCCATGGTCGATTTTCTTCGAGCCACAATGAACATCTTCGACACATTGGCGACTCTCGGTGGTCATGAAAATCTCAAGGATTCAAATACGGACACAGGGTACCATAATGATAGAAAAATCAATCTAATGCTGATCGACAAGAATTTTGTAATTTAGTGAAATTACCCACGTTTAACCACACTTTTTAGTCGAACCGACCTATCTCTGATTTTTAATCGATCTTATTGTGCCAAAATGATCTCTGCAGATGAGCACGGTCGAGTAGTCGATTCCTAGTCGAATCCTCAAGTTTATTGCATTAAAATCTCTTAATGACTTCCCTAGATAGTCTAATTATTTCATGAGTGATTGACTCTAAGAATAGCACTATAGGCATGTCAATGAAAGGCCCGATTAATTTAATGGAAAATAGAATTGAAAATTCAGGATATCACAACTCCTCCCCTATTATAAAAGTTTCATCCCCGAAATTTAAACAATTACAATACTTTAAGCAAAAAGGTGGGGGTACAATCGTCTCATCGACTCTTCGGTCTCCCAGGTTTCTCCTTCAGTGCCGTGGTGTTGCCAGACCACTTTGACCAACGGGATGGTCTTTGTACACAGAACTTGCTCTTTTCGATCCACTATCTGAATCGGGCTTTCAACGTACGACACTCAATCGTCCACATCCAATTCCTCGAAACCAACAACACAACCACACTTATATATATATATATATATACATACACACATATAACAAACTGAGTCGTATGTATACAATACAAGCCACTCTATTCACAGAGTCTACAAAATAAGGGTGGGGGTTTCACAAAACTAGGGATCCTTGTCCTCCTCTCCATCATCTTCCACACTCTAATTGGAGCCTATCTCTAAGTACACAAGACTTCTGGGGTCTATAAGATCCAAGTCTACTACGTCTACAACTAAGCCTTGAGGAGGATCTGTTGTGCCTTTCCCGAAAGCAACCTCCAGCACATACAAGGGTATCTCAGATTCCGGTATATGACCCTCGCTCTCGCCATCCTGAGCTTGGCGGTACCATGATCTATATCGGTGGGGTACCTTTTTGGATAAACCCGCATCGACGCAAACTATGAACCTCACCAACTCATAGGTCCAGCCCCTAGGGCTCCCATGCAACGGAATATGAGTCGTTTGTTCTGTGACCTTCTTAGCCTGTCCAAAATGCTCTGGGGGAGTTGCCATCTAGGGACTTGAAAATGTTATCCCACGACGGGGTGAGACAATGTCTTAGTGGGTTCAACCCCCTAAAACCTAACTAGGAAGAAAATACGTCCCGAGGGCTGCCTAAGCACAAGCCAGAGGACTTACCTTAGCCTCAGTCTCTCCCTACAAGTTAGTACAATTCTAATAACCATTCAATCATTCCAACCAATTAGATTGAACTATCGATCAATCAACTCAGTCGATTCCATGTCAACAAGACGATTCCCCGGTCATCTCAATCAATACTATCTATAAAGCCCGACCACCTTGCGGACAGCTTACTCTAAGCTGAAAATAGATAGTATAGCTCATCAGAAGTTGCCAGATATACTGATATAGTATACTAAATATGTTCACCAGAAGTTGCTAGATAAACTAATATAGTATATTAAATATACTCGCCAGAAGCTGCCAGATAAACTGATATTGTATACTATTTATGCTTGCCAGAAGATGCCAGACCACAATTCACAGGTTGATATAATATATAATCCTAATCATCTAACAATTTTGCCATTTTTATCATACCCGATAAAAATACTCGTGTGTGGGTACACAGTCGGCCTTAGCCAAAATATAATATTTTCTCACTTGAAAATCCACTAATTTCAACATTCCACAAATCCATTTTTAGCGCTATAAATCGATGCCCGGTGATTTTATAATTAATTACTGAAATTAATTAATTTTGGGATAACTACCCACAATCACAAATCACACTCAATTTGCACAAAAGAACATTCAATTAAATAAACAGATCGCATCACTGCAATCAGCATAAAATTCCGGTCACCGGCTATCCCGGTCTAATTTCCGGAAAATAAATAATTATTTAAATAATTACGGAAAATAATTAATAGATGCCAATAAATAGGACTTAGGCCCGTAAAGCCTAATTGAAAGCCGAGACGGGCCCGGATAATTTTCGAACCACTCTAGATAAATACTAGAGTTTGTCTAGGCTCTAATTACACTACTCTAACCACCTAACATGTAATAACAATTAATTAAATTGCTAATCTAATATAACTATCCACCTAATTCATACTTAGTCTAAAATAATCAAGCTTTAAACGTCATTAACTTATTAAGCAAGGATTAGTGAGTTAAACTCATTTGATTAATGATCCGCTCAGATCAAAACAATGGGGACGCGGTGGGGGACGAGAAACTCCAAAGTGGGACCGCCAAACGGGGTCGGGAAAGCCTTGAAAGCGGGCCAAACAATGGCTGGAACACCCACTACTATCTGGTTCTATTCTTGGCCGAGAAGGGCTGATTCGGTGGTCAGCTAAGCTAGAAACGGCGAGCAAGGACCGACGGTGGCTACAGCAGCTTAGGTGAGCGACTTCGGCGGCTGACGGTGGTGGAACGGTGGTCGGCAGTGCTAGACGGGGCTTGGATGACCTGCTGGACGCAGGAGCTGGGTGGGATGGTAGCCAGGGACGCGCGGGACGGTGGGACGAGCACGCGGGGGTGCGACGAGCGGCGTGACGGCTTGCGGTGGTGTGCGGTGGTCTGGTCAGCTGCTCGGCAGCTTGCTGGCTTTCCTCTGGGTTGCTGAAGCTTCGAACAACCAGAGGGGGAGGAGAGGGTCGACGGATGGGAGAGAAGAGGGAGGAGGAGAACGGTTTTGCTTGGAGGGGGCCACCAATGGCCTCATCCTCATCTCCTTGTCCCCTTGGAGGGCTCCACCTTGCCCAATTGGTTTGCACAACCATTTTTAGACCAAAAACTTCCTTCTAGAAGCCTTGAAGAGGTCCACAAGTTGGGTCCATAGGGGTGCTACGAATTTTGAATGAATTTCCCCAAAATTGGACTTCATTCCTTCCCGAACTAACTCGACTCGGCCTCTATAAATCTCATCGACGTACCATCGACCAAAGTGGTATTTTTCCAAGCCATTAGAACCTACTTGCATCCCAATTTCACGATCAAAAGCGGTCTTATGAATTTTCTAGACGAAAACAACCCTACCTCGGCTTTTTCCCAAAAAGTCTCGATTTGCATAAAATTTTTCGGAGACTGAGTTAACGTTCCTAAAATGACTTGTGACATGATAGAACTTTTAATTTCGATTTGGCACAATTTTAGCGTGACCTAGGCAACTTGGTAGCTTTCAGAAATTTTTAGTACAATTGACCTGTGGTCTATTTTCTTCAAGCCACAATGAGCCTCTTTAACATATTGGCAACTCTCGGTGGTCTTGAAAATCTTGAGAATTCAAATACGAGCATAAGGTACCAAAACGATAGAAAAATCAATCTAGTGCTGATTGATGAGAATTTTGTAATTTAGTGAAATCACTCACGTTTAACCACACATCTCAGTCGAACCAACCTATCTCTGATTTTTAATTGATCTTACTGTACCGAAATGATTTCTACAGATAAGCACGGTCGAGTAGTCGATTCCTGATTGAATACTCAAGTCTATTGCATTAAAATCTCTTAATGACTTCCCCAGATAGTCTAGTTATCTCACGAGTCATCGGCTCTGAGAATAGAACTATAGGCGCGTCGATGAAAGGCCGATTAATTTAATAGAAAATAGAATTGAAAATTCAGGATGTCACATCTCGGTTCACTAACCTTGACTCTTTCATTTTTGGCTACTCATTACTCTTTCTCATTGAAATGGACAAGTTTTCTTACTAGTTTCCATGTATGAAAATCTTAATGGTGAGTCTTCTTGTCTTTTTAAATATATATATTAAATCCTTTTGAAAAATTGAGATATGCACCTTCTGATTACTTAAGGCGCGCATAGCAACCATTTTATTTCTATTCCAGAACAATTTTTCTATTTGAGAACAGAAATCTGTTTGGTGACGCAATTTCATTTTTCTATTTCAAGAATAAATTTTTCATTTAGAAATAGGTTTGGAATAGAAATGAGATATAAAAACTCTTATTATCACTCGCCCTCTCTATTAATCAGCCACCTACCCGTTGTTGCCATCATCCATCGTCGGTCGCTGGTTGCCTTCCGCCGATCATTGCTGATCGTCAACCACCATCCGTTGTCGCTGTCTACCGATTATTGCCAACATCCGCCCGATTGCTATCGCGACCACCATCTGCTGCCCACTGGGTAGGAGGAATTTTGTGTCGTTATCGAACATAATTCTATTTCGAGAATAGAAATTTTGCATCGTTATCAAACACAAATTTTTGCTCAAAAACTTACGCAGAAGTAGAAATAGAAAAATCTATTTTTCTTCCAATAATCAATTTCTAACCAAAATGATTATGATTGACGCATTTATTGTGTCTTTTCTTCCCCTCTAGTTATTATGTATTTTTTTTTCTTTTTACGCCATCTATGTTCTCTTTCACATTGGATCTTTGCCTCTTTAGAAGTCCCATCAAATGGAAAAGTTTAGCAACAACACGGGAGCGTTAAATTCAAAATATATTTTCCTACAAAAGATACACTGGTTAACCAGTATTGAGGGAAAAACTCCAGGTGGAGAGTGCCCTCTCACAATCTCGAGAGTAACAGAGCCATTCCCTTCCCATTTCCCAACTCGAAATCTACCAAGATAAGGCATCCTTTATGAGATTAACTCGAGATATATTTTCAACAACGTCCAAGCACTTCACTAAAGCATCAGATTTCCGTGCTTTATAGAGATGAAAGACCGATGTTTATAGAGACGTTTTTTCTCTCCTACATAATAGTACATCTAACGTGAGCCAAACTTATTTCTTTTACACAAGAACCTCTTTTTCTTTGAAATTTTTGAAAGTAGTAGAATGCTTTTTGCTGCTTGTAGGAAATAATTAAAGAGTTCTTTGCTTAGAAGAGAGAAAATAAAGAAAATTTCTTCATGAACACCCATTTCTTTGTTGTTTTCTTTTACAATACTTGCTTGCCAGAAGTAATCTCATCATCAACAGCCTGAAGCACACATAGCTTGAGGATCTGTAATTGGCTCAGATATTATAACCTAAACAAGCTCCAAAGAGGAAAGAAAGGGAAACCTAATAAGTTTCCCAAATACTGAGCAACACGCACTTAATTAATTATTAACGACGGTAAAACGTATGCCTTAAGATTTCACTCGCAATTGATTGGTGGGGCTAAAGGACACTCGATGGTTCAAAGCATCTCGACTTCAAATTCTGTAATAAGTATCAATCGCCGAAGCTCCACTTTCGCCCTCTTTGGTCTTGTAAATGCGGGAGAGACCGGCAAGATCAAAGGGCTTGAAAAGCAAAGGGTGTTGGTCGTCCACAAGCTCATCAGGACACTGGATCGTCCCTTGAACGGAAGAGAAGAGTCCTATGCAATATCTTGCCTCGTGCCCGCTCATCATTACACGGTGACAAGGGCTGTGCAATCTCCCATTGCTCCATCCCTACACGCAAAAAATGAAAAAAAAAAAGGGAGAGGCTCAAATGATGATGGTCTATCTCATTACAAGCTAGCGTTGATTTCATTGTAACAATACGCATTCAAGCGTACACGAATCTATGTTTCACACGTGAACCAGTCTATAAGAATTTCACAAAGAAATCAGCTCTAATGTCATAATTCTAGCTATTGCCGGACGTGATGATCAATAATAGAAATATAAACAATAATTTAGGATTGATATGTAAAGTCGGGTTCCCAAATTCTTGTTCGATGCTCTTATAGCATGTCACCTACTTTTTGAACCAATTTCAATAAAGAAAGAGTGAGTGGGGGGAGACTCACGTAGAATGACTCCCCAGCGAGGACAATGAAAGAGGTAGCTGAGGAAGGGACAACCTCGAACCAACATCCGTCCTTAGTTTGCACTTCCAATCCGTTCACATGGTTCTGGTGAAGTATGCTCACGAAGTTTGGGTCGCGATGGCACCCAGCCCCACGCTTCTTGGACTCCTTGGTCCCAGGAGCAGCATATCTCATGAGACGGAAATGGTATCTAACCGACTTGGCTAGAGATTCCAGGAACTTTTCTACGCCCAAGCTTCCCCAAACTAGCTTCTTCACTAGTGAATCCAACTCCAAAACCCTCGTCACATACGTTTTCATTGTCTCGCTGCTTATTCATGAAAAAAGGCACACATCAAAACCACAATTTCTGTAGATAGGGTTGTGGATTGGCATCTTTACAGATGATTCATTTTACATTTTTTTCTTTTATCGAAGTAAATGGAAATCAAATTCGCGTCATTGGTGATCCATTTGATAAACATGTCTCATAACACTTCCTTAATTGGAACAAATAATATAATTACCAGTAATAAAAAAAGAAGAAGAAAGGATTACCAAAATCTTGTGTTTCCCTCTGGCCACATGAGATCTGCAAATCCTTCGATAGAGCCCGAGTTGGGGGTGTAATTCATTGCAAATACCTCGTAGAGAGGTGAATGAGGAAGATTCCCAAGGTAACCGTCATGCGGCTTATCTGGGACATTGAACCGGCACTTCACATCGGTCGGGAGCTCGAGCAATGCCTCCAATTCTTGAAACGCATCATTGTGAAGCTCCAAGGTCATCCTATCAGTCAAGGCTTCGAAGCAACCGAATTCTTCAAGGGCTTCTCGGACTTGACTTTGCAAGGAGTCCCATCGACCTGTCCCTGGCTTTGAGCCATCTAATTCGGACAGATCTATCAAGGGAAGCTTCAGTGTTGAAAGAGAGTCCATGATCAATTTGTGTTTCTTTCCGAGTACTTTTTCTAAAGGTTTTCTCCAATTCTTTTCTTGGGGTTCTCTGCTGTATTTATAGGGCTTGGCATCCTCGAAGTAGCCACGGTAGCAATTCGAAAGCTACAATATTTCCATGAAGAGTCGATTATTTTCCTTGTTTTCCCCTCTTTCAGTGGTTTAAACAAGAGTTGACTAGTGGATGCAAAGGTGATGGTTATCTTCCTTGCCGGCATGTCTTCCACGTGGAATACATGGAAACAAATGAGCAATCAAGTGACCCTGAATTTTTTTTATGTTATCAAAAACCCTAAATTTACCCATTACGATACAAATACCCGAATTATGTTACACGTGGATATATTTTAAATTTTTTGTGACATAATGAAAAAAATTATAGGTATTTATGTTAAAATGAGCATAGATTGAGGTTTTTTGAGAATTTTTTTCAATATTTTGATTTTTTTTTTTAAATTCCCACCGATGTTTTGAAAAATGATAATAATAAAGAAAAGCAAATTGACTTTTTGAAGGTGAGCGAGTGGCTGGCAATAAATTACGAGCCCTTTCTTGTGTCCATTTCCCTCTGGTTCTCGTTTGTTGTTCAACTGATCCGGTTACGTCACGTAGACGATGATGAGATGGAGGCTCCTGATACCGACACATGTTGTTTCAATGGTACAACTAGGGTTGCCGGCCAGTAGGTGTGTCCGGTTACGTGTGCAAGATGGACCCACACTCTTTGCAGATGACCGGGACTGTTTGTTGGGTTAGAGGGCTACGATAGATAATTCCCCATTTTTAATTATTTAATCGACCATAATTTAGAAAAACATGGTTCGTATTTATTCGCTTTCTCTTGCTTGTCTTTTTGGTCCCAAGAAGATATACCATATATATTTGCATCGAAGCATCCCGGAGAAAAGGCACTCTATTCTTGTATTCCAATGTATAGTCGTTATTAGCTGATATTGACCACTAAAATGGTCAAATTAGCGCTTTGAAAGGGAAAAGAACAGCTTTCTCGTTTTCCTGTTTTTGCACCCTTTTATGGGATACTTTCTGTAAAAATTAACGCTTTATTTGTTTTGTGAATATTAAATGATTTGGAAAATATTTTTTAAAAATTATTGCACCATTTCTTTGGGTATTCTGGTAAGCTTCATTTGTTTCACAGAAAATAAAAAATTTGAAAAATATATTCCTAAAAACAATAAATTTTATCTCTTATAAAAATGAATTGACAAAAAATATTTTCTTCATCCGTAAAATTTTTTTAGACATAAACTGTACTCGATTATGGAAACTTCTTTTTATTGACTAAGCATTTTAAGCAACACAAGCCATCATTTATAAGGAAACAGTTTCTAAATTATTTATTTTCCTGGCGAAATAAACAGAAATTTATACTCATTTTATGCATCCATATCTGATGAAATTAATGCATGAATCGATAGGGTTTTGAATAATGATTTATGTACCGTCCCACAGCATTGACAAAGCTTCTTTGTAGCGTTCTAGCTTGGCATGACAAAACCATTGTAATTATCTTATTTTCTACACATATTATGAAAAGAGTATCTTCTCTATATGATTATAGATATTCTTTTTTTGTCTATTTTACTCTATCTTTCAACTTACTCTCAAACTTTTGTTGTACTTCTTTGCAAAGTGTGAGAGTCAAACTCCATACTTGAAATTAAACGTTTTCATCTGTAGCCCCTTTTAAAAAGTGAAGATTCATACGCCTCACTTGCTCATTCCTATATGGGAAGGGTGACCATTGAAGCATCATGCATTTTCGTGAAAAGGGAACTAAATTTTATATTGCACATAATTGACACATACCTACACTGGATTTGGACATATGAAGTTGAAATTGTTAGTGCAACTGCATCTCCTAGTTTATTTTAGGACTTGATTGAATTTTATGCAATAGATTTTTGACTGATTTGCAATTTTTCCATTCAGCTTTGAGATAGCTTGCTTGATGAGGCAATGGGTCTATAGCAAAAAATATGTGATCAAGCAATAAATTAAACAAAATAAAGGAATCCAATTGGATATAAATTTACATGGATTGGTCAATGGAACATACCTCAAGGGGAGAGCAGAACAAATTTTTTTTTATTTTTATAAATTGAGCGATATCGCAGATATTAGAAGGACACTTGAGTTACTAAACCACTCATAGTGTTTCCTGACTCTTAATTATATGCAATAATTCAACATTTCACAATTTCTCGCTAGTCAATTTCATACATAAAATTTTATCACAAGATTTTCACGGTTTCAAATTCTCATGATGAAATTCACAGCCCGCACAATTAATTGTCATGGAAGGAAGTTTTTTTTGGATGCAATTTACGAAGAGAACTCACTTCTTATATAGAAAAGATTTGGATCCAAAATAGGAAATCTACTCAAACCAGAAATCCTACTCTAACTAAAAATAAGTCCTGCTAATATGACGACACCGTTATTTACCATCAATGACGATAACACAATGACCACAAATTCCCATATGTGTGGATTTGGCTACTGGAGCTATGGAAATCAAAGATATTGAAGACCATAACTAAGAGATATTGAAAAGCAAATCCACAGAGGATTTTTATTTTATTATGGAATGAAAAACATTGTTGAATATTGAATTTAGGAAATCTTTTAAATGGCACAAAAGTGTTTTCAATTGTAGTACTCCCAAACCAAATAAAAAATAAAAAATAAAAAATGCTTGTAATAAAATACACAACTTGAAAGTATCCTCACTTCTAAAACGCTCGAAAGACACAAACAATACAAATAGAATTTGATCCCTTTAATTTTTTGTTATTTTCTTTTTCCATATTCTATTTATCCATACTCTCTTCGGCAACCTTCTAAAGCGCATGTAAGTTATGTGTGCGATATAAAGTTCATAATGCGGAACTCTTTTAATTCATCGTATTGGCTTAGCTCATCCAAAATGAAAAGAAATGAGTATTCAAGCATGAACTTTTACTTTAGAAATATGTTAAGTTTTCCATCAGTGCAAACTAAACAATTCACACGAAATCATTGATTTGAAACACTAACTTTTGTTTTGGGCCAAAAAGAACCCGGTTCACTAACCTTGACTCTTTCATTTTTGGCTACTCATTACTCTTTCTCATTGAAATGGACAAGTTTTCTTACTAGTTTCCATGTATGAAAATCTTAATGGTGAGTCTTCTTGTCTTTTAAGTATATATATTTATTTATTTAAATCCTTTTGAAAAATTGAGATGTTCACCTTCTGATTACTTAACGTGCGCATAGCAACCATTCTATTTCTATTCAAGAATAATTTTTCTATTTCAGAACAGAAATATGTTTGGTGACGCAATTTTTATTTATTTATTTCTGGAACAAATTTTTAGTTTAGAAATAGGTTTAAAATATAAATGAGATATAAAAACTTTTCTTATCACTCATCCTCTCTATTAATCGGCCACCTACCCGCTATTGCCATCATCCCCCGCCGGTCGTCGGCTGCCTTTCGCTGATCATTGCCGATCGTCGACCGCCGTTTGTTGTCGCTGTCTGTCGATTACTGCCAACATCCGTCGATTGCTATCGTGACCACCATCTACCGCCCATCAGGTAGGAGGAATTTTGTGTCGTTATTGAACGTAATTCTATTTCAAGAATAGAAATTTTGCATTATTATCAGACACAATTTTTCGCTCAAAAACTTATGCAGAAATAGAAATAGAAAATTTGATTTTTCTTCCAAAAATCAATTTCTAACCAAAATGATTATGATTGGCGCCTTTATTGTGTCTTTTCTTCCCCTCTAGTTATTTTGTAGTTTTTTTTTTTCTTTTTACGCCATCTATGTTCTCTTTCACATTGGATATTTGCCTCTTTAGAAGTCCCATCAAATGGAAAAGTTTAGCAACAACACGGGAGCATTAAATTCAAAATATATTTTCCTACAAAAGATACACCGGTTAACCAGTATTGAGGGAAAAACTCCAGGTGGAGAGTGCCCTGTCACAATCTCGAGCGTAACGGAGCCATTCCCTTTTCATTTCCCAGCTAGAAATCTACCAGGATAAGGCATCCATTATGAGATTAACTCGAGATATATTTTCAATAAGGTCCAAGCACTTCACTAAAGCATCAGATCTCTGTGATTTACAGAGATGAAAGACCGATGTTTATAGAGACGTTTTTTGTCTCCTATATAATAGTACATCTAACGTGAGCCAAACTTATTTCTTTTACACAAGAACCTCTTTTTCTTTGAAATTTTTGAAAGTAGTAGAATGCTTTTTGCTGCTTGTAGGAAATAATTAAAGAGTTCTTTGCTTAGAAGAGAGAAAAGAAATTAAAGAGTTCTTTGCTTAGAAGAGAGAAAAGAAAGAAAATTTCTTCATGAACACCCATTTCTTTGTTGTTTTCTTTTACAATACTTGCTTGCCATAAGTAATCTCATCATCACCAGTCTGAAGCACACATTGCTTCGAGGATCTGCAATTGGCTCAGATATTATAACTCAAACAAGCTCCAAAGAGGAAACAATGGGAAACCTGATAAGTTTCCCAAATACTAAGCGACATGCACTCCATTAATTATTAACGAGGGTAAAACGTATGCCTTGAGATTTCACTCGCAATTGATTGGTGGGGCTAAAGGACACTCGATGGTTCAAAGCATCTCGACTTCAAATTCTGTAATAAGTATCGATCGGCGAAGCTCCACTTTCGCCCTCTTTGGTCTCGTAGATGCGGGAGAGACCGGCAAGATCAAAGGGCTTGAAAAGCAAAGGGTGTTGGTCATCCACAAGCTCATCAGGACACTGGATCGTCCCTTGAACGGAAGAGAAGAGTCCTATGCTATATCTTGCCTCGTGCCCGCTCATCATTACACGGTGACAAGGGCTGTGTAATCTCCCATTGCTCCATCCCTACACGCAAAAAATGAAAAAAAGGGAGAGGCTCAAAATGATGGTGGTCTGTCTCATTACAAGCTAGAAACGATTTCGTTGTAACAATACACATTCAACCGTACACGAATCTATGTTTCACATGTGAACCAATCTATAAGAATTTCACAAAGAAATCCGCTCTAATGTCATAATTCTAGCTATTGCCGGACATAATGATCAATACTAGAAATATAAACAATAATTTACGATTGATATGTAAAGTCGGGTTCCCGAATTCTTGTTCGATGCTCTTATAGCATGTTACCTACTTTTTGAAGCAAATTCAATAAAGAGGGAGTGGGTGGGGGGAGACTCACGTAGAATGACTCCCCAGCGAAGACAATGAAAGAGGTAGCTGAGGAAGGGGCGACCTCGAACCAACATCCGTCCTTAGTTTGCAATTCCAATCCGTTCACATGGTTCTGCTGAAGTATGGTCATGAAGTTTGCATCTCGATGGCACCTAGCCCCAGTCTTCTTGGACTCCTCGGTCCCAGGAGCGGCATATCTCAAGAGACGGAAATTGTCTACAACCGACTTGGCTAGAGATTCCAGGTACTTGTCTACGCCCAAGCTTCCCAAAACTAGCTTCTTCACTAGTGAATCCAACTCCAAAACCGTCGTCACATATGTATTCATTGTGTCGCTGCATATTCACGAAAAAAGGCACACATCGAAACCACAATTTCTGTAGATAGGGTTGTGGATTGGCATCATCACAAATAATTCATTTTACATTTTCTTCTTGCACCGAAGTAAATGGAAATCAAATTCGCAATCATTGGTGATCCATTTGATTAACATGTCTCTTAACACTTCCTTAATTGGAACAAATAATATAATTACCAGTAATTAAAAAAAAAGGATTACCAGAATCTTGTGTTTCCCTCCGGCCAAATGAGATTTGCAAATCCTTCGATAGAGCCCGAGTTGGGGGTGTAGTTCATTCCAATTGCCTCGAAGAGAGGTGCATGAGGAAGATTCCCAAGGTAGCAATTATACGGCTTATCTGGGACATTGAACCGGCGCTTCACATCGGTCGGGAGCTCGAAAAATGCCTCCGATTCTTGAAACGCATCATTGTGAAGCTCCAAGGTCATCCTATCAGTCAAGGCTTCGAAGCAACCGAATTCTTCAAGGGCTTCTCGGACTTGACTTTGCAAGGAGTCCCATCGACCTGTCCCTGGCTTTGAGCCATCTAATTCGGACAGATCTATCAAGGGAAGCTTCAGTGTTGAAAGAGAGTCCATGATCAATTTGTGTTTCTTTCCGAGTACTTTTTCTAAAGGTTTTCTCCTATTCTTTTCTTGGGGTTCTCTGCTGTATTTATAGGGCTTGGCATCCTCGAAGTAGCCACGGTAGCAATTCAAAAGCTACAATATTTCCATGAAGAGTCGATTATTTTCCTTGTTTTCCCCTCTTTCAGTGGTTTAAACAAGAGTTGACTAGTGGATGCAAAGGTGATGGTTATCTTCCTTGCCGGCATGTCTTCCACGTGGAATACATGGAAACAAATGAGCAATCAAGTGACCCTGAATTTTTTTATGTTATCAAAAATCCTAAATTTACCCATTACGATACAAATACCCGAATTATGTTACACGCATATAAATTTGAATTTTTTTGTGAAAAAAAAAATTATAGGTATTTATGTTATAACGAGCATAGATTGAGGTTTTTTGAGAATTTTTTTAAAAAAAAATTCCCAACGATATTTTGAAAAATGATTATAATAAAGAAAAGCAAATTGACTTTTTGAAGGTGAGCGAGTGGCTGGCAATAAATTACGAGCCCTTCCTTGTGTCCCTTTCCCTCTTGTTCTCATTTGTTGTTCAACTGATCCGGTTACGTCACGTAGACGACGATGAGATGGAGACTCCTGATACCGACACATGTCGTTTCAATGGTACACTTAGGGTTGCTGGCCAGCAGGTGTGTCCGGTTACGTGTGCAAGATGGGCCCACACTCTTTGCAGATGACCAGGACGGTGAGTTGGGTTAGAGGGCTACGATAGATAATTCCCCATTTTTAATTATTTAATTGACCATAATTTAGAAAAACAAGGTTGGTTTTTATTCGCTTTCTCTTGTTTGACTTTTTGGTCCCAAGAAGGTATACCATATATATTCGCATCGAAGCATCCCGGAAAAAAGAGCACTTTATTCTTGTATTCTGATGTATAGTCGTTATTAGATGATATTGACCACTAAAATGGTCGACTGAGCGCTTTGAAGGGGAAAAGAACAGCTTTCTCATTTTCCTTTTTTTGTACCCTTTTGTGGGATATTTTCTGTAAAAATTAATGCTTTATTTGTTTTGTGAATATTAAATGATTTGGAAAATAGTTTTAAAACAATGATTGCACCCTTTCTTTGGGTATTCTAGTAAGCTTTGTTTGTTTCATAGAAAATAAAAAATTTGAAAAATATCTTCCTAAAAACAATAACTATTATCTCTTATAAAAATGAATTGACAAAAAATATTTTCTTCATCCGTAAAATTCTTTTAAACATAAAGCGTACTCGATTATGGAAACTTCTTTTTATTGACTAAGCATTTCAAGCAATACAAGCGATCATTTATAAGGAAATAGTTTCTAAATTATTTATTTTCCTGGCGAAATAAACAGAATTATGTTATATTCATTTTATGCATCCATATCTGACGAAATTAATGCATGAATCGGTAGGGTTTTGAATAATGATTTATGTACCGTCCCACAGCATTGACAAAGCTTCTTTGTAGCGTTCTAGCCTAGCATGACAAAACCATTGTAATTATCTTATTTTCTACACATATTATGAAAAGAGTATCTTCTCTATATGATTATAGATATTTTTTTTTCTCCGTTTTACTCTATCTTTCAACTTACTCTCAAACTTTTGTCTTACTTCTTTGCAAAGCGTGAGAGTCAAACTCCATACTTGAAATTAAACGTTTTTATCTGTAGCCCCTTTTAAAAAGTGAAGATTCATACGCCTCACTTGCTCATTCCTATATGGGAAGGGTGGCCATTGAAGCATCATGCATTTTCGTGAAAAGGGAACTAAATTTTATATTGCACATAATTGACACATACCTACACTGGATTTGGACATATGAAGTTGAAATTGTTAGTGCAACTGCATTTCCTAGTTTATTTTAGGACTTGATTGAATTTTACGCAATAGTTTTTGACTGATCTGCAATTTTTCCATTGAGCTTTGAGCTAGCTTGCTTGATGAGGCGATGGGCCTATAGCCAAAAATATGTGATCAAGCAATAAATTAAACAAAATAAAGGAATCCAATCGGATATAAATTTATGTGGATTGGTCAATGGAACTTACCTCAAGGGGAGAGCAGAACAAATTTTTTTTATAAATTGAGCGATGTCGCAGATATTAGAAGGACTCTCGAGCTACTGAAACACTCATAGTGTTTCCAAACTCTTAATTATATGCAATAATTCAACGTTTCACAATTTCTCGCTAGTCAATTTCACAGATGAGTTACATAAAATTTTATCACAAGATTTTCATGGCTTCAAATTCTCATGATGAAATTCACAGGCCACACAATTAATTGTCATGGAAGGAAGTTTTTTTTTTTTTTTGGATGCAATTTACGAAGAAAACTCACTTCTTATATAGAAAAGATTTGGATCCAAAATAGGAAATCTGCCCAAACCATAAATCCTACTCTAACTAAAAATAAGTCCTGCTAATATGACAACACCATTATTTACCATCAATGACGTTGCCACAATGACCACAAATTCCCATATGTGTGGATTTGGCTACTGGAGCTATGGACCACATTCAATAAAGAGAGAGTGGGCGGGGGGAGAGTCACATAGAATGACTCCTTAGCGAGGACAGTGAAAAAGGTAGCTGAGGAAGGGGCGACCTCGAATCAACATCCGTCCTTAGTTTGCACTTCCAATCCATTCACATGGTTCTGGTGAAGTACGGTCACGAAGTTTGCGTCGCGATGGCTCCGAGCCCCAGACTTCTTGGACTCCTCGGACCCAGGAGCAGCATTCCTCATGAGACGGAAATTGTATCTAATCGACTTGGCTAGACTTGTCTGCGCCCAATCTTCACAAAACCAGCTTCTTCACTAGTAAATCCAACTCCAAAACCCTCGTAACATACGTATTCATTGACTCGCTGCATAATCATGAAAAAAGGCACACATCGAAACCACAATTTCTGTAGAATGGGCTGTGGATTGGCATCTTCACAGATGATTCATTTTACATATTCTTCTTGCATCAAAGTAAATAAAAATCAAACTCGCGTCATTAGTGATCCATTTGATAGACATGTCTCTTAACACTTCCTTAATTGGAATAAATAATATAATTACCAGTAATGACAAAAAACTGATTACCAAAATCTTGTGTTTCCTTCCGGCCACAAGAGATCTGATAATCCTTCGATAGAGCCCGAGTTGGGGGCGTAGCCAACTCCAAATGCCTCGTAGAGAGGCGCATGAGAAAGATTCACATGTTAGCTAACGTACGGCTTATCCCGGAAGTCAAATCAGCACTTCACATCATTCGGAAGCTTGAGCAATTCCTCCAATTCTTGGAACGCATCATTGTGGAGCTTCAAATTCATCTTATCATACAAGGCTTCGAAGCAACCGAATTCTTCAAGGGCTGGTCGAAGTTGACTTTGCGAGGAGTCCCATCGACGTGTCCTTGGCTTTGAGCTGTCTAATTCGGACAGATCTATCTAGGGAAGCTTTAGAGTTGAAAAAGAGCTCATGATCAATCCGTCTTTCATTCTGGGTACTTTTTCTAAAGGTTTTCTGCTATTATTTCCATGGGGTGGTTCTTTGTTGGGTTTACAGGGCTTGGGGTCCTCGTAGTAGCTACTGTAGCAAATTGAAAGTTACAATCTTTCCATAAAGAATTGATTATTTTCCTTGTTTTCCCTCTTTTTGTGGTTTAGATACTAGTTAACTAGTCAATGCAATTTTTTTTCCTTTTTTTTTTTTGGCATATAGGTTTTGCAGTTAGTGACTTGACTTTAACTCAAGCAATCATGGCGGTTGCCATCCTCTTTGGGCATGTCCATGTGGAATACATAATCAGCAGTTAGGTGAAAATTGAAGCCTAAAATTAATGCCTCGCTTAGGAACAGCAACCCTGCAAGCAAAGAAATAACTTTTACTTTTTGAATATTGCTATCTTACGATCTTTTTAATTATCGCAAGATTTGCTGACCATATATCATTCATCAATTAAATATTTGTTGACACCTTAAATTTTTTATTAGGTTTTTAATTATGCCTTAATTTCCTTTATTTTTCTTTTTTTCGGATAATAAATAATAAATAATAAAAACAACAAAAAAATAAATAAAAACAAAAGAAAACAAAAAGCAGCAGCCCATTGGGGCTGGGCCTTTTGGCCCAGCCCTCTTTCCCCCTCGCGCGAGCCCTAGGCCCAGCCCCCCTTGTCTTCTTCCTGCTTGGCTTCTGCGCCCCCCCCCCCCACGCCTCTGCAACACATGCGCATAGGGCGCGACGCCGGACGGACAGGCAATGACGACGTGTGTAAACCAGCTAGTGATGGATAGGACGTGCCTTCAAAGCAAGCAAGTGGGCGGCTGAGGCAACACCGGTTTGGCCGCACCAAGGTCGGTCGGCGCGCAGAGGACCGGCGGCCAAAGCTCTCCGTCGATCAGACTCCCTCGCCTATAAATAGGCCGGCACCACCTCATCGAAAGACACACGAAGACCACGAAGGATCAACGCCTGCGATTGATCTTGCTGCCGAACCGTGACGCTAACCCCGTTGAACGACCAGCCGCTGTACTGCAACGCTGTTGAGCATCGTCGTCGCCATCGTCGTTGCCGCCGGCCCGCCCAGCGACGCCTCAACCGCTTTCACAAGCGCCGCGAATATGCGAGCAAGGAGAGGTGCCCATCGGGTAAGGTCGGGTCGGGCGAAACTCCCATCCGGGTAGGGTTTCTCCCCATTCAGGTTCACTGGGCCTGGTTGTATGGGCTTATCTTTTGTATAGATGGGCCTGGTGTTGCTTCGTGGGCTTGGGCGACCAAAAGAAAAGAAAAAATCCAGGCCGGGCCCGCAACGCAGGCCCGTCCGGGTCTTGGGCTCGTGGCCCGGGTCGGACCCGACCCGGGTCACATTTTAATATTATATTATCATATAATTTTTTTAAAATAAAAAATAATAATTTATTTTGCAAATAAATCGAAAATATCAAAAATATCCATGTTTTCCCAAAAAAGCCAAAAAGTCAGAAAAAGCCAAAAAAAAAATGATTTATATTTTCAGAAAAAGATCAAAAAATGCTTTTATGTCCAAAAAATGAGAAAAAGATGCAAAAATGTTTTTCCTCTACAAATGCATGGAAAATCCCTCAAAAATCCAAAAAACCTTAGGGTTTAAACAAAATTAGGTACTAAAAAGGGCATTAATGATTAACTAGTACATTGAATGGACCTAAACTTAGGACCAGGGAGAACCAAGTCAGTTTCCTGCAGGTATGCCTTCCCACATTAGGCGAACAACTCCAGTTCAAGCTCTTTAGAGACAGCCTTTTAGCAGAAAACCACTCTGTCCTTTAGTCCAGAGCCTAGAGACACCAAAGTAGAACCAGGATGGTAACGTTTGTAACTATCCGAGCTGCATTTCTTAGAGAATCCTACCAGGCTGGAGAAGAATGAGGAGTTTAGAAAGCCATAAAGAGGATTTCACAAAAACACTCACTTTACTTCAAGGACTCTGCCCAACACAATACATCCTCCTCGCCTTTTATAGGCAATTAGAGGTTACAAACAAGTAAGGACCAAAACACACAGGTCCTGAACAGACAGAGGCTTCTGAAAATTTCGGTAAGGAATTATTCGCACGGTATGAACAGTGACAGTGAATAGTGATTTCCCTAGCCTACTGCTATAGTAAACGTGAACGGTAACTTGCTACAGTAATCTTGTACGGACATCGATCTTTCAACGGTCTCGTCCGTCACGAGCATTATAACTGTAGTCTGAGTCATCTGAACTGTGTTCCATTGCTAGAAGATGTGCATCATATTTTTGTTCAAATGGCTCAAGATCTTTTGGTGTGAGGATCTAGTTTAGCTGGTAGGATGAGGATGCTTCTTCTTGAGGATATGTTGCAAATGTCAGTTCTTGTTCCCAATCTGTATTGTCATTTGTTGTGTCGGCAGGAAGATTTGGCTGAGGCCAATTGGATGGCTGTGCATAGAAGGATGTGTCCATGCCTTGAGATAAGGACAAAGGTCCTTGATCATAGGGGTCTTGGGAAAAAGGACCTCCCCATGTAGAATAGAGGTCTTGAGAGGACTGTGCAATGTCATCTTTGTCTGCCAATTGGTGATATTGTGATGATGCAACTTGTCTGAATTCTTCGAACGCTTCTTTGGCTTCTGGTGCGAGGTTATAATGATCCTATACTGTGGGTACATCATAATTCCATGCATCTGGAGGAATGGTCTTGTTCTCTTGGCATAAGATTCTCTGGAGTTCTTGATATTGGTGTTCACAGCAACCAACAGGACCTGGATAAGATTTGTGAACTCGAGCGTCCTTGTTGTCTAGCATATGGAAAGCACGTCTCATGACGTACATGTTGATTTCAGTTGGTGCTTTTGGCCTTGAGAGGAAGTCAGCAAGCACATTTTTGTCTCTAGCAATATGCTTGGTCTCAAAAGAATATTTTGAAAACCATTCAGCCCATCGAAGCAGCTGGGAATCTGGAACTTGCTTCTGTTTAAATTTGGTCATCTGAGGGAAAGATGCCATATCCAGTTCAACTAGGAAGTGATGGCCAATAAGATGGAATTCGAATTTTTTTATTACATTTTTTACCGTCGGGATTTCTTTAAAAGTTGAATGATAATGCATTTCAGCCTGAGAAAATTTTCCACTTTTATATGCACACAGATGTCTTTTACCATCAATTTCTTCGAATAGGATGGCAGCCCAATATTCATCACTAGCATCAGTCTGGAGAATTCTTTTTCCTGTTGATGGAATTTGCAGTGAAGGAAGAGATTACATGATCTCTTTAAGTTCAGCGATTGCATTAGTCTGAGACCTTCCCCAAGATGGAGAATTCTTTTTTAGCATTGTCTACAAGGGGATTAATAGTTTTGCAATGTGTGGAACAAAATCCCTGAGATAATTAATTATCCCAAGAAATTGCTGAACTTGCTTTCTTGTAAAATTTTCTTCAGGAAATTTTAGCAATTCCTGAGCAATATGTGGCCTTGGATAGTATGTCCCTTTGTTAAGGTGCATATCTAGAAATTCAATTTCTGTCTGGGCGATGTTCATCTTTCTTTGGGAAAGCATAATACCATTCTTTTTCACAATTTCAGTGAACTACTCAAGAAGTTGACAGTGTGACTGTTCATCAGGACTGTAAAGCAAGATATCATCAATATAGACTGCTGCACTTGATAGAATTGGCTGAAAAATTCGGCACAATGCCTTTTGAAAAAGGGATGGAGCAACTTTTAGACCGAAAGAAATAACTTTCCGTTGGAAATGCTGGTTTGGGATACAGAACCCTGTCTTGGGTCTGTCTTCAAGATGAATGCCCAATTGCCAAAATCCGGCTTTGAGGTCAAATTTGGAATAAATTTGGGCTTTGGATAATCCAGCGAAAAGAGAGTTTCTGGAAGGTAAAGGGAATTTATCATCTTGGAGAAAAAGATTAAGTGGCTGGTAATTAATTACCAGTCTCATTTTTCCTCTGTTCTGCTCAGCACGCTTGTTGACATAGAAAGCTTCACAAGCCCATTGGGAGTGTGAAACCTCAATAAGGCCTTGTTGTAGTAATTCTGAGCATTCCTTTTGAGCCAAAATCAGGTGTTCTAGATTCATTCCCATATGACTCGCCTTGGTTGGATTAATATCTTCATTTTTCTTGAAAAGAAGGCGAACAAAGAATTCTAGGTTCTTCCATAAAGGATGGAAACATTTCTGAGTAAATTCATAATGAGATTCCGAACATGATTCCAGCAACTTTTGCATGATCGGATCTAGCAAACTCATTTCAATGGAGAAAAGTCTTTGAATATTGACAAATTCAGAGAATTGGTCTTTATACTTAAGACATTTTCCAGGAATAATGCGAAGTTAAGAAATTTGAGTCATGATATCCCAACTAATGATCAAATCTTTGTTGGGAAGACTAGAGCCAAAGATTTTTGTGGTTATGGAGCACTGTGGGAAAAACTAAACAGTTATAGGAGTAGTTCTCACATTTGTAGAGAAAGTATCTCCTGAGGCAGAGTTGAAATACCGGACACAAGAAGTCCAATATTCTTCAGAAAGAACTTTAGTGTCTAAAATGGAAGAACCAACTCCAGTGTCTATGAGAGCAATGACAGTGATTGGTTTAGCAAATTTTGAAGTGAATATTTTCATAGGAAAATGAGGACAATGAGTTTGGCTTGAAAATATGTTAGTGCTTTCTTCTGCAGGGGTGAGAGATATGTGAAAGATATCTTCAGGATCTGAATCTGAATCAGTATCACTGGGAGTTTGATAACAAGGGATAACACAAAGAGTTTGTTCACATGGTTCTTCATCCGCAGAAAATAAAGATTTGATATCATCATTTCTAAGAGAAATACCAGTTTCATTTTCTATATGATGTATCAAATGGTTCTGACCTTTTTTTCGCCTGGGGACAATTTTTAGCAAAATGTCCTTTTTTGTTGCAAGTGAAGCATCGGTTTGACTTTTTGTGGCCTGAGCAATCTTTCCTTTTGCGTAGATATCGCCATTTCTTCTTCCTTCGGAAGTGCTTGGAGCCATGCTTGGATTTGTTTATCCAGATCTTTTTGAAATGCTTCTTCTTCCTGGAGGATTTTCCACAAGAACCGTCACAATCTTTCTTGGAGCATTTTATTTTTAAGTTCTGCTGAGAACATGCCCTATCAAGTTCTCTGTTGTCATGGACATAAGACTGAATCGTCTGATGCTTCATACACAAGTCTTCTAAGCACAAATGGATTTCTTGTTGGAGTTCTCCCAACGTAACATCCTGAATTCTCCTTTGTCTAGAGAGAAAATTTCTCTCTACTGGTTGAGATAACTCTTTAGGAATGGAGGTTAGGAAAGCATGCTTCAAATTTGCATTAACTCCGACTTGATAGAAAAGCTGAAGCATTTCTCGATAATGCTTATCAATATGTTTTTTCTGAAGAGAACAACACCTTCTTTCAAAAAATTCTCTTCTTCTGAGTTCCACGAGGTCAACGGGTTTTCCCACAAAGAAGTGGTACATAAGGGTAATGGCATACTGAAAAGCTTGGTGCAAGTAAAAAGTGAAGTTGATCTTATTCTGATACAGATGCCCACCAAAGTTTGAGGCTACCTGTGAATCTGGTGACAAAATTAAAAAGAACATCATACTTGTCCTGATTGGTAATAGCTTGGGTGTTTAGCCAAGTATGAAATTCTTCAAGTCTTTCTGGCCATTTGCGATAAGAAATCTCGTCAATAGTGAAAAACTGTTTTGATGAAGTGGCGATATTTTGAGAGGAATTGTTTGGCTGAACAACTTCTAGTTCAGAAGGATCTGAATCCATGTCATAGTCTCGGGGATCAGCCATGAATACTGATGAGGTTACTAGTGCTATGGGAAGAGGATTAATGGTAGGAATTGAAAAAGAGGATGAGGATGAAAGAGATACCGAGTCTGATTCAGTATCAAAGATGTTTGGAAAGGCTGGTTCTGTTGGAAATAGAATTTGATCTGTTGGAATGACAGGATCATTCTGCTGTGGAGGCTGTATGGTAATAGGATCAGGCTGTGGTTCTTGATTACCCAAATCTCTAAGAAAAGATTCTAATTGATTTGACAGCATCAGTTGTTCTTGCCTTTCTCTTATAACCAACGAGGGTGAGGGTGCTTCGATCTTCTTTTCTTTCCCCTTTTCTTTCCTTAATCAATCTAGTTCTCTGAGACGATTTCTCATCTTAGCCACATCTGTCTTTTATGTAACAGGAATGTCTGGAAATGTAGCAAAAATAGATGTCTGAGGTGGCGGAGGTAGAGAAGGAAGAATCTCTGTCCGCAGAGTGGTAGGGAATGGATTGATTCTTCATGGGTTGAGTTTTCCTTCTTCAAGGATTTGGATTTGCCTTTTGAGCTTGTCTATCTCAACTTTGGGACTTTCAAGATAATGATAGCCCAGATTTTGTCCAGATTCCAAGGCATGAAGCCTCTTCTGGAAATCTGAAAGCATCTTCTTGGTGGTTTCATCATATCTTCGTAAATTTTGTTGTACATTCCCGATCTTGAAATCAATTGCTTTGAAAGCATTGTTATGTGCAAGAAGAGTCTCCGATTGCCAATTTAGAACAGCTTCAGCAACAGGAGTTCTTTTCTGCCTTCCATGTTCATCCACATCAGTAGGGGCAGGAATCTTAGGGACATGCCTATATCTGCTTTGTGGATCAATAAACTCTTCTGGAGCAGGAAATGAGAGTTTAGAACTTTCCCGAACAAGAGGAGGAAAGTCTGTTTCATGAAACATGGCAATGGTAGAGCTAAATGGTGTTTCTTCTGGAACTTCAAGTGGGTAGGAGTGCTTCTTTGCCCACTTTACGATTGGCTTATAAAACGGAGAAATAGCTGGTTTTTTCTGAGGTGGAGATGGAGGGGGTGATGATGGTTTTGGTGATACAGAACGAGAAACATTGAACTCTGGTGGTGGAGTTGGTGCATAGGAAACCATAAACTGAAATTTATCACATTTTCCAAGAGTATCAACGGAAGGATCTCCATTCAAGTGCCTTTGATGCATAGGGTCTTTTGGCCTTTTGTGCTTCCTACGAGGTGGAGGTTTTGCAAATGGGTCTACCTCGTCAAGAGAGTTTATACAATAAGAACATTGACAAAATGGATCCCAAAAACAATAACCATACTGGTCTTTGTAGTAATGAACAGGATGCCCATCACTTTTGAAATATTTAACCAACCTTTTGGGATCTGGCTCGGAAATTGACTCGGGAACACATGGTTCAATCATGAAGAGAGTCTGGAAGATAGAAGGACTTTCTTCCTTTTCCTTGCCAAATTTGATGGAAACAGTGCCATCTCTTTTTTTGACAAATTCAGAGTCTGAGGATTGGAAAGGCTTGTTGCTTTGATGCAACTTTTCATAGTTGGTGATCCATGTTTCTGGAAGGAGGGTAGCCAACTTTTCTTTCGGGATTTGTCTGGGAACATGAATGCAGGAGGCCTGGTCATTCTGCATGGAAATGAATAATGCATCTTCATTTCCATTGTGGAAATTTAAATCGAGAGCATGGTTCTGCACTCGATAAACCATCTAGTAATGCAGTGTTGCTGCTATTAAGTCAGTAGTCTGAGGGGCTCCAGTGAGCTGAATTTGAACTTTTAGAAAAGAAAGTAGCTGAGGGTCTGAAAGAGCAATATTGAAGTTTGGATACAGCGTCACAAAGACTGTTCCAGCATTTAAAGTGGTTTGAATAGTACCTATGCAGGCATGCTGGTATTCTAAGAACCTGGTATCCCCGAACTTAGTTTCTCTGGTTGCGCAGAAGCGAGTATTTCTCTCGATACTTTGCTTGGGTTTCTAATCGACCCGCCTCAAATTGATTAGTGGCGACTCCGTTTTAAAATTAACTTATAGGTTAAAAACTTGGACTATTAAGTCGTGAATTGCTGGACTTGGGAAAGTCCAGGTTAAGCCTAATAGACTTAGCCAAACCATTAGCCTCTACCAGCGCCCTCCCTGATCGGGAGCCGAAAAAAAGAGGTCGCGACAATATTGACTTTATAAAAAAAAAAAAAATTACTTGCATTTATTTAGTATTTGGAACGAAACATAGTAGTGAGAATTGAAAAAGAATAGGAGTGATTGATCGATGACTTAACACTATATCTACCTCATATAAGAGTAAACTTAGAACATTTTAGTGTTTGAGCTCTTAGATGTTTTGAAAGGCATAAATCAAAAGCTAGTGGCCCATTTAGAGGTTTGGAGGGAATCGAAGATAATACCATACTTGCGAAGTTCTATTATAGGAGGATAGGGAATTTCTTCATACTTTTATAGTGAAGAATAGACCAAAATATAAGAGCCCAAAGTCTTTTTAATCTAAGGAGGATTGATGATTAATAATCATCTTAAGGTGGTCATGGTGTTGCTGTGCCCCGTGGTGACCTCGTGACTAGTAGGTTATGAATGATGAGGTACGCTCAATCTTTGGTGTTCAAATCATGGTGATTGAAGTGTTAAAATGCACGAGTGATATGTCTTAGAGTAGTCTCGTATAAAAAAAGTGATGTAGTGTGGAACAATTAATACATCCAAATTGGCTTATAACATAGTGACTCAAGCTTTTAAGTAAAGGACAAGCTCAGACTTGGCTCTCTTTCAGCAGTCTCCTTAGGTAAAGGTACCGCTTCTGCCACATACTCCCAACAAGTAAATGGTGCAATAGAGAGAGACTTTGATCAAGAAAGTAAAGGAATTGTCAAATTCCTAAATGAATTTGGAGATGAGTTGGACGTTGGTGGACGGTGGAGTCTAAGTGGAGAAGCGGACAAAGTGACGAAGAATGGGATGCGGCAATGGAACCAAGGAAAAGAAGTTAAATCGATTCGGAAGCTTCTTTGAACTGTGTATAGTATTTCATCATAATCCACCCCGACGAGATGCATAAATGACAATGTTTGAAATTATAATTTAGGTCGATATTCTATCAAAGTTAGCTTAGAAAACTAGAAATTTATCGTCACTTTACATATAAAAAAAAAATCTTAAGTAAATCTAGTTGTTACTCTGCTAAATTGATCATTCATGCATTAAAAATGCAAAACTAAATAAGACTAACCCCAGACTCATAGACAAATCATATTGCGACAAAATCAAAGTCCAGTCGAATTGGCTTATAGTCGAAAATTCAAGGGTTCGCATATACTTGTGTTTCTGAAAATATTTTTAGAATCACAATCATAAAACAATTGTAAGCTTTCAAAATCAAGCATTATGGAAAATCGATCAAAAGGGGTTAACGCCCAAATAAGCTATATAAGAAAAATGACTCCACCACTTCAAAAAATGATTCGTCAAGGATCAAATCATTTAGTCAAATGGACATGGATACATATTGCACATGCATTCATGTGATCACGCAACATATCACTTCACCACACTTCACCACCTAATATACATTATTACATGACACGTTATCGTATGACACAACACGACAGAAAAATTCAGAACTCTTTTTTAAAAAAAGAATCCACATTAGTGATTTCTGGCTAAAATTAGCCAAAATGACTTAATTGACTAATTATCAAAAGGTTTAGGACTAAATTGGCATAATGAAAAGATTTATGAACAAATTAACAACTTTTCAAAAGGTTAAGATTAAATTGGCTAAATTGAAATGTTTAAGAATGAATTGGTATAAGTACAATAGGTTTAGGATTGTTGATAATTTTCCCCTTTAGTTGTTACTTTGACCATCATCACTTGGCATTTTCCTGGATCATTAATTGTATTGACTGGACTACTTTAGCACTCTAGTGCGTTGGCTTGTTGCATGGCTCGAAGTTGTAAGCATATATATGCAACAATAGAGTGTTTTGGGAAAGAGACCAACTTCGCATTTAATGTTGAATTCAGCAGTGGCGATTCTTTTTTTTTTTTTTTGGTCGAAATAAACGCTTGTATTCAAGACAATGGAAACTTACAACCTGAAGATAAAGCATCCGCATAAACTAGGTTAAGCATTACAACCGGAGGATAAAGGATCCAGTTTTGGGCCAAAAATTCTGAGATTTGGGCCTTTGAAGCCCAGTCGGCTACTAGATTAGCTTCTTGCCTATAGTGCTTCATCGTTAGGTGAGGAAATCGGGAAAGCAAAAAGTCAGTCTCCACGATCAAACCACGAAGGCGGCGATCTCCCACCTCGCACAACTTCGACAAGATTGAGGCAGTTTGATTCAATCTCCAGTTTAGCTTCATGGAGCCTTGCTGTAGTAGATGTTGAAGGGTGAAGGTAAGTTCTTAGGTCTCCGCTTCAAAGGCCGACTATGCTGGGAATCGTCTCGAAAAGAAATCCGTGAGTCGCCCTTGGTAATCTCTGGAAATACAGGCCATCGATCCTTCGATGCTACCCGGCTGATAGGCTCCATCAATGTTACATTTCAGGGTTCCCACTTCTGGAGGTCGCCACAGCTGCCCAGGGTTCAGAGATTGAAGCCCAGATCTTGGTCTAGTGGCAGCAGAAGAGATCTAGTATGATCTGGCCTGTACAACTACCGTCTCAACTGCGAGGGAAGGATCTGGTTGTTGGTTGCAAAAAATGAAATTGTTTTGCATCCGCCAGACCTGCCAAAGGACATTTGCAACGAGTTCTAGTCCAGGTAAGTGATTCGATGTTGTCGCCCATTCTGTTAGCCATGAATCCAGATGATTGATTGTGTGAGGCAAAGGAAGTAAATTGATATGAGGGTTATTCCAAATAGCTCGAGTCCATGAGCAGTGTAGAAATAGGTCTTCTAGGGTTTTAGGAGTATTCTGCTTACACAGTTGGCACAACGGATCTGTGATGATATGTCGTTGAAAGAGATTTGCTCTGGAAGCTAGTGCATTTTGACAAGCCGACCATAGGAATGTTCTAATTTTCGGTGCTATTTTCATTGCCCATATACGTCGCCATAAAAACCTGGGATTCTGGTGAGATATTGATGCTCTATTCCTGCTGGGATTGCTGATTGTCTGCATTATAGTATGGTAGCTACTTTTTACAGTATGCATACCATCTGTTGTGGCTGTCCAAACTAATTTATCTTCTGCATATAGAGGTCTTATTGGGATAGTAAGAACTTCTGCTGTGATTTGTTCTCCGAAGAACCTTTGGAGCAGTGATTAGTTCCAATTATGGTGGATTGGATCAATAAGATCCACCACCATCAGTGGTTCCTCTCTAGTCTTAGGTCCATGGAGAATACCCATTGGTAACCACCGATCTTCATGGATTCTGATCTCTTTTCCATTACCAACAGACCAGCATATATGTGGTAGAATAGCATCTCTGCCCATAAGAATGCTCTGCCATCCCCAGGATGGTCGAGTTCCTCTATCGCCCGATTGGAAATCTGTCGAGTGAAAATAGAAACCCTTAAAAATTTTACTCCTTAAAGATTGAGGCTGTTGTAATAATCTCCAAGCCTGCTTTCCAAGCATCACTCTATTAAATGCTATAAGGTCTCGGAAGCCTAGCCCTCCTTTATCCTTACTTTCTTTAAGAACTTCTCATTTTTGCCAATGGATACCTGCTTTATTTTGATCATTTCTCCACCAAAATCAAACAATACATTTTTCAATAGATTTACAAATAGATAGAGGCAACTTAAAGATAGACATAGCGTAACTTGGGATTGCCTGAACAACAGATTTAATAAAAATTTCCTTACCTCCTTTTGAAATTAATTTCTCTTTCCATCCCTCCAACTTTGCATTGACTCTTCCTATTATCTAAGAGAACATTTCCCTCTTTGATCGACCCCATTCAGATGGTATTCCCAAATATTTGCCATACCTCTGCAGCACAGGTGTTCTAAGCTCTCGAGACATGTTTTCCTGTAGACTAATAGGACAATGTTTACTAAAAATCATGCCCGACTTGTTGCAGTTCACTAACTGTCCCATAGCCATACAATACCAATTTCAAATATTAGCTAAGTTCTGGCATTCCTGAATTTTACCATCTAGGAAGAAGATCGCATCATCAGCAAAAAATCGATGGGACAGGGTAGGACACCACCTATTTAACTTAATACCATTGATGTGTCCCATACTGATAGCTTGAGTAATAAGAGTTGATAAAACATTTGCCAGCAAAATAAAAATATATGGAGATAAGGGATCACCCTGTCGTAGGCCCCGAGATGGGTAGAAATAAGGCAGCTACTCTCCATTAAACTTCACACTAAAAGATGCTGTCATGACACACTGCATTATCCACCGAACCCATCTTGGATGGAATCCCACTTTAGAAAGGTAATCATGAAGGAAATCCCATTCGACTCTGCCGTACGCCTTTTGCATGTCTGTCTTTAGAATTGCATTGAACTTTCTTGTCCTCTTCCTAGTCCTAAATTGATGAAGAACTTCTTGGACGATTAAAATATTATCTTGAATCTGTCGTCCACTCACGAAAGCCGACTATTCCTTAGAAATCATAAAATTCAACCAAGATTTCAGACGATTAACAAGTACCTTAGAGATAATTTTGTATGCGAAGTTGCATAGGCTGATTGGGCGATATTGCTCTAGTTTCTCAGGTTGAGGTGTTTTGGGAATTAGTGTACTAATGGTCTGATTGAGACCTATAGACATTAGCCCTAACGTCAAGAAATTCTGCACTAAAAGGAATAGATCATCTTTGATTGTTTCCCAGTGTTTTTGATAAAATAAACCGTTTAATCCATCAGGGCCTAGGACTTTGGTAATTCCCATCTGAAAAGTGGCTTGCCAAACCTCTCAATAGTAAGCGAAGCAGTCAGTTGGCCATTCATTTCACAGGTAACAACCTGATGGCATTGATCAAGTAGAGGTCCATATTCCCTATAACCTTCAGTTGTATATAACTTCGAAAAGAAAGTGGATGTCATATCTTGAAGAGTTTGTGGATCACGTACCCATTGCTGATTATCATTCTGCAGCATAGTAATTCAGTTTCTCTGCCTTCGCTGAATCGTAGATGCATGGAAGAATCTCATATTCTTATCGAGCCATTTCAACCATTGAATCCTGGAGCGTAAGGCCCAGTACTATTCTTCCTGTTGCCAAGTCCTTCGAATTTCCTCTCGCAGTTTCGATGCCTCTACTCTATCATAATTGTAATGCTGCTAGTTCATTAGGTCCTGTAGCTGTTGTTGTAATGCTATCACCTTTGTATGTCCATTTAAAAACTTTGTTCGGCTCCATTTAATCAGAGCTACTGTTACCGTCTTCATTTTTGGAATGAAACCATAATCTGGAAGCTGTATTGAGTTCCATGCGTTAGAGATAACCTCTCGGCATTCCTCATCATCATTCCAATAAGCCTAAAAAATAAAAGGCTTCCTGCTTTTTCGATAAGGTGCTGAAGTGTGAATCAATAGAGGACTGTGGTCGGATCCCATAGCTGGGAGTGCAAAAACTTCTACCCCAGGAAACAATAAGCGCCAATCCATTGTGCATATCACCCGATCCAACTTTTCCTTCACAAGCTCGTCCCCTTCTCTATTATTCATCCATGTATACTTGCAGCCTTTGCTTTCTATCTCCATAAGTGCACAGTCATTTAGGATAGCTCAAAAGGACATCATTCTAGACAGGTCAGCAGGTCGCTTTCCTATTTTTTCCCAAGGATAGAGTATCTCATTAAAGTCTCCAGCACATATCCAAGGTAAATTGTTCGCAGAGTTTATCTCTCGAAGCTCATCCCACATAAGTTGACGCTGCTAATAGGTGCTAGGAGCATGAATACATGTGATGTGCATAGTTCTATCTTCCTGGCTAATCCTGCAAATCATATCAAAAAAGTGTGGTGTTGAGAGAATCACCTGTAAATAGACCTGATCACTCCATAACACTGCTAAGCCTTCGGCTAGACCAACTAGGTTTATCATAGATGAATTTTTGAAGTGTAAACAATGCTGAATATGTTGAAGCCTAACTTTAGTGTTCTTTGTTTCCATTAAGAATACAACATCGGGCTTTTCTTTAGCCGTCATGGCCTTAAGAGCTTGAACTGTCAGGGGATTGCCCAAACCCTGATAGTTCCAGCATATCATCCTTATTTGTTGGTGGGTGGCTGTTTAGGGCCAGCCACCAAAGCCCAAGCTTCTACTTCATTTGCTGCATAGATAGGTGTTTCCATAAGATTTGTGTCGTCATGATCCTCTATTATCAAGGCCTTAGTCTCGTACAGGTTGTATCTTTTCAGTTTTTTGGCAGCTCCCATTTTTGGTGTCGCTCTCGTACTCTTTAGGTTCTTTGGTAAATTTACATCCATGGGTTGGGTCTAAATTCCTTTTAATGTAGCTGTGGCAAAAAGTTGACTGTTGGTACAGCGCATGACTGTTCGGCACTTAGGCCAAAATGGGCATAAGAAATATTAATGTCTAAACAGAAGGATTGCCGACACTTTTTCCGATCAGATTTTTGACCTGTTGCTGAGATGTAGGCAACTACAATTGCCTAAGAGTCATGAGATACCGTCTAAGCAAATGAAGAATAAGAACTACTGTAAGAGGCACCATTCTTTGTGCCATGACACTAACAATTGTATTGTATTCAGAAAGATGATATAGCGAGTGATTCAAAGCGGGCGACTGAAATTTGCTAAAACAGGAAAAGAAAAAATTGGATGTGGACGAGAACCCATTTTAGGCGAACGTTGGTGTATGGGTCATTCCATGTGTGTACTCGACGCCAATATAATGCCCGAGGTCAAGCTGGGGCAATCCCGAACTACCGAGGAAAAGTACCAGTCCCAGATAAAAGTTGCTATTCTCACTAGCACCGCCAGACTAATGGGGTTGGTATCTGCCAAATATTTACAGCCATGAGGTCCTTCCAAGAGTGTCTCTTCGGGGTTCTATTATCCACATCCAATTCAACTTTGTTCTTTAAGCCATAATTACATCCATCAAATAAGTGAGTCAGGTGAAGTTTGGATCTAAACGAAAATGATTTGACTCAAATAGACCTCTCTAATTTCTTTTGACTCATTTCCATGCAATACATATTTAGTGATTTATATCCGATTCAACTCATATCCGATCCGTCCCATATTGCTAAAACACTAGGGTGAGAGAATGAAACGAGAGTTACAAAGGTCTGTTGGATCTAAATAAATTGTAAACTCATTTAATACTTATATGTTATATTGGGCTTTACTAATTTAAACTCAATTATTGAATATAACTAATTCATTTAAAAACTTAGCCCATCATATGGGTAAAGAAATGGATTTATGGCTCATTTTAATAGCTACAACCACAATGATGGAGGCATAGGGGTCTCATTTGTGAATAAAAACGTTAATGTTTTATTGAGGTTGGTTAAGATACCTGCTGATCCACCAAAAGGCAGAGGATGTGGATCACTATTTTTTTTTTTAAAAGGGTACCAGAACAAAAATAGAAGTGAAGAAAGAAGAATGAGAATTAAATGAGTCAAATGATCAATTTGACTTCGTGAGATTTGGTTGACAAAAATTTTAGATCTGGCCGATGCCTGATCTCAATTTTGTTGACACCATAAGGCCCTTTAGGAGCAAAAATATTCTAAGAGCGCAAGAAACATTCAAATGCATGAGTTGATCACTTTCTTATACGATTGGATGTTGGGGGTTGAGGGCATTCTTGTCGCCTAAAAATGGCCAAAATAAGTGTTTGCCATTTTCAAAGAGACATTGACTTTGTAAGGCATTGATCTTGTCTGGTAAGATATTGGTTTATTATATGACAAAATGGAAATTATGCCAACCGAGTTGGATTTGTAATGACCCGGTTTGATCAGGTGGGAGTGATCACCAGGGCAAGACAATCTGAACAAGGAGCAGCTCCTAATAGGATTACAGGATGGCCAATGAGGCATGAATAAACCGAACCATATACATCAAACAAAGGGAGAATGTTCGTGGATTTAATATCCAAATCTGAATAAACTCACAAGATGGGACTTTTAACACAACGACAAGTTTTGGTATTTAAACTTCAATATTAAATGTGCTTAGGTGAGAGCACTACCAAAACCATCAGGATGGGTGATCTCTCGAGAACATGCCTACATGTACACCAAAGGACAACACCGTGAGACTTGGTATAGGACAGGCCAAAATGAATAATGTGAACAATATTTTGAGTGAATTAATCCGAGAGTATCATGATAAGGTGTGACAGTGGGACTCTCTCAAATAGATGTGTGATTCTAGATAAATCGTGCGAAAGCCAATGGGTGTGTAATGACCAGGTTCTGATGTAGAAGCATCAAGTTTTAGGGAACAAATTTCAAGACCGACAATGTTTCATCCATTTAACCAGCCCGGTCATTACTTGTGTGAGCAAAGGTCAATCTCAGCTACAACTTGGTTCAGTGGGTCCAAAGTTAAAGCCATCGATTTAATGGTTCATTGTCTCGGCCGTCAACCATGGGGATTTCTAAAATAGCTCACTTGATTAGGCAATAGCTCTATAGCCAAAAGTAAGTGATCAAACAAATCGGATACTGGATTTACGTGCTTCAATCAGTAAGACTTAACTCACGAGGAGAGCAGGGCAACATTCCACTATAGATCAAATAATACAATTAACATTACAATCATACTCAAGTTATTGAAGCACTCATAGATTCCTAACTCTTAATTATACACAATAATGCAATATTTATCTTCATAAGTTCTCATAAAATAATCTTTTAGTTTCGTAAATGAGTTACACGTGTTAGGGAAATCTCGTATGATGTTTTGAAGATGACAAAATAAATCAAAAATTACTAATATGTTTAATGGTTGAGTAACTAGGTGAAAGACGCACAAGCTGCTATACGGGTGATGGAATGTGCAAAGGACATTGTCAAGAATTATACTTGAAAGAATCAAAAGATGCAGACTTTAAGGATGAAAATATTCAGACATACGTCCATATTGTAAAATCTACTTTAGATGAAACAGGTCCAGAACACGATGGGTCCAGAATGTGATAGGTTTAGAATGACATAAGTCTAGAACATGATCCCGAACGTAACAAGTTAAGAACGAAACAACTTAATAGAACATAATTCAAGCCCCAAACGTGTAATGACTATCGATCTGGTTTGGATTTTATATCAAGATAAATTTAATTGACTTAATCTAATTGATTGGCAAATGAATCCTAAAGGCAAGAACTTTATAAATAGAGAAGCTCTACTTATGGAAACTAAGATTCTGTTTATATGGACGATTAGAATCAACTGGGGATTTTGATTTTATCACTCAACGGTTACTAAATCTTCTTGATATAGTTTTGTCCAACGGATATATTGGAAGACGATCCTCTAGATACTATCTAATGGCTAGTTTGAAAGTGGAGGAACATTTAAGGAGACTAAGGACTAAGGAGCAAGTAAAAGATGAAGCCTAGAATCTAGAATTTAAAAGCCTGAGCAAACTTCAATTATATACACTTATCTTTCATGAGTTTAAATTGTGTAATCTTTTGAGAGGTGTTGAGAGTGTTATAAGTGTGTGCCTTGGTGCAAGATAGTGAATCCTATCAGCTTGGGTATAAGCAGCACCGACTTTGGGGAGAAGCGATTGGGTATAAGTGGCACAACTTAACTATAACCTTTCATTGATTATATAGTGAAATTAAGCCAGTAGGCTATTAGCATAAAAGAGTGAACATAGACTTGAATTAAGGCAAACCACTATAAAATCGGTGTGCAATTTTCTTATCTCTTATTTCTTTACTTAAGTCCGTTGCACTATTACAAGTTATCTTAGAAGTCTGTTCAATCGTATAACAATTTTTGAACATCTACCAAAAGTTTGTCTCTTAATTAGACTTAGAGTTTTAGATATTTTATTCCGCTTTAAATTTATTTTTGAAACTCTTTTGTCACCTATTCACCTCTCTCTAGGTGATCTTACTAGCATTATCAACACAAATCTTAACACAAGATTTTCACAACTTTAAATTCTCGTGATGTAATTCATGAGCAAGCCACACAATTGATTGTCACTGAAAGATGTTTGTTTTGGATGTAATTTACAAAGAAGACTTCCTTCTTATATAGAAAAGACTTAGATTCAAATTAGAAAATCTACTCAAATTAGGAATACGACCCCAGCTAGGAAGTCTACTCAATTTAGGTTTCCTTTACGAGATAAACTTGAGATATATTTTCAACAACATCCAAGCACTTTACTAAGGTGTCAATCCTCCATGAGTTACTAAAATGAAAGATTGGTTTTTATAGAGAAGCTTTTTGGCTTCTATATAAAAGTACAATTCACGTGAGCTAACCTTGATTCATTTACACAAGAACCTCTTTTTCTTCGAAATTTTTCGTAAGTAGTAGAAAGGGTCACGCCCCGATCCTCAAACGCGTGCCCATTCCTCACCTGGTCGATTAATAGCGACGTCCCAAAACGCATCGCCAACCCTTTTATTTTAATACGCATGCAGAAGCATAAGATAATCCCCAGACAATAAAACAATGTGATAGAAAAGTAGGATTAAAAACTTGAAATTGGAAACACCCACACACTTATATATATTGCAATTCGTTATGCAAATATATACAAGATCAACCACTAAGTCTGGTCCTACTCAAGCTTGCTCAACAACGAAGTCTAAAGACAGAAGTGGGGTTTCAGTCCTTTGCTAAGTCCTCATCTGAGTTCTCCTCCTGCTCGACGAACTCTCCTCCTTCCACGCTCCCACTGGAGCCTACCTCAACACACTTAGGTGATACTAGGCCTTCAAGATCGGGAGTCACCGAGTCAATCACCTCTCCACCTCTGGGTTCTGCAATGCCCTCTCCTTACATTACTTCCAAAGCATATTTAGGCACCTCAAATTCCGGTATCGGGCCCACCCTTCGCCCATCGCTATAGGATCGATACCATACTCAGTATTGATGGGGCACCTTCTGGGGTTTACCCATCTCAACCCAAACAATGGATTTCACCATTACGTACTCCAATCCTTCAACGTGCCCCGACATCGACGCGTGGAACTTTTGTTAGGTGATTTCCTCCGGTAAACCAAAACCCATGGGAGGAGGTAGAGGTACTGTCATCTATGGGCCTGAAATAGTTATTCAATAACTAATGAGACAACGTCTCAGCAAGGTCTACCCCCTAAGACTCGATTAGTAAACCAATACGCTACCCGGGCCGCCTATGCACGCACGGGTCAGAGGACTTATCTTGGCCTCAGATTCCACCTGCAAATCAGCACAGTTCGATAGGCACCCAATCATAATATCACAGATCGATATCCCAATCAATCGACTTAGTTGATTACATGTCAATCAGACCATTCACCGGTCATTTCCATCTCATACTATGCATTTTATAAGTTAGTATACTTAGTCGCCGAGCCACATGCATTCTCTAAGGCGTCATATATGCCAAGCCGATGTACTTAATCACCGAGTCACGTGCATTCTCTAAGGTGCCATATCACCAAGGCGACATACTAATCACCGAGCCTCGTGCATTCTCTAAGGCGACTTTTTCGCCAAAGTAACGTACTAACAACCGAGCCACATGCTTTTCTAGGTGATATATATTCAACAATTCACGTGCATTCTTTAAGGCGTCATATATGCCAAAGCGATGCAATAATCGCCAAGCCACATCACACAGCATTTCTTCTCATCTTTAATCATACCCGATAAAATATCGTGCGTGGGCACATGGTTGGCCTTAGCCAAAATATAATATTTTCTTTTCCATAACTCCCACATTTTTTGTAGTCCACTAAAATATTTTTGGCATTATTAACCGATGTCCGGTTATTTTTCAATTAATAACCAACATTATTCAATTTAGGAAATAAATCTTGAATTCACAAATAATTCAATTCAGCACAAAATAAAGCTCAATTAAATAAACGGACTGCGCCACGACAATTAGCATAAAATTCCAATCGTCCGCTATCCCTACCTAATTTTCGGAAATTAAATAAATAATTAAATAATTTCGAAAATTAATAAATAAATACTAAAAATCCAATTTATGCCCGTAATGCCTAATTGGACGCCAGAACAGATTGGGAAAAATCTCGAGATGCATTCAATAAATAGGAGTACGTCTCTACTTGCTAATTACATGAACCAATCGCCTAATATGCATCAATAAGTCACTAATTAAATTATTCTAAACTAATCTAACCACCTAATCATGCTTAATTAACATTAATCAACCTTTAAGCATCATTAGCAAACTAAGAAAGGATTAGTGAGCTAAACTCACCCGTTTAACAATCCGCTCGGATTGGAACATCGGGAACGTCGCAGGGGACGTTTAACTCCAAAGTAGGCCTAGGGTTCGGGGCTCGGAAACACCTCAAATCGAGCCTCAAAGGTGCTGTGAAACCCACTAAAAAGCTTGCTGGTCGCTGCTGGAAAAGGAGAGAAAACAGTTCGGTTTAGCGCGGTGAGGCTCGGGAAAGATAGAATAGGCCAAACTAGGCCTTGACGAAAGTTTACCGGCGAAGAAATGACAAAGGCAGCTCTGGTTGAGCTCCTCAGATGGCCAGGACACACGGTTGAGGTGGCTGGACGGCGTGAAGGGCGAGCGGCATGCGGGCAGGCGCGGTTGGAGGTGGAGCGATGGTGTGGTGTCACCAACGATTAATTAGTGTTGGTCGACGAGAATATTTTAATTTAGTGGAGTCACCCACGATCAGCTACACATCTCAGTCGAACATACCTATCTCTGATCTCAAATCGACTTATACTGTGCCGTAATGGCCTCTAAAGATGAGCATGGTCGAGAAGTCGATTTCTTGGTTGAATTCTCAAGTCTATTGCCTTAAAATTCCTTAATGGCTTCCTTGGATAGTCTAGTTATGCCGAGAGTGATCAACTCTGAGAACAAGCCTATTGGCGCGTCGATGAAATGCCCGATTAATTTAGTAGAAAACAAGACTGAAAATCTGGGATGTCACAAACAGTTTTTTGCTAATAGTAGGAAATAATTAAAAAGTTTTCCTTATAAGAGAGAAGACAGAAAATTGCTTCATGAACACCCTTTTCTTTGTCATTTTCTTTTACAATACTTGCTTGCCAGAAGCAATCTCATCATCAACAGCGTGAAGAACATATAGCTCCCGGGATCTGGATCTAGGTCGGATGATTATAACATAAACAAGCTCCAAAAGGAGAAAGAAAGGGTAACCTGATATGCTTTTCAAATAGTGAGTGACCGTCCATTCAATTAATTATTAACAACGATAAAACATAAGCCTTAAAGACTTGACTCACAATTGATTGGTGTGTAAAGTCATGCGCCCGAATTCTTATTCCATGCTCTTATAGCATGTCAACTATTGTTTTGAACCAAATTCCATAGAGGTGGGAGGGGAGACTCACGTAGAATGACTCCCCAGTGAGGACAATGAAAGAGGAAGCTGAGGAAGGGGCGACATCGATCCATCGTCCATCCTTGGTTTGCACTTCCAATCCATTCACATGATTTTGGTGAAGTATGGTCACAAGGTTCAGGTCCCGGCACGAAGTCCCAGGCTTCTTGGACTCCTTAGTCCCAGGAGCCGCTATCTCATGACACGGTAATTGCATATGATTGAATTGGCTAGTAAATACGCGCTCTTGTCTATTGCCCAAGCATCCCAAAACCAGCTTCCTCATCAGTGAATCCAACTCCAAAACCCTCGTAATATACATATTCATTGTCTCACTGCATGTTCATAAAAAAGGCACACATCGAAACTATAGTTTTCATAGATATGGGTGTAGATTGGCATATCCATGTTGCGTGTGTTTTTATATACAACGGATTTCTATTACGTTCACATTATATAAGATGATTCATTTTATATTTCTTTTTGCACCAAAGTAATTGAATTGGTTATCAATTCAAATTTACTTCATTAGAGATATGTTTAATAAGCATTAATATATTGACACTTCCTTAATGGGAATTGATAATCTAATAAAGTTACAATAAAACCAACAATGAAAAGGTATTACCAAAGTCTTGTGTTTCCCTCCGACCACATGAGACCTGCTAACCTTTCAATCGAGCCTGAGTTGGGGGTCCAGTCCATTCCAAATGACTCGAAAATAGGCGTGAGAGGAAGATTCGTGAGGTAACCAATGTACAGCTTATTTGGGATGATGAACTATGAAATGGACACGTTGCTGGAGCTTTTGTGTCATGTCCGACACACGTTGACGTGTCCGACATGCTTGGACACACTCGGTCATGCGGTCAAATGGTTAACTCTTCTCTACACATTTCGACATGCGTGTCAGGGAGAGAGAATCGTTGCAGAAGATGATGGAGGGTGGAGGCGAGGGTGAAGGAGCAAAGGCAAGGCCACGAGCAATGGTGAGGGAGGGCCAGAGGAAGAGCATAGACTGAGGTGACCCAAAGGGTTGCGATTGTGATGCTGCGATGGAGGGTCGATGGCGAGGCTGTGGCTACGAAGGAGGAAGCATCAGAGGCAAGGTGGTGAGTGATTGTGATGGCTGATGAGGCAACCCAGAGAGAGCAGAGATCGAGAGGAAGAGGGTCATGCGAGAAGGAGGAGGAGGAAGTAGCAGCTAGGGTTTTTGAGGGAGGAAACTCAAAAAAAAAAAAAAATAGAAATGGGATTTTGATGGGATTTTGGCATGATTTTTTCTTTCTATAGGTTGGGTGGACGAGCGGATGACTTGAATTTTCAATACGGGTAGTGAAGCCCGACAAGTGATTTTTTTTTTGGGGGGGGGAGGGGGAAGTGATTTTGAAAAATAAAAATACTAAATATTGAATAATGATAAATTTTGATTATTGTAGAAGATCATAGATTTATTTAAATAACTTATCTAATTTATTGTTAGTCATTAGTTTTATCAATAACTTTTGTTAGAGTTAGAAATATGTCCCCAAATATGGATATGCATTAACTATGAATATATCTTTCAAATTTTCTATGAATAGATATATTAATATTATTAGTATAAATTCATTGTAGGCTCTTTTGTTATTATTTATTTAATTGTAAATTTGAATCAAATTAATTAAAAATAAAAATATTTACTAATATACAACGTGTCCCAACGTGTCGGAATTCTCTATTTTTTTTAGAAGTGATGTGTTGGTGTGTCGTGTCGCATGTCGGTGCTCTTTAGATGATGAACTGGTGCTTCACATTGGTCGGAAGCTTGAGCAATTCCTCTAATTCTTAGAACACTTCATTGTGAAGTTTCAAGGTGATCATATCATACAAAGCTTCAAAGCAACCCAATTCTTTAAGGGCTTGTCGGACTTCACCCCTATCAACCTGTCCCTGACTTTGATCCATCTATTTCGGATAGATCTATCAAGGGATGCTTTAGTGCGGAAACAGAGCTCATGATCAATTTGTTGTTCATTTTTTTTTTTTTTGGTAAGTTCAATTTGTTGTTCTTTCTGACTACTTTTTCTGAAATTTTCCTCCTATGATTTTCTTGGGGTTGTTCTATATTGGAATTATACGGCTTGTCCATCCATGTAGTTAGGGGTGTGCATGGTTCGGGTGGACGGTTCCCGGCCTAGAACTGGGAACCGCTCGCTAAGGACCAGTTCCAAAAAATTGGAACCGGGAACAACCCATCAGTTGCATAGATCCACCCGAGAACTGGACCGCTGGTCCAGTCCAATTCCCGGGTGGATCTATGGAACCAGTCTCACTAATAATAATATCATTTTCCAAATCCCACCGTGAGTACTCTTCATATTGAGTAATATTTTTCTTTAAATCAAACTAGCTTAATTAAGGGTACAATAAAAGACTACCAAAGAAGAGAAATAGGTTTTTTTTTTCCTATTTTTTAATTATTTCAGTTGAAATCTAAAATATTATTTAAATTCAAGGTTCTAGATGATTTTCATATGTAGATTGTATTTTCCTTTATCCCCTAACAGTACTCAATCTCTTACAACCTTTGCATTATTAAATTCTTTCTGTAGAAACAATTCCACCGGTACTCCACATATTCTTAAAAATAGTGTCCTATGTGAATCCCAAAAGTATCATTTGAAGGAGTCATTTGTTGAGTTGCTAAAAGATAGCTTACACACTTTACTAAATTCTTATAAAAACATGGAAACCGTGAGAGGAGATGGAGCCCTAAAATTTACATTTACTAATTAATAATTTTGAAATTTATTTTAATATTAAAAATTAATATATTATTATAATATAATCGGTCTAGTTCAGGTGAACGGATCCACCCATGGAACCGAGAACCGGACCGGTTCCCTTAAGAATCACCGGTTCCGGGCGGTTCCGGTCCGGGTGAATAGATCCACCCATGGAACCGGGAACTGGACCGGTTCCCTTAAGAATCACCAGTTCCGGGCAGTTCCGGTCTGGTTTCGGGCGGTCCGGGCGAGTCTCGGTTCTTTTGCACACCTCTACTCGTAGTAGCTGCTGTAGTAATTTTAAAGTTAAGAATCTTTCCATGAAGAATTGATTATTTTCCCTTTTTTCCCCGCTTTTTGTGATTTAACAAGAGTTGAACAGTCAATGGAATTGTTTTGTTTTTTTGGGCATATAGCTTTTGGATGGTAGACTTGACTTCAACTCGAGCAATGATGACGGTTGTCTTCCTCGTCCGGCGTGTCTTCGACGTTGAATACATGGAAACAGACGGCAGTTAGGTGAAAATTGAACCCTAATATTAATGCCACACTCAGAAACAGCAACCCCTGCAATCAAATAAATAATTCTTGAATATTGCTATCTTATGATCTTTTTAACTATCACATGATTTGCTGACAATATATCATTCATCAATTAGATATTGACATTTGAAAAAAGAAATATTACTCGCGTTTATTTAGTTTTCAGAACAAAATACAGTACTGAAAATCGGAACATAATACAAGTGATTGGATTGATGATGTAACAATGTGTCTATATTATATAAGTGTGAGCTTACAAAATTTTAATGTTCGAGATCTTAGATGTTTTGAAAAGCCTAATTCAAAAGCTAGTGGCCCATTTAGAGGTTTGGAGGGAATTGAATAAAATACTTAACTCGTGAAGTTCGATTGTAGGGGGATAGGGAATTTCTTCATACTCTTACGATGAAGAACAGACCAAAATATAAGAGCCCAAAGTCTTCTTCACCTAGGGATGATTGATGTTTAAGAATCATCTTAAGGTGGTCACGGAGTTCCTCTGCCCCCGGGTGACAATGTGACTAGTGGGCTGTAAACAATGAGGCGTGCTCAATCTTTGGTGTTCGAACTATGGTGATTGAAGTGTTAAAATGCATCTGTTAATTGTGTTAATATAATCGTGCATCGGAAAAATAATGTGGTGTGGAGCAATTACTATATCTAAGTTGGCTCATAATTCATTGGCTCAAGTTTTTAAATGAAAATGAGTTCAATTGGATATGTTGACGGGTTTGAACTTGGCTAATTCTCTCTTTTTAATCTCCTTAGGTAAAGGTAACGAGCTTTTACCGCACGCTTCCAACAAAAAAATGATGCACGAGAGAGAGACTTTGATGAAGATTTTTGCTGGATGAAAGCAAGTAAAGGAATTGGAATTTGGCGATGAAAGGCAAGTAAAGGATTTGTCTAATTCTAATTGAATTTGAAGATGAGTTGGACGTTGGGGGACGGTGGAGTCTAGGTGAAGAAGCAGAGAAAGTAACGAAGAACGGGATGCAGCGATGGCACCAAGGAAAAGAAAAGAGATATACAAGAGACGGGATTTCATCATACTCATCCGTGACTAGATGCCTTAATGACAATGTTTAAAAGTATAATTTAGGTCGATATTCTTTCAAAATTAGTCTAGAATATTTAGAAATTTATAGCCTAAATAGGAATCTTGCTGGATCATTAATTGTATTGACTGGACTACTTTAGCACTCAAGTGTGTTGGCTTTTTGCATGGCTCGAAGGTGTAAGCATATATATGCAGCACTAGCGTGGTTGGGCAAAGAGACCAGCTTCACATTTAATGCCGAATTCAGCAGTGGCGATTCTTCGCAAGCAAAGATAAGATGCAAATTTGTCTTTGGGTCTACGTGTAGGGAGACATCACATAACACAAGCAAAGTTTTTTCGTGTCTTGAAATAGCTATTACTGTTTAGGTTAAGCTCGTTTTAAAGTCTTACGTCAGTTCGAAGTCATATATTAAGTAGGCATGGCTATGGATTTATTCCGGTAGGCAATTCGTTTTGCCAAATGAGCAGTCGATTATTCAGAAAAGACAATGAAAGAAATTGCTATGATTTCAGAGCTGAGGAACACTTTTGCCTCCGTCATTGATTTAGAAGCAGAAGAAGAATGTGAGGTGGCAGAAGCAAAGTTGAATGTTGGCAAAGCGCATTAGTGTTCAGCACTAAGGCCAAAATGGGCAAAAGAAACACTAATGTCTAAAGCTGAAGATAGCCAAAGCTTTTCCAATCAGATTTTTGACCTGTTGCTGACACGTAGGCAACTCCAATTGCCTGAGAGTCATAGGATCCCAACGTCAAAGGAAATGAAGAATGAGAACTACTGCAAGAGGCACCATTCTTTGTGCCATGACACTAATAATTGTATTGTATTCAGAAAGATGTTACAGCGAGTGATTCAAAGCGGGCGACTGAAATTTCCAAAGAAAGGAAAACGAAAAGTGGATGCAGACGAGAACCATTTTAGGTGAACACTGATATATTTAAAAGATGAACTAACGTGGGAGATTCAGATGTTAAAAGCTTCGCCTGCGAAAGTGCTGACAAAATTATTTCTACTTCATTCTGTGGGGTTCTTGACTTGTAAGATCAATAAAGGTGATGAATAGAGAATATTTCTTTCTAAGCCATGAAGAATTATCCCTTTGATGAGCTGTTGACCAAGTCTAAATTACGATCTTGATAAAGACCTCTCACGTTAGTTAAGCCATACCGCTTAAGGGAAAACTTGAACCCTTGTTGACAATCAACATGATGGTAATGATGAGATTGATTCTCCTACTCCGCATCAACTGTGAAGTAAGTTTTCTACACTCTTTACTATGCAATTCGATTACTTCATCATTTTTTCATGACAAATGAGTCAATTGTCATGCCATTTGAAGAAACGTTTAAACCAATGATTTCAAAGTTCATATATATATATATATTTTGATAAGGGTAATAATATATAAAGCTAACCAAAGAATACACAAGATTCGGTACCACAAAACTTACACTCAAAAGACAACAAGTCAAAAAGAGTAGAAGGGCACTAAAAGCAAAAAGCCTCTAAAAAGGCGGCGAGAAAAGCAGGCAACAGCAGCACTGCAAACAACAAAACAAGAAAGAAACCGAAAGAAGCCAGAGCTCACTACAACCCACATCCAATCCAAGCTTTCAAAGTTCATAATTTCATGTTTCATAAGCGAATAATTTTTCATAATTAACAAAATGGGTGTCTGACATTGTCATGGGCGGGTCAAGTTAAATCATTATGTTTATTACAAATTCATAAAAAAAAAAAAAATCTTATTTTTAGGACATGTTGAAGTATATCAAACTAGTCCTGTGATAAAATCTCACCATCGAAATGAAAATACGAGGCAAGGAAAAAATATTGAAGGTTAGGCAACTTCATGTTCCGTCTAAAACCTTTTCAAAACAAAAAATGATTTTCTAAGCATACACTGAATTGACCCCGCTTGTTATTCTGATCCCTTCACTTCATGTTTCAGACGTAACTCTCAGACTTGTTACGATACGGAAGCATTTGAATATGAACACTCAAGTTCCCATGGTGATGAACCTATTGATCCGTCTAAGGGTCGGTAAATTTGGAACACACCTTCAAAGGAAAAAAATTAATATGGAGCAAATCTCATTACTAATTGGCTGAGATATCAATCCCGAAGAGCCAAAAAGAGTGCTCAACACTTCTAAAAAATCCATGCTTGATGCAAGCCCCTTTCCTACATTGTGCAATTTTCTTGTTGAGCATTGAGATAGTTCACTTGACCAGGTAATAGCTCTCTAGCCAAAAAGTAAGTGATCAAACAATAAGATAAATAGAATAAAGGAATCAAATCAAATATTAAATTTATGTGATTCGATTGGTAGGACCTAACTCACAAGGAGGGCAAGACTACGTATCACTATAAATCAAGGAATACAATAGATATTACAATCATATTTACTCAAAAACTCCTGTGTTTCCTAACTCTTAATTATAGCCAATAATACAATGTTTATCTCACAATTTCTCGAAAAACAATCCCTTGGTTTTGCAAATGAGTTACACAAAATCTTAACACAAGATTTTCACAGCTTCAAATTCTCATTATGTAATTCATGAGAAAGCCACACAATTGATTGTCATGGAAAGAAGTTTCTTTTGGATGCAATGTCCAAACAAGACTCACTTCTTATATCAAAGTCCTTTCCAAATTAAAAATCCAACTCCAATTGGGAAATCTACCTGCAATCAGCTTTTCTTTACAGGATCAACTCGAGATGTTTTTTCAACAAAGTCCAAGGACTTTGCTAAGGCATCAATCCTCCTTGAGTTACACAAGAACCTCCTTTTCTTTTATTTTTTTTGTTAGTAGTAGAAAGCTTTTTGCTGCGAGTAGGAAATAATTAAAGAGTTCTCTTCCTTAGAAAAGAAAGAAAATTCCCTCATGAACACCCATTTCTTGGTCATTTTCTTTTACATACTTGCTTGCCAGAAGCAATCTCGTCATCAACAGTCTGAAGGCACATATAGCTTCGAGGATCTAGCATTGGGTCCGATGATTATGACCTAAACAAGCTTCAAAAGGGGAAAGTAAGGGAAACCTGATATACTTCTCAAATACTGAGAGACCGTCCACTCAATTAATTATTAACGATGGGAAAACATAAGCCTTACGACTTGACTCGCAATTGATTGATGGGGCGAAAGGACACGCAATGTTTCGAAAGCACCTCCATTTCAAATTCTTTAAAAAGTATCCATCGCCGAAGCTCCATTTAGGCCCTCTTTGGTCTTGTAGATGCGGGACAGACCGGCAACATCAAAGGGCTTAAAAAGCAAAGGGTGTTGGTCATCCACAAGCTCATCAGGACACTGAACCGTGCCTTGATCGGAAGAGAAGAGTCCTATGGAGTATCGTAGCTCGTGCCCGCTTATCTTTACACGGTGACAAGGGCTGTATATTCTCCCATTGCTCCATCCCTGCGTGCAAAAGGGATAAAGGGAGAGGCACACAATGATCAAGGTTAATAATTCATAAGATTATAACACTAAAAAGACTTAAAATCTTGACTTCTTTTGACTGATCACACAAGGTCTACATGCTTAGTTTATATCCAACGAGACATCTATCTCACCACAAGCTAGCATTAGTCTCGTCGTATCAATATGCATTCAACCATTCGAATATATGGTTCACACAGCAACCAATCGATAACAATTTCACAAAGAAATCAGCTTTAATGTCCTAATCCTAGCTATTGCTGGACGTGATGATTGATACTAGAAATGTAAACAATACTTCGCAATTGATATGCAAAGTCATGGTGCCTGAATTCTTTCGAACCGAATTCAATAGAGAGGGGGATGGGGTGGACTCACGTAGAATGACTCCCCAGTGATGACAACGAAAGAGGAAGCTGAGGAAAAGGCAACCTCGATCCAACATCCATCGTTAGTCTGCACTTCCAATCCGTTCACATGATTTTGGTGAAGTATGGTCACGAAGTTTGCATCCCGATGGCACGAAGTCTCGGGCTTCTTGGACTCCTCAGTCGCAGGAGCTGCATATCTCATGACACGGAGACTGTATTTGACCGACTTGGCTAGTGAATCCACGTACTTGTCTACACCCAGGCTTCTCAGAACCAGCTTCTTCACCAGTGAATCCAACTCCAAAACCCTCATAGCCTACGTATTCATTATCTCGCTGCATGTTCATTAAAAGGGCACACATCAAAACTACAATTTCCATAGATTGGGGGCATGGATTGGCATCTTCATCTTGCGTGTGCTTTTATGTATATTGAATTTTTGTTATCCTCAGTACTGTATAAGATGATTCATTTTAAATTTTCTTCTTGCATCAAAGTAATTGAAATTCAAATTCACGTCATTAGAGATTTCTTTGACAAATATTAATCTCTTAACGCTTCCTTAATGGGAATTGACAATATAATTACCAATAATGAAGAAAGGATTACCAAAATCTTATGTTTCCCTCCGGCCACATGAGATCAGCAAATTTTTCGATTGAGCCCAAGCTGGGGGCGTAGCCAATTCCAAACGCCTCGTAAAGAGGAAGATTAGCAATGTAGCCGGAGGTTGGCTTAGTTGGGTTGTCGAACCGGTGCTTCACATCAGTGGGAAGTTCGAACAATCCCTCCAATTCTTGGAGCACATCATTGTGAAGTTTCAAGGTCATCTTATCATGCCAAGCTTCGAAGCAACCGTATTCTTCAAGGGCTTGTCGGACTTGACTTTGCAAGGAGTCCCATGGACCTGTCCCTGGCTTTAAGCCATCTAATTCGGACAGATTTATTAGGGGAAGCTTCAACGTTGAGATAGGGCTCATGATCAATTATGTGTTTCTTTTTGGGTACTCTTTCTGAAATTTTCCTCCTATTTCTTTCTTGGGGTGGTTCGCTGCTGGATTTATAGGGCTTGGGCATCCTCGTACTAGAGGTCGTAGCAATTTTAAAGTTACAACTGGATATGTTAATGGGCTTAAAGTTGAATTTCTTTTTCTTGTCTTCTCAGGTAGAAGGTATTGTGCTTCTACCATATCCTATCGACAAGAAAATGGTGAGAGAGAGACTTTGGTGAAGATGTTCGTTGATGAAAGTAAGTAAAGGAATTGGAATTTGGGAATTTGGCGATGAAAGCAAGTAAAGGAATTGTCAAGTTCCAATTGAATTTGGAGATGAGTTAGACGTGGACGGTCGGGTCTACGTGAGGAAGCGGAGAAAGTGACGAAGAAGGGGATGCAGCGATGGAACCATAGAAAAGAAAAGAGATGTTGGGTTTCTTGTGTCAGTGAAGGAGAATCCCCGGAAGATGTCGGACAATTCTGATCCACTCGCCAGCTAGCAAAATTTGTCAAGAAAAGATTGAGACAAGGCTGTTACGGAGCATCACCAAGTCGCCTAGCCAAATCCATCAGAATCAACGGTGAAATCGACTCGGAAGCCTTTGAACTATATAGGTAGGATTTCATCAAAGACTAGATGCATAAGTGACAATATTTGAAGATATAATTTAGGTTGACATTTCTAGAAAATTATAAATTTATCGTCACTCAACAGATATAAAAATACAGTCTTAAGTAAATATAATCATTGCTCCGCCAAATTTATCATTCTTGCATAAGTAAACCCCTGCTCAAATAAGACTAACCCTAGTCTCATAAACAAATCATACGGTGAAACAATCAAACTCAAGTTGAATTGGCTTATAGTCGATTATTCTTGCCTTTCCAAAAATATCTTGGAATCACAATCATAAAACAATTATAAGCTTTTGAAATTAGGCATTATGGAAAATTGGTCGAAAGGATTATTTGCCTTGTCTAACATAATTAATGCCCAAAAAAGCCGAATAAGAAAAATGACAACACCACTTCAAAACATGCATAGTTAAGGATCAAATCATGTAGTCAAATGGACATGCATATACATCACACTAAGATTCATGCATTCACGTGATCACTCAACATATCTTAACACAACACTTCATCACATAGTATACGTCATTACATGGCATGTTGTCATATGATACAGCACGTATCGTCACATGACACAACCTGATTGCTTGAAGATCAAATTATCCCCATCGGGCCAGTTACTATTACTATGACACAAAAGATGTTTGGGGTGGGTTCATCCTCTAAGTAGAAGAGGGATTCCAGACCATCATCTTGAAGGGAAACGCCTGACTTCTTTTCTAAATCATGTGCAATCCTTTCTTTTGCAAAAAGTGTCAGAAAAATCCTAAACCTTTTGTAAATTCAATCATAAACCTTTTAATGGTGCAAATTAGTCCTAAACATTTTAAATTAGTGTCAATTCAGTCCTCTCGGCTAACTTTAACCGAATATTGCTGATGTGGATGCCTTCCGGCTTATTTGGCATATCCGACATGGATACTTTTTAATAATATTTTACTAATTTTTTGATTTTTTTATTATTTTTCTGATTTTTTTCTTTTTTTCTTTCTTGTTTCTTTTTTTCTCTCATTCCTTTCTTCTTCCTTTAGGCAGTGGCCCACCGCTAGCCAAATCTAGTGAGGCTGACCCTTGCCATAATTAGGCGAGGCCAGCCACCGCCTAAAGCAAGAAAGAAGGAAGGAAGGAGAGAAAACATTAAAAAAAAAATAATAAATTGGAAAATTATTAAAACATTATTAAGAATTGTCAACGTTAACGCCAATGGTGCCACATAAGCCGGCCAATGTTCATATTAGTAATATCTAGCCAAAATTAGCCTGGAGAGCTGAATTGGCATTAAATCAAAATGTTTTGGATCAAATTGGCACTAATTCAAAATATTTATGACTGAATTAACACTAGATCAAAAGTTTTATGACTAAATTGAAATCCAGTCAAAAGTTTTATGATTAAATTGATACCATTAAAAGATTTATGACTAAATTGACACTTATGCAATATGTTTAAGACTCTTCCAACACTTTTTCACTCTCTTTTTGCCATGTTGACAATTCTTTTGCAAAATGGCCCTTTTGTTTGCAAATGTAGCACCTATCTGATTTCTTCTTGCCACCATGTTTCTTCTTTTTGTGATACCTCCATTTGCCTTTCTTCCTTGTGATCCAGTAGCGGAATTTCTTGTTCGTTAACTGTAAAATGGCAGGTTTGACCGAGGAATTATGTAAGTCATGGCATCATACAAAAAAATCATAGAGGCTCAGCAGGAGCCACTCCTCCGCTGTGACAAATAGGCTGGACGAAGCTGAAGACGGCATGACTCTACCCCATTTTCCATCTTTCATTTGCACTTCCGATCCGTCGATGTAGTTCTGTTGAATTAGTGCGAAGATGTGCTTATCACAGGGAGGGTAAGCGCTCGCGCGGGCCTCTTTAGTCTTCGGTGATTCGTATTTGTTTATCCGATCCGAATCTTTCATAGAGTAGCAATTGAGCGTTTTGCTGCAAAATAATCTAAGATTCTTGTGAAATCAGACATAGGTATATATTTTGGTTCGCTTATGTTATCTTCTTTGAATGGGTTTGCATAATCTGCGAATTCTGCCTTCGTCCATCGGGCCGCCAATTCCCATGGCCTCATAAAGAGGAGTGCGAAAAAGTTTGGCGAGGCAGCCATCGTATGGCTTTTGCGAATCAGGCAAGTGCCCTTCGTCTCGACCCAGGACATCCATCAAGTCTTGTATTTCCTGGATGACATCACTATGATAATCCTGAGGGATTTGGTCATAGATTGGTTCCAAACATCCCTATCCTTTAAGTGCCCGAAAGACATTGTTTTGGACCCAATCCAAAAGAATCCATGGTGTTATTTTGAGGGGTGTTGAAAGGAAACCTACCCGGCAAATAACGTCACAAATAATAGATCTCACAATTCAAATATAACATGAGAAGAAGAGATTACTAGAGAAATCAATAATTGATGATAAAGAACACTAGATGATTGTGCGATTCTTTTTTTTTTTTTTGGTCGAAAAAGAAGAGACTTCATTGCTAATTAAGAGTTTGCAACAACATAATAGAAAACACGGAGCAAAGTAAATTCCAAAACAGTTCGGGGGGATTGGCCAGCCAATTACGGGCTTGGCTTTTGTTCCGCTGGGTCTTAGCTAGTCAATCAGTGGCCCGATTCGCAGATCAACTGCAGTGGGCCACAAAGAGATCAACAAAGCCCAACGGCTTTGAGTTGCCCTTAGACAGAAGATCTGCTTCCCACGTGCAAATATCTTCACCCTTCAATGCCTGCACAAGAGATAGATTGTCTGACTCCATTACGATTTGCTGTCCTCTTCTTTCGTACAAGAAATTTAGGGATTCCACAATTGCTCTTGCCTCCACCATCGTGGCTGAGTACACCCCCACTGTTTTGGTAAAACCGTCCGCCAAGCGACCAATGTAATTTCTACATACGTAGCTGATGGCTCCCTATCAAGCCCTTCATGAACGAGCCATCAATGTTCACTTTCAGAACTCCCTTCGCCGGTCGACGCTAAGATTTAGGTAAGTCTCTTGCTTTGGGGTTACTCTCCGTATGAGACCACCTACTGATATTCTGGTATTCAGCCAAAGCAAAGCTCACCAAGTATTGCAGATTCAGTTTGGTTTTCCTGAAGAGATAATTGTTCCTTGACTTCCAAATTTGCCACAAAATCACTACCAGGAAGTCAAAACTAACAGAGGGACTTGAGAAGTTAAGTAGCCAATCTTCAATTCTTGTTATCACCTGTCGCGAGATCTAGATTTGTAGGGCTTGTTCTAACCAAATTTCATTTGTCCCGGGACACAATAGGAATAGGTGCCCAAGTGTTTCAAGGTGTTGCCTGCATAGCTCGCAGGTATCCTCCTCTATAATGCTTCTTCTTAACAAATTTAATCTAGTTGGTAAAGCATTTTGACATAAATCCTAGATGAAAAATTTTGTTTTGGGGGAGGTTTTTGTACTCCAAATCTTAGTCTACAAGGTCCTCAGGGTCTGGAAAAAGGTAGAGGCCAAAATTTGGCTTTGTTTCTCAGTCGCCTCTCTACTTTTATTATAACTACTCTTAACAGTTTTCCGATTTTCATGTTAGTCCAAACCAGCTTGTCCTCAATTGGTAATGTTCCAAGTGGGATTATGAGGATCTCATTGGTTATTTGCTCATTGAATAGACTGATGAGAATTTGTTCCTTCCACGAGTTTTCTTCTTTGTTTCTCAGTTCAACAACGATTGTAGGTTCATCTCTATTCGCTAGGCCTCCTATAGTACCTCTCGATAGCCACTCGTCCTCCTGCATTCTAATTTTTTCCCCTATTCCCTATGCACCACCTGACAAATGGTTCAATTGTTTCTCTCCCCAGCAAGATGTTTTGCTAGCCCCATTATGGCCAAGCATTGTTTCTCGCTCTCTAGAAATCACACTTAGGGAAATATAAGACTTTAAAAGCCAAGCCTCATAAAGAAGAGGGGGACTATGCTAGCCGCAGTGCCTATTTCCCTAACATTGTTTTATTAAAGGATATTAGGCCTTCGAAACGCAATTTGCCATTATCCTTTCTTTGTTTCAGGATGTCCCACTTTTTCCAATGCAGCCCCTTGCTTTTCTCAAAAGTTTTCCACTAAAAATCAGCAACTTTTTGTTCAAAACAAATAGATACAGGGATTTTGAAAATGGACATAACATATTATGGGATAGCTTGCACCACAATATTTAATAGAACTTCCTTCCTAGCCTTTGACATTGAATTTTCCTTTCAACTCTCTAGTTTCATATTTACTCATGCTAAAATCCAAGAAAACATTTGTTCTCTTAGAAGCACCCCAATTCAAGGGGACTTTTAGGTACTTCCTTATCTTTTCAATCTCTAGAACTTGTAGTTCAACAAGCATGTTTCATCTTAGTGTTTGGGGGCTATCTTTGCTAGAAAAACAAGCTAGACTTGTTTAGGTTGATAGCCTAACCTGAAGCATAGCAGTGTTGGTTCAAAATACTTGCAATTTGTTGACATTCCTTAATAATTCCATCCAGAAAGAAGATTGAATCATCAGCAAACAGCTAGTGAGTTAAAGTTGGGTACCATATATTCAACTTGATTTGTTTTACAAAACCAATTTCCAAAGACTTTTTCAACAAGCAGGATAAGACATTCTCAACTATAATGAATAAATATGGGGATAGAGGGTCACCTTGCCTAAGTCTTCTCGTAGGTTGAAAGAAAGGAGTTGGTTCACCATCAAACTTAACATTGTAGGAGACAGTTGTAACACATCGGATCACCCAATGCACCCATTGAGGACCAAAGCCTATTTTTTGCAAGCAACCCTCTAGAAAGTCCCATTCCACTTGGTCACATGCTTTTTGCATATCTAATTTCAGAACTGCTTGGAATTTCCTTTTCCTTTTATAATCACACAATTGGTGCAGTACTTCCTAAACAATCAAAATATTGCCCTAGATAAGTCTCCCCCCAACAAATGCACTTTGTTCCACTGAAATTAACTCCATATGCCAAGCTTTCAACCTATTTGCTAGAATTTTTTAGATGATTTGGTATGCGAAGTTTCATAGACTGATAGGCCTAAATTAATTCGATCTTTCTAGGATAGGGACATTTGGGACAAGGCTGATTTATGTTTTATTCAATTCTAGGTTAAGAGAGCATGGGTTGAGGATTTCTGCACTTTTAATAGGAGTGAGTGTCAAATTACATCCTAATTGTGCTTGTAAAATAAATTATTCAAATTATCCGAGCCAAAAGCTTTATTGGAACCCAATTGGTAAGTTGCTTCTTTAACCTCCTTTATCGACACCACTACTATTAAGCTTTGATTTATCTCCCCACCCACCAGGTTAGGACAACACTCCAAGATAGAGTCTATATATCTCAGTCCCATCTAACTAAAAATTTATCTAAAGCTAATCATATGACTTTTCAGTTGTTCAGCGTCATGGATCCATTCACCATTTTGAGCTTTGAGCATCAAAATCTTGTTTCACTGCCTTCTTTTTACTATGTAGCATGAAAAATTTTAGTATTTTTGTCTCCTCACTTGAGCCAACCTATCCTGAATTGTATTTCACAATACATTTCCTCTTGTCTCCATTACTTCTCAATCTCCTTTCTCAAGGCTTTAAGTCTCTCACTTTCATTAGGAGTAGATAAGGAGTTTGTAATGCATTGAATCTCACCTTTCATCTCATCAAATGCCTTCTGAGCATTAGTGAATCTTTTCATACTCCAAAGGGACAAAGCTTTTTCAACCGCAAGAGTTTGCTCGTCAAGTCCGAATTTTCCATCTCCCATGAATGCCATATGTTTTTAATGAGTTGTCCACGTAATTCATCCTCATCACAATGCCTCAAACTTGAATTCTTTTTTTTTTTTCACTTCATTTTCACCGAAGAAGGGGAAAGCAAAAGAGGGTTATAGTCCGAACCAATAGCTGACAATGCAAGTGCTTCCGCTTTAGGATAAGTGACTTTCCACTCCAAGGTGCATAAAACCTTGTCAAGTCTCTCTTTAACTAAGGCTTCTCATTTCCTGTTATTTGCTTACATGAAAGCACAGCCTTTACTCTCTATGTCCATAAGCTCACAAGAGTTCAAAAAATCTTGAAACGAGTTGATCGATAATTTTCAGCCATACATCTTCCAACTTTCTTCCAATGATACAAAATCTCGATAAAATCGCCCATACAAATCAACGGGAGTGTGTTGTGGATTTTAATATGCCGTATGTTCTCCCATAGTATAAGTCTATACCGAAAAGTGGACGGGGCATGAACAAACCTAATACGCATTTGCTGATGGCTATCCTTGATGGCACACACTACATTGATATGGTAACAAGACTGAGACACGACTGTCAAGGACACTTGTTCTTGCCAAAAAATGGCCATTCCCCCCGGTATGCCAACTGGATTCCCTATATACCAATGTTGAAATCTTAGCCTTCTTTTCATTTTTTGGACCACTTGCTCTTGGTTCTTCATCTCCATAAGGAAGAGTATGCATGGCCTTTCCCGAGCCACAAGGATTCAAAGCTCTTGGACTGTCAAAGGTTTACCTAACTCATAAAATTCATTTGTGATTTGGTGGCTTCTAAGGGCTAGCCACTAAAGCCCATTCATTTCCTTTCGCTAATATGCTAACCGACGTATCAAACAATTATGACTCGTCTGAAACACACTGATTGCCTGACTTAGCTATAGATCATCAAGCATTACTAGGTTAAGAAGTTTCCTTCTATTTTGTAATATTTGAAATAGGGCATGACACAATGGGTGGACTCAGACAACTCTAGTAGAGCACCTACTATTATAACCTCACAGAGACCAAGCAATCGATCAATCCATAAATCTGGTAGAAAGAGAGAGTAGAATGGAGCTGTTGTGCCTAGCACCAGAGTTCATCCAAAGGTTAAACTCAAAGGGCAAACCCAAGACTAAACTTCTCGACCAACAGTACCCAAAAGCCACTAGCATCGAGAGAACGGATGGGTACAAGGTAAAGAGAAAGCCTAGAGGGACCAAAAAGAGAAGAAGAAGCAGATTGTGTAGCAATGAATTAGAGGGAGGACGCCTATTGCTGCTATATTAGGGAAAGTGCTAGCGTTTAAATAACTAGAGGAATAAAAAGAAAATTGGGGTATTATAAAAGGGGTATTGAGGTACGAATGGGGTTGTTTTGTGATGGCGGGAAGCAAGGTGAGGCCATTGACGTCCATAGCTGGAATACCAAAAAAAAAAAAAAACTGCTAAGGGGTTGTGAGAATAGTTGGCGAAATAGAAGGAGCTAATTCAAAACAAATGTGTTTTGGATAAGGGGAAATGCCAAGGCAACAACAAAAGGGTTCAGTGAAGATTCAAAGCAACACCACAAATGTTAACTCACAGAAGCTCGATCAATTATTCATTATCTTCTTTCATTATTATATCATTTGACAACATGAAAAAACGAAAAATTTATGTCCTCCCTCTTTATCTATCCATGGGATTGAAGGGCAGATGCCGTAAGTGTCCCCTCCAATCTAGAATTGGGGCCTCACCACCACTAGTTTATATGTTTTTCTCTTATGTCTTTCTTTTTTCATAGGCGGAAAGGAACCACATCAATCCATCCTAAACCGGTGGTGGAACACTTTTGTGATGACAATACTATATGAGAGGTCCCATGCAAAAATAGCTTAACGCCACGTAGGCTGCGTTTTGTTAAATTTTGGAAATGGGCTTTGGGAAAATACAAATGCTGAAAACTTAAAACCCTTTAGGGAAATGCAAATTCGATTTGGTAAAAACTCCTTTGCAAAACAACTTTGGGTTAACTGGTATTAAGAAAAAAAAATTACAAAGGCTTTTGGCTACAATTTTCCTTTTTTTTTTTAATTTGAAAAAATCAAACCCTTTATCGGCCCAGAGAAGGGCTCAGGTCGCTAACAAGTCATATTTGGCGTCAGCGGTCTTCAACCAAGGTCGCACACCCTAGGGGGACCCAGGTGAGGGTTGCTTAGGGTCATGCAACTTCCGGCCTTGTCACGTAGGGTCACGTGACCCCGACAAGGACCGCTTGAGGTAATGTGACCCTCAATGACCACCGATGAGGTTTGACCTTAGGCGACACTTGGGCTTGCTAGTAACCAGCCACATTTATCTTTAACAAGGGTTAAGGGGGCATATGAAAAAGCTAGTGAGGGCAAGATGGAGAGGAAAAAAAAAAGTCATTAAAATCTCTAGAGATAACATTTCAAAAGTGCTAGCCTATCTTGGGCTATGAACCTTCTCAAGGCTAACTTTCACCATTAAACCAAATGAGAATGATTGCCAGACACCCCAAAATTTGCCCAAGGGGCTATGGGGTCTCAAGAGACTTTCAAAAGATCGAACCAAATGCACCTAATATCTTTCTTTCTTATTGCTTAGAATATTTATTAAAAAATTCCCTCAAACTCCTCTTGTTTACCTTAATGTACAACAATCGAGTAGAATTCTATCTCTTATACAAATAAATAATATGTATACAAAATAGGAAATTTCTTTTTAGTCAGATGAATTAGGAATCCAACTCCAACATAGTAATAGTTCATTCATTTCTTGCTTGTTCAAATGTCAAATCATAAGTCCTATATGGATTTGGAATTTCTACTTGGATCAAATTTCTTTCACGAAGTTAAGCTTGAGATGTATACTTAACAAGAGAATTACCAGAAAAGTCCTAAAATGATTACATTTGTATAATTTCAGTTTTAAATCTTTTAATTGTCTTAATTGAGTTATAAGTCTTTTCACATTTTGTCAATTAAGTCTATCAATCAATTTTGGCAGGAAATTGTGGATGTGGACATCAACTATCTTAGGTGGCACGATCGACACTAACATGACCATTTTCAATAATATTTTGATATATTTTTTTATTTGTTTTAATTCTTATTATTTTTTCTTTTTCTTTTCTTATTTTCTCTTTACTTTGTTAATGACTTAGGGCCAGGACGCCCTCACTAGCACTAGGCAAGGCTGTTGCAGGCCCTTGCCAGCTAGGCGAGGGCCCTAATTTAAAAAAAAAATGATAATAAGTAAGAAAAGAAAAGAAAAGGGAAAAAACTCAAAAAATATTAAAATATTATTAAAAATATATAATAGTTCAATTTTTTTTGGTCGGAATAATAGTTCAATTCACGAGTCAACCTCATTTCATTTACGCAAGAACCTCTTTTTCTTTGTAAATTTTTGTAAGTCGTAGAATGCTTTTTGCCGCTAATGGAAATAATTAAATAGTTCTTTTCCTTAGAAAAGAAAAAGAAAGAGAATTTATTCATGAACAACAATTTTTTTTGTCATTTTCTTTTACAATATTTGCTTGCTGGAAGTAATCCCATCATCAACAGCCTGAAGCACATATAGCTCCGAGGATCTGCAATTGGGTCAGATGTTATGACCTAAACAAGCTCCAAAAGGGGAAAGAAATGGAAACCCAATATGCTTCTCACATATTGAGCAACCGTCCACTCACTTAATTATTGACGACGGTAAAACATATGCCTTAAGACTTGACTCGCAATTTATTGATAGGGCGAAAGGACACGCAATGCTTCGAAAGCACCGCGATTTTAATTTTTGTAAAAGGTATCCATGGCCGAAGCTCCCATTAGGCCCTCTTTGGTCTTGTAGATGCGGGAGAGACCGGCAACATCAAAGGGCTTAAAAAGCAAAGGGTGTTGGTCATCCACAAGCTCATCAGGACACTGAACCGTGCCTTGATCGGAAGAGAAGAGTCCTATGGAGTATCGTAGCTCGTGCCCGCTTATCTTTACACGGTGACAAGGGCTGTATATTCTCCCATTGCTCCATCCCTGCGTGCAACAACGATAAAGGGAGAGGCACACAATGATTAAGGTCAATTATTCTTAAGATTATAACTCTAAAGAGACTTAAAATCTTGACTTCTTTTGACTGATCACACAAGATCTACATGCTTAGGTTATATCCAACGAGACATCTATCTCACCACAAGCTAACATCAATCTCGTCGTATCAATATGCATTCAACCATTCGAATCTATGGTTTCATGACAACTGGTCGAGAAGAATCTCACAAAGACACAGCATTAATGTTGTAAATCTAGCTATTGCCGGATGTGATGATCAACACTAGAAATGTAAACAATAATTTGCAATTGATATGCAAAGTCATGGTGCCCGAATTCTTTCGAACCAAATTCAATAGAGAGAGGGGAATGGGGGGACTCACGTAGAATGACTCCCCACTGATGACAACGAAAGAGGAAGCTGAGGAAAAGGCGACCTCAATCCAGCGTCCGTCCTTAGTCTGCACTTCCAATCCGTTCACGTGATTTTGGTGAAGTATGGTCACGAAGTTCGTGTCCCGATGGCACGAAGTATCGGCCTTCTTGGACTCCTCAGTCGCAGGAGCTGCATATCTCATGACTCGCAAATTGTACTTGACCGACTTGGCTAGTGAATCCAAATACTTGTCTACGCCAAGGCTTCCCAAAACCAGCTTCTTCACCAGTGAATCCAACTCCGAAACCATCGGAACATACATATTCATTGTCTCACTGCTTGGTCATAAAAAAGACACGTCGAACTCCAGTTTCCATAAATAAAGGGTGTGGATTGGGATCTTCATCTTATGTGTGTTTTTATGTACACCGCATCTCTGTGATATTTAGTACTGTAAGATGTTTCATTTTAGTTTTTCTTCTTGCATCGAAGTTATTGAAATTCAAATTTGCGTCATCAGTGATTTATTTGATAAACATTAATCTCTTAACACTTCTTAATGGGAACGGATAATAATATAATCTGTAATAAAAAATGGATTACCAAAATCTTGTGTTTCCCTCCGGCCACATGAGATCCGCTAATCTTTCAATCGAGCCAGAGTTACGGGTGTCGCCAATTCCAAATGCCTCGTAGAGAGGAAGATTCTCAAGGTAGCCGAGCAACGGTTTAGTTGGCTCGTCAAACTGGCGCTTCATGTCAGTTGGAAGTTCAAACAATCTCTCCAGTTCTTGGAACACATCATTGTGAAGCTTCAAGGTCATCTTATCATACAAAGCTTCGAAGCAACCGAATTTTTCAAGGGCTTGTCGGACTTCACTTTGCAAGGAGTCCCATGGACCTGTCCCAGGCTTTGAGCAGTCTAACTTGGAGAGATCTATCAGGGGAAGTTTCAGTGTTGAAATAGTGCTCATGATCAATTTGTCTCTCTTTCTGGTACTTTTTCTGAAACTTTTCTCCTATTCTTTTCTTGGGGTGGTTCTCTGCTGGATTTATAGGGCTTGGGCATCCTCATACTATCCGTCATGGTAATTTTAAAGTTACGACTGAATATGTTGATGGGTTAAGATTTGGCTTTTTTTTTTTCTGATCTTCTTAGGTTAAAGAGATTATACTTCTGCCGCACCCCATCAACAAGAAAATGGTGAGAGAGAGACTTTGGTGAAGATGTTTGCTGATGAAAGTAAGTAAAGGAATTGGAATATGGCGATGAAAGCAAGAAAAGGAATCGTCAAGTTCAAATTGAATTTGGAGATGAGTTAGACGTTGGTGGACGGTCGGGTCTCGGTGAAGAAGCGGAGAAAGTGACGGAGAACGGGATGCAGCGATGGACCCAAGGAAAAGGAAAGAGATGATGGTTTTCTTGTGTCAGTCCTGAAGGAGAATCCCCGGAAAATGTTAGATAATTCTAATCCATTCGCCAGCTAGCAAGTTCGTGAAGAAAAGATTGAGACATGGGGCTCGCCAATGACTAGCCATAATCTTTCCTTAACAAAGGTAAAAGGGGAATATGAAAAAGTTAGCGAGGTCAAGATGGAAGAAAACAGGTCATTAAAATCTCTAGAGATAGCATTCTAAAATTGCTGACCTATCTTGCGCTTTTATCCTTTTCAAGGCTAACTTTCACCCCAAAACCTCTTGAGAATGACCGCTAGACATCCCAACATTTCCCAATGGGGCTCTAGGGTCTCAAGGGGTTTTCAAAATATTAAACCAAATACACTTCAATATCTATTATTCTTATTGTTCAAAATACTTTTAAAAATCCCTCAAACTCCTCTTGTTTGCTCTAATGTATGACAATTGAGTAGATTTCCACCACTTATACAAAATAGAAAATTCCTTTTAGTCCAGTTAAATTAGGAATCCAACTCCCACATAGAAATATTTTAATCATTTCTTGCTTGTTCAAACGTAAAATCATATGCCTTATATGCATGTGAAATTTCTACTTGGATCGGATTTCTTTTATGAAGTTAAGCTCTAGATGTATACTTAACAAGAGAATTACCAAAAAAAATTTAAACCTATTGCATTTGTACTAATTTAGTAAAAAATAATCTAATTATTCCAATTAAATTCTAAACTTTTTAATATTTTACCAATTAAATTCAGCTGATTAAGTTTCACAAAAAATTGCTAATGTAGATACCGACATTATACTTGGCACAATCAGCACTAACATGGACATATTCAATAATGTTTTTATATTTTTTTAATTGTTTATTCTTTTGAATTCTTGTTATTTTTTTTCCATTTCTTTTCTTTTCTTTACTTTAATTTTTTTGTAACCTAGGGTCAGAAACCCTCGCCAACACTGGGTAAGCCGCCATAGGCCCTCTCCAGCCGGATGAGGGTCCACCAACGACCCTTGCTGGCTCTAGGTTAAAAATAAAAAAAGTAAAGAAAAGAAAAAGGAAAAAATAATTATAATTCAAAAAATATCAAAATAATATAAAAATATATATAAAAGTTCAATTCACGAGCCAATCTTATTTCATTTACGCAAGAACCTCTTTTCCTTTGTAATTTTTTTTAAGTAGTAGAATGCTTTTTGCTTCTAGCGGGAAATAAATAAAGACATCTTTTCCTTAGAAGAGAGAAAAGAAAGAAAATTTCTTCCTGAACATCCATTTCTTTGTCATTTTCTTTTACGATACTTTCTTGCTAGTAGCAACCTCGTCGTCAACAGCCTGAAGCACATATAGCTCCGAGGAACTGCAACTGGTTCAGATGATCATAGCCTAAACAAGCTCCAAAAGGGGAAAGAAAGGGAAGCCAGATATGCTTCTCAAATACTGAGCGACCGTCCACTCATTTGATTATTTAATGATGGTAAAACATATGCCTTAAGACTTGACTCGCAATTGGTTGATGAGCTGAAAAACACACAATGCTTCGAAAGCACCTCTATTTCAAATTCTGTAAAAAGCATCCATCGCCCAAGCTCCATTTTGGCTCTCTTCGGTCTTGGAGATGCGGGAGAGACCAGCAATATCAAAGGGCTTAAAAAGCAAAGGGTGTTGGTCGTCCACAAGCTCATCAGGACACTGAATCGTGCCTTGAACAAAAGAAAAGAACCCTATGGAATATCTTGGCTCATGCCCGGTCAACATTACACGATGACAAGGGCTGTGTAATCTCCCATTGCTCCATCCCTGCGTTCAAAAAATAACATGGGTGTCTCACATGATGAAGGTCAATTATTCCAAAGATTATATCAGACAAGACGTCTATCTCACCATGAGCTTGCATCAATCTCGTCTATCAATACGCATTCAATCATTCAAATCTATGGTTCACATGGTGTACAGTCAACAAGAATATCACAAAGAAACCAGCTTTAATGCCGTAATTCTAGCTATTGTGAGAAGTGATGATCAATACTAGAAATATAAACAATAATTTACAGTTGATGTGTAAAGTCATGTGGCCGAATTCTTGTCCGATGCTCTGAGAGAGAGAGAGAGAGAGGTTGGGGGACTCACGTAGAATGACTCCCCAGCGAGGACAATGAAAGAGGAAGCTGAGGAAGGGGCGACCTCGATCCAACGTCCATCCTTGGTTTGCACCTCCAATCCGTTGACATGATTTTGGTGAAGTATGCTCAGGAAGTTCACGTCGCGATGGCAAATGGCCCCGGGCGTCTTGGACTCCTCAGTCCCAGGAGCTGCATATCTCGTGAGACGGAGATTGTATCCAACCGACTTGTCCAGCGATTCAACATACTTGTCTACACCCAAGCTTCCCAAAACCAGCTTCCTCATCAGTGAATCCAACTCCAGGACCCTCGTAACATAGGTGTTCATTGTCTCACTGCATGGTCATGAAAAAGGCACACATCGGAACTAAAGTTTCTAGAGATATGGCTGTGAATTGGCATTTTCTTGTTGCGTGTGTTTTTATGTAAAACACCGTGTAAGATGATTCCTTTTAGATTTTCTTCTTGCATCAAAGTAATTGAAATTCAAATTTGCATCATTAGTGATCCATTTGATAAACATTAATCTGCTAATGTTGTCTTTCCAGTGAAAGGATAATATAGTTACCAGTGATAAAAAAAAATAAAAAAAAATAAAAAAAAAAAAAAGAAGAGATTATCAAAATGTTGTGTTTCCGTTTGGCCACATGAGATCCGCTAATCTTTCGATCGAGCCAGAGTTGGGGGCATAGCCCACTCCAAACGCTTCATAGATAGGTGCAAGAGGAGGATTCGCAAAATAGCCGACATGCGGCTTATCCGGGACGTCAAACCGGTGCTTCACATCGGTAGGAAGCTGGAGCAATTCCTTCAATTCTTGCAACACATCATTGTGAAGCTCTAAGGTCATCTTATCATACAAAGCTTCAAAGCAACCGAATTCTTCAAGGGCTTGTCGGACTTCACTTTGCAAGGAGTCCCATTGACCCGTCCGTGGCTTCGAGCCATCCACTTCGGACAGATCTATCAGGGGAAGTTTCAGTGTTGAAATAGAGCTCATGATCAATTGGACTTTCTTTCTGACTACTTCTGAAATCTTTCTCCTAAGTTTTTCTTGGGGTGGTTCTCTGAAATCTTTCTCCTAAGTTTTTCTTGGGGTGGTTCACTGCTGGATTTATAGGGCTTGTTCATCCTCGAAGTAGCCGCTGGAGCAATTTGAAAGTTACCATCTTTGCGCGGATTATTTTCCTTGTTTTCCCTTCTTTTTGTGGCTTAAAAAGGAGTTGACCAGTCAATGCAAGTTTTGTTCCTTTTGGGCTAGCTTTTGGAATTAGTGATTTGACTCGTTGCCTTCCTCTTCCGGCATATCTTCTACGTCGAATGTATGGAAACAAATCAGCAGTACGGTTAAAATCGAAGCCTAATATTAATGCCAGGCTCAGAAACAGTCATGTGAGAAAACCGATGCCGCTACTGTGTTCCTCTCCCCCTCATTTTACAATGGCTCTAAGCATATCTATTTTTCTATGGGCAATTTTGCAATTTTCTGAGTTTCCTTTTCTCATTGCCTTAATTCACGGTCTGGCAAATTTGCGCACGATTTCATGGCTCTGGCTTAATCACTTTCCTCTTTGGTATTCTAATTAGCACCGGACGCTTTAATTTCTTCCATTTCATCATATTTCCTTACCAGATTTCTTTGCATAAGATATGGCTCTTGATCTTCCATTCCATTTAAGTGCTCGAGATTGAGTGGATGTTTCTTTACCCCTCAATTCATGCCAGAATACTGTCCACTTCATATGTTGCTGAGATTGTAGATTGCTCAAAATGGGTTGGCCGAAATTTGCCAGGTGAAAATGCGGGCATTTTCTTTTAATTGATTGGTCTTCTTCCAAATCCTTCGCTATCTGATCGTCCCTTTCCAAAAATATCCCACGAACCCCTCTATTTTTTTTTTATCTTTTTTTTGGGGTCGTACGCTGATGAAATTTTACTCCATCTGAAAAAGCAGGGCCCGTAAACTGGGCTCCCTTACAAAATAGGTCCAACAAGATTTGGGGATGGGGAGAGACAGTCCCGGGGCAAAGTATTTCTACTTGAGCTTTAATAGCCCAGTCCGCAATGGAGTTGGCTTCACTTGGGCAGTGAGTGATCAGCAGATGTGAGAAGCACTAAGACAGATCGAGGCGTTGGGAGAAAACTGCACGTTCATCCCGTAGGATTAGGTCCGAGCTCTCCAACGCTTTAATCAAAGTCAAACTGTTTAGCTGTCCGAAAATAACTAGAGAGAATATTTCTCCGACCGACTGATTTCCTCCTCAATTAGCGCGCAGGCATTGCATGAGAAAGAAATTCTCTCCTATATCTCTTGCCCACTCTGTTTATGTTTTCCTTTTATTCTTCACGATCTTCCCTCTGTCCCTTTTCCAATGTGATTCCCTGATTTCCTCACAAGATAAGGTCAATGGATGAATCGGTGGGAGGTAAGGATTTAAAGGATTCTTTTTCCTTTTTATTTTCCTTTCTTTTCATATCCTCCGCCAGTTGGCCGAGATTGTTGATTCATTATCGAATCGTGTATCTATCCAATATTTTCTGCCCATGATTCCTTTTGCTTTGTAGAAAGTTTTTCGAACGTATATATTCTCCTCCGAGATTTTTGCCACGAATTCGTCTAAAGAATTTAATTCAAAGTTTCCTTGCACCACCAATTCATTAGTCCCCGGTTCAGATGCAATGTTTTGTCGATTCCTTCAAGCTGTCAATTCATTAAGTTATCTATAATTCTGTCCATAAATGATGAAACTTTGTTATCATCGATTAAGTCCATTACTTGTCCATAATAACCAAAATTAGTGTTGGTTATTTGTTGGTTTTTTTTGGTGCAACAAGACCCTGTCCAAAAAATCTATGGTGGGGATTTTGAGGGGTGTTGAAAGAGAGCCCTTGTGTTCATTCCAATCAAGAATTGGGGTCTCACCACTCGCCAATATGATTTTCTCTCATGCCATTCTTTGTTCACGGGCAAAAAAGAACCACATCAATCCATCTCGAACTGGTGGTTATTCTCTATTGTGGCGACAATACTATAGGGGAGATGCTATGCAAAAATAGCTCAACGCCGGTTAACACCTCCCATTTCCACCTCTTACAATACACACACAACAATAGGAAATTCCTTTTAGTCCACTTAACTTAGGAATCCAACTCCAACATGGAAATATTGTAATCATTTGTTGCTTGTTCGATGTTAAAACATAAATCTGTACATTTATTTAACGGAAAGCAAAAGATTTGGAAAATATTTTATAAAATATAATAGTTTGTATCGCTAAAAAAGGTGAATGAATGAATTTTTTTATCACCAACGAAAATAGTTAGGTATAAAATACTGTAGATAATAAAAATATTTTTGTTGACTAATTTTTCTAAATGATATAACCAACCATTTCTCGGAAAATGTTTTCCAATTTTTGAGTTCTCCGTAAGACAAACGCACCATTAGAATTTCTATTTGGATTGGATTTCTTTGACGGTGTTAAGCTAGAGACATTTACTAACCATGATCATTATATTTTGAATGGAGTTTATCGATTATGCTGCATTTAGTAGTCAAGATAAAATTCGGGATATGATAAAATTTATCATATCTTATGTTTGGTGCTTGCTCAAGACAAGATAAGAGTTGACATAAAGAGATATAAATGGATAAAATTATCCCGTGAGGAAGGTGGAATAAAGGTGGATAGAATTTCTAACCTTAATAATAGGAAAGTTATTTTTCTCGAATGACAGACTTTTTAAATTAACAAAATTAAGATTATATCTCTATATAATTAATATGTGAATTCCAATATAAGAAATTCAATATAACAAAAAAAAAAAAAAAAAATTTAGTTATTTTCATCTAATCTTATTTTTATTTATATATTCGAATTTAATTATATTATACAAAATAATTTCAATATATAAATATAAATATAATTTATATTTATTATATATTTTAGATATTTTAGCATTTTGGTTATATTAGTATAATCTACTATTTAATAAAATTTCATTAAAGAATGATGGGAGGAGAAGAAAAAAATAAGAAGAAATTAATTAATAAAAGAGAGGAAAATAAAATAAAAAACCAAATAAAATAAAGCAAAAGTGTCACGAGAGATTTTTACCATCTCCATTTATAAAATTGTTAGTTTTTTTTTACAAATAGGTCTCTTATATCAAATAATGTACATGATATGATGTGAATATATCCGACTTTATTACTGCAATCACCAAATAATGAATAGGATATATCAAAATCCCCTAAATTTTATATCCTATCATATCCGATCCTATCGTGATTAAAAATCCGAACGACCAAACGTAGCCTTGTTGTATTCGAGTTCTCTCTAGCTAGTTGAAGATTTATTTTATTTTTTATCAAATAGCGAGTAGAGTTGTAAACAACAAAAGTGAATGGCTTGGTAGGGCTCAAACCGTGGCAAAGGTATTTTGAGCCAAATACTATGAGAAATTTAAGGCTCCGTTCGTTTCACAGAAAATGTGGCGTTTTTGGAAAATATTTTCCAGGAAGTCATTTTCCAGGAAATGTAATTATTTTCCAGTGTTTGGATGAAATCTGAAAATGAAGTGGAAAATATTTTTCGTTGTTCGGTAAGGAAAATATTTTCCTCCATATACTCTTTTTCATTTATTTTATTTTTTAAAATGGATTTTTCATATTTTTTAAAATTTGATTTTAATTATTTCTAATTTTTAAAATATATTATAAATTTTTTTTTTCGTTTTTATTTTTCTTGTCTTTTTTCTTTGTTTTCTATCTCCTTCTTTCTTGGTTGGTCGCCGACCACGGCGAATGGCCATCAGCAAGCCTCGAGCTCGCCGACAAGCACGAGGCTCATCGCTCCCCAGATTGGCGAGCGTAAGCATCGAGTTCGAGGCTCACCAAATCGACAAGCTCGAGGTTTGCTTAGCAATAACCGGCGCCTAGCCAAGAAAGAAGAAGATGGGAAAAAAATAAAAGAAAAAGAAAAAAAGAAAAGAAAAATGAAAGTAAAAGAAAAGAAATAGAAAAGAAAAAGGAAATTAAAAAATAATTCGAATAAAAAAAAAAAGAAAAGAGGAAGAAGAAAGAGGAGAAAGTGAGGATTTGTACAGGTGTGAAATAAGAAAGATCAAATGGGGAAAATATTTTCCACTTTCAGAAAGTGGAAAATATTTTCCCCTACTTTAGAAGATTTTTTTCCTTCCATGGAAAACATTTTTCCCAAGGAATTTATTTTCCGTGAAACAAACGCCGGATAATCCGAAAAATGTTTTCCCATAAATTATTTTCCGCAAAACGAACCGAGCCTAAATATTGTAAATTTCTAGTAATATAAGAAAGATACGTGAGGTTATTTGACTTATTTAATGATTTTTTGAGACGCAAAGGAATTTTTTAAGGCTAAAACCCCAAGCCATACGCAGAAAGCTGGACAAAACCAATTCCTCGCTACTTTTATAATAGGAACCGGATCTTCTCAATTGATGATGACCTACAGTCTATTTTTGTCACTAGTGACGAGCATCAACGATCTTATTAAGCTCTTGGGAAATTAGAGGGATAATCAATTTATATACTTACAATACCCTAAATATTACCAAATTGATTATTAAGTGATGCGACATACAAACATTTGAGCATTTAGAACAAGCGGCTATATTTCCATAATGCATTTAGAACAGCCTATCACATTAATTATTAAATCAATTTTATAAGTTAGTCACAGTAATTTCATGCATGATTGTACACTTACAGTGATTGGTCGAATGTACAAATACCGTATCACATCCATCTAGAAATGAGATAATTATTCAAAAAATTCTAAATATATTATATGGCGGCTAATTCAGTCATAAACCTTTCAATTATACTAATTTAGTTCAAAACCTTTTGATGATTTACTAATTTAGTTTTTTCGGCTAATTTTAGCAAGAGATCGCTAACATGGCAACATAGTTAGCGTTGATTATCTTATATGATACGGCCGACACTTATGTGAATAATTTTTCCATTTTTAAAATTTTTCTGAATTATTATAATTTTTTAAATTCTTTTCTTTCCTTTTCTTCTTCCTCTACTCATTGCCAAGCCTCAGCAATGCCCAACATCTGGCCACAAGCGAGGGGTGCCAAGGTTGGTGAGCTGGCAAGGGTCAAGCCTTGCTAGCCTCGAGCAAGGCTCACCCTCACCTTTGGTCGATCGTTGACCATCCCCGAGGCTCGGCAACCAACAGAGGAAGAAAGGGAAAAAAAGTTACAAAAGTTATTAATGTTAGCACCGATTGTGCCATACTAAAAGGCCAACATCCACATTAGTTATTTCAGGTCAATTGGCCAAAATGACTAAATTGGTAAATTGTTAAAAGGTTTATAATTTAATTCACACAATTGAAATGTTTAAGGCTAAGTAAGTCACCGTATAATAGGTTTAAGACTTTTGGAATAACTCCCCCCTTCCCCAGGCACAATGGGTGAGATGTTCGTCCAATAAGGAATCAAATACAATTTTATTATTCCATTTTCACCACAACAAAGAAACATTTTTTTTTTGTGTTGAAAGATTTCTCAAAGAGTTAATAAGTGTCAAAAAACTTTTGATAAAAAAAATTACCAATCACCAAATTTTCTGATAACTTGTTGATAAATCACTACCTCTTTTACAAGATTAGAATTCTTTTTTTATAGATTGTAGGTTAGTAATTTTTTTTAATATCTTACTAAATTTTGCTTAACTTCCTTACTAATGTCTTGAATTTACCGACTCTCATATAAGCTTACTCTTTTTTTTGTTGGAATGATTGACTAAATTTTTTTTATTAAATTACCAACTCCTTTTGGGCTGCATAAGTTCATTTGAGTTAGTTACAAACTATTATTTGATTTCTTTTAATATGTCAACTCTTTTTATTATTTACCAACTTGTATTTGTCTTTCATACAACGCCTTAAATTGATCATTTGAGTTGCTTACCAACATTTATTTAATTCCTTTTTTTTAGAATTTGTGAACTTTTTCTCTGGATTTATTAACTTCTATTTTCCTTGCTTACTAACTACTTAGAATTACCAACCTTAATCGGAGTGATTACCAACTAAACCCCGACGGTTCTTTGGTTTTTTTCCTTCTGTAATTACCAATTTCTCTTAACTCTAATAAAAAGTTCTCTTCTTTGAAAAAATACGAACGCCTCAAATTTATCAAAATAAATTTAAGGACACACGGTGGTTCAAAAGCACTTCAAAACAAATCTCTCCACGCGAATGGGAGATTTTAAATTCTGTAAAAGTTATCAATTGCAGAAGCTCCATTTTGGCCCTCTTTGGTCTTCCTGATGCTGGAGAGGCCTGCTAGGATTCTTTAAGAATCAAATCATCTGGTAAATCGGACATGCATAGACACCACGCAAGGATTCATGCTATCATGTTATCTAGCAACATATCGTCACACGAACTTTGCCACATAATATCATCACATGACACAATCTTCATCACATTACAGAGAACGTCGTCACATGATATGACCTGTCCTCACTTGGTACATCACATATGCCATATGATCATGTAGATATAAACATATTCTCTATACACAAACACACAGGGTACAAGCACTCCGTGCTAGACATACACACTCACAAATAATGACACTTCGATAATGCAAGAGTAGCATCCGATAACTCTTTCACTAATAATAGCATAGCGTTCATAAAAATAACAATTAGCCATGTTCAAGCACCAAAAAAGGTCTTAAGGGTCGGTTCGTCCTTGAGTTCTTGCTTTGTTTCGTAGAGTCGGAATAGACCGACTTCGTCGAAAGGCTTGAAGAGCAAGGGGTGTTGCTCGTCCACCAGCTCCTGCGGGCACTTGACCACTCCTCTTATGAACGAGAACGAGCCGATCGAATACCTCGCTTCGTTCCCACTGATCATCACTCGGTGTCTAGGGCAGTGCACTCGGCCATTGCTCCATCCCTAGCCAACGATTCGTTTCAAATAAATTTATATTAGCATTATCTACAAGACATTTTTAGGTAGATATACTGTCTCATAGTTAAGGAAAATTATCAAGAAAAAAAATATATTAAACCTATTGCGATTGTGCCAATTTAATCCTAAACCCCTTCTTTTTGCCAATTCAGTCCCAAACATTTGGCATTTGTGCCAACTCAATCTATCTAGCTAAATTTGGTTGGCTATCGTGAACATGGATGCAAGCTAGCGTCGACCATCTAGCCACCACTGACATGGCATTTTTTTAAAAATATTTATTTTATTCAAATTTTTTATTAATTTTGTTATCTTTTCTTTTCTTTTCTTTTCTTTTTTTTTCTTTTCTTCCTACTGTTCTTCTTCTTCCCCAGCCTCACACAGATGTAAGTGAGGTGATCTAGGCGAGGATAGCCTCACCATGGCCTCACCAGTCAGGGGTGAAGGCGGCCTTGCCTGCAATTGTGAGGTCATGGCCGCCTTCACCTACGGCCTCCAAGCCTTTGCGAGGTGCGACTGTGTGGCGACTAGGCTCAAACGGGCCCAATGACCATGGGGAGAGAGAGAGAGAGAGAGAGAGAGAGAGAGAGAGAGAGAGAGAGAGAGAGAGAGAGAGAGAGAGAGAGAGTACCTAAGACAAAGGGGGAGGACTGTGAGGCACCTCACAAAGGCCTGGGGGCTGCGAGGGCTTCATTGGCCGCAAGTGAAGGCGGCCATGGCCTCACAACTGTGGGCGAGGCCGCCTTCGCCTGTGATCAGCAAGGCCATGGCGAGCCTACCCTCGCGTAGATCTAGGCAAGGCTGCCTCGCCTACGACCCCCAACCTCCCTAGATTTGGGCAAGGCTCAGTGAGGGCCCAAGACCCTCATCGACGGCCGTCAAGGGCTTCACAATCCTCGCCCAGTGGCTAGGGAGACTCACAAGATCCTCACCAACCACTAGGGTGGGGGGTGGGGGAAGAAGAAGAAAGTAGGAAGAAAAGGAAAAAAATTCAAAAAAAAAAATTCAACAAATATTATTAAAAAATTGCCACGTCAGCGTCGATCAAATGGTCGGTGATGGCCAGCATTTACGTCAAAGCCGGCCAATTAAATTTAGCTAGATAGATTGAATTGTCACAAATGTAAAAGGTTTAAACTAAATTGACCAAAAAAGAATTGTTACAGTTGAATTTGCACAATTACAATACATTTAGAACTTTTTTGGTAATTTTCCCCTCAGAGTTAACTATGGTAATGTGAACGATGTGATCACAATCTTAAATGACCCATTTTTTCTTAATGCTTGGATGATTCTATTTACTTTGACCCTTAATATCACTCTTGATACGGTGGAATGGAATGGTCGACCAATTTGAATGGACTAAGTATTACAATACTTGTGTTTCTTTATTATCAAGGATTGATGTGGACAGGATGTGGTGATCCCTTTTCTAAGTGTTTCGAATAGAAAGGAATGGTACTGAAGCAACGAAAATATCCTCAAAGTGTATAATATATGAGGAAAAACACAAGAATCGAGACGTGTATTCTCTTCTGAGTCCTAATGGGATTTAGATATAGAACATCTTGAAATGATTTGGTTGATATAGTAAAATGAGTTTATCAAACCATCACCATGACTACGAGGAATCTGAATTACAGGCCTTGGCATGAGAGAAAGGAAAGATGCTCACCAGAAACGACTCTCCAACCATGACTATGAAGGTCGAAGCCGAAGGTGCCACTTGAAACCACTTTCCATCCTTCGTTTGCACCTCCAATCCGTCCACGCGATTCTGCTGAAGTATGGTCAAGAAGGTCTTGTCATAGTGAGATCTTGCTCCGATCTGAGGCTCCCGAGTCATCCGCGCTTCGTATTTCATGACTCGGATCGTGTGGCTCAAAGATTTGTTATGCGACTCCAGATATTTCTCCACGCCTAAACTTCGAAACACCATCGTGGTAATCAGTTGCTCCAACTCAGAGAGCCTCCTAGCATACGAATCCAGTGTTTCACTGCATATAAATTCGATTATATCGTGAAAAGTACGGTTAACTTTACCAAAAAATACAGCTCATAATGCTAGGAAATATACCTTTGGCAAATAAATAATTTTCAACTGGGATATCAAAAGAACCGTAAAATCAAAATTTTTCTTTCCCCTAGTTGATCAACACAAGTGTTCGCATTTATATAGTGATGTAATTTTCAAAATACACATGCTGCGATAACGAGGCCGCTCATGGGCTACCGGTTTCAGACGAAGTAAATGTACCAAAACATCGGATTTCCCTGAGGCCACATGAGATTGGCTAAGTTCGTCATGCCTCCAGAGTCCAGCACGCTGCTGATTCCCATGGCTTCGTAGAGAGGCGACTGAGGTCGACTCGCGAGGTAACTCGCGAGGTAACCGTGTTTCAGCTTCCAGGGGCTGACAAAACGGCACTTCGTCTCAGCCGGAAGATTGAACAAATCCTCCAATTGTTTGAAGACATCGTTGTGAAGCTCGACACTGATTTTATCATAGAGAGCCTCAAAACAACCGTACTCTTCAAGTGCTTTGAGAACCTCTTTTTGCGTTGAATCCCAGTCGGTGCTTCCTGGCTTCATGTCATATTTGCCTAAATCTATCAAGGGAAGCTTCGGAGATGAGAGCGAATCCATATCGGCTTCTCCTTTTGTGTTCTCTTTCCTTTTTCGTGATATTTTTCGTGTGCGTATCGAAGTTTTAATAGAGGCAATAAGGTTGTGTCCAAGAATTTTCATATATTTTTTTTTTATTATTATCTTTTTTATGTATCCACGTCCAATAAAATAAGGACAAGTTTCGTTATGGTACCATTTATTAATTTGTACTTCAACCCACACCGTTGACAAAGCTTCATTGTCGCGGTCTGGCTGGGCATAACTTGCCATGTTCAAAAATTGAAAAGGGAATCAACTGGAATCATCTTATTTCGTGAAGGCACGTAATTTTATATTGCATATATTGACACATGCAATATAAAATTGCAAGTGCAATTTCATTTTCTAGATTTAGGATTGGTTGTGTGATTTTACCGTAAGATAGCTCGCTTGACATGGCAAAAGGTCTGAGAGCCTTCGAAAGCGCCGATCCATGAGTTATTGAGATAAAAGATTGGTGTTTATGGAGACATTTTTTGGCTCATGAGCTAACCCCATTTTTATTTACACGAACCATTTTTCTTTTTGAAATTTTTTGTAAGTAGTTAGTTTGCTTTTTGCTGCTAGTAGGAAATAATTAAAGATTTCTTTTCGTCTCTATGAACCCCAATTTATTTGTCAGCTTTTTTTCTATAATTCTTGCCTAGTAGAAGCGATCCCATCGTCATCAACAGCCGGAAGCACATGTAGCTCCGAAGTGGGATAAGAAAGGAAAACCCTCGTATGCTTGTCGAACACTATCGACCATCCACTCAATTAATCAATAACACGATGAAAAAATGCTTCACTAAAACTTGGCTGATTATAATTGATCGATTTTGAGAGGACGCACAGTGCTTCAAATGCACCTCAAAATGAATTCTTAGCGAATGGGAGATTTTTAAATTCTGTAAAAGGATAATAACATATATAATCTATGAACTTTGCCCCAATATACAATATCGTTCCCAATTTTTTAATTTATTTAACGTGGTCCATGAACTTTAGCCCAATATACAATGTCGTCTCTAAATTTTTAATTTATTCAATATAATCCTTGAACTTTTAGTAAAAGTCTAATGTAATTCTTACACTAGATGAAAATATCCAATGTTATCCTTCAATTAATTCAAGTTTAGGGATGACATTTCACATTTTCATATAGTTTAAGGAATGGATTGAACATTTATCAAAAGTTCAAAGATTATATCAAACAAATTAAAAGTTCAAGGACGATATTACACATTTAGCCAAAATTCATAAATTATTTGTGTCATTTTCTCTTCTATAAAAGATATCATCGTCGAAGCTCCATTTTGGTCTTGTAGAGGTAGGAGAGACCGGTAGCCTCGTAGACCAGTCCCTGGCTTTGAGCCATCTAATTGGGACAGATCTATCAACAAAAGCTTCAGTGTTGAAATATAGAGGTCATGGTTTCTTATGTCTACATTGTTTTAGATATTTCTCCTAATGTTTCTTGGCGTGGTCCTCTGCTGGATTTATAGGGCTTGTGCATCCTTGTGGTAGTCATTGTTACAATTTCAAAGTAGCAATCTTTCCATGAAGAGATGAGTATTTCCATTTTCTTGCCCTTTTCTTTTGGACATATAGGTTTCGGATAGCTAATGACTTGACTTTAACTCGAGTAATGATAAAGGTTGCCCTCCTCTTCCTGCATTTCTTCTACGTGGAGTACATGGAAACAAATCAGCAGTCAAGAGAAAATTGAAGCCGATGTTATTGCCCCACTCAGAAACGACAACCCCTGCAAGCAAAGATATAACTCTTTACTTTTAGAAAATTACATCTTATGAGCTTTTAATTATCGCGCAGCAGGCTAACAATATATCATTCATCAATCAAATATTTACATATGAGCAAAGCCAATACTTAAACTTATTATTTGATCGCTTTCTTCCACGACAAAGCAGTGTTTGACTTCTAGTAAGTAATAATTAAGTTATGAAGCCCAGCTCAGAAATTGTCAACAATCCCCAAGTGACATCCACTGTCACGCCCCGATCCTCCGAGCGCGTGCCCATCCCTCCTCGGTCAATTAAATGCAACGTCCTAGGACGTGTCGCCAACCCATTTATTTTAATGCACATGCGGAAGCAAATAAATAAATTCCTAGACAACAATCAGATGGGATAGAAAAATAGAGCCACAATTTTTCAAATCAAAACAAACCTTTTATAAACAAACAGGTTTATTTACAAGACCAGGCGGTTTACAAAATTGTTGACTCATCATCCAAAAGGAAACTATCCTATAACCTACTAGTCAAACCCGTTCGCCGATTCTAGTCTCTCCACCTTCCCAGACTCCGGGACTTCAAGTCTTCCACGATTGTCAACTAGGGACCTGAAAAAGTTATCCCACAACAGGGTGAGACGACGTCTCAGTAAGTTCAACCCACTAAAACCCAATTAGGAAGGAAATACGACATAAGGGCTGCCTACTCACAAACACGAGTCAGAGTACTTACCTTGGCCTCAGTTTCCTTCCTGCAAGTTAATCCAATTCATAAACTCATCGAGTCACATCATCACATCAATCAAGAATTCATATCGAATCATTGATCCATCGACTCAGTCGATTACATGTCAACCAAACCATTCCCCGGTCATCTCAATTACTCAATCCCAATGCTAAATTACGACTCAGCGAGCATGGCCTACTAAATCATTGGCGATAATGCTGAATTATGGCTCAACGGGCACAGCCTACTAAATCTTTGGCGGTGATGCTGAATTATGGCTTAGCGGGCACAACCGATTCCAAATTCGGTGGTAATGCTGAATTACGACTTAGCGAGCACAACCGACTCCAAGTTTAGTGGTAATGCTGAATTACGGCTCAGCGGCACAACCGATTTCAAGTTCGGTGGTAATGCTGAATTACGGCTTAGCGAGCACAACCGACTCCAAGTTCCGTGGTAATGCTGAATTACGGCTCAGTGGCACAACCGATTTCAAGTTCGGTGGTAATACTGAATTACGACTCAGCGGCACAACCGATTCCAAGTTCGGTGGTAATGCTGAATTACGGCTCAGCAAGCACAACCAATTCCAAATTCGGTGATAATGCTTAATCTAACCCACAACATCACATAATTATTCACCCATGGCCAATAACATTACACTTCTCAACTTGATTCCTCAATTAACAAGACATATTGGCCCATTTTCATCATATTAAGGGTACCCGATAAAATACTCGTGTGTGGGTACACGATCGACCTTAGCCAAAAATATGATATGTTTACTTTCAAAATTTCCACCATTTATATAGTTTATAAAAACATTTTTGGCGTTGTAAACTGACATCTAGTTATGTTCTAATTAAATACTGAAATTAAATGAATTTGGGAATATTCACAAATCACTCACAATCAGCACAAATTAGAGCTCAATTAAATAAATAGATCACACCATTGTAATCAGCATAAAATTCCGGTTGCTTGACTATCCAAAGTATAATTTCCGGAAATTAATTAATTAATTAATTAATTACCGAAAATAATAAATAAATACCAACAAATAGAACTTAGGCCCATAAAGCTTAATTAAATGCCGAAACGGGCCCAAAAAATTTCCGAACAACTTTAGATAAATACTAGAGCTTGTCTAGGCCCTAATTACACTAACTATCCACCTAACATGCATCAGTAATTAATTAAATTCACTAATCAAATCTAACTAACCACATAATCCATATTTAGTCTAACCTAATCAACATTTAAGCATCATTAACTTACTGAGCGATGATTAGTGAGTTAAACTCACTTATTTAGCGATTCGACGAATCCACGGCAACGGCGACGCGTGCGGAGGCGATCGACAATCCTCCTAGTGGCGACACCAAGCGAAGCCGAGAAGGGCTTGAAAATGGGCCATGAAGTCTGGAAACCCTTGTTGATTTTTGCTTCTGTTCTGGGCTGAACTTCAAAGAAGAAACCAGCAGCTTCAACTGCGAAAACAAGCTAATCAGAGTTCCGGCGAGCGGGTGGTCGGCAACCAGAGGCTCTCGAGGGTCAAGGGAAACTTGTTGGTCGTTAGGATGGGCAGAGGAAGGGTCGGATTGGGAGACAAATGAAGAAAACGCAAAATAGTGTAGGCGGGCAGCAGACTGGCGGACCGACGACTAGTGGCTTGCGGTGGCTTCGTTCGGGGCGCGATCGGGCTCGTTCGGACGGGCTGTCTCTCTTGGTCACGGTGGTGGTTAGAGCGTGAGCTAATTCGTCTGGGAATGCAACTTTTAACTCAGATCTTTGGTGAAAGGTCAGCTGGAGCAAAAACTGAAACGTGGAGAAAATAAAGGGAAAAAGAGGTCAACGGGCAAGAGGGATGGGCTGGCTCGGTTTTTCTAGTTCTCTTGAGCTTTCCAATGACCTTAGCAATGGAGAAAGGAGGGGGATAGAGGAAGAAGATGGCTGATGGAGAGGGGGGGGGCGACAAGATTGGGTTGAAGGGGGGGCCACCACTTGCCTCGTCCTCATCTTGTTGTCCCCCTTGGCTAACCTCATCAACCCAGCTGGCCTTCTAGCTCATTTCCAACCCCAAAGTGCCCCTTCTAGAAGTCTTGGAGAGGTCCACAAGTTGGGTCCATAGGGTGTTACGAATTTGCATTGATTTTGCTTCAATTGGAACTCAATTGCCTCTTGATCAACTCAAATCGGCTCCCATAAATCCCATTATCGAGTCAACGATCAAATTGATATTTTTCCTCACCAATTAATCCCACTTGCTTCCCAATTGCGCAATCAAAACCGATCATCTGAATTTTTTGGACAAAAACAACCCTACCTCAACTTTTTCTCAAAAAGTCTCAGTTTGCAGAAAAATCTTCGGAAACTGAGTCGACGTTCCTCAAATGATTTGTGATGTGACAGAACTTCAGAAATCGGATTCAAATTTACAGTTAATTTCGATTTAGCACAATTTTAGCGTGACCTAGGCGACTCGGTAGCTTTCAGAAATTTTTTTGTGCAAATGACTCGTGGTCAAGTTTTGTCAAGACACAATGAACCCCTTCGACACATTGTCGACTATCGATGATTTTGAAAATCTCAAGATTTCAAATACGGACACAGGGTACCAAAACGACAGAAAAATCAGTCTAATGCCGATCGATGAGAATTTTGCAATTTAGTGGAATCACCCACGTTTAACCACATATCTCAGTCGAATTGGCCTATCTCTGATTTCTAATCGATCTTACTGTGCTATAATGATCTCGGTAGATGAACACGGTCGAGGAGTCAGTTTCTGGTCGAATTCTCAAGTCTATTGCATTAAAATCCCTTAATGGCTTCCCTAGACCCTCTAGGTATATCGTGAGTGGCCATCTCAGAGAAAAACACTATAGTCGCATCGATGAAAAGCCCAACTTATCCGATCGAAAACAGAACTTGAAAATCAGAATGTTCACCTACCCAAGGTTTAAATAAAGTGTGTTAATAATATGCGAGGAGATTATCGCAAGCAATACTTGTCAACTCTAACAAACATGGCGACTAAGACTTCGTGTCTTGAGAAACACGAGGCTACAAAATTCAACTTAAAGTTTAAAATATTAGATAAAAACATTGTTTGATATTCTAGTATTCCAGCACTAATATTTGAGATCATGACATCTTGCTCTGACGCCATATAAAATTTCATAGGTCTATCAATTGGTTGATCCTTCACCAACAATGATATCCGCAGTCAGCTGACACGCCAATTGATTGATCAATAATAACTTAATTTACAGAAACACGCTTTTGAAGTGCCAAATAATAATTTTGTCAATTTCAATACCATATTGGCAAGAAAAGTGTTTAAAAAGTCCTCAACATTTTGTATTTGTGCCAATTTAGTCAGAAACCTTTTATTAGTGCCAATTTAGTTATAAACTTTTTCACTTAATGCCAATTTAGTCCTTTCTGGCTAAATTTAACCGGATTTTGTTAATTGGGTACCGGTCACTGACGTGACACGATCGGCACTAACGTGGACAATTTTGAATAATATATTATTTTTTAATTTTCATTTAATTTTTTTCTTTTTCCTTTGCTTTTTCTTTTTTTTTTTTTTTTTCCTTCTCATCCTCCATCCTCTAGCTATTCGCTAGACCTTGATGACCGGCCAGAGGCGATGGCTGGCAAGGCTTGACCCTCCCCAAATCTGGAGAGGGCGAGCCTCACTGCCCAGCAAGAGGTCGCCCTCGCCAGTGGCTGGCGAGGTCGAGGTCACCTCTGGCTAGTCGCTGAGGTCTAGCGACTAGTTGAAGGAAGGAGGAGGAGAAAGAAAACATAAGAAAGAAAAAGAAAAGGAAAAGGAAAAGGAAAAAAATTCAAAAATATTTAAATATTATCAAAAGTTGTCCATGTCAGTACCGATCATGTCATGTCAATTGGCCGGCACCCAATCAACAAAATCTGGTCAAAATTAGCTGGAAATGACTGAATTGACACAGAGTAAAAAGGTTTAGAAATAAATTAGCACCAACAAAAGGCTTAGGACTAAATTAGCACAAATGCAAAAGGTTTAAGACTTTTTTAACACTTTTATCCCATATTCGCAATGGCTAAATCTAATGTAGAGCGGACTAGATTGTTTAGTTTGAGCACGGTATGTATTTACTATGGTTTAGCCAACGAATAAGTTGATTAAACTGTACTCCTATAATCGGTCATGTATCCCTTCCTTCATTGACTTTAATATGATATTGGCTTTTTCATAGCCATTGTCGTTGTTTAATATCGCATTTGGAACGTGGCCTTCTTTTGAAGGTAGAAAAGTGATCTAATTATATGCAATGAATCTGTATTGAATAACCGTTACGTACATATTATTGTAAAGGGATAAATATATTGGAAGTTTTAAAACTTGTCACAAAAATGCATTTGAGTCCTAAAAAATTCAAAAAGTGCAATTAAATCATAAAATTTTAGGATTTTTAATACACTTATTCCTAGTATATTTTTATTCTTTGACGTTGACAAAAGGTCGAAATTTCTATTTCAGGGATAAAGGAATTTTAACCATGGATGTACATAGATAGGTCATCCGCTAAATCTCGTGATCATTAATTTTATTACCAGATGACATGGGGAGAGAAAGGTTGTGGTTTTGGGGGGTGGGGATTGGAGAAAAACAACGATCGCCAACATCAAATGAAAGGCTTTATAAAGGGTTTGGAATAATTATCTGAAAAAAGATCACGTTCAATTAGAAACGCTATAAAAGGTTTTGAGAGCCGAAGCTCCGTTCCGTCCCTCCGGCGTGGCGAAGATGCGGACAAGGCCCTCAGCATCGAAGGGCTTGAAAAGCAAAGGGTGTTGCTCATCCACGAGCTCGTCGGGGCACCGAACAGTTCCTTCGACGCCGGAGAAGATCCCGATGGAGAACCTGGCCTCGTGCCCGCGCATCATCACACGGTGTCGAGGACAGTATAATCTTCCGTTGCTCCATCCCTAAGAAAAGACCATGAAAGAGGTCACAGCTGAGGTGAAAGTTATACATACAGCCATGCATGCATCTCTTAATCAAGGAGATTATTGCATGAATGTTAATGGGGGTAAACATCTTGTGTACTCTTATTACTACACAACTCATCTGTCTCGAGAATAATTGTCCAAAAAATCTAAATTTTTTTTATAGCAATCAATCCTAAATCTTTTTTTTTTCCTTTACCAATTTAGATCTCAATCTTTTGACGATTTACCAATATAATCCTCCCAACTAATTTTGGTCAAAAATCGCTGACGTGGATGCCGACACTGACGTAGACGATTTTTACAATTTTTTTATTTTCCAAATTTTTTGCACTTTTTCCTCTTTCTTTTCTTTTCTTTTCTTTTTTTTTTTTTTTTTTGTACTTCCCTCTACTGGTCGATGGGGCCTCAACAATGGCCATTGGAGGTCGCCACCATATAGCAAAGGTTGCCCTCGCCTATGGACGAAGACCGGCAAGTAATAGGAAAAAAGAAAAAGGAAAGAAAAGAAAAAGAGAAAAAAAATAGAAAATTGATTTGAGAGATACTCTTGGCAAATCATCAAAAGGTTTAGGATCAAATTGGTCAAATTAAAAGATTTAATATTGAACTAACCATGGTGTAATAAATTTAGGACTTTTATGATAATTTTTCTCCATTTATTAAGTAGTTACAATTTGAAAATATTGACCAATTATCCAAATCAAGTATCATGCATATGGATTATTGAGAATCACACGAGAACCCAAAATAAAGGCACAAATCTATTTCAAAGGGCAATTTGCAATTACTTACTGTTCAGTTTTTTAAGCATCCTGGTGGCTAGTGGAAAGTCGTGAATTTCTAAAATCACTCATAAATTTAATTATAGAAGAAATTAATGTTAGGTAAACAAAGACTATTTAAAGGAATGAGCAATATTCTACAACACAAATTGATTGGTCCAAGAAAAATATAGCTCACAAATTAGATATAAGATTATATAGCACGAGCACCGCCGGCATAAAGAAAATTTCATACAAACAACCTTGATATGAGGATTTTAATTATCTACTCTGTCAGATCTTCTCAAACCGATTGTGGATAAAATCTCTTACGTAGGATTTTTCTTTAGAGTATGCTTCAATGGTTTAGAAAATTTTTATAGTTTTTGCATATCCACTATTTTTAATCTTATTTTGTAAAAGGTGGGATATAATGAAGATATTATTAGAGAGAGAGAGAGAGAGAGAGAGAGAGAGAGAGAGAGAGACTCACATGGAATGACTCTCCAAGCATGACGATAGTAGAGGAAGCCGAAGGCGTGACTTTAATCCAGTCTCCATGCTTCGTCTCCACTTCCAACCCGTTCACGTGATTCTGCTGCAGCATGGTCACGAAGGTCGTGTCGTAATGAGTTATGCCTCCGGGCCGAGCCTCCTCCGTCTCCGGCGCTCCATACCTGAGGAGGCGAAGGGCATGTAGCGTCGACGCGGTGTGCGAGTCGAGATAGCGCTCAACGCCGAAGCTTCGGAACACCATCTTCTGAATCGTGTAGTCTAACTCGGACAGCCTCCTCAGGTACGTGTTCAGCAGCTTGCTGCAAGTGATTCAGAGAGGCGAATTTGCCAAGTTTTTTTGTAATTGAAGTTCTTCACGATGAACAATTTTCGACAGAACGTAAATGACTCGGAGCATGGCCAAGGGAAGTTCGGGAATGTAATTCGCGCCGTACGTACCAGAATTTGGCGTTCCCCTCTGGCCACAGGAGACCGGCCAAGCGTTCGATCTGGCCCGAGTTCAGGGCGTCGCGCATCCCCATGGCCTCATGAAGAGGGTTCAGAGGGAGGTTAGCAAGGTAGCCATCGTACGGCCTCATCGGGTCGACGAACTGGCGCTTAGTCTCGGCCGGAAGACCGAACATCTCCTCCATCTGATGGAAGACCTCGTCGTGAAGCTCCACGGTGACCTTGTCGTACAGAGCCAAGAAGCAGCCATACTCTTCGAGCGCTCGCCGGACGGCGTCTTGGACGGAATCCCAACCGCCGCTTCCAGGCTCCGAATCGCCCAATCCGGAAAAATCTATGGAGGGAAGCTCCAGCGCCGGACCCGAACCCATGCCGAAGCCTTCGTTTTTTCTTGCGAGACTTCGATTCTCCGGTGATCGTTTCCCTCAGTCTCTTAGTTTCTGCCGGATTTAAAGGGCCTTGCCATGACTTAGAGTGCAAAAATGCGAAGAACGTGCATGAAGCTTCCTCGAAAAGCGCTTGTAAATTAATGCACGACTTGGCATGTTGCGAATGTCATTAAATGTCTGCATTCCGATGACAGAATTGTCTGTTGGCAAGAGCTTGTCTTGTTGCTTGATGTTTATTGAAATTGCGTAACCGCACCGATCGATGTATCCATAAAGCACGCTAATTGTATATGGGGAAATCGATTGCATCGCCGATACGTATTGCATCGAATTGGTACGATGACCAACGCGTCGCCTCTAAAGAAAAATGAGACTACAGATTCAATTATCGGTATTAACTCTGTAGTGACGTCTAAATGTTCTGGATATTAGTCTCGGACTAAAAAGGCGAAAAGGGGGGTTTCCAAAGATTTGAGATAATGATTTTTTACTCTAATATAATGTAAAATTTTGTAAGGTCTTCAAAAATGACAATGCTCGAGGTTAGCCAACGTGCCGATTGATTGATTAACGATGATATTATTTGCCGAAACAAGCTTTTGAGAAGCCAAATAATAATTTTACTTATTTTATTACTTTATTCATGACAGCTATATACTAATTTAAAGAGGAATTGATTGTATAGTTGACCACGTTACGTATTTATTATGGCTATAGCCAACGAATAGCTTGATTAAACTACACTCCTAGAGGCTAGAATCATTTTAATTACATCCTCCGTTGACTTAAATATGATATTGGCATTCGTGGGCAATTGTCGAATTGTTTACTATTGTGTTTGTAATGTGGCCTTTCCATTATAGGTAGAACATCGGATCTAATTGTACTTAAATTCAAGTAATGTTTGTATCATTGCAATTGAGCATGCAATTAGTGTGTTTTATACGTCAGCATGTATGTTACATAGGCCTAATAAGCATTCATGACATGAAACATGTTGTTGTATGTTATAAATCACAATATGAGATTAGAACATTCTATACTATTAATATGAAACATGTCGTAGTATGTATCGTGCTAGGATTGAACCTGTGCAATGCGCAAGATATTGTGAACTAAGCAAAAATCATTATCTTAATTTCTGCTATTTTATTAGAGATATGGAAAAGCACATGATATAATAAGAGTTAAATAGTAATTCATCTTGTTTAATGATATTTTGCAGCCAATATTCCAAAGAGGTTTCGCATTTTTTTACTTACACTCAAGTTTGAGTCACTTTAAAAAAGTTAGCATTTAAATAAAGGAAAAACCACTAAAAACCTCAAACTTTATTTAATGTAAAAAATTTATTCCAAACTTTTTTTATGACACGGAAAACAATAAATTTTGCCAATTGTAACACATTTACCCCCAAATCTATGGCTGAAGGGCATTTTCGTCTTTTATTTTTTTAAATTTCTTTTTCTTTTCTTTTTTTCATTTTTCCTTCTTCTCTCTTCCCTCTACCATGGCCATTAGAGGAAAGCCGGACTCAAGCGAGGCCGCCCTTACCTAGGCTAGTGAGGGCCGTCCTCACAATCGTCCCTCACTTGGGCAAATGAGGGTAACCCCCCTGGGTCGGGCAAGGACAGCCCTCGCCAAATCCATGAGGGCTGCCCTCGCCCGGGCCAGATCTGGCGAGGAATGCCTCGTTAGCGTCAACAAGGGCCGTCCTTACCGGATCTAGCAAGGACTATCCTCACCTGACCCAAAGGAGGGTGGCCCTCGCCTAAGTCCGACTTCCCTCCGCCGGCCATGGTGTAGGGAACAGAGGAGAAGAAAGAAGAAAAAAAGAAAAAGAAAAAACCGAAAAGCAAAAGAAAAGGTAAAAGATGAAAATGCCATATAGTTTGAAATAAATGTGTCACAATGGTATAAATTTAGGGTTTTTTGTGTCACAAAAAAAAGTTTGGAGTGAATGTGTCACAGTTGGAAAAGTTTAAAGTTTTTTATATTACAAAAAAATTAACGTAAATTTATCACACCGAGTAAAGTTTGGGATTTTTTATGGTTTTTTCTCTTTAAATAATAAATTTTTTAGGGGTCCATTTTATCTTAAGGGTGCAAAAAGATATGATAATTATTAACTATGGCTATATCGTATATCATGATTGCGTGCCGTTATAAATAATTAGAAATATCCATAAACTTGTATATAAAAACATTTATATGTAAGCTCATTAATTTGAAATGAGTCTTTTAAATATGGAGATCAACATGTTGTAAAATATTTCAAATCAATCTTTTAACAAAATCCCTACTTTGTAAAATAAAAAATATTAGCAATTTTTAAATGTGATATTGACTCTTAATTTCTTAAGACTATGGCATAAATTAAAATTATTTTCTCAAGATCTCTTCCATGACCTTACAAAGTGCAAGCTTTCAATGGGTAATAATTATCACCTAAAATGCAATACGCATCACAACATGCTCTCTCTGTCAATCTGGAAAGATTTATTGACTTCACCTAAATCATTATAGGAAAATAGATCCTAATTTGGAAATTATCTCACTAGAAGTTCCCATTGATAGTTCTTAACTTTAGGACTTTGAAAAATATCTTACAAAATCCGGTGGCCAAGTTTGTATGTAAACATATTTTTATTGATTGGCCTATAATTGGACCTAAGCAAGTCCTTAAAAGGATTCATTTCCGTTCTCGTCCAAATCTTGAGATCATTGGGATGCAAAACATTTCAAAAGTATTCTTTCATCTTGGAAAAGAAAAAAGATACATTGAGGATTGCAAAGCATGCAAACATCGACACATTAAAATAAGGAACTCATCAATAGAGCTTGTCATCCCTACATGTCAAACGGACAAGCCGTGAAAGCCTTCCTAGAAAGCTCCCTTCCTTTGGTGTGGTTATAGCTCTTAACCAAGCAATAAGGATCCAAAGGAAGCCCTTGGGGCAATAAGGGCAACTCACCCCGCCCCGCACAAAATTCGCCCCATCGATTAGACACGATCACGAGTCTAGCGATTCGGTGGCCCCACTGAGGCCCATCAAGCCCGAAACAACTGGGATCGAGCGGGTTTTGTAATATCCCAGATTTTCAACCTTGTTTTCTGCTGAATAAATCGGACATTTCATTGACGTGCCTATAGAGCTGTTCTCAGAGCTGATCACTCTCGAGATAACTAAACTATCTGGGGAAGCCATTAAGAATTTTAAGGCAAATAGACTTGAGAATTCGACCAAGAATCGGCTTCTCAACCGTGTCCATCTTTAGAGGTCATTACGACACAGATATAAATCGATTTGAGATCAGAGATAGGTCGGTTCGACTGAGATGTGTGGCAAATCGTGGGTGATACCACTAAATTAGAAAATTCTCGTCGACCGGCACTAGACAGATTTTACTATCATTTTGGTACCCTGTGTCCGTATTTGAATCCTCGAGATTTTCACGACAACCGAGAGTCGCCAATGAGTCGAGTGGGTTCATTGTGGCTCGAAGAAAATCGACCACGGGTCATTTGCACTAAAAAATTTCTGAAAGTTACTAGATAGCCTAGGTCACGCTAAAAACGCGTCGAATGGAAATTAACCATGAATTCGAACTCGATTTCAAAAATTAAAAGTTCTGTGGTGTCACGAGCTATTTTAGGAACGTCAACTCACCCTTCGAAGATTTTTCGAAGATTTCGAAATTTTTACGGAAAATCGATTCGGACATCGCGGAAAATTAACGGAAATTCGTACAGGCCGAATTTAAATGAGTTTTGACTTCCAAGCCGAACCATATGGTGTTGAGGACTTGCAAAAGATGGTACGCGATTTTTTTCTTCGTCAAAATTGGACCTCAATTTGGGGAATTGAGTGAAAAAATTAAACCCAAAATGTGAAATTCGGATTTAAGCTTGGACAGCAAATTTTGGCATCAAAAATTGTTTAAATGGGAAGTTGGTTTCAAGAAAGTATTATGGGGACATTAGAGATTAGTATGAAGGCTTTAGGGGACAAAGCATTCAATGTAATGGATTGAGCTTGTTGACTTTTGGTCCCTCTTTTCCAGCTGCCCCAACCGAGCACTCCTCCTTCGTGCACCTTCCCTTCGTGCGACTTCTTCGGCTTCAATCTTCCTCTTCTTCGCAAGCTTATCCTCAGCTGAAGACAAGATGCTTTATTTTCATTTATTTCCTCATTTTCCTTCTCTCTCTCTCTCTCTGTGCCGCTTGCATCTCCATGTTTTCTCTCTATTCACCCTCCACCGAAACCCTTTTCCCCCCACTCACATACGCACCACCTTCACCCACCGTTTCTTCCTCTGCACCACACACCCAAAGCCACCTCAATTTCGGTCAACTAAAAAAATTCTCCCTCAGCCAAGTTGACTCCTCCTGCAGCAACGTCTGGACGCCAGCTGCCTCTCCACGTTCGAAACCAACGCCAGCAGCACCGCTTGAAGAAGCCCACGCATCTTCAGCTTCTTCGGTCAACGTTTCCAGCAGTTGTCCCCGCGGCCAGCGCCTCCTCCTTCCTTTCGTTGCCACGACTACCCTTCTTCGCGTGATTTCATTTGGCCGAATCAACCCAGCAACCGTCCACGCAATCAAGCCACGACCGAAGCTGCTCCTCGCCCCCGCAGACCGCCTTCAACTTCTTCGACGTGGGCTCGTTACCATCGAGCCCACAACCTACCGATCCCCCTCCGTTCCATTGAAGACCAGCAGCCTACGGTTGGGCCCATTTGCAGCCCAATTTCAAGCCCAGCGAAGTCAGCCCATTCGCAGCCCAGTCAAGTGAATTTCATTCAGCCACTTCAAGCCCGGCCCAATTTAGTGAAGTCCAGCAAGCCTTTTTGAAGCCCAAGCCCGCGAAGCAAGACTTTTGGGCCCAGCCCGAGTGTCCGTTGACGTCGCCGAAAATCCGAGTTTCGGCCGCCGTCGCATCGTCGCCGCGGTGTTCCGGTCCCCGCTTTTAACCAAGTGAGTTTTACTCACTAATGCTTTCTTAGTTTGTTAATTTGCTTAAAAGTTGGTTAGATTTAATTAAGTGCAATTAGGTGGTTAGATTAGTTTAGAACAATTAAATTAGTGACTTAATGATGCATGTTAGGTGGTTAGACTTAGTCATTAGCAAGTAGAGAGCCTCTAATATTTATTGAATGCATCTTGGGATTTTTCCCGACCCGTTTCGGGCTCCAATCAGGCATTACGGGCCTAAATTGGATTTTTAGTATTTATTTTTTTTTTTTGAAATTAATTAATTTTTTTTTTTTTTTTTTTGGAAATTCAACCGGGATGGCGGTGACCGGAATTTTATGCTGATTGCCGTGGTGCAGTCCGTTTATTTAATTGAGCTCTATTTTGTGCGGAAATGATTTATTTGTGAATTTAGGATTTATTTCCTAATTTAAATAATTTTGGAAAATCAATTGGAAAATAATCGGGCATCGGTTGATGGTGCCAAAAATGTTTTGGTAGACTACAGAAAATGGTGGGATTTGTGGAAAGAAAATTATTATATTTTGGTTAGGGCCGATCGTGTACCTACACACGACATTTTATCGGAAATGATAAAAATGGTTATTTGATTGTTTACTTGGAATGGCATGTATACCGGCTCGATGACTCTACGGAGCATCTGGAGATAGTACGGTATGATAAATTGTGTGTATACCGGCTCGATGACTTTATATGTCATCTGGAGACAAGACGATATGATCTACCGGCTCGGTGACTCTACAGGTTATCTTGAGACAGTACAGTATGATATACCGGCTCGATAATTCTACAGATCATCTTGAGACAGTACAGTATGATTTGACAGCTCGATGACTCCATATGTCGTCTGGAGATAAGATAACATATTATCTATATATCACCTAGGGTGAGTAGTCTTGGATGTTGATCAGAGTTATAGAAAGTATGGAAAGGACCGATCAAGAAATAATTTGGATGATATGTAATCGACTAGGTCGATTGATCGATGATTCGATCTGATTGGGTAATGTGATGTGATGGTGTATATTTGATATATATACTAACTTGTAGGAAGGAACTGAGACCAAGGTAAGTCCTCTGACTCGTGTTGTGCTTAGGCAGCCTAAGGTGTATTGGTTTACTAATCGGGTCTTAGGGGGTAGAACTTACTGAGACGTTGTCTCATTTGTTATTGAATAACCATTTCAGGTCCCTAGATGTAGCAGACTTGGATTTTGAAGATCTCGAAAGTCCGGTGCAGTCTGCTGAAGGCTCTAGTTGGAGTATGGAGGATGATGAAGAGGATGACGGGGACCATAGCTTGTAGAACCCCACTTCTGCTTGTAGACCTTGTCTTTAAACTGGCTTAATGTGAATTAAATTTAATGGTCCACCTTGTATATAAGAGTAAAGGTTTTTAAGAGTTTGAAATTTAGTCCTACTGTTATATCCCAATGTTTTATTGTCTTGGGATTTTTAATTGCTTCCACATGTGCATATGAAAATGAAAGGATCGGCGATACGTCCTGGGATATCGCAAATTTTTAATCGACCAAGGTGAGGGATGGGCATATGCTCAAGGATCGGGGCGTGACAGGTTTGGACAAGCCAGGCACATCCCGTTGGGCCCGTCCAAAGCTAATTACTTTGTGTAGAAAATCCAATCTTTCCCAAACCATGGGCGGGCCTGAAAAAGTATTTTCACTTGAAGCAGGCTGACCGGCCCGACCGGCCCGCCCAGGCCTGACCAGGCCCGCCCAGCGCGCGGCCCGATGCTTGATTTCGCTACTGTCTCTCCCATTGAAAAAAAAAAACTAGGGCCGCCACGTGGGTGGGCCGACGGCCAAGCCCGCAACTCGCAGGCTCGGGCCAATCAGACAGCCCGCAGATTCGCTTCCTCGCCTAAATGGCATCTCCCCCCGCAACAAAATGCTGCCGCGAAGCTTTTGCTTTTGTAGAGAATTCTCCCTCAAGATGGAACCGAGCTCGTCCTCTGCTCCCTCTCCTGCTCCTCCTGCTCCTGCTCCTGCTTCTGCTCTGCCGCTGCTGCTGCCGTCATCATCGTTGTCGTTTTCTTCTTCGGAAGCCGCGCTGATGGAGAGGCTCCGGCAGCACAAATGGTCCATCAACAATGCGGCCGACGTCAGGGCCGTCATCATGATCCAGCGCACCCTGATCGACGACCCCTCGGACACGGCCGCCCTCATCGTCGCCGTCGAATCAGACCTCCTCAACACCAACCTCAGGTCCGTCGAGTCCCGGACCCTCCCCGACCGAAAGGCTCGCACCTCCACGGCCCCATGGTCCTCCAGGTTAGGCCGCCCCGACGCTGGCTTTTGCTTCTAGGTCACCGCCTCTGATCTTTTCCGTTGCCTGTGTGTAGTGGCGCGAGGTTGGTTTCCCTTCAGCTTCGCGCTCGTTGTGCTTAGGGTTGTGATCGTTTTGTTGTGTGCTCGAACAGATATCTGCGGTGAGGGACATTGCGAGAAGTAGTATTGACGAGGCCTCGAAGAGCTCTGGTGGTAATCGGATGTTGAGATTGACGCTGACGGACGGTCACAGCGAGATGACCGCAATCGAGTATGCTCATATTCCGTCGCTTCCCGATGATGTCGTTCCCGGTACTAAGGTATTCCTTTAAATTTGCCTTCTCTATAACCGGTATGTGTTTTTCTCTGGTAAGTTGATAGATGCCCTGAAGTCGCTGTATCCGTGGCGCGGAAGATATGGAAATTTTTTATAGAATCTAGTTCGTTTTGGTTTTTGGTCTTAGAGAATCCAATTGAGTTTGTTAGTCACAATTAAGTCTACGGTTTATTGCTGACGCGGCTTGGATAGTTCGTTTCGTACAAATGATTCGGATAATACACGGTTGAAATTAATGGGGGAACTGGGACACCCTAGCTTCATTATCTCATCGGAGTGAAGTTCGCACTAGACGTGCAGTTGTAGTAGTGAAGTGTGTATCTAGAATTTGTTGATTCTACATAGGAAGAATTGTTTGAATGAAGTTATTTGCTTGGTCAGAATAGGAAATACGGAGGTAGACATGAGGGGAGGATTCTTAGGCTTTGTTTGTTTCATGGAAAATAAATTGTTTGGAAATTTTTTTTTTTTTTAAATGATCACTTGTATCCCTTGATTATTGATAGCAATTAGATGCCTAAACAATTTCGGGAACAAGGAAAATATTTTTTCAATGTGATTCCCTGATTTCCTCACAAGATAAGGTCAATGGATGAATCGGCGGCGGGTAAGGATTCAAAGGACTCTTTTTCCTTTTTGTTTTCCTTTCTTTTCATATCCTCCGCCATTTGGCCGAGATTATTGATTCATTACCGAATCGTGTATCTATCCAATATTTTCTGCCCATGATTCCTTTTGCTTTGTAGAAAGTTCTTCGAACATATATATTCTCATCCGAGATTTTTGCCACGAATTCGTCTAAAGAATTTAATTCAAAGTTTCCTTGCACCAATTCATTAGTCCCCGGTTCAAAGGCAATGTTTTGTTGATTCCTTCAAGCTGTCAATTCATTAAGTTATCTATAATTCTGTCCATAAATGACCAAACTCTGTTATCCTCGATTAAGTCCATTACTTGTCCATAATAACCAAAATTAGTGTTGGTTATTTGTTGGTTATTTTTTGGTGCAACAAGACCCTGTCCAAAAAATCTATGGTGGGAATTTTGAGGGGTGTTGAAAGAGAACCCTTTGTGAGAATAAAGTTAAGGATAACAGATCTTGCAATTCAAGTATAACATGAGAAGAAGAGATTACTAGAGAAATCAATAATGAATGTCAAGAAACACTAGAGATTTACATTTATTCAATTTGAGTGTCAATACTTATTTTATGGGGAAATTTAGCCACCAAGAAGTCCACCATAAATCTGGAGAATATAAAGTTCACAATCACTCAAGTGCTTCCTAGCCCTAATTATACCCAAAGCAATGCCACAAGTATTACCTCACAAAGAGCTCAATCAGTCATTCATTATCTCTTTTTTTCATTATTCAACTATTTGATCAAATAAAAAATAAAAAAACCAAAAGCTATGTCATCCCTCTCTATCTATATCTATCTATGGGATGGAAGGGTAGAGGCCTTTGGTGTTCATTCCAATCAAGAATTGGGGTCTCACCACTCGCCAATATGATTTTCTCTCAGGCCATTCTTTGTTCATGGGCAAAAAGGAACCACATCAATCCATCTCGGACTGGCTGTTATTCTCTATTGTGGCGACAATACTATAGGGGAGATGCTATGCAAAAATAGCTCAACGTCGGTTAACACCTCCCATTTTTATTGCTCAAAACACTTACAAAAAAAAAAAAAGAAAAGAAAGAAAACCCTAAAACTCATCTTGTTTGCTCTATTGTATAACAACCGAGTAGATTTCCACCTCTTACAATTCACATGCAAAATAGGAAATTCCTTTTAGTCCACTTAAATTAGGAATCCAACTCCAACATGGAAATATTGTAATCATATGTTGCTTGTTCAGATGTTAAAACATAAATCCATACATTTATTTAACGGAAAGCTCAAGATTTGGAAAATATTTTATAAAATATAATAGTTTGTATCGCTAATAAAGGTGAATGAATGAATTTTTTTATCACCAATGAAAATAGTTAGGTATAAAATAATGTTGATAATAAAAATATTTTTTATTGATTAATTTTTCTAAATGATATAACCAATCATTTTTTAGTTCTCTGTAAAACAAACGCACCTTTAGAATTTCTATTTGGATTGGATTTCTTTGATGTTGTTAAGCTAGAGACATATACTAAACATGATCATTATATTTTGAATGGAATTTATCTCATTACTGTATTCGAGTTCCCTCTAGCTAGTTGAAGATTTATTTTATTTTTTGTCAAATAGCTAGTGGAGTTGATTATTGCATCGCAAACGACAAAAGTGAATGACTCGGTAAGGCTCAAACCGTGGCAAAGGTATTTTGAGGCGAATAATACGAGGAATTTAAATATTGTAAATTTCTAGTAATGTAAGAAAGATACATGAGGTCATTTTTGTTATTTAATGATTTTTTGAGACGCCGAGGAATTTTTTAAGGCTAAAACCCCAAGCCATACGCAGAAAGCTGGATAAAACCAATTCCTCGCTACTTCTATAATAGGAAACGAATCTTCTCAATTAATGATGACCTACAGTCTATTTTTGTCACTAGTGACGAGCATCAACGATCTTATTAAGCTCTTGGGAAATTAGAGGGATAATCAACTTATATACTTACAATACCCAAAATATTACCAAATTGATTATTAAGTGATGCGACATACAACACATTTGAGCATTTAGAACAAGCAGCTATATTTCCATAATGCATTTAGAACAGCCTATCACATTAATTATTAAATCAAATTTATAAGTTAGTCTCAGTAATTTCATGCATGATTGTACACTTATAGTGATTGGTCGGATGTACTAATTCCCTATCACATCCATCTAGAAATGAGATAATTATTCAAAAAATCCTAAATATATTATATGATGGCTAATTCAGTCATAAACCTTTCAATTATACTAATTTAGTCCAAAACCTTTTGATGAATTACTAATTTGGTCTTTTTGGCTAATTTTAGCAAGAAATTGCTAACATGGCAACGTAATTAGTGTCAATTATCTTACATTCCATTCCTTCTTCCTCTACTCATTGCCAAGCCTCAACAATGCCCAACATCCAGCCACAAGCGAGGAGCGCCAAGGTTGGTGAGGTGGCAAGGGTCAAGCCTCGCTAGCCTCGAGCAAGGCTCACCCTCACCTTTGGCCGATCGCTGACCATCCCCAAGGCTTGGCAACCAACAGAGGAAGAAAGAAGAAAAAGAAAAAAGAAAAAAATTACAAAAATTATCAACATCAGCACAGATCGTGTCATGCAAAATGGCTAGCATCCACATTAGTTATTTCCGGCAAATTGGCCAAAATGACTAATTGGCAAATTGTTAAAAAGTTTAGAACTTAATTCACACAATTGAAATGTTTGAGGCTAAGTTAGTCACCGTATAATAGGTTTAAGACTTTTGGAATAACTCCCCCTTCCCTAGGCACGATGGGTGAGATGTTCGTCCAATAAGGAATCAAAGACAATTTTATTATTCCATTTTCACCACAACAAAGAAATATATATATATATATATATATATATATATATATATATTTTTTTTTTGTGTTGAAAGATTTCTCAAAGAGTCAATAAGTGTCGAAAAAAACTTTTGATAAAAAAAAAAAATTACCAATCACCAAATTTTCAGATAACTTGTTGATAAATCACTGCCTCTTTTACAAGATTACTAATTCTTTTTTTATAGATTCTAGTTTAGTAATTTTTTTTTTTAATATCTTACTAAATTTTTCTTAACTTCCTTACCAATGTCTTGAATTTACCGACTCTCATATAAGCTTACCATTTTTGTTGTTGGAATGATTGACTCAATTTTTTTTATTAAATTACGAACTCCTTTTGGACTGCATATTTTCACTTGAGTTAGTTACCAACTAATATTTGATTTCTTTTTATATGTCAACTCTTTTTATTATTTACCAACTTTTATTTGTCTTTCGTACAACGCCCTAAATTGATCATTTGAGTTGCTTACCAACGTTTATTTAATTCCTTTTTCTAAGACTTTGTGAACTTTTTCTCTGGATTTATTAACTTCTATTTTCCTTGCTTACTGACTATTTAGAATTACCAACCCTAATCAGAGTGATTACCAACTAAACCCTGACGACGTTTCTTTGGTTTTTTTTTTCCTTCTGTAATTACCAATTTCTTTTAACTCTCATAAAAATTTCTCCTCTTTTAAAAAATAAGAACGCCTCAAATTTATCAAAATAAATTTAAGGACACACGGTGGTTCAAAAGCACTTCAAAACAAATTTCTCCACGCGAATGGGAGATTTTAAATTCTGTAAAAGTTATCAATTGCAGAAGCTCCATTTGGCCCTCTTTGGTCTTGTTGATGCTGGAGAGGCCTGCTAGGATTCTTTAAGAATCAAATCATCTAGTAAATCGGACATGCATACACACCATGCAAGGATTCATGCTATCATGCTATCTAGCGACATATCATCACGCGAACTTTGCCACATAATATCATCACATGACACAATCTTCATCACATTACATAGAACGTCGTCACATGATATGACCTGTCCTCACTTGGTACGTCACATATGCCATATGGTCATGTAGATATAAACATATTCTCTATACACAAACACACAGGGTACAAGCACTCCGTGCTAGACATATACACTCACAAATAATGACACTTCGATATTGCAAGAGTAGCATCCGATAACTCTTTCACTGATAATAGCATAGCGTTCATAAAACATAACAATTAGCCATGTTCAAGCACCAAAAAACGTCGTAACAGTCGATTCGTCCTTGAGTTCTTGCTTTGTTTCGTAGAGTCGGAATAGACCGACTTCGTCGAAAGGCTTGAAGAGCAAGGGGTGTTGCTCGTCCACCAGCTCCTGCGGACACTTGACCACTCCTCTTATGAACGAGAACGAGCCGATCGAATACCTCGCTTCGTTCCCACTGATCATCACTCGGTGTCTGGGGCAGTGCACTCGGCCATTGCTCCATCCCTAGCCAACGATTCGTTTCAAATAAATTCATTATTAGCATTATCTACAAGACATTTTTAGGTAGATATACTTTGTCTCATACTTTGTCACATAGTTAAGGTTAAACCTATTGCGATTGTACCAATTTAATCCTAAACCCATTTTTTTGCCAATTCAGTTCCAAACTTTTAGCATTTGTGACAACTCAATCTATCTAGCTAAATTTGGCTGGCTAGCGCGAACATGGATGCAAGCCAGCGTTGACCATCCGGCCGCCACCGACACGGCATTTTTTTAACAATATTTTATTTTATTTGAATTTTTTATTTATTTTTTATCTTTTCTTTTCCTTTTCTTTTTCTTTTTTTCTTTTCTTCCTACTGTTCTTCTTCTTCCCCCAACCTCACGCAGATGTAGGTGAGGTGATCTGGGCGAGGGCAGCCTCACCATGGCCTCACCACTCGGGGGTGAAGGTGGCCTTGCCTGCGATTGCGAGGTCATGGCCGCCTTCACCTACGGCCTCCAAGCCTTTGCGAGGCGCGACTGCCTCAAATCGACATTGAAGTGCAGCAACTAGGCTCAAGCGGGCCCAACAATCATTGGTAGAGAGAGAGAGAGTACTTGAGACAACGGGGGAGGACTGTGAGGCACCTCACAAAGGCCTAGGGGCCGCGAGGGCTTCACTGGCCGCAAGTGAAGGCGACCATGGCCTCACAACCGTGGGTGAGGCCGCCTTCACTTGTGATCAGTGAGGCCATGGCGAGCCTACCCTCGCGTAGATCTAGGTGAGGCTGCCTCGCTTGCAACCCCTAACCTCCCCAGATTTGGGCAAGGCTCAATGAGGGCCCGCAACCCTCACTGACGGCCGTCAAGGACTTCACAGTCCTCACCCAATGGCCAGGGAGACTCACAAGATCCTCACCGACCACAAGGGGGGTGGGGGAAGAAGAAGAACAGTAGGAAGAAAAGGAAAAAAATTCAAAAAAAAATTCAAAAAAATATTATTAAAGACTTGCCACATTAGCATCAATCAGATAGTCAGTGATGGCTAGCATTCACGTCAGTGCCAGCCAATTAAATTTAGCTAGATGGATTGAATTGGCACAAATGAAAAATGTTTAAACTAAATTGACCAAACAAAAAATTGTTTACGATTGAATTTGCACAATTACAATACATTTAGAACTTTTTTGGTAATTTTCCCCTCATAGTTAACTATGGTAATGTGAACATTGTGATCACAATCTTAAATGACCCATTTTTTCTTATTGCTTGGATGACTCTATTTACCTTGACCCTTAATATCACTCTTGAAACGGTGGAATGGAATGGTTGACCAATTTGAATGGAATAAGTATTACAATACTTGTGTTTCTTTATTATTGATGTGGACAGGATGTGGTGATCCCTTTTTTTAAGTGTTTCGAATAGAAAGGAATAGTACTGAAGCAACGAAAATATCCTCAAAGTGTATAATATATGAGGAAAAACACAAGAATCGAGACGTGTATTCTCTTCTGAGTCCTAATGGGATTTAGATATAAAACATCTTGAAATGATTTGGTTGACATAGTAAAATGAGTTTATCCAACCATCACCATGACTACGACGAATCTGAATTACAGGCCTTGGCATGAGAGAAAGGAAAGATGCTCACCAGAAACGACTCTCCAACCATGACTATGAAGGTCGAAGCCGAAGGTGCCACTTGAAACCACTTTCCATCCTTCGTTTGCACCTCCAATCCGTCCACGCGATTCTGCTGAAGTATGGTCAAGAAGGTCTTGTCATAGTGAGATCTTGCTCCGATCTGAGGCTCCCGAGTCATCGGCGCTTTGTATTTCACTAAAACTTGGCTGATTATAATTGATCGACTTTGAGAGGACGCATAGTGCTTCGAAAGCACCTCAAAATGAATTCCTAGCAAATGGGAGATTTTCAAATTCTGTAAAAGGATAAAACAGATATAATCTATGAACTTTGACCCAATATAAAATATCGTTCCTAATTTTTTTAATTTATTTAATGTGGTCTATGAACTTTAACCCAATTATAATACCGTCCTTAAATTTTTAATTTGTTTAATATAATCCCTAAACTTTTAGTAAAAGTCTAATATAATTCTTACCCTATATGAAAATATCCGACGATATCCTTCCATTAATTCAAGTTTAAGGATAACATTTCACATTTTCATATAGTTCAAGGAATTGATTGAACATTTATCAAAATTTTAAGGATTATATCGAACAAATTAAAAGTTCAATGACAACATTACACATTGAGCCAAAATTCATAAACTATTTGTGTCATTTTCCCTTCTATAAAAAATATCATAGCCGAAGCTCCATTTTGGTCTCGTAGAGGCGGGAGAGACCGGTGGCCTCGTAGACCAGTCCTTGGCTTTGAGCCATCTAATTGGGACAGATCTATCAACATAAGCTTCAGTGTTGAAATATAGAGGTCATGGTTTCTTCTGTCTACTTTTTTTTAGATACTTCTCCTAATGTTTCTTGGCGTGGTCCTCTGCTGGATTTATAGGGCTTGTGCATCCTTGTGGTAGTCATTGTTGCAATTTCAAAGTAGCAATCTTTCCATGAAGAGATTAGTATTTCCATTTTCTTGCCCTTTTCTTTTGGACATATAGGTTTCGGATAGCTAATGACTTGACTTTAACTCGAGTAATGACAAAGGTTGCCCTCCTCTTCCTACATTTCTTCTACGTGGAGTACATGGAAACAAATCAGCAGTCAGGAGAAATTGACGCCGATGTTATTGCCCCACTCAGAAACGGCAACCCCTGCAAGCAAAGATATAACTCTTTACTTTTAGAAAATTACATCTTATGAGCTTTTAATTATCGCGCGACAGGCTAACAATATATCATTCATCAATCAAATATTTACATTTGAGCAAAGCCAATACTTAAACTTATTATTTGATCGCTTTCTTCCACAACAAATAATAATTTTGTCAATTTCAATACCATATTGGCAAGAAAAGTGTTTAAAAAGGTCTCAACCTTTTGTATTTATGCCAATTTAGTCAGAAACCTTTTATTAGTACCAATTTAGTTATAAACTTTTTCACTTTGTGCCAATTTAGTCCTTTCTGGCTAAATTTAACCGAATTTTGCTAATTGGGCACCGGTCGAGTGACGTGACACCATTGGCACTAACATGGACAATTTTTAATAATATATTAATATTTTTGAATTTTTCATTTTATTTTTTTTCTTTTTCCTTTGCTTTTTCTTTTTTTTCTTTTTTCCTTCTCATCCTCCATCCTCTAGCTGGTCGCCAGACCTTGACGACTGGCCAAAGGCGATGGCCGGCAAGGCTTGACCCTCACCAAATCCGGAGAGAGCGAGCCTCACTACCCAACATGAGGTCACCCTCGCTAGTGGCCGACGAGGTCAAGGTCGCCTCTAGCTAGTCGCTGAGGTCTGACTACTGGTTAGAGGAATTGGAGGAAAGAGGAGGAGAAGGAAAACAGAAGAAAGAAAAAGAAAAGGAAAAGGAAAAGGAAAAAATTCAAAAATATTTAAATATTATCAAAAGTTGTCGATGTCAGCACCGATCATGTCATGTCAGCCGACCGGCACCCAATCAACAAAATCCGGTCAAAATTAGCTGGAAATGACTGAATTGACACAAAGTGAAATTGTTTATGAATAAATTAGCACCAATAAAAGGCTTGGAACTAAATTGGCGTACATGCAAAAGGTTTAAGACTTTTTTAACACTTTTCTCCCATATTCACAATGGCTAAATCTAATGTAGAGCGGACTAGATTGTTTAGTTTGAGCACGGTATGTATTTACTATGGTTTAGCCAACGAATAAGTTGATTAAACTGTACTCCTATAATCAATCATGTATCCCTTCCTTCATTGACTTTAATATGATATTGGCTTTTTCATAGCCATTGTCGTTGTTTAATATCGCATTTGGAACGTGGCCTTCTTTTGAAGGTAGAAAAGTGATCTAATTATATGCAATGAATCTATATTGAATAACCGTTACTACATATTATTGTAAAGGGATAAATGTATTTGAGGTTTTAAAACTTGTCACAAAAATGCATTTGAGTCCTAAAAAATTCAAAAAGTGCAATTAAATCATAAAATTTTAGGATTTTTAATACACTTATTCCTAGTATATTTTTATTCTTTGACGTTGACAAAAGGTCAAAATTTCTATTTCAGGGATAAAGGAATTTTAACCATGGATGTACATAGATAGGTCATCCGCTAAATCTCGTGATCATTAATTTTATTACCAGATGACATGGGGAGAGAAAGGTTGTGGTTTTGGGGGATGGGGATTGGAGAAAAACAACGATCGCCAACATCAAATGAAAGGCTTTATAAAGGGTTTGGAATAATTATCTGAAAAAAGATCACGTTCAATTAGAAACGCTATAAAAGGTTTTGAGAGCCGAAGCTCCGTTCCGTCCCTCCGGCGTGGCGAAGATGCGGACGAGGCCCTCAGCATCGAAGGGCTTGAAAAGCAAAGGGTGTTGCTCATCCACGAGCTCGTCGGGGCACCAAACAGTTCCTTCGACGCCGGAGAAGATCCCGATGGAGAACCTGGCCTCGTGCCCGCGCATCATCACACGGTGTCGAGGACAGTATAATCTTCCGTTGCTCCATCCCTAAGAAAAGACCATGAAAGAGGTCACAGCTGAGGTGAAAGTTATACATACAGCCATGCATGCATCTCTTAATCAAGGAGATTATTGCATGAATTTTAATGGGGGTAAACATATTGTGTACTCTCATTACTACACAACTCACTTGTCTCGAGAATAATTGTTCAAAAAATCTAAACTTATTTTATAGCAATCAATCCTAAATCTTTTTTTTTCCTTTGCCAATTTAGACCTCAATCTTTTGACGATTTACCAATATAATCATTCCAACCAATTTTGGTCAAAAATCGCTGACATGGATGCCAACACTAACATAGATGATTTTTACAATATTTTTATTTTCCAAATTTTTTGCACTTTTTCCCCTTTTTCTTTTCTTTTCTTTTCTTTTTCTTTTTCTTTCTACTTCCCTCTGCTGGTTGATGGGTCCTCAACAATGGCCATTGGAGGTCACCACCATATAGCAAAGGTTGCCCTCACCTATGGACAGCGACAGGCAAGTAATAGGAAAAAAGAAAAAAGAAAGAAAAGAAAAAGAGAAAAAAATAAAAAATTAATTTGAGAGACACTCTAATCATCAAAAGATTTAGGATTAAATTGGTCAAATTGAAATGTTTGGTATTGAACTGACCATGGTGCAATAAATTTAAGACTTTGCTGATAATTTTTCCCCATTTATTAAGTAGTTACAATTTGAAAATATTGACCAATTATCCAAATCAAGCATCATGCATATGGATTATTGAGAATCACACGAGAACCCAAAAAAAAAAAAAGGCACAAATCTATTTCAGAGGGCAATTTGCAATTACTTACTGTTCAGTTTTTTAAGCATCCCGGTGGTTAGTGGAAAGTCGTGAATTTCTAAAATCAATTATAAATTTAATTGTAGAAGAAATTCATGTTAGGTAAACAAAGACTATTTAAAGGAATGAGCAATATTCTACAACACAAATTGATTGGTCCAAGAAAAAAATAGCTCACAAATTAGATATAGAATTATATAGCACGCGCACCGCCGGCATAAAGAAAATTTCATACAAACAACCTTGATATGAGGATTTTAATTAGCTACTCTGTCAGATCTTCTCAAACCGATTGTGGATAAAATCTCTTACGTAGGATTTTTCTTTAGAGTATGCTTCAATGGTTTAGAAATTTTTTATAGTTTTTGCATATCCACTATTTTTAATCTTATTTTGTAAAAGGTGGGATATAATGAAGAGATTATTAGAGAGAGAGAGAGAGAGAGACTCACATGGAATGACTCTCCAAGCATGACGATAGTAGAGGAAGCCGAAGGCGTAACTTTAATCCAGTCTCCATGCTTCGTCTCCACTTCCAACCCGTTCACGTGATTCTGCTGCAGCATGGTCACGAAGTTCGGGTCGTAATGAATTATGCCTCCGGGCCGAGCCTCCTCCACCTCCGGCGCTCCGTACCTCAGGAGGCGAAGGGAATGTACCGTCGACGCGGCGTGCGAGTCGAGATAGCGCTCAACGCCAAAGCTTCGGAACACCATCTTCTGGATCGTGTAGTCTAACTCGGACAGCCTCCTCACGTACGTGTTCAGCAGCTCGCTGCAAGCGATTCAGAGAGGCGAATTCGCCAAGTTTTTTTGTAATTGAAGTTCTTCACGATGAACAATTTTCGACAGAACGTAAATGACTCGAGCATGGCCGATGGAAGTTCGCGAATGTAATTCGCGCCGTACGTACCAGAATTTGGCGTTTCCCTCTGGCCACAGGAGACCGGCCAAGCGTTCGATCACGCCGGAGTTCAGGGCCTCGCGCATCCCCATGGTCTCGTTAAGCGGGTTAAGAGAGAGGTTAGCATGGTAGCCATCGTACGGCCTCGTCGGGTCGACGAACTGGCGCTTAGTCTCGGCCGGAAGACCAAACATCTCCTCCATCTGACGGAAGACCTCATCATGAAGCTCCTCGGTGACCTTGTCGTACAGAGCCAAGAAGCAGCCATACTCTTCGAGCGCTCGCCGGACAGCATCTTGGACGGAATCCCAGCCGCCGCTTCCAGGCTCCGAATCGCCCAATCCAGAAAAATCTATGGAGGGAAGCTCCAGCGCCGGACCTGAACCCATGCCGAAGCCTTCGTTTTTTCTTGCGAGACTTCGGTTCTCGGTGATCGTTTCCCTCAGTTTCTTAGTTTCTGCCGGATTTAAAGGGCCTTGCCATGACTTAGTGCAAAAAATGCAAAGAATATGCATGAAGCTTCCTTGAAAAGCACTTGTAAATTAATGCACGACTTGGCATGTTGCAAATGTCTTTAAGACTCCATTCGTTTCGCGGAAAATAATTTCCGATAAAAGTTTTCCGGATTTTCCGGCGTTCGTTTCACGAAAAATGAATTCCTTGGGAAAAATGTTTTCCATGAAAGGAAACAAAATCTTCTAAATTAATGTTTTCCTTTAAAAGAAGAAAATCTTCTAAATTAGGGAAAATATTTTTCACTTTTTAAAAGTGGAAAATATTTTCCCCACTTGATCTCTCTTATTTCACACCTCTATAAATCCTCACTTTCTCCTCCCCTTTCTTCTTCTTCTTTTCTCTTTTTATTCGAATTATTTTTTAATTTTCCTTTTCTTTTTTAATTCGAATTATTTTTAATTCATTTAAAAAAAAAAAAAAAAAGAGATAGAGGAAAGGATGGGCTTACACCCATTCATTGGCCCAGCCCGACTGGAGGTTTTCTTCAACCTCTAGCCGAGTCCCGAATTTCCTACAAACCAGGTCAGACGACCCGATTTCGACCCGAAACTCCAAAAACACAAATTAACTTGATTTTTGATGAAATTTCTCCATGAGACTTGCATATAACATCAATATAATTGACTAGATTGAATTAAACAAAGAACAAACAAGAAAATCTTCATATTCAAGCTTCAAAGTTTCAGATCTAAACCTCCCATGACCGAATTTCGAATTTCTTAAATTTAAGCCCTAAAAACTTACTTTAATGCAACAAAATGATGCAACGATTTACAACGACCATCAATCAATTGCAAGTAATTTAGAAATTTTAGAACTTTTTCATGTATAAACCATAGGATTTCAAATTTAAAATTCTCTCTCAATTCTCAACGAAATTATACAAATCATATATGGTTGGAAAGATCTCGACATGTAGAACGAAATCCCTATGGTTTCAGGATCAATCGAGCAAAAAATCCACACGAAAAAATAATGCCCATATTCGGCTCAAAGAGGAAAATTTCGAATTTTTCCATAAAAAAAAAAAAAAAAAAAAATTTGGGTTCTACAATTATATGTGATTTGCTCTGATACCACATGTAGAAAATTATTCACATACTTTAACTCATTAATCAATAAGAATCGAATCGATATATGACTGTAAAACACCGAAATCAATAAGCACAACGGAATTAAAGCGTACCTATTTGAGCCATTGATTCACTTGAAAACAAAAATAGATCAACCTGATAATCAGAGATCTATTGGAATATCAGATCTGTCTCTCTATGACCTATTTCAATATAACAGTTTTCAGTGGGATTAAAGCAACCGATAGCTATAACTACCCTTTTATAAGCTAGAGAGGGAACCTAACAAACCCTAATCAACAACATGTCAATTGGGCCCTTCCATTACGGGCTTCTAGAAAACACAATTGTCTACACTTTGCTGCTCAACTAGGCATGTTATTAATAGATGTCAATGCCCAATTCAATTAGATCACTGTTGGATTCAACAAACATTGAAATATCCATTAATCTGATTATTTAAAATAAAAAATTAATTAATTAATGTAAGCCCATATTATCAAAAATTTCCAACAATTGCGTAACTGCACGGATCAATGTATCCATAAAGCACGCTAACTATATCAGGGGAAATCAATTGCATCGCCGATACGTACTGCATCGAATTGGTACGATGACCAACGCTTCAAGTCTCAAGAAAAAATGAGACTACATATTCAATTATCGGTATCAACTCTGAATTGACATCTAAATGTTCTGGATATTAATCTCAGACTTAAAAGGCCAAAAAGGGGGTTCCCAAAGATTTGAGATAACACTTCTTACCCTAATATCATATAAAATTTTGTAAGGTCTTCAAAAATGACAGTCCTCAAGGTTAGCCAATGTGCCGATTGACTGATTAACGACGATATTATTTGCAGAACAAGCCTTTTAGAAGCCAAATAATAATTTTACTGATTTTATTACTTTATTCGTCACAGCTATATACTAATTTAAAGAGGAATGGATTGTATAGTTGACCACGTTACGTATTTATTATGGTTATAGCCAGCGAATAGCTTGATTAAACTACACTCCTAGAGGCTAGAATCATTTTAATTACCTCCTCCATTGACTTAAATATGATATTGGCCTTCGTGGGCAATTGTCGAATTGTTTACTATTGTGTTTAGAATGAGGCCTTTCCGTTATAGGTAGAAAATCAGATCTAAGGGTCCGTTCGTTTCGCGGAAAACAACTTCTGGGAAAATATTTTCCGGAATTTCCGATGATCGGACGGCGGAAAATGAATGGTCAAGGAAAATGTTTTCCGGTCAAAGGAAAATTTCCCCATCAAATCATGGAAAATGATTTCCTCTTTTGAAAAGAGGAAATCATTTTCCAGAGGAAATCATTTTCCCACCGCGCGCTCTCGAGCGATCTTTCATTACTCATCTGCCATTTCTGCCCATTTTCTCACGAAACCTAGGGCTTCTGATCTCGTCCTCCTCCTCCTTCGACACCGATGATTAGCAGCAGCGAGGCCAGCGGTGCTAGATCTCCACCCTCACAAAGCCCTAGGTTTCTGATCTCGTCTTCCTCCTTCGACGCCGATGATTAGTAGCAGCGGAGCATCCCTCTCGTCCAACGGTGCTCGATCTCTGCGACGTGCCCTGCTTCCTCTTCACTGCTGGTCAGTTCATACTCTTCCACACGTAGTTGTCTTCAAGCGGTGTATGCACGGATTGAAGCGTCCTCATAGATCTCTCTCCTCTTGTTTGCATGTATAGAGGGTTTTGGGGGGAGGATTCCATCGATCCTTCGATTGAATGCGTGTTCGGGAGGAGGAGGAGGAGGAGTAAGACGAGACCCGGCGAAGATGTAGCAGCCTCCACAGATGATCCCCGTGTTGCCCTCGTTTCCCCCAACCAACATCACCACCGAGCATATTCAAAAGGTATCTCCTCCTCTCCCTCTCCCTCTCCCTCTTCCCTCTTCCCCCAATCGAATCCTCCCCCGCCGTCTGTTCCTTCTAGCTTCGGTCGCTTAGTGCGATTTACCAACTATGAGTCACTAGGTTGACTGCTTTCTTCCTAGGAAACTGATGGTGGGACATTGAGCAATTAGTCTCGTGCTAATCACAGATTTTCAGTCTTCTAAGGTTGCGTTTGGTCGACCAGATAAAAACTAGGATAGGATATGTTTTATCCTATCCCGTGTTTGGTAACTGTCTAGGATAGGATAAGGTCGGATATAGAAGGGATATAAACCGGATAAAAAAATCCGAGGAGGGGTGGGATAAGGTCATATAGGATTTCTTTTATCTGAAACATAAAACCCTACGCTTTTTTTTCTTTCTCTGTCGTTCACCCACAGACGACTCTCTGTTTCCAAAGCATCGACGTTGAAGCCTTCTCCTCAATAGCTCTCCAATTCTCATCGAAATTTTACGAAAGCGATGAATTTTCAAAGGTAAATAATCATTCTCTCTCCCTTTCCTCGCCCAACCAGCGACAAACGCTTCTTTGAGGGCTAGTTTTTCCATGTTCAGAGCAGAAGAGGCCACGACCTTCTTTGCAAACCCAAGGATCAACGTCCCCCAGTCGTCCCGAGCGACTCCGGCAACCGACCCCTCCGATGAATCGGCTAGCCAGGACCAGGAGCCATCGATTTTCATCTTCACGAAGCCCTTTCCCGGTAGCAGTGACCACGAACACAGTACAATTCTCTTTTGACTTATTATGGATTTTCCCTGAAGTGTTCAGTTTGATGAAATCCTTGCTCAGAAGAGAAATGGCTATTGATCCAATCGAGGCACAGTTAGATGAAGTTGATACCACTATTGAAGATGTGGAAACAATTTATGTTGTTGAGCCGTCGGATCATCGGGCAACATGGAGGCAAAATTTGGCAGTACAAATGTTTAATGAGTGGAATGCAAGTCGAGGACATGGAGGAGTTGTATGATTTTATATTATTTAAAAAAAATCATTTGTTTTCCATTGTTGCAAGACTTGCGTTATAAGATTTTTTTTTTTTTCCATTTCTATTAGACATGTATAATATGGCGTTGGTTTGTCATTACTGAGACATATATTTCCTATTTAATGTTTGAATTATGACTTTATCATTTTAAATTTGAAGTACTATGCCGTCTCTATCATTAAATTTTCAGAGATTGTTTGTTAACGTGATTAATTGTCATTGCATCCTCGTGACAGCTAGAAAAAAAAAAAAAAAAAAAGCGAATGAACTTTGGATTTTATGCTTTGTTCTAATTGGGCATTTGTTTGATTTGGTATTGGACTTGTAACAAAATGGAAACAAATGAAAAACTTGTAAGAGAAAAAAGAATTCATGTTTCAAAGTGAATATATTGAAATTGAGATTATTCTAAAAACGTTTGATGTTGAAGGGGGTATCCAAAAGATTATTTCAAAGGAACGGAAAAGATTATTACGATGCGTAATCATGAAATTTGATAAGAATCTGTTAATTTGAAAAAGATATATTGTTGTGGATGATTTTGTGAATATTAAACCTGCAAATTTGTACTTGCCTAATGTTATTGTTTTTAAAATATCCGAATTTAAATCCATAGTTCACCAAACGATAGATTGGATAAGATATGCAGATATCCGACTTTAAATCCGTAGTTCACCAAACAGTAGATTAGATAGGATATGAGGATATCCGACTTTAAATCCGTAGTTCACCAAACAGTTGATGGGATATGAAGAAATCCATGGATTTCTTATCCATTCCTATCCAGTCCTATCCCGTTTAGAAATCCGGACGACCAAACGCAGCCTAAAGAGAGAAGTGGATGCATGAGTCCTGACTTCCTATGTCTGCCCATCTACGTGTGATATTTGAACAATGACATTTGCATATCAGAGACATGAAGTATGCACAAAGATTGAACTGCATCATAGCAAATGGATGGCAAAGCTTGTGCGACCAAGTGTTCTACAGGGGTTTTTCAAGTAACATTGTTGGCAAAAATATAGACCTATGAACTTTATGAAAAAACTCAATTTACTTAAGGTCATGGATTTATAACTATATCTCTAGACTCCAACATAGTACTATCATAACTATGATCGGGTATCTAATATGGTAAGTCGTAACGTATGAAGGTCGTGGATATATGCCTATATCTGTAGACTAACATAATACTATCATAATTATGATCGGGTATATATTATGGTAAGCCGTAATGTATGATTTCTAAATAGAACTTTACAATGATTAGCTGAGTAAAAACTGAAGATTTGTCGCTCTCGCCATGTATATGTACATGTCCTTCATGTGGTGTCAACCATGTGTGGTTTTCTGATTCTTCATCAGCTTTCTTCTTTTCTGTCATTCTTTTATATGATGATGGGTCCCATAATATTATGAATAATCAGTAAGATCGTATGTCTTTTCACTTTAACATTTCGAGAATTGGTGGATATTTCAGCAACTATACTCGTTTGCATGATTAATACATAAGTTAAATCATATTTCTTTGAAGATGATATATTTCTCACTTTAAACTTGATAACATTACAGATATCTACAAAGGGAAATTGATTAAGCTAGACATCCACATTGACACAGACAAAGTAAGGTAATACATTCTTACAATCATCTGCTGTCCCCTATTTTTCTGGTTCTTCTAGTATTGCCCTTCTTGTATTTCATATGCATTTTGTGTTTCATGATTATTGTGTTCCAATATAGATGGATAACAAAATTCAAGCGGTGGTAACGGGTGCAGCTGCAGCGGTTATGACAGTTATCACATTAGTTATGGATGATTATGATCATTCAGAGAATCGCATATCGAGAGAGCCTCATGTGAATCGAGATTATGAGAGAGAGTTATATATGAATCGTGTGTTATATAGTGGTGATACTCATTGTGTAGATCAAATACGGATGACGCCGAATGCTTTTTTAGACCTTTGTAAGATACTTGGTGCAAGTAACTTGTTGCGTTCTACTGTAAATGTTTCTATTATGGAGCAAGTTATGGTATTTTGTCATATCATTGGACATAGGTTTAGAGTCATTGGGGGAAGATTTCATAGATCAATAGACACTGTTCATAGATATTTCAAAATCGTCCTGCAAGCGATTTTGAAATTATACAAGCATATGGTGAAAGAACCAGGCAATTCCACTCCTCCTAAGATAAGTAACAATCGAAGGTTTTATCCATATTTTAATGTATAGAATTTGAAAAAACAAGTCTATAAATTGCTTCAAAAGTTCATTAGTATTTGGTTGGTAACTATATTGATTATTTTAGGATTGTGTTGGAGCAATAGATGGAACTCATGTACGTGCATCGGTTCCTCTTGAAATTCAAGGAAGATTTCAGGGTCAAAAGGATGGAACAACACAAAATATATTAGCTGCCGTTACATTTGACTTGAGATTTTCTTATGTATTAGCTGGTTGGGAAGGCACATCTCATGATTCACGTATTTTGTCTGATGCACTTTCAAGGCCGAATGGATTGAACATTCCTAGAGGTAAGAAAATTGAATTTACACACATTATGTGAATTGAGATTAGTAACTTGATAATAAACTTATTTATAACTTGTAGGAAAATATTATCTTGCTGATGCTGGTTATGGAATCCAAAATGGCATCATCTCTCCCTATTGTGGTGTTAGATACCATTTGAAGGAGTTTAGTGATCGCCCTCCTGAAAACAAGAAGCAACTATTCAATTTGCGGCATTCATCTCTAAGAACTACTATTGAAAGAGCATTTGGAGTTCTAAAGAAGCGTTTTCGAGTATTGGGTTCAGAACCTTTTTGGTCATTTAGAACACAAGTCGATGTTGTCTTAGCTTCTTGTATCATTCACAATTTTATTATGAAAGCTGATCCCAATGACTCTATCATGGAAGAGATGAATAGACAAATGGAATCTCAAAGAGAAAATCCAAGAATACAACTTTCTCAAAAGGAGGAAAAGGAGGAAAATAGGATATGGGCATCAAAGAGGGATAGGATTGCACATGCAATGTGGATTAGTTATTAGAATATTAGAAGAAGCCAATACTTTTACTTTTATTTCTTTTGAGTGCTTTATTTTGAACATGTGCTTTTCATTTCTTTAATGATAATCATCTCTAAATATTTACTATGTGTCCATCTTCATCATATTTTTCTTATTCTAATGTTTAAAGTTGTTACGTAGTTATCATGATGAGTAAAAGTAAGGCAAACGATGAGAAGGTCAAGCAATTTAGATGGTCGAAGCCTATGGAACGTGTTTTACTTGAAATTCTCGCTGATGAAGCTAGTAAAGGAAACAAGCCTTCAAGTACATTCAAACCCTCTTCATTTACTCGAGTTGTCAATACAATAAATGAGAAGTTTAGTGTTTGTTGTGAGCCCGACCATGTTGAGAACCATTTGAAGACAGTCAAAAGCAATTGGAAGACGATTCAAACTGTGCGTGGCAAGAGTGGATTCAGTTGGGATGACAAGTTGAAAATGGTCATATCTGGGAAAAATGAATTTGATCAATATGTGTCGGTAATTTTTCTCATCACTTGCTCAATACATTCTTTTAGCCAATGTTTCACGTAAGCAGTTTTATGTGTCTTTATATACTTACTCAGCATATATGGGATAATTTCCTAACCATCTCGGTCAAGATTTTTAAACTTTAATGTGTTTCCTAACATGCTGGACTGAAAAAAAAAAAAAAATAGAGCAGATTATTAACCTGTTAGTCACCCCTATTTCATGAAAGCCATAGGTTATCATGTCAGTGTTGTTTCTGTTTTTGTTACAAGAGTAATGCATAATTTAATATTGACTATCATACTAGCAATTTATATGTTTGGAAATTTTCTCAATGTCTTTTGCTGCTGCGATTTTGATTTTGATTGTTGGGTATATCTGGAATGCGACTAGGGTTGGTAAAGTTTGCTTCTTTTCTCTTTATCTTCTACAATTTAGGTGGTGAGAGCCTAAGAAGGCACCATGTCTTCTGCAATTTAGGTGTTCGCAAATGAGTTGCTAATTCTGACATTGATAGGCATTTTCGAAACCTCGTGCTTTAGATCTTATTGATCTTGCATCTCTTGCAAAGATGGATTGACAATGCAATTTCTATTCGGGCATAATTGTGAAGGGAAAAGGACTGAAACAAATGAAGGGCTTCAAACGTGTTTTTGTCATAGCTTGAAGCCTAAGTGTTGTCTGCTTAATAGCTTCTTTCATATCTAACTGTGGAACTAATAATTGAATGAATATTGTGCATTTACAAGTCCATCCTTCTCATGGAAAGTATTTGAATAAAATGATTGACATGTATGATGAGATGGATGTGGTGGTTGGGAGAGATATAGCCACCGGAAGCTTTGCTAAGCAGTTCAGGGACATCAATGCAACGGAAGTTGACTCCTCACCTGTCGACTTAGGCGATGACTTCGATGAGTTGATGAAGGGCTCAAAAACATCTTCCTCTACTATGCATTCATAATAGAGGTCTCACAAAAGGCGAAAATGTTCCAACAATGATGACAAGTATGTTGCACTTTCAACACAACTTGGAGAGATGGCCTTGGCAATTAAGTCATTGGCTCAAAGGGATGTGGATCACTCTCAAGTCTATTACTCTCAACTCTACAATGAGGTGATGAAAGTGGATGGATACGATGAAATTACCCTTGGATCAGTTTTTGACCATCTAATTGAAAATGAAAAAATTGGAAAAGCATTCATGGTGAACAGTGCGACTCTTCGCAAAGTATGGGTTGATAAATTTCTTAGCAAAGGAGATCATCATTAGTGATATATTGTATTGAGCTTTACTGCCAAAAGACTCATGTCCTTTCTTTCTTTGTTGTTATTGTCAATGCTTCATGAGATGAAATTTGATATAAGGTTGTTTCTGCTTATTGTCTGAACAGAATCTGTTGAGTGTTTGCTCTATGATGTGTCTGAAGAGGTGTTGACGATTTGTTCGGTTCTTGCTTTGAAGTGTTAGTTCAGATTCAGATCTTGTAACCTGTTTAGGCAGCAAGTTTGAAATTTGATAATTTGAGATTGGAGCTTCGAATGTTATTATGCCTTTAAGCCACGGGAGTTGTTCGTAGTTACTCAGATTTTATATGATGGGTAAACTGTTTCTTGATTGAAGGAAACTGTGGTGGAGGGCGGGCTATGCGGCATTATTGACATGTTTTATTAGGATATGGATGTAGAATTTTTCAATAGCAAGATGTTGTGTTGGACTTGTCTCTGGGTGTATGGTTGGTGATCGTGATTGTGATGGTGATCGAGAACTCTTCCTTGATGCTCTGTTTACTACATCAACAAGCATTTCTGGCTAGACAACCTACTGCAAAGTAGATGAAGAGATAGGTGTGTAGACATATTATGGCTGCAAAAATTCCACTGATGTGTAATTTTATGCAAGGTGCTCAGTAGAAGTCTCAAGGTAACAGAGGTAACACAAGATTTTTGATAGCTTGATCTGATGAGTTTGCTGGTCAAAAGAGTATGAACTGAATGAGTTGCTTAAAGCAGGACTACTTCTGCCTTTATGAAATCCATAGGTCAACCGGGTAGTTATTACTGTCTTTTGGATTCAGACATTTTACACCTGTAGTCAAATAGCAGTGTTTTGTAATTGACCCTCTGCTTGCCTAATTTATCTATGATGCTCTTCTGGATTCATATGGAGAATTCGCCACTATTTACTTGCTAATATTCCACGGATGATTACCAGGATGGGTTCCACAAATATTGTGGAAGATTTTGGAACTACTTTAGCATGGGTAAGAAACAGAATTAGCTAAAAAAGTTATAGTTCTTCAATAGCTGAAACAAAAATGGTAGCACTCATCTGAGGCCTTGAGTGAGATTGACTGCTTATTTGATGGAATTAGTAAAAGATGAATGTAGCTACTCATCTCTTAAGCAATTAATTGTTCTTGTCAGGAATGGATGCACAGGTATTATGTGCATTTCACTCGGACAGGAAGTTACACCCAGAAAAGTTTAAGAACCAGTTAGTTAACCAAGTACTCTTCTCATTTAATACTAGATATTGGTTGACTGAATGCTACAGAAGCAAGAGTTAATTAACAAGTGTTTATTTGCCAAAAAACTTTATTTTAAAGGCCAATAGATGCGAAACATGAATCCAAGTTCAGTTGTTTAGTTTCCCATAATAATTTTGCCAAGTAATTTTGCCAAGTGGGTTCATTCTGAGTTGAACACCAATGGCCTGAGGCATTGATTTTTAGCCCATATCTTCGATCGATCAAGAAAACAACCAGAAGGAAAAAGGAAGCAACTTCACAACAAAGACCATGTTAAACTATTCCCAAGCAAAAGGGTTAGAAAATATTTTCTTTACTGAACACCGGAAATGTTTTTCGAAACATTTTCAAGTTTTAGCTGAACACTGGAAAATATTTTCCGAAACATTTTCAAGTTTTAGCCGAACACCGGAAAACATTGTCATTTTCCTAGAAAATGACTTCCAGGAAAATTTTTTCCGGAATTGGCCAATTTTCCGTGAAACGAACGGACCCTAAGTGTACGTAAATTCAAATAATGTTTGTATCATTGCAATTGAGAATGCAATTAGTGTGTTTTATATGTCAGCATATATGTTACATAGGCCTAATATGCATGCACAGCATGAAACATGTTGTGGTATGTTATATATCACGATCTAAGATTAAAACATTCTATAACATTAGTATGAAACATGCTGTACTATTTATCATGCTAGGATTGAACCTGTGCAATGCACAAGATATCAAGCAAGATATCGAGAACTAAGCAATAATCATTATCTTAATTTCTGCTATTTTTTTTTTTAGAGATATGGAAAAGCACATGATATAATGCGAGTTAAGTAGTAATTCATCTCGTTTGATGATATTTTGTGGCCAATATTTCAAAGAGGTTTTGCATTCTTTACTTCAACTCAAGTTTAAGTCACTTTAAAAAAAGTTAGCATTTAAATAATAAATTATTAACTATGGCTATATCGTATATCATGATTTCGTGTCTTTATAAATAATTAGAAATGTCCATAAACTTGTATATAAAAACATTTATATGTAAGCTCATTAATTTGAAATGAGTCTTTTAAATATGGAGATCAACATGTTGTAAAATATTTCAAACCAATCTTTTAACAAAATCCCTATTTTGTAAAATAAAAAACATTACCAATTTTCAAATGTGATATTGGCTCTTAATTTCTTAAGACTATGGCATAAATTATCTTAAGATCTCCTCCATGATCTTAGAAAGTGCAAGCTTTCGATGGGTAATAATTACCACCTAAAATGCAATATGCATCACAACATGCTCTCTTTGTCAATTTGGAAAGATTTATTGACTTCACCTAAATCATTATAGGAAAATAGATCCTAAATCGGAAATTATCTCACTGGAAGTTCCCATTGGTAGTTCTTTAGGACTTTGACAAAAATCTTACAAAATTTGGTGACCAAGTTTGTATGTAAATATTTTTTTTCTTGATTGGGGTGTAATTGGACCTAAGCAAGTCCCTAAAAGGGTTCATTTTGGTCCTCGCCTAGGTCTCAAGATCATTCGGATATAAAATATTTAGAAAGTATTCTTTCATCTTGGAAAAGAAAAAAGATAAATTGAGAGGTATGAAGCATGCAAACATTGATACATTAAAATAAGTAACTCATTAATGGAGCTTATCATCCCTACATGTCAAACGGACAAGCTGTGAAAGCCTTCCTAGAAAGCTCCCTTCCTTTGGTGAGGTTACACCTCTTAACTGAGCACCAAGGATCTAAAGGAAGCCCTTGGGGCAACTGAGGGCGACTTGCCACGTCCCGCACAAATCCGCCCTTTCGATTAGACATGATCACGAGTCTGGCGGTGGCCCCACCGAGGCCCATCAAGCCCGAAACAACTGGGCTTGAGCGGGTCTGGACAAGCCGGGCACGTCCACTTGGACACGTCCGAAGTTATTACTTCGTGTAGAAAATCCAATCTTTCCCAAACCGTGGGCGGGCCTGAAAAAGTATTTTCACCCGAAGCAGGCCGACCGGCCCGCCCAGGCCCGCCCAGCGCGCGGCCACGTGGGCGGGCCGACCGCCAAGCCCGCAACTCGCAGGCTCGGCCCGATCGGACGGCCCGCAGATTCGCTCCCTCGCCTAAACGGCATCTCCCCCCGCAACAAAACGCGGCCGCGCAGCTTTAGCTTTTGCAGAGAATTCTCTCCCGAGATGGAACCGAGCTCGTCCTCTGCTCCCGCTCCTGCTCCTGCTCCTGCTCCTACTGCTCCCGCTCCTGCTCCGCCGCCGCCGTCGTCGCTGCCGCCGTCGTCGCTGCCGCCGTCGTCGTCGTCGTTTTCTTCTTCGGAAGCCGCGCTGGTGGAGAGGCTCCGGCAGCGCGGATGGTCCTTCGACAACGCCGCCCACGTCAGGGCCGTCATCATGATCCAGCGCGCCCTGATCGACGACCCCTCCGACGCGGCCGCCCTCGCCGTCGCCGTCGAATCGGACCTCCTCAACACCGACCTTCGGTCCGTCGGGTCCCGGACCCTCCCCGACCGCAAGGCCTCGCACCTCCACGGCCCCATGGTCCTCCAGGTTAGGCCGCCCCGACGCTGGCTTTTGCTCCTAGGTCACCGCCTCTGATCGCTTCCGTTGCTTGTGTGTAGTGGCGCGTGGTTGGTTTCGCCTCGGCTTCGCGCTCGTTGTGCTTAGGGTTGTGATCGTTTTGTTGTGTGCTCGAACAGATATCTGCGGTGAGGGACATTGCGAGAAGTAGTATTGACGAGGCCTCGAAGAGTTCTGGTGGTAATCGGATGCTGAGATTGACGCTGACGGACGGTCACAGCGAGATGACCGCAATTGAGTATGCTCATATTCCGTCGCTTCCCGATGATGTCGTTCCCGGTACTAAGGTATTCCTTTAAATTTGCCTTCTCTATAACCGGTATGTGTTTTTCTCTGGTAAGTTGATAGATGCCCTGAAGTTGCCGTATCCATGGCACGGAAGATATGGAAATTTTTTATAGAATCTAGTTGTTTCGGTTTTTGGTCTGAGAGACTACCATTGAGTTTATTAGTCACAATTAAGTCTGCTGTTTATTGCTGACGTGGCCTGGATAGCTCGTTTCGAACAAATGATTCGGATAATATAGGATTGAAATTAATGTGGGAACTGGGACACCCTAGCTTCATTATCTCATCGGAGTGAAGTTCGCACTAGACATGCAGTTGTAGTTGTGAAGTGTGTATCTAGAATTTGTTGATTCTACATAGGAAGAATTGTTTGAAGTTAATTGCTTGGTCAGGATAGGAGATACAGAGGTAGACATGAGGGGAGGATTCTAGGCTCCACTTGTTTCGTGGAAAAGAAATGGTTAGGAAAACATTTTTTTTTTTTTAAATGATCAATTGTATCGCTTGATTATTGATAGCAATTAGATGCCCTAAACAATTTCAGAATGGGGAAAATATTTTTTTATTTATTCATTTTTGTAAGCGATACAAACAATCATTTTTATGAATATGTTTTCCAAATTATTCATCTTCCATGAAACAAACATACCCTAAGTTCACAACAAGTCCATCCCATGGCTGTTTTTGTCATATATGCTCCTTAGTGATTGAATGGATTAGAAACTTCCTCATTGCCACCAGGTGTGAGGACATTATTCTGTGGGCTTGTCGCCATTTCCTTTCACTGACGTAGGAGAAGAATTGAGATCCGCATATAAGTTCCAAAATTTACTCTTGGCCATATCCAGGGTTTTTAGCATTGGAAACGTCTATAGTCTTCTAGAGTCCGGTTGCTCATTGGTTCTACAAGTGGATGGAAGGGGATTAAGGGGGATTACAAGTCAGATGTTGCTCATACCCAAGATTCCTGTTTCTGCAATTCTAAGATGACTTTCATGTGTGCATATGTTTTGTCTTGGACAAATGTCCTTCTTCGCCCATCCCTGAGATTCCTGTTTCTGCTATTTTAATATGACATTCATGTTCACATATGTTATGTTTGGACAAATGTCCTATTTCCGGAGCTCTTTTTGACAATGCAGTACAGGTCCTCTGTAGAATCCAGTATTTCCCTATAAGCATTTAATGAAATTATTGGGTCATATCCACTAAAAACTCACTGATTTTAGCTACTGATTTGGAAATTGTGTGTTAGGAAATCATCATCTTGTCTAAAGCTATTAAGTATTAATGGCTGCGCAGTAGTGGTTTCTAGTCTTGTTAATCTTCTTGTTGGAACTTATGTAAAGCAAGTTCCAGTCACTTGTGTAAAGCAAGTTCCAGTCACTCACTTACTTTGTACTGCTGTCGAAGAAATCAACTTCAACTACTTCTGATGTTGTTTTTGGTGCCTGCTCTGTGGTCAGGTGCGGTTGGAAAAGAAAGTTGCAGTATCCAGTGGGATTCTGTGTCTAACTCCAACAACATTAACCGTCTTAGGTGGTGTTGTTCAGTCTTTATTTGACGAGTGGCAAATGAACAGAAAATACTCTGGCTTCTCCCGTGATTCTTTAAAACTATCACAGCAAAGTGATGCAGGTGGCCCTCCCCCATTTGAGAAGCTGCAGATCAGGGCTTCTGTACATCAGTCCACTCATCAAAGAAGATATTCAAGTCAGTCTTCATCTGCTTTCTTCTCTGCAAAAGTCATATATGCCTCTTTGAAGGACTTCTCTTTTCTTTTTATGGACATTAAAGACACATTTGTGCAATTTTAACTTGAGGTGGTAAATCTGCAGACAACCCTGAAACCTCCAATGGCAAGAAATTTGAAGGCAGGGAGTCTCGCATGCCATTGGAAAATAGATCTGTCGTTGGACAGAAGAATCTTGAAATAAAGGAAGATGTTGTGGGAAATAGTTCGGGAACCACTCCACCTACAGGAAAAGATGAGGAAAAACCAACTCGCTCTGAGTCGAGGCCAAAAGAAGGTTAGAATTTTTAAAGTTGGTAAGATTGCATGTTTGTGTAGGTTGCATGTTACGATGATAGATGGCTGCTTGCTTTCTATAGAGTAAAATGGTGGTAATAATAATGCTTCTGGCAGCATCGTGTAGCTAGTCATTCTGCTTAGAAACATCAGAATCCTTTTCTCTTCTTCTTTGTTTTTTTTTTCTTTTATTATAAGCCATGAAGGGATGTGGTGGTAAATCATCTTAGGTGCAGTTTTTGAAAGATCGTCAACTACCTAGGATGTGGTGTTAAATCATCTTTGTGTAGTTTTATAGACTTAAATAAGTGAGGCCAGTAGTATGGAATGATATCAGAGGAAAATAGGTGCACTGCAAAAGTGAGTCACGACATTATTAATGAAAATTGTTGAAGTAGTTGTCTTTTTATCGAAGTCTCTAAATGGGTTAGATTAATTCTGACCATATGATTGAGTTCCCAAGAAGACTAGTAGATCCCATCTAAGTGATTTTTAGCCTTTTCTATTTTGTGAGGCTTTCTATTGCTATTGATTGGAAGCTGATTTTGTTTTCAGTTGCTGATTCTGCACCTGTTCAAAATCAAGCGGCTGCTCAGAAACTCCTCCGAAAGATGAACCAACAAGGGATGCAGAATGAGCATTTTAAAGGTCGAAGAAATAGAGGGAAGGGTAAAGAAGAAGAGGCTCCAGTTTTTACTCTAAATGAATGGGAACAAAGAAATGCCGTTGCGAAGCAGCCAAATATGATCCATGATGAGGAATTGGCATGGCAGCTTCAGAATCAATTTGACTTGGAAGATGCTCATCATGTTAGTATATTTTCTTCATCGGGTACCGTTGTTTTCTCCGTTGGCAGAATTTGACATCATGACTCACTAGTATTTCAACCTTTCAGGTACGAGAGGGTCCTAATGAGACAGAAGCAGAAAGAATCAGGAGGAACATGTTCAGTTATGAAAGAGACGATGATAGGACTCATTCGGGGGGATACGGAGGTGGACGGAGGGGTAGAGGGAGAGGAAGAGGGAGGGGAAGATCCCGTGGGAGGGGAAGACGTGGTTGATTTTCTGCCCCTTCTCATCTTTCATGGGTTTGACGTTCACAACTTCATGTCAGGTATACTTTTAATGTTTGTATAACAAATTGGTGATGTATTCAAGCTTTAGATGGCAAAGTTATAAAATTTCTGGCTGCATGCAGATACTTGGAAATGCTGCGGCCATCACTGGGATTATCTTCGTGAATATTCTAAGACAGAGATCATGGCTATGTACAGTGGTTTGGTTTCTTATAGTAGTGGCCTCTTACCAAACCCAGCTAGCTTCATGTTTACTTACTCGCAGAAGAAACTTTCTCATTCTTGCAGGAAGGGTTTCTTTATTTCTCTTTCTACTGAAATAAGCACAACTGAACTAAGAAATGCATGAGATAAAAGGAATAGAAATAGGCTGCTGACCCTTGAGATAAGGCGCTTGTAGATGGCACTAACCATGGCTATACCTCACAATACATATGTCAAATAATCAGAAAATATATGATGGTGCAGTGGCATAACGTACTCAAATGATGAATTATTTTTCCAGTGTCAAATTTGCTTTGGAGTGGTGTCCTCTCACCGACTTTGATTCCACTTAACTCTGTTTAAGTTTGTAGTGTATCATCATTAATTAAGATAAGCTGTAGATCATTTTTGTCTTGGTAATTTCTTTGAATATATCAATTAAATTAATAGTCTCTTCCCTTTTTATTGCAGTGGTCGTGATGCCAGGCGGTGAGGCTAACATTCAGCATTATTATTGATGTCGATACATTCCTGAGTGCGCACATTTTTCACAATCAAGGATGAGTAGATGTTGGATGCAGTTGTGTAGAAACTGATGCGGAGATTTGAAAGGGTAATGAATTGGAGGCAACTATTTAGTTTGTTTGAGGAAGGAAGACAGATGAGTTTCTGCAATTAAAATCCTCGCCTTTTGGTTGTCGTTGTAGCCATAGGATCGTTGTTTTACAAATTGGCCGGGCAAATCGGGATTCAGTAGAACCGTGTCACGGAATGAGCTCATACGTTGGATAACATTTTCAGTCCTGAACCTTATACAGCATTCGCGTATAATGCATGGAATGCAAGCACGACTTTGCTTTTGGTTTTAACTTTGTCGATCTTGAAGAGAGTATTTGTTACCTTGTATAGCTGGGTAAAGAGTGGCTTTAGACAACTAGAATAGTGGAAAATTTCGAATAAGAATCTGCAGGTCTTGTATTTTCTCAAAAAGGGATAAAAGTGGATCTTCTTTAAAATAAAGGTTTGAAAATGTCAAGCCAGTCTCAAATAAGGGTCTGAGGCTGAACCACTGCCTGTGGTAGTTTAAGTCATTGTGGTTGTGTTTTGAGAAACCGTCACATTGTTTGATTTTCCTCTAGGTAAAGAAGAATCGTCAAACAATAACCGTAGAATCGGGAGAGAGGCGTTCTAGGGCAACAAAACTGGAATCAAACTGGAGTGAGCACGACAATGAAGGTTGATTGGAACGATTGATTTCTAAGGGACGAGAGCTCGAGAGAATCAATTGGATTTTCATTGGAACGGAGCAGAGGATCTCTTTCTCCCTGGAATCTCAGGAGCTGGCCTCACATCGCTCTCCATCAACTTCGATTTCTGATGGCTTCATTCTGATTTTTTAATTCATTTTGCTGATTCGAAGAAAAAGGCGACCGAAGCTGACCTCGCTCATCAACATCTTCTTCATTGGGTCTTCTTATTTCTGGTCTTCAGATTCTTCTCATTTTCGTCTCCCTCGTTGATCATTCTCTCTCCCCACCTCACTCTATCTTTGACCTTCATCATCCTTTGATGATTCTCATTCATCCACCACCATCTCTCCCGTAAAGTCAAACAGCGGTAGCATACCATTCTTCTTCTTTTTTTGGGGACAAAAATTCTGCATCCCGATCACCAAAATAATCAAAGGTTCCCAGTCTAGCAACTTCGCCTTATCCGTGACTTATGTAGCTTCTTCAAACTCTTATTTGATACAAAATTCACTCAGGCCCTCTTTTGAGAAAATAATTCCAATTAGGTCCTTATTTGGATTTTTTTTCCCCTAGACTAATTTCAGTGCGGGCTCCTCGTAAAGGTCTCCATTGATCATTCATGCTGATAGAAGTATAGTGTGAAAGCATCTTCGAGTGAATCGTTACTATATTTATTGATCTCATGATTTATGATCACTGGTTCTTTCTTTCTCTAATTATGTGCAATGACTGCTTATGTCGTAGCACATGGAAGAAAGTTTCATCGCCGCAGAGGAAATATTGTTTTTTTATCCAGCGAAAGTCAAAAAGATGGTGCTTTCCGATGGCCTAGTTGAGTAAATGCTTGTTAGAAGCAATTAGAACTGATTGATCTCATGTTTTGCTTACTAAAAGAAGAAGGATGTATGGCTTCATATTTTACAGACGTTGGCAGCTAAACTAGAAGACTATTAGAGAACCAGGATCTTCCCCACATTTCCAACGCTCGGGCCAGCAAATTGGCCAGATCCCGCTCAGCCCCTACATTTTGGAGTTCTTGGAGCTGCACAAACATTAATCTCGATTAGCATAATGCCGTCAAAAGATATCTCAAATACCCGGATCAACAAATAAGTTACGAGAGCAAAATTTATCTACCAATCCCAGCTGCATCCGAGCTCTTCATCAACCGAATGCGCTTACACGACTCAGCAAACATTCTGCAATTTTTACCATCAATACAACGAAAGTCAGTCTTGATCAAAACAGTAAACCTTCTAATTGTTGGCGAGTAGGCTAAAAGAAAGAACACTAGCTAGTTCATTTTTTCGATAGAGTTTAAGCAAAGTGAGAGCAAATCTGCACTTTCTACCGTGAATTTTTCCTTGCGGAGCCCTATCAAGCTACAAAACATTCTGTCTTGCGACCTAAGGTTCTTTCAAGCTGGAATTATTGAATATAATCTGAAAGTCTAATCCAAAGCGCATGATTCTGGAGACGCCTAACAAATCTATCTATGTGAGCGCGCCCAGCAAATTTAAGTACGCACTGAAAATAACAAGGTCATTACTTCCAAGGGACGTCGCCGGCTAGCATCCAATCACCGTCGCCGTCCTCGTATGTGGGCACGTACTCCATTCTCTTGCCCGGATCCATGACCTTGCTCCCTTCCAAAAAATTACCTACACAACGATCCCACGACACCATGAGCACGTGAACACATCAAACTAGCACAACTGACTCAAAGCATAGGCATATGCTTACCGTTGACAGTGAAGCAATTGAACATGCCCTCCAATGCCTTCAAGAGCTCATCGTAGCTGTTATATGTCCGAAGGTCGACTTTGCGCAGATACGGAGCTCCGTCCACTGCCACCTTCACATATTTGCAGCTCTCCAATGTCTTCTTCCTGAATGATCTCACCGGTGGCCACCCCACGACTTGTGCCCTTCACATGAATTAAAGATTGAAAAATTCAATTTGATTATATCTGCTATATTTGATCTAGAATCGAAAAGTTCATACAGAAACTTAACAGTGTTAGAGTCAACTAATCAAACTCTGGAAGAGTCCTATGTCTTCTATTTGATTTTTGTTCATCATTTATTCTTGGTTAGGTGGTGCATTATGTGCACACTAGGACAGAGAGGTTGTAAGAAACCCGATCGAGTTTTTGTCCAGGCAAGTGGAGAAGATGTTGGATGCCCCGAGAATACGAATACCAATTGATCAAAACGGTGCTCCAGCGATGAAGTAAGTTCCTATCAGATGTTGAGAATGGCCCGCTTGCTTAAACAGTAGTTGTAGACTATTACGCTGTGTTAGTACATCAATATTACAAACTAGTCTCACTACGAATAATCGGCGTTAATCTTCGGATAGTGTCATCAAGTCATCACATCAAATGAAACAATACTATCTTTCACACCACTTTGTACACAAAATCTTCTGTAAACATTAGGATCCCTTGCAACGAGTCAATACAGCGGATCTTACTTGGATGCTGGGACTTTTCCGGCACTAGACACCTGAGAGGCTGCAGAATTCTCAGCTGCATCAACCTCGGTTTCCTCACTTTGCTTGCCGATGCCGCTTCCGAGGCCAAGACCGATGGTTCTGGCGTACGCCCTCTTCGCCCCGGTGATCCCCGCCTTGCAGCTGCCGACCCTGGGCAGCCCCAAGGTCAGCTCCGTGTCCATGCCGCTAGCGTTGGAGTCAGACGACCCGTCGGCTGTTTCCGTCGATGATGGCATTTTCTGCTGCGCGTGCAAATCATCCACTGCTTCCTCACTTGTGAATATTGTGTGAAGAGTTGCAATTCAATCAGAATGAGATATATATATAGTGAGCATTGTACGAATCAAATGGGTTGAGGCCACGTGGGGGTGGGAAAGAAAGGGGGGGTCGGTATTCGTCCATGTAGGTGAATTTTGCTGTGAAGGGAAGGAAACAAGGTTTGAAGTGGAGCTGTCAGACATGTCGGTTCATGGAATCCGGAATTTTCTTGTTTTCAAATTTTTTGCGCTATTTTGTCAGGCGAACTTTGGGTCAATTTATTCCATTTTCATAACTACAATGAAGCTAGTGGGTTTGGGATTTGGAAAAATGTGGTGAATTCGAAGACTATTGAGCAGGGGGTGCTCCAGCAGTCAAAAACTTGAGCTATAAGCAAAAGGGTTTGGTCCCAAAAAATTGCGACTCCTCCGGCTGAGATTTGACAAATTCGAAGTGAATTGACACGAATTTGACTTATATAATATGTAGAGCATGGTCGATAAAAAGGGTTATAATATTTTCGAATTACATTACTCAACCACAATTGTAAAACTTGAATTTGACGTGTGAATAAGAGTTGTCGGCTCAAACTTTCATGATGAAATTGTGTGCGTGGAAAGTAACGAATCATTGAGAACATGAATACGCAAAAGCTGGAAAAAGACATCAACCTTTTCTTCATTAGAAGGTTTGGTAATAGTATCACAAATGAGTTTTTTAGATGGCTCAGTTTCTTTTCTCCCCTTTCTTTTTCTGTTTTCCTTTTTGGGTTTCGTTCTCAGCCAGCCCTTCTCCTTCCCGTTCCCACTGCTCTTACATTGCCTATCCTCCGCCACCGTCGCAAGCCTCCGTACCGGTTGCGCCACACCGCCGCTGCTCGACATCATCAGAGAGGGCAATCACGGCACGGCCGCGGAAGATGAGGGAGGTGAGCATGGTCATGGCGGAGATGCGGAGAGAGAGGGGTTAAAGTTTTTTAATGTGGTATCCTTTAGAAAAGTTTAGAGACGTTTTAGTCAATTGAAGAATCACTGGACCTTATCTAATTACATCTTTAACGGGGGTTTATCCTTCGATTACAGCGACAAAGCACACGTGGCAATTGCCTGGCTGTCGGCAGAGTTGTCGCCTTCGTCGTCTTCACAAAGATGACTCGCATAAAAAGAAATGCTTTAAAATATGCTTCCAACCAATTTTCACTGAACTCTGTGTGCTAGGCTGCTAGTATTGCTCCCATGAAGTATTTTAATAAGAATTTGACGCATTTTTAAAGAAGGATTTGAGTATGCTTAAACATTGCTATAAATAAAAAGGCATAACACCAACGAAGATTTTAAACTAATATACCATGACACATTTATTCACAATAAATTATCGTGTCACTGAAAACCGAACAAGTAAGTTATGACACATTTACCCCATATTAATTTTGGGTTTCATAAAAATTTCTTAAATAATACATCCTTAATAAATATGCTATATGTTAACTTTCATCCTATTATGCCATTTAATTAGTGATGTAGAAATAGGCATGGCAAGTGACTGTCCGACGAGGACCAGATGTGAAAATTCAGTATATGGTTCTTTAAAGCAACTTTGTTGTGAGGAAACCCAATCTAAAGAAAATGAACTGACTTTGGAAAAAGGGCAAATTTTAATTTGCACTTTATCTCTCTTACCAAGATCTTACCAATAAAATTAGATATTTCAGTAGATTTCCGAAACGCATGGGAGCTCTCATGACAAGAAAAGTAGTTTAATTCACATTTAATTCACTTCAGATGAGTCGCTTGTCATGTAGATGTACGAGTTTAGAATTTTTTATGACAAGAAATGTAGTTTTGAGGTAAATGTGGCTTAAAATAATGAGTTTGGTATTTTTGAGATTCGAAAATCATTTTGAGGTGAATGTACGATAGATGTACTTGAGAATTCTTAAGATACTAACATAAGGAAGAAGCGTAAGTCCAATGGAAAGATCATTTGCACTATATAATGGGAAAAAAAAATTATTATTCGAATACCCATTCAAAATTTAATACATTAATAATTAAATTGATTGCAAAATCATTATCGATTTTTTTAAAAATGAATGCTACAAAAGTCTTATGATCGAAATACAAATAAGTTCTAAAATATCATATTTATGAATTTAAGTCCTAATATTTTTTTTTTCTTTTGATAATAGTAGGGCACGGCTGCAAAGACAAACTACTAGGAAGTTCAAGAACCAGTCAAATTCAGGTATTTGACCTATTTATGTAGCCTTGACCTGGAGTAGTTTTCAAGCAGCTATTGGAATTTGAATAGATGACTTCTAGTTATATTTTAAAAATAATTATAATAATTTAAAAAATGTTCAATACAGATTCTTCCAAGTAATCTCAATTCTATTTCCATATATTTCAAATCAAATCCTTTTCTCTATTTTCCCCTTTTCCATTCCAAATTTCCAATCAACCAGAGTCAAACCACTCGACCCCCCAAACCTGCAAAACCGGGAACCCTCGCACGCAGCTTTTTCCGCCTACAATCTTCGTTAAATCATTATTAACTAGCTGAGATTAGGTGGTAACAGTGCCACGTGGATTTTTAATTTCCCGTCGAATCATATACAACTGTAGGTTAAATTAATTCAACCTAAATTGAGCTACGTGAATTACGAATAGGCATGTAAAAATGTTAGATCTTGCAACATGCATATATATGAGTAAGATGCCTTGATATATGTCGTTAATCTAATATGATATACTAGTCAATTTCAACTTATAAACAATAAACCACGACGCTTATCTAATTAGTCTTGCCGAGTGTGTCGATTGAATGTTGACACTCGCAAGATTGATATAACCAAGGTTTGATGATTTGCCAGCAATTTGATAAATTTGCTAATGTTAGGATCAAGATTTCATCCTAATGTCATGTGAGGCTGAAAATTACCGCATATTGCCACTAAGTGACAACTTATCAAAGTTAACTTCAAGCATATGAAACTATGCACGTGAGCAAATTGCCACTTCTAGTCACCTCGTATCGCTAAGCCGCCTCGACCTCAGATTGAGGTCATGGAAGCCATGGGACGACCAGGGCAGCCCCGCCATGGACCATGGCCTTCAGCGTGGTGGGGGCAAAGGTGGAAGTCAATTGTGCAGCAGACATGGAGGCTAATTGTTAAGCTCAAGCCCCACTCACAACAACATTATCCACTTTGAGCCGAAACCCACGTGATTTTGTTTTTTTATTTTTTTGGGTTTCTCTCCAAGAAAAAGTCTCGTTGCAAGTTAAGACAAGTGAAAGTCTCATTGCAAGTTAAGATAAGTGACATCCCATATATGGCACTTTACCTCCCCACATCCGCGCGATGTGGGATTTGACTTATTCCTATCTCCATGCCATCTTAAAGCCGCACTTTATTTGGACCCTCTCTGGCTTCCAAGCGATGTGGGATTTGGCTTATTCTTGTCCCCACGCCATCCTAGAGCCACACTTTATTCAAGCCCTCTCTAGCTTCAGCAACCACTCTCGTCCTCATAGGACCAAGTCATTGCACCAGCTTCCACTCCATTCGTCCCCAAACCACACATTTCCAATTGGGCTATGGCTCTATACCACAATGTTAAGCCCAAACCATTTATAATGATATTGTCCACTTTAGGCCAGAATCCAAATGATTTTGTTTCTCTAGGCTTATCCCCATAAAAGGTTTTGTTACAAGTTAAAGACAGGTATCGTCCTATATATGACACTTCACTTCACCATATCCAAGTGACGTGGGATTCGATTCATTCCTACCACCACATCATTCTAGAGTTAAGAGTATACCTTGTCCAAGCTCTCTCTGGCCCTAAGGATCACTCCCACCTCATAAGATCAAGTCGTTACACTAATGGTGGTACCATGAAAAACACAAACTGTTATACACGTATCAAATTTACCCTTTATTAGTTTCCATTAAATTTTACCATCAAAATATTGTGTTAGAGATGACCAATTTAAGGTTTTACCCTTTGCTTGTCAAGGGTGTACCAATTTACAATTTTCCGTAATACTAATTCAATTTAATGAAAACTTATTGATGGCAAATTTATCATAAATGTACAAATTTAGGATTTTTTATAGTCAAAAAATTAATTTATGATAAATTTAAGTGTATCGGTTTTAGATTTTTTATAATATTAACGGGTTGGGGTTTTTCCCAAGAAGAAGGTAGCTTCATCTTTTTAATTTTGGATTTTTGTCTGGAGGCATGAGTTTATGTATTTTTAAAAGTAAATACATTGTAAATAGTCAATTGATGAAAAATCAGGTATGCTTTTCTGAATTTTTCTCTGGTAACAATCTCTTCCTGTCCGGTTTCATATTGGCAACATTTCTCATCCATTGAACCTGCACATTCATCATGTGTCGGCCCAAGTCCCATCGTCAGGCGAATGAGATTTGACAAACCTCATGATATCCTACGTTTAGGTGAACCAACATAGTCCAACAACTTTAAAAACTAAAACACGGAACCCCTAAACGAAAGTAAATAATTTATTTTAGTCCCTTGATTCGATTCGGGCAGCCGTCTGAAAGAGCTCACGGGGCTTCAGAACCCGTATGCGCTCTGGAGGGAAGAATCTGGTTTACGCAATGAAACAGGCGGCATTTTGAGGGACCATAGATTGCTATCAATCTAACATTATCTTGAAAAAAAATATATTTTGCAAATTCTTTGGCATGTTGTCATCGAAATGGGTGGTGTTCTATGTATCGCAAACGAATAAGAAAAGATCAGTCTTTCTGGAGATTGATGCCCTTGATTAGTCTAATGACCATGTGAACAGGAGCACTTCAAGGCGGCAAGTTGATGAACGAATGTCCATGTGCATGCACGAACTGTTTGCAACTCCATTCGTGTCTCTTCTTTCCGGGAACCTTTTTCCCGCTCAAGCCGGTTTTAGATTACGTGCATGCATCTGAGATGATGTTTCGATTTACTTGATCCATCGCCCAAGAAAAGGATCGTTGACTTGATTGATTTTCTCTTTGAGATGAACGTGTCCAATCTGATTGAGCATGACGGGGAATCACGCGGCAAATCACCAAAAGGATTGGCCAGGTACCTCAAGTGAGCACGAACCGGAGGATGTGTCGAATTGCAGCATTTGGATTTTATGTTGGCGAATTTCGTATGTTGCTGTCCCTACTGTAAGGGGATCGGATAGTAACTGTGTAATGCAGACAATGTCAATGCAAGAACCACTAGCCTGAGAATGTCAAAGCCACCATGCTAAGCCCATCAAGCTGTAACACCATCACTTCAGAGTCTCGGGTCTTAAACAACAGCGGTTCTTCCATTTGCACGACAAGATTGAGCACACATCTGCTTTGCCCGAGCAAGAAAATGGCAACGAGAACGTATCGGGAATGGGATTTAGCTCCCCCGGCATTCCGACGCAAATGTTCGAGGAGCTTGCGTGAATGTTGAGAGAGTAGAATAAACATATGGAGGCCGAGCAAAAGCTAATTACAGGGGGGATTACAGTATCGTTCAATCTTTTCTTACCTCCAGAGGACAAATCGGGGACATTATATATATAAAAAGAAGAAAGAAATAGATCTGAAACCGTGGGCATGAGCACGAGCAAGATTTTCTACACGGGCAAGTTAGGCAGCGAACTACTGGCTAGCTCAGGAGACCTCGAACCAGAGACATCAAGCGCTTTCTGCGGAAACTTCGCCCACCACTCCTCGGTTATTGGCAGGTTTCGGCCTCCAACCCGTCCTGGCCCTCACAATTTCACCCCCACTTTCGAGCCGGAGCAAGTGCTGGCACTCAACTTCAGCAGAGTTTTCAAGGTCATCGACGACGCCATCGCCAGAAAGAGCAGTCAGGGACTGCAGCACGCTGTCTCTCCCGCATTCCCTCCGGTACTCCAAGGTTATGGCAGAGAGCTCACGAGTCTCCAAAATGGGCAGCGGAGCACTCTGCGATTAGCAAAAATGAACCCATCAGTAAACGGAACAAGTGAATCTCCCATCAACAGATTATTGCACGAGAGATGCGTTTCATAGGCAACAAGTACGGCCAAAAACAAAATCTCCAAAGAACAAAATTAGCAACAGATGAACTGGAACACTTTGATATACGACCCCGTGGCACTAATTTGTTAGATGAATATGCTGCCAACGCTAAGCTTGTGTAAGAAAAGTTCTTTAATCCATTTTCTCTTTCACTTTTGAGAAAGCGGGGAGCTTCCGGGAGAATACAATCCTTGAAGGCACTTCTCACTGAGTTATCCATTAATTTATTTTTCTCAGGAACATTTGTGGAAGCCCCATGTGCCTAGGAATCAAAAGCTACCTAATCATATGTCAAATGAGAGCCCCGGATACACCTTATCAATAATTGTCATCAAAATGGAAATGCGACAAAAATGGTGATCCTAACTGCAACATGGACAGCTATGCATACAGATGCCGCATGGCTCTGTTATTGATGACAGAACCAATCCCCATTAATCTAATTGGACGGCAAAGCAGATGGCAGTCCAACTTTATCCTTATCCGGATTTTGAGTGCATATAGTATGCTAATTCTTATAATAGATACTACACTTGATAACATGCATTGATTAATATTGAGACGATAAGACAAAAGGAGAGAATGAGAGATGGGGCAAATTAGGGGCTTATTACGCTTTAGTAATACCTCAAGAATCCAGCCAATGTACTTCACATTATTGACATGCTGGTTGACATCTAAATCATGCCACCTGGGCTGCACAAAGCAAACACGGGAATGAAGAAATCTCTACACTTTATAACTTGATTTTGCCAGTATTTCTACAAAGAAAATGCGAACTTACAGTTAAAATTTACAAAGAAGATGTGAACTTACAGTTAAACCCGATCGGACGAAATCTGCAGTGCACTCATCCAGCTTTGGTAACTTCCTATCGTCCTCAGCTACCACAGGAGGAGAGTTCAGAAAATAAGGTTCTATTTCTCCCCGAACTTCTTCTGGTAATTTTGATAATCTCCTTGTATGTTTATTCATCATCACCCACACACTGCAGATATCAACCCAGCAATACCAAAAGATGCACATGTTATTCTCCCATCATTTCACAACCAACCGTACAAATCAAATTCCCCAAAGAAGCAAAAACATTGACTTCTCATCTGTTCAATTGTCATGTATGTCTCTCAAATACTGATTACAAAGACCGATTTGAAAGCATGATGTGAAAAGGAAACATCTATGCTGAAAGTGCAAAAAGAAAAAATTACAAAGTCCTGAAGCCCATTGTGAGACTCTTAACTAGAGAACGCTAAATTTAATTTACAATTAAACAAGCTTTTTTTTACATCACTTATGGAAAATTGAGTAATTAAAAAGGCCAAGTCAAATTATATTTATTCCAGAGATTTATACCTGGAGGCTCTTGTAAGAGTCTCTCCCGTCTTCAGATCACGGACATGCCAATCTCGCCGCATTCCATTCTTTCCAGACCCACAAACCCATGTATCCACTTGAACGACATCTCCCCTGCAAGCAACATAAACTATAGTAATTTGTCATTTGCTCATATTAACCCAAAAATCACTTCACATCAAACCTTCTTATGCATCACATAGAACCCATGATTCTTGGTTACGACAATCAAGTCCGACAACACAAGTCTTCACTTGCCAAAAATAATAGGGACCAGTCTCCTAATACTACATACGATACCCATCTTCTAGAAGGTCACCAAACTTCAAAATTTTCAAATTGCACAACAGAATGATCAGGTGTATATAGACTTTAGAAAGATGCAAGCTAAAGTACAACTAAAAGTTATAGGCAATAGGAAAGAATGCAAATCTAAAACCGTGTAGAGTACATACTTGCACAAGTCACTAACAAAGCCCTAAATTTTTCCAGTCTCAACGGTATAAAGGTTCGAAGATCCAAAAGCACCTTACATCTTAAGGTCAAAACTAACCAATTGGCTTGACCTTAAACCTGTTCAATGCTTCAGATTTATATAAAAACGGTATTATAAGTTATAGCTTAAAAGAGTCACTGGATAGGTAAGCTAGTTCCCCATTCACCTGCAACATGTCAAAACATAAAATATTGTCCTACATTACATGGAGGCAGTTGCCCACAGTTAATCATCACTACTTTAAACTAGCTTAGGTTAAATGTTCATTATAACACACTGCCAGTTTCTTAATCTCAAGGCTTAAAAACATAGTAAGAGATCAACCCTTAGAACAAGAATATCATGTGTCACGAAATGCATCAAAAAATCAAACCAAGAATGCATCTTCCATTTTTTTGTCTGACATTTCTTGCTTACCAGCTGGGATATCGATCTACCAAAATCTGCATTTTAGTGACAACCCAGATCAGGTTTCTTTTACTCATCTCCGGGGTAGAACCAAAGCCATCAACAAGAAGTCCGGCAGTCTTAACATGGTTAAGAGCAGTCTCCTGCCAGGAAGGAATAAAAAAGTCTCAAGCAAAAGACAAACAGCAACCTGCCAAGTATTAGCTTTACTTACAAAAATCATGCTTGCCGGCCTGCATAAATAAATGAACTGAAGATCCCAAATTACTAATTCAGATTGTAACTAAGGTCCGTACCTGTAAGTGATTCATTAGCGTCTCTATAGATGCCGTCCTATCAGCACCTATCTCATAAGATCTGATCGAAAAGTTCTGCCTGAACACAAGACCATCTTGAACAATTCTCCCTAGACCAAATGGATCCATTAGCATATCCGGTCGTCTTGGTTTCCAATCAAGCATCATCCATTGCTTTTCTGCTGCCAAGAAGATGGTTGTGATAGCGGCGAGAAGCATGCTCCAGTCGGGCAACTGGTTAATAAAGGTCCTTGGGGGAGGTGATGATGTCCCATCCTCAGTCTTCACAATGTCGGGAAATGTTGTCAAACCAACAGAGCTACCATTTATCTTAGGAAGGGCTTGTGCGTTGGCCTTCATCTGCAAACCAACAGAAGCAGATTTCGACTTCATTGGCCCCACACTTGCCACCCCATTCCCTGGTCTGGTGGTCTTGGCAATGGAATCTGGCAAAGGAACTGCGAAGAAAGCAGAAGTTGCAGCCGTGGCAACCATGATGACACTATACAGCAGCGCTCCAACTGGATGGTCTGTCACGAGAGCACAATAATTTATGGGGGCCAATGAAGCAAATCCTCAACACAAGGTATCACAAGGAGACATTGTTCCTCTGCAAGACGGGTCAGAAAGCCATTACCATTACTAGTCAAGAAAATTTGACAAAATCAATACTAATAAATGAAGCGATGGTCCCAATCGTACACATTCTACCTAGAAAGAGAGACATAGAATTAATTCAGTCTGTGGGTGAAATTCAGGTATCAGAATTAAAATGAAACTTCTAGAAAAGGCAGCAATTTCTGGCTTGGAATGCAGTAAATCATTCGGCATTGTGGGTTAGAACAGTCGACCAAATTCCCTTAAAAACAGCTTTTTCTTTTCTTTTCTTTTCTTTTTCAAAGCATAGGAAGAAAACCTGCTCAGCTGTAAACCTTCGGCAATTACAGACAGACATCTTCTTCCAAAAATCCTATCTTCTATGCTTTTATAGGAAGCACACCTCCTCTTAGCAATGGACAGCGTGAAATGCAGCCAAATTGCTGCTCAAATCTCAAACTTGTGTCCATTACAAAACTGTGCCCACCAAAAAGCAAAACTAGAGTACCCCCCGCATCAACCAAGCCGAAGGAAGAAAGCAAAAAGATTTGAACACATTACAGACACGGACCAGAGGTACGACATCAGGAAAATAATAGCAACATGGCATGCAGAGAAACTAAAAAAAGGAAAAGTACTAAGACGAGAGTAGATCTGGCCAGAAAACCTGGAAAACTAACATGCGAATTAGGAGTTTTCGTGCCTAACGCAAGAAACGACCTCATTAAACAAACAAAAAATGCCAGATTCAGGCGGTGATAAAACCGAAGAAACGAAGGGAAGAAGACGATGTGCACTCAGCGCCACATCATCCATCACCCCACTGAACACGAACAGGACACAGAGAGAGAGAGAGAGAGAGAGAGAGAGAGAGAGAGAGATTCCAATGAGGGGTCAACAAAACGGCAGTGCTATCTCCATACCCCAGGTCCCCGAGCGGCCAAGTGCTCCGGATCAAAACGCATAACGCAACGAAAGAAAACCGGAAGAAGAAGAAGAAGAACAGGAGAGAGAGAGAGAGAGAGAGAGAGAGAGAGATCGCACCTCGATCTCAACCAAGCTCGGCGAATGCGAACGAAGGACGAAACGAGAGAACCCAAAAGGCCAGGGCGGGCGAGGGAAGCGCGGGGCTAAATGAACATGTCAGATCTGAAGGAGAGACAAAAAATGGAGAATCCCCTGCTCCTCCTCCTCCTCCTCCCGTCCTCTTCTTCCTCCCACCTCGCAAACCCGTCTCTGTTTTCTTGCCGTTACTTCTCTAGAGCGAATCAATTCTCCCTGTCTCCCTCTCTCTCTCCCTCTCTCTCTCTCTCTCTCTCTCTCTCTCTCCCCCGTCTGCCTCACGGCCCTCCTCTGTTTTTTTCTCTCTGCTTTTTTCAAATCTCTGTTCCTCTGTTTTTCTCTCTCTCTCTTCCGTTGCTGTTTGGGAATTCCGACGATTTCCCCTTTAAAATATATTTGCGCCGAAGCCCAAGAAAGATGAAGAAGATCTAGAGAGAGGGAATTGAGATTGAGTGGCCAGCAAATTAGGAGAGGATGTGAAATGGCTGGTGAGCGGCTTTTCAGTATTTATAGCCATCTCCCCCCTCCCTTCCCCTGCCCCTTCCCCTGCCCCCTCCTCCCGCCTCCCTTTCAAAGTTTTTCTCTGCGCTCTGTTTCCCTTTCGTTCCTCTCCTTTTCATTTCTAGGAAAAAAGAAGAAGCACACGAATGGTTAACTCAACTGATAGAGGCACAATGTCTCCATTTACACTTTTAATTTATTTAATATGAAATTCAACGTTGTCACATGATGCACGGTGCATATTTTGCGTGGCGCACCGTTCGTGACGCCCCTAGAAATCCAAATCACCGTCGACATTAGGCCCTAACCCATTAGACCGTTTTCGTCCATGAGGCTCCAAGCAGATTGCCTAGAAAAAGTCCTACTTTGAGAAAAAAGAGGATCCGTCGGTGTCAAGGACGAAAGTTATTTGGACTCATCATTTTCCTACTTAGCATCTAATGATTCACGTCGTAAGGTGCCGTCTAATTTGTTATTTGAACAAACGGAGGGACCAAATTAAATATTTATTAAGGATCATATTTGATAAATTAAAAATTTAATAGTGACATTGGACATTATGGGAAAGTTAAAAATAGTTTGTGTTATTTTCTCTTTATTTGGTTATTTTTTTATTTATTTTGCAAAGCTTATGTGGGTTATAAATTGGGTTGGTTACTATTTACTATAATTACTCCCAAAATCTATTGAGAGATATTCTCACATCTATTTTTTGTTATTCGATTCTAAACGGAGATTACGTTTGTTTTTTGTATACATAGGCATGTCTCCATCTGTCAGATTGGGATCTAATTCCGTGGCGTTGAAATCTAATCTTTCCTTCACCTATCAATTTCGATTTACGGATCGATTCTTATCCCACTCGCCAGAATTATTTTTTCTAATTTATGATTTTATAATATTTTATTTGTACCAACTTAAGGAGAACTTAGTAAAAATAGTTATATAAGACTATAAGTAGAGAAAGGAATAATATCTGAACCTTTGGAATATCTTTTATAAAGGGAATTCAAATCTTTGTAAAATCGAGAAAGATTTAAATCCAATTACAAGAACCAAGAGATTTCAAAAAATCGCCATATAATTATGGCAGAGAATTTATTTATTACCGGCCTTCCATGAAACTCTTTTACAAAAATTGGAACATTGTATCCTCCTCCCCATTTGCCTTTATATAGTAAAGATATAGTAAAAAGAAATTGGAATGCCGGAATTTTTAAGATTTTAACTCATGCTAATTATACTAGTTTTCGTCTCTAGGTTAAATTATAATATTATGTCAATAATGAGGAAAAAAATTACGTGATTCGTTTAATTGAATCATTTCATATTATTTACCATTTACATGAAATTCAAAGATACTCAACTAAAATAAATGTAAATTATCTCGAAAACAATGGATTCGTTCGAATTCTTGCTACATCATTTCTTTGTCGTTTGTCTAAAAGCTCGAGAATAATGCTCCATCAATTCCCAAACAATGTTCTCACACATCGAACAAGCACAGAGCACGACTGGCAAAACAAATTTAAATGGCAATGTTCCTTTCATTTCCCATAATCTGCTGGAACCAAAAATGCTTTATTTAATTATCAAATTAAATAATCTTCTTCCCTCGCCCAGAAGCCAAGACAAACTTAAGAATATATTTCTTTTTTGCCAGGATAAACCATAGTTGGTGACTAAAAAATATACTTATTTTTTGTCTAACTTCAGCAGGTTGAAGAATTCTCAGAGCTTGGCGATGACTTCTAGGCAAGTATAAAAACAGCATAGCTTTTGGAATCAATGCAAAGCAGGTAAGGTGATGACTTCAGGGATGAGATGACCGCAGATGCAACTACATTGCCTTTGGCTTCTGCACGAGAAACACACGTCGAGATTAAAAGCAGCTGAACCCCATATATAATTACGTCTCATGGAACATTAAGTTTGTCTTTTAAAGGTTCATATTTTAAGACACGCCATATCGAAATTATCATGATATACATGTTGGTACGATGATGTTCGAGTCAGAAAATCGTCTCTCAAGAGACCATAGAAGCAATGTAAGCTTCAAATGGGTCCATAAAAAATTATGGAAATTGATTATCAACATCCTCAATTGAAACCTTGATTTTTCGCACAATTATGTTTGATATGTATGTGAATGGAACTTGCTTTTAGAATAATAAGTGGTCTTCTTAAATTGTGCAAAAAGGGCTGTTTGAATAACACCCTTAATTAACTAAACTTAGACTTTCAATGATGATGTAAAATAGGAATTCGAGTATCAATTTCTTCATTTAGTGCCAAAAGAGAACTCTGCAAATTGTTATCCAAAAGAGTTTGATTTGACATATCCCGAGTTTATTCAGTATATGTTAATAAACATTCTGGCTATATCTATTTTCCTTGTGCTAGTGTTTTGAGAATAATAATTTTAAGAGAAAATGATATAAATAATTCCTGGTGGCCTAATATATAATGTGGTTCCTGAACTGTTTATTTGTTTAATGTGGCTTCTAAAATTTTGGTACATATTCAATTTAACCCAAAGAGTGTATGAACATGTTCAATATTATCTCTAATCTAGAATTAAAGGAATGATAACATTGAATTTTTTCACATAATTCATGGACTATAGTGAACCTGTATTAAAAATTCATGCACTATATTACGCAAATTAAAAACTTAGGAACCACAATGCACATTTGATCTAAGTTCAAAAACTATTTGTATCGTTATCCATAATCTTGAATAAAACCCAAGATATGTAGATATGCATGTCAAGTATCATTGGTACTATTTATCCCATGAATGTTTTAAGGGTGTTAGGTGCATAATTAGGACTGTCTTTCCCTCCGTGTCCATGAACAACGCAAGCTATCTGCGTCAAACCCCATGTCCAAAGCCTTGTGTAAACAATCTTTTATAGTTCTCTTTTTTCTTTTGCTGTTTTCTCTTATATATTGATTTTATATGCTGTCGGCTTCGCTTTGTCAATGGAAAATTCAGGAGCCCGGGGAGAGAAGCAAAGTAAATATTAAATTGATAAATTCTGACCACGGTATGGAGATCCTGGATTGAATACAAAGGTAGCTCAACCGTTTCATTTGCATGGACTTTGTGCAGTACACGTTTGAGTTCGTCGCCATCGATTTTCTTCATGGACTCCTAAAATAGCTAACCATCCAGATTATTATTGACTATCCTAGCTCGCAAACGGATCTCTGACTTCTTTGGCGATCCAACGTGATTTTGCTACGTGGGATGTTTTCCCAACATCGGTTCCGACGCGTCTTCATGTTCGTCAAGCTACCAATGTCAACAAGATGTCGAAAGAAACACCCAAGGACAGTGTACACAGAAATTGTTTGCAAGTGTAGGATTGTCTTTTCCACGTATAAATCGAATGTGCTTGGGAAGGGCTCGAGGAATTCAAGGTTAATGACAGTTATTCTACATCTTTGGCCCGCCTCTTTGCCTGCCTAAGCATGCATCGTTGTCAAATAAGATATCTCAGTTTGTTAGAAGCTACGGTTCAACAGAGAAATGATTGATGCTGGCAAGGGTGACTATGGATGAGAATGTACAGCGATGAAGCTAAGCCTATTTCAACATGTTTAAGGAGACGGGCATGTGCTTCCCCATGCGTGCCGAATGAGAAGACTGTTGTATGAAGAAAGCGGTCGATCACAGCACATCATCACTCAATCATTTCGAGGTTTAAACAAGTAGAAGTTGGTGAATGACCACCAAACTCATCAGCTTCACGTTCAAACACACGCCATGTTAGTTTTTTTCAATCCAAATCCAAACGTGTTGGTAAATTATATAAAATTGCGTTAAGATAACTTAGTCTGCATACACCAATGCAAGCAAGCATCGAGCATCCCAGCAAGCACTAGGCATCCCAATTGGCTGACTCATCCAAGACTTGGTTTACAAGTCGAAGGTTATAGTTTCGAGACCTTAGCTCATCAGTCCAAAAAAACCTAGGTTAATTTGGAAAGGATTAGTCTGGGTTTATGTTTATTGTCAATCTCAAGCTTTCCCATCTTGCCTAATAAGGATATAGTGCCGGATTTACCTAATAGGCAGTTTGTATTTCGTTGACACCTTAAAACGAATATTCCAACAGTGAATGAGATAAGTTCCAATTCCATCCAAATCCCATTTTGGCATGCAAATAGCATAAGGCATCCCAACATCATAAAAGATTAAGATTATATAAATGTGTAATCCAATGACGTAGAGAAGATTAATTACGATTATACGCTTGTAACAGTCTTAGTTATCAATTTGGACTATTATTAGGTCAACCGATAAGAATTATTAAATAATTTCTTTAACAATATCATTAATAAAAAAACCCAATCACGGGCAGCGAGTTGGTGTACGTTCTCCCCCTCATGGCCGAAGTCGAGGGTTCAAACCCTCTTTATTGTTAAAGTGTCTTAAGTGGGAGGCCCTGGTGTTAGGGTCCTGGGCTAGCCCCCCTCTAGATTCTGACATCTAAATAGCGACTTGCGGCGAGGCTCGTTAATGCCACTGGACACTGACAGATCGTATAAACTTGAATAACGTAGGCGAAGGGGGGCTCCAACGAATCCTAAATATCAATATATATATCATTCATAAAGATTCGTGTTACCCCCAACTACTTCGTTCTAAAACAACTTGCCCTATGATCAGCAGCATTAATGTAGAAAAAGCTCGCCCTGGTAGTTAATCAACAGTTCGAAGCTGTATAGCTGGGGGCAGGTGGGTTTTTTCAGAAAGGAAAATAGGCACGAAGTTCAACGAAGATCTCTCGAACCATGAGGCGCCCATTGATTCAAGTCAACGGCAGCAAATCAAACGGCTATTCGTGGGGGCCATCCTTTCTGCCTCTGCTCGCGATCTAGCTTCCTGTACTGCATCGTCTTCAAAGGATCGCAGTGCAGCTTCTGATCAGACTGGTTCTTCTGTATCCTTTTCTCTTTGTCAGCAAATGCCCTACAGAAGGACGCACCCTCAGAATTTACTCTGACATGCACCCAGAGACTCACTGACTCACGTCACTATTTCTCTTCCTTGTTTTTTTTTCCCTATCCTTTCAGGTGAATTTTGTAATGAGGTTGCATCAAGAAAATGATTAGATGATGCATGGTGCTACGTTAGTTCGATGTGCCTTATATGCTTTTGTGGAAGTATTTCGCAGGTGCCACACTAGATGATAGTGACTCGATATTTATAAAGCTGCGTATCAAACTTTTTATTAATGTCGTTCCATTTCACATAAGAGAATTATTTAATCTCTATCGAATGGACAAGATTCGATATAAACAAGATCTTTTGTGTCAACTGTTGGATGATGTCATGCTAATTTTTTCTAAACCCCCACCATTTACTTTTTTACGAATATAATAACTCACTCCCATAATCTTATTTTTTAAAGGAAGTGTTTCTGGATGAATCTTAGTGATGGAATAATTAAGTCAAATTCATTGGATAGATGTATCATTAACTAATTTTTTTTAATAATGTTGTTTGTGAAAAGGACTTTATTTATAATTATCACTTTACTTAGTTTCTTCGCTAGATAACCTATAAAATTAATATAATGCTCTCGTTAATTTTGACCCTCCATAGCATAGAACCACACTCGGCAAATGGGATATGTAAAGTCCACCCCATGCAATTTCACGAGATTGCATGACCTATAAAATTAACTTCAACATACACTATTTTGTCTTCCTTTTTTTTTTTGGTTCCTAGAACATAGATAACTTTAGACTTACATAGGCTCAAGAAGTGGCTATCATGTACTATGGCGTGCCAGTCCTCATGGGCAAATCCCAAAATGAAAGCAAAAGGTGGTGCGTGACCTTAGGAGTGAATGCTTGCTTAATTATCCTTTTTTACTAGCTCTCCCACTTGCGGGGTTCATTATGTTTCAGAGCTTTATATAAAGTAACTAGTTACTAACTTCTCTTATTATGTAGGATTGGATGGATCCTTCCCCATTAATTGCAGGAGAAATCATAGTTAATTTACTCCTCTTGAACAGATTGCACATCGACATGCTTAGAATGTGCTTAGAATGAAGGGTTCTGATTCAATCCGATGAATCAGTTCCTCCAAAAATTATCATCTCGAATCATCCGACTTCTCTTATCTTTTCTTGTTCACAACCCCAACAACAACCGATGCGCCTATCACCTTGTCGAACCATTACTGCCCTCCCCCACCAACCAGCATCGTACTTTTGCTTGTAGCTACCACCGCCAGCTCCGGTGGCACTTGTCATCACCAATCACCTTTCTCCTCAAAAATTCCTCCAACCATGGTTTATTAGTGTATTATAAATCGATGCGCACCACTCGCATGTAAATTTAAAACTCACGAGTGGTTGGAGTAAATTTTCCCCGATTAGGGACGGACAAGAACACGACATGCATATATGTACCAATCAATTTTCTTCACGACTGATGTACTCACTTCGCGTGCGACGGCCATTCAGGTAGGTAAGGAAAACTTGCGACCAGACATGCATGCAAATGCAGCCATTTGTCAAACTTTCACAAGCATCGATCATCCCTTCTGTAGAAAATTCTTTCATTTTACTTAATTGAATTGCCGGCGAACCGTTTCCCTTTCATTGGAAATCAATTCTTGCTGAACTCGGCGGAACTCTAATTCAAAACGGATTTTAATCAAATCAAATTTGACATTAGCCAAAACTTTTAATAATGAAAAATACTGCACATATTAAATAAGAACGAATCCACGATATCATGAGGAATCATTACGTAAAAATACTTCTATATTTACTCCATCTCAAGGTTGATGCATTTGGTTACGTTATTGCTCATTTATAAAGGGACAACGATACAAATAGTCCCTAAACTTTGGCTTGATGTGTAATCTAGTCCTTTAACTTTTAGTTTATTCAATATGATTCATAAACTTTAACCCAATGTACAATATTGTCCCTGAACTTTTAATTTATTCAATGTGGTCCCTAAACTTTTAACACATATCGAAGTTAGTCCTTAAACTATATGAAAATATTCAATGTTACAATTCAATTAATTTAAGATCATGGATAACATTGAACATTTTCATATAATCTAAGAACTAACTTGGACAATTATCAAAAGTTTAGGGATCACATTAAATAAATTAAAAATTTTAGGATGACATTTTATATTTGGCTAAAGTTTATGGATCATATTGAATAAAATAAAAGTTCATAGACCACATTGGGTCAAAGTTCAGAAATCATGTGTGTTATTTTCTCGTTTATAAGTGATGTCTAAAACCTTTCTTGCTGCAACCCTGAAAAGACACAAACCTTGCGTACTTCTCTTTGTGGCCAACCAAAATCAATGTATTTGTAGCTGAGTAAAAACGAAATATCCTTGCCGACGATGCATTTGTATATGTAGCCATATGGGAATAACGAATGCAAAACAATAACAGACCTGCTCTGCTCACTTGATATCTCTGCTTTGACCCTCGACGCCAAAAAGATCGACCAGCCTCTGGTTTAGATCCATCACGCGTACGATCCCTGCTCCTGAAGAATATCTCTTTCTGATAATAATCTCGTTCCGTATGGGCGACATGTTCTAGACGTTGATGAAGACCTCAACTCAGCATGGACATGCACGTACGTGTACGTTGATATCATGATTTTCTTTTCATGGTTGAATATTCCTCGCTTCTTCTTCTTCTTCAATTTTGCCTTATCAGCTCCTCTCTCTGTTTTTTTTTTTTTTTTGAATTTCTGGTTACATTACGACCCTGCCATTCAATGCTCGTTGGAAGCCGATGATCATTGTTATGGCCTTAATTTAAGTTCGAATGGAGGATCCTGCTTTCGCCAATGTTTTATTAGTCGGGCAACGATGAGGGCATGATACAAAATCCTTCACATGTCGCGTATAGTACTCCGACGTTTATTTTCAAAGTTATTAGGGATATAATCAGTTGATTTAAAGATGCAGTAAATCATGATTTCTAGGATGCATGCTTGCATTAGGGTTAGCTAGGGCATTCTCTTTCTGTAAAGAAGGAGTTTGTCCGTCTGTCTAGGTGATTTAAGCTTTGCAAAAAGAGTCGTAACATCAGCTATCATAACTATAAATCTTAAAACGTACTCAATTTTCGGCCTCGAATATTTCCTTCTTCCGCAATGTGGATTCGGAACGAGAGAGAAGGCGTTCTTCCAGAGACATGTCGATGATATCACTAGGCCATAACCTGGAGGTCACAAAGTACATTCGCCAAGAGACCATAGCCCTACACCAAGCTTAAGGTCGTCGCAAGATAACATGCAGAGATATGACTGGAACTTTTCATCACGTACATCGTTGTTGATCGGCATTGACAACCGATACATCTACTAAGTATCACTGGATCCATCTGTCGGCAGTTTTAAAGATCTTGGGGCTGCGCAAGAAGATCGACAGCCGAAAATTCAACCAATTTCGGCGATCCTCATTGAATCAACAGGACCCCAAAATTTCAATTTCCATCTCCCCTTTGTTGTTTGGGGATAGAGTTAGGTTGGGAATTCGTTCAACCGTTTTGCTTTATTTCGAATGTGATTTCATTGCAGCTAGGTGAGCTATGTGGTCCATCGGAGGAAGGAGCTTGCCGCTAATTATTATGGAGCCGACATTACAGTTGTCGGCCAGATGGCACATGACACTAATTGAAGCGACCGTGGCATCAACCAACGGGTAGAATTTCCAGATCTACCTTAGAGAAATTCATCATCGTGTCGTGACCATGTACCTGTCATGGGTTCGCGACGCAGACTTAGCACGCGGCGCGAGGAACGGCGGATGGTGGATGGCGACGTGAATTTATGTAGTCGGGATGTGAATTAGACCATATGAAGAGGAAATGGTATCGTGATTGCGAAATTCATGGCGATACGAATGATGCGTGTACGTTTTCATAAACCGCCCCACGACCTTGACGTTTGTGAGCCCCTTTTTGTTCCCTAGACCTCGACTCGGCTTGATTGTGATTGCCTTTGTGTAGTAGGCACTCTAGGCAAATCGAAATCGAAATCCTTGACATGTTGAGGCTCCGAAACAGGCATAAGTTCTTGTGATAACACAAATCTATGAAACATCCATTTCCTTATAATAACATGACATCGTTTTCTGATTCTTTCTTCAACATTTATGAATAAAAGATAGGACTAATTCTAGTAAAACCCGAAACTGGTAAATCTGTGATAATTTAACTTCAAATTAATTCTTTTACTATAAAAAACCTCAAATTAGTATAACTATGACAGATTTACATTCAGTTAGTTTCCATTAAATTAAATTAATACTATGAAAAACTCCAAATCGGTACGCTCATCAACTGCTACATCAGTAATTTAATGGTGAAATTTAACGAAAAACTAATGGAGAATAAATATGTCATAGGACCCATCCATGGGTAACACAGTTGATTGAGAATCCCTCTCTCATCGCTGAGGTCGAGAGTTCGAAACCCTGCGTTGCTAGCGATTTAAGTTGAGGGCCATGGTGGTAGGTTGATGTGCTAGTCTTCCTCGAGGTGTAGGAGCCCAGTTCTCAGGAGCCTTTCGGGCACGGGGGGCATGTGGCGGATTAATACTTAAAAGATAATTGCCGATTTCTCCTCTTTTATTTTGGGGAATACAGATGGCCATTTCCAGCTAAGCTACGCCTAAGCAACCCTTACTCAGTGCTTGCTAGCTAGCACTTTAGCAGCATCGATGTAGATTCGAGAGATGGCCCCTAACCTCATGTCCATGTTACCAAAAAGGTCGAAACTTTGCATATTTTTGGAGATTATGCGAGTTGACTTTGATTGCTCAATCTAGAAAAAGAGATCTTGATCTGTAAAGCTAGATCAATCAAGATCCAAATTCGAAAACGGATGCGAGTACAAGAAGAGTAATAAAGAGAAATCTTTACGCCCACTTGAGACGATCTTTCATTCCAAAATTGAGACATGAGATTGGGGCCATCTCTCAATTGAAGGAAAACTAAATTGGCACCTTTTATCTCTTGATATCATACCATATCGAGGACGCATGATCTGGGAGATGTAGATTGAGTCGTTTAATTAAGAAGTTGTTTCTGTTGATTGTCGATATAATTAGATTTAATCTTGCATAACTAGCTTTAATTTCACTATTATTTTCCATTAACCTGCGCCAAATTACCCGTTGTTTTTCTCATCACTAGGCTAGGTATATCACTACCGTCAGTATTTATATCGCGGGTCTTATTAACAAATGCCTCCGAGACCCTAATTAACCATAACTGTTAAGGAAAACGTTCGGTTTCCTATGTGCCAAATATGTATAGCATGAAAAAGACAATGCATTGAAAATCATAGACATTTTCTAAATGGGTATTTAATAAGTGTTTTCTAGACAGTTGAGAAAAACCCTTTTATCCCATTATCATATCAAATGGTAAAGAATTGACAAAGGGAACTAATAACTAGGGCCTAACTTTTCCTAGAACCTAAGAAAACCACTTACATCCGCTTTTCTCGAGCGTTCACGAAGCCTTAAGACCCAAAAAGAAAATTCCGGGGGCGCCAAGTAAAGCTAATGTCCCTCGTGTCATTCGAACTATTTTTGGGCCGGACGTTCTAATCTTTCCGCACAAGAATCGCTGATTTGCACGGGATTTCAAATGAGGAACATGCTGAACAGTAAAAGGGGTCACATCACAATTAAGAAGGACCAGTTCCTTCATGAATTTGTTGGTGGAGCACCTCTAGCAAAATCGTGTAATAGTATTGCGGTGAAATGCTGGCCACAAACCCAGGCCACCCTTCCAACTGTGGCATTGTTATACGGTTATATAACCCTTTCTCTTTATTGGTATGTCGCCGATGCAAGGTTGACATAGCCCCACAAAAACTCAGGACCAAGAAATTTTTCAGTATTCATAATTCTTAAGGTAGATGGACCACTCTCCTTTAAGTTGATGTGCTATTTGTTGTAGATGCTTTAGGAAATTCTTAATGAACACATTAACATAATGAATATTTAAAAAATTTTTTAAAAAAAACCAATTGGGCCCTCGAATACATATCCGATGCCTACAAATACGGCTAATATTAATTATATCATATATAAATTAGGCCAGTATAAAAAGTAGGTATGCCACAAATGTCATCTTTCACACAGATGCAATCTGATTTAGTTGCTGAAGAACAACCAGGTCTTACTTCCACAAGTGTCACACCAACTGACATTGTCATTGATCAAGGCCCACACAATTCTATATCTAATCCTCAAGGTACTGCTGCTGTTCATCATATGCAGACTCGACTGAAATCTAGTATTATAAAACCAAATCCTAAGTATGCATGTTTGGCCGAACATAAAGTGCCTCTGGAACCACAATCAGTTAAATCAGCCTTAGCTGATGAAGGGTGGTACAGAGCAATGCAAGAAGAAATGAATGCTCTGTATGAAAATCAAACCTGGATACTAGTTCCTAGAACTAACCAGATGAATGTTATAGGTTGTAAATGGGTGTTTAAAACCAAATTAGCACCTGATGGGAGTCTTGACAGATTAAAAGCTCGATTAGTTGCCAAAGGGTTTCATCAAGAAGAGGGAGTTGACTTTACTGAAACATTCAGTCCTGTTGTTAAACATGCTACCATTCGTATAGTACTTTCTGTGGCTATGATGAAAAATTGGCCAATACATCAACTTGATGTTAAAAACGCTTTCCTACATGGAGTCTTAAATGAGACAGTGTATATGAAGCAGCCACCTGGGTTTATACATCCTCAAAAATCTCAGTGTGTTTGTCTTCTCAAGAGGTCTTTATATGGTCTTCGTCAAGCACCACGTGCCTGGTTTGATAAATTTAGTAATTTTCTTCTTGAAAATGGCTTCTTCTGCAGTACAGCTGACCCATCTCTCTTTGTTCTTCATACTGGTTCAGATACAGTACTGTTATTACTCTATGTAGACGACATAATTTTGACTGGCAGTTCAGCTCAGCTTTTAGCTACATTGATCAAGAAACTGAGCTTTCAATTCCACATGAAAGATCTCGGGTATCTTCATTATTTTTTAGGAATTGAAGCCAAGCGTACTTCTCAAGATCTATTTCTTTGTCATACCAAGTATGCCATTGATCTACTTAACAGAGCTCACATGACAGAATGCAAACCTGTCTCAGCTCCTTTGCCACTTAGATCAATTGCTATGACAAATGATGCTACTCTGCTTGCTGATCCACTTGAGTATAGAAGTATAGTAGGCGGTCTTCAATATTTGACAATCACCCGACCTGATCTTGCCTATGCAACGAATCTGCTATGCCAGAAAATGCAACATCCAACAATTGCAGACTTTCATAAATTGAAAAGAGTTCTTCGGTATGTTAAAGGAACAGCACATCTAGGGATCTTCCTCCATTCTAACAGTTCTACAGCCCTCTACGGATACTCAAATGCTGATTGGGCTGGATGTGCTGATACCAGACGTTCTACTACTGGTTTTTGCACTTATCTTGGCTCTAATCTTCTCTCTTGGTCAGCCAAGAAACAACCTACCGTATCACGCTCTTCCACAGAAGCTGAATATCGAGCACTTGCGTCAATTACTGCTGATCTTACTTGGATTAGCTTTGTCCTACGAGATATTGGTATATCTCTCATATCACCCACACTCTTGTTCTGTGATAACAAATCTGCTATTTCTCTTACAGCTAATCCCATTCTACATGCTCGCACTAAGCATATTGAAGTTGATTTTCACTTTGTTCGTGAAAAAGTATCCTCAGGTTCTATAAATGTTTGATATATTCCAAGTCATCTTCAGCTTGCTGACATCTTTACTAAGTCCTTATCACGTTTTGCTCACTCTACTATTAGAACCAAATTGGGTATGGAATTCTTAACCCTTCCCAATTTGAGGGGGGATGTTAAGGAAATAAGAACAACTCAACCAACGCAGAGTGACTACTCTGCTGTCACAACTTCAACAAAGGAAGATAATGAAAGTGAAAGGGCTGCAGCTATTGTAAAGATCAGAGGAAGTATAGCACAAAGCAAAGCACACAAGTCAGGGGAGACTATTTGACTGGGAAAGCCACGTCATGAAGTGAGTCGGTGATGAAGACCTCAATTTACACGTGTGCTGTTATTCAGTTTTGCTTTTCTGTTTTTAAGTTCAGTTTTTCCTTTTTCTTCTTTTTAAGAAAAGTCTTCTTGGTAGCTTCGCTAAGTTCAGAAGATAAAGTGAAAAACAGAGCACGCCATTGAAACATGCTCTGTGATGTATAGCATATACTGTGTAAATACAGAAAGAGAAGAAAGATTCAGATTCATTCTTCAGTCTTCGTTCATCTTGTTCATCTTCACAGATGGGACCAACGTAACACATCAAAGGGCACCATCAATTAAAGGACCTATGCGACGCTTTAGGAAGAAAGCAGCTAGAAAGAGGTTGGGATATGTAACCACAGATTTGCATTTTGGTCATTGGAATCCTACCAAAAACTAATTAAGTACAGTAACTAAACGCTGGGCAGAAAAAGAAGTACAGTTAGCAAACGTATGACAAACGTGGACAATCACGCTAACTTTATAAACAAAGGTATTCTTATAGTGTATCTAAACGTAATAAAATTATAGTAGTTTCAATTTGACTTTAGAAGCCAATATATTCTTGAGTCCAGTTCACAAATGTTAAAACTTCGTTTGTTTCGTGAAAAATGAGCGATTTGAAAAAAACATTCTTGAAAATGATTGTTTGTGTCATTTAAAATAATTAGTCAATGAAAAATATTTTCACCATTAGCGACAATTTATAACTAAACATTTTTGTAAATGATAAAAATATCTTTCGTCCATTCATTTTTATAAACGATACAGGTGATCATTTTTTAGAAAATATTTTTCAAATAATTTATTTTGTCATGAAACAGACAAAATCTAAAAGAAAAAAGAAAGAACGCTATGATTTTCCTTGTTGAATAAAAGAGACATAGTTCATCGCATGACTTTCGACTAGGCAAAGAATAATGTTATTTTTCCAACTGGAGGCTACTATGTTATTGTCGCTTTTAATTTGAAATTCGAAGTAAAAGGTTGTCTTTCCCGGACCATTTGGAATCATGAAAAACATACTTTCTCTCTTTTCGGGCCATCAAATTAAAATAAAATAAAAATTCTAACTTGAGGCCCAACGGCATCATATTGAACCGATAGGATTCTGTGCATTTTGTGGTACTTACTTAGGGGATTGGAATCCTCTTTGTTTGGCATCCTCCACATTTACCTATGGTTACCCCCAGGACTAGAATGCCTTTGTGCTTTAGGAAATTCACCCCAATTACCAACCCCTCTCTCCTCCACCTTTGCCCCTGATGCCCCGGTGCCGGCCGTTTTGCTACCGCGCTGCCAAGTCGTTGCCGCCTAGCTCACGATCATTGGCAAGCCCCCCTGCTCACTCTCTTTCCTCCCCTATTAGGGCATGGTGGTCACGGCCTCAGGGGTATTGAGTTCACGATTATCTTGGCAACTTGCATAGTCTCGGACAACATTAGATTTGAGGTCACTTGAGGTTGATGAGATCGGCAAGACCCCTCTCTCTCCTCCTCCGTCCCATGTTTCCCCAGCCTCTCTCTCTCTCATAGCTTGCAAATTGGCCTTGGGGGTCGGTTGGCCTAGCCCGAGGCCGGTGAGGTCGGGCCTAGCGTCGGGAATGTCTAATTCATTGTCACAAGCCCAGAGGGAGAAGGGCTCCAAGAGGGAAATTGTTGCCTAAACTCTTCCTATGGGTATCGCTTACCTGATGGCTAAGCCAAGATTATAGCAAAGAATTAGCTTGAGGTTCGTGTCCTTTAATGTGGTCAACTGTCCGTACTCCACATTATTAGTGCAATTTGATTGATTGAGTAGGTTTCAACAAGTATTATCGATTGCTACTTGCTAGTAGCCAATGTCTGTCTTGTCTAATAATTACATCCGTACTAGCTAAATTCACGTGCGATGCAAGGTTTTTAAAACATTTTTTTTTTGTCAAAGTTTATTTGGGGTTAGATTTTTTTTTCATTATAAAATCATGATTGCATTTAATTAGCAATTATTATGATGAATTCATGCTTTTTAATTAGATTATGAGATGAAGAAAGACAGCTTATTATATAACCGGAGAGTTTGGACATAAGTTGCGAAATTCAAACTCTGTTTATTTCGCGGAAAACGAATGATCTAAAAAATATTTCCCTAAAATTAATGGTTTATATCATTTGAAATAATTAATTAATAAAAAATATTTTTATTATCAACAACAATTTCTGTTAAAATATTTTCGTAAATAATGAAAACATTTTATGTTCCTTTATTTTTGCAAAAGATACAAGTGATTATTTTTAAAAATATATATAATTTTTAAATTATTTAATTTTCATGAAACAAACGAAATGGAGATTGTGATTATGACCCACGAAGTAAAATGAAAACAAGAACAGGAGACCCAACAACAACACCCAGTCACTATCTCATCCACGCAGTCAAAATCCAAGTGTTCTTGGAGGATCACATAGAGGCCATGGAAGCAATCACCACCAGGAAAATTGCACTTCCAAATGACTTCAATTTCGTACTCGCTTCAGCCCAGTTTTATTGGACTTTCCCAAGGGGCTTTGCTTTCGGACCAAAAGTCCCTTGGGAAAAAAATTTTGTGTTTGGCAAAGTTTTTGAAAGCTCATTTGCCCAAATATGAGCATTCCAACTGCTCAATGCTAAAAGCTGGGAGGGGCTACATTGGGCATTGAGCATTTGGGAAATGCCACCGGTACTGTTCATCTTTTCTTCCCCCCTTCATCTTCTTCTTCCCACCGGTCTTCTTCTTGCCTATTCATCTTCTTCTTCCTTGCCTTCTCCGGCAGCCGCCATCGCCGCCTGAGGGTCGCGCGTCCCCGGTGACCACCGCCTGGGGGTGGCGCAACCCACAACCTAGGTGACGTCACCTGGGTCGCGCGGACCTCAGGCGACGCCGCCTGAGGTCGCGCGTCGCCTGGGTCGTGCGGAACTCAGGCGATGCGCCTAAGGTTCGCGCGACCTCAGGCCGCCAGATCTGGCCTCTACGACCTCAGGTGCTTGAGGTCTTGCCTCCAGGCGACGACGGCGTCGCCTGGGTTCGCGCGACCTCAGGCTGCCAGATTTGGCGGTCCGGAGGCCAGATCTGGCCGCGCCAGACCTGGCCGTCCGGTCGCCGGATTGGATTTTCAAATTTAAAAAAAAATAAAAATATAAGCAATATTAGTTTTGCCAAATGGTATTTCGGCTAAAGTGACTTTTCAATGCTACTTGAGACTATAATTTACCAAACGGTGTAGCATTTCGAAAAACTCCTTTATCTCAAAGGTATTTGCATTCTCCCAAGTGCATTTCCCCAAAGCTGAACCAAACGGGCCCGATGTGGAAACCGAGACGGGCGATGAATCCTCCTTCATGGTTGTGGTGGACGAATTGGCACAAGATCTTTGCGTCGTCGGGGGAGTCAGACGACAGGTTTCGTATACCTAGGCAGACCAGATTAATCCATTGCAAAATGATACTGATCTAAAAGTATAATGTAGCTTGCCTGGAGATTGTCGCATTTTAACAGGCAAGACTAATCGCGATTCTAACATAAGAATAAGTGTAGACAGAGGATACTTTGTTAGAGTTGAGTTCATAGCATCCACTTTCTAAGAGAAACGACCACAATTTGGATGTTCTGAGTAGGGACATCATTTGCTCTTTAAAGAAAGTCTTTGAAATATACGATGCATGTCGAATTCCTCTATCATTATCTCCTTCTTTAGAATTAACAGTCTTGCATTCACCTCCAGCAACTTTTTGGGCAAAATCGTGCATGAGATCATGCACCTTGAATTGTTCGACCTTGTGGACATTGCCATATTTGATTATTGATTCAACCTCGAGGAATGACCTACATATTAGTTCTAATAAGCATTTGTTGGCGACCTCTTCAAGGTTATCCTCCCCCTTGCGTGACTCAATAAAGCCTAGTGCCAACCAAAGATGGATCATCATATTTGCCTCATAGACATAATCTTTCGGAAACAATGAGCAATATGCAAAATAATGTTTCAAGGATGACGGGAGATAATCGTAACTGAGCTTGAGGACTTGCATAATTCCTTCATTGCAATCGGAGACTTTGGCATCAAAGTTGCAGATGGATAGCATTCTGAAGTGCCAAGGTTGTCTTGACAGGGAGTCCCATAAAGGCACTTGGGCTTGCTTGCTTTCACTTCCCCATGCCCTTGCAGCACTCGGGCGTCGGCTTCCTCGCACTCCCGATCACGAAGGGGATGCAGGAAGCCAAGGTTTGCCATTTGGTCTGTGCACTCCTGCTAATCCTCCTCCATAGTCAAGATCGACGCCTGCGCTCAACGTGGCCACCGCAATGCAAAAGAGTGTAAGTCTCTTGCTCCGGGTGATCCTCATGTTTTCCACACAGAATTTCACTCTGTTTGAGCAACATTCGGTTCTTTAATCTCTTCTTGAAGCTTCCTTAATATCAATAGAGACTACAGTTTCGGGACTTAAAATCAACCTTAAGTCCTTATCTTCTGATCATGGCCATGCCGTTCCAATTTCACCGCCGTATCGCCATAAGCAGGATACTGTCGTTTAAGCAGCTTTTATATTAGATAAAAATCGTGAGTTCGAGAGTGCCCAGAGAAATGAAACTTTCAAGATTCCATGGGGAATTCAATTTCTTGAGCTTGAGACTCCCAGTGATATCCCTATTCTATTCTCAGGTATCACCAGTAACTTTCACAAGGCTTCATGGAAACGATGCCACTTTGGTGGCCTAAAAGAAAACCATTTTGGTGAATATAACAGCACGTACATCCTCTGTTGGATTACACTAAAGCCAAAGAAAAGAACTTCTCATCTCTAATCAAGAATTCTATCTGTTCAGGAATAGAGTTGACAGATTTCATTGCTTAAGCAAAATTCGAGCCTTTCAACAGTTGCCAGTTTTTAGGGTCTGTTAAAAGAGTTTGAACAAGGACAAGCAAGCCGATTTGAGTAATGTGAGTTCTTCTTCCATTCATATCAAAGAGACTCGATCTTCTGCTCAAGAAAAGAAGAAAACTAATGTAACCAGTGTAATTCAGCATCTGAAGTTCATTGAAATTCCATATCAAAACATTTATGAATGGATCTTCTTTTGCTTAAATAGACCGTATCTCCGTAAGTTTCGTGGCTCTTATTGACAGACAAAGATACGTCAATTTCGATCTTCGAGTGGCAAACTGACGAAGTTACCGTGAATCATTTTCAGCTATTAGCCGTACTGCTTCTTGTTCATGACTTCAATCTATCAGACTAAAAAGCTCTCTGAATTTTTCACTTGCCGACTTGGGCAAACAAATGCACACGACCATCGTGCCACTGGGATCAGATTCCCCTCCCGGAAGCAAAATACAAACTTGCGGTGTCGGGGTCAGGTCTATCGGTCCAGCGTACAGTGGCCTTCCCCAGCCAAAGTCTGCCGACTCATAAATGGAAAACCTAGTCCACTGCGTAATAGTCAACTTTCCGCCGAACTCAAGCCTCATAGGCCTGTGAACTTCGACATAATCAATTGTAGATCTCAGATACTCCTCCGAAACGCCGAGCCGGGCTTCATGAACCAAGGATGCTGTGTTTGAGAGACTCCCGCCAATAAGCTCCGACACAGAGCTCACTGCACATGCTACGCAAACAGCATTACCATAAAACCCGTCCTTCAATGGTGGATTCTTCAGCTTCTGACGACCGTTGACAGAAAATGTAAGCCTGAGTTGGTAGTCTTCCGGTTTTACATCGAGTGCTTTCACCCATGATCTCCAGACATGGGCAGCCATAGCATCAAAAGTTGTACATGGAAATGCTTCATCTTTAGCTAGAGTCTTGACCCTGGCTTGGAACTCTGGGCTGACTCTGTAACACCTCTGCACCGGCTTGGCTATCCATAAGGACTTCGTGAGGCTCGATCTATCATCGATCCTCCTAAACTCAATATGTGGGAATTTCACCACTGGCGGAGCCCGAGGTCGGAATATTTCCCTGTCCCAACATGGCTCGGGATCTATAACCAGAGTTCCTGACTTTGTCGTGGCAGCCCACGCACGCAGAAGTTGCATGGCTCCGAGCCCATCGCAGATGCAATGACAAAGCCTTAGGCCGAGGCTAAAGCCACCGCAACTAAACATGGTCACCTGAGCAATAAGTAATGGCATGTCGAGGATTTTATACGGCTCCTCATTGGGAAACCGGTAAACCAGAGGCTGCCAACCTGGGTTAGGCACGGTCAGGTCTCCTAGATCGGCTAAGACCATTTCGGAGTGAGCCTCCACCATCATAGCCCCTTGACCTGCTTCAAAGAAGATTTCCAGCTTTCCATTCTTGGTTTCTCTCATCCTGCCTGATAAAGGGTAGTAAGGAACCAGAACAGCTGCTAAAGCATCGTGTAGTACATCCGCGAGAGATCTTGATTCAGATGTCAGCGAGTTTGATCTATAAAAATACACTGTTGGGGTGAAAACACGTGCTCCAATCATATCATCCAGGTTTGAGAGGTAAAGGCTGTCACCGGGTGAAGCAGGAATAGGCCCTGCCGGTAATACTGGGAACTTCCGGTCAATCGTGATTGGAATGTGAAGCTGAGGGAAATGGACTTCTTGCACCAAAGGAGTCATGACGGAGAATGGTGATAGAGGCACTAGCAAGAAATGGCATTTGTAGTAGATAGAGATCAAAATTCCAGGAAAGACAAAGGTGGTTGGACCTTTATGAACGGGGCCTTTATTTGTTTCGCCGAAAATAGTGTAAAGAGTGGTGCTTTGCCTTCCATTTTCTCTTTTCTTTTACTTCCTCTTTCTGAGAGCAAGAATGACTGCTTTCAAGACGGTATCAGCTGAACGTTAATAGGGAGGTCACAACACGGCAAGCGCATGAGGGGAGGTCTGTTGAGGTTTGGCAGCTTAAATTCTGTTTGCCTACTCCTGTTTGGAGAACAAGTACTCAACTAGAACAGAGCTAGATTGAACCTAACTTAAACTCAAATCATACGATAGAAAAGGATGGAATCACATCTGAGCCAGTATTAGGTAGACACATTCTGTCAATCTTTTCTTTCTATTCTTTTTTCCTTTGCTCTTCATCCGGGGTAACAATGATCAAGTCTCAACATTCTCCTCTGGTTTTGCAGAACATAGAATTTAAACTGTATGACGCACACTGTGACAGTACAAATGAAGAAAATAATGACAATGGCCCTGGTTCTCACTACAGTTTCCTCTTTGGCCAAGGGCTTGACGCTCTGAGCACATTTGATGAAGGATAATCTCAAGAAGAATGAACTTGATCCGATAGTTAATGAGAAATTGCTTGCAGTTTAAGTTCGACCCTGCCAGCAGAACTTTGAGGGTAATTTTCTTCTGCTTTTGATGCAGGGCTGGAAAGTCATGAGTCTAGTTCCTAAGGCAACAAGTTTCATGCAATCTGAAGTCTTCTAGAGAAAGTTATGGTCAAACTACTAAGTGCTCCACAGTTTTACCCTAAAATAAGTCTTCTACTGTTTCTATGTCCTATGTCTTCTATCTATTCCAAGAATCGTCTCGAGTCAAGAGCCAATCTTCTATGTATGATTTTTCTAGAGAATGTAGGTCTTGTCTTGGAAAATAAAAGATTAGGTGTCTTGGAATTTGCCTAGCTTAGAGGGTAGTGCCAAATTGAGTTTACATAAACCTCTCTAGGGCCTCCTCCTTAACGGGTTGGAGTGTTTTCTTTAATTTCGGATTTTATACCTTGGATTAGAGTACCTTTAAAACTTTGTTTCTCATTTGATGTATTCCACTGAATGGTCAGTTATATGCTCTCTATTCTAGGGTAGATTCCTTGAAAGTTGAGCATTTCCATTGTCGCATTTGACTTTCCTTCTCAATCTTTGAAAACTCCGACATCGTCAACATCTAAAACCCACCTAGTTGCATTGTGTTGATTCTCCACGGAGAAGATAACCATGGCTAGGGAAAAGCGACAACAAGAGTGGAGTAACTTTTTTTCCTCTTTCCATCATGAAAAACCATCTGTCTTGTTCAAAACCATTTTCATATCACCAATTCCAACTGTCTACTTTCTATCCAAAAATGAACAAGACAAAGTACATGCTCCTGCATAACGAAGATAAAAAGGCAGGCAAATGGTTTTCTCAGTTCACGGCGCTGGATGATGATTATAGTGATTCTTCTCCTTTTTCTTTGCCAAGGCAACCTCTTGCACTCCTCGCAGCAGCCTCCATAGCCGCTGCCCTGGCAGCAGAATCCATCTCTTTGCTAGAATTTTTCTTTTTTGAGGATGTCAGTTTCTTAAGCCGCTCTTTCATGTCAATGGTAGAATTATCTTCGAAGTTCTCGGTCGCAGTAGTTTCATCTATTCTAGCTCCTACTTCTGTGCCACCAAGTTGCAGTGGCACTTCTTTGACCTTTTTCAAAGACTTGTCCTTCTTCTTTTTCTTTTTCATTATTTTGCTTTCTCCAGGAGCATTCTCCTTCTTATCCACTTCTCCAGTGGACTCCACTGGTTTCTGCATCTGTTCATCATCTGCAAGGATATACACAAAAATGAACTCCTTCCACAAAGGGAAAATCAGGAAGAGAAATCAATTTAGTCCTTCTAGTGGAATTGAAGCTGTAGAATGCTCAGTTTTTTCTCTGACACATATGATACATCCAAAACAATCGCAAACAGATAGCAAGAAATCCAGGCAAAACAGTGAACACCAATATTCCACTTGTTGAATAATCAAAGTATTCAGAAGAGTTCATGTATTCAGCAAGAAATAAACAAAACAAGGGATATTGCTCTCATCTCCATCTATAACAAAACAAATTTAAACAACTGAGAGATGTTATATGGATTGAAAAAAGGAGCAATTACTTAGAATCTCCAAGATTATTGCCTGTGGGAGTATATGAACCTTACAATTCCTTCACAGGAGCTGACAGAGAAAACTATGTTCCATGTGTGGAAACAAATCCTATAATCCACTAAACTAAAAAGTATCATCCTGCAATGGAAAAGTACAAGGTGATAGAATGTGATTTTGAATAGAAGGGAGCATTCAAAAGTTCCATACTACATAAAGAATGGTTGACATTTGGCCCAAAAGAACTCTGACAGAGTAAAGCCAAAGACAATGCTATTCCAGAGAGAAAAAGGACGATAAATTACCTTGTGTTCCATCTTGGCTGTTTTTCTCTGTGTTCAGATAACCAAACTCAGCAAGAACAGCTTCAAGTTCTTCAAGCCCTTTTTTCTTCAGTTCCTTCTTGGAAAGCTGCCTTCCAGTCTCTTTAGAAGCAGGAGGAGCTTCAATAGGCATCTTTGTAACAGGTTCTGCGTCCACAGCAACTTCAGGTTCATTTCCAATTTCTTCTGTGCCTTCATCACCCACTTCAACAAGACCATCATCACTCTCGCTTTCCTAAGGTCAAAAGAGGAAAGTTTTCAAATGGCATCACAACATACGAGAGTAGCTCGCTATAATTATCACATATGAACATATGGCCATCAGGAACATATTTTGGGTACCACGCGGCATCGAGAAGATATTTTAGTGGATAACAGAACTCAAAAAATGAAAATGGAACATTGATCAGATTCTATGCGGACACCACACATGAAAAGCATAACATCCTTCAATGAAACAGCTGAAACCGCTGATGTCCTACCATACTTATTACGACTAATCGGTTAACTGAACTGTTGAAGATTGAATTGATTAAATTAGTTTCACCCACTCAACTTGATTTCAAAGAAATATGACAAGTAAAAGATCTTCACTGAGGACATCTCTTTTAGGGGTGAAAAGTTACTTTATATGGATTAATTAGTTGACCTCTGTTTTGATTGCAAGTTAAGACATTAATTCCCAGTTTTAGGTCCCAAAGTTTAAGCATTGTGGATTGCAACTTCTGGATTGCTATCGACAGGGATCACAACTTTTTACAGTAAAACAGGTCGGAATTAATTAAATTGCAACAAGTGACAACGATGGTAGAAAGGCAAAGATTAAGGGCATGGACGAATATAAAATGTAACTCAAAGGGGATTAGCGAAACAAAATCATCAGTTCAGGGTGTCATTGCTTTATGCACTCCCCATAGCTTAAGCTTGATGAATCCCTTTTTAATCAGAATCTAGGCTACACAAATGGATGAATTCAAAATACTATAAGCTTTGGCCTTGATTTAAAAGTTGAACAGAGAAAACCTTGTTGCGGCCAGATGATATTAAGAAATACAAATTGAAGTAACCTGTGTCCACTGTTACTGGTCTGGATTAAACATCTAAACCAAATGGAAAATATTGGAAATTGGTCCCCTCAAAATATATCTAGCCAAAAAAGATAGTCATTCCCCCCATCAAAATAGCACTGACAACCTTGTTATAGGTTGATAACATATCAAGTTTGCTTATTTATGGCACCAATAGGTGCAATCCATTAAAAAATCCAAATGCTAATAGACCCATCTGAAGCTTGACAAAATAATTAGTCCACATAATCTGTGCAAGGCAGAAGAGTTCAGTGAATGGCTGTCCTTTCTACGAAAAACTTAACCTCAGAGCTATTTTTCATGCAGCTGCCCTTTGGTAAGTATTTCTCTTCCATTCTTGTCTTCCTGCAGTATCGAAAGAACAGGAAGAGAATAACATTAGATTGATTTCTCTCAACTGTCCTCCAAAGGTCGTGCGGACCGATAATTTCCATCCTAAAACCATAGCTCAGGAACAACTTTTCAGACCAGCAGAACTAAAGCTCTGTTACCACCAGACTACTCCCAGATTACTAACATCACTTACGGTCAAAGAACGGTCGGACGTTACAGCTTTATTGTTCAGCTAAAACATACACAATACATTTAGCAAGGTCCATATTCATACTGTAGATCAAGCCAGGTATCGTGTTTAAGCAGCTTTTACTTGTAAAGGGTACAAAAATTAAACGAGCTGCTCCCAAGTGGCACAAGCATCACGATCACAAGGTTCCCGTGACCAGAACCGTACATAATCAAGGAAGACCTCCCAATGCTATAAGTTTCCCCAAGAGCTTCTGGAACGTTTCCAGGGACGGGCGAGACAGTCATTACGCCGAGGATCTAGATCTCTCTTGGCATAAATGCCGGTAGTTGGTAAATTATAGGATACGATCTCGTCCACCGAATCGAAATACGATCAATGGATATAATCCGAGGGCCTCAACTATAAGAAGGGTGCCCTCGCCCTCATTATAATCATTCAACCAATGTTCTATTCTCTCGTTCAAAGCTTCTCTTTCTAAGATCTCTCTGATCCAGGTGAGCAAGTGAGTGAGTGATCAGCCTTCAAAGTGAGTGAGTGAGTGAGCGATCAGCCTTCAAGTGAGTGAGCGATCAACCCAAGAAAGGCTTGGCTTAGGCACTCTGCATTTATCACTCCATGGGAACCTTTCATTATAAGGTTATGCCCTTCGAACTGAATAATGCAAAGGCAACTTACCAACGAGCTATAGTAACGCTATTCCATAATATGATACATCACTATTCCAAAATATGATACATCAAGAGATTGATGTCTATGTTGATGATATGATTGTAAAGACTCGATCTGGAAGAAGTCATGTCGAAACTGAAGAAGCTATTTGATCAACTCCACGAATTCAAGCTTCAACTAAATCCCGCTAAATGCCTGTTCGGAGCAACATCCAGTAAATTACTCGGATTCATCGTGAGCAGTAAAGGGATTGAGATAGACCCATCTAAAGCTAAGGCCATATGTGAGCTGCAACCTCCGTCAACGGTGAAAGAAGTCCGGAGCTTTTTGGGGAGATTGAATTACATTGCTCGATTCATTTCCCAACTTTTTGAAACTGCGACAATGTCGCAGTTTCAGCCCTGAGGATGCTGGCAGGTTGTTTCCGAAGTTGTGGCCTTTATGACCTGACTTGCTTCCTAGTAGCAGTCGAGTTTGTTAATCTAATTTGTCATTGTCTAGTTAGTAGTTCCCCTTCAATTTTGAAGGCCATAGGTAGTGGTGCAGTTGGGCCAGGTTATTTCCTTCTTCTAGGTATTATGTACGGATTCTTGCATTCATGAATGGAGTATAGATAAGTGACTTTTCTACTCCATCTAGAACACAATGACATGTTTTTTCATTCGGGAGTAGCGTACTGCTACATATACTCACGGATTTGATGTAGTTACATCCACACATTTTAAGTTTTGTTTTTGAAGCATTTGTTCTCGTGAAGATTATACTTTCACAAGAACAGCCACTGGACAGTCTTGAAATTCTGCTTCAACCAAAGAGTGACATTACTCACCTATTTAGTAGACCCAATGGAATTTTCCATACTGAAAACAATCAAAAAGTTCAGTCAAAATAGTCACGGGCACAAGGTGTATACGGTCTAGAATTTCAGTGGTTACCGGAAGCAACTTTCCATACCTGGTTATGATAACAAAATTCAAATGTGTTCCCCCTATTCACTCCTTATTAAATTAACACTACAAATATCCTACTTCTAAGACAATGATACTACAAAAGTAAAATAACATTTGGTAGAGGTACAAATTTGGTACACTAGTAAACTATTACATGCTACCTAACTTAATAATTTGATAATAAAATTAAATGAAAACTAATATAGAGTAAATTTATCAAAAATATATCAGTTTTGGATAACTTTATCAAATGTATAGCAATTTATTTGAAATAAATTTATCATAAATATATTAGGTTGGGTTAAACCCCTTAAAAGTAATTGATATTTCGTTCTATTTCTTTAGGGGCTTTAGGTCACTGACGAGGGAATGCCATGCAGCCAAATTGTTCTCAAAGCATATAAAAATAGAGGAACATGTATGTTATCCATAATTAGCTCTGTTCAGCCACGCTGAATGCTTGTGAGTGTTCATGCATTACTTGGTTATTGATCGCCAACTTTGATCCTCCTAAACACTTTTTGAGCCTAACAATTCTTTTGTTTCTCACCAATGAATCAAGCTTATGTTACGTCCCTAGCAAAACTGCACCTACTAACGGCTAATAAACTAGACATGCATAAAGCATATATCTACGTTAATTTTCAGTCATAAACAATTGAAACAAGCTAAGATATTTTGGTAACATCTGTATGTATAGAGCTCCTGATCAGGACCATAATTCTGAAAATGAATCAAAGCTCGTGGAATTAATAAAGTTTCTGACAGGGTACTACTAATGGGTTAGAAACAATAATGGACCTGTTTTTCAGCTGCACATTGTACTGTATCATTGAACGATTGGATAACGAACTAATAGGGGTGGAACGGGAAAAAGTCAATTTACTTGTTCGTGTTCTTTATATTTTTCACTTGTCCTGAGTGTGATCCAAGAGAGCCTAACGATCAGCCGTGACACAAGCACGTATGCACAAGTACACGAATTGACCAAGCTATTCACTCCTTCATTTCCTCTTCAGTCCCTCCTCCTGCCGAGATTGCGCAATCTTCTCTCCACACATAGACAGCCCCACACGGATGAGGGTTCTAGTGAAGAAAAGATTCAAAGTTTCTTTTTATATACACGAAACATGCTATTTGCTAATTCAATATGAAAGCCTTCCAAACATCCAACGCAGTAGCACCTACATGGTCAACATTTCCAATAGGGTTATGTTGAGGGAAAAGATACTCCTATACCACCGTCACTCATTTTCGCTTTATCCCAAATAAATTTTTTGAACACCAAAAACAACAAATTGGTTCACTCGTAACAAATTTATCATAAATTAATTTTTTTATTACAAAAACCCCATTTGGTAAATATGCTTGCGCTCCTCGTTCTTTCAATCAAGTAATATTTGGGTTTCTTTGGGTTTAAGGCTTAAATTTGAAGTTTAGTAAAAATTGATTTTTGTTCTAAAACTATTTTTCTATTCTAGACTTGTTAATGAAATAGGAATCCATTTGATAAAATGAATTCTTCTTTTTTTTTTATAAAAGCTTTTAGATGGTGTAAAAGTTAAATTTTTTCATAGGCTGAAGCTAAAAAGGCTATATGAAACAAATTCGGAAAATTAACCTTGCCACGTCATCATAAAGTCCACGTCATCGCGCCCCGTTTGCTGCCGTTCTGCACACTCCGCTCGGTGAAAAGCGAAGTCAAAGTCATCGTAGACCATGCGGCCCCGCGCCGTACACGAGCACGGAAGCGCCTCTTTTCGATTTTCCCTTACTATCCTCCTCCCAAACCATGATTTACAAGCGAACCACGCCAGGAAGCCACGTGATTATGACTTCAGTTGAGGGCATAATCGACATTTCATTGCGAACTTCAATCCCTAAAGTGCCCGGGAGATCCCAAACAAAATCTCTCATCAGCCATTTTTAAAACGCCCTACCTCACTCTCCTAATCCTCCGACGAGCAAAAGAACCAAAAACAATGACCGACGCGTCCACCGACCGCCGCCCGACCGCCGCCACCGCCGCCGCCCTCCTCCTCGCCGCCTTCCTCGCGCTCGGCCTAATCCCCAATGTCTCGGCCGAGCCCGCCCCGGCCCCGCCGGCGCCGGCGTCGGCGTGCGGGGCCGAGTCCCGCGGCGGGTGCCACGACAGGGCCGAGGCCCTGAAGCTCAAGGTGGTGGCGATCGCGGCCATCTTGGCCACGAGCATGATCGGGGTCGGCGCCCCGCTGTTCTCCCGGGAGGTCCCCGCGCTGAAGCCCGACCGGAAGCTGTTCATCGTCGTCAAGGCCTTCGCCTCCGGGGTCATACTGGCCACGGGGTACATGCACGTGATGCCCGACTCCTTCGACGACCTGCGGTCCGAGTGCCTGCCCGAGGTCCCGTGGAGGAAGTTCCCGTTCACCACGTTCGTGGCGATGCTCTCGGCCGTGATCACTCTGATGGTGGACTCGTACGCCATGGCCTACTACAAGAAAATCAATGCCAAGATAAGCGGCGGTGGCAGCAGCGGGGATGCGAATGTTCAAGCGAAGGACGCGAAGGACGCGGTGGTGGGGTTAGAGCATGGAGGGGCCGATGCGCACCTGCACGGCGGCGCCGCCGGCGCGATCGAGGGAGAGAAGGCGCAGCTGCTGAGGCATAGAGTCGTTGCTCAGGTGCTGGAGCTGGGCATCGTGGTGCACTCGGTGGTGATCGGCCTCTCGTTGGGGGCCTCCAACAATCCATGCACCATCCGGCCGCTCATCGCCGCCCTCTGCTTCCACCAGATGTTCGAGGGGATGGGCCTCGGCGGGTGCATACTACAGGTACGTCGATCAATTCCCGACACGACACGACACGAGAACCCCATGTGTTCAGTCAGCTACTTTCGGCTATGGTAGGATGCTAACACGAACGAGTGACGTGGTTGACAGGCGGAGTTCGGGCTTAAGGTGAAGTCGATCATGGCCTTCTTCTTCTCGGCCACCACGCCGTTCGGGATTGCGCTCGGGATCGGCCTGTCGAACGTGTACAGCGACAGCTCCCCGGCGGCGCTGATCGTGGAGGGGCTGCTGAACGCGTCGTCGGCAGGTTTGCTGAACTACATGGCCCTCGTGGACCTCCTCGCTGCCGATTTCCTGGGCCCGAGGTTGCAGGCCGACATGAAGCTCCAATCGTGGGCCTACGTCGCGGTCCTGTTCGGGGCCGGATTCATGGCCCTGATGGCTAAATGGGCCTAGCTTTATTTTTATTTTTATTTTTCTAGTGAATTAGGTGTTTTATTCCTTTTTGTCTATTTCAAAATTCGTATGTTTAGAATCGTGTTGCTTTTCAGGGAGGGAATGGAATTATTGGCGGTGAAAATTTTCATTTATGGCGTCGATATTTCTTGAATCCAAAGAATTTTCGGTGGATATTCAGTCAAAGTTCCATTTAAATCAAGCTTAAGGCTCGAATTCTTTTAGCCCGATAAGAAAACCTGACCAAATCAAGTAGAATTAAGGTCGTATCAAATCGATCTAGTTAGGGCGAGCCCATTACAAAATAAGTTCTGGTTTTCTTTCTTTCTTTCTTTTTTTAAGATCCAAAGTACAAATCTTTATGATATGCGTGTACGGTTTTTAAGTAAGCTACGATGTAGCGCCAAAGGAGTCCCAAGTTAATAAGCAATCATCAGCTGCCACTATGCAAATTGTCAGCAGTTACTGCAAATCTAAGATTAATTTCTCATGATAGACACTTTTAACTGCTCCAAAGTGGAAGTGTGGTATCAGTGATTCACTGCACAAGGGAAACAACACTCCTAAAGGAAATTCGGCACTCACTAGTATCCTGTAATTTCCATATTTTGTACTCTCTTTACGGTCGTCTTCTTATTCCAATTTTTGGGTTGTTCTAGTGGCCAGCATACGGGATTGGGATTGGGTAGCCCTTCTGTTCTGCCCCAAAATAGAGCTGAAACCAGTATTTATCTATCAGGAAGGACTTCACAAGCTAGACTAGCATTAATCAATAAACCAAATTAGGTGATAAACAAGCAAAGAACTATAACAAAGTGTGAAAAAGTACTCTTTATGTTCATTTCAACATTACCGAGAAATTTGCTTATGTGCTTGCATAAGTCACCGAACTATGCACAATCGTGATGCTCCAACACAGGGCATACAGACAAAAAATCAAAAGGAAGCAGCAATCAAGACTGTACCTGTCTTCACCGACACAATAAATCCATTCACCTTTTGGTGATACACAGGCAGAATTGTTAATGTGAATTCTGAACTGACATTGTAGATGCTTTCATTATTACGATAAAAGTCTAGCAATTTCTCAATTATTTTATTGGGTGTTAAAGTTGATGGATCGCACACCTGCATGATCACCTTATATGTTAGAAAGTAATAAAATGAATTCAATTCAAGCTATTTGATAAAATATTTTTTAATGAAAAGAATGGGATCAAAAAGGCATTAGAGAAATCAAGCAGATTGACCTTGATCTTCAAATCACTTTTTGCCTTTCTTTTTCTTAGAGTCTGAAATTAGGAGGGTGTCTATTCGTCACCGTCTCACGTTGGCATCCTACCTTTTTAACCTTGGCTCTACCTAAAGAAATTTGAAGAAAAGAAAGGCAATTTTTACATCGCAGTCTTGCATTCAAGGTCGTATCTTTTTTAACACCATTCTAAAATATCATATGGCGGTCGAGTTGTATTTGACACGTGTAGTGCTAACACATTAAGATATGCAGGTTAGATTGAACAAATTCCCTATTTTAACGTAACGATTATGTCACAAAAAAATATTAGTGAGATAAAAGTATTTGCAATAATCAACTTAGGTTAGCAATATTTAGGAATATGGCATTGACTTACACAACGCACTCCCAAAATTTTTGTCATCAATGGGTAATGTACAAATTGTGTCCAAAGTTTGAAAATACGCTTCTTTTTTTTTTTTTTTTTCTAATGGAGTTTTGCATTGGCATCGATTTTTCTCAATGATGATCAGTTTGGTCGAGTACAATGGGGTTCAACTGGAGTATCCAATTTCTGTAATTTGACGTTCTTGTTATTGAGGACTTTTCCTTTTTTATTTAATTTATGTTTTTTTTCCTTAAAATATATATTTTTACCAAAGTGACTATGTTTATTAATTTTGTTTGATATTATTGTTGATATTTATTTTTGTATCGTGAGTATTGAGTAATTAGTCTATATACATTTTTTTTTTTTTTTTTTTTGCATTTTCTCTCCGGCAAATCATCTTGGCTACAAGTTCACTCTCTACAACTTCGTGTAAGACTTCCCAACCAATTGGATGACCAAAGTTGGATGGCATACATCAATACCAATATATAATTCGTTTGCCTTGGGCATTAGACATGTCCCAATGCTACACTAGTTGATATCCAAATTTTTATTGACCATTTAAGCGTTCATTTTGCAAAAATATAGAAAAAAAAAATATAGCATAAAAAAATACAATAATAAATAAGAGAAAATAAAGCTTGATTAGCCCATGCATTCATTGAAGAGTTTTTCGTCAAAAAGAGGACAAAATTGAGGGGGCTTTGTGGGAGGACTCAGGGACCTTTTGATGCCATGCCAAGGTTTTGGCCCCAGTTTCCTCATAAGAGAGTTTCTCAACAGACTTCATCAAAAACTTCAGTTGTTTCCAACTTTTTCATGTACACACATGAAAAAGTTCCTAAGGAGTGGCAGGTTATCAGGAAAAAGTTCCTAAGATTCATGTTGTTGAATTTGTATTCTTCTTCTCCTAGAGATAAGTTTGCATGCATTTCCTGTATAATAATAAGGAATTACACAAAAATGTCTTCTCTTGGAACTGCAACTTTGACATGGCATCAGTAAGCTCCTATCTATCTATAGTGCTAGCGAAAAGATGTCGGGTATCAACCAAGCCAAAACATATTGAAAGGGGTCCCGAAGGGCACTTTGGTAGGGTCTTGATGACGACCTCGCCCATCAAACAAAGACCGCTCTGAGGTTAGTCTGCACTCCAGTAGAGATGGTGCCGTGCCGGACTCAACAGACCTGCAGACCAAACGCTCTGTGTGGAAGCGAGGTGGCTACAATGGTCGTCCTCTCACACCCCTTTTGATTAGTTTCGTCGCTCATCCAGTGGTGATTTGATCTAATTAGGCCATTGTTTTAAACCCATTGGCTAATTTAGCCACTGGTACAGTTTCTTGATTCTTGTCTAGTTACTCACAGATGTCGTGTGATTGTTTTAGGTTGTACCGACGGCATGACCCACGGTTAGGATTCCTCCAGTAATCATCTCAAGCACTTTTTGTTAGGCTCTTTCGGTTTGAAAATGAATAATCTAGGCACAATACTCAGAAACTAAAAATCGAGACGACATGATTAATTTTAGCTCGCGAGGCAGGATGGTAACATAATCGATCAGTCACCAAATGCTGAGAAGACGATGAAAGATGCTACACAAGACAGTGAAATAGGTTGTACTTGATAAATATTAATCGGGATAAAAAAATGCAGGCCTTATGTGCTGCGCATGATCCAAGCTTGCTAGTTGCAAGAAGATCATGAGGTCAACAAAATAAAAATGCTGAACAGGATGAAAGAACAGATGTAATATACTTGACAGATTAATCGGTGAACCAGAAATTCAAGATGCGGCAGCCGACGTGGAGTTGTCAAAGGTCGTACCAACATGCTGAATGACAAAACCGTAGATCTTCCGCTTCAGTTGCTCGATCTTTTCCATAAGGAACTCATCGCTTTTAGGCACCGCACGATCCAACCAATCATTCACACGCTTCAAGTGTGACAAGACAGCTGTAACAGAGCCACAGTCGAGATTTAGTACTTTCCCGCCACCACACTGTCCGAACACCCGAAAGCCTGCAACCAAGGAATCCTCAATGAAACTGACAAACCACATTTGCATCTCAGACTGCAACTTCATTGCAAAGTCCACAGTTTCTTTCATTCCGTGACCCCTAGTCCATGCGCAGGCAGTGTCGGAACGTGACGGAGAAGCCACTTTCATTTGGTTCTTGCCATTTGCCTTCACAGAATGCCGTTTGAGCAACGTTTTCTGAAGAGCTGATGCTGGTTCACTATCTTGATTCGTTAAGAAATTGACAACCTCAAGATCAGTGGCCAAAGCTGCCTCCACCCAAATCGAGAATTTCGATTGTTCTGTGGGGATGATACTATCGTCAGCACAGGCACGGCTGTTAGAGAGAGATTTAACAACACCAGTCGATCTCACGACCTCATCATAAATGGAGAAGAACCGGTCAATGGAGGGCAAAGGATTCCCAGCCTTGGATGTGGAACACAGTTCTGAAAACATGCTGAAACAAATGATAAAGTGCAATTTTGCTCAGACAGTGCCATATCGAACTATACAACTATAAGTTTACGATGATACGACTAAAAGTTTAGAAGCACAAAACTGCTAATGATACATTCAGACATGTTTTACTGGCTTGGCTCAACAAATCACATAGCACAACATTTAAGCTCTCATTTATGCCGCATGCATGCTGTGCTTCTGTATGTTTATTAGCTCCTAGGTGAAAATCAGAACTGGCGTCAAGTTAGTACCTCAAATTCCTCACTAGTGACTCCGTAGCATTGGCCTCCTCCAATGCTTCAGCAGCTGCAATAGAGGCAATAAGTTTCCTCTGCATAGCCTCCTGCATTATTTAGTCAACATAAATTAGGATGACTTGGAAACAATTTGACCACTTTCAGCAATTCTCTGTTAATCAAATCTATACCGTTGACTGATGGATGATGAATTAAAAGAACTAAATTTTGCTCCGAAATAAAGAGCGAGATCATTCTTCATCGAAGCTCATACCTTCCCAAGCCTATTAAGTTCTTTGGAGACCGACTCGAGAGAAACACTGCCATCAGTCCATTTCTTATCATGAATGGTAATTCCAGGAATTGAAGTGGTCCGTTCTGGTGTTCCAGATTTTGCCTTCTCATCGCTTGACGGATCATCACCGTTCGACTTTCCACTGGTCACATCACTAAGACGTCTGGATATAGCAGCCTGAGAAAAAAGACACAATTTTAATTTGAAGTAAGAACCCATTTGTGGAGAGCTTCAAAGAACCACATTTTGAAATGGAAAGCTGTCATTTGAGGTTTTAGAAATCCGAGATTGCTACGAGACGTGAGCATTATCAAAAGGCTGATTGTCTTCTTTACCAAAACCATTTCCAGTGAGTGAAACCATTGTGGAATTCATCTCCACAGCCTCATACCAAATAGAGCACTACAAACAAATCTCAAGTTCATTGCATAGTACTCAAGTCAGTAATGTGACAGGGTTATTCTTTCCTTTTTTGTCTTATTCAATCAAGCGCAATTTGTCCATTGCTTCTTCCTCTCATCGAGAACTAACAGAAACACAGGTCAATCCACAGATGTACACCTTTTCCCACGAAATAACAGCAGAGAAATGTGAATCAAATGAACAGACAAGCACCCAAATTTTCATAAGCATGATGATAAAAACCAAACCTTTAGCGAACGTCTGGTCTGCTCTGGATCTAAGGTAATCATTATAACCCGGTCACGCCTATAGTTAATTCGCTGATACGACAGGAAAAGATAGATACCTGAGTCCGCAAAATCGCCTGCAGATCGGGTTTGTTCTTTCCAGGAGCCTTCTCTTTCTGCTCCGTTGCTGGAGCTGCTGATGCTGATGCAGGCTGCTCGTCCCAGTTCTTCCGGCCTGCCTTCCCCGAACCCACTAACGCCTCCGAGACCTTCGAAATCCCAGCAGCGAGTGTCACCATCTTCTTCTTGCTCGCCGAGTCCATCACCATTGGCGACATCTTCACACCACTAGACAATCTCCTCCCCGGCGAAAGGGAAGCCCTCCTCGCGCTTGGAGACGCCTGCCTCCGAGCGTTCGGCGACGGTTGCCGGTACCTCGACGGCACTATAATCGCCGGTTCCTTCGAGTTCCTCCTGTTCTCTTCCTTGGCAGCAGCCAAGCTCGGCACGATGCACTTGGAGGGTGCCGGGGACGCCGACCGCTTCCCCTTTCCAGCAGGCGACGGATCTCTCTCCGCAACGGGGGCAATTTTCTTCCCGACCGACGCCGACCTCTTCGCCGTCGCGGGGGACGAGAATCTCGAGGGCTTCTGAGCAGAAACCCTCGCCTCCGCATCGGAGTTCAAGTTAGGCAAATTGTCCCTGGGCGCGAGGGGCTGCCTCGACCTAGGCCTCTCCGCCTTCGGCTCCTCCCTGTCGCTCTCCGCCCTCGCCACGCCACCATCATCCTCGGGGCGGCCGCGGGAGAGGAAGGCGGCGATGGGGTCGTCGGCGGCGGGGGCGGAGGGGTCGGGGTCGGAGGCGGGCTGGATGACGAAGTCGCGGCGGGAGGGGGAGAGGCGGGCGACGAGGGGGTCGGGGGAGCCGAGGAAGGGGTGGCGGCCGGGGAGGGGGCGGAGGCCGGCGGCGCGGGGGACGGGGGAGTCGGGGGCGAGGAGGAGGCGGTCGAGGTGGACGAAGTGGCCGAGCTGGAGGCGGTTGGAGAGGATGAGGTCGGCGTCGCGGTCGGAGAGGGAGACGTAGGTGGAGTGGAGGGAGTCGGAGAGGTGGAGGAGGAACCCCCGGTTGGGCCACAGGTCGTCCGGGCCGGAGAGGGCCGGCACGATGCCGATGACCTGCAGCAGCGCCGACCGGTGCTCCCCGGCCACGCGGGCGTTGCTCGAGTTCATCGACTGCAGCAGCTTCAGCAGGATCCCCTGCGTGAGCGTCGCCATGCTTCCCTCCTTCGGTTGCTCTGCGCTTCTGCTTCGGTGCTGTCGTGTGCGGAGGATCGTCTGCTTCGGTGAAGAAGAAGAAGGAGAGAAGATGAGAGAAAGTGGGGGGGCTGAATTTGTCCGTTACGAGATTCAAATTCAAAATGCCGCGATTATCATTTTTTCTTTTTTCTTTTAAAAAAATAAAAATAATTTTAAGTAAGAGAAAGGTTGTGGGGGAAAGGAGATGGAACGGGATAGCGGCAACGGCAAGTAAGCGGATCCCGTTGTCGAGGCGAGGGGCGTTACGGGGTTGGAGAGAGAACGGGGCGATCCGATCTGGGAGTGGGGCCCAGTTGGGTCCTTCCACTTCTGGAAAAAGTAACCGTCTTCTTCCGTGAAAGGCAGAAGAGAAAGAAAGGACAAAAAAAGAATTTTCTTTTTGTTGATTTTTGAATGTCGATATATTCAAAACCCCAGTTTTTGGGAATTTCTGCCCCGATCTTATTTGATCTTATTTTATTTCGACTCAATTTTCTCTCTTGTAATTTTCTTAACTCTTGCGTAGTAATTGATCAAATATAACATGTTTTGCTGTATATTCTTTTAAACCGAAGCCGACACACTAAACTCGAATTAATAGAATGATAAGATTGAATATTTTTTAATAATTCAAAAATAAAATTGAATGTGTATTTAAATTTCATAGATCACAATGAACAAATTAAAAGTTTAAAGATCACGTTATATATTAAATCAAATTTCAAAAATCATTTATGTATTACGCTAAAACATTATCATTGGTGATTTTTGAGTGTCGATATTCAAGCTCCCAAGTTTTAGGAATTTTTACTGATCTCATTTAATTCAACTCAATTTCAATTTTCTCTCTTATAACTTTCTTTACTTTTGTGCAGTAATCGATCAAATATAACATAATTTGCGGTATATTTATTTAAACCAAAGCCGCTGCCCGAATATCGACATTTGAAACTAAAAAGTAAATAGAAACGCCGACGAGGCTTTTACAAAACAGACTACAAGCATTGGTCTACCAGCCCAAAGCTGGAAATTCTAAGAAACAAACCGTCCAAAAAATTAAAAAAATCCAATCTCATATTTCGTAACCTTTAGACTGTGATCTCTCGTAACAGACAGATGAATCTTAAACATCCATCAGCTCGCTTTTCTCGAACCATAAGCAGCATTTGCATGGACACCGGACTCGATTCGATAAAAGAACTGTAACCCGTCAACGACGAGTTTCCTCCTTGTTTCTTCTCTAGTTTCGATCGAGTTAGAAAAAAACCACCTTCCTAATCGTTAGGCGAGAGGCCGTGTTTAGCCCTCCGCGTAACTGTTCCTACCACGCTTATGTCTTCCCTTCAGCAGGGTGACTAGAGTCATCGGAATCTTCCTTGAAGCATGCTTCGGGCAGCCTGAAACTCAGGCAGTACATTGCCTGCAAAACCAACCATGCCCAACACTCAATAGGAAGGCCCATGAGGGCATCCTTTAACACAGAACATAGTTGAAATGCTTGGAGTGCTTGCCAGAGAGTACCTTATTCGGAGCCACATCCCTAACCTTGTGGAACATCGGCTCGCTAATAGAGGCATCGAGGGCTTGTTCTGCTACCTGTTGGAATCGGAAGTGTGTTCACAGGACGATGAATGATAAAACATCCAAGGAAAGTGCGGCTATGCAGGCTAGAATACTCTCTTGTGAAACTCTTCATGTTGATAGCAAACAAAAAGGTTAAAAATGGAAAATGCTGCTGATTGCAGGCTTATCCCATTATAGACAAACGAGAAGTTAAAAGATCCCAAAGTTGAACCAAACATTCTGACCCAAAAAAAAAAAGTCAGACCTAACAGACCTGCGATCATCGAATCCTCATAGTTGCAACAGTTTGTCATGGGGTGGTACATTTAAGATTACATTCTCCATGGCAAAACTTCAAAAGTCGACAGCGGAACTAAAAATTGAGGAAATTGAATAAAAATGTGCTGACGACCCTCTTTTGGCCTTGCAGTAGCAATGATGTGGAAGTCTGGTACAATATTTCCCAGACAAATCCATCTCCCCTAAGCTATCTATAATCTTCAGATTTCAGTTCTTAAGTAATCCCAGAAGACAGAGATAATAAGCACAACAGGAAAACTAAGATAAGGACAAGGTTCCTGAAATCTCCAAGAAAATTTTTGAGTTCACTCTAAATTGTTTTGCCCTGGTAAATTTCATTGTAGTACCCACGTGAGAAATGCAACAACCAACAATTGCAATGAGGCACAGAAGCTCCATTTGTTTTGACTTATTCAGATTCAGTCCACATTAATACTGATTATGAGAAGTGCATTTATTTTATGAGAGCTTAAAGAATCAATGTAAAATCCATGAGAAAGCATAAAAACCAACTGGAAGTTAGGAAGTATATTGGTAACTGCCACCCAAACAAAGTCAAATCAACTTGAAGATTGCACATGTACGTGTTTAGACTTGCAAAAGACAATAACATTAACAGGTGGACATATATTTACGTTCCTGTAGAACAGAACTTACAGCCAGAATGGATTCTTCGGTTTCACTGGCCTTCATGAAACAATAGCAGTGGATCCAAGGAGAAAGTCCCTTCCAATATTTCCTGTGTATAAGCCCCCTAAATATATCTGAGGCAAAAAAGAATTAGAGACAAAATTGCCTTTCTGGATCTTCGACGCAGCTTTAAATATATATTTAGAAGTATTCTACGAAGTTGAAAGATGACGCAAAAAGTTTAGGAGAGAAAAGCGAAGAGGCCTTGGAGAAGAAGTGCATCAGCCTAAGTAAACATACACTACCCGACGTCTTGGATTTCTTTTTTATCAGAAAAGTGCAAATCAGAATTATCAATAATGCTTAAATTGCTGCATTAAATAACAAAACAGGGATTTAAGTTTGAAAGTATCATCACAATCAGCCATTAAGGTAGCAACTTGATGCATTATGCAACTATGCAATGTAAAGATATTTTGAAATATTTGAGGAGGCTATTGAAATAAAAAAATTTCTCCCACAAAGAATGCTATACTGACCACTCTTTCTATCTCGTCTGGTCTCTTCAACACAGATTTAAGGAATTGAAACAAACCCAACATGGTTTTTTCCCCATTGGAGAAGACATATTGAGACAGCAGATGTCAACAAAATTTCATGCTGTGCCAAATCACACGCGAGAGAAAGGGGGAGAGAGAGAGAGAGAGAGAGAGAGAGAGAGAGAGACCCAAAAATGTGAGAGCAGATGCAGGAAGGTTCATAACCAGATGATCAATGTGCTCCCATGTCTTAGAATAGGACAACTCACTGGCCCTGATTCGCTTGTTATTTCCTTTTCTTTTACTAGATACAAGTACACTACAATCTTTGGCATTGGAACCTGCCACAGAAATATGCAGAGAAAATGAATTATCTTGAATCTTGATTAAATGATGCAAGAATCAGTAAATGCACCACCATGCACAAAATCTTAAACAAACTAACACACACATGAAAAGCAGTTAACCTATTAAATGGTAAGAAAAAATGACAGTGATGCTTGTGTTACCTTCTTTAGAAGTATCTAATGGTCTTTTGGCTGCAGGAGCAGCTGGAACTGCACCAGCACATAAACCTTTTGGACCATCACCATTGCTTGCATTGTCATCGGGTACTACATCCATGTCAATTGCATGTCATACATTGGAGAATAACACTGAAACCCATCAAATTGCAAAAGGACAGCAATCAAATTGCAGCAAAACCATACCTGCGGTCCCATCTGGCTCTGCTTTCTGCTCTGACAATTCCCTATTGATCTCACACTCTTCAGCAAGAACATCAGATTCCATACTAGTTTTGGATTCAGGCAAAGACATCATTTGAGAAATGAATTTCCTCGCATCCAAGTTGAAAGCATGAATAAGGTCATCCACTTTGTTCAACTGTGCATTGATCTTCAAATATTTAACACTATCTGGGTTTAGGTCATTTGCATACACCATGCACCCCTTTTGAGCAGCTGGGATTGCAAAAGGACCAATGCCAGCAAACATGTCACATATGGTTTCCCCTCGTCGGAAATTAGATACAAGTCTTATATGTTCATGCTCCAGTCTTGAATTCCAATACACCAGACTGTAATCAAGCTTGAATGTTGCCCCATACTGCTTCACCTCTGTCACCATATCACTTTTTCCAGCCAAGACTTCAAATTTCGGCACACGAAACTCATTTGTGATTGTTCCAACTTTATTAACAACCGTCTGGATTCGTGGATAATTTTTCTGCTCATGTAAGACACAGTCATGTCTACAGATTATTGATGCTGCATACTTTATGCCGTATCTCTCTGAATGCTCAAGGCCTCAGGCAGCACACGCTTGTGTACTTAAAACATCCTAAAAACAGGAAATAAGCAGAACTACCACAGTGATGCTCTAAATGATACTCAGAACACATTCAGAAGAGAGCACAACACATTGCTGATTATGAACCACCAGCTCACATTTTGTGGCTTGATGTTGCACGTGTTTAAAATGCTGAGTTCAGAATGAAGACAAAAGAGTACAGGAGAAAAAATATGCAAGAAAATTTGACTAGTGTGCTGTGGACAATGGCACAGACAAAATAACCGACCAAAGAAACACAACATTCATTAAGCATGAGAGTTAGTAATACGTACGTCATAGATGACTTTAGCAATAACATCCTTGTAGGGAAGCAGTTCGTCATGTATATTCAAGTGTGCAATATGACCTGCACAAATCAGAAGACACCGTTACTTCCAGAAGATCACCTGGTTTTGAATAAAAATTGCCCATGAGGAAGCTTATCCAGAAATAAATTATAGAGGTTTTGTACATAACTATCGTTTCGAAAGATGTAGGTACCTCAACCCCGGGTGGGAGAATCTGCTTCAATAAATGATCTGCAGTCAAGGTCAACCAAAAGTTAATAAGTAATTGCAGCTCAAAGCAAACCCAAATGTCATCTACAAGGCATTTCCCCAGAAAATAATCAAAACAGCAAAGTATGTGCAAGGCCTGGCATTCCTGTGCAGCATCTCTAATGCTACAATACGTTACCATTAACTCCCCCCCCCCCCAAAAAAAAAACAAAAAAAAAAAAAAAACCACAACAAAAAAGGAAAATTGAAATAACTGTAAAGGGGACAAATGAAAGCACAGTAATTGAAAAGAATATGAACTTGAAAGATCCACTGGCACATAAAACTGATTAAAAACCTCGCTGCATTAAAAACTCATCATCTACAGAAGCCTAATATGAACTTTCTGAACAATTCATGGCACATATCCATTGCAAGTAAAGCAGAGTTGTCACTTTTAAGAATGTAGTGACTTCTCAGTCTAACAGAACATATAAGTTTATGTAGTCTGCAATATATGTCCAATGAACCTGGATCTGACCTGCACCCCAGTAGGAATAACCAAGTGTCAGTGAATAAGGGACAACTTCAATCTCGCACAGTTTCTTCATTTCATCGAGAACTTGTTCTGGAATATCTGACAAATCTGTCCCACCGAAAAAGAGGAAAAGGAAAACGACAATGCAAGCATTATTCACCCAATTACAACATAAAAACATATTGTTCTGACAGAGTAAATCAATATCATTGTTTGAACAACAAGTCATAACAACAAATAGCTTCCCTCCTAAGGCTCTAGACAGTCCCACACAAACAAGCATGTATCCCAAATGTTCCGGCATTTTCAAAATGCACTTTACAGGGACTGCAGACAAATATATATCTGGTGGCATAGAAACATCACGCTCGCCTTTTTGAAGTCCACAAACCACAAGACAAAACACAGAAACACCAAAGTCATCTCACTTGTTTTCCCAGAAATATATATCTTGAAAGCTACATCTCTTCAATATATTCCACAAGAATACTATGACGTAGGCTGAAGCAGGGTGACAAAGAAGGTAACACCTACCGTGGAAACCAAGTCCACCAAGTGCCAGCCAACATGCAGGATAACACACACAATTTACCGGTGCCGGACTAAATACAAATCAATGACAATGCACTTCCACCAGGCACGATCGCAATAATCCTAAGACATTTTACAAAGGCGGAACCTTTACATGGGGACGAGGGATTGGATTCTCACCAGAATGCTGGACCTTCTCAGACAATATCATCAGGCGATTCCTCTCGCACGTCGGATCTTCCGTGATCGGCTTTATCCGAGCCTTGTCCAGCAAGTAACTGCCAACGTCCCAAAGAACAAACAAACCAAAAAAAGGCGTCAAATTCGTGCACAGAATACAAGCGAAACCCACTCCAATCTCTCAAAACGCGCGCTCCCAAAGAAAGAAAAAGGGCTAAAGCTACGATCTTTGGACGTACCCGTTCAATGCCCGGGTGGCGACCTTGCAGAGCTCGCGAGGGATGCGGAGCGCCCACAGCTTCAGCTGGACGTCGAACTGGCTCTCGTCGAACATCTCCGTCGGCGGAAAACCCGAGCGATTCGCGAGGCGCTTCCGAATTGGGTTTCGATCCTCTCGATTGAACTTCCACGGCGGGGGAATTCGCAGCAGTTCTCGCGGCCGCCGCGGCGACGTCGGCGAAGGGTTCGAAGAGATGAAATCGGGAAGAGGAGGAGCGCGAGGGGAGATGGGGGGAAATGGCGTGCGGAGATGAGGAGGGAAGTGCTGGCGAATTCCGCTAGGGTTTTTCCGCAGGTTTTAGCGGGGAAGAAGAAGGGCTCATCTTCTTTCCCTCAGCTCAGCTCAACAGTTCAAATTGGAGCATTGAATAATGAATGGTACATACACTCTCCAAAAATATGTGACTTTTTCTTTCAATCAAACTCCAGTGTCATAACTTATTTGAATGATGTAATTTCTTAGTTCGATTGCTCGATTGTCACAAAATTTAAAAATGTTCACAACAAACACGTCAAATTTCTGACACTTAGATGAATATTATTAAAAAGTTACTAGCTCAATGGTACTTGTATGTTCTTATCTTTTTCTATTTTTCTTTTTATCTATTCTTTGGCTTGTCTTCTTCTCAATTCTCTCTCCCCTCAAGAGAGTCTTCCCAACATTAAAAGAAAACGGCACCGCATTATGACATGTGTGTTTTCCTTATTCTTTTTTTTTCGTTCGTTCATTTTTGTAAAAAATACAAATGATATTTTTGAAAAAAAAAATTTGAAATCATTTAATTTTCAGGAAAGAAATAGAATCTCATTAATCTTCATTTCTATAACAATTTTGAATCATAACAATGGCCTAAAGCAAGCGCGTCTCTTCATTTTATGGAGGAAGGGGGAATCAATTGAACTGAATCTAAGTAACCGACAAAAACATACCTTTCCATGTTCTTTTCTTCTCCTTCATCTTGAAAGAAATTGGATGTTTGAAATTAGATGATTTCCAAGAGTTGCTCCAACTCATTATGCGTAAGTTGTAAACTAGAGGTACTTATCGAGAGATTAACATGGTCACTTTTCTTCAAAAGAAAAAAAAAATTAATATACTCAATTTAAATGGTGTTTCAACCGGGTATAAAGTTGAGGTGGCAAAGGATATTATAAAGCCAAAATCAGAAATCGGAATCGCAGAGTCCTAGCCAAATTATTGATTATGCTTCTGATCTTTTCGCAGGTAGTGTGAAAAAAAGAGGCATATATACCAACTTTTCCTCTAACACATACTTGATCTATACTCAAATTTGCTGAACTTGAATTACATCAGGCCACAGTTCGAAATACTGACATGTATTTAATTTGGAGATATTACGGTCTCTGATGTATCGGGAAGCAAAACTGACTAGATGCGTCTGTTCCACTGCGAAGCTCGAGAGCATCCGCAAGCTCAGAGACAATGGCAGCTTCTGAAATACTCTTCTTCTTCATCCGTCATGCACATTGGATCGAAATTGCATCTACTATGAAATGCACAAGGCACAATGGTTAATGGCATACACAAAGCAACCGATGGCATGTCTGAAATTATTACATTGCCAGGATACCAAATTTATAGATTGTGTCACTCAAGCGAAACCAGTGTTAACTACTATGCCGCAGAGTAGGAGTACAAACCATGAGCATCCACCAAATTTAGAAGGCAAGACGTGGATATGTACTTATGCACGAGCTTCATACTTTTAACTCGTCTTCTGGAGCCAGTGGCGCAAAGAGAGCTTCCACCTCACTCTGTTCGACTTCCTCCACTGTTGCTGGTTGCCATTTTGGATTCTGCATAAGCATTCACGGGAGTTTGAGCACGGCCACATAAAATTCATACCAACAGAAGTTTTGTGAATCATGCCATGACTGACAAATTGTCAAGACAATATCATTACACAGCTCTAGTAGTATCTGATAGAGAAAAAGCACGCTGCTCAATTTACAAAGAAAACAGACAATACAAACAATTTCCATGAACATGAAACCAAGCACATGAACTTTCAAACAATATCTTCGTATTCCTTGATGCTCAAACGTGAATGTACATGTGAGACAGTAATAGATTTAAAAGTGAACCACGATCAAAGAAGTCGTGAATATTGTTGACGTATCGTATGCTGTTGATGTGCGTGTAATTTTTTTTTTTTTTTGGGGGGGGGGGGGGGTGGTTGGTTGGGGGGGTTTGCGTTGAAGAAGTTTTTTGGAAGACTACCTACATTGTATTGCAATAATACAGCTGTTTTACTGACATATATTCATGTTTCTTCTAAAAGATGGAAAAAGCCAGTGAGGATGCTACGCTGATATGCCAGACCATGGTATATTGCAATAGTTTGAATGCAACTGCATGATACTTGCCAACACAGTCATAAGACACTTGGGGTGTGGTTGTTTCACTGAAAATGAATCATTTGTAGAGCATTTTCTTAAAAGTCAAAATGAATGAACAAAAAATATTTTCATTGTCTACTGATATATTTAGATATGAAAAATGGTCGATAATGAAAACAATTTTCATTAATTAATTATCTCAAGGGATACAAGCAATTATTTTTTTTTTAAATGTTGTCTGAATCATTCATCCACGAAACAAACTAAGACTAGATGTAGAATAATTAAAAGATGCCAGAGCTGATTAATGAGAGGGTTGAAACAGTAATTGGAACCTGATCCTTATCCACCAGTACTGCACGGACACCTTCAGCAAAATCATTTCGCAGAGAAGACCTTACTGCTAGCCGATATTCAGTTCTCATTACACCACTCAGCTAAGCATGACAAAACAATGATGTTAGTATAAAATATGACATAAGACATACCAATTGCACACTTGACAATTGACTCCTCAACTAGGAAAGGAAGAGAAAGAGAGAGAGATTCCAGCATCCAATTCAGAACTTACTCTTGACAATTCAGCATCATTGTTTCTCAAGGCTGATGTAACTTTTGAGAAATGCTTCTGTGTCGTGCAAAGAGAGAATGGAGCACCTTTCCCAAGACCTTGAAGAGCATCAGTGGCCCACTCAACCACTGCCAAGATAGAGAGTATTCAACAAGACAATACACAGACTAAGTGAGCAACAAACTTCAGCATTACTATGATAGTATTGGAAAAATATAAAAGTTTTCAGCACATAAAGTGAACTAAGGAAACAAATTTATTTCATCTAATCATCAGTAGAACCTTAATTACCTTTGGCATCAGAGCTCTGCTGATGCTTTCTCAGCTCTGCAATTATCTCCACAACTGATTTATTTGCACCAAAGCATGCAACAATGTGAGGTAAGAGCAATTTTAACTGGGCCTCTGATTCAGATTCACCACTGAATCTTCCCATTAGTGCTCCAATGTCCTTGAAGGGATCTTCCGAGCTGCAACACAGATAAATATAAGGTTCTTCTTCTTAGCATCATGCTAACATATGTAACAAAAACACTGGCTCTATCTGGATCTTAGATTCTAAAAGAAAAATCTTTCAATTTGAACACTGCGATGTGTGATACAACAATCATCCTAAATGCACACTTATACTACATATATCAGTGAGTCTACCGAAATTTCTTTGCAAGGACAGAATTGTAGAAAACAGTACAAGATATGAGATAAAAAAACAACAAACGCATTATGTGCCTAGTATTTTTTTAGGGCCATACAATGTAGTAGCCAAAAGAGCCTCCTTTAAGGAACCCAAGTTGCTAGATGGCACATAATGCGTTCCAAGACCCACATATAGTGCATCAGAGGGTGTCGAGATCCTTTTTCCTGTCAATCCAAGATAGGCGCCTGAAAAAAGAGGACAGGTTAACCACTTCAGAAGTAGAAGGAAAAAATTAATGACAGGTGACAGCTTTGATTACTGTAGTACACTTATCCATATGCCAACAAGCTGACTATGAAGTTGCTTTCAGAGACACATACAAGATTATGTCACCTTCCAGACTCCAAAAGGAAGCAACACAAGTAGGGATTTGCAAATCATCCAGATGAATCTTAAATGACACAGACAGTACCTATCAGACAGGATCTATGCACGAAACGAAGAGCTTCATTTTTATTTTTTATTTTTTTGATACAAATGTTCCACAGACAAAAACGAGACTTTGTTCTTAACTGAACCAAACAAATATGCTCAAAATGCATTACATGTACACATGGTGTTAAGTGGGAAAATTATCTGAATTATACAGTAATAAAATATGATTGAGAGGTTTTGGATATCAGAAAAAGCTCTGAAGTATTCATGGATATAAACATAAGAAGGCAAAAGTAAGGTGAAATGATCTATTTCCATTTAAGGAAAGAGTTTCCATGTATTGTGGAGACAACATTCTTCAGTAATGCAAAGACAAACCATTAATAAATCTATTTGAACTTCAACGTGTCTACACAGTCCATCGAGGATTTGTTGAAGTCCTAAATGCAATAGTCACAAGATATATAGATACTCCTCTGTCATAAGAACCCGTGAGGTAAATCAGATACAATTCAGCTAGATAAGAGACACACTTCTCACTTTGATAAATTACATACCAACTGATCCATCTCCTGGACTCTGTGCTGCTATATAGGCAAACCCAACATCAGGGAAAAGACCAATTCCATTTTCTGGCATAGCAAGAAGTGTCCTCTGCATGGGTCATGATGAAGGGGAATTTAATGGAACAAAAACAGTATGTTAATCTAGAGTACATTGGAACCAACTGAAAGTTGATCATCCATACCTCTGTAATTACACGGAAATGACCATGACCAGAGAGGCCAATACCAAAGCCCATTGTAATGCCATCCATCAATGATACATACGGCTTTTTGTACTCTGATATTTTGCATATCAAAGAATACTCAGCAGAAAATACCTATACAAATGTGCAGTAGATAGGGGCATATCAACTTGAAGTGTAACAGTCGAGAAAAGTCATAACTTCCATACAGATGGCAAAGATCTAAGCTTCATAGGAGGAATATTCATCTATTCACCAAAAAATAAAAAATTCATCGATAGGAGCAACATCTAATTTATTCGTCAATCCCATATGCAATGATAATTACTACAAAGTTCACAGCTCATCCTCACATAAGTCTCTCATATTCCTAATAAAGGTAAACAAGAACAGAAGGGCGTCTAATGCTAATTTCCCATAAGAAGAACAAATTAAGGGATTCATCATTGACATCGTCACAATTCTAGGGATTCATCCATCATTGACATCATCGAGGAGCATCCCTCTGAGAGTGAATTAGCTAAGTTTCCTACTTAAGGAGCCTCAGGCTCCATATGATAGTGATTCGCGACTTAAACAAGTAGGTGGCATTGTTTAAGAAGTTATGGAGTAAACATGATATAAGAGTGTGACTCTATATTCCCTACTACAGTTTCCATTATGCATAAGCAAATTCCAAAACACCTCCACCGCCTACTATATGCACATCGTCAAGAGATACCAGCAGAACTCCGCGGACACAACATGCTCAGGATGTCCGCAGCCAGGTGCTCCATTACATAACATGCAGAAGCAAGAATTTGTCTACCCTGAACAAGGAAATCGCGCAAAAATATAAAATGAGAACCTTCGGCACGAGAGGAGTATTCTTATCCTTTCGAATCTCGGCGACAACGCTCTTGATATCCATTCCTGCATCAAGAAATCACGACATTCGATTCACATTCCCCCAAGGAAAGAAAGCTCCAGGTCTCCTCCCAATTTACCTGCCGAGAAGGCGCGAGCCGAACTGCCTTCCACGAGGACGCACTTCACCTTAGGGTCCGATTCCCACTCGTCCAGGAAGCTCTTGAACTTCACGTCCATGTCTGCGCCCAAAATCGAATCAGACACGCAATAAAAAAAAAAAAAAAACACTAAACCATCGCACAAACAGCATCATCTCCTCGCATCGACAACGGAAAGTCAAACTCCACAGGCTCTAAAGATTCCAACTCAATCGCGATCGCCAATCAAGAGCGCGCAGCTTAAAATCGAGCGGACCGACCGAGGTTCATGGCGTTGAGGGCCTTGGGGCGGTCGAGCGTGATGACGGCGACGCCGTTGGGGTGGACGGAGGACTTGACGAACTCTTCGCCGGCGGACGCCATGGTCGCGAGGCTCCGGCGAGGGACGGCGGCCTTCGGGAGAGCGAACCAGAAGGAACCGCCGAGGCTGCGGAGGCGACTGATCGGATGGTTACTGAGCAATCGAGAAGCTCCGATCAAGCTTGTCATGCTGGTTTGAGTGAGCTCGATGGTGGTTTTATCATCATCGCCGCCGTCGTCTTCGCCGTCCAGTGGAAGCACAGAGCGTCGTAAAAAAAAAGGGAAGAGAGAGAATTTTCCATAGTTGGACAAAATTGCCCTTAAAGTGCGATTTTTTTTTTCTTTTTTTGTCTAGTATCATCCGTTACCAGTTTTTTTTTTTTTTCAATCTATTATTTACCTATTTTACAAGCTATTATATGTGCTATGTATTGTGTACAGGTTGTGAAATTCTACTTCCTCACTCACGCATCCCACCCCAACTTCTAAGAATGTGGAAAATCGAACTCTCCACCCCTCTTCCAAGTAGAAAAAGTGATTATTAGGGCAATTTAATAATTTCTTTGGAATTAAAGGTGTGCATCCAACTTGAAAATCGGATTGAGCCAGTCGGGTTTTGAGTGATTCCAAGTTTAACATAAGGAACCAAACCAATCTAGTCACTTGGATCGAACCAACAGACTAACCAAAATTTCTCACTTTTTTTATCTTTAAATAAATACTTAATAGTAAATTATTTTTTAAAGTTGGGAAACTCCCACTTCCACAGAGAATAGAAACAGAAGAAGAAGAAGAAGAAGAAATTATGTGTTTTAGGACAATCTTGGAATCAAATCGGATCGGTTGGTTGATTCCCAATTCCATAATTCAAGAATTGACCTTGTCCAGTCTAGTTTTAAATTTCAAAGTAGGAATTGACCCACCCTAAAATTGATCATCCTTATTTTTTTTATTTGAAATTATGTGCCTCAGTAGAGTGGGATCAAAGTGCAATGAAGATAAATCAACTGTCATTTAACGAAAATTGATTTAAAGGAAAAATCTATTATTAGAACTAACTCAAGATTGATTTCAATGAAGGGGAGTTCAAATCATCTTAAAACAAGTTTAAATAATTTTATTATTTATGAATGAAAATAAAGTTTTTTTTTTGGGTCAGATGAAAATAAAGATTAATGCATCCAAATGACACCTAAATTAAGATAAATCAATTACTTCATATGGGTTTTGGGTATGAATTGTTGGGCCTTTGGTTTCTCTTGCATTTTTGTTCGAGATGTAATTATATCATAAGCTAATTTTGCATTTATGTCAATATATATCATACTGACCGAAAGAAACAACTTTGGATATAACGTTGCCTGATTTTCTTAATATTTCTTGTTTACTATATGCTTTGGATAAGAATAAACTTGCGCATGCTTGTTTTTGTGATTTTTTCCCAAGTCAAAAGTACCCAACGGGCCTAAGGGAACACATCAATCGAGCCCACATTTAGGAAACAAGACAATGGGCCTCCCAAGGCCCACTAGCCCATTTAAGATTAATGGTTGCCAATGTTGCTGAAACGGAAAGTTCCAAACATCTAAGGGTTCTACGGATGTGTTTAATTCAGCATTTTAAAAGCCCATTGAGAAAATACATAGCAGTTTAGCTTAAAGAACTCTAGGTAAACAAAGCACTGTTTGGTAAACTATACTTTGAGAAGCAATTTTGAGAGAAATGCCGTTTAATTTTTATAATTTTATTTGTTTAAAATTGAAATAAAAATGTATGCAACTTTTTTAATATAAATTTTGACAATAATACTAAAAAAATCGAACACACACACACACATTTTAAAAAAAAAAGACCAAACTCTTCATTGGAATTTTTTAATTTTTATTTTCTTAAAATTGAAAAAGAATGATGTATGCCACTTTTTAAATATAAATTTTCACAATAATGCTAAAAAAATCAAATATATATAATTTAAAAAAAGACCAAATCCTTCGTCGAAATTTTTTAATTTTTATTTGTTTAAAATTGAAAAAATAATGTATGCAACTTTTAAATATAAAATTGAAAATAATGCTAAAAAATCAAACACACACACACACACACACACACACACACACACACACACACACACACACACACACATATATAATTAAAAAAAGACAAAACCCTTCATCGGAATTTTAAATTTTAAATTGTTTAGAATTGAAAAAAATAATGTATGCAACTTTTTAAATATAAAATTTGACAATAATACTAAAAAAATCAAATACATAAATATATATATTTTAAAAAAGACAAAATCCTTCATCGAAATTTTTTATTTTTTAAGATTTGAAAAAATAATGTATGCAACTTTTAAAAAATAAATTTGAAAATAATGCTAAGAAATCAAATACATATATATATATATATATATATATATATATAATTTTTTTTTTAAAAAGACCAAACCCTTCGTTGGAATTTTTTAACTTTTATTTGTTTAAAATTGAAAAAAAAATAATGTATGCAACTTTTTAAGTATAAATTTTGACAATAAAACTAAAAAAATCAAATATATATGCATCAATCAAATATATAAATAATTTTTTAAAAAAGACCAAAATATATTTAATTTGTTTGGCATTTATATATATTTTATTTTTTAGTATTATTTTGGCATTTAAAAAAAATAACGAGGGCAAAATCAAAAATTTGAAAAATGAGTGAGAATAGTTTTGGAAGAAAAAATAAGTTTCAGCATTTGAAAGCTCAAAGCTAGCCCCTATGAAGCACGGACACGTTGCTCATGCTTCCGTGTCGTGTCGAACATGTGTCTGACATGTCGACACACTCGGACACGCGTGTCGGAAAATCTGACACATGGTCTACTTTTGCTCGACACGTTTCGACACGCGTGTCCGGAAGACGATGGAGGGTGGAATGACAACGAGCCCGCGACGGCGAGAGACGGCCAGAGAAAGAGCATAGACTGAGGTGAGTGATGCTACGATGGATCCGACGAGGCTGCAGCTGCGAGGGAGAAAGGGCCGAAGGCGAGAGGAAAAGGAGAGGAAGGCGGTCATGCGGCAAGGAGGAGAGGAGAAGGATCAAGAGGAAGAGGAGAGGAAGGGGGTCGTGGGGCGAGCGGCGAGCGGCGAGGAGGAGGAGGTAAAGGAGCTAGGGTTTTTGATGGGCCATCACGTATTTTAGGGGGAGGGGAAGTGATAGGGACAGCTTGTCTGCCAGTGGTGGGGAGGGAAAGAAAATAAATTTGGGGGTGGGGGGAAATGGACGATGGTGGGGAGGGAAAGAAAAATATATTTGGGGGGAGGGGGGCAATGGACGAGGGAAAGAAGAGAGTGGGCTGGACCCTAGTGGGGATTTTTTTTTAATTAGAAAAATAAATAAATGAGATTAAAAAATAATTTCAAAAAATAAAAATATTAATTTAATATACTGATGTACCAACGTGTCGAAATTCTCTATTTTTAATAAATGACGTGTCGCGTGTCCGTGTCGCGTGTTGGTGCTACTTAGCTAGTCCCTACTAGCATTAGCCTTTCAGCCTTCCCAATACTAACTTTCATTTGAAACTACTTCAAAATAGTTGTCAAATAGTCTAACATTTTCCCAATGGACTTTGGAGGCTGTAAGCCCCTTGAGAATGCTGAACCAAACGCACCCTACATCAAGAATTACCAAGATGAAATTTTCCTTAGGGATATGCCATGAAGCACGGACCTCGTCGCCATTGCGATCCCTTGCCACCATCGTCGTTGCAACTAGCAATGACCTTTCGCACCCCTAACATCAAGAAAGTTCAATACATAGACACTTCAGCACTATCTTTTTTATGTAGTTCACGTTCACCGAGCCTTGCCCATTTAGTGAAGGCCAAGCTTCTAACCTAGATTGAACATTTTTTTCTGCCATAAGTATGGGATGCAGAACTGTCTGTTTGGCTAGCCAATGATATCAATATCACCACATTTCTTAGCCTCAAATTCTCCCTTTGTTTCAATCACAACTTTTGTAACCTGTATGCTGGCAAGTATTAGGAGGGAAGGGAACGAATCGAAAAGCACAATTTGTATTTGGTTGGAGGTAAACAGATGAAGGAAAAGATTAGGAGGGATTAAGAGAGATTGGTCTAGACAATTTTATGTACGCACTATATCCATCTGAATCTCTTCAATATGGAGTGATTTGGAGGAATTTGCAAGGATTTGTATATGGGAAAAGTGTCAAAAAAATCTTAAACCTTTTTTTGGTGCCAATTTATTCATAAACCATTTTACTTGGTGCCAATTCAGTTCTTTTCAACTAATTTTGATCAGATTTTGCTGGCGCCAGCTAGTTTACACGACAAAATCAGCACTAACATTGATAACTTTTGATACTATATTAATAATTTAGATTCTTTTTCTTTTTTTCCTTCTCCTCCTTCCTCCATTCGGTCACCAGACTTTGGTGACCGGCTAGAGGCGATTGCCAGCGAGGCTCGCCTTAACCTCATCGGCCTCTAGCGAGGCTCGCCCTCGCCGAACATGGGATGCTCGACTTGGCTAGATCTAGTAAGGTCAAGCCTCACCTAGCCTCTAGTGAGACCAGCTCAAGGCCGCCCAAGCCACGAAGGCGAGCCTTGCTGCCTATCGCGAGGCCGGCCTCACCAGCCGTCGCCTCTGGCCGATCATTGAGGTTCGGCAATTGGCTAAAGAAAGGAGGAGGAGAACGAAAAAAGAAAAAAGAAAATGAAAAAGAAAATTAAAAAATATTCAAAAATATTAAAATGGTATTAAAAGTTGACCACGTCGCGTTGATCGTACCACGTCAACCGCCTAACACTCAATTAGCAAAATCCGATCAAAATTAGCCGGAAATGGCTAAATAGTCACAAAGTAAAAAAACTTATGACTAAATTGACACATATGCAAAAGGTTTAAGATTTTTTAACACTTTTCCCCATTTGATGAACATATTTGTTCTTCTTTTCTCACTTATGCCCTTTTTTTACATCAATCTATTAACACATAATAAAACGATTGTGTTGTAACATACATGTTATTTATTTTTATAATCCCACATTTTTGGACTCACATTTTCTCTTTAAAGTTACGGTTATTCAACATGCAGTTTTTCCACATACATACATTTTCGTGATAACCGCCCATTTGGTAACCGCCTTGATGGAAGACGGTGTATAAATGAACGATTGTTCATTCTAACGGGCAACTACAAGGTCTAACTCAAACTCTCTCATTTGGAATACACCATTGGTAAGAGAGTGAATTGGGTTAGTAGCGTGTGTGCCCAATTTTCTTTGTATTTTCAGGTTTTTCAGACGAACGAGAACAAAAACAATGGCTGGAGATTTGTCTATAAACGATTCTGGCTTCCGCATTATGAATTATTTTGCTTAACATTTGGTATCAGAGCATGTTTAGTGCCCCTGCTTTGTTTTTCTCGAATTTTTGGTGTATTTTCGGGCATTTTAGAACATGAACAGTAATTCGGAGTTTTGAGGCCAAGAGAGATTCGCCGATTCCTGGAAAATTCCGGCGACCCACCTCTTGAATTTGGACCCATACGGTCGCACCGCCATAAGGAACATTAGCCATGAGTTATTTCGGCATATCCGTGTTCGCCGGAGGCTATTCGGGCGGCGGAAGTCATGGTGGTTGAGGATTTGCGTTTTTGGAGTTTTTCGTTAGATTTGAGGCCAATTTCTTGGTCATTTTCGCCGTAACTTGGACCCATGTAGTCGTGCCGGCATGATCTTCAAAACCCATAATTTATTTCGGTCTTAGATGGGCTGCCGGAGAAGAAACGGTGGTGAAATCGCGGCTGAAAACGGCGAAAAACCGACGGAAAAGCTTCTGTGTGCGAGGAAGAAGGCGCGTGGAGCCCACGCGCGCGCTGCGGTTGTAGGCGCGTGGAATCCACGCGCCACGCGCTCTCACGCGCCAGCGCGTTGAACCGCACGCGTGCGGGACACGCGCCCGCGCGGATTCTGGCGCGTGCTCGGCACGCGCCTGACGTCCCCTCTTCCGCGGCTCCTTTTACGCTTTTGCCCCAAACTTTTCATGTTTTTGCAATCCTGCCCTTGGCCAATTTATTTACTGTTCTGCCCTTGGTACATTTATTTATTATTATGTCATTTCATGCATTTTTTATGAATATTTTATGCATGAAATTTAAATGTCCAATGATCCATATAATTAATTAATTAGAGAGTGGCCACAGCATCTTTAATTAATTAAATTATATATTAAGAGCCTCCGGATCATATTTAGAAATTGACATTAATGGTAATTAATTATATTAATATGATGAATTTTATCCCACAGAATTTCCATTATATTAATATGATTAATTAGGATGAAATATCATATTATTTTTCTTAATTTACCCACAGGGATTAAGAAAAGTCATATAATATGGTAGTTTCTTCATGATTATGTAATTATGAATCTATTTAAATTAAAAACTTAGCCCACAGGCAGTTTTTATGTTATGTGATTCATATTCGTGACATGTTTACATTGGTAAAACATGATTTATGTATATTATGCCTCAAATTCTGTGACATAAGCATGATTATTTGATATGCAGCTTTACAACCTGTGAATTTCTCTGAATTTAAGTTTGATGTTCCCATATTGAATGGTGAAAACTATAAACTTTGGAAGGAGTCAGTTCTTCTTCAATTGGGGTGGATGGACATTGACTATGCTATAAGGAAAGACGAACCACTTGCTCCTACTGATTCGAGCACTGCAGCTGAGATAACCCTTTATAACCAATGGGAGCGGTCTAATCGCGTTTGTGCTATGTTTATAAGGGCTAAAATATCTCCTAGTATTCATGGTTCGGTTGCTCAGCATAGTAATGCTAAGGCCTTATTGGAGGCCATAGATGCGCAGTTTGAGAGTTCTGAGAAGGTGCATGCCATGACCCTAATTATGAAGTTTTCATCAATGAAGTTCACTAGTGTTAAAGGTGTGCGTGAGCACATCATGCAAATGAGGGATATTGCGGCTCAACTTAAGAACCTTGAGATTGAGATATCTGAATCATTTCTTGTGTATTATATTCTGAACACTCTCCCACAACAATATGCACCTCAACACACATAAGAATAAATGGTCAATTAATGAACTCATGACCATGTATGTTCAAGAGGAGGAAAGACTGATTATGGAATTGGGAGAAGGTGCTCATTTGGCAACACAAGGAAAGAATAAGAGTCATGGCAAGTATAAGGGAAAAGGTAAAATACCTCCCCAAGCTGACATTAAGAAACAATCCAAATGTTTCTTCTGTAAACAGAAGGGGCATATAAAGAAGGATTGTGTTAGATTTAAGGCCTGGCTTGAGAAGAAAGGTAATCCAATCTCTTGTGTTTGTTATGAATCTAATATGACTGATGTAAGTCACAACACTTGGTGAATTGATTCTGGATCTACAATCCACATTTTGAATTCCTTGCAGGGTTTTCAAAATCACAAGAAACCAGTGGGAAGTGAACAAAGCATCTATTCAGGAAACAAGATGCGTTCGCATGTGGAAGCTATTGGGACATGTAGACTAGTTCTCAATAGTGGCTTTGTTTTGAATTTGGAAATGACCTTTTATCTACCTAGTTTCTCTAGAAACTTAATTTCAGTTTCAAGACTTGTACCTTTGGGTTACTCTTTTAACTTTTCAGATTTGACATTCTGTTTATCGTTTAAATCTGAAATTATTGGGAGTGGTACTTTGTCTGATGGTCTTTTTCGAATTAATTTGCAAGACAATGCCTATTATAATGCGATGCATGTTCATGATAACGCTGGTATAAAACGATGTGTTGTGAAGGAACATTCCTCTATGTTGTGGCATCGGAGATTGGGACATATCTCCATAGAAAGAATTAAGTGATTGGTAAATGATGGAGTACTCAGTACTTTAGATTTTACTGATTGTGATACTTGTGTGGACTGTATAAAGGGAAATCAGACCAACAAGTCAAAGAAATGTGCTAAAAGGAGTACAGAAATATTAGAAATCATACATACAGATATTTGTAGTCCGGATATGGACTCATGTGGTCAGAAATACTTCATCTCTTTCATAAATGATTACTCACGTTACATGTATCTCTATTTGCTTCATAATAAGTATGAAGCGTTAGATGCCTTTAAGGTGTTTAAGGCGGAAGTAGAGAAACAATGTGGTAAATAAATTAAGATCGTGAGATCAGATAGAGGTGAAGAATTCTATGGTAGATACACTGAAGATGGACAAGCAACTGGTCCATTTGCAAAGTTTCTTCAAGAGCATGGGATAGTTGCCCAATATACTATGCCTAGTTCTCCAGACCAAAACGGTGTAGCAGAAAGAAGAAACCGAACTTTATTGGAGATGGTGCGGAGCATGCTTAGTGGCTCCAAACTTCCTAAGTCATTGTGGACTGAAGCACTTAAGACGGCAGTGTACATATTAAATCGAGTTTCGACCAAGGCTGTCCCAAAGACACCTTTTGAGTTATTTAAAGGTTGGAAACTGGGTTTGCAACATGTACGCGTTTGGGGATGCCCGTCTGAAGTGAGAATTTACAATCCACAAGAAAAAAAGTTGGACCCAAGGACCATAAGTGGGTATTTCATTGGATATGCCGAAAGGTCTAAGCGATACAGGTTTTATTGTCCATCACACACCACTAGGATTGTGGAATCAAGAAACGCTAAATTTCTTGAAAATGACTTGATTAGTGGGAGCGATCAATCGAGGGACCTTGTTCCTAAGAAAGATTATTCATACACCCAACCTTCCACCTCAAGTTTAAGGTTGGTTGTTGCTCATAATGCCCCTTCAGTTCAACCGGCTATTGAACAACCAATCGTTGAAGTTCCACAACCTGCTGATATTGACCAGTAGATCCAGTTGTTCAGCAATTACCAGAAACTGTTAAACAACCAGTTGAACAACACGCTCCTCAAGAGAATGTTGATGCAACATTGAGAAGATCTGCTAGAATAAGGAAATCGGCAATTCCTAGTGATTATATTGTGTATTTACAAGAGTCTAACTACAATATTGGAGCTGAGAATGATCCCGAAACGTTTTCACAAGCCATGGATAGTGATAAATCCAATTTTTGGTACAATGCCATGGAGGAAGAAATGAGTTCTATGGCATCTAACGAAGTCTGGGATTTGGTTCAGTTACCTGATGGTGCGAAGGCCATTGGTTGTAAGTGGGTCTTCAAAATTAAGAATGATTCATTGGGTAACATTGAAAGATATAAAGCTAGACTCGTTGCCAAAGGATTCACTCAAAAAGAAGGAATCGATTACATGGAGACCTTTTCTCCTGTATCTAAGAAAGATTCTCTTCATATTGTTTTAGCATTGGTTGCCCATTTTGATATGGAATTACATTAGATGGATGTGAAAACGGCGTTCCTTAATGGAGAACTAGAGGAGGAGGTTTACATGAAACAACCTGAAGGATTCTCCTCTAGTAAAGGTGAGCATTTGGTGTGCAAGCTTAAGAAATCTATATATGGCCTGAAACAAGCATCCCGCCAATGGTACTTGAGGTTTCATGATGTCATCTCTTTATTCGGTTTTGTAGAGAACGTTATGGATCAATATATATACCAGAAGGTCAGTGGGAGTAAAATTTGTTTCCTTGTGCTGTATGTGGATGATATATTACTTGCGACCAATGATAAGGGGTTGCTACATAAAGTGAAACAATTTCTCTCTAAGAGTTTTGATATGAATGATATGGGTGAGGCATCTTATGTCATTGGCATTAAGATTCAAAGAGATAGACCTCGAGGAATTTTAGGACTATCTCAAAAAACCTACATCAATAAGGTCCTAGAGAGATTTCGGATGAAAGATTGTTCACCAAGTATAGCACCCATTGTGAAGGGTGATAGGTTCAATTTGAACCAATGCCCGAAAAACGATCTAGAAAGGGAACAAATGTACAACATTCCATATGCTTCTGCCGTTGGAAGCTTGATGTATGCTCAGGTTTGCACTCGACCTGACATCGCTTTTGCTGTGGGAATGTTGGGAAGATATCAGAGTAATCCAAGTTTAGACCACTGGAGAGCTGTAAAGAAAGTGATGAGATACCTTCAAAGTACCAAAGACTACATGCTTATGTATAGACGAACTAACAACCTGGAAGTAGTCAGTTATTCGGATGCGGACTTTGTGGGTTGCGTTGATTCACGAAAATCAACATCTGGATACATTTTTATGTTAGTTGGCGGAGCCATGTCATGGAGAAGTGCCAAGCAGACTATGACTGCTACTTCCGCTATGGAGGCTGAGTTCGTTTCTTGTTTTGAGGCTACCTCACATGGTGTATAGTTGAAGAGTTTCATTACTGGGCTTAGAATTGTCAATTCTATTTCTAGGCCATTAAGAATATATTGTGACAATTCAGCTGTGGTTTTTATGGCTAAAAATGCCAAAAGTGGCAGTCGAAGTAAGCATATCGACATTAAGTATTTAGTCATAAGGGAATGTGTTAAGGAGAATAAAGTGGTCATTGAACACATTAGCACTGAATTGATGATAGCTGATCCTTTAATTAAAGGCATGCTACCAATGAAGTATAAGGATCATGTGACAAGTATGGGAGTAGGTCCCATAATGTAATTTGTCGTCATATGGACGATTTCTGTTGTATGAAACTCTTATTCAGTTGTAATGTTGATTCTCAATTTTGGTGTACACATTATGTTGTTTATGAGAATAACACTTAACCTTGGTTCTGGAATAAACATAAGGTTTATTCATTAAGATGTGTTGTCACATATAGGCTGACATTAAAGAAATAAGATGCATTGTGATACGTGGAAGATATTACTCGCTCTTAGAGGACATGTCACCATGATTCATGTGTTTTGTTTCTTTTCTTTAAGCATAAAGTTTTCATGGAATTAGTTGAATAATCCGTATGATGAAAATGATGGAATCAAGTGGGAGAATGTTATTTATTTTTATGATCCCACATTTTTTGACCCACATTTTCTCTTTAAAGTGGCGGTTATTCAACATGCAGTTTTTCCACATATGTACCATTTTGTGACAACCGCCCATTTGGTAACCACCTTGATGGAAGACGGTGTATAAAGGAACGATTGTTCATTCTAACGGGCAACTACAAGGCCTAACTCAAACTCTCTCATTCGGAATACACCATCTTAAAGAGATTGAATTGGGTTAGTAGCGTGTGCCCAATTTTCTTTGTATTTTCAGGTTTTTCAGACGAACGAGAACAAGAACAATGACTGGAGGTTTGTCTATAAACGATCCTGGCTTCCGCATTATGAATTATTTTGCCTAACAATACATACACACATACATACATACATACATACATACATACATATATATTCCTAACTAGCATCCAAGTTACATTAGAACACAAAGTGAATTTGGTTCAATTTTGAAAATGAGCTTTGGGAGATATACAAATGTTGAAAACCAAAGCCCTTAGGTGAAATGTAAATTGCGTTTGGTAAAAGCTCCTTTACAAAGCGACTTTGGATCTAAGTAGTATTTGGTAAAAAAAAATTTGCAAAGGACTTTCACTTTAATTTTTCTCTTTTTCATTAAAAAGAAATTAAACCCTTTCCACAAAGGTTTTAGGCTACGAGTGATAATGTCTGGCGCCAGCGACCAATGGTTGAGGTTGCACGACCTCAAATGGCCCTCATTTGGGGTCGTAGACCTCAGGCGGCCATCGCCTAGGTCTTGCAACTCCAGGCAGTCATTGTTTGGGGTCATGCAACCCAAACAACCGTCGTTTGAGTAATTACCTATCTATTTTAAATATATAGAGAAGTTGGGTCGTGATCACATCAGTCGTCGCTCTCTACCGACAAATGAACCGAAGCAAAATGAATATTTTTTCCTCACGAAGCTTTTGTTTGAAAATACGAAAAAGGTGGAATTCTTAGAAATAGAGCGTGCAAAACACGAGGGAGGACTCGATTGGTATTCTCCCGGTTTTTCCTCACTTTAGCATCATCCTTCGTCCCTTTCGATTGTCCCGTCTGTCAAACGTGTCTAGAGCAACTTTTCTTCGGATACTGTCAAAGACAACGTGGACTTTAAGGTGAGAAGGGTCCCGCGGCTCTGTGGGGGAAAAAGGGAAAAGCATTTACACTACCTTTTCGCCGTACCTTTTCGAAAATTTTCTCCTCGAATCAAATGATATCCAGTCAAACAGCTCAAGCCCAGACGATTTAAATGCGAGCCACTCAATATCCAACCATAATACCTAATCTAAAGAGACAAGCGACATGCAATCCACACATTCACATTCACTACTACCATAAAATCACTATATACCGAGAAAAAGTCTAGAAATAAGAGGGTAATTCTAGTCCACTCTAGAGTATATAATCATATGCTTAGACATCTGAGGGCTTAATCACCTGCTTAACACACTCAAACCCCAAGATCCTACCCAGCACATCGAGAAGCTGCTGATGTGCCGTGAGCAGAGGGAAATGGCCATCGGCTTCAATCATCTCGACCGTAGTCTTCCCCTGGATCTTGTCCCGCATGTAATGGGCGACCGAGTTCGGTACCACGATGTCGTTCGTGGTCTGAACTATAGTGCACGGGGTCGTCACTCTCCCGAGGACCTCTCTGTGGTCGCATAGGAAAACCGTCTTGGCTAAGGGAAGAGCGACCTTGGGCCTCATCCTTCTCAAGCACTCGGTGAACGTCTCGACCGAGAGAGTGTCGTGCGGGTCCACCCCCAGAGAAGCAAAGTTGGGTGCCCACCCGTGGTAGTCGGACTCTATGCTCGATAGGATTTGATCGATCTGTGCAATCCCAAACCCGCCCTCGTAGCCGTCCGTGTTTAAGTACCTACAGATAGTAGCGAAAGTAAGAACGCTGCAAGAAAATGCACCTCAACGTGGTGATGAGGACGAAACAAGCGCAACATGGTGGGGTTAGAATGTGCAAATGGCTTTTTTTAGTTTAAATTATAGACCAAGTAAAAGGGGATTAGTGTCATTAGCAGCTGTCGAAACTACAGTATACAGATAGCTCCAACTGCAATGAAATTAAAATAGTAAAAAAGAAAAGAAGAAGTGAAGGTGGAATTATTGTTTCATATTCCAATTTGTTTCGGATAATTACAAAGTGAAGAGGACAAAAACACGATTAAAATAGATAAATACGACGGAAAATCGAGAATCGTGGAAGGATTCTTTCGTGTCTGCTCATCTCACCCCTGATGGGTCCTCAACATTAAATGCACCAATCAATAGCTTTATCAATTTAATACTTGCCCAACCAAAAAAAAAAAATTGAATACTTGCGATAGGGAAAATCAAGTACAAAAAGCCGGTTTGGTAGTTAGCTTTCTACTTCCGTCTAGTTGAGAGTCAGTTCACACCATTCAAGGAGCAATATAAATGCTCAGGGTGTGTTTTAGATATAAGGAAATTTAAAGGATTGATAATGTGACATGAACCGAACTGAACTAAAATGATAAATTTTTTATCTATAACAGAACTAGTTATCATACCAGCACATTAATCTCGCAATTGACAGTGATATTTTCTTTAATTCGGGCTACACATTATTCGAGTATCAAATCGGAACAAAACTTTTAAAATCCCTTTGTCCAAGTCTCGCAAAATATCAAGAAACACAATGGAGGATTTACCCGGAGATTTAGAGAAATTAGCAGAAGAATTAGACTCCATATTCACAAGAAGAATCGATTTTGATATACATCAAATCCTATGATCACAAATTTCATGAACAATAAATGTTCTTAGAGAAGCATATAATGAGTCAACAAGTACTTAAATTTTTTTTTTGGTCGGTTAACAAGTACTTAATTAACGACCTCTTTTTCGTTCTTTGTTGTAGCGGAGAGATGATGTTCGGGCAACAGTACACCACCTTATGTTATCTAAGAACAAAGGTTGGATGTTATTTGAAACAAATCCAAGTGATGGGGATCGGTAGCAAATCGAACCGCACATGCTTTATATTTAACACTCCCTTATCATCAAGAAGGGCGACAAAAATGTTTGGATCTAACAAGCAATATGCATAAAAACACATGATGATGGAGATACCATAGATTTATATGGCAGCATCCCTCCTATGATCCTAACTAAGATTATGTTTTGCTTAATTCATATTTTTGTGTGTGGGTAAAACCATGCAAGAACTTTGTCATGGTGATAAGAGAGGACTTTGGAACCATTAAGCTTCCGCCTTCACACGCCTATTACAAACATATATTTATAAGGGGAGGGGAAAGTCATTTTTATATCATAAAATTTTAGCATAGTAAAGATGTCGTTTTGATCTTCTTAACATTATTAAGGCACGCTGAGCAAGAGTAACCGCTAGCTCCTATATATCAGTTAGATTCAACATTATTAAATATGTAACTTACCTAGGAGAAGCACAAAGGAGTATGAGGCGCTTGAAGAGGTCAGGCCTCTTCACAGAGGCAATGCAACCGATCATGCCGGACATGGAGTGGCCGACGAAGGCTGTGGACTTGAGGTCGAGCTCGTCAAGGAGAGATATCAGATCACAGGCGAAACCTTCGTAGGATGAGTGCTTCACAGGGTCGAACAGACCTTCTTGCTCCTTGACAGCTCCTGAGAATCCCCAGTCAAAGACGAGGACCCTGAAATGCTGGGACAAGACAGGGAGGATCTTGTCCCACAAGGTCTGGTCTCCTCCGAAACCATGAGCGAGAACCACCGTCTCAGCGCCTGAGCCGGTGAGCTTCGCGTTCATGGGGGCCGACAGGCCTTTCTCAAGCATCGCCATCTTTTGTGAGAAGAAGAACAACAAGAAGGACAGGAAGCAAGAGAGGGGGAGGGAGAGGGACGAGTGACTGCGCAGGGGACATGATGTGGTTAGGGCACTATTTATAGATAAAGAGAGAAATTGCAGTAATTGAGGATGGCTCGTTATTATTCAATCATAAAATTTAGGGTCGAGTCTATTGCTTCATGAGAGGAGTCTTACCTAATGTAAGTAGGTGCAATTTATGAGGTTGGATTGAATTCAAAAGTTTGCAAGATTTACATAAAGAATAAAAGAGGTTGTTCAAATTATTAATCATAAAATAATAAGAAAAACTAGGGTCATATTTTTCTCCGACCCATTTCGAGAATGATGAGCTCCTTTTTCTTGCGAGGAAAATATCATTCATTGCTTCACCTACAAAGAAAACATAGCAGTCCGCTTGAAATGGAAACGACTCTAAATCAGGAGTCAACGACAATGACAAGAAAAGAAAAAGGTGGATTGAGATACACAATTCAAAGGTTAAATTTCTTTCCTCCTGGGAGTAGCAACAGATCAGATCGACTAATAATTTCAGAAGAGCTGATTTTAGCAACTCCTGACCGATGAGTTCGAAAGATGGACTTCATCAGCTATTAATTTGAGTACAGTGTGCATTTTAAGGGTAGTTCATACCCTACAACCTACCAATCAAATGCATAAGAGGGGAGAGTAGCCCCTGAGAAGATAAAAAGACCATTAGATTAAATCATGAAGTGACTTCGACAAGCTCGGACAGCTTACTTTTATTAATATTTGTTTAAAGTTTGTTGTGCAATATGATAAGTTAATATAATGGGATTTATACTTGCGTCATTACTCTCGCCAAAATTAATATTATTAGATAATGAATTGTAAAGTTAGATCTGGAGGGAGGGAAAGAAGGAAAGCTACATCCATTTGAGTAGAAACTTTCACGGGATATCTATTTCTACACCTTCCTTTTGACATTTAAAGAAAGGATAATCGAGCGCTTTCTAATGGTTGGGTCCAATGCATCTACTTTTCGCATTTAAAAAAGCCAATAAAGTGGGTCCTCCTTTGCACTCTTACTTTTTCAAAACTAATAAATAGGATGGTTAGTGCCCCAGCGCTCGAGGGAGTCTTCAAAGTGCTCGCCCACTTTGCTTCTGATATTCAAGGACTCACCATTAAAGAAAAGTATTTTTCATGAGGATCCAACATAGATATCTTTCGGAGTATATAAGATTTAAATTTAGAAAAATTATTAAATGTTTGGTGGGAACAACACCAAAAAAGTGTCAAATCTATGTTAGTATCAATTTAATCATAATACCTTCAATTGCATCAATTGAATCATAAAATTTTGACGATTTACCTGAATAGTCCATCTGGTCAATTTTAATTGAAAATCGTCGACGTTGACATTAGTGGTCTATTAATGAATTTTTTTTTAAAAAATTTCATTACTTTTGCTTCTTTCTTTTTTTCTTTCTGACTTTCATTTTTCTTCTCAACTATGGGTCGGCCTACCACAAGCGAGGGCGTTGTGGCCTTCGCCTAGATCTAGGCAAGGGCCTAACGCCCTTGCTGGACAAAGTTGTAAAAAAAATAAAATAAAAAAATAAAAAATTTAAGAAATAAATTTAAAAAATTGTCCACATCAATATTGGCTGTGCTACGTAGGATGATCAACAACCATATTAGCTTTTTCGGCCAAAATTTGCTAGATGAATCACATTGGTAAATTATCTAAAAGTTTATGATTAAATTGATTCAATTAAAAGGTTTAGAACTGAATTTGTATCAATGTAATGGGTTTAAAACTTTTTTGATACTTTTCCCATGTTTGGTGTGGTCTAGACTCTCAACTTTCAATTTTTGCTTCAAGGTATATAAAAGTATTGATAGGCACTTTATTTTTTTTCATAACTTAACATAAAGAATTTATTTTTTTCTAAAATTTTTTTAAAAAAATTATAGACATGCTCTTATTTTTCCCAATACCATTCGTTGATACTCAAAATCGGATGCATTTTGCAGACCCACTTCTCATTTGTGGTCATACATAAGGAGAAGCGCCTTTTTTATGGTGATAATAATGTGAAGATACCAATTGGGAATGGGCCTTTTCAATTACTTATAGACATAATCATTGCGTGGATTAAATTAAAGATTGAAATAAGGAGAAAATCTCGTAGCCAAGCATGCATGCAAGTGATTAGCAAGCGCTAAACGATGCCTAAAAGGAAGACAGCCGCAATTCATTGCACATTTAGTGAGGTTGACTTTAGTGTCCAAATTGAGGTCCACAAATTAGTATGCTATGCTGCATATCATCCCCACAAAGATAGTTTGTGTTGAATTATAGGCGTTGTGGCCATTAATTTCTTGACCCCATTTGAAAAAAAGAAAAAGAAAAAGAAGCGTAATATATAATGCTCTAAGTGCTATCCATCCAAATAAAACTCACATGTTCAAAAGAAAAGCCAGCGCCTTCAAAATTGAATTTTTCTATTAGATTATTCACAGGATGACATAAACGTACTAATTCTTAACACACACATATATATGTATATATAAAAATTTTGTGGGAGTGATTATTCCTATGCATATGCATTGAACAAGTATCCCGTTTATTTATATGTCTAATGACGTGGAAACAAGCCTTAAGTAAAACCCATTATTGACAAGATTCTCTAACAAGCTCTTGCATTAGATGATATACAAGACAAAGCAAAGACCGCTGGATAGTCCAAATATGAACCGGTTGCAATTTTTTGGATACATTTGAAGGGGGGCTACCAATCATTTGTACTGCGGTTACATTTTTGTCATATTCTTGGAATGTTTGACGCTTTGGCTACCATCAAATTCCCGTCAAATGTAGCAACCCCTCCATCGTAATCATATTGAGTAAATTCAGAGTCGTGCGAACTCGTGACTCTTCAAAGTAGTCTCGGGGAAATGACGCAGTACGGGTTGAACTTGAGGCCTCTCATTGTCTGAGGCGAAAGGCGAAATGGCCAAATGCCTAATAACGTGCCGACGCAAGAGTGATTTGTACTTATTTATGCACAAGGAATAAAATATTTCTTAAGAGTTAAAAAGCAACAGTACATGAAATTTGAGACAACGCGCTAAGATTATATTTTGCGACTAGAATGGGCATAAAAAAAAAATTATGCTAGATATGTTAAAACTTAATCGACCAAATAATACATCAAATCAAGTGACAAATTGTTACCATGCATTTATTAATTTACCGATTTAGTAGACTAATTTACGGAAAATGACATAAATGATCTTTGAATTTTAACTTAATGTGCAATGCGGTTCCTAAACTTTTAATTAATTCAATATAAACTTTGAGTTTTAACTCAATATGCAATATTATCCTTGAATTTTTAATTTGTTTATTGTGATCCATGAACCTTTGGCTCATGTTCAAATTAGCCTCTAGACTATACAAAAATGTTCAACGTTGTCCTTGAACTTAAATTAGTAAAAAGATAATATTCGATCTTTTCATATAATTCAAAAGTTGGTGCTTGTGTTTTTTGTAACTCTAGATTGGATTCCATTAATCATCTCTTCTTTGGGTGCCCAATTACTGCTGGCTTGGCTTCGTTTTGGGCTTCTAAATGCAACCTTATATGGCATGTTACCAAACCATGGCAAGATACTAACTCTTGGGCCCTTAAAGCTCTCTCAGGCGATGACTTCTCTCAGGCGATTGCTAGATTTTCCTTCGCTGCGCTTTGCCATCTTATTTGGAAAACTAGGAATGGCATTCTCTTTCGGGGCAAGACTCTCGCTGTGCCTACCATGAAGAACCACCTACTTAAAGTTGTGAGGGACAAAGCCATCTCCTTTAGCCAAATGACGAATACTCCGAGAAATAGAAGAACTCAACGAATTTGGGGTATTGACCCGGCCATCTTTGCGGACTAAGTGCTTCGGCCTTTGCTGTTTCGTCGCCTACCAACGTGTCAAGGGCTCATTGCCTTTTCTTTCGGAGGGTTGGTGTTGTTCTTGGCCGTTGGCTCCTTTTGGCTGTTTTCGCTTGTCTGGTTATATTTTCTTGTAGCTTTTCTTTTTGTTTGGCTCTTTCGTGGATGCCGTTTGGTTTCCTGTTGCTACCTTGGCAGCTTTTGGCTTCCTTTTCCTGGCATCCTTCCACTCGACCTAGCTTGTTATCTCGTTGAGTGTAAGTTTTTGATGCCAGTTTTCAAGTTGTATTGTTTGGTTTAAATTAATATATTCTTACCTTACCAAAAAAAAAAATTATATTGAATAAATTAAAAATTAAAAGATGAATATTACATATCGAGATAAAGCTCATGGACTATTTATATTATTATCTCATTAATTTATGATGCATTAAATTAGAAAGGCAAAGGCACGTTTTTTTTTTTGGTCTGAAGGGAAAGGCACGTTTAGGTCCCCCAAGATAAGTCCAAGATCTGCCTTTTTCAGTCCACATTTAATAAATAAAAATGGGTCGGCTGAGGTGGGTGGGGTTGGGGCCCTCCGCGTGCACCCTGCAAGCCGTTATTTTATATAATGAATTATAAGGAAATTACGTCAGCCATACGCAGCCGCCAGAAAAAAAGGCACGTATTGCCATCTACCGACCACATAATTAAAAAAGAATTTAATCTTGCAAATTAATTAAGCGGAAATTAGAATAATTTAGGAAGTTGATGGGGTAAATAATTTAATCGTCATGTCGCAGTGGTCTGAGTGATGGAATTGTAAAATCATAATCATTAACATTTTATGAATCCTATGCTCCTTGGCGTCATGAAGACTGTATAGTGCATCTCATTCTTGATCATTCTTGGGTCACTCATACATCATTGTCGCATGACGCGGCTATTACATAAGGTAATTTAATTTTAAATTGTAAGAAAGTTAGAAGATTTGATTCAAGATATGATTCAAGTCGTGCCACGACAAATACAATGTACAAGTAACTAAAATTTAGCCCCCAAAATCCATGAATTCTTTACTTTTCTTTGTCTTTTTGGTTTTTCCTTTTATCTTGTCCTACTCTAACTCTTAACTTACCGTTTGGCTTTTAACTTGTCTCTTTGTAAAGTGTGAGAGTCGAATCTCACACTTAAAACTAAATATTTCCATCCCTAACTCAAACTCAAAGAGAGAGAGAGAGAGATCATTAATAAAAGGATAGTTAATTTTTCTCCCTCAATTTTCCCGTAAATAGAGGTTGAAAGTGAAAGATTACAAATGGTCTAAATCTTCCTAATACATTAACCAAAAGGTGCCAAAAATCATTTTGAGCACTGTTACTGAGTTCCATCAAAAGTTGAACAACCCTCGAGCCCAGTACATCTATGTTTGAATCTCAATAGATATTTCATCTATTCGGAGATTCTCAGGAGATAACACGTTATGTTGACACTCTAAAGTCTCATAGGACGAATTTCGTAATCCGCCTAAATCTTGCTCATGGAAGACCATAAACTGTCTACCAAGCTTGAATTAATTATCGAGAAACTACGCATCTTTTCAAGCTTGAATGATCAAAGTCGAAATCGGTGGAGCAACCTTAGTCAAACGCAAAATCTAATTTTCCAAAGAGCATACGAATCTTCCCCATAATCTTCTTTTCATTAGATTCGGCAAAATCTAATTTTCCACGTCTAGAAGGCGGGACCACCAACAACGATGTCGCATGACATCGACGACCCGGGGGAAAAGCTGTAATTTGGAACTTTGCTACTTGTTTTTTAAATTGGAAAGCGAGATTGCCGGAGACCGGTCGCTGTTCGGCATGGCGAATTCCCATTGTTGACATTGCTATGGTTTCATATTAATGGTCGTGCATTAATATGAAACCCAAAGTGAAAAGGAAGGGCAATATAAAGATCCGTTTGTTTGAAAGAAAATTATTTTCAAGAAATTATTTTTTGACTCTCTGGTATTTGGATGGTGGGAAACTAATCAACCTACTGAAAACATTGTATATGAACTGAAACAAGCTTAGATTGAGGGAAAGTAACTTTTACTGAATAAATGGAAACTAACTATTTTCCTTAAAAATGATTTCATAGAAAATAGTTTCTTTTATTATGTAGGTTTCACATATCCTAAAATAGCTATTTTTGGTTTACCATTAGGTTAAATTCATCTTTATGCAAAAAATAAAGAAAAGAAAATGAGCGGCGCCCATAATTCCCAATTCATAAATCATTGAAATTCTATGCATATATATATATATATATATATATATATATATATGGACCTTTAAATGCTGAGTCAAGAAGAGGAACATATCCTCTTGGATCCCGTATAGTGATTCTGATTGACAAGAATGACATCTGGTCATTGAATTGAAGATTTTTTTTTTTTTTTTATCTATCATGGTCTAACTCTCAACTCATTTTTATACTTTTATTTTGCCTCTTTACAGAGTATGAAAGTCGAAATCTACATCTGAATTAAACATCCCCACCCACAGTCGAAATCTACATCTGAATTAAACATCCCCACCCACAATCCTCTTGAGAAGATAAATATTCGAATTCCTCGCCTTCCCTTTAACAATGGTTACTGGAGCAACCCCTAGTGAAGAATCAATCCACTAAAAGGGATCTGAAGATGTTTAGGCATGCAAAGCGGAGGAAAATCCAATGAACGTGCTATGACTTGCGGACCAAAGCCATGAGGTTACTGTGATGTCACGCTGGTCTCAGCAATTAGGGCCACCTCGAAATTACATATTATAGTCTATATAGCAATTAGCTCAGTAAGAAGATAATTACAAATGTTTTACAGCTGCAAAGTGCAAACTACGTGGATAGATACATACGTATTAATGGTTTATCTATTAAGAAAAGAATACTTTGGGGTTATTTTTTCCTATATGAGAACTTATTTTCACGTAACTTATTAGAAATAGTGAATTATTACTACTCAACGTGAAAAAACTTCAAACACGTGAACGAAACTACCAGATAGATACTCTCATATGTTCAACTTGCTAGTTCATGGATGTCGCTATCCATGTGGGGGAAGTTGCAACTACTAGTCACATTAAAAGATTTGTAGGTGAAAGGCCACATCTCTCAAAGGAGAAGTCACCAATAAAACGCAAAAGTTATTAGTTGAGAAAATGTTGAGGGACAAAATTCTAGTATGGAAAATTACAAAACCGTACTGGGTAAATTGCTCGAGAACCGGAGGTTGGACGATCTTTAGCTTAGAAAATTAAAGGTTACTTATTTAAATCCCATTAGTTATGTGCAAATTGTTATGAGTCGGCATTACTTACGGTCTAAAAAGATAGGTGTTTCATAAACTTCTAAGTAGCCTAATCGATCCAATGGTGAATGTGACAGCAGTGGAATCGATGATGGACATTACACGGCTTGATGTCCATTTATATAATCATGGGAGGATGCTATATCAAAATTAGACCAATAACTTGATCACTACGTGAGTATACTAGCTGAGAAAGTTCGATTAGGGATGGTTATGGGAATTGTAAAATCATTGAACGCATAAATGTAACATTTTCAAGATGATATTTGACGGACCGTGATGGCTAGCTACAAATATCGAATCAAGGTAGAGATTGCCTCAATTTGTGGGTCATCACTGAATTTGGCAATCTCGGCTGACAAAATTGAGGTAAAAAATTTGAAGTTTAAACATCTTAACGATTATTTGTTGAATAATCTAAGAATGGCAAAGGTTGAGTTAGATTGATTGTGTTTTCAACCAATTCCAAGCTTACGATATATTTGTTTGAGCGAAAGAATTTTTCACAAATTAGTTTTTCCTATTTTCATGCATTTAGTTTGCTGAAAATGATTAGTCAATGAAAAATCATTTAAAGTCAAAGAAAACATGCATGCTAAAAGTGAGGAAAATGAATTCCCTGATCTGAAAAGGGGAAAACATTTTTTTTTTTAAATAGTTTCAATGGAAAGTATTTTCCTTTTATCAATAAGCTTTTTTTTTTCCATAACAAACACACCTTTAATTAAAATTAAGTATTGAGTTTGGGTCATGGGAGCGAATTCAAAATTCTCCTTAAATAGCTTATAGGACCTCGATTGGTTTGAGGTCCATTAAGCAAGATCTCGAAAAATCTCAACTCGAGAAATCGAGAAAATGAAAGTATAAGTGTTATAACTTTCATATGATGCTCACTTGAATAATATAACTTTTTTTCGATCACTTGTCATAACTTTATTTTTCCGATCACTTGAGTGTCACGAACTTTTTTATCGATTACTTGAGCGCTATAACTTTTTAAAAATATTACACCATAGGTGCCATGATATGTTGGACTTTTGATAACAAGATGAACATTTTAAAAAAATTATGATATTTAAGTGATTAATTAAATATTGTGACACTCAAGTGAGTATTTTTATAGAAGTTATGATACTAAAATAAGCATTGTACGAAAGTTTTGACTCTTGTATTATCATTATTCCTTAAGAAGCCATATTTCAAATGTACCCTTATTCTTTAAAAAGATTTATGAGTTATGTAAATAATTGTTATAATGGGTCGTACGTCATAATGAAGGCATTTGTACTATGTATTGAGATTATTTACATTTACCTTGCGTTGGAGAATCCGCCGATTGAAAATGTTTAACAATAGAAAAACTATACAAAATTAATTCAAGAACTTATGTGCTCGCCTCTTACCTCGTGTCCTTTTCTTTTAATAATTACTAAGCTCCCTCTCTTAACGTCGATCCCCTAATACCAAAAAAAAAAGAGTCAATCCCCAATATTGTCGGTCTCATTCGACAATCACATCAGCATGTTCTGTCATTGCGTGGTCTGCTCAACAGCCACAACAGTGTTGCGCACTATTGCAGCCTGTTATTGTGATGACACCCTCTTGCCGCATAGCTTGCACAACAGCCATGTAAGCAGCCACATCAGTGACAACCCGTTCTCTCTTCAGCATACCGAAACACTTGGGCAATCCACTCGGGTGTTTTTCGGATATTTTATCTAAGCTTAGGTTGGCTTTTGCTACATCACCTTCCTTGATTTGGAGGGGATGCTATGCTTTTAATATCTCTCGTGATGGTCCATACATCTAGGAGATTTTATATATCTCCATTTAATTATACATATTCTAGATTAATATGTTACCCAAATGGCCATATAATAAAGTCTATAAATAGACTAATATACTCTTTATCAAAACATATCAAAATATCTAAAAATTACATAGATCTTTTTTCCGCATTATGAGGCGAGATTTTGTGTCATTTAGCAACCGAACTTGGTTTTGAATGCAGTCAAAAAGCATATTGAGGAGTTTGATAGTCAAATTTGTAACAAGATCGTTCCAAACCTATCCTGTCTCTGTCTTTGCTGGAAGAGGAAAGATCACTAAAAAGCAGCTGGATCCAATGGATCTAATTGATTTAGACATTGTCTTTGCTTTTCTAAACACATTTTTCATGCTTCTCTTTACCAAGTTGGAAGATCTTTCAATGTCTCCGTAACAATGTAGGTCTTGTTGACTGAATCATGTCGATTCATGTTGCCGTTGAATTATAAACTTCGGGCAATTTAAAGCCAAATAAGGGGGGAAGGTGTTGTCCTTGGTGGGTTGCAGCAAATAAATTGCATAAGGTCGAAGGTCCACAATGTCTGCTTTGCAGGTGTCCTCATTTAAATGACCGTTCCCACCTAAGTTTTTCAATACATGCATACATATACATATGTGTATGTGTATATTACGATAATAAGATTTTCAACCATTCATTCCAGTTCCTGGAAGTAGGTACATTCTTCTCTTTTCATTTATTGCTCAAAATAGAAGAACCGACCGCCTTTTATCACCTTAAACTCTCGTACATTCTACTTTCAAGTAGGGCTAACAATTGGGACATGAATTATTTGCATGATTCGAATGCAACACAGTACCAAAAATTATGAACTGAAAAATCCGAATGGGACACAATAATGATACCCTTAATCCGTATATTGACACGAATAAACGTGTTTTCGTCGCCTGTTAATTATTTAGATTATACAATTCGAACTATATGACACAAAATACAAATTTAGATCATGATACAGTAATACGAGTATCTATCTTGAATTAACTCTAGTCAAACAAATTTAACGCCTAATTTAACAATATTGAGCTGACCGAAGCTTCGAGGGAGAAAATCTTACCCCAAAGAACCTTGTTTGCTTAAATAGAGCATCTATCTTGAACTTCTTGATCTTAACTCGCATAATTGTAAAATCAAGGGATTTGGAGTAGGGTTAAGTTAAAAGGCTTCTGGTTCTGATAGAGAATAGATTGGATAGCCCGACGGAAAATTGAATGAGTGGTTGTAGAAAATGAATAAGGGACAGTTATGCGAAGAAGATGATGAATAGTACTAGTATTAGAGAGAGAGCATGATTCGGCCAAGGCAAGTGCATGAAAGCTTGATTTGATTTGCAATCATTTAGGTATTTATGGGCTGATGTGATGAATAATGTCAATTTAAATATTAGATTCAATGGCACAAATTAAGAGCATGTGTGTATTTAACTGACAGACAAATAGCTTGATTTGGATGATGAATAGAAGAAAGTTGATAATGTTGGGACAATATTTTACATTTCAATAAATAAACAGGAAATTTGGTGTCGCTTCAAACACCAATAAGTTAGAAAAATAGTTTGAACTCATTAAAATTATCAGCAAAAGCTATCCGATGCTAGGGGATATCATAAACGTCCTTAACATGAAAACAACTCTCAAAATTTTCAATTTTAGTAAATGAGATCTCTAACCTTTTGAAATTACAAAATAACACCTATTATACAATACTTAGATTTTTTACCCTATTTAATTTCCTTTAATTAATCAAACTCAATCACTAACAAATAATCATTACAATAAATTGTTAGGGAAATCCCTAGCATGTGTATTAACTGACAGACAAACAGCTTGATTTGGATGATGGATAGAAGAAAGTTGATAATGTTGGGAAAATATTTTACATTTCAATAAATAAACAGGAAACTTGGTGTTGCTTCAAACACCAATAAGTTAGAAAAATATTTTGAACTCATTAAAATTATCAGCAAAAGCTATATGATGCTAGGGGACATCATAAGCGTCCTTAACATGAAAACAACTCTCAAAATTTTCAATTTTAGTAAATGAGACCTTTGACCTTTTGAAATTACAAAATAACACCTATTATACAATACTTAGATTTTTTACCCTATTTAATTTCCTTTAATTAATCTAACTCAATCACTAACAAATAATCATTACAATAAATTGTTAGGGAAATCCCTTATAATGTTTTGAAGATGACAAAATAAATCAAAGGTTACTAACGTGTTTGATAATTTAGTAACAAACTATGCAAATGATAGAATGTGTAAAGGATATTGTCAAAGATTATACATGAAAGAGTCAGAAGACTAGATGAATTTATTTAGACCGTGTTTGGACCTTAAGGCTAAATATGTTCATAAGCAGACTTTAAGGATAAATTTATTCAGACTTACGTCTAGATTATAAAGTCTCTTCAAACAGAATTTTTTCAGACTTTACATCAAGAACGAGACATGTTTAGAACAAAGCAAGTTCAAAACGAAGCATGTTCAGAACGAAACAATTGGACAGAACGTAACACGAGCCTTAAACGTGTAACGGCTAGTGATCTGATTTGGATTCTATATCAAGATAGATTTGATTGACTCAATTTAATTTATTGACAATTGGATCTTGAAGACAAGAACTTTCTAAGCGAAGAAGCTCTACTTATGGAAATCAAGATTCTATTTGTATGGGCGATCAGAATCAACTGGGGATTCTATCTTTGTTACTCAATGGCTACTTAATCTTCTTGATACAGATTTTTCCTATGGGTAGATTGGAAGACGATCATCTGGATACAGTCTAACGGCTAATTTGGAAGTGGAGGAATATTTAAGGAGACCAAGGACTAAGGAGCAAAGAAGAGACGGAGCATAGAATCTAGAATTCAAAAGTTTGAGCAAACTTTGATCATACATTTGTCTTTCTGAGCTTAAACGTTTGTGATCGTAAGAGAAATATCAAAAGAGTGACTTAGTGAGATAGTATGATTTACTATTGAGTGTTTGCACTCAAAGTTATAATACCTTTTTGATTATATAGTGGAATATAGCCAGTAGGCTGTCAGTGTGGAAAAGTGGACGTCGACTTGATCTAAACTGAACTACTATAAATTTCATGTGCAATATTCTCTTCCCTTAACTCTCTTTATTTAAGTCTGTTGCACATTTACAAGTTTTTTCAAAGTCTGTTCCATCGCATAACAAATTTTGAATATCTATCACAAGTCTGAAGACTCGTTTATCAGACTCTGAACCTTATTCAGACTTTACTCACAACTTATTTATTCAACATTTATTTGTCAAGATTTCTTTTAAACACATATTCATCCGCTCTAGGTGATTGTACTAGCGTCATCATTAATATCCCATAAGAATTTATATGCCGTGAATCTATGTTTTTGCCATTGTATTGCACAAAATTACTATTTTACAACCCCTCATCTCTCTAATACTTTTGCTCATCAAAGTTATTAATGGTTAAAGCATATAGTTGAAATTGAGGAGATTGCCAAGATGAATGAGTCGAAAGTGACTAACTTCTTTTTTATTGGTCGGTGAAAGTGGCTAACTTGAGTGGGCACAACTTGTGATAAAGTAGTGGAAAGAGTGGGGTTACGAGCGATGGAGAAAGGTGATTGAAATATGTAATAAATATCAATGACCTTGTAAATATACATAAGCCTCATGAATAGATTTAGTTAAAGTTTTTGTGTTCTAAAGGTACTTTGGACATTTTCAATGTAATCATGCCACCCCACCCGTGGCACTAGCCTAATATTCATCAATTTAGTGAAATTTTTTTATTGTGTTTATTTAGATTGGGAGAGATAAAAAATTCTTGGGAATATCATAGTGGCATAGTGGAAGTGTAGTGGATTTAGTTTTATTAAAGTACATAGGAACTGTCCGACCAAAAAAAAGAAAAAAAGTACATAGGAACTGAAGCAATCTGAGTTTTTTTCCATGTGAAGTTTTCGTTTGAGTGTAAAATACAAGGACTCGAATTTGGTATTTTTCCGATCTTCCTAACTTCAGCATCCTTTTTGTCTCTTTCGTCTCGTCTCGTCTCGTCTATCAAACATGTATAGGTGACTTTCTTCGTATTGTTCCATCTGAACATGTGACGGACAAGACAACAGGGAATTTATGGTGAATAGGTTCCCTATAGCTCTGTGGTGGAAACTATTTCCCCACTTTTTGGCAAATAACCTTTTCGCAGATTCTCTCCACGAATCAAATGAAATCCAGTCAAGCAGCTCAAGCCAAATGATTTAAATGCAAACTACTCAATCCAACGTAATACCTAATCTAAAGAGACAGAAGACGTGCAATCAACAGACTCCCAATCCTCAACTCACACATTCACATCCACAAATACCACATCACAATATACCCCACTTGGGCATCTTGCTGTAACCTTATTCACCCATTATCCATACACAAAATCCCAAAAAAAAAAAAAAAAAAAAAAAAAAAAATCTGAAATATAAAAATAAGAGGGTAATTCTAGACTTCTAGTCCAGTCTAGGGTACAATCGTATGATGAAACTTCCAAGAGCTTAATCATCTGCTAATCACACTCAAAACCCAAGATTCCACCCAACACATCGAGAAGCTGCAGATGTGCGGTGAGCTGAGGGTAATGGCCATCCGCATCGATCATCTCGACCGTCGTTCTCCCCTGGATTTTGTCGCGCATGTAATGGGCGACCGAGTTCGGCACCGCGACGTCATTCGTGGTCTGAATTATAGTGCATGGGGTCGTCACTCTCTCGAGGATCTCTCTGTGGTCGGATAGGAAAACTATCCTGGCTAAGGGAAGTGCGATTTCAGGGCTCATCCTTCTCAAGCACTTGGTGAGCACCTCGACCGAGAGGGAGTCGCCCGGACCCACCCCCAGAGAAGCAAAGTTGGCTGCCCATCCGTAGTAATTGGACTCTATGCTCGATAGGATTTGATCAATCTGCGCGGTCCCAAATCCGCCCTCGTAGCTGTCCGTGTTTAAGTACCTAATGAAGGCAAGAAAAAGTAAGACACTGCAAGAACTTCACCTTCGGCGTTTATGCTATAAACGGGATTGAAGTTTTAGACAGGATTAGTGTCGTCCCCAGCTGTCCAAGCTACGGATCACTTTGTCATCTGCCATCCATATATAGCGAGGAGAGAGTGAAGAGGACAAAAAAGACAAATTAAAATAATAAGTTTTAAATAAATACAACAGAAAATTGAGAATCATCGAACCATTCTTTTGTGTCCACTCATCTCATTCGTAATGGGCCCTAAAACATTAAATACCCCAAACAGTAACTTTATCTATTTAATCCTTGTATAGGGAAAATCAAGTATGAAAAGCTTTTATGATTTTTGTTTCAAGCTGTACTCATTTTGCGAAAAAAATGAATGATTTCAAAATTATTTCTTAAAATGATTACATAATGAACCAATAAGTACTTAATTCATTTTTTTTTCAACAGTCAAGGTAGTGTGCGAGCAAACCGTATACCATCATATCAAAAAATTTTAATGTCCTCTAGTAAACATAAATGTCTCAAATACTTACAGAACTCACAACTAAACTCTAATAAGCTTAAAAAAAATATTTCTTTCCTGTAATTTTATCCATTGATTTTGACCTAACTGGTCCAAACCATCAATCATTCAAGCCGAACCAATAGTTTTTATCCATGACAGATCTCAAAATTGTGTTTCTTGAACACTCCCTCGTTAGCAAGAACGGCAATAAAAAATTTCGATATTGCAAAAAATTCTTAATAGTGGAGGTGCCATGGAATTATCTTCTCTTTAACCTATCTTTAAGCTTCGTGGATGAGAATACATGGAATACCCTCCTATGATCCTAACTAAGATTATGTTCCATTTAGAAATTTGAATGCGTTTGTTTAGCGAAAAACGAATGGTTTATGAAATATTTTCTTAAAAATAATAACTTGTATTACTCGAAATAATTAATCAATAAAAAATATTTTCATTACTAATAATCATTTATGTTTGAATATCTTCATAGATGATGAAAATATTTTTCATTTATTCATTTTAAAAAGTAATATAAATGATTATTTTTAGAAAAATATTTTTTAAATAATTTGTTTCTCGCAATATAAACGGAGCCATAATCCATATCTTTTGCGGTAGACCATACTAGAACTTTGTCGGTGAAAAGAAAGCGCTTTTGAACCTCATAGCTTCCTTATTCACATGCTTAACATAAACAAACTTAAGGAAAACTATACATCTACAACTATGGACTTTACAAGTAAAGGGACAAACCCATGAGGGGAAAGTCTTTTATTTATTTATTATTATTATCATTTAATATTAGAATATATTAAAGATGTCTTCTTCTTTTTTTGACCATTAGGAAAACACGCTGACCAAGAGTAATTGCTAGCTCTACCGATGAGACATATGATGAGGCCTGCCAAATCGAACAAAACCCAAAAGAGGCAAGACTGAAATTAATACCTTCCTTGGAGAGACCAAAACGTAGTAAACCAAAACAAAAAAAGAAGAAGAAGTGCTGATTCAAATGAACAAACTGCATGAGAAATTGAACTTTCTTCTTCCTTTCTCTTTTGGGTGGGAGAAATATGTTGAGTTACTTACCTAGGAGAAGCAGCAAGGAGTATGAGGCGCTTGAAGAGGTCAGGCCTCTTCACAGAGGCAATGCAACCGATTATGCCGGACATGGAGTGGCCGACGAAGACTGTGGACTTGAGGTCTAGCTCATCGAGAAGAGAGATCAGATCACAGGCGAAACCTTCGTAGGACGAGTGCTTCACAGGGTCGAACAGACCTTCTTGCTCATTGACAGCTCCCGAGAAGCCCCAGTCGAAGGTGAGGACCCTGAAATGCTGAGACAAGTGAGGGAGGATCTTGTCCCACACGGTCTGGTCTCCTCCGAAACCGTGAGCGAGAACGACTGTCTCGGTGCCCGAGCCGGTGAGCTTCGCGTTCAGAGGGGTCGAGAGGCCCTTCTCTAGCATCACCATTTTTTTGTGGGAAGAAGGAGGACAAGGACAAGGAGAGAGAGAGAGAGAGAGAGAGAGAGAGAGAGAGAGAGAGAGAGAGACCATGGGGAGGGGGACGAGTGAGGGTGTGTAGGAGGAGATATTAACCATGACAATAATTGAGCATGACTGGTTACTGTTAGAAAAAAAAAAATTATGTTCGAGGGGCCTCGCGTGTCTCACGAGGTTTAGTTGAGATATTAATAGGGTAATGTTTTTCTCCAACTTCCTTCCCTATTGAGCTTCTTCTGCTTCTCCTTCTCCTTCTTCTGCTTCTCCTCCTCCTCCTCCTTCTTCTTTTTGCCAGAATAACATCACTTATTGCTTTATAAACAAAGAATACATGAGAGTATGACTCAAGGTGGAAACAAGGACGGCAAAAAAAAGGTGCATTAGATTAGGGGTGAGCATGGTCCGGGTTGGTCTGGGCCACCCCCTAACCCTAGGACCCACCCGTACAGTGTCGGTCCTCAATTTTTAGGACCGATGACCAACCCTATTGAGCTTGGGACCAAGGACCGGACCGACCCAATGGGTTCAGTACGGTTCTAGGGTCAACCCGGGACCGATCGATAATTTTTTTCGTCTTATTTTTTATACTCCCTAAAAAAGCAAACCTACAAATTCAAATTACACATCCATCGACAATGCGGCATTGTGCAACTGAATACTAATACATATTTAGCAAATTTAAGATGACACAATAATAAAAATTTCGTACCTGCTAATCGCTCATGGAGATATGGGACAAGATGGAAAGTTCTTGTAATCATCTATCTTTAATATTCATAACACCATATGCAAAAACGTTTTCCTGTATTTGATCATGTAGAGTTCACTCAACCAAAAAATGAGCTTCACACCACTTGACTAGCATTTGATCATGTAGAGTCCACTCAACTAAAAAATGAGCTTCACACCACTTGACTAGCAAATCACCGTAGCAACTGCACTACTACTCTACTCTTCAAAAACTTCTACCATTTGACACAAATTGAAAAGCAAAGTGCAGCTGAAATTCATTAGTAAAATACAATTAAACCATAAAAAGTTCAAAATACTTAATATAAATCATGAATATATAACTTCACATCTTGTTAATTCACTTGAACTTTTAAACACCTGAAAACAAAACAAACGACTCATAATTAATACTCAACAAAAGTTTTAAATTGAAATTACCATTAGTGCTATTGATAGAATATCTCAATATAATATAATATAATATAATATAATATAATAGACATTTTACTTAGGTTTGAATATATAAAAGAATTATAAATAATATAATATAATATAATATAATATAATATACAGGGTTGGTCCAGGGTTGTACCGACCCAAAACTCTTAGGACTGAGGACTAACTCGCACAGTGTTGGTCTTGGAATTTCAGGACCAAGGACCAACCCAGTCCCCTTGGGAACCGGACCAAGATTGGCAGGGTTGGGCCGGTCCAGGGTCGGTCCAGGGTCGACTCTAGACCGCTGCTCACCCCTACATTAGATACCCAATTCAAAGGAAAAACTGCACACCCCCCCCCCCCCCCCAACCTCCTTCCCATTTTCACCCCTCTCGCTCTCGGGGTGAGTAATAACCCAATTAGCAATCCACTATTAATTTTACTAGATTAAATTTATTAAAGTTCTCATCTGAGGCAAGTTCATAACCTGCATTCCATCAATCAAATATATAATGATGAGAAAACAGCCCCTAAAAATATGAAGACATCATAATAAATCATAAAAGTAACTTCGACAAGTTTTTTTTTTTTTTTTGGTCGAAACTTCGACAAGTTTGAATATGAAAAGCACGAGGTACAATCAATCAAGGTCTACTTCTCCATATGGGCTCTTATTTCTCTTCTTTGTCATAAGATTCACCTCTTATTAATGATCACTACTCATCTTTAGCTCACTTCATAAGTATTTATTTAAAGTTCGTAATGTTATTTGATAAACGAATCTAATGAGATTTATACTTGCGTCATTACTCTCATCGGTGTGAATGAATGGAGAGATAGATGTTGAGAAAGGGAAAGAAGGGACAGCTACATCCATTTGAGGGTAGACATCCGGCAGGATATTTGTTTCCACATGTCCTTTTTGACATTTTAAGAATGAACAATCAAGTGCCTTCTAATGGTAGTCAGTACAATGTATCTACTTTTTGCATTCAAAATTCCGTTCAATTCTCAAAAAATAACTTTTAAGAAAATGTTTTTCGAATTTTACGATATTTAGTTCACAGAAAATAAACTAGTAGCGAAAAATATTTTTCATTAAAGAAAAAAGTTTTTTAAAATAGGGAAAAATATTTTCTCCTTTTCAAATAGAGAAAAACATTTTTCATATCTTCTTTTACCGAACACTTTTTCCTTTTTTTTTATAAAATTTTTATTTTTTTATTTTTTTGAATCGAGTTTATAATTATTTTTTATTCTTTTTCTTTTCTATTTTTTTCCTTTCCTTTTTCTTTTCATCTTCCTCGACTGGTCATCAACTTGTGCTAACCATAGGCTAGTGAGATCGAGCCTTGTTCGAGGTCGCCAAAGCCTTGCTGACATTTGGCGACCTCAGACAAGACTCGAGCCTCACCTAGCTCACTAGATGTAGTGAGGTTGGTCAAGCTAGCTCAGGCCTTGTCACAATCTGTTGAGCTCGAGCTCACCTATAATCGTTGTCGGTGGCAACCGGCCGAGGAAAAAAAAAAAAAAAGTAAAAAAGAAAAATAATAACAAATAAAATGTTAAAATAATAATAATAAATAAATAGTTTTAAAAATAGATGTTATAAATATAAAATATAAAATTATTGAAACGAGTATATGGAAGAAAACATTTTCCTTACAAAATGGCAGAAAGTATTTTTTAGTTTATATTTAGATTTTAGTGAAACACTAAAAATATTGTCATTTTCTTAGAAAATAGCTTCTTAGAAAATATTTTTCAGAAATTCTATATTTTCCACGAAAAGAACGAAGCTTAAGATGGCCAATAAAGTTGGTCTTTCTTAGCATTCTTACTTTTGGTAATTAATAATAAATGTTTATTCCAGCCACAATCCTCGAGGAAGTAGATTCTTACTTTTTGAAGTTGGAAACCATACTTCCATTTAATATTTAGCATCATAATTTTTTAAAAGGCACTTTAAAATTTGTGGACCTCAATTTTTCTGAATTTTTCTCCTTCCTTTTTTTTTCCTAATAACATTTGGTGATATACTAAATCAAATGAATTTTATGAGGCCTAGTTTTCAATTTTGGTTATAATTATGTGAAGATAACCGATTGGAAATGAGCCTTTTCAATTGCTTAATGGGATAATAATTGTGCGGATTACTTTAAAGATGGAAATAAAGGAGAAAATCTCGCAGCCAAGTGTCACAGGCCGAGAGTTTCCTTGGCCTCGGAACGACCCGTGCGGCGCCTGGCGGGCGGAATCCGCCGGGCCAGCCTTCCTCCTATAGCTGCTCTAACGAACAATACAGTGAAAGCTTCTTTGTAGGAGATCCTACCACACCCAACTTAAGGGTCCGTTCGTTTCATGGAAAATTGGCTATTTCCGGAAAATATTTTCCTAAAAGTCATTTTCTAAGAAAATGACAATATTTTTTGGTGTTCGGCTAAAACCTGAAAATGTTTCGGAAAATATTTTCCGGTATTCGGTAAGGAAAATATTTTCTAAGACTTTACCACTTAGGCATGCATCACTTACCGACCTATAAATCCATCAAATATGAACTTGCCTTTAAATCTAGGCAAACTTACTTCATATCTTTGTTCCTTCATTGTCTCCAAACGCTCATCTACTCTAAAAAATGTTCGTATGGATTTTAAAAAGAAGCAAAGGAGAAAAGAAGCAAAGCATATACAGCCCTAATGAGAATCTTTCAGTTGAGTGGCCTATTTTCCCCCTGCGTCTTTTGTGTTCCAATAAACAGAAGAAGAAGAAAAAAGCAAAGCATGTAGAGCCATTTGCTTGAGCAATGTACAACTGCATGATAGAGTAAATAAAGAAAATGATAAGCAAGAGTATAGAGCGCGAGCTTGAGATCAACGAGCTCGAGGTTCACCTGGCAATGGCCGGCGACTAGCCAAGAAAGAAGAAGATGGGAAACAAAGTAAAGAAAAAGAAAAAAAGAAAAGAAATAGAAAAGAAAAAGGAAATTAAAAATAATTCGAATTAAACAAGAAAAAGAAAATTAAAAAAATAATTCGAATAAAAAAAGAAAAGAATAAGAAGAAGGGGGATGAGGAAGTGAGGATTTGTAGAGGTGTGAGATAAGAGAGATCAAGAGAGGAAAATATTTTCCACTTTTCAAAAGTGGAAAACATTTTCTCCTAATTTAGAAGACTTTTTTCCATTCATGGAAAACATTTTCCCCAAAGGATTCATTTTCCGTGAAACGAACGTCGGAAAATCCAAAAAACGTTTTCCCGGAAATTATTTTCCGCGAAACGAATGGAGCCTAAGTCTTGATATGGAGAATCAATCCACCCAAAAGAGACCGGAAGATGATAAGGCATGCAAAGCGGAGAAAATATCCAATGAACATGCCATGACTTGCGGACCTAAAACATGAGATGGTCACTTTGATGTCATGCTGGTCTCAGCAATTAGGTCACCTTTTGTTCAATGTAGTCATCCATGTTGATTTTGATTGGATTTTGTTCTATGATCGCAAGCGAAGGCAGGCTATTATACTTTCCATGTTTGACAACGGATCCCATTTTGTGCTCGTAATTGCATATTATATAATTCATATAGTATGTTAAAATTGCAAATTACATACATACATACATACATATTTATTTTTGTAGTTAGTAAAAAGGAATCCGATCATGTACAAATATTTTATAAATTCGTAGTTTTTTTCCTACGTGGGAACTTATTTTCGCGTGAATAACTTAATAAACATAATGAATTCTTAATACTAAACCTAAAAAGATTTCTAAACGCATGAAAGAAACTACTAGTTACTTTCTCGGTTCTAACTTACTATGTTGTGCATGTCGCTTTCTTTGTGGGGAAATTGCTAACCACCGGTCACATTCATCAATGTATAGGTCAAAAGTCACATCTCTTAAATAAGAGTTACAAACAAAAAAGAAAGTCCTTTGTTAAGAAAATGTTGACTAAGACAATTCTAACATGGACATCTTATTGACTGTAGCGACAATTGTGGTTGGGAGATTTCTAGTTCAGAAATGAAAAGTCATATGTTCAAATCTCATCAATCACGTGCAGTACCATAGGCACAATCCAAAAAAGTCAAGACATAACCGAATCATAGATTTGTTCCATATTGTATTGAAATTAAACCATTACTTTAACCACGCTGCATTAATGTACTAGTTGAACAGAGTTCGATTAGGGAAGTTATAGGAATGGTATGATCTTCGAACACATCAACGAAACGTTTTCAAGATGGTATTTGTCAAATTGTTGCTGGTTAGTAACAAGTATAGAGTCAAGGTGGAAATTGTCTCACTTGTTTTCTAGAAGGGTTGAGAGAATGGAGAGAGAAAAGGCGAAGATTAAATCATGTACATGTTGAATATTTATGGCTCATTTTTTGCTTATCAAAATTAGTCATGGTAAAAACATATAGTCGAAACTGAGGAGAGTGGCAAGATGAATGAGTGGAAAGGGGCTAATTGAATGGACAAAACTTGTAGTAAAGTTGTGGGAAGAGTGGCTAGTAAGTTGTGGTTCCGAGTGAAAGAGCTAGTATAGATACCTAGAGGGGGGTAAATAGGTGTAAAAACAAATTCTTCTTTTCTTAAAGACTTAATTCAAGACAAGGATGCGAAATAGTATAGACAAACATACAAAGCTACGAATTAAGTAAAGAGATAAGGAAAGAGAATTGAAACACAGAGATTATAGTGGTTCGGCTTAGACCAAGCCTACGTCCACTCTCCCATGCTAACAGCCCACCGGCTGGATTTCACTATGAATCAAAAGAGATGTTACAATCTCATGTCCTCGATTCCACGGATACTCTTACTACACTTCCTTGAGGTCTCACAGAATTTTCTCTTTTGAGTACAGATGTATGCTCAGCAAATGAAATAGCAAAGAGTAAGGAACTTCAGACTTTGGAATTTTTCTATCTCGCACCCCCTCAAACAACTAGAGCGTCTTCCTTTTATACTCCTCCATGCCTACATAACCGTTGGCACCTTCCAAAAGAATTCGTCCAATCTACCCGTTGGACCGAATCAATTAAGAAGATCTCGCGTTATCAAAGGAACATGAAGATAGCCTATCAATCATGTTCGCCCATACAATCAGGATCTAGGTTTCCATAAGTAGAACCTTCCAAATATACTTCGCCAATCCATAGATCTGTTTTACTCGATTTACTTGTCACACGAATAATAGATCTTTATATGCCTTCTTCAACCGAGAGATATTCTTTGACCAATCGAATCAAATCCTCGAAGGATAACCTTGTATCTGGATAAGATTAATTCGACGATCTAGAAACTGTCAACGAGGGCAGACTTTGAATCTTGAGTCTAGCGATCTTCAGTCTGGAAGTCTTCAGACTTTGATAGATGAGACTAAAATTTTTCAGACTTTAGGAAACGTTTTATCAGCTTCAAAATACCGAAGGAAGGTTTCACCAACAATCTCCCCCTTTTTGATGGTGACAAAACTTTCCTGCAGATTTAGACATTCTGACCTGCAACACTTAAGCAAACCAAGATTTTCTTGAACAAACAATATTAAAGATTAGAAAAAGATAGAAGCGAATCTGCAATCACAGAAAACATGTTAGTTCTCAAATCACAACTATCTTTAGCATAATCAATAATAGATTAAGTTACTTATCAAGTCTCAGAAATCCAAATCAGTCCAAAAAAAAAAAAACACACAAAACAAGATAAAGTCCAAACAAACAGAAAACAAATCTGCAAAAACATCTCCCCCCTTTTGTCAACAGCAAAAAGTGAAGACCGTTAAAAAATAGATTTGAAGAGATCAACAGTTTAAGGCTGCTTGGGTAAGCGAACAAGCTCGAATTCTCCCATTGAGTGCACTGTCTTTTCAAGTTTGTCAAAACTTTGCTTCAGCGCTTGAAATTCTTCCCCCTGCACGTTAGACTGAACTTGATTCTTCAGGGAATTGATCTGTTCATGAAGAGACACTGAAGTGGCCTTAACAGCATTCTTGAGATCCAGCATCTCAAAACTCATAGCATATTGCTGATTTTGCACATCCAAAAGAATTTCCAACAGTCTTGAAAAGTCTGCTGTTTGAGCAGTTGTACCACTTGGACCAGCAGAATGAAACTCAAGAAATGGAGTCTCAGTGGAAGGTCTATCTTCTGGATAGTGTGAGGCATACACTTCTTCTGGATCTGCTGCAGAACGACTCACATCACTAACAAGAAAGGGTGGAGAAGTACCTTTTTATTCAACAGCTCCCCCTGTTTTGATGCCCTCAGGTGGAGAAGGTAAAACTTCATCAGCTTCAGAGTGATGCGCTCCATCAGATTCTTCTTCTCTTATCTCAGAATGACTAGACAAAGAGATAGCCAAGGTTGGTTCAAAGGAGTCTGCTACACCCTGATCTCTCTCTTTCTCTGTTTCTTCTTCCCTTTCTTCCACTTCTTCTTCAGCTTCTTCTGCTTCCTCCTCTTCTTCTTCTTCTTCTTCTTCTTCTTCCTCTGCTTCTTCTCCTTCTTCCTCTTCTTCTGCTTCCCTTCTTTCCTCTGTTTCTCTATGTTCTTCCTCTTTTTCTGATTCTTCTCTTTCTCTTCCTTCCTCTGACATTTCTCTTCTCTCTCTAAAGCTGACAAAGGTTTTGAGATTTTTCAAGGCAGATATAGTGAGCTCATCCTCATCTTCTTCATCTTCCAGAATGAGAGCTCTTTTCTTCTTTACAGGAGCAGCCATGGGCTCCTTGCCTTTTCTTTTAGCCGCAGCAGAGTCTTGTTTTGCTTTGAGAGGAGATTTCTCCTTCATCCGTTCAAGCACTTTGTTCAGCTCCTTTAAGCGCATCTTTGTCACCATTTTGAACCCAATTACCATCGGAGTGATGGCTTTCAGACTCAAAGGTACAGAGATATAAATTTTGAAATGCCTAAAGAGTCGTGTGATAAGAGCAGAATAAGGAAGCTGTCCCTTATCCTTCGTCACAGTTCAATACATATGAAACAGAATGGTGTGAGGCAGAGAGAACTTAAAACCGGTATTGATTGCACACATCAATTTAGCTTCTGATTGAGAAACATCTGTCTTGGATGTCGATTTAGGACGAATGCAATTAATCACAATTTTGTGCAGCAGAATGTTCGTGGCACTCATCCTTGTATAAGAAAGTTTTCCTTCAACATCTCTGTCTTTTACCAAAGACAGAATAGCATGAGCAATGGACACATTAATCGACTGGAAACTCGTTCTTTCCACCTCGATTATGTCAGCCAAAATGTCTATGGTCACCAGAAATTCCCTGTCCTTCACAGTGAAGACAAAGCTTTGTGCATCCATAAAAGATAGGTTCGAATAAAAGTAAGCAGTAAGCTCTGGGAATGCAGGAGAGGATTCAGAACAGAATTGCTCCAATTGCAATAAAGCAAACTTTTCCCTCAAATTAACTTTTATTGAATCCAGGAAATCGAAATCAACAGTTCTAGGGTTCATCACCCCTCTCTTCAAAAGACTTGCATAAACCTTTTTATGATTTTTGGATCTAAAAAGGTTCGAACCGTCGGTGATGCTTGCAGCCACCCCAGACCTAGGTTGAAAGTGAGAAAACAACCTCTCATCATCATCCAGAGATTGTGGTTGATTCGCAGTACCATATTGTGGGTCACTTGGAATATTCTTAAACGCTTTCTCAACCGATCCTTTCTCCATAACTCCTTGCCTCTCTAACTCTCTTAAGAACAACGTTTCATTTCTGAACCCTCTATCTTTCAAGAACTCATTAATCAAAGACAATGGCGATCCTCCTTTCTTCAAATTTGAGAAGAGTTTGGAAGCATTTTTATGAGTTAGAGTCCTTACAGATTCAACCCCTTCTATAACTTCATCGCCTGGTTGATTCGAGGAAGGTTGACGCTATTGTGAAGGTTGATGCTGACTTGGACGCATAGGAGAATCTTCTTCTTCGGTTAAGTCAAAGTGGGTAGGACCCTCAGGCATGCGACGTGGTCCCCTGCTTGCAATCCTCGAAGACTTTCTTGAAGACATTGACACTCTAATAGGGAATAACCAACTTGTTCGAAAAGAGAGAACTTTCGAATGAATCGAGAGTGAAAGTGAAGAAAATAGGAATTTTGTATTCTAGGGTTTCGGAGTAAAAGTGAAGAAGACAATACACAATGGTATATAAAGCAAGTGAAGTGGGGTAAGCGAAACGTCATAAAAGGAAATAAGAAAGATGACTTTTCAAAAATAATAATTTCCTTTTATCAATTTAACTGAATTCCATAAAAATCGATAACTGCCTTTTTAAAAATAATGAGTAAATTAAGAAAGATAAATCAATCAACCAATGACTAATAAATAAACTTACCTTTTCAAAATTTAAAATTAGTAAACACTTACAGTCGAGGCTTGAGATTTTCTGAGTCTGAGCATAAAAGAAACTTCTTACTTTAAGTCTTGAAAGCATCCAGACTTTGCTGAGTAAGAAATATGATATTAAGTCTGATACGAATAGACTCAAATTGATTTTTCTCCAAAGGCTTTGTAAATATGTTTGCTAGTTGATTCTTAGAGTCAATGAACTGGATCATTACTTCTCCATTCTGAACGTGATTTCTAATAAAATGATGTCGAATCTCTATATGCTTTGCTCTTGAATGAAGAATAGGATTCTTGGTAAGATTAATAGCGCTGGTGTTGTCACACTTGATCTCTATGCAAGAATCTTTGACTCCAAAATCTCTTAGTTGTTGTTTTATCCATAAGATTTGTGAACAGCAACTTCCAAGAGCTACATATTCTGCTTCTGCTGTTGAAAGGACGACTGTATTTTGTTTCCTTGAAAACCAAGATACTATTCTATTACCGAGCAATTGACAAGTACCGGAAGTACTCTTCCTTTCAACTCTGCAACCTGCTAGATCTGCGTCTGAATATCCAAGGAGAGTGAAGTCTCCTTCTTTGGGATACCATAGACCTATCTTTGAAGATGTTGCAACGTATTTGATGATGCGTTTAGCAGCACTTAGATGAGATTGGGTCTGATTGAAATCTGGCACACATGCAAACACTAAACAAAATGTCAGGTCTAGAAGCAGTAAGATAAATAAGTGAACCAATAATACTCCTGTAAAGTTTCTGGTCAACTTTCTTTCCTTCTTCATCTTTATCCAGCTTTAAAGAACTAGACATAGGAATTTCAATATTTTTGCAATTCTCTAAACTGAACTTTTTAACAAGTTCTTTAGCATATTTTTCTTGGTGAATGAAAATTCCTTCCTTCAATTGTTTTACTTGTAAACCGAGAAAAAAGGATAATTCACCTATCATGCTCATTTCAAATTCATCCTGCATAGTCTTAAAGAAATTCTTGCAAAGACTTTCGTTAGAAGAGCCAAAAATTATATCATCAACATAAATTTGAGCAAGCAGAAACTTTTTACCTTCTCTTTTGATAAACAAAGTTGTATCCACTTTACCTTTAGCAAAGCCATTTTTAGTTAGGAAATTACTTAACCTGTTGTACCAAGCTTGAGGTACTTGCTTTAAACCATGCAAAGCCTTTTTCAGTCTGAATACTGAATCTGGCTTCTTTGGGTCTTCAAAACCGGGAGGTTGTTCCACATAGACTTCTTCTTGGATAAATCCATTCAGGAATGCGCTTTTAACGTCCATTTGGAATAACCTGAAATTCATATAACAAGCAAAAGTAAGTAATAATCTTATTGCTTCTAACCTTGCTACTGGTGCATAAGTCTCATCATAGTCTATCCCTTCTTCTTGTGTATATCCTTTGGCCACGAGTCTTGCTTTGTTTCTTATGACTTTTCCTCTTTCGTCCATCTTGTTCCTGAAAACCCATTTTGCTCCAATAACATATTTTCCTTTCGGTTTAGGAATTAATTTCCAAACGTCGTTAACATTTAACTGTCTGAGCTCTTCTTGCATAGCTTCAATCCAGCTTTCATCTGATAAAGCTTCTTCTATGCTTTTGGGTTCTATTTCAGAAATAAGAGCCACAGCGCTAGACTTTTCATGTCTTTTAGATTTTGTACGAATTCCTTCATCAATGTTACCAATGATGAGTTCTTTGGGATGACTGGACTTGTGCTTCCAGTTGCTGGTTGATTTGACAGATTGCAGATCTTCGTCTTCATTTGATTCTTCAACATTTGAATAATGATGACCTTCTATAGTCTGAGCTGCTTCAGGAAAGGTAGACTTTGTGGAGTTTGGAACAGGTTCAGAATCTTCGATTTGAGTCTGGATTGGTTGATTTTGCAATGAATCTTGAAATTTGACATTCATTGATTCTTCCACAGTTTGAGAATTCTTGTTGTATACTCTGTATGCTTTACTGGAAGTTGAATATCCAAGGAAGATTCCTTCATCTGATTTTTCTTCAAACTTACCAATTCGATCATTTGCATTTTTCAAGATAAAACATTTGCAACCAAACACATGAAAGTAAGAAACAATTGGCTTCTTTCCTTTGAATAACTCATAGGGAGTTTTCTCCAGAATTGGCCTAGAGACAACTCTGTTAATAATATAACAAGCTGTAGAAACAGCTTCAGGCCAAAAACAAGAAGAAATATTGCTTTCAATTAAAAGAGTTCTAGCCATTTCTTGCAATGATCTATTTTTCCTTTCTACAACTCCATTTTGTTCGGGAGTGTAAGGAGAAGAGAACATATGCTGAAACTCACCTCCATGGTCTGTCCGAATGCTTGAAATAGCATACCCTTTCTCGTTTTGTATTTTCTTGGCAAACTTTGAAAAGTTGGATAAGGTTTCAGACTTACTTGTCAAGAAGTAAACCCAAGTAAATCGTGAATAATCATCCACTATTACTAGGCAATATTTCTTTCCACCAATGCTTTGAGATTTTGTTGGTCCAAATAAATCCAAATTCAGGAGCTGCAGTACACGATTAGTGAAAACTTGATTTATTGGTTTAAAGGAATTTCTCACATGTTTTCTCAATACACAAGGTGTACATAAGTCAGATTTTTGATACTTCAGATTAGGAAGTCCATGAACAAGCTTCTTTGAAGAAATCTTGGCAATTTGCTTTATGTTGATGTGACCAAGCTTTCGATGCCAGACATTTGCTTCATTTTGGATTGAGATTAGACATTGAAATCTTTTTGGATTGATATCCAAAAGATAGATATTCCCATGTCTTCGCCCAGTAAAAGATTGTGAAAGATCTTTGCTAGTGCCAGAACATATTCCTTCTTGAAAATTGATCTTGAATCCAGTGTCGCATAATTGGCTGATACCGAGCAAGTTGTAGTTGAGTCCTTCCACTAAAGAGACGTTGTTGATGATGAGACTTCCAATTTTTACAGTTCCACTTCCAATAATTCTTCCTTTGCTGTTTCTGCCAAAGGAAACCTTTCCACTCGTTACTTGTGTAAGCTTGATAAAACAATTTGAATCTCCAGTCATATGTCTTGAGCAACCACTATCCAAATACCATTTTACCTTTTTCTTGATAGTGACCTGCAATTAAAAAGGAAACTCAAGCTTTCTTTGGTACCCACATTTTCTTGAGTCCAGTAGAGTTAGTACTATAAACAGTTTTCGCCCAAACCTTCTTAATAGGCTTCCAAACCATAGGACAATCTTTCTCAAAGTGTTCTGAGCTACTACACTTAGAACATTTAAGAGCACTTCGACCAACAAGTTTTACAAAGACCTTTTGAAAATGATTCTTGTAAAAAACTTTTGTTGGTCTCTATTTGATTCTTTCCTTTACTTTTGGAAAATCAATTAAAGGAATGGTTTCGATAGTCATTCCTAATCCTGATTTATTAAAGTAAGGTCTTTGAACTGAAAGAATATTTTCTAATTTTTCAGATTCCATAGAAAACCTTTTTGAAATACATGAAATGTCATTTTTCAGAAGTGTGTTTTCTTTTGAAAGAGAATCTGAATTTTCTTTTAGAGTAATGAAACTTATGTTCATGTTTTCAAACTTTTCTTTCCATAAAGTTTCCTATTGCTTTAGAATAATATTTTCCCTTTTCAGTTCGGAAATCTTTTTAAGAGAAACTTTGACACTAAGACATAGTTCACTAATGTACTTCGAGACTTTAACAGGAATTTTTGAGTTACTTACCTCGATTTCACTGTCTGAATCTGAGCCTGTATCAATTTCAGAGTCTGAGTCTGATTCTGATTTTGCCATTAAACAAATATTGGCATAATCATCATCACTCTCTTCGCATTCTGTATCACTCCAAGTTTCTGCTTTCAGTGCATTTTTGTATTTCTCAGCTTTTCCTCTCTTTTTCTTCAGCAAGGGACAGTTGGGTTGATGTGTCCCTTTTTCTTGCATTCAAAACAAATCACATCTTTATTTAAATCATCATCCTTATCTGGCTTGTTTTGAAATTTTTGAGAGCTTTGTTTCTTCCAATTGAATCTTCTTCCATTTTTATTCAGTTTTCTGAATTTCCTTATCATGAGAGCAAGATCTTCATCGTCCATGTCATCTTCAGAATCTGTATCATCAGAATCTTCATTAGATTTTAAAGCAATAGACTTCTTACCTTTGTGGTCTTCTTCTTCATTGATTTGCTCTACTTCATAGGACTGAAGTGTTCCAACCAATTCATCAACAGAAAGTGGTATGATCCTTTGTGTTTCCCTTATTGAAGTCTTTATATGATTCCACTCCTTGGAGAGTCCACGCAGCAATTTGTTAACCTTCATGGGTCCTGAAATTGGTTGACCTTGATATTCAAGACCATTCACAATTTCTGTAAAACAACTAAACATGTCAGTAATAGATTCTGCTGGCTTCATTTTGAAGGCTTCATATTGACCGAGCAGAATATTGATTCTTGTTTCTTTTACACGATCTGTTCCTTCATAAGTAATATGCAGTCTATCCCAAACTTCTTTAGCTGTTTCATAAGAAGATATTCTGTTATATTCAGTAGGAGATAAAGCACAATATAAGGAGTAAATAGCTTTTGCATCAAGAGTTTGTCTCTTGGTTATCTCTTCTTGAGTAATGTCGCTAGCCTCTGTAACCTCTTTCCCTCTATCTGAGATTGTAGCTTTAGGAATGGTTCATTTGTCTACCACATCCCATTCCAGAGGATCTTTCGATCTTAAGAATGCCTTCATCTTGTTTTTCCATATGTTGTACTCTTTTCCATCGAAGTATGGCGGTCTTGTGTTGCTTTGTCCTTCAACCAAACCTGGAGCCAACATATTAGCCATGGATCTTTAACTCTGAAGTAAAAACACTTCAAATGAATGAGTACACAAGCTCTGATACCAATTGAAAGAGCTAGTATAGACACCTAGAGAGGGGTGAATAAGTGTAAAAACAAATTCTTCTTTTCTTAAAGACTTAATTCAAGACAAGGATGCGAAATAGTATAGACAAACATACAAAGCTACGAATTAAGTAAAGAGATAAGGAAAGAGATTTGAAACACAGAGATTATAGTGGTTCGGCTTAGACCAAGCCTACGTCCACTCTCCCATGCTAACAGCCCACCGGCTGGATTTCACTATGAATCAAAAGAGATGTTACAATCTCATGTCCTCAATTCTACGGTGTAGATACTCTTACTACACTTCCTCGAGGTCTCACAGAATTTTCTCTTTTGAGTACAGATGTATGCTCAGCAAATGAAATAGCAAAGAGTAAGGAACTTCAAACTTTGGAATTTTTCTATCTCGCACCCCCTCGAACAACTAGAGCGTCTTCATTGTATACTCCTCCATGCCTACATAACCGTTGGCACCTTCCGAAAGAGTTCGTCCAATCTACCCGTTGGACCAAATCAATTAAGAAGATCTCGCGTTATCAAAGGAACATGAAGATAGCCCATCAATCATGTTCGCCCATACAATCAGGATCTAGGTTTCCATAAGTAGAACCTTCCAAATATACTTCGCCAATCCACATATCTGTTTTACTCGATTTACTTGTCATACGAATAATAGATCTTTATATGCCTTCTTCAACCGAGAGATAATCTTTGACCAATTGGATCAAATCCTCAAAGGATAACCTTGTATTCGGATAAGATTAATTCGACGATCTAGAAACTGTCAACGAGGGCAGACTTTGAATATTGAGTCTGGCGATCTTCAGTCTGGAAGTCTTCAGACTTTAGGAAACGTTTTGTCAGCTTCAAAATACCGAAGGAAGATTTCACCAACACCGAGAGTGGGAGACAAAGAAGGATGATTGAAACATGTGAAAAATACCAATGACCTTGTGGATATACATGAACCTCATGGATAGATTTAGTTAAAGTTTGTGAGTCCAGAAGGTAGTTTGGGCATTCTCAATGTTTAGTAATCATAATATATATGTTCTTGTAGTCATCAAGTTAGTGGCCACCGAGCCTAGATTATTTTAATATTCGTCAAGTTAGTGGCACTTTGTTATCATAATGAGACGCTTATGCTCATGCCATCCCATCCCAAGAATGTGTGGTCTTTAGGACCTTTAAGGATTATTTTGATGTATGTGTGTAGGTATATATATATAAATTTACTGAATAATACAATAATTAATTCATCTCACATGGTATCAAAGCCTAGAGCTTAACCTTAGTCAATGGAGTAGCCACTCGTTGCTGTCGACCACTCGCCAGAATAGTCAGTCATCACCGCCATGGCTTATCCCTATTGCGCATTCCTCTCTCAGGCTTCCTCACGTGTTCTCTTGTGCTTCCTCGCATGACTCCTTCCTCGCACGACCCCTCCCTTGTATGACCTCCTTCGCGCAACTCCCTCGCACAGCTCGCTGGGTCGTTGACTTGCTGGGTTACCTCACGTGGCTCATTGGTCTTGGTGCTAAGTTGTTGGGCCACCACACAATTGAAGGATTTGGTCATAGCTAGGTTTGAATGACAGCTTAAGTCATCAAATTTGGTGAGTTGTTGATTTGGTCTTCAGTCTTGGCCGCCTCTTGATATAGTTGATATATTTGCTTCTGCCTCTTGAGGATGTCTTAAAGTATTGGTATTTGTTGAAACTGTAGATATATTGGTTGGTTTTAACAAATTTGGCGATGTCTATAGGTCGTGGAAAATCTTTATGTGATAATATTGGTTTATTGAATTATTGAGGCTGAGTTGTCTGAAGGAAACTATTGTAAGAATTTACTTATTGTTATTAGGGACTGGATGATCTGACAAGGAGTAAAATTGAGGATGATACTGAGAAAAATAGTTATGTAATAATTGAGATGATTTCCTTTGTCTAATCGAATTATTAACAAGAAGTTTGAGGGTAGTTCCAACTTCCATCAATGGAAGAAGATTGTGAAACTTAGTTTGACAGATAGGAATCAGCAAAGACAATTGACTGAGCTTAGACCCAAAGATGATGCAACTTGGAATGTTGTTGATGCACGCATTCTTGGTCGAATGTTAAACTCTATGGAGAATAATATAGTCAATCCAGTAACTCATGTTGATATAGTCAAATAATTATGGGAGTATTTAAATATGTTATATTCTAGCCAAAATAACTTGTACACAGATTTATGAGTTATCATAGGAGTTGAATTATTTGAAAGGAAGGGACATTCTATTATTACACGGTACTTTGTTAACTTTAAGAGAATGTATGAGGAGTTGAATTATGTTCTCCCTATTTAAGCCAATGTTCAACAAATGCAACTTCAGAGAGAATGATTAGTTGTAATAGGATTCCTAAGAAGCCTTTGTCCAAAATATGAAACTCTTAGGTCTCAGATTATTGGACGAGAGATTATTACTTACCCACAAAGACGTTTGCTCGAAATCTTCGAGTATCTCATAAATCTTCTCGGGTTAATACACCTATGATAAATAGTGCAGCTCTTGTGTCCTAAATTTGAACCAATAGTGGTTATAGGCGTGATAAGGGAAACTATGGAGAATATAATAGATGTGGTGGCTAAGGGGGAGGCCGAGGCATAGGAATAGAGAGAAGCCAAAGTCAACAACATCTTTATGAACAATCCCACATGTCTACTGATAACTCAGGGGCCACATGAAATTGTCATTACTATGGCAAACCTAGTCATATTTAGAAATTTTATTACAAGTTACATGGGAGACCAAGGTAGCAACACTAGTTTGCAAATACGGCTTCTAGTACCGACTCTCCTCTATAGTCTTTTGAAGGCAATGTAGTAGTTATACCTAACGAGGAATTTGGGTGGTACAACCAGTTTAAGATTTCACAGCCTGCTTCTTCCACTACTATTTTGGTGCAAACTAGTAATGCTACTGCATGTTTTTCAGCTGGTTGCAGTCCTTTGATCATTGATTCAGAAGCTTCCGACCACATGTTTGGTCTTTTGGGTATATTTTTCTCTCTTACTCCATCTTTGTCCATAGTTACTGTAGCTAATGGATCATTTACACATGTTAAGTGGATTGGCATGGTTCATCCAACTCCTTCATTGCCGTTGTCCTCAGTGTTTTATCTCCCACAATTTCCATTTAACATAATGTTTTTTAGTAAATTTATTATTAAAAAAAAAAATTAGCGTTTAGTAACATTCTATCTTGATTCTTGTATTTTCAAGGATCTGGGTACGAAGAGAATGATCGATATAGGACGTGAGGCAGGGGTCTATATTTACTTAAACTATGCATTAATTAACCCTCCTCTTGTATCTGATCTTGATCTCCCCATTGCACATTACAAAGGTACATGTACTCAACATTCTAGTATTTCACACTCTTCTGTGTCTCTTTGTTTTTTAGTCTTTTTTCATTTACTATTGAACAATATCCTGTCTCCAAGTGTGTAGCTGAGCATTATAAAGTTATGATTGGAAGATAGCGATAGAAAAAAACTTGAAGGCTCTCGAGGTTAATTAAACTTGGGACTTGGTACCCCTTCTTTCAGGCAAAGCTACTATTAGTTGTCAATGGGTATATGCTATAAAAATCAATCTCGATGGTTTCTTGCTCGTTTAAAAGCAAGACTTGTTGTCAGAGGATATGCTCGGGTGTATGGGGTTGACTATCTTGATACATTTTCTGTTGTTGCCAAACTTATTTTTATTCATATTTTGATCTCCTCTACTACCACATATAATTGGCTCTTGTTTCAACTTGATGTCAAAAATGCTTTTTTTTTCATGGTACTCTTCATGAGGAAGTTTATATGGAGCAAATTTCAAGGTTTGTTACTTAGGGGGAGTCTTGAGGATTGGGTTGTAAATTAAAAAAAAAACAAAAGTCTTTATATGGTCTGAAACAATCCCCACGAGCGTGGTTTCTAAGATTTTTTAAGGTTATACTTTATTTTGAAATGTCTAGATGTGGAAATGATCATTCTTTCCTTGGTAGGGGAGGCAAACTGTTCTTGATTGTGTATGTTGATGATATTTTCATCACGGGAGATGACTCAAGACCTATTTTCAGTAACAATTTCAGACTAAAGAATTAGAAAAATTAAAGTATTCCCTAGGAATTGAGGTGGCATAGTCACTGAAAGGTATTATTCTACCACAGCAAAAATATATCTTGGATTTGCTCATTGAGACAAGTAGGTTGGGATTAAAGCCTCTTGATTCACCCATGGAACAATGGGTTAAATTGGTTGGTGAGGGAGGAGAGATTCTTGATAATCATGTAAGCCGAATTATTTCACAGTTACTCAACTAGGCTTTGCCTTTCCAATTAATATGGTAAGTTAGTTTTTGTCTTCCCTCATATATTTCTCTAGGATGCAGTTGTTCATATTTCGAGGTACTTGAAGAAGGCTCCAAGGAATGGAATTGTTTACCACCATGGCTGTAGCAGGATTGAAGGATTCTCTAATGCTAACTTGGCAAGTTCTCTAGATTATAGGAGATCAACCACTAAATATTGGACCTTGGTTGGAGGAAATATGGTATCATGAAAAAGTAAGAAACATAGTGTTGTTGCCCGCTCTAGTGCTGAGTCAAAATATAGAACCATGACACAAGTGACATGTGAATTAGTGTGGATTTGGCAATTATTGACCAAGTTAAGCTTTAAATCTTTAGTACTCATGACTCTATGGTGTGATAATAAAGCTGCAATGCATATAGCTTTCAATCTTGTGTTTCATGAGAGAATAAGAGACATCAAGATTAAATGTCATTTTATTCGAGAGAAGTTAAAAAGTGGAGTGATCCTTCCCAGTCATATTTGAACCGGTAAACAACAAACATCTTTACTAAATCACAGTCATGAGAGGATATGATATATTTGTAACAAGTCGGGCATGATCAATATTTATGCTCCAACTTGAGGGGGGTTTTAGAAGTATGAACAGTAAAGTGGTCTATAGGACCTTTCAGGCTTATTTTAATGTGTGCGTGTGTGTCTATATATATATATATTAAAATTTATCGAATAATATAATAATTAATTCCTCACACACACATTTTTGTTAATGGGTGAGCCTAGGTTATAATTTTAGCTTGACTCAAGGATTTGTCCATTGATCATTTCTACTAATCATATTATTATGTTTGGAGGTTTATTTAGATTGGGAGAGATAAGAAATTCTTGGGAATATCATAGTAGCATAGTGGATTCAGTTTTATTGAGGTACACAAGAACCGAAGCAATATGAGCTTTTTTCCACGTGAAATTTCTGTTTGAGAACACAAAATGGTAGATTCTTAGAAAGGGAAAATTGTCCAAAAAGTCCTAAATCTATTGCACTTTTGCCAATTCAGTCCTAAACTTTTTAACTTTGCCAATTGAGTCCTAAACCTTTTCACTTTTTGCCGATTAAGTCCTAAACATTTTCACTTTTTGCCGATTAAGTCCATCCAGTCAATTTTAGCTGGAAAATGCTGACGTGGACGCCGGCGGTGCCACGTAAGACCGCTGGCGCGACGTTGACAATTTTTAATAATATTTTAATATTTTAAAAAAATTGAATTTTTTTGAATTTTTTTATTTTCTGTTCCCCCCCTTTTTTTTTTTTTTTTTTTTGGCTTTTTCCTTGGCCTTTTCCGGTGGCCAGCCACCGGCCACAGGCGACGGCCAGCCACCAGCCACAGCCGGCCGGCTGGCCTCGCCCGCCACAGGCGAGGCCTGGCTGGGCGAGGAGGAGCATCAGCGAGGGAAGCCCTCGCTTAAGCGCAGCCCGGCGGGGTCGCCTTGTGGCATCCTAAAACTCTGTGGCAACCTCTAGATGCCTTACAACCTTTGGAAGAGCAATGGACGCATCATTGATCTATGTTATGGTCTTTAGACCAAAGAAGTGTAATAGATTAATGGCCAAGCACCTAATGGGTGAATATTTGTTAGAAACATGTTTTATACCCATGTAAGATCAAGATTTATTTTATGAGGAAATTGTGTCTTTGGCCATAAATTTTATAAGTTGGATTTTATTAATCTATGTTACCAAGTATTATAGTCATTTAAATTCGTAATTTAAGTGCTTTGATTTAATAGGGATTTAGTTAGTTTTTAAACAAGGATTAAGCTGTTTTTGGGGGTAATCTTGGGTTAATTAAGCTTGGGTCTTAGGCCCAAGAGTGTTGGGCCTAAGATGGGCCAAAATGGCCGGCCCGTAAGCCCATGAAGGGCCGTTGACCGCACGAGGGGGGGGGGGGGAATCCGGTTGCATGCCCTCCCCCATTTGTCCCATGGAGATGGCCAAGTGTCCCCATGCAAGACTAATGATGGCTAATGATGGATGGGAAGAAAATTAGAGGGGAAAGTGGCCGGTTTAAGCAAGAAAGAGAGAGAGAGAGAGGAGAGAAAGAGAAGGAAGAAAGGAAGAAGGGAAGAAGGAAGGAGGAGAGGCCATGCGTCACCATCCGTCGTCACCGTGTCCTGTCGCCGTTGTGCTCGCCGTTCGCTCGGTCTAGAGGCAAGTGGGATCTCTTGATCTACTCTTGCATGCTGTGCTTAGTGTGTGTGACTGAATGGTAAAGATTTCGGAGGTTTAGAATGTGAAAAATTGAAGTTATAAGGGTGGTGCTCTAGCCTAGTGTACTGTTCTTGAGAAAACAGCTCGACCTTGGATGTTCTAGTGACTTGCATGTGATGTTCGAGTTGGATTTTGGCTTTGACTTCTAAATGAAAGTTGTTAAAGACTTCTTGGAGTATAACATACTCAAATTTGGAACAAAACAAACAAGTATAAATAGGTGAAACCGTTGTTCTTTGGAAAGACTAGATCTGGAAAGTTCGGTACTAGGAACAGAAGTTTTAACCGCCTATATTTAATTACCTAGAACGAATCTGACTTCGATGTATTCATGAAGTATTTACCTTATGGTCTTGGCTATCACATAGTAAAATTTCATAATTTTTTAATGTCATTTTGGTATTTAATCGGAAATGTTTCTAAAACTGTGCAATCTGATGTGTTCGGACCTTGTAGGTTGCAATGCGTGGTCTATACTGAATTATATGGGGATCTTTTGGTGTAGTGTTCTTCATGAAAAATCTGCCTTTATGTCTTGACTATCACATGTTCGAATTTCATAATTTTTGAAGTTCTTTTGGGTATTTAATCGAAATTTTTTCTGAAACTGTGCAAACAGAATTGTCCGAATTTCGAAATCTGCAATGCATGGACCGCACTCAATCTTGTAAAGTTCTGTTGGCATAATGTATTTGCGAGATAACTACCTTTAGGTGTTTTTTATAATCTATCAAAACTTCATAATTTTTGGAGTCCGTTTATGCATTAAATTGGAAGTATTTTCGGAAATGTGTATGATGCTTCATCCGAACATTCATATATTTTCAGAAAAAATAAAAGAACTTGTTTCATGTGATGTGATATATTGTGTTGCACATATGATATCATATAGCATGGTACATAATGTCAAAAGTTGAAATAGACCTTGTTGCCATCACGTCATGTGCCATGTTGATATTGAGACACAAATGTGAATATGAATTATGATGAATGAGGAGACTGTCGGAGGTGTGAGCCGATAATGCCCTAGGAGTGTCAGGATGCCCGGAATGGGGGGTGCCGGATGCCCGGAATGTGGGGGTGCCGAAAGCCTCGGAGGTGTGTGCTGGAGGTTCCTCGCGATGCCAGGTTGGGTGCGAGCGATAAAATGTGGGATGCAATTACTGGTCCTGGGGAAGAAAAATGTGGTGACCCGATTGAAAGATAAAAAGTTGAAATTGAATCATGCATGGTATGATGACATGTATGCATGGCTGTATGATATAAGATGATGAGTGCATGGTTTTATATACACCTATGGCATGATGGTATATGCATGAATGCTTGATGATGAGTGCATGATGGTGTATGCACATATGGTATGATGACATATGCATGGCTGCAAGGTAAGTTATGCTTGAATGCATGAATGATATGTACCCTGCTATGATGTTATGATTATTTTGTGTGATGCATTGAGTAGTTTAATGGATCTTTTACTGCTGAGTGGTTATACTCACCCCGTTTGGGGATTAACATTTCAGACTAGATGAGATGTCTCTGCTGTCACCGCCACCAGCAGATGGATCAAGTGGTTGGATATGACCGCGAGGAGGAGGATAGCAAAGGAAGGAACTTTTGAACGCCGACACTGATCGATAGACTTTAAGTATACGACTGTTGGAGAAGATGTCGGTCATCTTTTGAAGTATAGCTAAGTATAGAAGACTACGGCATTTTGATGTACCGATGAATGATGTCCATCTGGTTTAAGTAAATAAAAGTGTTCGGCTTTTACCTATAAATGTTTAGTGGGTGTGCATCGTTTTCTGAATATAGGGAAGGGAGTTGATGGATGTGCTTTCGCCATATAAATTGCGCAGGGACCGATCTAAAAGATGTAAACCCCCAGGATTTATGAATTTTAATGAAATTCCTTAGTATCAGAGTATTATATTATCAGGTCAAGTGAAGGGTAAGCGGACTGTGGCGACCCTAACGGTTCGGGGGCCGTCGAGGGTGCCACACACCTGGGCAAGGCCGACGCTCCCCCAGGCCAGGGTGGCCTCACCGGGCATCAGCCGAGCGACAGCGACGCCGGGCGAGGCCGCCCTAGCCCCAGCGAGGGCCGGCCTCGCCAAATCGGGCAAGGGGAGCCCTCGCCAGGGCTCGCCCTCGCCCAGGCAAGAGTCGGCCTCGCCCAGACCGGATCTGGTGAGGCCGGCCCTCACCCCTGGACGGGCGGGCGTCGGCCTGTGGCTGGTGGCCGGCTACGCCCGCCTGGCTAGGGGCGAGGCCGACGGTCGCCTAGGTGAGGGCGAGCCTCGGCGAGGGCTCCCCTCGCCCGGCATCGCCGTCGCTCGGCCGACGCCCGGCGAGGCCACCCTGGCCTGGGGGAGGGTTGGCCTCGCCCAGGCGACCTCGCCGAGCCGCGCTTGGGTGAGGGCTTCCCTCGTCGATGCTCCTCCTCGCCCGACCTCGCCTCGCCTGTGGCGGGCGAGGCTAGTCAGCCGGCTGTGGCCGGTGGCCGGCCACCGGAAAAGGCCAAGGAAAAAGCCAAAAAGAACAAAAAAAAAGAAAAAAAGAAGAAGAAAAGAAAAAGGGGAAAAAACAGAAAATATAAAAATCAAAATCAAAATAAAAAAATCAAAAAAATTCAATTTTTTAAAATATTAAAATATTATTAACAATTGTTCACGTTAGTCGGCATGATCCTACGTGGCATTGCCGGCATCCACGTCAGCATTTTCCCACCAAAATTGACCGGATGGACTTAATCGGCAAAAAGTGAAAAGGTTTATGATTCAATTGGCAAAATTAAAAGGTTTAGGACTGAATTGGCAAAAATGCAATAGGTTTAAGACTTTTTGGACAATTTTCCCTTCTTAGAAATGAAGAATGCAAAAAAGAATTAAGTATAAAATGAGATGACTCGAATTTGGTATTTTTCATTTCTTATCGCCAACATCCTTTGTCTCTTTCATTAGTCCCATCCATCAGACGTGTCTAGGTGAATTTCTTTGGATATTTCCATTTGAACATTTGATGGGCAATACAACAAGGACTTAAAAGGGTCCCGCAACTTTGTGGTGGAAAGTATTTCCCTGCCTTTTTGCGAATAACCCTTTCGAAAATTCTCTCCTCAAAATCAAATAAAATTCAGTCAAACAGCTCAAGCCCAAACGGTTTAAATGCAAACTACTCAATCCAACCACAACAACTAATCTAAAGAGACAAACGACATGCAATCAACAAACCCCAATCCTCATTTGACACATTCACATTCACATTCGCAAATACCACATCACAACATACCCCACCTGGACGTTTTGCTTTGACCTTATTCACCTACTATTTATACATAAAATCTCCACCCCCCCCCCCCCACCCCCAAAAAAAATAAAAATAAATAGAGTCTAAAAGATAAAACAAAGAGGGTAATTCTAGTCCAGTCTAGGGTACAATTATATAATTAAACATATAAGAACTTTATCATCTGCTAATCATACTCAAACCGCAAGATTCCACCCAACACATCGAGAAGCTGCAGATGTGCGGTGAGCTGAGGGAAATGGCCATCGGTTTCAATCATCTCGACCATTGATTTCCCCTGGATTTTGTTGCACATGTAATGGGCGACCGAGTTTGGCACAACGACGTCGTTCGTGGTCTGAATTATGGTGCACGGGGTCATCACTCTCCCTAGGACTTCTCTATGGTCGGACAGGAAAACCGTCCTGGCTAAGGAAAGCGCGACTTCAGGCTTCATCCTTCTCAAGCACCTGGTGAACATCTCCACCGAGAGGGCATCATGCGGATGCACCACCAGAGAAGCAAAGTTGGGTGCCCATTCATTGTAGTCGGTCTCTATGCTCAATAGGATCTGATCGATCTGAGCGGTCCCAAATCCGCCCTCGTAGTTGTCCGTGTTTAAGTACCTAATGAAGGCACGAAAAAGTAAGACAATGCAAGAACATCACCTTCAGCGTTTATGCTAATGAGGACCGAAAGGGTGCTTGGTTTGAAGTTTTAGACAAATTAAAAGGGAATTAATGTCGTTGGTAGCTGTCCATGGATGGTTTTATCATCTGCCATCCATATAAAAAGCGAGTAGAGAGTGAAGAGGACCCAAAAATAAAAATAAAAATATATGGATTTTAAACAAATACAACGAAAAATTGAGAATGATCGAAGGATTCTTCCATGTCCACTCATCTCACTCGTGATGGGTCCTAAAACATTAAATACGCCAAAGAGAAAGTGTTTTAGGCTCTGCTCATTTCATAAAAATGAATGATTTGAAAATTATTTTCATAAAAATGATCATATAAAAAATCATATAAGTACTTAATGATTTTTTTTCTTTTGTTTCGATGGTTAAGGTGGTGTGCGAGCAAACACTACACCACCATATAAAATCTAAGAACCAAGGTCATATGTTAGTGATAATAAATCCTGGTGATGGGAATTAGTAGCGAAACTTTCTCTATTTAACATTAAGGTCTCAAATACTTATAGTACTCATAACTGAACTCTAATAAGCTTAAGATGAATTCCTTTCATATCTTTTTACCCATTCGATTTTCACTTTAATAGTCCAAACCATCAATCATTCAAGCCAAATCAATCGTTTTCGTCTACAGCAGATATCAAAACTGTACTTCGTTAATACTCTCTTGTTAGCAAAAGAGCAACAAAAAATTTCGATATTGCATAAAGGAATTATCTTCACTTTAACCAATCTTTAAGCTTTGTAGATGAGAATATACGGCAAATCCCTCTTATGACCCCAACTAAGATAATCTTCCATTTAGGATGTGTTTGTTTCATAAAAAATGAATGATCCAATGAAAAATGTTTTCATTACCTAGAGTAATTTATCTAAATATCTTCATAACTAATGAAAATATTTTTTATTTATTCATTTTTATAAATAATATAAGCAATCGTTTTATAAAAATATTTTTTCAAATAATTTATTTTCCGTGAAATAAACAGAACCATTAATCCATGCATTTTTGTTGATAAACCATACTAGAACTTCGTCATGGTGAAAAGAGAGCCCTTTTGAACCATTTAACTTCCTTATTCACATGCTTATCATAAACAAACTTAAGGAAAACTAAAAACATCCACAACTATGGAATTGACAACTAAAGGGACAAACCCACGAGGGGAAACTCTTTTTTCTTATCATTTAATATTAGAATATATTAAAAATGTCGGTTTTCAATTTTGCACATTAGTAAAACGCACTGACCAATGCTAATTGCTTGCTCTACTGGTGAGACATTTATTCAGGCCTGCCAAATCGAACAAAACCCAAAAGAGGCAAAAGCTATACCATCTTTGAAGAGATGAAAACGTAGTAAACCGAAACAAAAAAGAAGTGCCGATTCAATTGAACAAACTGCAAGAGAAACTAAACATTGTTCTTCCTTTTTTTTTGGGGTGGGAGAAATATGTTTTGAATTACTTACCTAGGAGAAGCACCAAGGAGTATGAGGCGCTCGAAGAGGTCAGGCCTCTTCACAGAGGCAATGCAACCAATCATGCCGGACATGGAGTGGCCGACGAAGACTGTAGACTTGAGGTCGAGCACATCGAGGAGAGAGATCAGATCACAGGCGAAACCTTCGTAGGACGAGTGCTTCACAGGGTCGAACAGACCTTCTTGCTCCTTGACAGCTCCCGAGAAGGCCCAGTCAAAGACGAGGACCCTGAAATGCTGGGACAAGACAGGGAGGATCTTGTCCCACACGGTCTGGTCTCCTCCGAAACCGTGAGCGAGAACCACCGTCTCGGTGCCCGAGCCGGTGAGCTTCGCGTTCAGGGGGGTCGAGAGGCCCTTATCTAGCATCACCATTTTTTTGTGGGGAGAAGAAGGAGAACAACGACAATAAACGAGAGAGAGAGAGAGAGAGAGAGAGAGAGAGACGAGTGATGGTCCGTAGGGGAAATAGAGTGATTAGGCACTATTTATAGGAAAGAAGGGAAAAAATATTATTACAATAATTGAGCATGACTGGTTACTGTTCAAAGAATAAAGTTCACGTTCGAGGAGCCTCGCGTGTCGCACGAGGTTCAGTTGAGATATTAGTAGGGTAATGTTTTTCTCCAACTTCTTTCCCTATTGAGCTTTTTCTTATTCTTTTTTTTTTTTTGCCAGAATAACATCACTTATTACTTTATAAACAAAGTATTCATGAGAGTATGACTCACGGTGGAAACAAAGACGACAAAAAAAAAGGTGGATTAGATACCCAATTCAAAGGAAAGCGCCCCCCCCCCCCCTCGGGGTGAGTAGTAACCCAATTAGCAATCCACTATTAATTTTATTAGATTAATTTATTAAAGTTCCGAGTTCATAATTTGCATCTCATCAAACAAATATATAATGAGGAGAAAACAGCCCCTAAAAATATGAAGACTATCATAATAAATCATAAAAATAACTTCGCCAAGCCTGAATATGAAAAGCACGAGGTACAATCTATCAAAGATTACTTCTCCATATGGGCTCTTATTTCTCTTCTTTGTCATAAGGTTCACATCTTACTAATGATCACTAATAATCTATTTAGCTCACTTCATAAGGATTTATTTTAAGTTGGTAATGTTATTTTATAAATGAATCTAATGAGATTTATACTTGCGTGATTTCTCTCATCAGTGTCAATGAATTGGAGAGGTAGATGTTGAGAAGGGGAAAGAAGGAACAGCTACATCCATTTGAGGAGAGACTTCCGGCGGGATATTTATTTCTCACATGTCTTTTCTAACATTTAAAGAATGGACAACCGGGTGTCTTCTAATCAATTCAATGTATCTGCTTTTTGCATTCAATGCTCCGTTCATTTTGCCAAAAATAGTTTAAGGGAAAATGTTTTTGAATTTTTTGATATTTAATTCATGGAAATGAATTAGTCGTGAAAAAATATTTTCCATCAAAGAAAAAATAATTTCTATAATAGGGGAAAATATTTTCCATCTTTCAAATAAGAGAAAATATTTTCTATATCTTCTTTCATTGAAACACTTTTTCCTTTTTTAATTTTTTTCTTTTCATTTTATTTTTCAAATCAAGTTTTTTATTAATTTTTATTCTTTTTGTTTTCTTTTTTTTTTTCTTTTCCTTTTTCTTTTCATCTTCCTCGATTGTTCGTCGACTTGCAGTTGGCATAGGTCAATGGGATTGAGCCTTACCTAAGGTTGCTAGAGCCTTGTCAACATCAGGCAACCTTAGATGAGATTTGAGCCTCACCCAACTCGCCAGATCTGGTGAGGCCGGTCGAGTGAGCTCGGGCCTTGTCGGAATCTGGCAAGCTCGAGCTCACTTGTGGTTAGTCATCGGCGGTGACTGGTTGAGGAAGAAGGAAAAAAAGGGAAAAAATAAAAATAATGAAAAATAAAATCTTAAAAATAATAATAATAAGAAAATAGCTTTAAAAATAGATTTTATAAATATAAAATAAAATAATTTTTGAAAATAATTTTTTGAAATGAGTACATGGAGGAAAAGATTTTCCTTACAAGATGGTTGAAAATATTTTCTAGTTCATTTATAAATTTAATTAAATACCGAAAATATTGTTATTTCCTTATGAAATGACTTCTTACAAAATATTTTTAGAAACACTACATTTTCCGTGAAATGATCGAAGCTTAAGAGTTCAATAAAGTTGGTCTTTCTCAGCATTCTTACTTTTGGTAATTAATAATAAATGATGATAATTCCAGCCCTAATCCTCGAGGAAGTAGTTCTTACTTTTTGAAGTTCGAAACCACACTTTCATTTAATATTTAGCATAATAATTTTAAATGCATGTACTAGAGTTAAAAGGCACTTTAAAATTTGTGGATCTCAATTTTTCTGAATTTTTCTCCTTCCCCTTTTTTTTTCTAATAACATTTGGTGATGTATTACGGGTGCGTTTGGTTGAATTTTTGGGAAAAACCTTTGGAAAAATGTAAAGGACTTTAAGTTAACGAGGTTTTTCAAAGTGCAAATTGTCTTTGTTAAATTATAATACAAAAGTCCATTATGAAGTACCTTTAAGCAAAATGGCATTTGGAGAGATTATATTTACAAAAGACTTTTATAGTTAAAAAAAAAAAATCGTCAACAGAAAAATAAAAAACTTGGCCGGCAAGGGCATGTGGCCGTCGACGATCGAAATCCATCACCGGCTGTCAACCTATGAGGTTGCAAGACCTTAGGCGGCCCTTGGAAACCACCAGCGAGGGCCGCTTGAGGTCAGGCGACCCCCGACAAGGGCACAACCAGGCGGCCGGAACCTCTGCGCAACCTCGCACGACCAAAATTTGGGTCACTAGAGGTCCCGCAACCTCATTGCATGGGTCACGCAACCGGCGAACTAGGGACCCAGATCTAGGTATTGCTCGACAAGGTCATGTGACCTCCAGCGACCCAGTGCGACCTCGCCGCAACCCATATCTAGGTCGCTGGAGGTGGGTTGCACGACCGGCAACCCAGTGACCTAGATCTAGGTATCGCTCGGCAAGGTCGCGCGACCTCCAACGACCTAGATCTAGGTTGCCAGAACGACCAAGCAACCTTGGCGAGGGCTGCCTGGTCGTGCTCAGGCGGCCCTTCACAGAGGTCGTGTGACAGATTTGGGTTACCGCGACCGTCGCCGGGGTTGTCTGACTGCCTGCCTTTCGCCAGCGACCACTCGCAACCATGCTAGTCCCGTTCAACGAAGAAGAAGAAGATTATGATGAACAATAATAGGTCAGCATGCTTAAAAGGCAAAAGCTCAATGCACCCCCTCAGCTGCTTTGGGCTTTCAATCTTTGAAAGGCTAGTATTGGGGAAATGGGATTAAAAAAAAAAAATTGCCGAACACACTTTATTTGGCCTAAAAGACTTTAAATGTCTAAGGGGCTTTGGAAATGCCTCTCCCAAACGCACCCTACATCAGATGAATTTTATGAGACCCAGTTTTCAATTATGGTGATAATTATGTGAAGATAACCAATTGGAAGTGGGCCTTTTCAATTGCTTAGTGGGATAATCATCGCGTGGATTAAATTAAAGATGGAAATAAAGGAGAAAATCTCGCAGCCAAGCATGCATGCAAGTGATTAGCCTGCGCTAAACGATGCTGAAAGGAAGACAACGACAATTCATTGCTAACGGTTGGGAACATTTAGCGAGGTTGACTTTAGTGTCCAAATTAAGGTTCACAAATTAGTATCATCCCCCACAAAGATAAATTGTGTTAGGTCCAGCCTAAGGACCTTAAACAAAGGCCCCCAGACGGAAGACCTCAGGGTTAAGGGGTCTTGTCCCCATTGCCTCTCCGGCCACAACCTCCCTTCGGGGGAGTAAGGAAGGCACTTGTAGATGCTCGCAACGCCTTCCCCCTGAAAAGGAAAAAAAAGAAAAGAACGTATTATAATGCTCCAAGAGTTCTATCCATCCTAATAAAACCCAAGCGGGCAAAGTATATACATGTCATAAGAAAAGCCAGTGCATTCAAAATTGAATTTTTTTTAATTTGATTGCTCAATGGGTGACATAAATATACTACTAAACAAAATTTTTAATGTATATATACTTTGTCGGAGTCTCTTGCGTTGAAGAAGTATCCCGTTTATTTACAAGTCTAATAATACGAAATGAACTGTAAGTAAGTAAGATCCGTTATTTATAAGATTCTTTAACAAGCTCTTACAAATATGGTTTCTTGTCGAGAACTTTTTGTGTCTTGCCGAAGCAAGGCAGTATTGGGAAGACCCGGATGCCCTTGTCAACAATGGGAACTTAAAAGAATGAGAGAGAAGAAGAAAAGCAAAAAGAAGGAAAAAAATTGAATTATCCATGGCTAATTACAGAAAAAGGGAAATATTTTCAAGATATTATCGTCATTCGACGATAATTATACGGTGGCTACTACTTTTCTCATATCGTGAGGTTGTTTGACTATTGATTACTTACTAATTAAACCCCCCATCCAATACGGTGGATCCTTCCATTTTGATCATATTGAGTGAACTCAAGTTCATACAAATTTGTGATTCTTTGAAAGTGCTCTAGAAGGAAATGTCAATGATGAGGGTCGAATATGGGACCTCTCGCCCAGGCGCCTAACTATCCACAACAACCCCAGAGCAATTCATGCGGTAATCACTTATTCATGCACAATGAGGGGAACATTTCTTAACATCTAAAATGCACCCGTGTAGATAATTTGACGCGGTGCGTGGAAATTGCATTTTATCGTTAAAAAGAGCATAAAGCAAAGAATTTTACTAAAACCCAATTCAAAAAAAAAAAAATCCATTAAGTCAAGTGATTAATATATGATCTCCTGCCTTATTTAACTTAGCGATTTAGTTGATTAATACATGATACCTAGCATCGATGAAGGAATTAACTCAAAAAAAGGGAAAGTCACGGGTCATGACTCAGGGATTTGAGGACATAAAAGGCCCATTTGTCCTTTTACGAAGCGTAGTGACGTATAACAATCCCCCAAGATACGTCCAAGATCTGCCTTTTTCTGGTTTACTATAAATAAATGTACCTAACTCTACCAATTTAATTTTAAAAATGCCGCCAAGATAATCTAATATTGCAAATAATTTAATTATTGCTGAATTTAGAATATTCACACTAGGAAAAGGACGCTCTCAAAATCAGCAATGGACCTTGTCTTCCGAAAGGGAATATTCAGGCCTTGGTAGTCTCTTGTTAGAACACATGTTGCATCCGTCTCGAGCTTATCCATCTAACTTTATGATACATCGATACCAAGATTTCATTTTACGAATGTACTCTGTTATGTCACCATCCTCTTTCTCAAACCACTAGTTTTGGTGTCCCGGTTTTTCTTGAGTTGATTTATGTGGTCTTTCTCTATCTCGTGAGCAATTTTTCTGTCTGTTGGATTAAAGGAGATTAGAATTTTTTTTTTCTTTTTTTAAGATGAAAAGAGAAAGGGAAAATTGTTTGTAACATAATTGACTTATTATATAAGAGCCGATTCAATCTCTAACTTTTTAATTTAGTCAAATTAGTCTTAAATTTTTCAACGGTTTTCTAATATAGTTCTTTCAACGATGGTCCAGTTACATCGGTCGTCCTACGTGACATGACCAGTGCTGACATGGATGATTTTTTATTTTTATGATATTTTTCTCTTTTTTGCCTTTTCTTTCTTTTTATTTCCTTTTTTTCTATAGGTTGTCGCAGCCCTCACCCCATGCCCTTGGTAGCCATGGTGAGAGCATCACAATCCTCTCTCTACAAGTCCTCGTTATAGCTAGCAATCTTTGTCCACCATCGCCAAGGCTGTGATGACAGGCAAAGGGAAATAGGAAAAAAAAAAGAAAAAGGAAAGAAAAGAAAGAAAAAGGGGGAAAAAAGGAAAATTTCGGAAATTTTAAAAAATTGCAAAAATCGTCAACTTCAGTGCTAATTGTTCATGGAAATTTTAAACCTAGAGATGATGCAACTTGGAATATTATTGATGCATGTATACTTGGTTAGATGTTAAATTCTATGGAGAATAATAATATAGTCGATCTAGTAACTCATATTGATATAGTCAGAGAACTATGGGAGTACTTAACGTATTATATTCTAGCCAAAATAACTTATACACGAATTTATGAGCTATCACTGGAGTTCAATCAATTTGAAAGGAATGGACGTTCTATTACACAGTACTTTGCTGACTTTAAGAGAATGTATGAGGACTTGAATGATGTTCTCTCTATTTCAGCCAATGTTCAAAAAAGGCAACTTCAGAGAGAATGATTAGTTGTAATAGGATTCCTAAGAAGCCATGGTCCAAAATATGAAACCGTTAGGTCTCAGATTCTTGGATGAGAAACTATTGCATCACTCGTAGAGATGTTTGCTCGGAATCTTCAAGTATTTCATAATTCTTCTTAGGATACTACACCTATGATAAATAGTGCAGCCTGGTCCTAAACTTCAACGGATAGTGGTTATAGGCGTGATAAAGGAAATCGTGGAGGATATAATAGACATCGTGGCTGAAGGGGAGGCTAAGGCATAGGAACAAAGAGAAGCCAAAGTCAATAGCATCTTTATGGACAATCCCACATATTTACTGATAACTTAGGGGCCACACAAACTTGTCATTACTGTGGCAAGCCTAGTCATATTCAGAAATTTTATTACAAGTCATATGGTAGACCAAGGTAGCAAAACTAGTTTGCAAATACGACTTCTAGTACTAACTCTACTCTACAGTCTTTTGAAGGCAAGGTAGTAGTTATGCCTAATGAGAAATTTGCTTGGTATAACCAGTTTAAGATTTCACAGCCTGCTTCTTCCATTGCTATTTTGGTACAAACTAGTAATGCTACTACATGCTTTTTAGCTGCTTCTATTCCTTTGATTATTGATTCAAGAGCTTCTAATCACATGTTAGGTCTTTTGGGTATATTTTCCTCTCTTACTCCATCTCTGTCCATAGTTACTATAGCCAATGGATCATCTACACATGTTAAGCGAATTGGCGTAGTTCATCCAACTCCTTCATTGCCATTGTCCTTAGCATTTTTCTCCCACAATTTCCATTTAAAATCATGTTAATTAGTAAACTAATTTAAAAAAAAAAAAAACTTTTAGTTTATAGTAACATTCTATCCTGATTATTGTATTTTCAAGGATCTAGTTACGAAGAGGACGATTGGTAGAGGACGTGAGGTAGGGGGCTATGTGTACTTAAACTATTCATTAGCTAACCCTCCTCTTGTATCTAATCTAGGTCTCCCCATTGCACATTACAAAGGTACATGTACTCAACATTCTATTGCAAACTTTGTTTCACACTCTTCTGTTCTCCTGCTTTTCAGTCTTTTTCATCTATTAGTAAACAATATCCTATCTCCAAGTTTGTAGCTGAGGCATTATAAAGTTTTGATTGGAAAATAGCGATGGAAGAAGAATTGAAGGCTTTTGAGGTTAATTAAACTTGGTACTTTGTACCCCTTCCTTTAGGCAAAGCTACTATTGGTTGTCAAAGGGTATATGCTATAAAAGTCAATCCCGATGGTTTCTTGCTTGTTTAAAAGTAAGACTTGTTGTGAAAGGATATGCTTAGGCGCATGGGGTTGACTATCTTGATATCGTTTCTTTTGTTGCCTAACTTATTTTTATTCGTATTTTGTTCTCTCCTACTGTCACATATGATTACCCTTTTTTCAACTTGATGTCAAAGATGCTTTTTTTTTTTCATGGTACTCTTCATGAAGAAGTTAATATGGAGCAACCTCCAAAGTTTGTTGCTAGAGGTTAGTCTTGAGGATTGGTTTGTAAATTTTTTTTTTTTAAAATCTTTATATAGTTTGAAGCAATCCCCTTGGGCGTGGTTTCTAACATTTTCTAAGGTTTTCTTTCTTTTGGATTATCTAGATGTGGAAATGATCATTCTTTCTTTGGTGGGGGAGGCAAACTGTTCTTGATTGTGTATGTTGATGATATTATCATCACGGGAGATGACTCAAAACCTATCTTCAGTAATAGTTTTTAGACTAAAGAATTAGGAAAGTTGAAGTATTTCTTGGGAATTGAGGTGGCATAGTCACCAAGAGGTATTATTCTATCACAGAGAAAATATGTCTTAGATTTGCTCAATGAGACATGTAGGTTGGGTTGAAAGCCTCTTGATTCAACCATGGAACAAGGGGTTAAACTGGTTGGTGAGGGAGGAGAGATTCTTGATAATCATAAGAGATATAGAAGATTGGTACGTAAGCTTAATTATCTCACAGTTATTCGACTAGGCTTTGCCTTTCCAATTAATATGGTAAGTCAATTTTTGTCTTCCCTCCTACATTTCACTAGGATGCAGTTGTTCATGTTTTGAGATACTTGAAGAAGGCTCCAAGGAATGGAATTGTTTACCACCCATGGCCATAGCAAAGTTGAAGGATTCTCTGATGCCGATTGCGTAGGGTCTCCAGATGATAGGAGATCAACCACTGAATATTGGACCTTGGTTAGAGGAAATCCGGTATCATGAAAGAGTAAGAAACAGAGTGTTGTTACCTGCTCCAGTATTGAGTCAAAATATATAGCCATGGCACAAGTGACATGTGAATTAATGTGGATTTGGCAATTATTGACTTAGTTAGGCTTTAAAACTTTAGTGCCCATGACTCTATGGTGTGATAATAAAGTTGCAATGACATAGCCTTCAATCTTGTGTTTCATGAGGGAACAAGAGACATTGAGATTGATTGTTATTTTCTTCGAGAGAAGTTGTAGAGTGAAGCGATCCTTCCTAATCATATTCGAACCAGTGAACAATTTGTGGACATCTTTACTAAATCACAGAGTAATGAGAGGATAGAACATTTTCGTAACAAGTCAGGCATGATTAATATTTATGGTCCAACTTGAGGGGAAGTGTTAGAAGTATGAAGGGTAATCTTCGGGACTTTTCGGACTTATTTTGATGTATACGTATTAAAATTTATTGAAAAATATAATAATTAATTTCTCACACACACAAGTTTTTGTTAATGGGCGAGCCTAGGCTATAATTTTAGCTTGACTTAAGGGCCTATCAATTGATCATTTCTACTAATCATATTATTATGTTTGGAGGTTTATTTAGATTGGGAGAGATAAGAATTTCTTGTGAATATCATAGTGGCATGGTGGATTTAGTTTTATTGAGGTACACAACAACCGAAGCAATCTGAACTTTTTTCCACATGAAATTTCTATTTGAGATCACAAAATGGTAGATTCTTAGAAATGAAGGATGCAAAAAAGAATCAAATGTAAAATACGATAACTCAAATTTGATATTTTTCCTATCTTCCTATTGCCAACGTCCTTTGTCTCTTTAATTAGTCCCATCCATCAGACGTGTCTAGGTGAATTTCTTTGAATAGTTGCATTTGAATATGTGATAGACAAGACAACGAGGACTTTAAAGGGTCCCGCAACTTTGTGGTGGAAAGTATTTCCCTACCTTTTTGCGAATAACCTTTTCGAAAATTCTCTCCTCGAAATCAAATAAAATCCAATCAAACGGCTCAATCCCAAACGGACTAAATGCAAACTACTCAATCCAACCATAATAACTAATCTAAAGAGACAAACGACATGCGATCAACAAACCCCGACCCTCATCTGACACATTCACATTCACATCCACAAATACCACATCACAACATACCCCACCTTGGCATTTTGCTTTGACTTTCACCTACTATTTACACATAAAATCCCTCCCCCAACACCCCCCCCGAGTCTCAAGGATAAAAGAAAGAGGGTAATTCTAGTCCAGTCTAGGGTATAATTATATAATCAAGCATTTAAGAGCTTAATTATCTGCTAATCATACTCAAACCGCAAGATTCCACCCAACACATCGAGAAGCTGCAGATGTGCGGTGAGCTGAGGGAAATGGCCATCAGCTTCGATCATCTCAACCGTTGATTTCCCTTGGATTTTGTCACGCATGTAATGGGCGACCGAGTTCGGCACAACAACGTCGTTCGTGGTCTGAATTATAGTGCACGGGGTCGTCACTCTCCCAAGGACCTCTCTATGGTCGGACAAGAAAACCGTCCTGGCTAAGGAAAGCGCGACTTCAGGCCTCATCCTTCTCAAGCACCCGGTGAACATCTCCACCGAGAGGGCATCATGCGGATGCACCACTAGAGAAGCAAAGTTGGGTGCCCATTCATTGTAGTCAGACTCTATGCTCAATAGGATCTGATCAATCTGAGCGGTCCCAAATCCGCCCTCATAGCCGTCCATGTTTAAGTACCTAATGAAGGCATGAAAAAGTAAGACAATGCAAGAACATCACCTTCAGCGTTTATGCTAATGAGGACCGAAGGGTGCTTGGTTTGAAGTTTTAGACAATTTAAAAGGGAATTAGTGTCGTCGGCAGCTGTCCAAACTATGGATGGTGTTATCATCTGCCATCCATATGAAAAGCGAGTAGAGAGTGAAAAGGACCAAAAGATAAAAATTAAATAAATAGATTTAAATAAATACGACGAAAAGTTGAGAATCATTGAAAGATATTTATGTGTCCACTCATCTCACTCGTGATGGATCCTAAAAACATTAAATACACCAAAGAGAAAGTGTTTTAGGCTCCACTCTTTTACAAAAATAAATGATTAGAAATTTATTTTCTTAAAAATGATCATATAAGAAATCAATAAGTACTTAATGATTTTTTTTTTTTCAATGGTTAAGGTGGCGTGCGAGCAAACAATACACCACCATATAAGATCTAAGAACCAAGGTCATATGTTAGTTATAACAAATCCTGGTGATGGGAATTAGTAGCGAAAGCGAAACTTTCTCTATATAACATTAATGTTTCAAATACTAATAGTACTCATAAGTCATAACTGAACTCTAATAAGCCTAAGATGTATTCCTTTCGTATCTTTTTACCCGTTCAATTTTCACTTAATTGGTCCAAACCATCAATCATTCGAGCCAAATCAATCGTTTTCATCTATGACAGATATCAAAACTATAGTTTTTCAATACTCCCTTGTTAGCAAAAAGGGCAACAGAACATTTCGACATTGCATAAAGGAATTATCTTCACTTGAACCTATCTTTAAGTTTTGTAGATGAGAATATACGGAAAATCCCTCCTACGACCCCAACTAAGATTGTCTTTCATTTAGGATGTGTTTATTTCATGAAAAATAAACAATTCAATAAAAAGAGTTTTCATTACCAACAACAATTTATGTCTAAATATCTTTATAATTGATAAAAAAAAATTTCATTCATTCATTTTTATAAACGATATAAGCGATCGTTTTTAGGAGAATATATTTCAAATCAATCATTTTATGTGAAATAAACGGAACCATTAATCCATATGTTTTTGTGGGTAAACCATACTAGAACTTCGTCATGGTGAAAAGAGAGTCCTTTTGAACCATTTAACTTCCTTATTCACATGCTCATCATAAACGAACTTAAGGAAAACTAAACATCCACAACTATGGAATTAGCAACTAAAGGGACAAACCCACGAGGGGAAAAGTCTTTTTTCCTTTCTTTTTTTTTATCATTTAGTATTAGAATATATTAAAAATGTCGTTTTCCAATTTTGCACATTAGTAAAACGCACTGACCAATAATAATTGCTTGCTCTACTGAGACATTTATTCAGGCCTGCCTAATCGAACAACACCCAAAAGCGGCGAAAACTGTACCATCTTTGAAGAGATGAAAACGTAGTAAACCGAAACAAATAAGAAGTGCTGATTCAATTGAATAAACTGCAAGAGAAACTAAACATTGTTCTTCCTTTATTCTTGGGTTGGGAGAAAATGTTTGAGTTACTTACCTGGGAGAAGCACCAAGGAGTATGAGGCGCTCGAAGAGGTCAGGCCTCTTCACAGAGGCAATGCAACCAATCATGCCGGACATGGAGTGGCCGACGAAGACTGTAGACTTGAGGCCGAGCTCATCGAGGAGAGAGATCAGATCACAGGCGAAACCTTCGTAGGACGAGTGCTTCACAGGGTCGAACAGACCTTCTTGCTCCTTGACAGCTCCCGAGAAGGCCCAGTCAAAGACGAGGACCCTGAAATGCTGGGACAAGACAGGGAGGATCTTGTCCCACACGGTCTGGTCTCCTCCGAAACCGTGAGCGAGAACCACCGTCTCGGTGCCCGAGCCGGTGAGCTTCGCGTTCAGGGGGGTCGAGAGGCCCTTATCTAGCATCACCATTTTTTTGTGGGAAGAAGAAGGAGAACAAGGACAAGAAACGAGAGAGAGAGAGAGAGAGAGAGAGAGAGAGAGACGAGTGATGGTGCATAGGGGAAATAGAGTGATTAGAGCACTATTTATAGGAAAGAAGAGAAAAAATATTATTACAATAATTGGGCATGACTGGTTACTGTTCAAATGATAAAGTCTTGGTTGGAGGAGCCTTATTGATGTAAGTATATGGGCTCATCCGCGTGTTTCATGAGGTTTGCTTGAGTTGAAAAGTTTACAAGTTTAGTTTTTTTTTTTTTTTTAAAGTTGTCCAAAAGATAAGAGATTCAGCTGTTAATTTATATGTAATGATATTACAAAAAATAGGGTCACGATTTTGTCCATGTTTCCCTATTGAGTTACTTCTTCTTCTTCTTCCTCCTTCTTCTTCTTTTGGCCAAAATAACATCGCTTATTGCTTCACCGACAAAGAAAACATGAGAGTATACTCAAAGTGGAAACAATGATGACAAGAAGAAAGGTGAATTAGATACTCAATTTAAAGAGGAGACTTTTTCCCCCTGGTGAGTAGTAACCTAATTAGTAATTTACTGTTAATTTAATTTTACTTGACTTAATTTTATTAAAGTTCTCATTTGAATGAAGTTTATAACCTACAATCCACCAATCAAATATATAATGAGGAGAAAACAGCCTTTAAAGATATAAAGACTATCATGATTAATTATAAAGTAACTTTGACAAACTCAAATAACTCATTTTCATAAGTATTTACTCAGTTTGTAATGTCATTTGATAAGTGAATCTAATGAGATTTACTTTCGCGTCATTACTCTCATCATGAGTGTGATTGATATTATTAATCTATATGTATAATAGAAATATATAATGAATTGTAAAGATAGTCGTTGAGAAAGGGAAAGAAGGGAAAGCTACGTGCATTTGAAGAGAAACTTCCACGGGATATTTATTTCCACATGTCCCGTCTGACATTTAAAGAAAGGACAATCGAGAGCTTTCTAGTGGTAGTCAGTTCAATGTTTCAACTTTTTGCATTTAAGAAGGCCAATAAAGTTGGTCTTCTCAGCATTCCCACTTTTGGTAATTAATGAAAAAGGATTATAATTCAAGCTCCAATTCTCGACGAAGTCTTAAAAGCTTCCAATCATCCATTACTCACCGATTAAAGAAAAGTATACCTACTTTTTGAAGTTGAAACCATACATTCACTTAATATCCAACATTATAAATTTTCAAATGTATGTAATAGGATTAAAAGCCACTGTAGGGGTTCATTTAATCTCGAAAAATGAACTATTTTAAAAATACTTTCCGAAAAATAATTTTTTATCTCATGAAATGAATAATCATTGAAAAAAGTTATTTTATCGATAATAGTATATGTTTAAAAATTTTAGTTGATGATGAGAATATATATCATTTATCTATTTTTGTAAGCGATTTAAGCAATAATTTTTAGATTTTTTTTTAAATTATTCATTTTTCGCAACATAAACGCATCCTAAAATTTGTGAACCTCGATTTTTCTGAAATTGTTTCCTTCCTTCTTTTTCTAATATCTTTTGGTGAAATACCAAGATGAATTTTATGAGACCCACTTTTCAATTATGTTCATGTATAAGGAGAAGAGCCTTTTTCTTTTCTTTTTTTGGTGATAGTTATGTGAAGATGCCAATTGGAATGGGCGTTTTCAATTGCTTAAAGGGAGAATCATTGCATGGACTAAATTAAAGATGTGAAAAAGGGAGAAAATCTCGCAGCCAAGTGTCACGGCCAAGAGGTTCCGGCAACTGAAGGGCCGTGCCTTGCTGCGGAGGACCTCCTGCAATTGCTTGGATTCCCAACAAGACTTCTCCCGAAGATTTCCAAGGGCGGGCGATACGGTAATCGGGCCGCATTCTAGAAGTCTCTTGTAATTAGTGTCGGTCATTAATGTTGGTAGTTGGTAGTTGTCATTAGTGTCGGTAGATATGGCGGTGCGATCTCGTCCACCAAATGAATTCTAAATCAACGGATATAATCAGAGGGCCTCGAGTGTAAGAAGGGGTGCCCCTCATTTGGAATCATCCAACATTTGGAATCATCCAACACTTCAGCAATACAAAGCTCACTTTTTTTTCTAGAGCTTGTCTCTCTATAAACTTTCTCTCTCTACGACTTGGGTAAAGCGAGCGAGTGTGCGTTTGATCGAGCAAGGCTTGGCTTAGGTGCTTCGACGATCCAAGTCGATCCAATAGTGCCCGAGTCGCCGCGCGGTCACGATCCCAATCGATCGGCCCATGACACAAGCATGCATGCACGTGATTGCGTGCACTAAACGATGCTAAAAGGAAGACAACCGCAATTCATCGCCAACAGTTGCGAACATTTAGTGAGGTTGATTTTAGTGTCCAAATTGAGGACCACAAATTAGTATGCTGCATATAATCCCCCACAAAGATAAATTGCGTTGAATTATAGGTGTTGTGGCTATTAATTTCTTGAACCCAATGGAAAAAAAATATCGTACTGTGTAATGCTCAAAAAGTGCTTGATAAGTGTATCCTTCAAGATAAAATTCAAGCATCCAAAGTAATAACTATATATGTCAAAAAATGTCAATGCCTTCAAAATCGAAATATTTTTTATGTGATTACTTAATGAGTGACATAAATGTACTACTACACAAAAATTCTTAACGTATATTACTTTATTGGAACAATGATTCCCATGCTTTTGCATTGAACAAGAAAAACTCGTTATTGATGAGATTCTCTAACAAATTCTATTAGATGGATGCGTGTTTTAATATTTAATTACTCTAACATGCTCTTACATTAGTTTTGTGGCAATCGGCTCCACAATAATATGTCTTGCCAAAGCAAGGCAATATCTGCACCAATGAGGGTCGGGCGCCCAACTATTTGCATCAACCCAAGAGCAATTTGTGCAATAATTACTTATTCATGCCCAACGAGCAAAACATTTATTAAGATCTAAAATGCACCCGTACAAATAATTTGATGCCATGCATGGCAATCTACAATCCGTAGCCAGCCACCCAGGGAGGGGGTTCCCTCCCTGGCCCTATCACTGGGCTGAACCGCGCCCGGCAACCCGGGGAAGGCTTCACGGCCCTCAAGGTTGGCTCCCGCAACCCCGTAAGGGGTTGTGTGGCCGGGGAAGCCAATGGGGCCAGTATCTTTATCGAAGCCCGGATCCCAGCCTCTACCTGTCTTTCCAGGTGTCAAAGCCTTTTTAGGTCATGCTTAGGACCGTTACTACACTCATGAAAAAAATAAATTAACAAAACAATCCATTAAGTCTAGTGATTAATATATGATACCTAACATCGATCTAGAAATTTTAAATTAGAAAGAAAAAGTCACGGGTCATGACTCAGGGATTTGATAACATAAAAGCCCCGTTTGTCCTTTTGCGAAGCGTCGTGACTTTTAAGCAACCCCCAAGATACGTCCAAGATCGGCCTTTTTCCGGTTATTCTAAATAAATGTACCTATCTACCACCAACTTAATTATTAAAAAAAAAAGGCCACCGAGATAATCTAATATTGCAGATAATTTAATTATTGCGGAAATTAGAATATGCACGCTAGGAAAAGGACACTATCGAAATCAGCAATGGACCTTGTCTTCTGAAAGTGAAAATTCAGGCCTTGGTCACCGTCTTGTTAGAACATATGTTGCATCCGTCTCGAGCTTGTCCATCTAATTTTATTATACATCGAAATGGGGATATCGTTTCCCGAACGTACATTGTTATGTCACTGTCCTCTTTCTCGAGCCACTAGTTTCGGTAAATTTCTTTTCATCAACAATTTTTCTGTCCACCATATTAAAAGAGATTATGATTTCTTTTTAGATGAAAAGACAAAGGGAAAATGGTTCAAAATGTCATCAATTGATTATATAGCAGTCAATTCAATCCCCCTATATTTTTTAATTTGATTAATTTAGTCTTAACCTTTCGACAGTTTTCTAATCTAGTCCTTCCATCTAATTTTGGCTTAATTGTCCAATCAATGCTAACCATCCTGCCTGGCAGAAGCTATGCTGATGTTGATGATTTTTACAATTTTGATGACTTTTTTCTCGTTTTAGCCTCTCTTTTTTCCCTTTCTTTTTTCCTTTATAGGTCATTTTAGCTTTCGCCCGATGCCCTTGCTGGCCAAAGTGAGGGCGTTGAGACCCTCACCCTGCAAGCCCTCGTTATGGTTGGTGACCTCTACCGACCATTGCCGAGGCTCCAACAACTAATGGAGGAAAATAGAGAAAAAATTGGAAAATTTTTGAAAATTTAGAAAAAAATTGCGAAAATTATCCACTTCAATAATAACTGTGCCATGACATCTGCATTAGCAATTTATGGCCAAAACTAAACGGAATAATTACATTGACAAATCATCAAAAGATTTAAGATTAAATTAGTCAAATTAAAATGTTTAAGAATGAATTAGCTATAATACAATAGAAGACTTTTTGGAAAATTGTCAACATGTCAACTCAAAACCTATCACAAAGAAATAACGGAGTACAAAATCAAAATCCACATAGTTAAATATAGGATGTAATTCCCTTCCTATCCATGTATGACATGATCAAATGCTTCAAGTACTTCAAATACTATTGGAGATTTTTTTTTTTTTATCGGTCCTACTCTACTCACATTCTAACTCTTACTCTCAAACTTTTGCATTGCCTCATTGCGGGGCGTGGGAGTCGAAACCCACTCCTGAAACTAATTCATCCCCACCCCGACCCCCCTAAAAAGGTGGGGATTCGAACCCCCACCTCCCCTTCTTGTGATTTAATGTCAAAGTCATATTAGCCGTATCAAACATCCGATTACTTAATGAAGTGACTTAAATAATTTTAAATTTATGGATGGCAACTATCATGATGTCCGAATACTAGAGCCACTCATACTTGCATATCAAGCATATATACTATTTTAATTATTTTTAACTTGTGTACCATTATCATTTATGTGTGTATAACTGAATATTGATAAGAAGACTTCCTTAGTGGACCGAAAGAAAGCATGCATATATTTTACACAGCGGTTACGTATGGTGGTGGTAATGTAATGCGACGGCAAATCACTATTGGTTCACGTATTATGAATCTCTTTTTGCTTGGCACCGAGAGTTTTATGTGATGTATTTCACTTTTAATTGGTCTTGTTACACGACATGTCACAGTCACATGATGTGACTGTCACATGAGATACCTCCTTTCAAAATTGAGGAGGAATTGGCATATGTGACTAATATTTGATTCAAATCTTTTCTTAGAGACATGGCGCATGAGTGGAAAGTATGAACCAAGGCAATTCCCTTCTACAATTTCCGAGGGACTCTTGCCCTAGATCTCGAGGATTATATCCTCCTTCGTTCATGATGGGAGGAAAGCGTGATAATGAATGGTGATTAGAATGTTCCCCGAATTATAATTTGGCCCCAACCATTTAGTTTCGTTGCCTTTCATGTCTCATATGAGATTTTGTTAGCTTTAAATGGTGTATATCGTCTGAGAGGTTTTTGTACTCTCCCAATTACAACAGTCCAGTCAACTAAAATTACGAAAATTGATTCAAGAGCAAAGACAATGTGTTTCGCAAGGACTGATATGATCAAATCTTGAATGTAAAGAATCATTTTGCAAGAACAAGTTAGTGTGGATATCGTACGGTCCATAAAATTGGCTAGGGGGAACTATGAACTACGCCAAAATCTGTTCATCGAGGACCATAATTATCTACCTAGCTTGAATTGCACCTTCCCATCTCGTGCTTCATAACATTTGAAAAGATGAAGAGAAATATTTTGAATTATCGATAACTTCACGATTTTTTTCAGAAATTCCAGATATATTTTCAGACCCTTGTGATATACTCGATGTCCCCATCCTAATAACACTATAATCATTGCGACAAGTTTAGTCAAACGCAAATCTCACCATCCAAGGAACATATCAATCTTCACCAACATATTTTTCAAAAACTTTACATATAGTAAAGCTAAAGGGCCCCATGTCTAGAAGAGGGGACCAACGACAACATTGTCACATGATTTCGAAGACCAGAGAAAAAGCTGTATTTTGGAACTTTCCGACTTTGTATTTTCGTGGAGAACAACAACGCCGTCGACCGGTCGTTCTTCGGCACTGTTTCGTTTGATAATAATTGGAAATAAAAAAAAAAAAAAACCAATGATAATCAATTCGTTGTTGGACAAATTAGCCTACGGGCCCCACTGAATTGGAAAGAGGGAAAGGAAGGCATTAGTACATAATTTCAATTACTCCTCTTTTTGGGATTGGCATTAGTTTAAATCCATCTTTGAAAAAATATATTAAAAAAAAAATCAGCCCATTATCCATAGTAACACTGGTGGGGATGCAAGTGTTACATATACAAGATTCGACTCCCATACTCTCTGTAAAGAGGCAGAGTAAAAATGAGAGAGAGGGGAGAGGAAAATTAGAAATACAACCAAACCATTTGGAAATTTAGTTAAAATAAGCAATGCGCCAAACACAATTTTGGCTGAGGTTAGATGTGTCCTAATCCCAGGTCGAGAGAAATAAATCATTCTGAATTCTGTGTGATGCTTTCAATTGACACAAATGACACCTCGTGGTTGGATCGAAAAGTTTAACTTAGTTTGATACGGAGAATCGACCCGCCCAAAAGGGACCGGAAGAAGGTTAGGCATGCAAAGCGGAGGGAATATCCAATGAAGGTGCCATGACTTGCGGACCTAATCCATGAGAAGGTCAATTTGATGTCACGCTGGTCTCAGCACTTAGGTCAGCTTTTGTATCAATTTTGTCGTCCATAATGATTTTGGTTGGAATTTGTACTATGATCGCAAGCGAAGACAGGCCATTATACTTTCACGTGCTTGACAACGGATCCCATTTTGTGCTCATAATTACATATTACGGCCCACATAGTAATTTGCTCAGCAAAAAAATATTAAAAATGTTTGTAAATTACAAATTACATACATACATACATACATACATACATACATACATACATATATACATACTCGTTGATGAAGAAGGAATCAGATTGTGTACAAATATTGATACCTTAGTAGTTATTTTCCCTATGCGGGAACTTATTTTCACGGGGGATAACTCAATAAAATAATGAATTCTTACTCCTCAAACTGAAAAGATTTCCAAACACGTGAAAGAAACTATTAGTTACTCTCATTGGCTCAACTGACTTTTTGGTGGATTTCACTATCTATGTGGGGAAGTTGCTAACTACCAGTCACATTCAAAAAGGTATAGGTCAAAAGTCACATCTTTTAAAATGAGAGTTACCAACAAAATGGAATAGTCCTTTATAAAGAAAATGTCGACCAATACAATTCTAACATGGACATTTTACTAACTAAAGCGACAAAATCGCTCTAAGCTGGAGGTAAGAGGATTTATAGTTCAGAAACTAGAGGTCATTTGTTCAAACTTCATCAATTGGTGCAAATTGCACTAGATCAACACTATTGGCACGGCCTAAAAAGGTCTAAACATAACTGATTCATAGATTTGTTCCGTGCTGTTTCGAAATTAGAGCATTACCTTAACCATGTATCAGTTGAACGAAGTTTGATTAGGGAGGTTAAAGGAATGGTATGATTTTCAAACGCATTAATGAAACGTTTTTAAGATGGTATTTGCCAAATTGTCAAGCAACAAGCATTGAGTCAAGGTGGAGGCTGTCTTCACTTGTTTTCTAGATGGGCTGAAAGAATATAGAGAGGCGGGGCGAAGATTGTACCACCTACGTCTTGAATATTTATGGCTCATTTTTTTTTCCAACAACTGGGACAAAAGACTTGATTTTGGAATTTTCCATCAATAATTTGTGAAGTTTTCAAGAATTTTGTTGACCTAAAGATTGCGTTTTGGCCCTTTTGGGTCATGGGGGGGAATCCAAAATTCTCCTTTAAAAACTTGTATAAGTTTGACTGGCTTGAGGTTCATTAAGTAAGACCCAAAAAATTCTAATTCGAGTAGCCATATTTCAAAATTATCCTTATTCTTTTTAAAAGATAAATATGAATTATGTAAGTAATTTGTTATAATCGGTAGAAAACCATAACACTGGAGTTATGCTATGTGTTGAGATTATTTACATTTAGTCTGTACTAGAGGATCCATCAATTGAAAAGTTTTAACCAGAGAAAAACCGTACAAATTGGATCAAGATCTTGTGTGTATCATCAGACGAGCTGAAGTGACTACGCCATTTTTGGTTTCGATTGCAATCAAAAAGTATATCAAGGATCTTGATGCTCAAATTTGGAATAGGATTGACCATTCCAAATCCGTCCTGATTCTATCTCGACTAAAAGGATGACAATCACTAAAGACCGGCTGGATCCAATGAATCTAATTAAGAGTTACATGTAGGGATTGTCCTATGTAAATGTGTTTTTTACGCGTCTCTTTATGGGGTGAGCTAGCAACCTTATCAAGATGGGTGATTTTTCATTTTCTCTTCACAATTAATATAGATCATATCGAATAAATTGTGTTGGATTTATGATTTCATGTGGTCGTTTTTTTTTTTTTTTTTTTTTTTTTTTGGTCTAAAGATTTCTTTTTTTTTTTGGTCGGTTTGGTCTAAAGATTTCATGTGGTCGTTGAATGATAAACTTTTTGGCAATTTAATGCCCAGTATGGGGGGAATGTGTTGTTGTCCTTTTGGTGGGTCGCAGCCTGGAAATTGCATGAGGGTCTAAGGTCCATCACGTCTGTTTTGCAGGTGTGCTCATTTAAATGACGGTTCCTGCCTAAATTTCTCGGTATATAAATGAACAAAATGTACGTATGGAGCAATATCCTACATCAATAGAATTCTCAACAATTCATTCCACTTCCAGGAAGTAGATGCATTCTTCTCGTTTCGTCTATTTCTCTAAGCATTTTTTTTTAAAATAAAATTCGAGAGCAAGAATGTAGAGATTCAACTACCTTTTACCGCTTAAAACCTTAAATTCCCATACATTCTACTTTCAAGTAGGGCTTGTAATTTGGACACGACTTATTTGCACGATTTGAACACAACACAAGACCAAAAAGAAAAAATAAAATAAAAAGACTTACGGAAAGGAAAAAGTATGAATAGTACCCAACACAATATGGTTACTTCATAAATTGACGTAAGATTTCATTGCAAGTTACTTATTTAGCTCATATTACGACCAAAAAAAAAATTAATTAGCTCATACAATCAAAACTAAATGACCCGAATTACAAATTTAAATCATGACACGGTAATAGGAATCGTCAGTCCTATATCTACTTCCAGGGACGTGGAAATTGATTGTATGATAGAGTATCATTCCGTTTCTTGAATTTTTTTCTTAAAAGAAAAGAGGATATAGATCAGAACCGTGGATGATAATGAATCAATCATCCAAAATATAAGAATCTATCAAATAGGGGACATTAAGCAAACTTACGAAATGCTCGTGGATCACCCCTCACATACCTAAGATTAAAGCTCTATTTGTTTCCAAAAAAAAAAAAAAAAGAATGATTTGAAAAATATTTTCTTAAAAATAGTAGCTGACCAATGGAAAATTTATTTATTATTGACGATAATATATATATATATATATATATATATATATATATATATATATTTTCGTGTACAATAAAAATATTTTTCGTTCATTCATTTTTATAAGCAATACAAGAAATTAGTTTTAGATTTTTTTTTCAAATTATTTATTTTCCGTGAAAAAAGCTAAGAGTAAAGCATGAAAATATATAAAATGGAGGAAAATAAGATTTGAACTTAAAACCCATGTTCTAATATCATGAAAGATTTGCCCAAAAAAAAAATATCATGAAAGATTGTCCAATCTAATATAAATCTCATAAATAAGCGATGTGAAATACATTGATGTAGGAATATGCAACCTAAAAATTAGAGTCAGTATATGGAAGATCACATGTATATAAAAAGTATATAAACCCCACAAATAGATTATGTGGGATGTTTTAATACCCCTTCTCTCGTGCAAGTTGGATTAAGAAGGATGCATGGAATTTGATGACTGAACAATGAGCCTCGCATGTGAAATAAATTGGAGCGAAACTTGAGAGCCATGAAATATTTTATGTGGCTATTGCCAAATATTTTAAAAGAGCCATTAATTGAAGATATGATTTTAATATTTAAATATAACAATCTTGACTAGAGTGAGCCACGTGGCACCAATAATATAGTCAAGGGATGAACATGTCGAGTGACGACCTTGATCGCTCGTTTTTGCCTTTCTATTTTCTTCTTAAGGTTAGAATTAGATGTCATAATAGTCCAATGGAACAAATAATTCAAAGGCATAAATCCGGAATTTTCCCACCTGCCTATGGAGACTAGTCTCGTGACCAATAACAAGAAATAACGTCTAGTGTCAATGGATTCTTCTAATGTGATGACAATTTTTTTATTAAATTTATAATGAATTAGTTTTAATAAATTTATTTCGAAATAATGATTTTTCCAATTATGTACGTTACGAGCAAAGAGACTAATCGGGATCAGTAGCTTCTCCCAGTTGGATGTTCCTGCGAAGCTAAGTCCCCAACATCACATTCACATCAACTCATCGACTGATTTCCATTTCGTTTTCTCTTTTGCACAAGAGTCCAATTTGCCATAATTCAGATTGTAATAGACATATGATAGTCCTCAAAAGAAGACTTTGTTCCTTCTTTTTAAGAAAACCCAACGAAAATGGCGACGTGCCCTTTAAATAACACGCCACCTCCCTTGTGACAATGATGCAGCATTTCCGTGATTGTCAAAAACTTAAGAAAATAACAAAACTTATAAACCCGAGGGAGGAGGAAGGGGATGTGCATCGAAAAAGAAAATGTTGTGTCAAACACGGTATCATCTATAAGAAGGAAAATTTGCATCTTTTGATTGTAATGTTAGATATTGGTCATTTTCGAAATGGATGGATGTGGCCTACCATGGACCACTTTTTTGTTACAGTATTAGATACCTTGCAAGAAATTTGGTGCATTGGTCCTCGAACTGGTATGAAAAAAACAACTAAACTGTGATGAAAATGTTTCTCCTTCACCTTAACCGATGAACAGGATAAAAAATCAGTTTGCGGGCTTGTCAAAAGAGATGTAGATGAGAATCGACGTGCTCCAACGAGATCTGCCATCCGGACGATTGAAGAGCAACCGTGATCGCTTCACGACATGCCTCGGACAAATCTTGTTGCCGTAAATGCCCAATGGCCCCCTCTTCCGCCAACATCTTTGATTTACATAGTTCGAAACACGAATCACAACATTTTTTAAGACATTAAGTGTGTAGAGATCGAAAATGTTTTAAGAATCAAAAGCACCCCCTGCCTTAACCTACACTACCGTATTCATGGAATGGATACTCTTCATCATACCGGTAATTCGCTTATATGAAGTTAGAGCAAGCCTCATTGCTCATCTCCTCAGCTTCTTGAACACCAAAATAACTTTACCACAAGCTAAACTTTTGAAACAATTTCAAAGACAGTCATTAATCATTGAAGGAAGAAGGAAAATGAGATCCAATCCTCAATGAAAAAGGGGAAAAAATAGGATAAGGAGAAAAGAACCTAATCAACTGAATTCTTGAGCATTCATGCGCCTTTCCATATGAAAGGCAACCAATTACTGTACCCCTAACAATTTCCCTAAAGCTAACTTTAAGGGCTTCGAACGCAATTGAACCGAATGTACGGAAATGCCTTCTCCACTGCAAGCAGCCACTTCCTTGCAAGAATGGTCAGAAATATCTGCAGAATCAGCCACCACAATCTTGTTGGCAGCATGCTTCTCCTAGAATACGGATGAATGAGCTTCGGACTGAGGTTTAGGGGGCGGAAAAAAATGCCTGTACGAAGTATGTGAGACGGATAAGACAATTTATTATCGGTAATAAAAGATTAAAGGGCACGACCGAGAGGGAGCCTGCCTTCAAACTTCGCACTAAATTTTAATGCCATAACCTATTGCAGAACCCATTCCTCGGCCTTTTGCTAGATACCACATCTGAAAAGGTGTCAACCAACTGTCCTGCTAAGCTACTTCGGTCATCACTCAGAGCCTGAACAAAAGTGTTAACCACTCTCCGTTCCTGCTCCGTGGATCTTAGGCTGAACCACGTTAAAAATTTCAGCCTGAATTCTTGATTGATGTGACCCCGACATTCAAGTTCCCTGATGGTCTTGACGCAATCCTCAAAGTTATCGTCCAAGCTTCCCGAACCACTAGAAATATTGCTAGGGGACCCATTTATCAGAGTACTATCGCAATCATGCAACTCTTCTTTCATGCTCAAAGCTCTTTTTCTGCATAGCTCAACCTGAGAATCCGCACCTGGTGCTTCTCCAGCAGCAGCCCCACATGTCCAGGCCGCTGACTCACCAATCATCGGGGGTCCAGCTCCATTGTGCTTACTGAGTTCATGGGAAGCAGCATCATCATCCACCTCAACAACCTGATTGAATAAGCAGCCGTTATCTTCATCCCTGGAGAACTCATAGGGAGGGGCTGCCTCATTTAAATCAGGGACAGAAGCAACATTTAAGTCAAGTTCACGCGGAACGGATGGCACATAATTTTCTACAACTTTCTTGTGCTCCGTCCTTTTGCTTATTCCGCAACATCTCTCCATATCAGCACTACAGAAGCCTTCGAAGCATCCTCGCTCTTGAGCTGAAGCCAAGTGCAGGATCTTTCCGAGATCACGGACCTTGAAACCAGCAAAAGCAACTGCATCTGTAGAATCAGGCTTGCTATTAGAACCAGAGGAACTTCCTTCAACGAGGGCTCTCTCTTTGTTGCCATCAATAGCAGCTAATGGGTTGTGGTTCTTGTGGATGATCTCCACACTTTTTGTGAAACACTTCGCCTCAGAATGACCCAAATCACCTGCTTCTGTATAAGAAATAATGTGAAAGGAATATTCAGTGCATGGCTGCAGATTGGATATAAGAATTCTTCTCTTGTCTCTAGGAAAGACACAAGCGGGTTCTTCTCTCGTCTCAGCTCCACTCTTATGATACCACAGTTTGTAACCCTTAATGTCGTCAGATGATGGAGAAGACAATTCAATCAGAACAATAATGACAGAGGATGAAGTTACTTCCTCAAATAGGAACTTGCAAGCAGCGGGACGTGACTCCTCTGTAACAGATACAGAAAAATCGTTAAAGAAAGCTATCGTGTTAAAGTACTTCACAAAAGATAAGGGCCTAGTACAACGGATCTAACCTCTACGAGTTATATTGCTGTTAGAAGCACTGACCAACAATTCCTCCGCTCTTTCAACTGCAACAGAGCAGAGTTTCTGCACATCACCGGCAACAGATAGCCTGCTGACAATTCCCCGTGCCATCTTGGCAGAAACGCCATTAATGGAACCCACCTCTGTTTCTAATTTGGCCTTTGCGTCTTTGACATATTTGTGCAAATCTTTGAACTGGGAAGTACCATCCAGAAGCCTGTAACACAAGTATATCCTATAGCAGAGGACATCGATACGACGAGCATCCTTAGCCATAGCTAGCTGCTTCTTCCAACTTCTGCATGTATCCACGTAATAAAGACATCAGTATAAGTCAGATATCTATAGCAGGAAAACAAGTAAATTGTTCTATTTTAGAGATGATCTGAAACCTGACTAAACCCACATATAAGCATACCACAACTTGTATGAAACATCTTGTTCTTGGCCAAATCTTACAAAACAATATGCTTAGAAGCTTCATCATAACATTGAAAAAGAGACACGTCATCTTAGCTGGCATGGCAACTTCAATACCCAGAATAGATGGTTAATACATAGCTACTCCACCTAAATTAAGTAGAAATAAGAGAGGATCCAGAAGGAACATAACTCTGTCAAAAGTTTCGTGAAAAAAACAATCATTTAGAAGTAACATTACACTCTTTAACCCATGAATTTCGCAGCTATTACAAAATATAAACTTCTTTCACTCTTTTAAACATCAGATAACAAATAGTCCACAACCACGTGCCTGTGGGGCAAGGACAGCCACAATATTTATTAAAAAAAAAGTACTGATGCATCAGAACAGAAGAGTGAAAAGAAGACCACTTACCCTAAAATTCCAGAAACTTTGCCACAAGACGCACAGCAGTAACTGCCATCAAGCTGCATCAGTTGGCCAAGATTGACAACTCCAGCCTTTTCACGTTGGAGAGCACATTCAATGTGGCATGACAACCCACAGGAGCCCAATACCCCATTGTCAGACTCTGATGAGCACACCAACCAAAGGCTGGGATCCTTATTGTCATCAAATAAATGGCAAATGCAGCAAGAGCACCTCTTGCAAAATGTATCATCAGTTGAAAGGACAGCTCTACATGCTGAATTTTTGCATATCCATGACTTTGAATGCCCAAAATCCGAAGCCTGTTCAATGGCTGGAGGAAGTCGCATTGGATTATCTCCCTTTCTCGTTTGCTTTTTGGAAAAAGGTTGATTGCTTGGACTATTAGAGGCTTTCCTGTGATCCTGCTTCTTAAATGTTGTTTTGTTGTTTGGTTTCAGAGGCTCTCTCATTTTGCTTTTGGATGAGGCTGAGTTTTTCTTGTCCTTATCAAAGCAAGCTCGAAGAAGTTCCTTCTTCGGACCAGATTTTAAGAACTCCTGCAGCAGATCTGGACTTTTTGAAGCATCATCTAAATTCCCATTTTTTTCGGGAGTACTCTGCACACTCGAAGACAGACTCTGGATACCTGAAATTGTATGGAGAACATAGTTCTTTTTAATGATGGGAGAAAGAAACCATTGAAAAACATAACAGAAATAAAAATAAAACAGATTTAAGAAAAGAAACAAAAAGTTCCCATGCTTACACAACTGGAAAGAAACCACCATGGCAGAAATAAAATCGAGCACTCATAAAAAAAAAGAAGCCTATAAAACACATCAACTCGTTTCACTCAGCAATGATCAACCACCATTGCAAAAATTAAATCCAGCACTCATAAAAGAAGCCTATAAAACACATAAACTAGTTTTACTCACATGATCCAGCATATTAGGACGTCTTGCAGCTAGCCCCCCACCCCCCCCAAAAAAAAAAAAAAAAAAAAAAAAAAAAAGAATTACTAGAGTTTGTCGAAGCATAAGTCGAGACAAAAGGAGTTCCATATATTGCTATGAGTACCTCTTTTGCAAATGTGGTCGGTGATCGGTTTAAGCACTCATCGAGAACATCCCATGGCAAAAGGCTAATGGGAAAAATCATAAAACACAACTAATTGCCACAAGGGCTTGAACAAAACATGAAGTTTGTGGTGGGGAAGCGAAGTCTACAGGTTAAAAAGCAATATAGTCAGAATACCTAAAGATTTGATCATCTAGACTAGATTGACCACGAAAAACATAGCAGAATTACAAATCGGTTGCATATCAGTAAAATTATGAAAGGTGAGGTATTCTCACACAATCCTACATACTCTACATCCTAATTCCATGAAAGAATCCATTGTTGAGGAAATTTTCGATTTATGTTGCAGGATATCAAAGGAACCAATTCAAGCTAAGAGCCAGGTTGGATCTTGCATAGATCCATTAGATCTATGGCGCAGTCTCTCTAAACAAGAGGTCAGAGCTCTATCTAACAAGCCTGTGAACACAACAGGAATAAAAAGGCAGGAAGCATGAAACACATCATAGAATAGCTTTGAAAGAACATACCCTTTTAATATTAGATCGACAGGATTATGACAGAAAATGAACAATTTTGACCAGGATCCTGCAGATCTATTTAGTTTAAATGCAAGGACAAAACACCGAGGTTAGGATAAGAATCAAGAAAAAGCTTTCAGACTTACACAGATCCTTGAGAATTCCTACCGGTTTATTCAGTCTCCATCAAATCAAACTTCTCCGATCTAACGAATGTAATGAACTCAGGGGCCATTCACGTAGATAAGTTCTCAGATCTGGATCTCAACAGGCAAGGAGAGGACTAATGAGAGATATATGCAATTGAACCTATGGGAGGAATGTGCGCATACTTATAATCGCATCCCATCAATATATGGTCACAAATCTACAATTGCGCTTTAAAAGATGCAACATATTAAATTAGATGCCTAGACGCTCCTTACGTATTTTGGAATCTGAAGAGTTTCATGTGAGCCATTTTGCGACTTCTTGGATTAGTCTAATCAAGCAAGATATCTTTCCCAATGAAAAGAATCCTAACCATTGACGCTCATTTCTCCAAGAATACCATTTCTGAGCGCCACGTGTTGGGCATGCGTACATTCACAACCAGGCATTGAAAGTATGCCCGATATCTTAGTTGGATACTAATTCTGGCAAATTTTTAAACCCGGAAAAGAAACTTAAATCCGGCGTAATTGATAACAGACAAATGATCCTTCACAATACACATGAACTGCACTCCAGTTCAGAGTGCCACAAGTAAGTCATGCATATGTTTGGATATCCACGTACTGCAATAACCATAAAATCTTCTGAGCATTTCAAATTTTCACAACAATAAAAGAAGGCATAATCAATGATAGAAAATATCTATAACAAAAGAGATGTAATGATAAAACTATTAACCTCTGCCTGTCTACCAAGCTAGATTGTGTCATAAGTTTGCAAACAAAGAGAACATGCTTTAGACAGAAGAAAAGTACAAAAAGGTAGAGAGGAAATGCACACAAGGCAGTAGTAGTTCCACCACATACATGACATGGGCATCAGATTCGCAATTGTTTCAGTAGTTGGTGATCCCAACAAGTATTATTTTCATGACCACACCCCTCACAAGCTCCATCGATCAATTCCAGATAAGGAATTGTAAAGCATTATCCAAAAAAATTAATGTGTTCAGAGAAATGTGAATTCATTCTTGTTAATCTTCACATTGACCTCAGCATTTGTTTGAAAAGTCCCACAGAGAATTGATAAGAACACCGTGCAAAACATAAACTCTGGTTCAGAACATGCAAAGTCCAGTAAAGGCTTCGACTCAATTCACTATCATCACCTCTGTTGATCTATTTGCCGTCTAGCAAGGAACCAACTTTTTGATAGGCTCAGAAGGTGCTCAGTGCTGACACAAAGATAGGCCTGTCTGTGCAGATGCATAAAAGCACATACACATTCATGTATGCATACAAGCTTGTATACCACGTGCCTATTTTTACGGACCAGCTGTAACATGACAAGAGGTTCCACTAAAAATCATGTCGCTGGTTTTTCCTAATCTGTTAATGCAGACTAGCAGAGTCCCAACATTTTTTCAATAAAATATTAAGCCTAAAAGGTACTCATGCACATGCAGATATCTTTTGGCATATAAATATATGCACACACATGTGTGCATTCTGAGAGACTACATATGATAAGAAGAAATCCATGAACCTAATCAGCTTATCTGCTCATTGGACATTGCATTGACCAGATAGTAAAGCATCTCCTTATCAATTCTATAGAAAGTCATTGAATGCAATGCAATATACTCAAGATCATCATCCATACACAACATAGATGAAGGTGAATACTAAAAAATTTACTCATCACGAAACCGCAATGTATCTTGATCATCCTTCTTACAGTTGCAACTCTTACGAAGAGCAAGTAAACAACCAGACAAGCAACACTAAGAAGAGGAAATGGATGGTTATGTCCAAATACAAACCTTTAGCTAAGAACTTGTCTTCTAGATCCATATTCTGGTCAACTAAGTAAATAAGACCAAAATCAACTCTCCCCGCAACAGATGATCAGCAACAGAGCATCTGCATAACAGCACATAGGACATAGAAGCAATTCAGATTACCAAATCAAGATACAGAACTTACGAAGAGAGTTGTCGCTAAGGCACAAACTAAGGACCTACATACTTTGCTCTTCTGGCTTTTTTTCGATATTATGACTAAAACAGACAGAAGAAAAGAATCTAACTCTTCCGATCACAAGATCAAGAAAGCACCTTTGTAAGTGACCACTTTCTCAAGAGCGCAATTCAAATAGTTTTCACCCGATTCAAGTAATCATAAGGTGATTAAAAGCAAGTTCAAACATAAAGTTTCGTTCTTTTTGTGCACTTGAGCTGCTTCAACCACCCCCCCCAAAAAAAAAAAAAAAGTCCAAACTTTTGACCTTTATATTAATGCAATGCATCTGGCAGAATCAACACGGGATGACAAAGTATCGAAAACTACAATGCGAACCAATAAATGTATCGAACAAATCAAGATGTAGCCTCAGCATCATAGCATCATTTCTAAAAATAGATCAAAAACAAGTATCATCCTCAATGCCCCCCGCATTCAATAGAACCGTCTTCCGCAGCATGCAGCATTCGCAAGGCCGCGAACAATAAAGCGAAGCAGAATAATTCCACCTTTCTAAGCTCCATCTTAAATGCCACAGAAGAAAAAAACAGCGGCCAAAGCAAGGACCTTTGACCGCCCCCCCCCCCCTCAAGCCGCGGCACGAACCAACGCGCGAAGCGAATACGACCCAGTCAAGTCCAGCCAGACGCCGCGCCCTCGACTCACGGAATGCACGGCAATGCCCATGCATTCCTCTCGAATTCAATCGCCCGCCGGAAACCGCGCGCGGCGGGCGCCGAGCCAGATCAAAGCGGCCCAATCAAAGACCGCGGATTCTTAGCCGCCCCCCCCGCCGAATTCGCCCCGCCGGAGAACGAGGCGGAGCACGAAGGTCCGGACGGGCGGGAGGGGAACGCGCGGAGACGCGAAACGGGCCGGATCTGAGTCGAAGCGACGACTCGCGGAGGCGGCCGTTTTCCGAACCGAAAACGGGGGAAAAAACACAAAAAAAAAAAAAAAAAAACAACGGAGAAGAAACGCCGGAGACGGCGACGAATTCCCGCCGGAACGCACCTGCGCAGGCGAAGGCGACGGAGAAATTTCTAGGGTTTTCCCCGCTCCGGCAGCGAATCAAACCCGAACGAGGAAGGGTCTCTCGTTCGTAGGCTTTCTTGTTTAGAGAGAGAAACAAGAGAGAGAGGGAGGTCTTCGAGTCCTCCTGGAAGAGAGAGAAACTCCCGTTCGTTTGATGTGCGAGTTCTGGCTGAATGGCGAAAAAAGAAAAAAGAAAAGAATTTAAAAACTATAAATACGAAATTAAAACAATTAAAAAAAAAGAACCGGAGGGTGCGAGTGGGGCACACGCGCCGCCCGGCGCGTCGGGGCCGTTGGCCCGCTTCCAAAAGTGCAGTTGGTCACTGCCACGCAGGGGAAAAAGGTAAGTGAACCACTGTCGTTCGATCCGATTGGCGCGTGCGCGACACCGCCGGTAGCAGTTCGCGTCGGAGTCGATTTGCGGGAGGAAAAAAAATAATTAAAATATTTTTTTACGATCCCTTTCCCCCTCCCGGGGGCGTTTTCCGATTATTTCCTTTATCGGGTTCTGGCCCCTTGAAAAGTAACAAACACGAAGGAAATTTCGAAAAAATTTTCAAAAAAAAAAAAAAAATTAAGAAAAGGAAAGGAAAACTCGTGCAGTCAAATCCCTGTCATTCAGGAATTAACACACCACGAGATATATGGACCCTTCCCCGGGGCGATCACTCGAATTTAAGGTCTCATGATATTGTTGTTTCGTCGGTCACGGGGAAGACCGTCAAACGGCCGACTCCCTCGACTCGAGAATAATTCAACCCAAATAGATTTATTTAATTCGTTTTCATTTATTACATATAATATAAATTTAATGACTTATACTCAATATAATTCATCTATAATTCATACTCGCCTCGATCCTACACAAACACTTTCCATATTTAACACAATATAAGAAAACCCATGCCACCAAAACTAAAGTGGGATTGCAAAATGAGTGAGTATTAGATTAAGTGAAAGTCATAGAATTTGATAAAGTTTAAGTAATTTATAAATTTAAATATGATCTATTTTAATGTTTAAACTTATTTATATAATGTGATTTCACATGTCGATGGATCCCGTCATGAGTCACTGATAAAGTGCCTTTCTTTTTTAAGCATACGTAAAGAATGGTTCACATTTCATATCCGCGACGCGCAGATCTGAGGTCGATTCCGTCCTGGAGACGATCATTGCATGGCCACGCCCCTACTTTTTTTCCGGTCGAATTGCAGCATTGTGGAGGTGTTGCTCCACCCATGAGGAATCCAATTTGGTTCCCACCCCACCGATTGGCTAAGCCCCCCAAAAAAAAGATTAGATTGTAAACTAATCTTTTTGGGGGCTTTAATCATTGACGCGGAATGAAGGGGGACTAAGGGCAGATGACACGTGGTCGAGCGAGGGGGCGACGCGTGTCGCTGGAATCTCCCTTTTGGGGGAGAGGGGAGAAGGGGGAGGGGGAATCGGTCAAGCAAAAAAGATTGGGGTCGGGGGGGTTGAATTGGAGGGCCGCTTTTTCGCCGGTGCGCTTTTTACTGTTGTTCTCTTCGCCCTTTTTTTACAGCTGGCCAATTAGCAACCAGACACGTGGCGCCCTGCCAAAATTCCCCCAAGGAAAAAAAAATAAAATAAAAAATTGAAAAATTCCCTCCCTTCAAGATTCGACCGGCACGAGTAAGTCGCACGCGTGAGAAGTTAGGCGGTCGAAAGGGAGAGTGGGGCTCGGGCGAAGTTGACGCCGTCCATACGTTGCTCGGTCAAATTCTTAATTAAGTTCGATCCTCCAATGAGATAAGTACGTTTGAATAATCGATCTATGCACAGCTAATGGAGGGTGGCCGGACCAATGCGAACAATCGAGGCTTATTCTACGGGAACGTGAATTGAATCGCATCGCGAATCCACTTTCGTATAGATTGACCTTTTCTTGAAATTGGGAAAGCGACGTGAACGGTCCCTAAACTTTGGCTAAATGTGCAATGCCGTCCGTGAGCTAATAAAGGGGGCACGCAGATTGCGAGAGGGCAGGACCAATGTGAACAGTCGAGGCTTATTTCGGGGGAATGTAAATTAAATCGCGTCACGAATTCAATTTTATATAAGTTGACTTTTTTTGAATTGGGAAAATAACGTGAATAATCTATAAACTTTGGCTAGATATGTGATGTTGTTTCGGGGCTTTTATAGTTTATTTGGCGTGATATGATTGCATTGTGATTATGAAAAATTGCTGTCATAATTTAGAATGGATAACTTTTGATATTGTGATCTTGCTGATATTACTTATCTCAATGTACTATTCGTAATCATTACACATATCGTTGAACTAAATATAATATTAAAATATAAATCTATATATAAATAGGGTGGGGTGGGCCTATTACAATCCCCCAGCTCACCCAAATCCCCAGCCCTACCCCGCCCCGCCCTGCCAAGATCTCCACTGTCCATTTTTTGGAAAATAACTTACCCCGTACTCATCCTTAATTACACAAATTATGTGTCTTTATGGTCAAAAAAGGAAAAAGAAAAAAAAAATTAACCAAATCAATGTTTGAAAATTTGGATGGGCCTATTACAATCCCCATCCGTGCCCCATCGAGATCTCCACCATTCATTTTTGGGAAATTTGTCCGTCCCATGCTCATCCTTAGTTAAGGAAAAAAATTAATGGAAATATACGTTTGAAAATTTGGTGGTACTCATATGCTTCTTCTAACTATTTCTTATCTACCTCCTTTCTGGTTAGATGGAAGAAAAGTGTTTTGTTGCAGTTAAAGACGACACCATGAGTGAGAGGAAGAGAGAAATTGAAGATGGCTTTTATTTGACACTTTTGTCGAGGCATGTTGCTCAAGGAGTAGACATAATAATTTTGAGGTGAATGTATGAGAATGTTGGATGAAAGAAGTCTCCTATTAGATGAAGGTATTAGGTTTCTATTGCATCATTTTCAATAAGCTAGTGTCAAAGTTAATTGTAAATTGATGGCTCACTCCCTATGTGCGTTGGTATTGGATGAAATACCTCGAGGAGGAGCCTTAGATGACTCTCTAATTGCCGTAGCAGATGGCTTCCTTGGCTTCTCGTTGGGCTTGGCTAGGTTGAGACAATCAAGGTAGATCCGTGTGACAAATGTTGTCCTCACCAATGCATGCAAAATTGGCTAGGCCAAAAGTGGAAATTTGAGTTGGGAAGGAAATCATACCCGGATTAATAGGGCGGCCTCAAATGTCAAAGGCTCCCATGTGAGGGGGGAGTTCTATTAAGGTGCACAAATAAAGTATTAGGCATAAAAAGTCCCGTGTCATGGATATGATATTAGGTGAAGTATCCAATATATCATAATTTTCTTTTTGTCCATCCAATGGATCATAGTTGACTTAACATTATTTAAACTTTTGAATGAAGGAAATCTAATAAAATACATTGACAAGCTTAAAGTTGAACTCTTCTCCATAAATTCCTCGATGAACAAATGGTGCAGGCTTCGACTGCTCTTAACGAATAACTTTTGCCAACTCAGTTCGGTCCAGTGGTTTGAGGAGCGGACAAATTTAAAACTTAGCACATTCATACAATGCCGTATACAAGTGTCTATGCGAAGACTTTAGAAGACGTGTAAAGTGGCGATAGTGGTCCAACGTCTCCAGCATGAAGTTGCTGTCTTTACCTCTCTTTCTAGACACCGAAAGATACGTACAGTAACTTTAGACTCCTACCACAGAAAAAAACTCGGTATCAAGATCGAGAGCTTTTCGTTTCAGCAATCTGATCATTACTCGTATCGTAATAAACGGCAGAGGATCCCATCAAATGTTATTGTCCCATCGATTTAAGGAAAGGATCGGCGCGCATGACACATGTTCGAACCTAGCCGTGTCGCCTTTCCGACCATTTCTTTGTGCTTCAATCGGAGGGAGGCCACCTGACGAGGGGGGGAATAGTGGTGGGTCTAAGTGGCTACTTTCCACGCAGTTCTCGAGTGCATTATAAGAGAGACACGTCCACCTCGAGATGCAGTAAGTGAGGTGACGCGAAAGATAGATAAGGGGTGGGGAGAGAGATCTTGAAACGACGCGAGACGTGACCCAGTTGCAACACCAGATACGATGGGGAGGCAAGATCGTCGCCGCTGCACCCTTGTTACGCATCCAAGTACGGGGGGTTTTGTCATGCCCACGAGCGACCATCGGCGATTCCGCCACAGTTCGCGGTGTTCCAATTTCGAACGACAGGGCTCTTTCCCTATGTTGGCCAAATGCGTACATCTCTCATCATGACGATTGGGAACTAAAACCCTGGAGCAATAATTTAACCAGGAAAAGGTCCAGCAAGGTCGGCTTTTGTCCTAGCATATCGAGTATTTCTATATATATTGTGTTGGGTATTTAATGGGTGAGTCCAGGAAGAACCTAAAAAAATGGTTCTTTGAAAGATCGGAATTTCATCGCTCGTGTATTGAGGTCGAGCCAAAGGGAAGTAATTCCTTATCAATCTTTTAAATTGGATTCAAGTGATTTGTTTTTGACTAAACTGTAAAGATGAACTGTAAAGATGATCTTATTAAATTCAAGGCAATATGGTTACGTAAGTTTCCTATAATTATTATAGTGGTCCTAAGCATGACCTTAAAAGGCTTTGATCACAGGGAAAGTCTTGGTAGAGGCAGGAAGGGGTCTCGAAAAACATCCCCTCCCTATTGGTCACCCCGTCTACACCCCCTTTAAGGGAGTTAAGAAGGCCACCTTGGATCCCCGCGACGCCTTCCCCGGATAACCAATCACGAGCGTGATACAGGGACATGAAAAGGCTCGGCCAAGAAATTGGCCGGGGTGGACGAACGGACAAATTTGATAATCTAAAACATCGTAGGTTGCTCGGAAATCCGAGTTATAAATTTGTAATCAAATATAGATTTTACAAGAATATTGTTGCTATGGGAGCTTTGCGATGGTCTTGTCGAAGAATATTATGTAAATTCACTAGCTACAATCATAGTAGCCTATTATTGAGAAAATTATCTAAAAAGTCATTAACCTGTTATATTTTGGTCAATTCTGTCCTAAACATTTAAATTATGCCAGTTAAGTCCCAAAAGTATGGTTGAATCTATTAATGCCAATTTTAGTCGAAAATTGTTGATATGGGCACTGGTAATACCACGTAAGACATTCGATGTTGACGTTGATAAAGTTTTTATTTTTATTTTTATTTTTCTTCCAAGTTCTTTAACCCTCAACGGCCACTAGATGAGGGCCAAGAAGCCCTTGTCGATTGGGCCACAACCCTCCCTTCTGGCGGGCGAGGGTTGGCTAGTGGCCCTCGCTAGGCTTAGAAGGAAAAAAAAAGAAGAAAGAATGAAAAAAAAAAGAGAAAAAAAATATAAGGAAAAAATAAATATTTTAGAAATTTAAAAAGATGATAAAAACTGTCTAAATCAATGCAGGATATATCACGTAAGACGGTCGACGTTCACATCAATAATTTTTTTATTAAAATTGGCCAAATAAATTTAAATGACAAAATGTAATATATATAAGATTCAATTAATAAAATCGAAATGTTTAAGATTAAATTGGCCGGAGTGCAATAAGTTATTAAATGTGTGCAATAAAAGTGGACTTGCAGTTGGGGCCGACCACCTCCCCATGATGAGGAACTTTCATAGACAAATAGTTTGCGGATAACATGCAATTGCAATGATCAATTTTGGTGAGACCCACATGATTATCGGCCCTTGGCAATAAATGAGGAATCCTTTGTGTGAAGTTTTAGGTAGAGGACCATGCCTCCTAAACCCTATCTCGATTACTTGTTGTTTAGATTATAGACACAAAGTACATTACGATCATAATATAATCCATTGGACACCTTGAAAGTTTGATGATGAACGAAAAAGGCCGAAAGCATTTTCTAATCTCTGTCTGACATCCATCTGGCCTGAAAAGCCAAAAGCAGACCCAAAAAGAAGTGATGAAAACGGTTCTTTAGCTTTTGGTCTTTCTATATTCAAAAACATATGTTGGACTAGGTGGGTGCTTCTACAAGTTTTCAGCCAGAAATTTCTTGAATTTTTTTCTCTAATTTACTCTAAATTGTAATGGTCTTAACTTTTTTGCACTTATAACTAGTAATTTATCTTTATATCCAGTGGCTCATTTATATCTCTCTGGGAAGGAAGATGTTAGCACTCAGTAATTAATCAATAATATAGTAAAAATACCTCAAATTGTCGCATGCGATGGTAGCTATGATCGGTAATCGTCCTTTATGATTGTAATTTTCGTATAGGACTTTGTAAATGACAAATCAATAACCGTCTTTCACATGGTATTATTTACTTTTAATCTTGTGAGGTTCAATATATGATCGTCTGACTTTCCATGAGAAATCATAACTAACCCGAATCTATTGTAAATATTTTTTCTTGTTCTTAGTAACTTACCTTCTTAATTAAAAACAAAGCAGCCCTTAAACTGAAAGCTCCTATTAGTGAATAATAATCCTGTTATGTCGATAATTTTCATTGAATATTTGCAAGTTACTATCTTTCCAATATTATTCGACTGTTGTAATTTTTTCCTTTTGATCTCAGAGTCCAAATTACACACAAGACCAATCTAATAAGTTGTGTCCGACATAATTTCCTTGGACAAGAAATCAAAATTAGAGTACAAAGTTAAGAGTACCGTGTAGATACGCAAGGTGCCTCAGTTTGAAATTCTGAAACTGCAACTAGTTTGGTACGAGGAATTTGCATACGGATCTTAGAACTAGTTAGGTGTTCCTCTAGGTGTGCTATGCTGTGAAGTGTTATAAGTTTCACGTTTTTGTAATACATTTTATTAAGCTGCAACACATCAAATCCAAGTGAGAAACTGCAACTCCATCCCCTATTTCACATTACATCATCAGTAGAAGGGAGCATTGAGAGGGAGAAAGAGAGGCTTCTTAATAAAAAGGGAAAGAAGAGAAACCTGAAATCATCAACCACAAATTAATATGGAATTTGATCCACTATTTAAAGCTGAGTGAACTATGAAGAGCCATACACGCATAGATAAATAATCTTCCACAATCGAATTTACAGAATTGTTGTTATCTTATTATCTCTACTAGCAAACAAGTTCATGAGTCTTAGCCAAAATATACACACCAGCATTTTCTTGTTCTCTTTTACCTGCATCAACTAGTAAATGATACTGGAAAGTAACAGTGAGCATCCCCAGGTAAGAGGAAATATTCATTAACCTAATAAAACTGACGTCGACTACTCACATCTTGTTGGCCAATTTCCCTCTATCTCCTACGGGCTTCACGTGGAGATAAGGGAACCACGTAGCTGCAAAATGGAGAAGCAAGAAAGGTCACGGTCCAGTGCATCGCACCTCACACGAAACGAGAAAAATGAATAATTGCCGTCCTCTGCGATCCTCAGCCAATAGAAAATGAAGGCTTAGGGGAATTTTTGAACGATGCTTTTAATGAGTAAAAGCACATGTAGGAGGTTAACATGTCGATAGAACGCTCATAAGGACATTTGACAATAAGGTAAAAAAATATAAACGGGCATCTTTCTAACGAAGCATTCCTTCTTAAGATGATAGCCCAGGATGGAGCATACTCGTAATCTGTTGTCGAAAAATGAAGTGGAAGGAAGTGAAAGGATGAGATAAGAAGGGACTACAGAAAAACAAAATCAGTCATGAGCAAGACTTTGTATTGCTAAAGACCACAAGTAGAGAGGCGACACAGTTAAAACATAAGGGAGGCCTAAGACATGCTAAGGCTGCAACAGATAACAGCTGATTCCTGGGAAAAACACAAGCGAGCGTGCGGGCACAAGCCAATGGTGGCATATTGCATTTAGCAAAAGCTTACCATGTGAAATTCTTATGACATTCCTAGCCATAAGATTGTTTTCACTCCAAATGTCATGCTGATGTTAACTGTGAAGAAAGAGTTCCTTACATCAGCTTCTTTCGAAGCAGCAATTTTTCAGCAAGAGATTCATCTTTATAGAGAGAAGATGTAATAAAGTTAAAAATAGAGTTTCTATTCAGTAGGTCCATTTACCAGATAATTTACCTCCCCCTAATAAACTTTGTAAGCCATGATCTTACTACGACAAGCATTCACAAAGTCTTGCCCTGGGACAGAGTTATTTTCTTGTTCCAGGCTTGCTTTATTTAATACTTATACGTCTTTTTTCAGGAAAAATAACGTTACATAATGGCTTGAGAACAAAGTCTACAGCCACAGTCAGAGCTGTAAGTATCCCGAATCCGATGGCTGCTATTGTTAGAATTAGTTTGGCAGAGTGTTTTTGACTCAAAGACATCTATTAACACAATGTCCAAGATGAATAAAAGAAAAAAAAAAACAGGTAGCAGAGCAAAATAGAACGGATGACACCAACTTATAGAACTTGAAAAAGACATAGCAGGACGACCGGCTTTTGGCCAAAGCTACTCTAATATATCGTTAAACAGGCAAAAAACACCTATATTACTAGTTGGTCCAGACTTTCATGATACAGGTTGGTCAAATTAGAAGATAAGTAACATACTAACGTAACTCCCACTCTCCATAAAGCTTACTAAAAATTACATCGGCTACATAGCTAGACAGCTGTTATTCTTAATATTCTATGAATCTGACAGCACAATCTGGTAAAGAAACTGCCAAAAGTTGACATTTAAATCATAAAGAATTATATATTATCTGTGTCAATCATGTTCTGACAGCAATAAAGGTTAATTGACCCCAACAGCAATAAGACATCGCTATAACCAGAATTCGCACGAGGGATTAGCTTTGACCGCAAGGTGTAATGGTCAAAGTCAGCTCAATGAACGCCCGAACAACACGCCCGGAGAACCCGCCGAGAAGATAGTCAGAGCTGGGACGCATGAACTCACGCGTTGATGTGATGTGATTCCCAAGGACGGCAAGCCGCCCCCTGAACACGGTGGAATCCGTGTCCAGAGCCACAAGATTAGTCAGGAAAGATTGCTATTTCATGCAGCACGTTGTCATTGACTGTCGCACGCATGTGCTGCGGCAAACCACATGGTGCGTGACGACCACGGTTTCTTAACGAGAACCGGCTTTACGGGCACATTGTACACTTCCGTCTTTTGAATTTGGCTTTGATGGACGTTCCGACTACCTAGAACTCATCGATAATCCCACGAATCACCGTCCTTTGAGAAAATATTCTTAAACACTCCATAATTATTTTTCGCAATGTATCTCGATCTTTAGATGTGCGGAAAAGTTATCAAAAGAAATCTTAAATTATCATAAGAAATTAAGAACGTCAATTTAATCGTAAATCTTTTAATTTAATCAATTTAATCTTAGATATTTTATCAATTTAATCTTTTGGTCGAAAATCGTTGAAATAAATGCTAACCATCATACGTGGCACAACTAGCACTAATATATATATAATTTTTACATTTCTTAAAAAATTGAAAATTGAAAATCTTATTGAATTTTTTCTTTCTTTTTTATTTTAATGTTGTTGTCATTGTCGTCGTTGTTGTTTTATTATTATGTCATTTTGGCTAGTGAAGGTAGCTGGCATGGGTCCCAACCTTGGGTGAGGGTGGTTGCCTTGCCTAGCATTTAAGACCAAGTCTCTGACACCCAAGCCAGGTATATTGAGGTCGGGCCCAAAGCCCTAGTGCCTATGCCTAATGCCCCAACACTTAAGCCTTGTTTATAAAGGCAGTGCTTGTATATGGCACGACTAATGATGATATATATAATTTTTACATTTCTTTAAAAAAATTAAATTTAAAAATTTTATTGAATTTTTTATTTTTCTTTTTTATACTAATGTTGTTGTTGTTGTTGTTGTTGCTATTTTATTATTATGTCATTCTGGTCGGTGAAGGCAGTTGACATGGGTCCCGGCCATGGCTAAGGGTGGTCACCTCGCCTAGCGTTTAGGACCAAGTCTTCAGCACCCAGGCTAGGGTATATCGAGGTTGGGCCCAAAGCCCTAGTGCCTATGCCCAATGCCCAACACTCAAGCCCTATTCATAAAGGTAGTGCTCGGGTCCCCGATGCTAGAGCTCTAGTACCACCACTTAGGCTTAGGTTAACAAAGGTTGTATGCAGGTCCTTAGCATTTGGACTCGGGTTCTTAGTTAATAAAACACTTGTTCTTGTAAAAGCATTTGTAAAAAGACTGAATTTTTAATTATTTTCTTTTTTACCTCTTTCTTTTTCCTTCTTCTTCAGCCGGCCGCTAGTCACCGCAATGGCCAATGACCGGCCTTGGGTGAGCAACTAGCCATAGGTGAGGGATGAGCTCGCCTAGGGCTAGCAAGGCTTGAGCTCACTAGAACTGGCAAGGTAGAGCCTCACCGACCTTTAGCGAGCTCGAATCTCACTGACCTCAGACCAGCTCAACCTTGTTGAATTTGGTTCAACTTGCTAGATTTGACGAGGCTCGGCTTAGCTTGGCTCAACTTGCCGAAATTTGGCAAGCTTGTCCTTCATATGTGGCCAGTCGTCGGTCGTCACCATGGCTAGAAGAAAAATATAAAATACAAAATAACTAAAATTTTTGAATATTTTGTAATTTTCTCCAAGAAAATCAAATCAAAATTTCCATATCAAATAGCGAAAAATATTTTTAAGTTCATTTTCAGACTTCAGCCAAATACGGAAAATATCGTTATTTTCTTGGAAAATAGTTTTCATAATTATCACATCTTCTGCGAAACAAACAGAGCCTAAATGAATAAGCAGTGAACTTAAGAAAAACAACATGTTTAGGATATGGAAGGTAACGACTGTCCTCTTTGCTTATTGATGGTTCTGCGATTTATTTTCGGTTCTTGTAATCAATCTCATAGAGAAAGAAAGAAGCTTGGGCAAATTGGCCATTACAAGAGATTTAAATAGCTTTTGTTCTGTTCATTAAGTTCAAACACAATTCTGCGAAAGGCAGGTATATACCATGGTTTTATTACACACATGCACTTCAAATCTTGAAAATCTCCACATAAACACAATCTTCGTTACATGCATATGGACATCATTGGTCTCGCTGGTGAGGACCAAAACCAACACTCAAAGAAAAATACCAGCGCAAAATGATGGACACGCTCGATCGGGGCTAGACTAGAACTCCTGTATAATATGAAGAATTCAGTTCAACAAAAGGGAAGGAAGAACCAATTAAAGAGAGAAGAAAAAAGAGGTGGGACTGCGAAATTTGACATCGAATCACCAAGTAAATGAAAAACTCTAGCCTTGCACTTGCGCCGGGTCCAAGTGACCTCAATGTATCGCAATCATTGATGATAGCTTCCAAACATGATTGTAATAATTGTGATGTAATGGGCTCAGGTGGACTCGATATATCCAATAATGACTTGGAAGGAAAACAAGGTAAAGCAAGTCTTGTAACCTGATCTTGGATGAGCTACTTACTAGCATCTTCCTGCTGCTGTTCTTACAAGGAGTAATTTTTATGATCATGGCGGTCTTGCTCTTCCCAGAGGAAGCCATGAATCTCTGATAAAAAGAAGAGGTTTGATAATAAAGATGACAATTGCGGTTTTACACGATTGTACGAAGAGAAAATGCCGACATATGTTATGAGAGAGAGGGAGAGAGAAGGTAGGGGAAGGTCTGAGGAGGTGGAGGTGGCGGTATGCGTTGAGGGGAGGAAGTTGGTTTCAACTACCAAATGAATATGTACTTTGGCTCTTTCTTATAATGTTTGGGTGGATACTAAAGCTCGACCAAGTTTGTTAGGGTTTTGGTTTATAAATTAAATTGATTATTAATAGCATTGATCATCTTGCCATCTCAAAATTTCTAAAAAGGGCTTTCTTGTTTCTTTCTATTTTTATCAATTATATGATTAAAAAATAGGTATTTCAGTACATGAGAGGGCGCTCTTTTCTCTGGGCAATAGATGGGTGGGTGCTTCCAATGAATATATGCCTCTTTGATGTACGCATGCTTCTAGAGCTACTTGATTAGCTACGGCACCCGGTGCACTTGGTTAGAGCAGGTATATGCCAAACGTTAATACCCCCATAAGAGAGAGAGAGAGAGAGTTTTCCCTCTCCAAGAGTCTCTCTAGTTTTCCCTCTCCAAGAGTCTCTCTAGTTTTCCCTCTCTAAGAGTCTCACCTTCCCAAGACGAGAGAGAGAGAGAGAGAGAGAGAGAGAGAGAGAGAGAGAGAGCTAGTTTTCCCTCTCCAAGAGTCTCTCTAGTTTTCCCTCTCTAAGAGTCTCACCTTCCCAAGACCAGAAAAATAGACTATTGTGATAGAGGGAAGCCCTAGACTGTATGCAAATGGGAAATAATCGAGAATGGACGGTCAAATGGATTTTCTTTCTCTTGCTTACCTTCTTTCTTTTCCTTAGTTTTATGTTCATATTGATCTTAAAATTTAACTTCATGAAAGATTTTATGCTTCGTACAAACTCAACTGGTGTGATCTTTTGTGAACTCCCGCATCCACATCTCAAAACTTTTTTATCTAGAGATTGAATTGGGATGAACAACTTTGTATCCGATCAAGATATTTGAAGCTCAAATTTCTCCTGCCGATAAATCAAACAAAAGATTATTTTCAATCTTAATTTTTTAAAAATAAATTATTGAGTACGTCTTGAGATTTGGCCAATGGCTTGGGCGAGGATCGAATCCTGAAAATGTTGAATGGATTAAGGTGTTGTATCGCAATATGTCTAAAGATGAATTGTGCTTGCGTATAGTTGATGGAGCCTGGCCAAAGGCATGTAGCTACTGGTCACAACAACAAGACAAGCAGCCGGCCACAATGGGGAAGCACCCAAGTGACAACCCAAACCCTCGCAAACATAGAAATTAAGTATGTTCTCGGCTTGTTTTGTGACATTACATCACATCAAAATTTCTTGAGTGTTTCTAAGGTTCTGTATGTGAGTTTTGAGAATAAATTACTGCAAGGGATCGTGTACAAATAAATTAGCTATAATCATATATCCACATCTATGGACTTGCTAATAATGATATTCGAATTTGTTTGGTAGTCAGAATAAAATTCAGAATAGGAACACCTGCCCAAGTTTGATAGGGGGTTTATATGCTCTTATGTTTAATAGGCTTAACTTTTAAGTTGAACTTTCTAACAATCGTTATGATTAAATTCAATAATGATATACTCTTCTATTGACAACTTAACCGGTATGTTCTTCAACATCATTTAAATATTCCTAGAGTAGGAACACCTGCCCAAGTTTGTTGTAGCTACTCGTTTTGTCAACAGGCAAACATAATTTCTTTTGCCAAGTCACGACCAATCCAAGATATCATCTATCATTACATTTCTTGCAAAGTTTGAGTAATGGCAACATTGGTGATAAATTCCAAACATTTCTTTGGAATGAGATACCAAAGTTTGCTGATGATCTGTTACATCGTAAGAAATTACAAACAAATGGCACTATTGTGGTGACCTTCTGTTAATTATGTTTTTCAACAGCATTCTAGCTGTATTGACCAGCAATAGAGTTCATAGGAGAACAAAATGAAGAAAATCACAAGACTCTGGAGCTGTCAAAGAAGGCTATAGCCAGGAATGTTTCTTCTCTGTTTTTCCAGCTTCAAGATCTTCTTCCAGTTACACATGCATATTGCTTCACCAATCACGTCCGGTTGGCTCCAGAGGCAATACTGTGATAAAGAGCACAGTATTGCTTCTGGAGCCAACAAAGCGTGATTGGTGAAGCAAAATGCATGTGTAACTGGCCGAACATCTTGAAGCTGGAAAATCAGTTTTGATAGAAGAAACATTCAACTTCAGACTCTTTGATTCATCTTCTCACTATGTTCTCCCATGAGCTCCACCACCGATGAACACCACTAGAATGCTGTTGAAAAACCTAATTAAATAAAGTCACCACAAAAGCACCGGAGTCTTTTGATTCATCTTGATATAATCGCTAACCGATTTCCATGCACAATCACGATGGACTCCCCTGAAATTTGACTGAAGAACACCCGCACCAAGGAAAAATTCAAGTGTGACAATGGCAAAAGCTCAATGGAGAATGATCTGGGATGCGTTGGTGCAGCAGCCGCAGGAGCGTGACGTGGGGATTACAAGCTTCGTGTCCGAAAACTGCAAGAGCTAATGTGGGCGCTCGCTGGAACTTCGTTCTGGGGCAAGCCGAGGTGGCAAACGGCACGGACGGGACGTCTACCGCCACCAGGAGGATATGGGTTTGGCGTTGACCTGAGGAAAGCAGCAGCTTCACGTCTGGATGTGGACGGCGTCGGGATCTTGAGCAAAACAAGAGTAGGCACAGTGGTTGTCTCGATCACAGGTTCGGCCAGGAGCAGAGCTCGTCAAAGTAGCTTAACGTCAATCAAGGAGTGGTCCGGCGCAGTGACAAGGACCCACGGAGATGCTGACTTTGTTGATCTAGGCCTGTTCTTGTGACCTCCAGAAAAGACAAAGAAACTCTTCTCTTTCCCTCACGTGTATCTCTCTAGTATTCTATGTGGTCTGAAATTCTGAATTGCCGGCCTCTGTGGTATTACATCCTATATATACTGCACACTTAGGTTTAAACTTGATCTCATGGGCTTAGTTTAGGCATTTTCCATGTAATGGGCTGAATTAAGCTCAAGGTCTTTTTCATGTAATGGGTTAAATTAAGCTCAAGACCTATTTTAATTAATTCCCACGGGCTGAAATTAGATAAAATTAAACTTAATTTGGCCTGTCTTCCCATGCAAATTTCGCTCAGCTGGTCCCCTAATTCTTGGCGAATTTTGTCCCACTACGTGGGCTCAATCCGTTCTTTTAAGTTCATAACCATCTACCATCAATCCAATGCTAATGTAATTAATGAAAATATAAATTAAATAATAAATGCTCCTGAAACTATATATTATACAAATTAATTATAATATTTTTGTTTAGGGGTTGAAAATTATTCCCTAATTTTTTATACAACAAATGAATGATCGGTTTGCCAAAATTTATATGTCAATATATGATTAGAAAGCCCAACTTAAAAGTTAAGTTGGTAAGCACAAAGAGCTTATAAACCCCTTTGTTAAGTGATAGGGGAAATTTCAACCATGATAACCCAGCACTGGCATCGATAAGAACAATAACCTTTCTCCGAAAGTTTTGAATTTATTCTGTCTCATCATTTCTAAGAGATGTATAAGCCAAAATAGCTTCTCATTTTATTAGCCAATTACTGAAAGGTCCTTTCACAGTCCCAGATTGGGGAGATGAGTTAAAAATGATGCAAAACAATTATAATTTGACAATGAGGCTACGCTGCCGCACGGTGCCTGCCTCACAACAATTTTAGCTGCTCCCACTTGCAAAATGATCTTTTGCATTCATGAAGCATGTACACTATATAATGTTGAATCCTTAGGTGTTTTATTTCCACTTCAATCACCAGGCCAGCAAGCATTCCAAGATAACTCCCACCCACCAAGGGGAGGAAATTTTTCCTGTTCGAGCATTAGATAGCTAACATTAGATAGCAAACTACAATGTTTAAGCATTTACTAAGTCGTAGTGTATAGTTTCCGAACAAGTTAAAAGAATAATATACTTACGAATAAAATACATTGGCCGACAATCAGTCAAAAGGCTGTTTGTACACATTTTCACATGTTTAGTCTGCCAGGAAGAACCTTCCACTTTAAGAACTTCTATAAACCAAATTCTTTTATTTTGCCTAGGCTAGACAATTTCTTTGTGAGAAGATGATTAACATTCCTGATTAAGATATTTAGTGCCACAAGCTAACTTTAACAATAAATACATATAAAGAATAATCTATATTGTAGAAAAAAATAAGATTATTGAATGAACCAATATGAGCATCATGAAGGAAGAACAATTAAAACATGTGTTAATTAGCTCTTTTGCTAAATGATACACACTATTCACTACCAAAAAAATGTACAAGTCAAAGACAACATTTTTTTTTTTTTTTGGTCAGTCTTATTCTACTTCTACTTTAACTCTTAGTCCTCAATGAATAATGGTGATTACGGATGAGTGAATCTTCATTCTAGAGAAATAGAACAACCAAGCCTCCCGTGTCTAAACACGTACGTAAATGCAACTCATGCAAAATGTAATCTGACAGCGAGGAGTGCAATCGAGATATGCTGTTAACTTGTTAATTCAGCTTAGTACATATTTCCGCAAGTAGGCTGGTGCTGTAAAACTTTCTTGATCTTCTAGTTCTATTATGTTTGATTCTCTCTTTGTTGCATGGATAGCTTAAGAAACAGATTACCCGCACGTGGGTTCTGTGGAATTCGTCTTGTCTAGATTCCCTCTTATTTTAGGTCGATGATGGTTAATCCTCTGCTCTTATGAATGATCCTGCGTGGATAGTAGCAGTTCGGTCATTGTACCGACAGTTTTCGGAAGTGGATCATTAAATCTCTTTCGTAACCCAGGGCCTTCTTCAGGTTGATCTTCTCATTGCAAAGGGCTACTAAATTTTGTTTGTTTTGGTGTTATTCATCGTACTTTCTGATAACATGCTTCAAAATTTGGGTTTGTTGGTGCTTGATGAGCTAACCTGGCATAAAGAATCTTTATCTTTTCTGTTGGTGGTAGGGCGGTGTGCGGGTAATTTGTCCTTGCAATAAAAGAAGCATTTATCCTTTTAAGCTAAACAGTAATTTTTAAATCAAGTAAAGCATCTGCTTAACAAGTGCTCTTTTTTAGCTCGTGGCTGCTGCATAATGAACTTCTCTTTATTTATTCAAAGAAGGAAAAGACATATGTAACTTATTCTTTTAGAGTAGAGCAGTTATTTTCTTCTCGTTTGTTGTTGCTTGTTCTATAGGTCATTTGCCCCGGCGGCCTGGAACAGCTCTTGCTCCTTGGTCGTATGTTGCAGGGTACTAAAATGCTTCCATGGTACATTTCACAACATCCCGCAGCCACTGGTACTTTCTTCCCTGTGATGCTTCTTGATTTTTGCTAGGAATCGCTGATATGAATGTCAACGGTGTCATGTGGAATAGTCGGCACTGAAGTGGGTGGGGCCGGCCCCTATGATATGGTCCTATAGATAAAATCTTGGGCTCTTTGGCCTTGGGATCGATCCTACGAGGTAGAAAAAAAATTCTCAGCAGGAATATATTCAAATCGCTCTTACTGCAAGAAACATGGAGAGGAGACCCTTATATATACCCAAGCTTACACACTATACATTCGATTGTTAGACATCATCTGCTCCAAAGATGAATCAGAAATTCAAAAAATCAAAATCGATCTCTCAATTTCAAGAAATTTCCAGCGGCGTCTTGTTGGTCCCCACATGAAATTGCGATTATTATTCTACCTACCACAACCCATCGACAATAAAGATAAAAAGCAAGGATAAAATTTCATAAATGTTAAATTCATTTTTTTTCGGATGCACAATCATAACTGTACTTCTATATATAGAAGATCGTTGTTTCTCATTGACTCGAGCATCATTTGACAGTTTTATGCCATATCAGATGTACCCAGGGAACTTTTGAAGCCCTATGCCTGATCAGAGTCGAAGCATTTCTGATAGTGAATCACAAGGGTAGAACCATTCGCCTTAAGAGCATGTTGAAGAGCCAGAGCAGGAAGTATATCAGATACTAAATGAGTTCACATAGTTTCTTTTGCCTCACAACACACGATGCAACTAGGAACATTTGACAGAGAACTAATTCAACCGACATTACTTTAATAGAAAAAAACCACAACCATATGTGATATTTCTATTTTCTGAAGTTAGTTATTTCTATCGATTATCAATAATTGCCGACCAAAAGAACTTAGTGCATTTTACCTCAACCATGTCTCGCTTAGTCTTTTCTAATCCGGATTGACGGTGAGGGACTTGGGGCAATTTTTGGTGTCAACGCCTGTGAAAATTATTTAGTCACTTGTTGTTTAGGCACTCCTCAAATTTGGTTCAAATACTAGCTACACATCCATTTATTAGCTTCAGTTTTAAGAACGGTTGACAATAATCTCACAAATTGTTACTTTCAACGCGAGGAGGGATGTTAAAATAATTAAATGTTAAACTACACCTTCTTTTGCGAGCATTTACGAGCTTGAATGTTTGAGACAGTTGAAAGGAATACAACAAAACTTTACGGAACTGAATAGGATATATGAAAAAAGGCGTATCAAGGGAAAGCATAGTCAGTTCCATGACTGAAACAGTTCGGGAGCGGTAGATAATTTCATCGATCCAATTAATTTGTAGTCGTCCTTTTCTTCTGTATGTATAAGCTGAAACGCGGAGAGATGGTGAATAAAGTTATCATATTTTATGTACCAAATATCTACTGATCGTTCTAAACGATGCCTGTGACACACATAGGTCGCCAACATTTCTCTTGAAGACAAAACGTGACCTTATCTGTTTCCTAGCAAGAACCAGCTTTATATGCACATGGTCTACTTTTGCCTTTTGAATTTGGTTTTAATAGACGTTCCGACTGCCTCAAACTCATCGATGATCCCGCGAATCACCGTCCTCTGAGAAAATGTATCTCGATCTTTAGATGTGCAGGAAAATTTTAAAATAAAAATAAAAATAAAAACTAAAACCTATTGCAAGAATATCAATTCAACAATAAATCTTTTGATTTTATAAATTTAATCTCTAATATTTTGTCAATTTAGTCTTTCAGCTGGAAATCATTTATGTGAATGCTAGCCGTCATACGTGACACAATCGACGCTAATGTATATAATTTTTACAATTCTTTTCTTTCAATTTTTTTTGAATTTTTTTCTTTTCTTAATATTAATGTCGTTGTTGTTATTGTTTTATCATTATGTTGTCATGGCTGATGAGGGCGGCTAGCAAGGGTCTCGTCCCTAAGTGAGGGTCACCTCGCCCAACATTTAGGACTAGGTTTTTGGTGCCCGGGCCAAGGTCCATTGAGGCCGAGTCCAAAGCCCTAGTGCCCGTGCTCAATGCCCCGACACTCAAGCCCCATCCATAAAGGCAGTGCTTGGGTCCCTAACGTTGGAGCTCCGATCCCACCACTTAGGCCAGGGTCCACAAAGGCCATGTGCAAGTCCTTGGCGCTTAGATTTGGGTTCTTAGTTAATAAAACGTTCGTTCTTATAGAAGTATCTATAATTAAAAAAATTGAATTTTTAATTTATTTATTTTTTCTTTTTCTTATTCTTTCTTCTTCAGCCGCTAGGTGTGCTATGCTGTGAAGTGTTATAAGTGTCATGTTTTGTAATACATTTTATGAAGCTGCACCACATCAAATCCAAGTGAGGAACTGAAACTCCATCCCCTATTTCACATTACATCATCGGTAGAAGGGACACAGGCGGCTTCTTAATGAAAAGGGAAAGAAGAGAAACCAGAAATCATCAACTACAAATCAATATGGAATTTGATCCACTATTTAAGGCCGAGTGAACTATGAAGAGCTATAGACACAAAGATATTTAGGTTTCGTGATGCAAAGTGCATGGCCAATACATAGGGCAGTGCTCGGGTCCCCAGTGCTGGAGTTCTGATCCCACCACTTAAGCCTAGGTCCACAAAGGCCATGCTCTCACATGATGAACCAATTGTTAAGAATAGTGAATTACTATTCTCATTAATAGCATTTAACCAGCCGAGCAACCATATGCTTTGACCTGCATTAAATGCTGGGCTATTTGTTGAAGATAAAAGCACATCAAACCTGTATGAAGTTTTACCATGAGCAAATTGTATCCATTGGGCAAATATAAGTTCGATTAAGATTTGTTTCTCCGGAGTACCAAAAGCAAGCACGACATCATTATGAACATAAAGCCCCAAAGTGTGGAACCCAATAAAGAGGCTGGCCCAACTTAAATGGGATATGATAGCTTCTTTATGGTCTAACATTCTTGCCAATATATTATCCTCATTATGTTCCGGATTGTAATCTCTAATGAAAAATATAGCCCCATGAGCAAAAGCCCCTGTCATGATGAATCTTGCGTTGTATTGGTGATGAGTATATAACGCAGCTTGAGTAGTAAAGTCTTGTGCTACCAAGGAAGTAATAACACCTAAAGAGGCTAGAGCAAAGCCTAATTGAAAATGAATCGAATTATTGATTGTGTCATAACTTGTATCTCTTTTGACTTGGACTCGGGTTTTCAGTTAATAAAACGTTCGTTCCTATAAAAGTATTTATAAAAAAATAAATTGAATTTTTAATTATTTTTCCTTTACTCTTTCCTTCTTTTTCAGCCGGTCCCTAGCCACGACAACCAGCTATAGGTGTGCCATGCTGTGAAGTGTTATAAGTTTCATGTTTTGTAATACATTTTATTAAGTTGCAACACATCAAATTTAAGTGAGAAACTGCAACTCCATCCCCTATTTCACATTACATCATCAGTAGAAGGGAGCATTGAGAGGGAGAAAGACAGAGGCTTCTTAATAAAGAGGGACAGAAGAGAAACCAGAAATCATCAACTACAAATCAATATGGAATTTGATCCACTATTTAAAGCTAAGTGAACTATGAAGAGCTATAGACACATAGATATTTGGGTTTCGTCAGGCAAAGTGCATGGCCAATACATATTTCCCGCGCCATATTGACGCAAAGTAATCCTCCTTTAATCGAATTTACAGAATAGTCATTATCTTATTATCTCTACTAGCAAACAAGATCACGAGTCATGGCCAAAATATACACACCAGCATTTTCTTGTTCTCTTTTACCTGCATCAACTAGTAAATGATACTGGAAAGTAACAGCAAGCATTCCCAGATAAGAGGAAATAGTCATTAACATTAACCTAATAAAACAGACATCAACTACTCAAATCTTTTTGGCCAATGTCTCTCAACCTCCTACAGGCTTCTCGACAGTCCATAAACATACTACCTGAACCGTGGAGATTAGCCACACAGCTGCAAGATATAGAAGCAAGAAAGGTCAGGGTCCAGTGCATGGCACCTCACACAACACAAGAAAAAGAATAATTGCCGTTCTATGCTATCCTCAGCCATAGAAAAATGAAGGCCCAAGGGAATTATGAACGAAATTTTTAATGAGTAAAGTAAAAGCAGATATAGGAGGTTAACATGTGACAGAATGTTAGTAGGGACTTTCAGCAATAAGGTAAAAGAATATTAATGGGCATCTTTCTAACAACGCATCTCTTCTGAAGATGATAGCCTATGAAGGAGCAGACTAACAGATACAGCTGGTTCTTTGGAAAACACAAAACATGTGCACGCACAAGCCAATGATGGCATATTACATTTAGCAAAAGCTTCAAAAATCAGACCATGTGAAATCCGTATGACATTCCTAGCCATAAGATTGTTCTCACTCCAAATGTCATGCTGATGTTAACCGTGAAGAAAAGGTTTCTTACATCAGCTTTTTCTCAGCAGCAGGTTTTCAAGCAAGAGATTCTACAGAGAGCAGATCTAATTAAGTTGAAAATAGAATTTTTGTTCGGTTATAGTCCATTTACCAGATAATTTATCCTCAACCTAACAAACTTTGTAAGGCCATGATCTTACCACAACAAGCATTCACAAAGTCTTGCCCGCCCTGGACAGAGTTATTTTCTTGTTCCCAGCCTGCATTACTAATATGTCCTTTTTCAGGAAAAAGAACATTACATAATGGCTTGAGAACAAAGTCTATAGCCACAGTCAAAGCTGTAAGTATCCCAATTCTGATGGCTGCTATTGTTAGAATTAATTTGGCCAAAATGATTTTTGACTGAATGACATCGATTAAGACAATGCCCAAGATGAATAAAAGAAAATAAAGCTGGTAGCAGAGCAAAATAGAATGGATAATACCAACTTATAGCACTTGAAAAAAACATAGCAGGATGACCGGCTTTTGGCAAAAGCTACTCTAAAATATTATTTAACAGGCAGAATATGTCGATATTACTAGTTGGTCCAGACTTTCGCAATACAGATTGGTCAATTTAAAGATAAGCAGCACACTAACATAACTCCCAGTCTCCATAAAGCTTATTAAAAATAACATAGTCTACAAAGCTAGACAGCTGTTATTCTTAATATTCTATAAATCTGACAACCCAATCAAGTAAAGAAACATCCACAAATTGATCTTAAAGAATTATATACCATCTATATCAATCATATACTGGCAGCAATAAAGGCTAATGCCCCCAACAGCAATAAGACAACACTATAACCAAAATTCGCATTAGGTATCAGATTTGACCGTAAGGTGCAATGGTCAAAGTCAGCTCAATGAAGGCAGATACAAGACACCCGTAAACAAGCCACCAAGAAGATAGTCAGAGCTGTGATGCATGAACTCACGCGTTGATGTGGTGTGTGATAGCCAACAGCAACATGCCACCCCTGAACATGGCGAAATCCATGTCCAGAGAGTCACAAGATTAGTCGGGAAAGATTGCTGTTTTACAGAGCACATTGTCATTGACTATCACACACCATGTGCAGCTAACATGGTGCGAGACAACAACTGAATAGTTTTCTCCAGCAATTAATCATGAACTCCATTCAAAGAAACTCAACAGCCTCAACATGCCATCAGTGATCCACAGAAACAAATTATGCAATCTAAGATGGATTTTTTCTTACGAATATGTCGAAACCATTGTTGCATTCAACTGGAAAAGAGAAAGAACAGAGGATGCATACGCAGCCTGATGATTCAAAACAGCAACGAGCTCTTCCACAAGAAGCCTATGCAGATCAAATCAAAGAGACCTACTTCTCATCGAACCGACACAAACAAATCCTTCACGGACACTAGAAGTTACTGACACTCTAATGGTAAGAATTCGAAACCCATTAGAATTGTCATCTGATGATGTACAATTTACTCACAAAATTCCAATTTTGAGCGTCTCCGTCTTCTCTCCATTACTGATGAGTAAACCGGGGTCACTACAGAATGGCTAATACCAAGTGGCCAACAATCGGAGCAATCAAATCGCAGTGAACGAACAACCTCTAACCCATCCAATTCGAACCGCGCATCATCAATCCCACAAAAAAATTGCCAGATTAAAAGCGAGAATCGAAACCCTAACCTCAAGAAGAACCTCGCTTCCCTCCTTCGCAGGCCGGGGCCTCGTCGAAGTTCTTGGAGGGGTACTTGGCGCTGACGCCGCCGACCTCGAAGACCAAGTTGTCGCCGCTCGACTTGATCCCGGTGATGGACCACCACCGGAAGAGGGCCCTGACCCGGATCCCATCCAGCCCGGCGATCCGGCCCCTCACGATCTTCCCAGTTATCTTCTCCGAGTAGGCGGCCAGGTAGTTGTCGGGGGGCAGCATGAGGCGGCACGGGCCATGGAGGTCGACGGCGAAGTCGCCGGACGTGGCGTTGATGGAGTAGCCCCGGACGTCGGCGGGCAGGAGGCCGATCGGGAAGCCGTAGGCGGTCAGCTCCGCGTGGGCCCTGGAGACGGGCCGGGCCGGGACGTCCGGGAGGTCCGAGGAATCGACGAGGAGCGAGAAGAGGAGGAAAAGCACGACAGGGAGAGAGATTCTCATCGTGGGTTCTCGCTTGCCGTCCGGTTCGAGCTCGAAAAGCCGCCAAAGGCGCAAGCTTTGGAAGTCGAGGTCGTCTTCTTCTTCTTCTTCTTCTTCTTGTTTACTGGTTCAGATGGGTTTGGCTTGCAGCAAAGGAGGAAGAGTTCTTCCCCCTTTTGACCGGGGGAAATGCGGTGACGTGGCACGCACGCACGAACGCTCGAAACGGTGGCGTGGCACGCTGGTTTGCTTACGGACGGATCGCGTTGCGAAATTGCCGACGACAAGATGTCGAGTTTACCACGTCAAATTACGATTTCCGCAGGACAAGATGAGATTTTTAATTGCGAAAAGGAAGATGGGAACAGGGAAGGGGACATGAAGTGGGAGGTGGTGTTGTTCCTGTGTGCTTGGACCACTCCGCCTTATCCTCATCCTCCTCAAAAGAATCGAACGAGGAAAACTCTAAAAACTGTGAAAAAGTATATGGGGGGATATGCTGCAGAAGATTCGTTCTTTGAGAGTGCAAGCGCAAGTGCAGGTGGGGGACAAAACTTCGATACAATTCTACTTTTTAAGACAACTCGAGCTTAGCAAAAGTTATCGAACTCGAAGTTTCCCGTAGAGAAAGTGCAGGGTCATTTCATTTCCGTGGATCGCGAAAAAGGGATCATCGCGAGTACTTTATTATCACTATTTCAAAAAAGCGATGAAACAGCTTACCCAAGAGCCAATATAGTTGGTCCGGACTTTCAGAAATTTCCAACTTAGTGATAAATTTTGATATAGTTGGTCTGGACCCAAGAGTCGTTAGAATTTAATTAAGTAAAATAAAATCAATAAATTTCACTTGTTCAAATACTAACAACTGGGTGTCGACTGTTTCGGATTAGAGGTAACAAATTCACGGGGCTTGTAAACTGTTCAATATGCCTCTAGATAAATGTGTCTCTGAATTTTTTAAATTTTTGGTCGGAGTCTCTGGAGTGGTACCATTGGTTATAAAGTATAAAAAATTACCCAAAAAAAGTCATATCAATACCAATTCAATTATAACATATCAATTTGGCTTATTTAATTTTAAACTTTTTAACGATTTATCAATTCAATAAAAAAACCTTTCGATCGTACTAATTCAATTCTTCTGCCCAAATCGGCCATGCCAACTTAATCCTTCCGCCCAATTTTGGTTGGAAAACGCTACTACGACGATTTAGTCAATACTATCCATCCTACGTGAACAATTTTTTTTTGGATTTTTAAAACTTTTGAGTTTTTTATTATCTTGTTTTTTTCTTCTTTTCCTTTTTTTTTTCCACTCTTGGCCGGCACAGCAAGGATGTGAAGGTTTCCGGCCATAGGCGAGGGCCGTTGACCAAGAGTGGGAAAAAAAGAAAAAAGAAAAAGAAAAAAAGATTAAAAAAATCAATAAAATTATCCACTGCCAATGTTGACTAGACTGTCGTGTTAGCGTTTTTTAGCCAAAATTGGTCGGAATGACTAAATGGACAAGTACTTAAAAATTTTATAAGTAAATTGATAAATAGTCTAAAGATTTATGATTAAATTAGCATAATTGAAAGAATTATGACTCAATTGGCAAATTGTAAAAATGTTTATGACTTAATTTAGAGTTATGTATCTAATGAGTCATTCTAGGAATAGCGTAAAAAATGGTTTTATGAAAGATTGAAATTTGATTTACTTAGCAAAATGGCTTATGATTTGAGGTCAAGTCATAAGAAAGTAATTCTTTATCAATCAATTAAATTGGACGTAGATGATTTGCCTCTAACTAAAATGTAGAGACGATGTTCGTAAATTCACGGCAAGTTGGTTGTATAACTTTCCTAAAATTCTCATTAATTTGATGATCTAAAACATGGCAGGCAGCTCAAAAATCCGAGTTATAGAGTTATAATAGATTATAACAACAACGTCGCCGCTTCTAATACGACTCATGGAAGCGGCGGTGCTTTTGTCAGAGAAAATTATGGAAATTCATTAGCTACGCTCATATGAGCCTATTATTAGATTTGTGCAATAGAAGTGGACCTGCAATTAGGGCCGACCATCTCCCCATGACGAGGAACTTTCATGGACGATGGTTCATGGGTAATGTGCAATCACAATTATAAGTCCTTAGGCTAAACTACTTTGCATTTTGCCAATGGGCTTTCAAAATGCTGAATCAAAAGCACCCATGTTTTTAGATATTATATACGCCACTAATTGACCAAAATAAGGGCCAATTGTTTGCTAGGAGGCACATCTACTAATTTTAGTGTCAACGACGTACAACAGGAGATAGCCACTGCCGATCCTAGTGTCCACAACACCCTCCAAGAGGAGCAGATTGAGGACAATCCAATGCTGCGCCCGAATAAATACCTTTTAAAATGCGCCTTCCTGGCCTCCATCACGTCTTTGATACTTGGTTTTGGTTAGTCATGTGTCACCCCCTAGTTACGGTGAATTAGTTTTTTGTTGCAAACCAAAAATAGTTAAGCTATTGTCTTTTTCTTTTTGTCTAGCTTTATTATCAATCAAAGTGACAGATCTATGTTTTGCCAAAAATTGGAGCAATGAGCGAGACAATCGCGTCCATAATGAAGGAGCAGAAGACAAGCAACAAGCATGCTGAGACCGTGATATGGTACCTCTTCTTATTTTCGGCTTTTGGATCGGTGATGGCGGGGTTGATATCAAACTGGTTTGGCCGCTGTCGTGTGATCGGTTTTGTGGGGTTCTTCTTCTTCATTGGGCCCTATGTCATGGGCATCAATTCCAACGATACCTTCGTCCTGTTTGGCCGCTTCATCGCTCAAGTCGAGACAGGCTACGCCCTTATGGTCACCCCCATCTACATTGTAGAGATCACTCCCGCCGTCTTTCGTAGCTTGTTCACCTCCCTTCCTGAGGTACTCACATTTTTTTTCCCTAATTTGTAGTATCTTTTCCATTTTTTTATTATGTCATTGATTTTTATCTTTTTCATAATTTACTTTACTGGAAAAATTAGAATTAGAAAGGCAATTGCATATATTCATTTGAACGTGTTTTGGCGGTTTAAGTGTTCATCAGCTTCCATTTAGCGGGTGGCTTATCATGTGCTTTGTGGGAGCAATCTGCTTGATCCTTCTTGAAATCGCGGTCCGCGTTACACCAAAATCCCCTCGGTGGCTTGTCATGCAAGGACACATGTATGATGCGCAGGGCGTCCTTGCTAAGATCTCAAACTCGGAGCTCATTTGCTTGCCAAAATCGAGGAGGCTGTCAACAACGTGGCACATGGGCCGACCCTAAGCGTGTGGTGGGATCTCTTTTACCCAACTCGATCCGTCTGCCACATGCTTGTTTGCACCATTTTGACGCAAGTAGCTCGACAAGCCTATGACTTTGATACAATCTTTCTTTACAGCCCTCGTATTTTCGAGATGATTGGTGTCAAGTTCTCGGATGACAAGCTCTTAATGACAAGATTGGACGACGGCAGATGCTGCTGTGAAGCCTAGGCTGGATGATCGAGTCCCTAATCTCCCTTGGAATGACCTTAAATTACATCGACCAAGGCCACACCAAACACTGGTGCATCGCGTCATTGTTTATTTATGTGGCCAGCTACTCGGTGGGAATGGGACCAATCACCTCAGTCTACAATTCTGAGCTATTCCCGCTTAGGTTGTGAGCTAAGGGATGCGCAATCGCCTTCATTGCAAACCAACTGATAAGTAGAATTACATCATGGGCATTCTTACCACTGGACGAGGCGATCATCCACGGCAAGGCTATCTTCTTCTTCGCGGCGGTGTCATGCATCTCATGGTTTCTCTTCTACAAAATAATGCCGAAAACTCGAGGCCTGACACTGGAGCAGATGATCCAATTTTTCGGATCATTTTTCAAGTGGAAGCACGTGGCCAGGGACATAGCCTTGAGAAGGTCCACGCCGCTAAGGATGCTGGGGACGCAAGTGGCTCAAATGCAGTTGCAGGAGTAATTATAAGATAAGGGTGTTAGGTAAAAATAAATGTCTGTTAGGCTAATACTCTTTGAAAGAGATTATGTTCGTGATGATTATGGAATGTGCTTGGTGTGAGGGTCGTGTAGAGAGCAGGGACACATACACATCACGAGAAACCTTTGAAATACTCCTATCTTCCCATTGAAATGGGTGATTTTATTTTCCCATAGTTTCAAAATGGTGAATGTGTTCACTGCTCAAAGAGGCTTATGTATTGTCTATATATGTAAGCATCTTATAACAATATTGACAAGGCGTCTTGTTGTGCATCTAGATAATGAATCTTTGTATTCTGCCTATGGATAGATGAGCTTTGTTCTGTTTTTTCTCTTACCCCATATGCCTAGTGGATTGAGCTTAAATTGTTCATTGCAGTAAGTAGAAATGTGTTCAAAGTATTAAAAAAAAAAATGCTGTTGAAAGTAGCCTACCAATTCTAAAATTTCATTAATCGGATATCCTGGCACAATTTATGCTAAATATAATTTATTAAATAAATAACAGCTAAATTAAATAAATCTAATTTAATTTAACTAATCACTGTTAATTAAACTAACCACGGTTAACTAACTAACCCTAGTTAACTAACTAACCTAGGGTAGTTAACCTAACTAAACTAACCACCTAACTAACTAGTCTAGGTAACTAACTAACCTAAGTAACTTAGTTACACCAACTAAACTAACTACTAATCCTTAATTAAGACTAAACTAACCTCCTAAGTGTATTTAACTTCATAATCCGAGATTATGGCGTTAACTCACAGGATTAGCGAGACGACGAGTTCATGGCGACGGCAGCGTGAAGGCAGTGAGATCTCGCAACTATGGTGTCACCAACGGAGGCCCGAACGAGACCGAAAACAGTCTTGCAAGTCACGCCCAAAGGGGGGGGGGGTTCGGTTCTGTTTGAGCTGGTCGAGTGGTGCTGGGCTGGACGGCGTGGCTAGCTGAGGTGGTGGAAAGGCGAACGTACAGGCTGGGGGCAGTGGACGGTTCGGCGAGGTTGGTGGCTGCTGGGTTGGTCGAGCAGTATATCATTTAGATTTTCGTATCATAAATATGATCAAAGCAGGTTTCTTCTTCTCGATAAACCCGGTGGAGATAAACCCTATGATCGACAAGGCTAGTGAGAGATTTTTTTGAGAGATTTTTTCTATGATCTGAAAAAGTTGAATCTTTTCCCTCCTAGAGAGAGTAGAAATGTTTTATGAACAAAGAGAAAGTGTTGGGATTAGGTAACTTAAAATAATTTGAATATGGAATTTAAAATTAGATAAAATCTAATCCCAATCACTATGTTATGAAGAGTTATCCAAAAGACTCACCTGCACGGGGCCTTGCTTCGGAGATGATAGATTGTAAAAGAGAAGTTCTAAATTGGGTGTTCTCTGCACTGACCATCGCTCCACACTGTCGTCACTGCTTCGACGTCCAACAATCACACAAGAGGAGTAAAGCGGTGCGGTCTGGAATATTATTCAACTTTTATTTCCGCAGCAAGCTGACCCCTCATGGTAAGACCTTTGTCAACTATTATTCCGAGCCACGTCTTGATCATGTTTGATAGATTGACGATTGCATTCTTTTTCCTTTTTTCTAATAGATTGAGGCTAGTTTTTGTTAAAATTATTGCTTGCATATTTGGTAGTTCTGTAAAAAACATATACAACGATGTAATTGTTTGATACACATAGTTTATCGGTCAAGTGGCTAGACAAGTAACGGGCATGGTTTGGTGGTGTGAGGACAAGTAGCACGTATGACTTGTTTGATACATACATAGTTTCTCTATAATGAAATAATGTCGATCCTATATTTTGTGACTTTGTAATTAATATTTCGTTCCTTTCTCTTCTTTGTTCTTTTTCTCAATTAATGGAGGGGGGAAGGTAGATTTTTTATTAAGTCGAACAGATGCGGGGAGTATCTTATAAAATGGTGCGTTAGGCTAAAAACTTCCGACCCCTAGTCAATCTACTTTGCAAATCTAAGATGTGTTGTAATATTCTTTGCCCGACCAAATTTGTGGTAGTAGACTAATATACTTTCTTCACTAATTAATGTTTGTGATCCTATTGTCGAATATCAGTAATTTAGCAACCAAAATAATGTTGTATACAAATATATTTTTTGAAAAAGTATATGTACTCATAAATCTAACACTCACATCCTAAGAGATTATCGAGAGGTAATTCTATGCATCCAATATTGTGTATTCATTATTTTGACATTAATCGAATAAGCTTGTGATGACATTAAAGACTAAATTTTTAGCAGCATTATATGTTTTTACATACTATGTATGCCACTAATTGACCAAAATAAGGGCCAATTGTTTGCTGGGAGGCACATCTACTAATTTTAGCGTCAACGACGTACAAACAGGAGATAGCCACTGTCGATCCTAGTGTCCACAATGCCCTCCAAGTGGAGCAGATTGAGAACAATCCAATGCTGCGCCCGAAGAAATACCTTTCAATATGCGCCTTCCTGGCCTCCATCACGTCTCTAATACTTGGTTTTGGTTAGTCCTGTGTCACCCCGTGGTTACGGTGAATTAGTCTTTTGTTGCAAACCAAAAAAAGTTAAGCTATTGCCCTTTTCTTTTTGTCTAGCTTTATTGTCGCAAAAAGTGACAGATCTATGTTTTGCCAAAAATTGGAGCCTTGAGCGAGACAATCGCATCCATAATGAAGGAGCAGAAGACAAGCAACAAGCATGCTGAGACCGTGATATGGTACCTCTTCTTATCTTCGGCTTTTGGATTGGTGATGGCAGGGTTGGCATCAGACTAGTTTGGCCATCGTCTTGTGATCGGCTTTGTGGGGTTCTTCTTCTTTTATTTCTGCAGCAAGCCGACCCCTCATGGTAAGACCTTTGTCAACTATTATTTCAAGCCCTGTTTTGATCATGTTCGATAGATTGACAGTTGCATTCTTTTTCCTTTTTTTTGATAGATTAAGGCTAGTTTTTGTTAAAATTATTGCTTGCACTTTTGTTAGTTCTGTAAAAAACATATACAACGATGTAATTGTTTGATACGCATAGTTTATCAGTCAAGTGGCTAGATAAGTAACAGGCATGGTTTGGTGGTGTGAGGACAAGTAGCACGTATGGTTTGTTTGATACATACATAGTTTCTCTACAATGTAATAATGTCGATCCTATGTTTTGTGACTTTGTAATTAATATTTAATTCATTTTTCTTCTTTGTTCTTTTTCTCAATTAAAGGAGGTGGGAAGGTAGATTTTTTATTAAATCGAACATATGCGGGGAGTATCTTATAAATTGGTGCGTTAGGCTAAAAACTTCTGGCCCCTAGTCAATCTACTTTGCAAATCTAAGATATGCTATAATATTCTTTGCCTAACCAAATTTGTGGTAGTAAACTAATATACTTTCTTTACTAATTAATATCTGTGATCCTATTGTCGAATATCAGTAATTTAGCAACCAAAACAATGCTATATACAAATATATTTTTTGAAAAAGTATATGTACTCATAAATCTAACACTCGCAGGATCAAAGCTCAAGTATCCTAGGAGATTATCAAGAGGTAACTCTATGCATCCAATATTGTGTATTCATTATATTGACATTAATCGAATAAGTTTGTGATGACATTAAAGACTCAATTTTCAGTAGCATTATATGTTTTTAGATATTATGTACGCCACTAATTGACCAAAATAAGGGCCAATTGTTTGCTGGTAGGCACATCTACTAATTTTAGTGTCAACAACGTACAACAGGAGATAGCCACTGTCGATCCTAGTGTCCACAACACCCTCCAAGTGGAGTAGATTGAGGACAATCCGATGCCGCGCTCGAATAAATACCTTTTAAAATGCGCCTTCCTGGCCTCCATCACGTCTCTGATACTTGGTTTTGGTAAGTCCAGTGTCACCCCATGGTTATGGTGAATTAGTCTTTTGTTGCAAACCAAAAAAAGTTAAGCTATTGCCCTTTTCTTTTTGTCTAGCTTTATTATCAATGAAAGTGACAGATCTATGTTTTGCTAGAAATTGGAGCAATGAGCGAGACAATCGCGTCCATAATGAAGGAGCATAAGACAAGCAACAAGCATGCTGAGACCGTGATATGGTACCTCTTCTTATTTTCGGCTTTTGGATCAGTGATGGCGGGGTTGACATCAGACTGGTTTGGCCGCCGTCGTGTGATCGGTTTTGTGGGGTTCTTCTTCTTCATTGGGCCTTATGTCATGGGCATCAATTCCAACGATGCCTTCGTCCTGTTTGGCCGCTTCATCGCTCAAGTCAGGACTAGCTACGCCCTTATGGTCACCTCCATCTACATTACAGAGATCACTCCTGCCGTTATTCGTGGCTTGTTCACCTCCCTTCCTGAGGTACTCACATTTTTTTTCCCTAATTTATAGTATATTTTCCATTTTTAAATATGTCATTGAATTTTACCTTTTTCATAATTTACTTTAATGGAAAAATTAGAATTAGAAAGGTGATTGCATATATTCATTTGAACATATTTTGGCGGTTTAGGTGTTCATCAACTTCCATTTAGCGGGTGGCTTATCATGTGCTTTGTGGGAGCAATATGCTTGATCCTTCTCGAAATCGTGGTCCGCATTACGTCAGAATGCCCTCGGTGGCTTGTCATGCAAGGATGCATATACGATGCGCAAGGCGTCCTTGCTAGGATCTCAAACTCGGAGCTCATTTGCTTGTCAAAATCGACGAGGCTATCAACAACGTGGTGCATGGGCCAACCCTAGGGGTGTGGTGGGATCTCTTTTACCAAACTCGATCTGTCTACCACATGCTTGTATGGGCCATGTTGACGTAAGTGGCTCGGCAAGCCTGTGGCTTTGATACAATCTTTCTTTACAGCCCTCGTATTTTCAAGATGATTGGTGTCAAGTTCTCGGATGACAAGCTCTTAATGACCATTACACTCGAATTTGTACAGACAATATTCACCCTAGTTGCCAGCTTCCTTGTTGACAAGGTTGGACGACAGCAGATGCTGCTGTGGAGCCTGGGCTAGATAATCGGGTCCCTAATCTCCCTTGGAATGACCTTAAATTACATCGACCAAGGCCACACCAAACACTGGTGCATCGCGTCATTGTTCATCTATGTGGCCAGCTACTTGGTGGGAATGGGACCAATCACCTCAGTCTACAAATCTGAGCTATTCCTGCTCAGGTTGCGAGCCAAGGGATGTGCAATCGCCTTCATTGCAAACCAACTGATAAGTGGAATAACATCATGGGCATTCTTACCGTCTACCACATGCTTGTTTGCGCCATTTTGACACAAGTGGCTCGGCAAGCCTGTGGCTTTGATACAATCTTTCTTTACAGCCCTCGTATTTTCGAGATGATTGGTGTCAAGTTCTCGGATGACAAGCTTTTAATGACCATCGCACTCGACTTTGTAAAGACAATATTCACCCTAGTTGCCAACTTCCTTGTTGACAAGGTTGGACGACGGCAGATGCTGCTGTGCAGCCTGGGCTAGATGATCGGGTCCCTAATCCCACTTAGAATAACCCTAAATTATATCGACCAATGCCACACCAAACACTGGTGCATCGCGTCATTGTTCATCTATGTGGCCAACTACTCTGTGGGAATGGAACCAATCACCTCAGTCTACAACTCTGAGCTATTCCCACTCAGGTTGTGAGCCAAGGGTTACGCAATCGCCTTCATTGCAAACCAACTAATGAGTGGAATAACATCATGGGCATTCTTACCGTCTGCCACATGCTTGTTTGCGCCATTTTGACGCAAGTGGCTCGGCAAGCCTGTGGCTTTGATATAATCTTTCTTTACAGCCCTTGTATTTTCGAGATGATTGGTGTCAAGTTCTCGAATGACAAGCTCTTAACGACCATCGCACTCGAATTTGCAAAAGCAATATTCACCCTAATTTCCAACTTCCTTGTTGACAAGGTTGGACGACGACAGATGTTGCTGTGGAACCTGAGCTGGATGATCGGGTCCTTAATCTCCCTTGGAATGACTCTAAATTACATCGACCAAGGCCACACCAAACACTGGTGCATCGCGTCATTGTTCATCTATGTGGCCAGCTACTCAGTCGGAATGGGACCAATCACCTAAGTCTACAACTTTGAGCTATTCCCACTCAAGTCGCGAGCCAAGGGATGCGCAATCGCCTTCATTGCAAACCAACTGATGAGTGGAATTACATTATGGGCATTCTTACCGTCTGCCACATGCTTGTTTGCACCATTTTAACACAAGTGGCTCGGCAAGCCTGTGGCTTTGATACAATCTTTCTTTATAGCCCTCGTATTTTCAAAATGATTGGTGTCAAGTTCTCGGATGACAAGCTCTTAACGACCATCGTACTCGAATTTGCAAAGGCAATATTCACCCTAGTTGCCAGCTTCCTTGTTGACAAGGTTGGATGGCGGCAGATGCTGCTGTGGAACCTAGGCTGGATGATCGGGTCCCTAATCTCCCTTGGAATGACCCTAAATTACATCGACCAAGGCTACACCAAACACTGGTGCATCGAGTCATTGTTTATCTATGTGGCCAGCTACTCAGTGGGAATGGAACCAATCACCTAAGTCTACAACTCTGAGCTATTCCCACTCAAGTTGCGAGCCAAGGGATGCGCAATCGCCTTCATTGCAAACCAACTGATGAATGGAATTACATCATGGGCATTCTTACCGTCTGCCACATGCTTGTTTACGCCATTTTGACGCAAGTGGCTCAGCAAGCCTATGACTTTGATACAATCTTTCTTTACAGCCCTTGTATTTTCGAGATGATTGGTGTCAAGTTCTCAGATGACAAGCTCTTAACGACCATCGCACTCGAATTTGTAAAGGCAATATTCACCCTAGTTGCTAGCTTCCTTGTTGACAAGGTTCCACGACGGCAGATGCTGCGATCGAGCTTGGGCTGGATGATTGGGTCCCTAATCTCCCTTAGAATGACATTAAATTACATCGACCAAGACCACACCAAACACTTGTGCATCGCGTCATTGTTCATCTATGTGGCAGATACTTGGTGGGAATGGAACCAATCACCTCAGTTTACAACTCTAAGCTATTCGCGCTCAGGTTGCGAGCCAAAGGATGCGCAATCGCCTTCATTGCAAACACACTGATGAGCTGAATTACATTATGGGCATTCTTACCATCTACCACATGCTTGTTTGCGCCATTTTGACACAAGTAGCTCCGCAAGCCTGTGGTTTTGATACAATTTTTTTTTACAGCCCTCGTATTTTCGAAATGATAAGTGTCAAGTTCTCAGATGACAAGCTCTTAACGACCATCGCACTCAAATTTGTAAATGCAATATTCACCCTAGTTGCCAGCTTCCTTGTTGACAAGGTTGCACGACGGCAGATGCTACCGTCGAGCCTAGGCTGGATGATCGGGTCCCTAATCTCCCTTGGAATAACCTTAAATTACATCGACCAAGACCACACCAAACACTTGTGCATCGCACCATTGTTCATCTATGTGGCAGATACTCGGTGGGAATGGGACCAATCACCTCAGTCTACAACTCTAAGCTATTCGCGCTCAGGTTGCGAGCCAAAGGATGCGCAATCGCCTTCATTGCAAACACACTGATGAGCTAAATTACATCATAGGCATTCTTACCATCTGCCACATCATTGTTTGCGCCATTTTGACGCAAGTGGCTCCGCAAGCCTGTGGATTTGATACAATCTTTCTTTACAGTCCTCGTATTTTCGAGATGATTGGTGTCAAGTTCTCGAATGACAAGCTCTTAACGACCATCGCACTCGAATTTGCAAATGCAATATTCACCCTAGTTGCCAGCTTCCTTGTTGAAAAGGTTAGACGACGGCAAATGCTGCAGTGGAGCCTAGGCTGGATCATCGGGTCCCTAATCTCCCTTGGAATGACCTTAATTTACATCGACCATGGCCACAGCAAATACTGGTTCATCGCGTCATTGTTCATCTATGTGGCCAGCTACTCGGTGGGAATGGGACCAATCACCTTAGTCTACAACTCTAAGCTATTCCCACTCAAGTTGCAAGCCAAGGGATGCGCAATCGCCTTCATTGTAAACCAACTGATGATTGGAATTACATTATGAGCATTTTTACCATCTGCCACATGCTTGTTTGTGCCATTTTCACGCAAGTGGCTCGGCAAGCCTGTGACTTTGATACAATCTTTCTTTTCAGCCCTCGTATTTTCGAGATGATTGGTGTCAAGTTCTCGGATGACAAGCTCTTAATGACCATCGCACTCGAATTTGCACAGGCAATATTCACCCTAGTTGCCAGCTTCCTTGTTGACAAGGTTGGACGACAGCAGATGCTGCTGTGGAGCCTGGGCTAGATAATCGGGTCCCTAATCTCCCTTGGAATGACCTTAAATTACATCGACCAAGGCCACACCAAACACTGGTGCATCGCGTCATTGTTCATCTATGTGGCCAGCTACTTGGTGGGAATGGAACCAATCACCTCAGTTTACAACTCTAAGCTATTCCCGCTTAGGTTGCGAGCCCAGGGATGCACAATCGCCTTCATTCCAAACCAACTGATGAGTGGAATTACATCATAGGCATTCTTACCGTCTGTCACATGCTTGTTTGCGCCATTTTGACGCAAGTGGCTCTACAAGCCTGTGGTTTTGATACAAACTTTTTTTATAACCCTCGTATTTTCGAGATGATTGGTGTCAAGTTCTCGAATGACAAGCTCTTAACGACCATCGCACTCGAATTTGTAAAGGCAATATTCACCCTGGTTGCCAGCTTCCTTGTTGACAAGGTTGCACGACGGCAGATGCTGCTGTCGAGCCCGGGCTGGATGATCGGGTCTCTAATCTCCCTTGGAATGACCTTAAATTAAATCGACCAAAACCACACCAAACACTTGTGCATCGCGCCATTGGTCATCTATGTGGCAGGTACTCGGTGGGAATGGGACCAATCACCTCAGTCTACAACTCTAAGCTATTTGCGCTCAGGTTGTGAGCCAAAGGATGCGTAATCGCCTTCGTTGCAAACCAACTGATGAGTGGAATTACATCATGGGCATTCTTACCATCTGCCACATGCTTGTTTGCGCCATTTTGACGCAATTGGCTCCGCAAGCCTGTGGTTTTGATACTATCTTTTTTTACAGCTCTCATATTTTCGAAATGATTTGTGTCAAGTTCTTGGATGACAAGATCTTAACGACCATCGCACTCGAATTTGTAAATGCAATATTCACCCTATTTGCCAGCTTCCTTATTGACATGGTTGGACGAAGGCAGATGCTGCTATCGAGCCTGGGCTGGATGATCAGGTCTATAATCCCCCTTGGAATGACCTTAAATTACATCAACCAAGGCCACACCAAACACGAGTGCATTGCGTCATTGTTCATCTATGTGGCCAGCTACTCGGTGGGAATTGGACCAATCACCTCAGTTTACAACTCTGAGCTATTCCCGCTCAGGTTGCGAGCCGAGGGATGCGCAATCGCCTTCATTGCAAACCAACTGATGAGTGGAATTATACCATGGGCATTCTTACCGTCTGCGACATGCTTGTTTGCATCATTTTGACGCAAGTGGCTTGGCAAGCCTGTGGCTTTGATACAATCTTTCTTTACAGCCCTCGTATTTTCGAGATGATTGGTGTCAAGTTCTCGGATGACAAGCTCTTAACGACTATCGCACTCGAATTTGTAAAGGCAATATTCACCCTAGTTGCCAGCTTCCTTGTTGACAAGGTTGGGCGACGGCAGATGTTGTTGTGGAGCCTGGGCTGGATGATCAGGTCCCTAATCTCCCTTGGAATGACCTTAAATTACATCGACCAAAGCCACACCAAACACCGGCGCATCGCGTCACTGTTCATCTATGTGGCAGCTACTCGGTGGGAATTGGACCAATCACCTCAGTTTACAACTCTAAGCTATTCCCGCTCAGGTTGCAAGCCCAGGGATGCGCAATCGCCTTCATTGCAAACAAACTGATGACTGGAATTACATCATGGGCATTCTTACCGTCTGTGACATGCTTGTTTGCATCATTTTGACGCAAGTTGCTTGGCAAGCCTGTGGCTTTGATACAATCTTTCTTCACAGCTCTCGTATTTTCGAGATGATTGGTGTCAAGTTCTCGGATGACAAGCTCTTAACGACCATCACACTCGAATTTGTAAAGGCAATATTCACCCTAGTTGCCAGCTTCCTTGTTGACAAGGTTGGGCGACGGCAGATGTTGTTGTGGAGCTTGGGCTGGATGATCAGGTCCCTAATCTTCCTTGGAATGACCTTAAATTACATCAACCAAGGCCACACCAAACACCGGCGCATCGTGTCACTGTTCATCTATGTGGCAGCTACTCGGTGGGAATTGGACCAATCACCTTAGTTTACAACTCTAAGCTATTCCCGCTCAGGTTACGAGCCTAGGGATGCGCAATCGCCTTCATTGCAAACCAACTGATGAGTGGAATTACATCATGGGCATTCTTACCGTCTGCCACATGCTTGTTTATGCCATTTTGACGCAAGTTGCTCCTCAAGCCTGTGGCTTTGATACAATCTTTCTTTACAGCCCTCATATTTTCGAGATGATTGGTGTCAAGTTCTCGGATGACAAGCTCTTAACGACCATCGCACTCGAATTTGTAAAGGCAATATTCACCCTAGTTGCCCGCTTCCTTGTTGACAAGGTTGGGCGACGGCAGATGTTGTTATGGAGCCTAGGCTGGATGATCAGGTCCCTAATCTCCCTTGGAATGACCTTAAATTACATCGACCAAGGCCACACCAAACACCGGCGCATCGCGTCACTGTTCATCTATGTGGCAGCTACTCGGTGGGAATTGGACCAATCACCTTAGTTTACAACTCTAAGCTATTCCCACTCAGGTTACGAGCCCAGGGATGCGCAATCGCCTTCATTGCAAACCAACTGATGAGTGGAATTACATCATGGGCATTCTTACCATCTGCGACATGCTTGTTTGCATCATTTTGACGCAAGTGGCTTGGCAAGCCTGTTGCTTTGATACAATCTTTCTTTACAGCCCTCGTATTTTCGAGATGATTGGTGTCAAGTTCTCGGATGACAAGCTCTTAACGACCATCGCACTCGAATTTGTAAAGGCAATATTCACCCTAGTTGCCAGCTTCCTTGTTGACAAGGTTGGGCGACAGCAGATGTTATTGTGGAGCCTGGGCTGGATGATCAGGTCTCTAATCTCCCTTGGAATGACCTTAAATTACATCGACCAAGGCCACACCAAACACCGGCGCATCGCGTCACTATTCATCTATGTGGCAGCTACTCGGTGGGAATTGGACCAATCACCTCAGTTTACAACTGTAAGCTATTCCCGCTCAGGTTACGAGCCCAGGGATGCGCAATCACCTTCATTGCAAACCAACTGATGAGTGGAATTACATCATGGGCATTCTTACCATCTGCGACATGCTTGTTTGCATCATTTTGACGTAAGTAGCTTGGCAAGCCTGTGGCTTTGATACAATCTTTCTTTACAGCCCTCGTATTTTCGAGATGATTGGTGTCAAGTTATCGGATGACAAGCTCTTAACGACCATCACACTCGATTTGTAAAGGCAATATTCACCCTAGTTGCCAGCTTCCTTGTTGACAAGGTTGGGCGACGGCAGATGTTGTTGTGGAGCCTCGGCTGGATGATCAGGTCCCTAATCTCCCTTTGAATGACCTTAAATTACATCGACCAAGGCCACACCAAACACCGGCACATCGCATCACTGTTCATCTATGTGGCAGCTACTCGATGGGAATTGGACCAATCACCTCAGTTTACAACTCTAAGCTATTCCCGCTCAGGTTACGAGCCCAGGGATGCGCAATCGCCTTCATTGCAAACCAACTGATGAGTGGAATTACATCATGGGCATTCTTACCATCTGCGACATGCTTGTTTGCATCATTTTGACGAAAGTGGCTTGGCAAGCCTGTGGCTTTGATACAATCTTTCTTTACAGCCCTCGTATTTTCGAGATGATTGGTGTCAAGTTCTTGGATGACAAGCTCTTAACGACCATCGCACTCGAATTTGTAAAGGCAATATTCACCCTAGTTGCCAGCTTCCTTGTTGACAAGGTTGGGCGACGGCAGATGTTGTTGTGGAGCCTGGGCTGGATGATCAGGTCCCTAATCTCCCTTGGAATGACCTTAAATTACAACGACCAAGGCCACACCAAACACCGGCGCATCGCGTCACTGTTCATCTATGTGGCAGCTACTCGGTGGGAATTGGACCAATCACCTCAGTTTACAACTGTAAGCTATTCCCGCTCAAGTTACGAGCCCAGGGATGGACAATCGCCTTCATTGCAAACCAACTGATGAGTGGAATTACATCATGGGCATTCTTACCATCTGCGACATGCTTGTTTGCATCATTTTGACGCAAGTAGCTTGGCAAGCCTGTGGCTTTGATACAATCTTTCTTTACGGCCCTTGTATTTTCGAGATGATTGGTGTCAAGTTCTTGGATGACAAGCTCTTAACGACCATCGCACTCAAATTTGTAAAGGCAATATTCACCCTAGTTGCCAGCTTCCTTATTGACAAGGTTGGGCGACAGCAGATGTTGTTGTGGAGCTTGGGCTGGATGATCAGGTCCCTAATCTCCCTTGCAATGACCTTAAATTACATCGACCAAGGCCACACCAAACACCGGCGCATCGCGTCATTGTTCATCTATGTGGCGGCTACTCGGTGGGAATGGAACCAATCACCTCAGTCTACAACTCTGAACTATTCGCTCTCAGGTTGCGAGCCAAAGGATGCGCAATCGCCTTCATTGCAAACCAACTGATTAGTGGAATTACATTATGGGCATTTTTACCGTCTGCCACATGCTTGTTTGTGCCATTTTCACGTTAGTGGCTCAGCAAGCCTGTGGCTTTGATACAATATTTCTTTATAGCCCTCGTATTTTCGAGATAATTGGTGTCAAGTTCTCGGATGACAAGCTCTTAACGACCATTGCACTCGAATTTGTAAAGGCAATATTCACACTAGTTGCCAGCTTCCTTGTTGACAAGGTTGGGCGACGGCAGATGTTGTTGTGGAGCCTGGGCTGGATGATCAGGTCCCTAATCTCCCTTGGAATGACCTTAAATTACATCGACCAAGGCCACACCAAACTCCGGCGCATCGCGTCACTGTTCATCTATGTGGCAGCTACTCGGTGGGAATTGGACCAATCACCTCAGTTTACAACTGTAAGCTATTCCCGCTCAGGTTACGAGCCCAGGGATGCGCAATCGCCTTCATTGCAAACTAACTGATGAGTGGAATTACATCATGGGCATTCTTACCATCTACGACATGCTTGTTTGCATCCTTTTGACGCAAGTAGCTTGGCAAGCCTGTGGCTTTGATACAATCTTTCTTTACAGCCCTCGTATTTTCGAGATGATTGGTGTCAAGTTCTCGGATGACAAGCTCTTAACGACCATTGCACTCGAATTTGTAAAGGCAATATTCACCCTAGTTGCCAGCTTCCTTGTTGACAAGGTTGGGCGACGGCAGATGTTGTTGTGGAGCCTGGGCTGGATGATCAGGTCCCTAATCTCCCTTGGAATGCCCTTAAATTACATCGACCAAGGCCACACCAAACACCGGCGCATCGCGTCATTGTTCATCTATGTGGCGACTACTCGATGGGAATGAGACCAATCACCTCAGTCTACAACTCTGAACTATTCGCTCTCAGGTTGCCAGCCAAAGGATGCGCAATCGCGTTCATTGCAAACCAACTGATTAGTGGAATTACATTATGGGCATTTTTACCGTCTGCCACATGCTTGTTTGTGCCATTTTCACGTTAGTGGCTCAGCAAGCCTGTGGCTTTGATGCAATATTTCTTTATAGCCCTCGTATTTTCGAGATGATTGGTGTCAAGTTCTCGGATGACAAGCTCTTAACGACCATTGCACTCGAATTTGTAAAGGCAATATTCACACTAGTTGCCAGCTTCCGTGTTGACAAGGTTGGGCGACGGCAGATGCTGTTGTGGAGCCTAGGTTGGATGATTATGTCCCTAATCTCCCTTGGAATGACCTTAAATTACATCGACCAATGCCACACCAAACACTGGTGCATCGCGTAATTGTTCATCTATGTGGCAGCTACTCGATGGGAATGGGACCAATCACCTCAGTCTACAACTCTGAACTATTCGCTCTCAGGTTGTGAGCCAAAGGATGCGCAATCGCCTTCATTGCAAACCAACTGATGAGTGGAATTACATCATGGGCATTCTTACCATCTGCCACATGCTTGTTTGCGCCATTTTAACGCAAGTGGCTCAACAAGCATGTGGTTTTGATACAATCTTTTTTTTACAGCCCTCGTATTTTCAAGATGATTGGTGTCAAGTTCTCGGATGACAACCTCTTAACAACCATCGCACTCGAATTTGTAAAGGGAATATTCACCATAGTTGCCAGCTTCCTTGTTAACAAGGTTGGACGACGGCAGTTGCCTCTGTCGAGCCTAGGCTGGATGATCGGATCCCTAATCTCCCTTGGAATGACCTTAAATTACATCGACCTAGGCCACACCAAACACTTGTGCATCGCATCATTGTTCATCTATGGGGCAACTACTCGGTGGGAATGGGACCAATCACCTCAGTCTACAAGTCTGAGCTATTCCCACTCAGGTTGCGAGCCAAAGGATGCGCAATCGTCTTTATTGCAAACCAACTAATGAGTGGAATTACATCATGGGCATTCTTACCGTCTGCCACATGCTTGTTTATGCCATTTTGACGCAAGTTGCTCCTCAAGCCTGTGGCTTTGATACAATCTTTCTTTACAGCCCTCATATTTTCGAGATGATTGGTGTCAAGTTCTCGGATGACAAGCTCTTAACGACCATCGCACTCGAATTTGGAAATGCTTTATTCACCCTAGTTGCCAGCTTCCTTGTTGACAAGGTTGAACGACGGCAGATGCTGCTGTGGAGCCTGGGCTGGATGATCGGTTCCCTAATCTCCCTTGGAATGACCTTAAATTACATTGACCAAGACCACACCAAACACTAGTGCATCGCGTCATTGTTCATCTATGTGGCCAGCTACTCGGTGGGAATGGGACCAATCACCTCAGTTTAGAATTTTGAGCTATTCCCGCTCAGGTTGCGAGCCAAGGGATGCGCAATCGCCTTCATTGCAAACCAACTGATGAGTGGAATTACATCATGGGCATTCTTAACGTCTGCCACATGCTTGTTTCCGCCATTTTGACGCAAGTGGCTCGGCAAACCTGTGGTTTTGATACAATAATTTTTTTACAGCCCTCGTATTTTCGAGATGATTAGTGTCAAGTTCTCGGATGACAAGCTTTTAACGACCATAACACTCGAATTTGTGAAGGCAATATTCACCCTAGTTGCTAGCTTCCTTGTTGACAAGGTTGGACTACGGCAGATGCTACTGTGGAGCCTGGGCTAAATGATCGGGTCCTTAATCTCCCTTGGAATGACCTTAAATTACATCGACCGAGGCGACACCAAACACGGGTGCATCGCGTCATTGTTCATCCATGTGGCTAGCTACTCGGTGCGAATGGGACCAATCACCTCAGTCTACAACTCTGAGCTATTCCCGCTCAGGTTGCCAGCCAAGGGATGCGCAATCGCCTTCATTTGAAACCAACTGATGAGTGGAATTACATTATGGGCATTCTTATCTCTGCCACATACTTGCTTGCGCCATTTTGACGCAAGTGGCTCGGCAAGCCTGTGGCTTTGATACAATCTTTCTTTTCAGCAGTCGTATTTTCGAGTTGATTTGTGTCAAGTTCTCGGATGACAAGCTCTTAACGACCATCGCACTCGAATTTGGAAAGGCATTATGCACCCTAGTTGTCAGCTTCCTTGTTGACAAGGTGGGACGACTGCAGATGTTGCTGTGGAGCCTGGGCTGGATGATCGTGTCCCTAATCTTCCTTGGAATAGCCTTAAATTACATTGATCAAGGCCACACCAAACACTGGTGCATTGCGTCATTTTTCATCTACGTGGCTAGCTACTCGGTGGGAATGGAACCAATCGCCTTAGTCTACAACTCTGAGCTATTTTCACTCAGGTTGCGAGCCAAGGGTTGCGCAATCGCCTTCATTTGAAACCAACTTATTAGTGGAATTACATCATGGGCATTCTTATCTCTGCCACATACTTGCTTGCGCCATTTTGACGCAAGTGGCTCGGCAAGCCTGTGGCTTTGATATAATCTTTCTTTTCAACAGTCGTATTTTCGAGTTGATTCGTGTCAAGTTCTCGGATGACAAGCTCTTAACGACCATCGCACTCGAATTTGGAAAGGCATTATGCACCCTAGTTGTCAGCTTCCTTGTTGATAAGGTTGGACAACTGCAGATGTTGCTGTAGAGCCTGGGCTGGATGATCGTGTCCCTAATCTTCCTTGGAATAGCCTTAAATTACATCGATCAAGGCCACACCAAACACTCGTGCATTGCGTCATTTTTCATCTACGTGGCTAGCTACTCGGTGGGAATGGGACCAATTGCCTTAGTCTACAACTCTGAGCTATTTTTAGTCAGGTTACGAGCCAAGGGTTGCGCAATCGCCTTCATTTGAAACCAACTGATGAGTGGAATTACATCATGGGCATTCTTATCTCTGCCACATACTTGCTTGCGCCATTTTGACGCAAGTGGCTCGGCAAGCCTGTGGCTTTGATACAATCTTTCTTTTTAGCAGTCGTATTTTCGAGTTGATTCGTGTCAAGTTCTCGGATGACAAGCTCTTAACGACCATCGCACTCGAATTTGGAAAGGCATTATTCACCCTAGTTGTCAGCTTCCTTGTTGACAAGGTTGGACGACTGCAGATGTTGCTGTGGAGCCTAGGCTGGATGATCGTGTCCCTAATCTTCCTTGGAATAGCCTTAAATTACATCGATCAAGGCCACACCAAACACTGGTGCATCGCGTCATTTTTCATCTACGTGGCTAGCTACTCGGTGGGAATGGGACCAATCGCCTTAGTCTACAACTCTGAGCTATTTTCAGTTAGGTTGCGAGCCAAGGGTTGCGCAATCGCCTTCATTGCAAACCAACTGATGAGTCGAATTACATCATGGGCATTCTTACCGTCTGCCACATGCTTGTTTGCGCCAATTTGACACAAGTGGCTCGGCAAGCCTGTGGCTTTGATTCAATCTTTCTTTACAACCCTCGTATTTTCGAGATGATTGGTGTCAAGTTCTCGGATGACAAGCTCTTAACGATCATCGTACTCGAATTTGTAATGGCAATATTCACCCTAGTTGCCAGCTTCCTTGTTGACATGGTTAGACGAAGGCAGATGCTGCTGTCAAGCCTAGGCTAGATGATCAGGTCCATAATCTCCCTTAGAATGACATTAAATTACATCGACCAAGGCCACACCAAACACTAGTGCATTGCGTCATTGTTCTTCTATGTGGTCAGCTACTCGGTGGGAATGGGACCGATCACCTCAGTCTATAACTCTGAGCTATTCTCGCTCAGCTGGCCAGCCAAGGGATGCGCAATCGCCTTCATTGCAAACCAACTGATGAGTGGAATTACATCATGGGCATTCTTACCGTCTGCCACATGCTTGTTTGCCCCATTTTCACGCAAGTGGCTCGGCATGCCTGTGGCTTTGATACAATCTTTCTTTACGGCCCTCGTATTTTCGAGATGATTGGTATCGAGTTCTTGGATGACAAGCTCTTAACGATCATCGCTCTTGAATTTGCAAAGGCAATATTCACCCTAGTTGCCAGCTTCCTTGTTGACAAGGTTGGACAACGGCAGATGCTGCTGTGGAGCTTGGGCTGGATGATCGGGTCCCTAATCTCCCTTGGAATGACCTTAAATTACATCGACCAAGGCCACACCAAAATTGCTGCATGGCGTCATTGTTCATCTATGTGGCCAGCTACTTGGCGAGAATGGGACCAATCACCTCAATCTACAACTCTGAGCTATTCCCACTCAGGTTGCCAGCCAAGGGATGCGCAATCGCCTTCATTGCACACCAACTGATGAGTGGAATTACATCATGGGCATTCTTACCGTCTGTCACATGCTTGTTTGCGCCATTTTCACGCAAGTGGCTCCGCAAGCTTGTGGCTTTGATACAATCTTTCTTTACAGCCCTCGTATTTTCGAGATGAATGGTGTCAAGTTCTGGAATGACAAGCTCTTAATGACCATCAAACTCGAATTTGTAATGGCAATATTCACCCTAGTTGCCAACTTCTTAGTTGATAAGGTTGGATGACGGCAGATGCTGCTATGAAGCCTGGGTTAGATAATCGTGTCCCTAATCTCCCTTGGAATGACCTTAAATTACATTGACCAAGGCCACACCAAACACTAGTGCATCGCGTCATTGTTCATCTATGAGGCTAGTTACTCGGTGGGAATGGGACCAATCACCTCAGTTTACAACTCTAAGCTATTCCCGCTCGGGTTGCGAGCCAAGGGATGCGCAATCACCTTCATTGCAAACCAACTGATGAGTGAAATTACATCATGGGCATTCTTACCATCTACCACATGCTTGTTTACGTCATTTTGACGCTAGTGGCTCGGCAAGCCTGTGGCGATATAATATTTCTTTATAGCCCTCGTATTTTCGAGATGATTGGTGTCAAGTTCTTGGACGACAAGCTCTTAACGACCATCGCACTTGAATTTGTAATGACAATATTCACCCTAGTTGCCAACTTCCTTGTTGACAAGGTTGAACGACGACAGATGCTGCTGTGGAGCCTAGGCTGGACGATCGGGTCCCTAATCTCTCTTAGAATGACCTTAAATTATATCGACCAAGGCCACACTAAACACTGGTGCATCGCGTCATTGTTCATCTATGTGGCCAGCTACTCGGTGGGAATAGGACCAATCGCCTCAATCTACAACTCTGAGCTATTCCCGCTCAAGTTGCGAGTCGAGGGATGCGCAATCACTTTCATTGCAAACCAACTGATGAGTGGAATTACATCATGGTCATTCTTACCACTAGACGAGGCGATCATCCACAGCAAGGCTACCTTCTTCTTCACGGCGGTGTCATGCATCTCATGATTTCTCTTCTACAAAATAATGTCGGAAACTCGAGGCCTGACACTGGAGCAAATGATCTTTGTTCTGTTGTTTCTCTTACCCCATATGCCTGGTGGATTAAGCTTAAAATGTTCACTGCAGTGAGCAAAAATGTGTTCAAAGTATTCAAAAAAAAAATGATGTTGGGGTAGTTAACCTAACCAAACTAACCACCTAACTAACTAGTCTAGGTAACTAATTAACCTAAGTAACTTAGCTACACCAACTAAACTAACTACTAATCCTTAATTAAGTCTAAACTAACCCCCTAAGTATACTTAACTTCCTAATCTGAGTGCAACCTAGGTCCGACGGCAGGTTGTGTGTGTAGTAGTGTTGTGTAAATGCTTAGGCATGCACGACAATTTATATCAAACAATACTCCGTTTATTAAAATCAACCATACATTATACACCTCCCTGCAAAATAAAGATTAGCAAACACTTCCCCTTATACCTATCATCCTACTAAAACATTTAGCACCTTAAACGTTAGGGACGTAACTAGGATCCTTACTGCCAAACAAAAAAGTTTTTTTCAAAAATAGAAGACAAAATCAGCCTAAGTCCACTAAGAGCTTTAACTCAAGTCCCTAGTGGAGTCACCAAGCTGTCGCAACCTAACCTCGGGTGCATCACCTAGGTTTGGCTAATGGATTACTAAGCCTAAACTTAGCTCGGGCTCTCCTATATCCATACCAATTCGCGACTTAGGTTTGAGTTCTTGATTTTTTTATTAGGAGTCTCCACTAATCTGTTTTTGGTGGGTCAATTAGAAACCCAAGTAAAGTAACGGGAGATTTACTTTACTCCTACGAACAAGAGATTGTGAGTTCGGGGACTTGATTACACTAGACTTTTCTAATGCCCTTTCAATACATTTTTCTTTTATTTAAAAAAAAATGTTTTGCAGGCAACTTGGATTGATTTTAATTTATTTTCCTAACATGTGAGGTGACCATGCGGGTGCGCAAACCACCAATTTAACACTTAAGAAAACAATAAAGAAATTATGGGATTTACCTCATAGCAACGAAAGTATCTGCAATGTTAAATCAGAATTCACATCGACGGTTCTAGATATGATTTCTAATGAACACGCAATTTCTTTTTTGTTTTCACTCATTTAATGAGAATCATGCTTTATGCAATGCATGCTACTAATCTAACATGAAATGATATGACATGGCAATATGGCTTAAGCTATATGACATAAATAAAATATAAGCATGCAGTCTATCCTAAAGAATGAAATTGATTTATTCTAAGACAATTTTTTTTTTGTATTTCCATGAAATTCGAAATTAATTAAATACTCTAATTCAAACATGCTAGCTATCCTATAGGAGAAAATTCAATTTATTTTAAAAAAAGATATTTTTGGTGTTTTATTAAATTCGGAATTATAAAATAATAAACAAGCAATCCTATTTAGGAAATCAATTCTAACCTATATGATATGCAATTTTTTTTGTATTTTCAGCATAAATAAAGCAATTAAAGCATGACAAGCATCAAATCACTCAAGATTGTATATCACCCGATCAATGCGAATAAAGAAATAATGTCCAATCAACTTGAAATTTCGCGAATAAAATCGATGAGTTGATCTTAAGTTTTAAAGATCAAAGCATCAATTTTAAAGATTCCCGCAGAATCAATAATTCTATCTAAAGCCTGATAGATGGAATCAAAGATTATATGTGGTTGCAAATTAGGAAATAAATCCTAATTAGGAGTGCACTTATCGCTCAAATTTAGGAATCATGTAATATTCTCAATCAAATTGAATCACAAATTATTCAAATTGATGGCAAACAAGATGATTACCTAATTCAAATTATTGCGCGGATAAATTTCGCAAATTGGAATCCGCAAACAACGAACTCGAATGATGATGGGCGATGGTGCCAACGGCGCTTGACGAACGTCCATGAATCTGCAAGAAAGAACAAAGCGGACTGCAAGGCACGAACAAAGCAAAACTTTGAAGCTGACGGACTTTCTTTGATGGTCCCTAAATTCCACGAGAATAGACCAAAGATTCTCCTTTCCTCGATGTGCACTGGACAGAGAAATTTTAGCTGAATCACCCTTTGACCGCTAAAGGAAAACCACCATCGCTTTAGCCCCTCTTCTTGTTTCAAATTTCCACCAAGGCTCTTTGACCACCGCTTGGATCTTTCTTTTGACTAAAGATTTGACCTTCCTTGCGTGGCCTTCGACAGCTACGCACGATGATGCTTGGGACTGGAAAACCGTGTTGCGTTTCAGCCGTGGATCGTCACAATAGGCCCTAATATTTCCAAATTCAAACGGATGGTGGATGGCGAGAATTGCTATGGGTGATTGCCGATGGCCCGATGGTGACTTGCGGCATGGTGAGTCACGGGTAAGGGGTTGTTCACGAACGTGAAAGGGTCTTGATCACGGTAGTGCAAGGAGCTCTCGGTAGCCATCGTGTGATTATCGTCGAGAGCTCACGATGAAGAGGCAACAGCAACAATGATGGGAAATTCGGCAAGGGTATCAGCAAGTTGGACTTCGCTTGGAGGAGTATCTCGACTGCGTCAACACTAGACTAGCCTTGGGTGAATCTGCAAAATAGAACTCGGGTGTGGTAAAAGCAATAAGACAGCGAGTCTAGGCGTAACAAAATGGAGATAAGCTGGGTGAAGTTCTGGCGTCGAGATGGGTTAGGTGTAGTGGTACTCCTCGGGTAGTTGCTGGACGTGACTGCACTCGCTAGACAACTGACGAAACGACACCTTGGAGAGGCAATAATGTGATACAACCAACGATGG